>CM035124.1:67453482-68895982 GCA_020205555.1 Panax stipuleanatus
TATATATATATATATATATATGGATAATGATTTATAATATGTGTTGGATTTGGGTATCTAAATGGAGGCGTCCATGGAGGGTCCGACCTATTTTGGTTGTAGAACAAATTACCCAATAGATTTGGTCAATTCCTGTTTGAGTTTTGACTTATCTATTGGAGAGATTTTAGGAAGTGGTTTTAACCACTTCACCTATATAAACTCACATCTCTTTGATTAAGGGTTTGATAAGTTTTTTAGAATTTTAATAGAGAGACTAATATTCTGTCAATACAAAAAGCTCCCCAATACTGAGAGATTTCTTAGTTTCTTCGGGCTGTGGAATTGAGCTCCGTTCTCATCTCACAAGGATTATAGTTTGGAGACGCCGTTGGATTATATAGAACGTGGGATTATACATGATTTTTCCGTAGCAGAGGCTAACACGCTTCAAGAGGTATGTCTTTTGTTTTTCGTTTTGTGTAAAAAAGTCATAACATGCATCTAATTATTCCTTCATTAGTATCACAACATGTGTTTTACCATCATATGTATGCCATGTACAAATTGTTAACACAATATGTTATTAATGTATGTTTAAAAGCTTGAAAAACACCATCTATGACAATCTGCGCTACACTTATTGTTAGTGGTGCACAAATGGCCCGTGGCCCACGACCTGGCCTTAACCCGACCTTTGCCCGGCCTGGTCAACCCCCGGACTGGTCAACACCTAGGCACTAACTGCTCAACCCTTGATCAAAGCACCAACAACTGGAAATAAAATTCAACTCGAGAGACAAATTTTCTTTTGAGCTCATAGAAAGGACAAAATTAGCAGGGATTATAGTTTTCAAGTATCTAAGTTGTTGAACTGATTGAATAAAAGAAAAGGAAGAAGTAATATATCTATCTTTGTCTCACATTGACACTTCAAAAAATATGTGTTTAATAGCAAGCTATACGTATAAAAGGCCTTTGTATATATTTGTTTCAGAGTTCCATATTGCCTAAAATACCTCTCTTCTCCTATCATTGTTATATAAATAGAGGAGTGTAAAATAAATATTTTTTAAGACACACGTTGAAGTCCAAAGTTAGAATCAGAAGTTTAGGCCCGAGCCTGGGTAGGGCTGGATTGGCCTGGCCTGAAGGCCTTAACATGCCACATATTATTTCTCCAAACCTGGCCTGTCCTGGCCTGACAGTTAAAAAGTCAAGGCCTGACCTGGCCGGGTCAACGACCAAAGCCTGGCAGGCCCAAGCCGGCCTGTTGTGCATCACTACTTATTGTTAGGGGCTAATATTGCAATATGTTGTAACCTACATGTAGTGTATATGATATGCACTTTTTGGATTCAATCAGATTTGTATGTTAAAATTAATTTGAAACCCTAGTTGTCAAACTACCTATTTTGATTATCCATAACTTTCTACATAGTTGTTCGTTTTATGCTATGTATGTGTAGTACGTCTTGTAAGCTTTCCAACGACATAGTATATGCATGAATCCGATAAATATTGAATGAGATATGGCGTGCCGAAGTTTGAGTTGCGAAATTGAATTTTTGAAAATTTGGTTGCCGGAGGTTGAAGGTGAACTGCAAGTCTCACTCTCGCATAGACTTACATGCAATTCACCTCCCTCTTGATAGCTCCTAAAATAGTGGTTGAGCATTACCATATGAACCACCAAGCCATGTCGATCAGATCCATGTAAGCAGCCAGGGGTGAGAAATTCGGTTATAACCGAACCGAATAGGCTATTTGGTTATAACCGAAAACCGAAATATACACACTTCTTATATCCGAACAAGTAATCGAATTTTATGATAACCGAATAACCGAATAGTAAATTCAGTTATTCGGTTAATAACCGAAATGAAAACATCACAATAATTTCTTCTCTAACCAGTTGATGGCATTTCCAGAAAATAGAGGTATTGAATATGCATATTATGAAAAGATAATCATTAGCTATGAAGTAGAATACTTACTCCAGAACAAATAAAAACACAACCTGTGAGTTAATTGGACGAATATAAAATTCCTTTCCATGAAATATACAAATGCATAGTTTTCATATGAAAATTACGACTCAATCATTTGCATAGTTTTCAGAACAAATACACTGATATACATATGCATAGTTTCATCATTATGCACTTCCGCCGTCTGTTCCCGAGCTTCCTTGCATTACAGCTTGAGAACTTTGATTAGTAATAAGTAAGACAAGAATCACTAGAAGACGAACTGAATATTCACATCTCAAACTAGGGTCTAAGGCAAAGAGTAAAAGATCTGAGAGGCGAGGGCTGAGGGTATCGAGTTAGATCGAGATCTGAGAGATGAGAAATCGATTTGGGAGATGAGAGTCAAGATTTGAGTAGTGAGAGTCTAAGAGATGAGCGTACAGATCTGAGATTAGGGAGATAGAGAGTGAGATGAGAGATTACTTTTTTAATTTTTAAGACTTAATTTTTTTTAATTTCTTATTCAGTTAACCGAATAACAAAAAAAATGAAAAACCAATCCCGAACCCGAAAATCGAATATAAAATCGGATATAATCGAATTACAAAAAATACCCGAATAACCGAAAAAATTCGGTTAAAAAAATTTGGTTCGGTTCGGTTATTCGATTTTATCCATTTTTTGCTCAGTCCTATAAGCAGCGTCAAAAAATAATGTTAGGAAGGCGATGCGTGTATCACACGTGCGCCAAAACATCGTTGTTTCCATGCACGTGTGCGCTTGCTGTTGCAGCAGTGCATGTGCGATGCACGTGCCTGTTGCCTGACCCGAGCCTGACCAACGCACTCCTGATCCACCCGTCCTACCTAGATCTGACCCGCACGCTGACCCGTTTTGCCAGTTTTTTTTATTATTTAATTTCCAGAAAATTGATTTATTAATTATTTTATGCATGAAAAGTAATTAATAAATATTTATATTGATTATTAAATTATGGAATTTTAAAAAATATTAATTATTGGCATCAAATTAATTTTTCCACAAAAAGTTTGAAAATTTAACACATTTGGATAATTTTAGTTAATTTCCAATTCAATTGTGTAATAGTTAATTAATTGTGATAATTAACATAATTATCAGAAAAATTTCAAAAAATTACAGTAACCTTTTGTGATGATAAGCTACTATTGAAATTTGTTTGGAACCATGTTAATGTGTTTACAACATATATATAATTGGTATATGAATTAAGTATTATTGCATGTTATTTGTTAATATTTTTGAAATATTAATTGTTTTTACTTGGAATTAAATTACCATACTATAATTACACATGTACCCTTGTTTCTTGTGGAAGTAATTTAGGTGGTAGTAATTAAATTAAATTATTCCCTAAATTACACATCTTATGTGCTGAAAAATTAAATTTAAATAATTAGGCATTCTTACAAATTGTGATTCCTAAACTTAGCGAAGCCTCCCTTTTGTATTTACGTCATATTATATTTATGTTAATTTGATTCATACTGCAAAGATTCTTTTATACTGTGGTGAACTAATCGAATATCTCTAATAAGGTTTTCACTTTTTCTTTTTTCCAAAAGAAAATAGACATGGCTAGGTTGCATCTCTTAACTACCAAATTTGACAGTTATAAGAAGATAATTGAACACACTTTTAGAGAACATATTCAGGTCATGTCGAATATGATTGAAACATTAGGAGTTGCTGAAAGTATTATGAATACAAGTCAATCATGTTTGATGATAAAACATATAATTTATAACAATCTTATTCATTTATTAATAAAAGTATTATTTAATTAAAGACATTTAATTATCTACATGATGCTAATATTATAATATTTGATAAACCCATAGTTTTAAGCAATGCTTTTAGAATTATGATGATGATCATGCTAATGATATCTAAATTCTTAGATAGCTTAAAAGTAAAATTGTTCTCAATCGTTGGATTACTAAAAAGGGGATTAATGAATCTGGATAGATTGGTACATACGTTGCTCGCTCATTGGATGAGGATGATTGGTCTCATGATAATTTGTGTGGAGACACTAAAGCAAGTATGTAGGTGCTTATTGGAGAATAAGTTCACTGAACGTGGCTCGCTAAGAAATACCTAATGGAGTTTTACTTGTCTCTCAATAGGAATTCCTAATGTGATAGTAGTGCAAGTGATCCTTAGACTTGAGATCATCATAGTATATATCTTGTGTATGATGAATTATACTTTGACATGTCTCTTAAGACTATTAGGGTATATCAAAGGGTATGATTGGGTGTAATAAGTTATATATGAAGATAATGAATGATCAATAAAGAATCTACCACTTCTAGTAAAAGAAGAGATATGTCCTATGTGATTCGTAAATGACAATTTAGGAATCCTTCGAAAAAGTGGAATGAAATTAGAAAGGAGTTTTAAATTGCATTATTTGGAGTTGTGCATTTTGGAATCGAAATACATATAATTAAATAAAATAAGACTTGACAGTAATTCCATGTTTTATATTTAATTGGGACATTGTATGGTGGAATGATTGAATTGTACAATAACTATTTACTCAAGGTTCTTTTATGATTAATGTTAAAATCTATATTATCTGAAAAGTCGTTGATCGCTAAGGAGGCTTATCCTTATTGTAGAATAAAGTTATTTATTTAAATAAATTATTAGTTTAATATTTTTATTTAAATAAGATTAGAATTATTCTAATTGATTTATTCACAACCGGTTTAATATGAAGAACCTAAAGGGTCACACTATAAAAGAAAAAATATTTATTAAAGAAGCAAATGACACAATCGTAATAATAAGTTAAGTTTATTTAATTTAATCTATGGTGATAGAATAAATTAAATAGCTTAATATTTATTATTTAATATTTTGAAAATATTAAATATAAATTAATAAGAGGAGTCTTATTATTATTATTACTATTATTATTATTTAATTCTTAAAGGAGTTTGAGAATTAATTAATAAGATATTCTCTTATATATATTCTTAATAAGATTAGGAAGCTAATTAAGTAAAAGAGTTTAATTAATTATTTCTAATAAGATTGGGAAGCCTAATTAATTAAAAGGGTTTAATTAATTAATATAAAACCCTAATCCTAAATTTTTTAGGAGGGTTGCCTACATTTATAAATAAGAAAGTCTTATTATGGAACAATGTTAGACACTTAATTCCAAGAGTTGGGAAAGCACTCATTTTCTAGAGAGAATGAAACTAGGGTTTAGCCAAACACCATTCTTCCTGAATTCTTATTCTTTCTTGGTGGATAACCTCTAGAAGCCAAACACTTGGGTGGCTAACGTTGATCAAAGGAAGGAATCAACCTGATGGATTCAAGTTGAACGCTAAAAGGAATTGGAGTTGAACTCGTACATGCGGAAGCTAGTTTCTACGAGGGTATGAATCTAATCTCCATCTATTTCGTTTTAATTAATAATTGTGCATAAAGGATGATCTGGGTATATGGTTTGTAAAATTTTAAAATTCTAATTTTTCACGCTTCCGCTATTTTATGCAATTTGATTGCGTTCATGAATATTACAAACCTAACAGTTGTTGACAATCATTTGTTAGATGAACAACAAACTCAAGCAATTATACGTTCGTTTCCCGACAATTGGAACAATCTCAAGGTTAACATAGCTCAAAATGAAAACATTAAGTCTTTTTTTTTGTCCAAATTTGGTATTAACAATTTACACGCTAGTATACGTGATTAACAAGTAATATATTGATAAGTAGAGTGTCGATCCCACGAGGAATATGCTAATAATATTAACTAAGTACTAACTTTATATCAATTAAATCTTATTTAAACAATTAAATTAAGTTTATGAAACTAAATTACTAGCAAGATTTAAAAAACTAAGATTACAATTTCCCCCAATTCCTCGTCTAAATCTCTTTACCCCCTTTTCAAATACTTAATCATTTTAAATCGTTAATTGAGAATTCATATTTATTCATAAAACCCTTTTTCAAAAAGTTATATAAAATGAAATTGAAGTAATCAACCAAATCAATAAAAAAAATAACCCCAAAAAACCTCAATCAGACCAAACAAACAGTAACTACAGTCAACCAAATCAATAAAAAAAATTCAAACTTGAATCAAACAATTCTTCACAGTTCACACGCTGATGTTGTGTATACTTCTAAGATTTCATCAAGTCTTAAAACTAAGAAGAGTTATATACTTGTATTTAAAATTAGTTTATGAATTTTTTACTCCCTTCAAGTTTAACCATTCCATGAACTTGTCCCCTTGAGTGTATTAACGTACATATCTACCCCTGCCTCTATATCTATAAAAAAAGAACAAAAATTCCAGTAAGGGCAGCTGCCTATGCTGCCCCTAAAATAGATCCGCCCATGCTAACGAGGAGTTTAGCTCGATGATCTGAATCGGGAGGCTAAAGCTGATAGATTCAAGTTAATCAAGATTCAAACTTTGGGCATTTTTGACAAATTTTTAAAAGTACAATGATTTTGGTGCTAAAAAACTTGGTTTATATAATTTTTTTGTAGCTCAGCAAGAGTTCAATAATTTTTTCGATCATTAAGTTAAACTTTAAACCTTATTGAACAAATTAATCAAACCATAAAAGTCTTCTAAAAATATTAACTCCATTGGGAGGCTTGGGACAAAATCTATAAATCCTGAAAATAGGATTTGATTTTGTCTCAAGAAAAAAGGGAACTCTTAACCCAAAGTCCTTTTTACTTTCTAAATCCTTGTTATCTAAATATTGTTAACGAATATCATCTTCTTGCAAGTTCAGCAGACTCAAAATAACTATTTGTACATAAAAAAGGTCCTAAATGGAGTTGATCTTTTAGCTCAAAAATGAGTTGGAATTTGGAATAGGGGTAATGGGATGCATAAAGGGAAAAGAATGGGTCCTTTATCTGTGTAAATTGGGCTTTTACTGCTTTTGGTCTTTTTCTTGCCATATACGTGTTCCACAAAGAGTCTAATTTGTAAATTTTTTGTTCCGCAAGAAGTACCTTCTCTTTATTGATAATAGTACAAAATAATATTATGTCAGAAATTTGTCATCATAATTTCATTATCATGTCATGTCACTTACTAAACTATTTTTTTTAGTTTTTTTAGTTTTAGTGATGAGTTTAGTTTTTCTGTACAAATTATGCACAAATAATTGTGTACAAGCAAATAGAAAAATAGTATATTAGTCCTATCATTTTATATTAATGATAAGTATTAGAGTTTGTATGATAAATTTGATGATGATATGATTGATTTTTATTTGTACTAGTAATTTTTGTAAAATGCTTCATGAGATTGTGATGTATAAGGACTTAGAGTAGAAAAGATCAAATTTGTTAGGTTGATCTTAAGAGCTAAAATATTGTATAGATGATATGATAAAATCGATCGTACTGTTAAACAATCGTAAGGTTACTCTACTGTTCCAAAGTGTAAATGATGAACGCGGAGTAAGCTTTGAGTTCGTAGAGCATCTAGCATTCGATCGTAGAGCCTGCCATTGTTTAAAGAGTAAATTTAAAATCGCAGAGCATGTTATCAGATCGCAGATTGTAAAAGTAAGTTCTTATTGTGAAGAGAAGTTTACAGAGTCTGCTCTAGTGTCGTAAAATGATCATCGTAGAGATCAAGTTTGTAAAGTAGATCGTATAGAGTACAATCGTAGAGTGTCTCTCTACTCCCAAAGTGTTTGGTCGTAGAGCATAACATAAAGCTCAGAAGTAAAACATAGACTCTACGTTCCTCACCAAACTCTACGATCAACTCACTTCGTAGAGCAAGTCA
Source organism: Panax stipuleanatus (assembly GCA_020205555.1). Taxonomy (NCBI): domain Eukaryota; kingdom Viridiplantae; phylum Streptophyta; class Magnoliopsida; order Apiales; family Araliaceae; genus Panax; species Panax stipuleanatus. The sequence continues at coordinate 67,461,270 of CM035124.1, forward strand.
GAACTGTCAGAAAACTGACAATAAGAGCAGTACAGATTAAAGAGCCCAAGGCATTCACCAAACATCCTTGGTTGAAATCGAAGATCATAGCATGTTTATGTCTAACAACTGGTTTGTCGAAAGCGACAACACCCATGTGGTAAATGAAGTTGCAATCTGATGTGACAGTTAAATTCGTAAAACCAGTTGTTGACTTGGTCATATTATAACTGATGTTTTGATGATGACTTGATCTTTATACTAAGTTCTTCATTATGAAATTTCAGGAAATTGACAAGAGGATTTTTGGTGGATTGTTTGAAAGAGATTGAAGATATTTATATCTTAGGATTTAATGTAAGGTCATTGCAAATATTTGATTTTTCAATTCAAGGGTCTAGGTCATTTTATGTGCATTTAACATGATAAGTATTTTATGCAAATGAAATGAAATGTTAACTGATCTGTGATTTGCAAAATTAATTGGTTAGCAAATAGTACTAATTCAATAGTTAGCTTGATACACGTTATCAGATTTTAATGTATATCTCTTCAATTAAGTATCCGAATTAAATGGGCATGATACACGTGGAAGGAGGTTAAACATATATGTAATGCCATGATCATCATCTTTGAATACTAAAGACTTGATAATGATTATCCTGGAAATCAACTATCTATCTGTTGGAGCATTTATCTCGGAACTGACATATCTCCTAAGTGGTTTATTTCATTCAAAATCACTTTAGTGGATTAACTTTGAAGAAGACAAATAAAATATCTGACTTGTCTTATTCGAAGATATGCATAGATTGATATGTACTGACTATATATTATATCCTTTTGATTTGTCTCTAACGGAAATCAAAATTGATTATTTGAACGGAATTTGTTTACAACGGTAATATCTTAAGGCTATAAATTCTATTGGGTTTTATCAGTTAAAAATACACGGATTACTATTGCACTGTTATATATTGAAAAGCTATAAAATTATCTTGGTGCAATTACTTGACAGCTGCAATTAAAATTCAGATTATTTTCAACGTATTTTCGTGAACTCTAATTTGGTAATATCACTTTCCTCTTTGATCATTGCATTCATTAGTTGAGCCTTGCATTGTTGTTGGTCGGAAAACCGATCACTAAACACGCGCAAGTATACGCGGTCTAACAAGTAATACAGTGATAAAAAAAGTGTCGTACCCACGAGGAACTATCACTAATATTTACCAAATACCAACTTTGTATTGCTTTAGTCTTATTCGAACAGTAAACTAATAGGAGTGCGGTTAAACTAGTTATAACTAATTATTAAAGTAAGTAAACGGATAACGAATGGTAATCGAAGGAATTACAAGCTAAGGTTACAACTTCACCCCACACAGGCATTCTGTCGAACACCTGGCGTGCTATGCTTCATCAAACTTCCTACCCTTCTCTCTTTGGTCTTAATGGTCACGACAGTTTGTCGACCGAGAACACACAGGTGCTCATACACCTCTGTCGAGGTATGCACAAACATATCCTCTCCAGATCCACCCGATAGGGAATAGAACAGAAAAGAACATCCAAACTAAGTGATAATCCTACACATGTCTATGCGAATTAATCTAATAAGGATTTAAGCATAAGTTCTCAATTAGGTCACATGTGGCACACAGATATATGTCTATTCTACGCACAACTTATGTAGTCGAAACCCATAATCACATGCCAATATATTTAGGCGTAAATCTACAATTCTTCTTTCGATATCATATAGATTACCAAAATCATCACTAATGTCTTAGTGAGAATCGTTAAGCATGAATATAGTAAACCAAACCATATGGTGCCAACCAAAGAGAGAAGACAGTCAATTTAACTAACAAAGGGTTCCATTATAACCTTAGAGCCAATACTTAGTTCATAGCTATTGAACAAAATATAAGTAGCAATAAAGACAACATTTATGGATTACAAAAATAGAGGAAATGAATGGACAAGAATAAACTCTGTCAAGGCTCTTCAGTCTCCAAGCATTTCGCTCCTTTCAAGCTCTCCAATCCGTGTAGCTCACTGCTCTTGTTGCTCCACGGAAAACCCAAACTTTACCCTAATCTACCTAATTTATATTTACAAACATTACCCAATAACTAGAGAGAGAAAGTACAAAAGAGATCTAATCTATCCTAAGCTAAGCTAACCGATTCTATCCCAGTCTTCTTTCTCTCCTCCCTCTTCTCGCTCTCTTTTTTGGCAGAGGCTCTCTCTGTGCCTATATATCTGTTTTTCTCCTTTTTCTAGGTCAAAAGAAAGCCTTTTCTTCCTGGGCACCGGAGGTCGCGCTGCGGCGCGGGCAATTAGCTTATAAGTGGTGCTGCGGCGCCATATTAAAATCAAAAGACCGGAGGTCGCGCTGCAGCGCGAGCCCATAAAGGAACTGTGGCGCTGCAGCGCCAGGATGACATCAGCAAGGACCAGGGGCGGCGCCGCGGCGCGAGAATGAGACTAGGCATTGGCGCTGCGGCGCCAGTATATGAAAATTCTCCGTTTTGTCCCCTGAAAGCTAGAAAATTCCTGTAAAGCCTGCAATACATCGATTAAGCATAAAAATACTATAAACATAATAAACTAAATAAAAACTACAAAGATCAGGCAACTATTTAAGCCATAAAGTATCCGATTTGCGGGTATAAATATCACTCATCAAATACCCCCAAACTTAAGTCTTTGCTTGTCCTCGAGCAAACTATCTAACACAAACTCACAATAGAAAACACACGCAAAATAAAAATATCACTGTATACAAGCATCATGGCTTCTAAGCTCGATCATGGCTACTCCCAAAGAACAGGGCAACCACAGATATAAGTAAGAGTTCATTCAGCTTCAAGCATAAGACTGTATTCGATCCATTCGACGTGTGTGTGCGGGGACCAACCATCCTAACTAATCATTGCTCAAATAAGTTCGCACAGTCGATTGTTAATACCCATATGCACACTCCGTAACTTAAACATTCAACAAACATTAAGAATAAGACGCAATTGCAGACAAGGATCAAAAGATTCTAGCATAAAGAAAGTAAAATCTGACTCGGACAGTACTTAATTACCTTAGGCTAATCAGAGCTACCCATTAATGAGCTTTTGATCAGTGACTCCCAAGCCAGACGGCTTTAGGGCACTAGGCGTGGAACACCCCTATGAATCTAATAACTAGATTCATAGGCGTGGAACACCCCTATGAATCTAATAACGCGGTCTAACAAGTAATACAGTGATAAGAAAAGTGTCGTACCCACGAGGAACTATCACTAATATTTACCAAATACCAACTTTGTATCGCTTTAGTCTTATTCGAACAGTAAACTAATAGGAGTGCAGTTAAACTAGTTATAACTAATTATTAAAGCAAGTAAACGGATAACGAATGGTAATCAAAGGAATTACAAGCTAAGGTTACAACTTCACCCCACACAGGCATTCTGTCGAACACCTGGCGTGCTATGCTTCATCAAACTTCCTACCCTTCTCTCTTTGGTCTTAATGGTCACGACAGTTTGTCGACCGAGAACACACAGGTGCTCATGCACCTCTGTCGAGGTATGCACAAACATATCCTCTCCAGATCCACCCGATAGGGAATAGAACAGAAAAGAACATCCAAACTAAGTGATAATCCTACACATGTCTATGCGAATTAATCTAATAAGGATTTAAGCATAAGTTCTCAATTAGGTCACATGTGGCACACAGATATATGTCTATTCTACGCACAACTTATGCAGTCGAAACCCATAATCACATGCCAATATATTTAGGCGTAAATCTACAATTCTTCTTTCGATATCATATAGATTACCAAAATCATCACTAATGTCTTAGTGAGAATCGTTAAGCATGAATATAGTAAACCAAACCATATGGTGCCAACCAAAGAGAGAAGACAATCAATTTAACTAACAAAGGGTTCCATTATAACCTTAGAGCCAATACTTAGTTCATAGCTATTGAACAAAATATAAGTAGCAATAAAGACAACATTTATGGATTACAAAAATAGAGGAAATGAATGGACAAGAATAAACTCTGTCAAGGCTCTTCAGTCTCCAAGCATTTCGCTCCTTTCAAGCTCTCCAATCTGTGTAGCTCACTGCTCTTGTTGCTCCACGGAAAACCCAAACTTTACCCTAATCTACCTAATTTATATTTACAAACATTACCCAATAACTAGAGAGAGAAAGTACAAAAGAGATCTAATCTATCCTAAGCTAAGCTAACCGATTCTATCCCAGTCTTCTTTCTCTCCTCCCTCTTCTCGCTCTCTTTTTTGGCAGAGGCTCTCTCTGTGTCTATATATCTGTTTTTCTCCTTTTTCTAGGTCAAAAGCAAGCCTTTTCTGCCTGGGCACCGAAGGTCGCGCTGCGGCGCGGGCAATCAGCTTATAAGTGGCGCTGCGGCGCCATATTAAAATCAAAAGACCGGAGGTCGCGCTGCAGCGCGAGCCCATAAAGGAACTGTGGCGCTGCAGCGCCAGGATGACATCAGCAAGGACCAGGGGCGGCGCCGCGGCGCGAGAATGAGACTAGGCATTGGCGCTGCGGCGCCAGTATATGAAAATTCTCTGTTTTGTCCCCTGCAAGCTAGAAAATTCCTGTAAAGCCTGCAATACATCGATTAAGCATAAAAATACTATAAACATAATAAACTAAATAAAAACTACGAAGATCAGGCAACTATTTAAGCCATAAAGTATCCGATTTGCGGGTATAAATATCACTCATCAAATACCCCCAAACTTAAGTCTTTGCTTGTCCTCGAGCAAACTATCTAACACAAACTCACAATAGAAAACACACGCGAAATAAAAATATCACTGTATACAAGCATCATGGCTTCTAAGCTCGATCATGGCTACTCCCAAAGAACAGGGCAAACACAGATATAAGTAAGAGTTCATTCAGCTTCAAGCATAAGACTGTATTCGATCCATTTGACGTGTGTGTGCGGGGACCAACCATCCTAACTAATCATTGCTCAAATAAGTTCGCACAGTCGATTGTTAATACCCATATGCACACTCCGTAACTTAAACATTCAACAAGCATTAAGAATAAGACGCAATTGCAGACAAGGATCAAAAGATTCTAGCATAAAGAAAGTAAAATCTGACTCGGACAGTACTTAATTACCTTAGGCTAATCAGAGCTACCCATTAATGAGCTTTTGATCAGTGACTCCCAAGCCAGACGGCTTTAGGGCACTAGGCGTGGAACACCCCTATGAATCTAATAACTAGATTCATAGGCGTGGAACACCCCTATGAATCTAATAACGCGGTCTAACAAGTAATACAGTGATAAGAAAAGTGTCGTACCCACGAGGAACTATCACTAATATTTACCAAATACCAACTTTGTATCGCTTTAGTCTTATTCGAACAGTAAACTAATAGGAGTGCAGTTAAACTAGTTATAACTAATTATTAAAGCAAGTAAACGGATAACGAATGGTAATCAAAGGAATTACAAGCTAAGGTTGCAACTTCACCCCACACAGGCATTCTGTCGAACACCTGGCGTGCTATGCTTCATCAAACTTCCTACCCTTCTCTCTTTGGTCTTAATGGTCACGACAGTTTGTCGACCGAGAACACACAGGTGCTCATACACCTCTGTCGAGGTATGCACAAACATATCCTCTCCAGATCCACCCGATAGGGAATAGAACAGAAAAGAACATCCAAACTAAGTGATAATCCTACACATGTCTATGCGAATTAATCTAATAAGGATTTAAGCATAAGTTCTCAATTAGGTCACATGTGGCACACAGATATATGTCTATTCTACGCACAACTTATGCAGTCGAAACCCATAATCACATGCCAATATATTTAGGCGTAAATCTACAATTCTTCTTTCGATATCATATAGATTACCAAAATCATCACTAATGTCTTAGTGAGAATCGTTAAGCATGAATATAGTAAACCAAACCATATGGTGCCAACCAAAGAGAGAAGACAGTCAATTTAACTAACAAAGGGTTCCATTATAACCTTAGAGCCAATACTTAGTTCATAGCTATTGAACAAAATATAAGTAGCAATAAAGACAACATTTATGGATTACAAAAATAGAGGAAATGAATGGACAAGAATAAACTCTGTCAAGGCTCTTCAGTCTCCAAGCATTTCGCTCCTTTCAAGCTCTCCAATCCGTGTAGCTCACTGCTCTTGTTGCTCCACGGAAAACCCAAACTTTACCCTAATCTACCTAATTTATATTTACAAACATTACCCAATAACTAGAGAGAGAAAGTACAAAAGAGATCTAATCTATCCTAAGCTAAGCTAACCGATTCTATCCCAGTCTTCTTTCTCTCCTCCCTCTTCTCGCTCTCTTTTTTGGCAGAGGCTCTCTCTGTGCCTATATATCTGTTTTTCTCCTTTTTCTAGGTCAAAAGCAAGCCTTTTCTTCCTGGGCACCGGAGGTCGCGCTGCGGCGCGGGCAATCAGCTTATAAGTGGTGCTGCGGCGCCATATTAAAATCAAAAGACCGGAGGTCGCGCTGCAGCGCGAGCCCATAAAGGAACTGTGGCGCTGCAGCGCCAGGATGACATCAGCAAGGACCAGGGGCGGCGCCGCGGCGCGAGAATGAGACTAGGCATTGGCGCTGCGGCGCCAGTATATGAAAATTCTCCGTTTTGTCCCCTGAAAGCTAGAAAATTCCTGTAAAGCCTGCAATACATCGATTAAGCATAAAAATACTATAAACATAATAAACTAAATAAAAACTACGAAGATCAGGCAACTATTTAAGCCATAAAGTATCCGATTTGCGGGTATAAATCCCACTCATCAATTGTTAAATTATTTATTTGCTTTGATCATTAGACCTCTATATTTGTATTCTTTTTATTTAAGACTAAGTATTATCTAAAGGTATTTTGTAAGACCCCAACTTTTTATGAATAAAATTGAATTTCCTCTATATATTATTTTGAAATAGTAAGGGGTTGATTTGATTAATGTGGTAAGTTATGGGTAAAATGCGCAAATATTTCAAAATAAGCAAGTGGTTATAAAATATTCAGTGTTGTCGGGGAATATTTGTTTTTTCGTGGAATATTCATTGTTGTCGGGAAATATTTGTACGACGGCGCAGCCATTTGTGGGCCCCATAACGAAAAACTGTCGGATGAAGAAAACGACACCAATGAGTTTTCTAAAAATGACGGCGTAACGGTTATCGTTAAAACTGTTGGAATACCTGGTGGGTAAAGTAAAGTAATACGCGTTGTTGCACAGTAGCACACGGTATTGCATAGTATTTTATATTATTGTTAATTCAATAATTGTCACTGCACAGTACTTTTCATTATCAAATCAATAATTTATATTATCTAAATAATATTATTAGATAACATTATTGGCAATGTCTAAGGAAGTTCTGTCTAGGAAAGGGGTTTGCTCACCTAATTGCGCGCCAGTAAGGAAAAATCCTTATCGGAAAGCCCCCTCTTTTCTGGGAACGACCTGGTTGTCAATATTGTGGTTCTGTGATATTATTTGTGAATAATTAATTATTGATAAAAATAATATAAAAATATTTATTCGATGTGGATATAAATAGAGATTTTTTTAGCAAAGGAGACAATTATTGAGAATTAATATTTTATCTTTTCTGATAAAATAATTTATTCAAATATATTATTATATTACATTATAAGTGTATAATGTGATAATATAATAATATAATAATGGTGATATTTTTATAATAAATTCATGATATATGAATAAAATGAGGTGAAAAAGAGCAAGTTGGGATCGGAATTATTTTTGTAACAAAAAACGTGTTTTGAATTATTTTTGAAATTTTTGTCTAAATAGTGGGCCCCACTCTTGGCCTTTTGTGTGTGAAGAATGCTGAAGTTGATTTTTTCAAATTGATGAGGAAGAAATTTTTATCAGAAAAAGAATTGTCAGAATGGAGGTGTGGAAAAATCATCCATATATAAATTTGGGTCATTTTTCGTTCAGAATTTGAAAAAACTTTCTTCTACAAAGTTGTAGAGAATTCAATTTCATATGGAATGGACATAAGGTTCGTATTTTTCTGATAAAAGTGCTATTTATTATGAATTATTAAAGTTGCTAAATATTAGGTCTGAATTGATTTTTGGTGGAGAAGTTTCTAGAATGTGTGGGCCCCACTTGTTGTAAAATGCTGATAAATGAAAGTCCAAGAGAGAAGGCATAGGAAAAAATATTAAATTAAGTTTTGTCAACTTTGATGTGCTAAGCATTTTTTTATAAATATGGTGCTTAGTTAGAAATAAAAATCACACCAGAATCAGAAAATTCTCTCTCTATAGTATCGAGCGTATTTTTGTGAGTATTTATATACTTTGAGTGTTGATAAATAGTGCAAGTTTTTTTTCAGTATTATATCCGTTATTCCAGTCAGAAGTACTTTTCTTTTGAGGTAAGGGATATTATTTTTCTCGTAAATGATGTTATTTCTTTCAATATCATTTCACCGAAATATTTGTATGAATTTTATTATGAAATTTTTATCTTTTCATGTCAGGATTACTATTCACGTATACGACACTATTCACGAATACGGTACTATTCATAAAAAAATTAAATTTTCTTTTCTTTGTCCAAGTTGTCTGTTATGGTTTCTATCTTTGATTGGATCCATGTTTTGAACTTCATTATTGAATTTTGCTCCACAAATGATTATTATAGAGTATTTTTGAACTTGGATAAACTGATTTACGAATCCCTAATCTTTGTCCTTTATCTCACTGGATTCGTTATTTATATTGCTTTTCATCATCCTCAATCCTAAATGATGATATAACTGAATATCTTTGGCCTGTAGTGCAAAGATGAATGATTACCTAATGAATATCTTTGGCCCGTAGTGCAAAGATGGACAGGTGTTGAGATGAACATGATCACTGGTGATACAAATGAATATCTTTGGCCCGTAGTGCAAAGATGAATTTTGATTTGAATTATATATTGATTGCTGTTATAAGGATAAAATATTGATTATGGACTTCTAAATCATAGAAGATAGTAGACATCATGTTTTACTTAACTCTTCTGATAAATTGTTACTTCCGCTGCAGTTGTTGATCTAAAACTTGTTATCCATATTATTTTATCCTATTTTGTTGAAGACTAACGATAATTTATTTTTTTATTATTTTAGTTATAATATTATTTACTGGGCTAGTTGAGCTCGCCCTTTTTCTTCTATTGTCCTCTTCAGAAAATGAGAATGTTGCACGGACTAGTCGGGGAACAAAGTAATGGGCAGAGTTAGAGCAGAGTAGTCCTCACTATTTTTGTAAAATAGTGTGATAATAATTGTAATGAGGACTTAATTTGAGCGTTTATGTTTTCTATATGTCTGTAGTAACGCTCACAGTTATGTGGTCGTATTTTGCACGACCGTATAATATAAAGATTGTATTTTGATTCTGTACCATGTATTTGGCGACTAAGAATGGGTTGGGTTGATTAGACCTATTCTGGGGGCATCACAGTTGGTATCAGAGCTATAAGTAAAGAGCCGCGAGCCTCTCGTTGGTGAATTCCTATTTTATGGGGGATGCACCGAAGCCAGACTCTCCGTAGGGGACGCCGTTCTGCGGTGGGAAACTGATAGGTACCATTGTGAGGTGCTGTGGTTGGAACACCATGAGGGTCACAGTTGGTATCAGAGCTTATGGATATGGTCTCTGGCGGAGATCGGGGAATAGAAATAGGAGGGGAGAGATGAGTAAATCCTTCGCTAGTGTGTCCTACCTAAGCTTATTTGGTATTTAATTGGTTGGTCGGAATATAGGATTAAGATGTGATATGTTAATTTGTTTAATTAACCCTTGTTTTATGGCAGTATTTGAAAATGGCAGTTGAAAATTTAAACAATGGAACGTGTATGAGACCATTGAGACATCGTTAATCACCAAAATATTTGATGTTTTGGGATGCACAGAGGAACAAAAGATTCTATTCGCCACCTTTATGTTCCGTGGAGAGGCAGATTATTGGTGGAAATCTGTGAAGCGTACTCAGCCTGCCGCACTCAAGATGTCTTGGGAAGAGTTCCAGAAACTATTCAATGACAAGTACTTTCCAGAAAGTATTCGTCATATAAAAGAGGTAGAGTTTATCAAACTAGAACAGAACAACATGACTGTGTCCCAATACGAGGCTAAGTTCGCGGAGTTATCCCGGTTTGCATCTCATTTGGTGGATAATGAGGAACATATGACGCGGATGTTTCTGAGAGGTTTGAAACCCAAAATTCGTCAATACCTCATTTCTCATAAAATTTCTTTATATTCAGATGTTGTGAACAGGGCTCAATTATTAGAACGAGATAATGAGTCTGTTCAACCAAGGGAGAACAACCATAGTCGTACCAGTGGCAGCAGTCAGTAGAACAACGAACCAACGATGAGGAAATTATCAGGCTAGAAATGGTAACCACTTCAGTGGTAATCATGGCCAGGTTAATAGAAGAAGTGAGTCGGGGGGGGGGGGATTTCAAAAAGAGAAGGTACAACAATGACAACGTGAAAACGTTGACAGCAGCACCAACATCAACAACCATTTTTAGGGGAGGAGAACGACCATCAGTCGTATGCTATAAATGAGGACAAGAAGGACACATCAGTCCAAATTGCCCAGAACAACTCAAGGTGTGTTATAACTGTGGAAAAGAAGGTCATATAGCTCGAGAGTGTCTGGTAGCGAAACCAAGTCCAGCGGGGATGGTGACTCCAAATGCTATCCCGGACAAGTCGAAGTCGGTGGTTCCTGGAAGAGCGTTTGTCGTGACTGCCCAAAATGCGATGAACCCGAACGAGGTTATCACGGGTTAGTTAATCGTAAACTCTTGTTAAGTTTATACCTTATTAGATACCGGTGCTACCCATTCTTTTATTTCACCTACTTGTGCTCAACGTTTGAACTTGACTCCTGAGAAATTAGACTTTGATTTATCTATTGAAAATCCATTGGGGGAAACCTTCATTACATCTACAGTTTATAAATCATGTTTGATTCAAATTGGTACCCTCACCCTACTTGTGGATTTTATTTCTTTAAAAATACTTGCATTTGACGTGATTTTAAGAATTGACTTGTTAACCAATTATCATGCCAAAATTGATTGTTTTCGTAAGGTTGTTACTTTTCATATTCCATACTCAACCTGTTGTGCGAATTCAAACAACCAAACCACTAAAATCAATCAATGTCATTTCAAGTCATAAAGCTATTCGTTTATTGAAAAACGGATGTCAAGCTTTCTTAGCCCATGCCACTGATCTAAATCAGAATACGTCAAATTTGAATGATATTTCTATTGTCAATGAGTTTCTTGATGTATTTCCCGAAGAACTTCCCGGTCTACCCCCAGAACGTGAAATTGAATTCTTTATTGACCTTGAATCCGGTACCGAACCCATTTCTAAAGTCCTATATCGAATGGCTCATATCGAACTTTAGGAGTTAAAGGTCCAACTACAGGAGTTGTTAGACATCGACTTTATACGTCCTAGTACATTGCCGCAGGGTGCTCCTATTTTATTCGTAAAGAAGAAAGACGGTAGTATGCGACGCTGTATTGACTATCGGGAGTTGAACCATGTCACCATCAAGAATAGGTATCCGCTACCTCACATTGATGACCTGTTCGACCAGTTGCAAGGTGCGCAATTCTTCTCAAAGATCGATCTTCCTTCTGGATATCATCAGTTAGAGATTAGAACTGATGACATTCCAAAGACTGCCTTTACAACTCGATACACGCATTACAAATTTCTAGTTATATCTTTCGAATTGACCAATGTCCATGTTGCGTTCATGGACATGATGAACCAAATATTTGAGAAATATTTGGATTATTTCGTGGTTGTCATTATTGATGACATCCTAATATACTCCAAAAGCCTCAAATATTTCTTCACCCAGAACGAATTCAATATGCGACAACGACGTTGGTTAGAGCTATTAAAAGATTATGACTATACCATTCAATACCATCTTGGAAAAGCGAACGTGGTAGCTGACGCGTTGAGTAGAAGATCGTATGCGGGAATGAGTGCGATGCTGTCAACACAAAGGCCATTTTGTATGACTTACAAAGGATGGAGATAGATTTCAAGACTCCGTGGACCCATGCGATGATGCCAAGTATACGCGTAGAACCAGCTTTGATTGATAAAGTTAAAGCTGCTCAAGCTACAGACCCGGAGCTGACAAATATGAAGAAGAAGGTGCAAGAAGATGCTATTCCAGAAGCAAGAATCGATGAAAAAGGAATGCTTCGAGTCAACTCCAGACTTTGTGTTCCTAACGATTCTGATTTAAAGTATAGAATCATGATGGAGGCACACAACACACCGTTTGCAATCCATCTTGGAAGTACCAAAATGTATTGTGATCTTCGACATACATTTTGGTGGAGCAATATGAAGAGAGAGATCGCGGAGTTTATATCGAGGTGTTTAACGTGTAAAAGTGTCAAGGTGGAGCATCAAGTGCCAAAGGGTTAGCTTTTAGAAAGCTATGGACACCGATTTACGATTTAATGGTCCATTTGAGATCCTTGACCGAGTAGGAAATGTTACCTATAGACTCACTTTACCTCCAAGCATGTCTCGTGTTCATAACGTTTTTCACATATCCGTGCTACGTAAATACGTGAAAGACCCGAACCACATTATTGAGTTAGAACCGGATGAGATAGCCAAAGATTTAACGTATGAGGAGACACCTGTCAAGATCTTGGATAGGAAGGAACATGTCCTACGCTCAAAGGTTATACCATAAGTCAAAGTTTTGTGGAGGAACCATGATGTTGAGGAAATGACCTGGGAGTTAGAATCAGAAATGAAAGTGAGGTATCTTCACCTTTTCGACATACCAGGTACGCATGTCAATTTCGAGGATAAAATTTCATAACGAGGGGAAGTTGTAAGACCCCAACTTTTTATGAGTAAAATTGAATTTCCTCTATATATTATTTTACAATAGTAAGGGGTTGATTTGATTAATGTGGTAAGTTATGGGTAAAATGCACAAATATTTCAAAATAAGCAAGTGGTTATAAAATATTCATTGTTGTCGGAAAATATTCATTTGGTCGTAGAATATTCATTGTTGTCGGGGAATATTCGTACAACGGTGCAGCCATTTGTGGGCCCCATAACAAAAAAATATCGGATAAAGAAAACGACATGAATGAGTTTTCTAAAAATTACGGCATAACGGTTACCCTGTTGGAATACCCGGTGGGTAAAGTAAAGTAATACGCGTTGTTGTACAGTAGTACACGGTATTGCACAGAATTTTATTTTATTGTTGATTCAATAATTGCCACTGCACAGTATTTTTCATTATCAGATCAATAATTCATATTATCTGAATAATATTATTAGATAGCATTATTGACAATATCTAAGAAAGTTCTGTCTAGAAAAGGGGTTTGGTCACCTAATTGCGCGCTAGTAAGGAGAAATCCTTATCAGAAAGTCCCCTCTTTCCTGGGAACGACCTGGTTGTCAATATTGTGGTTCTGTGATATTATTTGTGAATAATTAATTATTGATAAAAATAATATAAAAATATTTATTCGATGTGGATATAAATAGAGAAATTTTTAGCAAATGAGACGATTATTAAGAATTAATATTTTATCTTTTCTGATAAAATAATTCATTCAAATATATTATTATATTACATTATAAGTGTATAATTTGATAATATAATATTATAATAATGGTGATATTTTTATAATAAATTCACGATATATGAATAAAATGAGGTGAAAAAGAGCAAGTTGGGATCTGAATTGTTTTTGTAACAAAAAACGTGTTTTAAATTATTTTTGAAATTTTTGTCTAAATGGTGGGCCCCACTCTTGGCCTTTTGTCTGTGAAGAATGCTGAAGTTGGTTTTTTCAAATTGATGCGGAAGAAATTTTTATCTGAAAAAGAATTGTCAGAATGGAGGTGTGAACTTGAGGAATATGAACATCAATTAAAGGCAAATGATGATGAGGAGGAAACTCCTCGAAGAAAAGTTTTAGCACTTAATGCAGGAAATGAAGAAGAGCTTGATGATGACTCGGATGAAGAGATAGCCATGATGTCAAGAAGAATCAAAGGACTGCTACAAAGGAAGAATAAACGGAAAAATACTTTTAACTCAAATAAATTCAAAGGAAAGCAAACCGAAGAGACATGTTTTGAATGCGAACGTCCGGGGCACTTCAAGAAGGACTGTTTTCACCTAAAAAATAAAGAAAAAACGAGCTTCAAAAGAAACAAAGTTCTTGTCACTTGGAGTGATGATGAGAAGTCCGAAGTTGAGGTCGATGCCAAGGATGAAATAGCTCAAGTATGTTTCATGGGAATAGAAGGTGAATCAAACGAGGTATCTATTTATGAGTTTAATTCTTTGAAACAAGAAAATGTAAAATTAAAAGAAAAGAATGCATATTTGAAAGATTTGGTAAATACATTAATGAGTGAGATTGATTCTTTGATAGATTAAAAGAAAGAAATTGAAAAAGAGTCATCTTGTAAAGAAGAAAAGATTTTGATTGCAAAGAATGATTATCTTGATAATTATAACAAAATACTTTTTAATAAGGTAAATTATTTGAATAATGAAGTTCAAAAATTGACTAATGAACTAAAAATGAGAGATGTATGTATTGGCTCATTTAGTGATGAATCCCTTTGCAAAACTATTCCTACTAATAAACTTTAAAAGGAAATAGATTCGTTAAAGATGTCTTTTTCTAAATTCGGTTAAGGAGAAGAAAACTTAAATGTCATATTGGGTAAACAAAGACCTAGTTTTGAAAGGCAGGGAATTGGTTATAATCCTATGCATAAAAAGAGAGATGCAAAAATGCTAAAATCTAAATCACGTTTTAGATTAAATTATTGTTCTCCTTTCACAACATGTAAGCATTGTGGTATTAAAATATAAATTGCTTCAAGAAACTAAACAAAGTTAAAAAGATTTGGATTAGAAAAGGTGATTTACTTGCAACTAACATAAGTGGACCCAAAAAGATATGGGTACCAAAAGCATGAATCATTCTTTCTTAACAGGTGTGTTTAAAGGCAAGAGTTTCATCTCAAAAATGGATTCTTGATAGCGGATGTTCTCGTCACATGACCGGTGACAAATCAAAATTCATGGAGCTAAATCTCAAGAAGAAGAATGAAACTGTCACATTTAGAGATAATCAAACCTGCGAAATAATTGAAAAAGGTAAAATTGGTAATGGTAAGGTTAATATCAATAATGTTCACCTTGTTAACGGTCTTGAATTTAATAGTATTAGTCAATTAATGGATAACGGTCATCAAGTCAATTTTGAGAAAGATAAATGCACAATATTTTATGGTACTAACAAAACTTCTCTAGTTGCACAAAGAGAAGGTATTTTCATTGGTTATTCACAAAATAGCAAGGCATATCGTGTATTTAATCTTAACAGGTTATGTGTTGAAGAATCATTTCATATTACATTTAATTAGACTAACAATGATCTTTCAAAAGAAAGAGATGAGGATGCAGGAAATTTGGAGATTTCAGTGAATCCTGAAACCGAAAAGATATATTCAGCAAACTGAATGAACGAATTCAGCAAACTGAATTGGACAACTCGCATAAAGTGGAACAAGAAACAACACAAGAGCTTGAAGAAGATTTCCCCCAACAAGAAGAGATAATACATAATGTCCAAATGCCGAAGTGCAAGATATCTCAAGAATCATCCACCGAAAAATATTATTGGAGATATAAACAAAGGAATCACCACACGGAGAGGCTTAAAAAATCAATGCACATTCTCTGCATTTTTATCACAAGTCGAGCCAAAGAATGCTAAGGAAGCTATCCTTGATGAAAGTTGGCTAACGGCAATGCAAGAGAAACTTCAACAGTTTAAACGATGCCAAGTCTGGGAACTTATGCCTTCTCCTGAAGATATCACCATTATTGGAATAAAGCTTACTACTGATGAAAAAGGTATAGATGTAGAATTGACCAAATACTAAGGTATGATTGGTTGTTTATTATATTTAACTGCATCTAGACCTGATATAATGTATAGTGTATGTCTTTGTGCTCGGTTTCAAGCAAAACTTAAGGAATCCCACTTACAAGCTGTTAAAAGAATTTTTAAGTATTTAAGTGGTACTATTAATTTGGGGTTGTTTTATCTAATTTGCAATCACTTTGAACTAATAGGCTACTAAAATGCTAACTATGCAGGATGTTAAATTGATAGAAAAAGTACCAGTGGTGCTTGCACATTTTTGGGATAAAGTCTTGTGATGTGGCATAGTAAAAAGCAAACTTCAGTTGCTTTATCAACCATTGAGGGTGAATATCTAGCTGCAGAGAGTTGTTGCTCTCAAATATTATGGATGAGACAAACTCTATATGATTTTGATATTTTATGTGATAGTGTGCCTATTTATTGTGATAATTCTAGCACTACTGACATATCAAAAAATCTTGTTTTGCATTCACATACAAAACATATAGAGGTAAGGCATAATTTTTTAAGGGATAATATTTCAAAAGGATTAATTAAATTAATGTTTATTTCTACAGAAAATCATTTAGCTGATATTTTTAACAAACCCTTAAGTGAAGAAAGGTTTTGTATTTTAAGGAGGGAACTTGGAATGTGCATTGTATAAATAGTGCTCACGTACATTCTATACTAAATCCTGAACATACGTCATATTTTTATCTGCATGTTATCTGTTCATGAATCTAATGATATTCTTCACTTAATACCGACATATTATTCAAAAGGAAGCGCGTAATTTTATCTCAAAAGATTTGGCACGATTCACGGTATTCTCTCATCAAAACTCTCAACAGTCTCCTAGATATACCGGAAGTCATAATTATATTTGTGATTTGACAAGATAAGGTACTGAAGAGTTTTATCTTCTCAAGGCGTCTGCTCGTTTCCAACTCTCAAGTCTCAGCACGTCTTCTTATATTTATCTCTCATACTTTACCAAATCAACTCAGTTTTTTTTAAAAACCCCATTTCTCTCATTGTGTTAACCCTCCCAAATCTCTGAAACGATGAAAACTCGAGCAAGCAAACGCTCTCCCAGCATATCAAACGACGATGGTCAAACAACTCGCTCTCTATATACCATTAAAACACAAAAGAAATCCAAACGACAGCAAAAGCAATCATCTGTGCATGTGTCATCCGATGACACAACACTCTCGGATGGGTCAGATTCGAGTTTCTCATTTTTGAAGTTTTTATAATCATCTCAACGTGGGAAGACGAAGCAGTCAGAGGACATAGCAAATCTTTCTTTTTCTCAGCCAGAGTCTCCTTGATAAGTGCATAATATTCTATGATTATTATTCCTTTATGTTTATTTTTATTGCATGTTTCATGTGAATATGAGCTTAATAAGTTGTTTAATTATTTTCAGGTGAAGCGTATCTTATGAGAGTAATTGGGCAAAAAGAGAAGAGAAAAGTAAATTTCGGCTAGATGGTAGTCAGGCGCGGGGCGCGTTGGGATTGCAAAGGGACAAGCGCGGGCCGCGCCGCTTCGCTTCGAAGATCAGAAGTTCTACATGGCTAGAGCGGGGCGCGCCGTCCAGAGAGGATGTCAAGCGCGAGCCGCGCCGTACTTATGATCTGACAGGATTTAGGGTTTTAAACATCAAAGTTAATTAGAAATAGGATTGCAGACTTGCCTTATTTAACTAGGGTTTGTCTAGGCTATAAATATTAGTTGTTTTCCTAGGAATAGGGGATCTCTTCTCTCATCTTTGATCTTTCATCTTGAAGGCTATTCATCAAGGCATGGGCTAATACTTCTAATTCAATTCTGAAGGGATGTTGAACCTGACTATCAATTAATGGTTTGATCAATATACCATTTATGCTTTCATGAGATTTATTCTGATTATCTACATAAACTTTAATTTATGCTAGATTAAGATATATATTAAGCAAACGATGTATGTCTAATCCACGTAGCAATTAATGATATTTTATTGTGGTCGAGCTTTGAAATTTGTTAAGGTTTTCAGAAGACAAGTTAAATAGTTCCTGATTGTGTAATTATTGCTTGGAATAATCTAATTTTCATTCTTCATGCTTCTATCATATTAAATTTAGATTGATAGTTCTAGGTCGTATGTTAGATAGAATTTTTTGTTGGCGATCGTCGCATTAGATCTACACTTAAGGAGTGGTTCGGGTAATTTGCTATCGTGGTTATCTAGGGTTATTAATCTCATTGGAAGATAAATAGTGTAAACACTTGGTTAAATTATAATTGTGAAAAGGGGATACTGAACTGAAGAATAGAACTTTTTACTCATTGATATTTTATTTAATTCACTTTCGTTAATTAAACTGTTTAAACTAAAAACCCTCAATTCATTGGAAATACTTAGATAAATATAAAACATAATACTCTCTGTGGGATCGATCCTTGCTTATTACTATACTAATTCTTGAGTTAGTCGAATAGAAGTAAGATAAATTTTGTAGTGCTAGACGACAGCTACCACTCATTCGGTTCTGGTAAACTCTGTTTCCTCTCTTTCTAATTTGCCAAAAAATTTCTTTAGAGGACATATTTTCGAAGCCCCTTTTAAAACTTCTATTGCTGCGAAACAATTTTTTTATGAGAAAATTATGGATCTGTTCTATTTCAAAAACTCTTCTCTGGAATTTTTCTTAAAATCAAATGGAATTTCTTCTATGCTTTTTCCTCCCATAAAGGCTTACCCACAGTTGGTTCAACAGTTTTATATCAATATTGAGTGTCATAGTGATTGCTATACATCTTTTGTTAAGGGAAAATCTTTGTTCTTTACTGTTGTTAATTTTGGAAGTCTCCTTAACATTCCCTCTGTTGGACCATGTCCATTCACATTAAATGGTGCTGCAAACATTCCTTTTCCACCTCTAGAACAACTTCAAACTGTCATGAACAACCATACTTTAACCTTTTTTTTTACTCCAAAAATTGTTGATGTCTGTCCTACTACTTGTGTTCTACACAAACTGGTTTGTTATAATCTTTTTCCCCGCATTGGTGGCGGTGCAGATTTTACGTATCAAGGTTTGGTGGTTGTGGCCATGATTCTCAAAGGGGTTTCTTTTAATTTCTCACTCATAATGTTATCTCATATGTTATGTTGTATTCGTCAAACCAAAAAGTGTCTTCCATATAGATATTTTCTAACCAAGATTTTCCAGCATTTTAACATTTTTCTTGATGATGAAATTGTTGTGTCTAACAATGAGTTTGTGGATTCTGCCAATTTGAAACAATCTCATATTTCTCTTGTTAATGGTGAATTTACTCGTATTGTTCCTGATCCTCTAACCATACCACCTACTCCTGCCTCTTCTGATCTACATTCCGATAATCCATCTTCTTCTACTCTGCCAAACACCACTGATTCTTCTCCTAAATATATATTGAAGCTGAAAAGGCCACAGATTAGTAATCCAGGCCAAACGAGTTAGTATAAGTATAAGTATATATATATATATATATATATATATATATATATATATTAAAGCAGAAAAAGCCATAGATTTATAATCCAGGCATGTCTAAGTTAATGTAAATATATATATATATATATATATATATATATATATATATATTAAAGCAAAAAATGCTATAGATTAGCAATCCAGGCTAAATAACACTTATATATATATATATATATATATATATATATATATATATATATATATAGGATAAGGCTCTGGAACGAACAATTCGTTTACGAACATATGTAGCGCCCAGTATTGAAGGTTGTTAATTGGATGAGTTATGTACCATCATATATTCGTAATTAGTGTTAAATATTCTCATCCAATCAACAACCTTCAACACTGGGCCCTACATATGTTCGTAAATGAACTGTTCGTTTTAGAGCTTTATCCTATATATATATATGTTAACGCGATAAAAGCCACATATTTGCAATCCAGGCTGAAATAGTAATTATAAATATATATATATATATATATATATATATATATATATATATATATACACTTATATATTCATAGATTGAAGCCAGAAAGGCCACAGATTTGAAATTCAGGCAAAACTAGATATTATATATATATATATATATGTTAAAGCAGTAAAAAGCTTCAGCTCACAATGTATAGCGCTAGAGGCTTTAAACCACTTTTGAAGCTTGAAAACTCCGTTTTCACATGTTAGAACTTGATATGTTAGTATATATATGTATACAAATGTTTTGGAAGAGTAAAATTGAAGTTTGAGCACTATAGGTAGGGTTAAGATCTGAGATGAGCGAAATTTCCTCTCTTTTTCTCTTTTTTCTTTCTTTTCTTTGTTGTGGGGGGGTCTTATTTATAGACCAAAGTTGCCGCGGGTCCACCAGCGACAGCCGCGGGTCTACCTGCGCCTGACCCGGGTGGGCCCAGACTTGTGGGTCCAGTTGTCACGAAGTACGTGCAATCCGACCAACTCATTGTTCGTTTAAACCTTTATAACTTTTAATTTGGGAATCCGTTGGAGGCGTGCTATACCTTTATGGAAAGCCCTTTCCAAGAGCTACACAATGACATGGGATTTGACCTTTTTCGAATTCGGGAAGATAGGTCTATGACTAGATCTTTGAGTCTTCGCAGTCCGTCCGTTGAGCTATCTTGTGTTGTTTTCACTAGGGATTGACGTTATGGTTCTGCGTGACCCTTATGGTAGTGATTTGACTTGATTTGATATTAAGTTAGTAAAATGACCATTTTTCCCTTCCAGGGGTTATCTCCAAGATTATCAGGGCTTTCGACTGTTTCTCGAGGTTATCTCCGAGATTTGACCCCAGTTGACTCTGTTCTTCCTCAGGGTCGTCTCCGAGGGTTGATTTAATCTCCCGAGGTTGTCACTGGGGTTTGATTTGGTCTTCCGGGATTATCGTCGGGGTTGATTTGATCTCCCGGGATTATCGTTGGGGTTTGACTTGATCTCCCAATGTTGTCACCGGGTTTTATTTGATCTCCCGAGGTTGTCACCGAGGTTGAACTTAGATCTCCCGGGGTTGTCACCGGGGTGGGTTTGGCTTGGTCTCCTGGGGTTGTCATCGGAGTTTGACTTGATCTCTCGGGGTTGTCACCGAGGTTGATTTGGACTTCCAAGGTTGTCTCTGGAAGGTAAAAGACGGTTTTGCCCTCCTGCAAGGTTAGTAATAGTAATGCAAAATTTTGAGTGTTTGCAGATGCTCCTCTTTATCATGTTTATGTAATGCAACAGAATAAACAGGATAAAGACTGCTAGACACTGGAAATATGATACATGCAAATGTAATGCAATGCATGATATGCTATGTTATGAATGTTATATGCTCTTGTGGGGTTAGTTGCCTCGGTATTCTATTGCTGACCGCTCCTGCCACTTCTGCTGGGGATGGAGTTGTCCATGATGGCTTCCGCTGAACTCTCTTGATGCCTACTCAAACGGTAGTTTGTAAGGTGAAAGTCCAATAATAATCTAGAAGGGGGGGGGGGGGGTTGAATAGATTATTACCGTTTAAAAATTATCTTTGGCCTTTTTGAATTTTAGTAGGTTAATTTTATCAAATTAATAAGCAATTTAAAATTCAATTACACAATACACATATATTTATCTGGTTCACAATATATAGCCCGGGTATGTTGCTACGTCCAGTCTCAAGCTCCTCTCCAGGATGTGAGATCCTATTACTCCCTTTAATAAATACTCCTTCAATAGGCGGAGAAGCCTGTACAAAGTTTTAAAGATAAACTTACAACTATCCTCAACTAACTATCTTGGACAGCGAACTCCCAGCTCCTTCCTCAAGCTTAGTTGAATCTTCTTTTGAGCTTAGTACTATTTTATACTTTGGTCTTGAAACAACAATCTCTTCCTCACCTCACAAGTACACTAGAGACCCAACTCCTAGCTGACCTCTCTAAGACTCTGGTCTTAGTCAAAGAATTCTTTGTCTTTCTCACAAATATAAAATAAACTAACTCACCCCTTTTTCCTTTTACAAAAAGTTTGTTTGAATATTTGCTTCTAACAATAAGCAGATAAAATTATAGAACAGATACTTCTCAGATAAGCAGATATAGAATTCAGGTATATGATAAAAGTTCAAAGACTTTTATGTGATGTGCTTCTGTGAAAGCAGATAAAATATTTAAGCATTTGTAATAAAGATTTTCTTTTTCTTTAAAGAATATTTTTCTATGGATTTAAGAAAAATATTTGTCTTTATAAAGAGTGTGTGCTAAATAAATATAACTTTGACTTTAAACAACCACACACACTTGTATAATGTAACAATAATTTATGAACAATTATATGAGCAATATATTTGATGACAGTTTATCAAGTATGATAATATGATTCACTTTAGATAATACTTGAACAAAACTTGTTTCACCCACTTATATATATTATATTATATTTGATCTATGTTGCGAATAATTTGGCTACTTGGAATTTTAAAGACCGTCCAGAGTATTTCAAGGAAATAACATCCGAATTGTATATCGGTATCCAAGTACTAACTAAATTTTTGGAATCACAACTTGACAATCGTATATAAAATATTAAAGAATATTTATATATATTATTTATATCAGTAAAGGGCCACTTGGGATTTTAAAGACAGTTTGGAGAATTTCAGAGAAATAACATTCAAATTGTATATCGGTGTCCAAGTACTGACTCTTTACTAGATATGATAGATCATATATAAGATATATATAAATGTGTATCGCAGTTTATATCTTGATTATCTAAATCTATATATTGATTATACCAGTAAAGGGCCACTTGGGATTTTAAAGACCGTTTGGAGAATTTTAAAGAAATAACATCCAAATTGTATATCGGTGTCCAAGTACTGACTCTTTACTAATATGAATATATAGATATATGAATATGTATAGCAATTTATCACAGAATATCTATATGTATGAGCAAGTATGAGATGACATGAATAATTATAATTTAACAATTTATCTCAAATACTTGGACCAATTTTTCTCTTCCAATAGAATTAGAACTTTGATTGAGAGAAGAGAGTAAAAGCTTGTTTAGATAATATGTAGGCAATGAGATTAAGCTTTTTCGGTTTATAGAATTGGTAAATTAAAATGAATAGAAAAGCTTCCTATTTATGGAATTTTGAGGTTCGGGCAAAATCGTAATTTTGAAAAATCATTTTTAAATTGGAAGGTCCGGATTGCATGATGGAAAAATGAGGGGCTTAGATCAATTTGTACTGGCCGAATATGAGATATTGTTTTAGCCCAACCATATTTGTTCCTTACATGTGACTCATTACTTATGATGATTAGTTTTGTGCCCAACAATAGAAACAACGGCATAAGCCTTAGATTTGTTCCCAGCACACAAGCCTTGCACTTCGGCACATACACCCACACATATATGCCCATTCACATGTTCGGTACACACACACACACACACATATACCGACCAACACATGCACACACCTCCATGCATACACACAAATATATATATATATATACTTAACATAAATATATATATATTCGGTTTATATATATATATTATATACTTTAAATATATATGTAATTAGAAATAGTTTTTGCCTATAAAAATTTAAAAAATCATTTTAAAATAGGAATCTCCTTGCTTTAGAAAATGTTACTATATGAACTCATTTTATTAACACTTGATATTAAATTATCAAGGTCATAAAATAAATTCAAATGAAGTTGTTAGAAAATAAATATTTTTGGTCAAAATATTCAAGGTAATTAATAAATCATTTTTAACACTTAATCTTATGGAGAGGATTCTATCCTTTTGACATTTAAACCTAATTTGTTATCATCAAAATAAAACACTCAGATTTGGAGACCTATCAATCTCCCCCTTTTTGATGATGACAACAAGTAAAAATATTTGTTTTTTCAGAACCCTCCCTTAATTCATGATGCTCCCCCCAAATTATGAATCGGGTTTTTATAAGAATTTTAAAATTTTAAAAAACTATCAGACGGACATACATAGTTATAACCATCTAGGCAGTTGTATAATAATTATAGCCATCAGACTCATTCCTGTTATCACAGTTATAACCAACATACACCATAGCAGTTATAACCATCATACACACCATAGCAGTTAATAGCAGTTCCTGTCAATCTCATGCAAACCATTTAGACCATAGCAGGTTATAGCAGTTTATATCTAGCAGATTCATTTCTGCTCTCATATCAGATTATTACTTAGTAATAATCTGATATTTTTCTTCTTATAAGATATTTTTCTTATCCCCCTTTGTCATTAACAAAAATGGAGGGATTTAAGAAAAGTACCAAATTACCCTGTAGAAACTGTTAGTTTTAGAAATTACCTGCAAGTTAGAATAATAATTAAACATATAGTAATAATCCTAATTATCAGTTAGTGTTTAGTGTTTATTATAGTTATCCAGAATAGTTAGTAGTTAGTTTACATTCTTCAGAGTTCATCAAAGTTGAGCCATGCTTGTGAGATGCAGATCAGGAGGGTTCTGACCAGAAAGGTCAGGCTGGGCAGAGCTTGTAGTGGCAGTGAAATTGTAAGGGGGATTGACACCTTGTGGTGCTCCATCAATATACTCATCATATCTTGTAAGTGTTGTACAGATAATTGTAAAGCCTCTAACTGACTCATAATTTCAGACTGGTTCTTTAACGATAACTGACTCATGCTGTTTAAAGAATCAATTTGGGACAGTAGGTTTAAATGTGTCTCTATGTGGTTAGTGTCATTTGGTTGGAAGATAATTAAAGGCTTAGAAGGAAGGTTTAAATGTGACACAATATTGCTATTGTGAATCATTTGAACCTTATGAAGATGAACAGGAATACCTAAGTGTATAAAGATTCTAGTCAACAAAAGTCCATACCCCATGCAGTTATTAGAATGACAAAATTCAAAGGATGTCAAGAGAAAATATGGCAGACTATAAGGCATGCATCCAGTTAGAACACACTTTATAAGTTCTAAGTCAAAGGGACTCAACATTTTATCATTTTTGACAGGCATGAAATTATGTCTCAGAATTTTTCCAAAGAACTGACACTCAGTAGTAAAGTAGTCCATATGCACTTTACATGGATATTCAAACAAATTAGCAGGCACAAGTTGATCAGTTGTAAGCGCAAGATTGTGTTTAAAAGTAAGACACTCAGTAGTGGTGATTCCTATGGGAAAGGTGTACTCATTAATCTTAGGATAATCTAAGAATTCTTTTATGAGATTTAGAGCATGCAAGAGAAGAATTTCATCTATCACATAGTCTTGACCTTGTATACAAGTCTTGACCTTGTATACAGGTCTTAATATAAGTCAGAAAACCAGTTGAATCATGAACAAAAGACATATGAGCATAGAATTCAGCAAACAAACTAGGATATATCTCTCTATTTGTGAAGGAGATAAGACAGTCCCATCCTATACTTGATATTTTGTCTAATAGATCTGGAAAGCTATTAAAAGAATTTCCTACCCCAGGAAGCAAGTTATGTTTTATGTGTTTATATTTGGTTTTGGCAGTAGGTGTGACCAACAATGGAGTGTATAAATCAGGGTGTGGGTCAGTGAAGATCTCAGACCTTTTTCTTTTTGAAGAATGGACAGGTTTCATGTTTTGAAAGTAAGTGAATACATAAAACTGCAGACAAGTAGTAGAAGAGGCTTGAAAGTAAAACTGCAGACATTGAAAACTATCCTTTTATAGAAAAAGTTCAATTAAAAACTTAATTTAATTAATATGTCATGACCTAAATGTCAAAAACTAAACAGTTCTTAAGTGATGACTGTGCAGTGTGAACAGTAAGGGACAAGCAAATTTTGTACTGTTTAGAAGATTTAAATCTTTTGTCAGATTTTCCTTTTTGAAAAATTTGCCCAAAAGTCCAATTAGAAGATACAGCCAAATTTTAGAAATGTGCAGGTTATTGACATAACAGGTATGTTCTAATATCAAATAAAGATATATGCTATCATGACTTATTGGCCCATATCAGA
Source organism: Panax stipuleanatus (assembly GCA_020205555.1). Taxonomy (NCBI): domain Eukaryota; kingdom Viridiplantae; phylum Streptophyta; class Magnoliopsida; order Apiales; family Araliaceae; genus Panax; species Panax stipuleanatus. Next base: position 67,487,383 of record CM035124.1, read on the forward strand.
CTGTAGCAAATCAACAATGATAAGTTATCACAGATATGCCCACATCAAACTATTACAAATTAAGACAGAGATACAACCGGTCAATGTTATATAAAACTAACATGTTGTCATTGCTAGATGCCCATATCAAAAAAATATAGTGTGTCAACACATTGATTCAACAAGTCATCTTACATAATACTGATATAGCACATGATCTCTATTATACATGTCAGCAGAAAACAGTAGTAGCATATAATTACATAACATGGTAATTATTTTCATCACCTAATGTCTATATTTAAATAGACATCAAAATTGCAGAATTCAGACATAAAAATTTACTTTCATCCAATATTTATACTCACATAGATAGTCTCATATACAACTAGTGGCTTTCAAATAGCCACACATGCAGAAATAAACATGAAACTCATTTATATCAAGTTATCCAATTTCAGATAGACAATAAGATTGCAGAATCTAGACATGGAAGTTATCATGTTTATCTAATACCTATATTCACATAGACACACACATATATAGCCAGTGGCTCTCAGACAGCCACATATATCAATAGTCATATATTCACAGATAATCAGAGAGGGTGAAGGGATTACCTTAGCACAACTATTCACAAACTGAAGCAGCTTTCAATTTGATCCAAATTATAGCACAGGTGTATCAGTAGGGAAAGAAGCCATACTCACACACACATACATCAGTATATATATATATATATATATATATATATATATATATATATATATATATATATACACAGATATTTCAGACACACATTTTTCTCGACAAAACCAGGTATATATATAGTACACAACAGTCATTACATGCATATATATTTATATGTAAATTCTGATTAAATAAAAAAAACAATTTCGGCTTTGATAAATTTTCAGACAGAAAAACTTAGACAGACATTTAGGGTTTTGAAAATAAATTTATTAATATAAATTTTTAGAAAAAAAAATTAGGGTTTAAGCAAAATTTCAGAGACACACTTTAGACAGAACCACAAGAATCTAGGGTTTCATACATACATAGACAAACAATATTAGTATCGAGAAATCTTTTCTTCTATTTGTTTTTTTAAAAAAATTGTTTTAAAAAAATACAGAAGAAGACGAGGACAAAAATATATATATATATAAAATTTTTAAATTGAATCTTAAGTTACAAAAAAAATTATAGATCTAGGGTTCTAAACATTTAAGAGCACAAGGATAATAGAAATTTTCTTTCAAGAAATATACTCGAACCGAAAAAAATTTTCTATGGTTTCTAAGGTTTGAAGATCTTTAAGAACACGAACAAAATAAGAACATATTTTTGTTTGAAACAAAATCGATAAACAAAGAATGTAATTTTTTTTATATAAAAAGTTAGGGTTTTTAAAAAAAACTTTAAGAACAAAAAAAATTTTCTTTTTAAAGATAACAGAAATGTGAAGAATGAAAAATCAAATCGGTAGAAAATGTTAAGAAGACTCAGAAGAATCATTTAATTGAAAGAAAAACACGAAAAACTCACCTATATTGGTTGATTTAGGCCGAGAGAGTTAGGGTTTGAGAGGGTTAAAGTTTGAAGGTAGAGAGAGAAGAGAGCGTCTGGGTTTAGAGAGAGAGAGAGAAGAGAGAGAGAAGAGAGAGGGTCGGTAGAGGTGAGAGAGAGAGAGTAAAAAATGAAATAAAATATAATTTTTGATTTTTATATTTAGGTTAATTGGAGTGATCGTGTGGCTGAAAATAAACCTTAGATTTGATCAACGGTCAGGATGAGACACGCTTTTGAACGGGATCGGCTGACCCGTTTGACATTGATCGGACGACTGAGATGAATTTTTGCTTTCTTGTGTTGATCGAGCGGTTGACGAGCGTGATCCGTGTGTTTAGGCTATCTGGCTTCTGATTGGTTGGATTGGATAGGCACGGATTGTGCCGCTGGATGAGTTTATTTGATGAGCGGCTCAGATCAGATCAGATATATATTTATATAATAAATGTTAAAAATATGATTTTTGATATAATAAATAATAGAAAATACTAAAACATTTATATTAAAATTAGTAAATTAATAATTTTCATTTTTATGAATATATGTAAATTTTTAATAAAAAATTTATAATAATATAATTTTTTGATAATTAAGAGAGAGTATAAATATGAAATTTCAATATATAAAGTACATATTTAAATATATTATATATAAATAAATGAAATATACATATATAATGTGTAATTGAGAAAGATTGTAAGTATAAAATCTTATATATAAAAATATATACTTAACTACATAATATAAATATATTAACATATAAAACAAATAATTTATATGTATAATTATGAGTATATATATATAGAAAATTATAAACTAATAATATTAATAATTCTAAAAAAAATTATATTTATATATTACCAGAAACAAGCACAAAAAATATAGATTTTTTTAAATAAGAGAGAACTTTAATATTTTATGAAACAATATCTAACATTCCTAAGTCTAAACGTAATTTACAAAATCTAGCAGAACTTAGTGGTTTAGTAAATATATTAGCAATATTTAATTCTGTGTCAATGTGTTCTAATTTAATGATACCATTGTTTACATGATCCCATAAGAAATGGTGTCTAACATCAATGTGTTTTAATCTGGCATGTAATACGGTATTTTTACTTAAGTTGATAGTGCTTGTATTATCACATAATATTGATACACAGTTAAATTTTATATTGTAATCGGTAAGGGTCTGTTTCATCCACAATATCTGTGCACAACATCGTGCAACAACTATATATTCGGCTTCGGTGGTTGAAATAGATACCGAATTTTGTTTCTTAGAAAACCAGGAGACTAAACATCCACCTAAGAACTGACAAGTGCCACTTGTGCTCTTTCGATCAACATGATGACCGGCATAGTCAGAGTCAGAGAAACACACAAGGTCAAATGGTTGACCTTTAGGATACCATAGACCTAAGTTTGTACTTCCTTTAAGGTATTAAAATATTCTTTTTACTGCAACCAAGTGAGATTCTTTAGGATTTGCTTGGAATCTGGCACATTTACAGACACTGAACATAATGTCAGGTCTACTAGCTGTGATGTAAAGGAGACTGCCAATCATTCCTCGATACTTCTTTGTGTCAACACTTTTTCCATTTTCATCAGCAGTTATTTTATCAGTAGTTGACATAGAAGTATTAAGAGGTGTTACAGACTCTAAACCTAATTTCTTAATCATTTCTTTGCAATATTTGGATTGAGAGATGTGAATACCTTTTTGTCCTTGTTTGATTTGAAGTCCTAGGAAGAAATTTAATTCTCCCATCATGCTCATTTCAAATTCCTTACTCATGCTTTCAGAAAACTCATTACACATATTTATGTTAGTAGATCCAAAAATGATGTCATCAACATATATTTGTAAAATAAGAATATCATCATTTTTATATTTTGTAAAAAGGGTAGTATCTATTGTGCCTCTTTTATAACCATTTTCTAATAAAAATTTACTCAGTCTTTCATACCATGCCATGGGAGCTTGTTTTAGGCCGTATAAAGCTTTGTGTAGTTTATAAACATAGTCAGGATGATCAAAGTCTTCAAAGCCATGAAGTTGTTTAACATATACTTCTTCTTCAATAACACCATTTAGAAAAGCAGATTTCACATCTATTTGAAATAATTTAAAATCTTTATGGCATGCAAAAGCTAATAACATACGTATAGACTCAATTTTAGTAACATAAGCATATGTTTCATCGTAGTCAATTCCTTCAAGTTGATTATACCCTTGTGCAACTAATCGTGCCTTATTACGTATAACAGTTCCATTTTCATCTAATTTGTTACGAAACACCCATCGAGTTCCAATAATGGAGGTCTCTTCGGGAGTTAGAACTAATTCTCAGACTTTGTTTCTTGTGAACTGTTCAAGTTCTTCCTGCATAGCTATTATCCAGTCTTCATCAATCAAAGCATCTTTTATATTTTTAGGTACAATTTATGACAGAAAGGATAGATGACTGACCATATTTTGTGCTTGTGATCTTTGTAAGAATCCCTTTATCAATATCACCAATGACATTTTCTATTGGATGATTTCTTACAGCATGTGATTCCTTGGGCAAGTCATTTAGCTGGGAATTAGGATTTTCAAGAGGATTAATATTGACAGAAGGAGAAATATCATCAATTTTTAGTTCTTCCGTATTTCTGAGAATATCTTCAATAACTGTATCATTTTTTGTTAATTCTTTATATTTTGGAGGAGGTCTAGATTCATCAAAGGTTACATTCATTGACTCTTCCACGACTAGAGTTCTTTTATTAAAGACTCTATATGCTTTACTGTTTAGTGAATATCCCAGGAATATTCCTTCATCGAATTTGGGATCGAATTTCACTAGATATTGTTTAGTATTTAGAATAAAATATTTACTCCCAAAGACACGAAACTAGTTTATTTTCAGAGTTCTTTGATAAAAGAGTTCATAGGGAGTTTTGAAAAGAATTGGTCTCAGCAAGACACGATTCAAAATATAACAAGAAGTTGCAATTGCTTTGGCCCAAAAATATTTAGGAAGTCGATATTCATTAAGCATAGTATTGGCCATTTCTTGTAGAGTACGATTTTTCCTTTCAACCACACCGTTTGATTGAGGTGTGTAAGGTGCAAAAAAGTTATGACTTATACCGTGCTCATCACAGAACATTATGAAATCAGAATTGTCAAATTCTCTTCCGTGATCAGATTGAATATAAATAATAGAGCTTCCCTGTTGATTCTGAATTTTCTCATAGAGCAGAGAAGGAGTTTATCGCTTCATTTTTGAATTTTAGAAAATTAACCCAAGTGAATCTTGAATAATCATCAACTAAGACTAAAATATAGACAGCACCACCCATACTATGTTTAGGGATAGGTCCAACTAAGTCCATATGCAAGAGTTCAAGTGGTCGAGAGGTTGAAACTGTGAGTTTAGGTTTATGAGATGTATGAATTTGTTTTCCTAATTCACAGGCTTCACAAATATGGTCTTTAAGAAATTTAAGTTTAGGAAGACCACGAACATGTTCTTTAGAAGATATGTTGTTAATTAATTTCATGTTAATGTGTCCTAATCTACGATGCCAAAGCCAAGGATCGTCATTCGCAGATACAAGACACACATTGTCCATGTGTGAGTATGTATCTAAATCACACGTGTACATATTTTGACTTCTAGGACAAAGTAAAATTAATTTTCCAGTTTGGTCATATATTGAACAGTTATGAGGACTGAATGTTATTTTAAAACCACTATCACATAGTTGACTGATGGATAGAAGATTATACCTGAGTCATGTGACCAGTTGAACGTTAGAGATGGTTATTTGTTTACTGTACACATTTCCAATTCCAATAATTTTACCTTTGTTGCTATCTCCGAATGTTACCTCGTTACAGTCTGTAGCCTGTAGATTGTTCAATTTAGTTTTATCGCCTGTCATGTGTCTTGAACAACCGCTATCAAGGTAACATTTATTTTTACTAGAATTAGCTGTGAGACATACCTGTAACATATATTAAATTCACAAACTGGTACCCTTTAATGAGAAGGGTCCTTTGGGTAAGTTTTCTAATTTGTATAAGGATTGTTTGTGTTTTCCTTTACAAAGGTTGGTACAGGATAATAATCACTTGTAGACACACATGTTCTATGAGTAGCAGATTTATAATATGCATGACTAACTCTTTTGAATGAAGGATTTTGACGAGAGTTTTTAGATGGTCTTTCATGAGAAAGAAATTCTCTTTTTGTGATAATAGGTGCAATGTAACTTCCTTTTGGTACCCAAATTATTTTTCCAGTGTAGTTTCCATTTTTTGCATTACACGAGTAAATCGAATGACCGTTTTTGTTACAATAAGAGCATTTATCAAAAGGAGATGCATGACCTTTTTCTTTACTTTTAACATGATAGAGTTTTTTATGTTTTATCTTACTGAATTCTCCAATATACCATAATCCTTCTTTATTAAAACTACATCTTTGTTGACCGAGAATAACGTCAAGATTTTCTTTCTCTTTTGTAAATTTAATAACTGTAGAGTTTAAGTCACCACGTTCTAGAGTCAACATTTTAATTTGATTCTTTAGAATAGATTCTTCATTTTGTTTTTCTAATGAATTTTCCTTTTTACTTATTTTTTATTTTTAAGAATCTTCTATAATCACAGTAAGAGCTGAATTTTTAGTTCTAAGATTTTCAATAGAAATAGTAAGTGTAGAATTTTCTTGTTCAAGATTTTCATTTGTTTTTCTTAACTTTTTTAATTCTTCTTTTACTGGAAGATTTCCTGAAGAGTTATTTTCTAATTTCTCATTTTCATGTTTTAAGATTTCATTATCCATAATTAGATTAAAATTTTCTATTTTAATATTTCTATTTGCTGCAATTAATTTTTTAAATGATGCTTTTAATTTGATGAAATCTTCTTTAGTAATTTCATTATCTTTATATATAAAATTATATGCTTGATGTTCTGAATTTACCTCAGATTTTGATGATGAGTCATTGTCCGCCATTAAACATAAATTTGCGGTTTCTTCGGTTGGCTCAGTAGGTTCTTCTTCATCACTTAGATCCCAGCTTTCTTCAACTACTAGAACTTTGTTGTTGGCTAGTTTTGGACAATCCTTCTTGAAGTGTTCTGGCTGGTTGCATTCAAAACAGTTATTTAAATTTTCATTTGAGCCAGCATTTCTGAAGTTGCTGTTGGTAGCCTTGAAATTCCCTCCTGAAACTTTTGGTTTGAAGGCTTGCTTGTTTCGGAAGTTGTTGAAGTTGTTATTTATTTTCATGAAGCCTTTGCCATATCTCTTTGCTTTGTTTTGAATTTCTTCTGAGTTGTCTAATGCAACTTCGTTATTATCTAGACTCAAGAGTTCTTCATTTAGTTCATCATCATCATCGCTTTCTTGATCAACAAGTAAGGCTTTGAAAGCGATTCCTTTCTTTTTGAGGTCTGTGTCTGATCCTGCTTTTTCGACTAGCATGTCGACTTCGTGGGCACGAAGATTTCCAATGAGGCTATCAAGAGGATAAGCAGTTAGATCCTACATTTCCTTGATGGCTGTAACTTTCATTTTTCACACAGATGGAAGAGTTTGAGAATCCTTCTGTTCTTCTCATTTGTTGTGTAAGCTTTTCCCAGTTGCTCTAGCTCATCAATGATTCTGGAAAAACGAGTTTCCATATCAATGATCTTTTCACCTTCTTCCAGCTTGAAGCTTTCATACTCTTGGATTAGAGCATCTTTTCTGGTTTCTTTGATATGACTGGTTCCTTCATAGGATACAATTAATTTTTCCCAGATTTCTTTAGCATTCTTGGAGTTGCTAACTCTTTTGTATTTCTTTTCTGTAAGAGCACTGGTTAGCACTTGTTCAGCTTTGGAGGCGATATTCATAATCTCCTCATCCTCGGTGGTGAATTCCCCAGCATCTTTTTCGACGAGCTTTTCATTTTCGACTTTTGTGGGAATCTTTACACCTCGTTCAATTGCTAGCCAAATTTTGATTCCTTGTGACTTGGCGTAGATTTTGAACCTATTTTTCCAGGTGGCAAAGTTTGTGACAACAAATAGTGGAGGTCTGGACATTGATAGTCCTTCACCGCAACCGGTAGCATTTGTGTAGGCCATAGATGGATCTACTCTTAGATATGCCTGTAATCACTTAACAAACAAGTTAAAGAGCACCGCTCTGATACCAATTGAAAGTCCAATAATAATCTAGAAGGGGGGGGGGGGGTTGAATAGATTATCACCGTTTAAAAATTATCTTTGGTCTTTTTGAATTTAGTGGGTTAATTTTATCAAATTAATAAGTAGTTTTAAATTCAATCACACAATATACAGATATTTATCTGGTTCAGTACATACAGCCCGGGTATGTTGCTACGTCCAGTCTCAAGCTCTTCTCCAGGACTTGAGATCCTATTACTCCCTGTAATAAATACTCCCTGTAATAAATACTCCTTCAATAGGCGGAGAAGCATGCACAAAGTTTTAAAGATAAACTTATAACTATCCTCAACTAACTATCTTGGACAGCGAACTCCCAGCTCCTTCCTCAAGCTTAGTTAAATATTCTTTTGAGTTTAGTACTATTTTATACTTTAGTCTTGAAACAACAATCTCTTCCTCACCTCACAAGTACACTAGAGACCCAACTCCCAGCTGACCTCTCTAAAACTCTGGTCTTGGTCAAAGAATTCTTTGTCTTTCTCACAAATATAAAATAAACTAACTCACCCCTTTTTCCTTTTATAAAAAGTTTGTTTGAATATTTGCTTCTAACAATAAGTAGATAAAATTGTAGAACAAATACTTCTCAGATAAGTAGATATAGAATTCAGGTATATGATAAAAGTTCAAAGACTTTTATGTGATGTGCTTCTGTGAAAGCAGATAAAATATTTAAGCACTTATAATAAAGATTTTCTTTTTCTTTAAAGAATATTTTTCTATGGATTTAAGAAAAAGATTTGTCTTTATAAAGAGTGTGTGTTAAATAAATATAACTTTGAATTTAAACAACCACACACACTTGCATAATGCAACAATAATTTATGAACAATTATATGAGCAATATATTTGATGACAGTTTATTAAGTATGATAATATGATTCACTTTAGATAATACTTGAACAAAACTTGTTTCACCCACTTATATATATTATATTATATTTGATCTACGTTGCGAATAATTTGGCCACTTGAGATTTTAAAGACCGTCCAGAGTATTTCAAGGAAATAACATCCGAATTGTATATCGATATCCAAGTACTAACTAAATTTTTCGATTTACAATTTGATAATCGTATATAAAATATTAAAGAATATTTATATAGATTATTTATATCAGTAAAGGGCCACTTGGGATTTTAAAGACTGTTTGGAGAATTTCAGAGAAATAACATCCAAATTGTATATCGGTGTCCAAGTACTGACTCTTTACTAGATATGATAGATCATATATAAGATATATATAAATGTGTATCGCAGTTTATATCTTGATTATCTAAATCTATATATTGATTATACCAGTAAAGGGCCAATTGGGATTTTAAAGACCGTTTGGAGAATTTTAAAGAAATAACATTCAAATTGTATATCGATGTCCAAGTACTGACTCTTTACTAATATGGATATATAGATATATGAATATGTATAACAATTTATCACAGAATATCTATATGTATGAGCAAGTATGAGATGATATGAACAATTATAATTTAACAACTTATCTCAAATACTTGGACCAATTTTTCTCTTCCAATAGAATTAGAACTTTGATTGAGAGAAGAGAGTAAAAGCTTGTTTAGATAATATATAGGCAAGGAGAGTAAGCTTTTTCGGTTTATAGAATTTGTAATTGAAATGAATAGAAAAGTTTTCTATTTATAGAATTTTGAGGTTCGGGCAAAATCGTAATTTTTGAAAATTATTTTTGAATTGGAAGGTCCGGATTGCATGATGGAAAAATGAGGGGCTCGGATCAATTTGTGCTTGCCGAATATAAGAGATTGTTTTAGCCCAACCATTTTTGTTCCTTACATGTGACTCATTACTTATGATGATTAGTTTTGTGCCCAACAATAGAAACAAAGGCATAAGCCTTAGATTTGTTCCCAGCGCACAAGCCTTGCACTTCGGCACATACACCCACACACATATGCCCATTCACATGTTCGGTACACACACACACACATACCAACCAACACATGCACACACCTCCATGCACATATATATATATATATATATATATATATTCAGTTTATATATATATATATTATATACTTTTACATATATAATATACTTTAAATATATATATATATATATATATATATAATTAGAAATAGTTTTTGCCCATAAAGAGTTTAAAAAATTATTTTAAAATAGGAATTTCCTTGCCTTAGGAAATGTTACTATATGAACTCATTTTATTAACACTTGCTATTAAATTATCAAGGTTATAAAATAAATTCAAATGAAGTTTTTAGAAAATAAATATTTTTGGTCAAAATATTCAAGGTAATTAATAAATTATTTTTAACACTTAATCCTATGGAGAGGATTCTACCCTTTTGACCTTTAATCCTAATTTGTTATCATCAAAATAAAACACTCAGATTTGGAGACCTATCACAAGGCTTTCATCATTGAACTTTATCGATGCCTACTCGAACAGTAGTTTGTAATGCTTTCATCACCGGATCTTTCCCGATGCTATTCTGAAGTTGTCGCCAACGGTTTAAACTGTCCGCCAATGTTATTGAGACTAATTCTCAGAAATGTTGTAGAGATATTTTCACGATCCCTGTTGGGGAGATTTTTCTATGGCTGATACTAATGGACCTCTCTGAGTTCGACGTTGGGGTTGTCACCAACATTCTTTGTCTTCAGATACGCTTTCTGACTTTTCCTCCGCTGGGGATGTTCCTCTTATGACGAGTGACCTCATTGGTGAGCTATCCCGATGATAGCTTACACTGGTTTACACCATCGGATCTTTCCCGAAGCTACGCTGGAGTTGTCACCAACGGTTTGAATTGCTGTCTGGTTGATGCCGACGTTTCTGTCAGGGATATAATTCTCACTATCTATTCGAACAATAATTGACAATGATTTGACCATCATCGAACCTCTTCGATGCCTACCCGAATGGTAGTTTACAATGGTCGATTGAACTGATTTGATTCTTACTCGAACGGTAGTTTGTAGAGTTTGACCATCACCGAACCTCCTCAATGCCTACTCGAATGGTAGTTTACGATGGTTGGTTGAACTGATTTGATCCCTACTCGAACGATAGTTTACAGATTTTGACCAACAACGAACCTCCTCGATGCCTACTTGAACGGTAGTTTACAACGGTCGATTTAGGTAGTTTGAAGCCTCGGCTGGGGATTTGTATAACAGATTCCATCATCGGTTCTCCCCGAGAATGATAGTTTTCCACAATTTTCATCATCGGATCTCCCCCGATGCTACACTGGAGTTGTCGCCAACGTTTCACAATATCAAACATTCTGACCTTCGTTGAAGCAGTTCTCAACGATTTTCATCATCGAATCTTTCCCGATGCTACGCTGGAGTTATCGCCAACGGTTTACGATGTCAAATATACCTAATATCGATGTTGGGGGTATCTTTCTGATAAGTCTTACCCTCGAACAAGTCTGGATACTTTGACGCATTCAAAATCTACTGTTCATAACACTGGACCTTCCCGATGCTTTGACAAAGGCAGTTTTTAGCAATTTCCATCTTTGGCACTCCAAATACCATATCAGGGTTCATACCAATGGCTTACATGAAGACTTTCTTTCATCAGGAGTTTGACACCCAGATTCAGGGTTTCAGGCCTTTTCCGCTCAATCGCGTAACACCTTTTTTTCCTGATTTGACTTTTTAGCTTCTGGGAACTCTGCTTTAACCTCATTTGGACCGAACCGGAGGGGGTGGGACCCACCCTGGATTGCCGTAGGTCTACCTGCGATTATCGCAGGTAGAGTCGCGGCTCCCCACAGGTCTATTTTAGTCCCCCGTGGCTTTCACAAGTCATTTTCAAGTTGAACTATATAGAAAATCCCAAAATTCCTCTTCAGATCTACTGAGTTCGGGCTGCTTTTTTCAAAATCCATCACCGTACAATCATTTTGCACAACTCCGGTAACATTTACATCCTTTCCTTTTAAGTTTTGACCGATAGATCGTTAGAGATCTTATAGAATGCTTCTAAACACAATATAGTGAATATGCATGCTTATATGACTTTATAAAAATTTTCAGACTTAGTAAATGTGTATGTTTTACCATGATGAACGTATTGATGTGAAAAAAATTAATTTTTGAGACAGTCATTTGGCGCCCTTTTTGGCCAATTTATTCATCCTATTTAAAGGACAAATGAGCCTGGATTTTCAAATAAAATACACGTAGTAATTTAGCTGCCATGGGGAGTTTGATTTTGATGTTTTTCATATATATGAAATGCTCATGATTTTGGGTTGGTGTGCTACTGAATGGCCACCTAATCATGCCTATATGCATGTGGATAGTCCATTTTACAAAGGAGGCTCTGGTAAAAAAAAGTTCAAAAGCCTGAGTATTTAATGAACATGCAATTTTAACTCTACTAGGGATGTATGTTAAACTAATGCATGCTTTAGGACTTAGACTATGCATGAAACAATGATTTAATTTCAATAAGTTGTAAGTTTGAAACTTACCTCACACTTTCTAAGGTGATTTGGAGATTTTGTTCAAGTTATGGATTCAGATATACCAGCTAGCTCTCGCAGAGTCTCTGAAGGTGTGAGGAGGAGGAGAGCTTCTGATGTCCCTCGGCCTCATCCAGCCCGGCAGCCTCGCCAGTTAGCTGAGTCAGTGATTTGTCCTATCCAGGTTGATAGGCCTGATAAAGTAGACGACGAAGAGGATGTCCCTATTGTGGATCCAGCTCTAGCTCCGACTACCTCATGTCGGGAGCTTCTAGCCATCATTGTGATAATTCTAGAGTTTTTGGATGATTTTAGGCACCATCCTTCGATCTATCTTCATGCCAATGAGGTGACCGAAGTTTTTATTCTGGACTTTTCTTCCTTTTACCATTTCAGGACAATAGTTTAATCTGGATTTGCAATTTGATGCAGGTTCTCGGCTTTACTCAGCCCAGGGGGAACTAGTTTAGCGTCCACTCTTTATATCATACTCTTCATTCGGAGTACCAGGCCATCATCAACTCTTGGGGTTTCGAGGCCTTCTTCTCTATTCCTCCCTGTTATTGCCCTTGGGGTTATCTGTGGGCTTTATTTGGGCGCTGGTTCCACCAGACCCAGTCTCTTTACTTGTTGGACTATGAGATTATGATGACACCGATGGATTGGCGGTTCATCACAGGATTGGAGTTTACGTGTGATATAATATCTTTGGTGGTTGATATTTCTCCTGCTGCCGTTCGATCCCTTTTGGGAGTTCCTTCGACGGCCATCAAGGGTCGGACAGTCTGTTCTGGGCCCTTGAGTGTTGATGCCCAGAGTGGGGCTTTAACTGAGCCTCTGCTTGATGATCAGAGGGTTAGAGATTGCATTTTTCAGCGACTATTTGTGGTCATCATCAGAGGTTGTTTCATAGCAGACAACTCCTCGACGATCTCTTTTGCTCTAGTTAGAGCTACTCGAGATGTGGAGCGCATTAGGGATTTTGATTGGGGCACCTTCACCTTCGCCTATTTTCTTCATGGGTTGCGCCTATGCTCTGAGGGCGTGACAAAGGCTTGGCTGGGTTTTTATCCCTTCCTGTTGGTGAGTAATTTCTCTTTCACCTTTCAATCTCCCTCATTTGTGTTGCCAATCAATATCACTGAGGACATTTGATCTTTGCATTTTTAGTTTTGGGCATATGAGAGGCTCCCTTGCCTACACCCAGCTACTACTCTAGGTCTAGAGATATATCCTCGAGGACGATGATGGCATTATTCCACCTTTACAGAGGTCCCCGTGGCAGAGGGGTTCACCCATTCCCGCTTGCGGTTGGAGCTATTGATCGCCGATTCCATCATGTGGGTTCCTTACACCCTTGATTATCTGACAGTCAATTTTGAGGATGGATTTCCGAATGGATTAAAGTTTATATTGTCCACTCGTCGAATTCCCCTTTTGACTGATGGAGGCTGGGAGCTCTACTTGGGAGAGCAGGCTATCAGGAGTGTTACAAGAGAGATCCGTATTCCATTCCCTCCTTCTGTTAGGCATCATTGGCCCATATCTCTGCCAGTCACAAACATTCCCTTGATGGGCTTGGATGACTTTACCCTATCAGAGGGTCCTCACAGTCAGGAGGCATTTTATCACTGGTGGAGTCCTCGCACGATTGGGGCCCAGACTCGTGCCACTCAGTTCATGGTAGACATGGTTCCTGGGTCTATTATGATGACAGACTGGATAGCTTGCCTTCGAGAGCCTACTCATTTGGAGCAGATTTCTAGTTTAACCCAGCGTTTGGATTGGGCATAGTTTTTCATCAGGCACCTTGGCAGGGATCCTTCAAAGGTAGATTCTTTTGATCCTTCCAGCTCCGGAGCTGGTCCCTCAGGAGGTCCATATTTTGGCAGTTTTACTACTGCGGATCCTCCTCTCTATTTGCCCGACATCTCTTCTGGCAGAGATTCAGTGACTCAGGAGGAGTTACAACAGGTTGATCATCTATATACATATATCATAGACTTCTTTTGATAAATTTCTTGTTATATCTTTTGATAGGCCTCTGTTAGATATTAGGAGGATGTGCCCCATTTCTCGTTATCTCTTTTGATAGGCCTCTGTTAGTCATTGGGCGGTTGTGCCCCATTTCCTTGTACTTTTTATTTTGCATTTTAGTAGCAGACAGAGATGATGCTTTCATTAGATAGTGTATGTACGATATTTCCTATCTATTGCATCATGTTGTCATTTATCATTATCATCTATCATGATGCATGCATTATGTCATGGATATGCATTCAGATATGTGAGTTTAGCATTGACCCCTGGATGGTCTCATGATACGGTTCTACAGGTGTCTTCATCTATAGTCAGCTGTATTGAGCACATGCCACCCACATTGATAGCCTCTTCTTTGAGATCATGGTATGACAGTTTGCCTCCCACAGATAGGGCTACAGTTGATCAGATGTTGGGGCATTCCATGGCCATCTGGGCTTTCCAGGTCCCACTGGGCTTCGTGGACAGTATATTATCTCGTTGGATACCTGAGCGACAGGTTTTCAGATTTGGTATCTATGAGCTGACTCCTACATTGGAGAAGTATGAGCGCATCACTGGTTTGCCGTTGGATCGATCTTGTACTAGGATGTCCATCAGTGATATGAGAAGATAGTTTATGACGTTGACTGGCTTGAGGAGCAGAGTCATCACGGATGAGATTACTTCGGGGCATGTGGTGTCCCTGGACTTTTTGATTGATCAATTGGGATCATTAGATAGTTATCTACTGCACTTAGGAGATTTTTCCATTACTGAGGACGTGTGGAGGGCTGCCCGAGTATATTCTTTATTAATGTGTGTTGTGGCTTATCTATACATGCCGTTGTATATGGACTATATGGATATCGGCCTGATCACAGTGGTTCACGCTCTTAGACAGGGTTGTACCATCCTGCCCATGATACTGGCAGAGACCTTGAGGTCGGATACATTCTGCCATACCCATCCTGTGGGGTTCTTCAGGGGTAGTGTTGTTTTATTGTACGTGTGGTTTATGACACACTTGAGACCCATCAGCACTTTTAGACATCATGGGTACTATTTTACTCATGAGATAGCCATGTCCTACTCCTTTCAGCCGACTGAGTGTACAGATGCGGCATCTTGGTTGACCTTTCTGATGGCGATCGAGCATCCATTTATGATCTTGCCCTGTTCAGGGCTCAGCTCTCCTCATAGCTTCATTACACATGCAGTTATCATGGATTATCTACCCTTGGCAGGTTTAAGAGGGGTGGCCACATATCATCCACTGGCTGTTATGGGATAATTTGATCAGTTTCAGGATATTCACCACTTTGAGGGGGCTTTGGATCAATGAATATCAGCTTTGTCTTTGTCATCAGCTGACTTAACCAGGATTTATAATTATTGGACTCGTCGCGAGAGGGCTGATTTTTTGACTAGTCATCTGGGTCGTTCTCTAGAGTATTCTGCATGGTTGAAGGCAGACATTGTTTGGCTGTAGTTGTTCAGTCAGAGTCAAGTATTGATTTTGATGAGGAGGAGCCTATGAAGGACCCTGATTCTCCCATCGAGGAAGAGTTATTCGCTGGCTTGACATCAGCTTTAGTTAGTGACACCCCTAGCATTCCTACTGCGGCGGATCCATCTCTTATAGATTCGTTAGCTTGGATGACCTTTGAGAGGGATCAGGCGAGAGCACTAATGTTGATAGCTCTTTCTGGCAGGGATGTGCTGAGTCGGCGAACTGATCACTAAACACGTGCAAGTATACACGGTCTAACAAGTAATACAGTGATAAGTTAAGTATCGAACCCACGAGGAACTATTTCTAAACTAGACCAAGCATCGACTTTATATCTCCTAAGTCAGGTCTGAACAAAATAAATTGAAAGATTTATAATTAAACTAATTAAAACTAACTAGCAAAGCAAGGAAATGGATGAATACAGGTATCGAAGGATCTACAAGCTAAGATTATAATATCACCCCACTCTAGCATTCTGTCGAACACTTGGTGTGCTATGTTTCATCAAATCTCCTAACTATATCTCTATGGTCTAAATGGTCACGATGGATTGTCGACCAAGAACTCACAAGTACTCACACACCTCTTCCAAGGTAGGTATGAGCATATCCTCTCCAATCCACCCAAAAGGGAATAGAAATAGAGGAACATCCAAGCTAGGGAAATAACCACTCATTCCTAAGCAAATTATCCCTAACAAAGAATTAAGCAAAGGTTCTTCATAGGTCACACATAGCATATAGGTATATTCCTATCTTATAGGCAAATCATGCAGTCCATACAGACAAATCACAAACACATGTCAACACATAATGGTCTGAATCTATAATGCATTTCCAATCCTCATAGAATACCAAACAATCACTAATTCCTTAGAAAATTGCACAATGAGCATATATATTGAACCAACCCATATGGTGCCAACCATAGAGATAAAGAAATTCAATTCAAATAGACAAAGGGTTCATTACAATCTTAGAGCCAATAATTAGTTCATAGCTAGTAAACTAATCAAAAGTAGCAACATATACAACATCCATAACAATATCAAAGGAAAGACTAGAGAAGAATAAACTTTGTCAAGGCCTCTTCAATCTCCAAGCACTCCCTTCAATTCGCCTTTCAATCCATGTTGCTATGCCGCTCTTGTGCTCCAAGGAATCCCTATCTATCCCTAATCTATATGTACAAACTAAACTAACCTAAGAAACGAAGAAAGTGAAGGAAATATATCCAAGCTTCTTTCTGCTCTAGAGTATTATCTAGAAAGAAACTTATATAAATGAACAATCAAACTATCAAAAGAGAAAAGAAAAAGAGAGAGAGTCTAAGGAGTTCTTCTTAAAAATGGCAGGCCACATGATATAAATATACTTCCACCAGCTGCTATGTCATTTCCCAAAAATATCTTATGAAAACAGGGGCTGGCGCTGCGGCGCCAGGTCTATTCCACCGTCTTTAAGTTGGCGCTACGGCGCCAGTTTGCACAGGATTGAGGCGCTGCAGTGCTAGGTGACTAGATCTTTTGAAGGTTACTGGCACTGCGATGCCAGATTTGTACTGAGAAGTGGCGCTGCGGCGCCAGGTTTGGTAAATTGACCGTTTTGCCCCTGAAAGCTGGAAATGACAAAAAAACTCCTACAAAACATATATTAAACAAAATAATAACAAAGCCTTATAAAAACAATATAAAGTAATAAGAACAAGCATTTTCTTAAGTAGAAAAGTAATCGATTCATGGGTATAAATCCCACTTATCAAGCCCCCAAACTTAAGACTTTGCTTGTCCCCAAGCAAAAATATGCTAAATCAACTATAAAATTAACTATAATATGAATCAGACTAACTATTATGTACCTGCATTGCGGCCTCAAGGTTAAACATAGCAATTTCAAAATAGAAGCACATCAATAAACATGGCTCGATCAAATCTCTAGTTTACACTGCTACTGATCTAAGTCTGTGTGTGTGTGAATACCAACTACTCTAACCAATTATAATTCCCAAAAACATAGACAATTGCACAAAGGAAAATGCTTACTAAAACGCTCAAGTTACGTCAAGAATTCAGATAAAGACTCAAATGCAAGGACAGACCATTCAGTATTAGCATAATAACGGCTAGACTTGACTTGTGCAAAATTTGTAAATCTTAGGCTGAATTACCCATGTAACGAGTTTTCGATCAGTGACTCCCAAGCCAGAAGGTTTTAGGGCACTAGGTGTAGAACACCCCTCAGAATCTAATAATTCAAGTAAAACTATCCATATAGCCAAACTAGTATTTTCTTTTCCGCTATAATTTTCAATGTAACCTTAAATATAATCGTGCAATGTCTAATTACATTAGGCTTTTCAAAGTCACCCATGTAGCAAGCTTTTGATCAATGACTCCCAAACCAAATGGCTTTAGGGCATTAGGTGTGAAACACCCCTAAGGATCTATTAACTTAAGTAACAAAGGCCACGTAATCAAACCTGGTCAACTCTGGTTATTCATCAATTTTTTTTTATTAGAACTTGAATGCGTTCGAACTTGCATAAGGATCTAACTCTTACTACATTGACTCACTTAAGACCGTGCGAGCATAAGCCAAAAATTTTCCATAAGAATTACAAATTAAAGTCTAATCAAGAAACATAACTAATTATCGCAGTTGGTACGTGCTCGAAAGTTAGATAGGATCAACAGCATTATTAACTAAAAAATAATCAAAGACTAATTTATACTTGCTTGACCATATTGAGAAAGCCATAACACACATATCATTGGCCACTATCAAAAATTTTACTAACTATAACCCTACAATCATATAAATAATTAAAAATCGGGTTCAAAAACTAATATGGATCCTATCATAGCACAAAAAGATAAATAAATTTCATTTCTATATAAAAATTGTAACATGGATACAAATAAGCATTTAAACATTCCACAACAATCCATGCATATAACTGCAAGTAACATCACTTTGCATCTCAAAATTACTAATTAAACAGATAAAAATAGTGCTAATGGCATCCAAACATAATATCTTAAACAGATAAAGGAAATCATCATAAAGTTGCTACCCCCTAAACTTGAGTTGGCCAATGCCCTCATTGACTGTGTATGGAGAAAGGAGGTGTAAGGTTGCATCCTCTTCAAGAATCTTCTGTAGGTGGAGATGGTGGTGGAAATGGTGGAAAAACAGGGGGCTCCTGGAATTCATAGAAAGTGCCGAGATTCTCGCCTCCATACAATGTATAGATGCCCTCCATAGTGTTGGCGATCCCAGCCTGATACTGCAGCATAATATCTTGCCTTTGAGCGAGAGCAGCTATGTGTCTCGCCTGCCTTTGAGCATTTTTAGCCTGACTCTGTCGCAGGAGGTCAATAGAAGCAAGAATGTCAACCCCTGATCCCTGTGAAAACGACCCCATCATAGGCCCTTGAGAAGTTCCAGGCTCAATTTTAATCAGCGGTGGGAAGAACGGCCCACATATAACTAGATTGGGAGGCACAGTAACATCATCCTCTCCCCAACGGACTCCTGCTCGCTGACACAATTGAGTAATCAATGACGGGTGTAGAAGCTCAGAAAATGTGTTTGTTAAGCTCGCCCGTTCAATTGATTCTTGAATAATAATTCCTATGTCAATGTCCAATCCGGTGATGATATCGAACAGGAGGACAGCTCGCTCTCTAGATACATCACGGATATTGCGAGTAGGAAGGAGTTTTGCACACATAAAAGTATACCATGCCAGTGCAAATGGATTAAGCACCTTAAGTGGGAAACTCATCTCTTCGCCTGACAATGTACAAACTTTCCACTTGGTTCTGGGTTTGCAAAGCCTCTCAAGAATAGCATTTAAATCATAGCCACGACGCCCCGGTTTGGGGTAATCTACGCCATCATAATTCGGCATCCCAAAATAAGCATTGATGGTCTGACTATCATACGCCACTTGCTTCCCTCGAACCGTAACCACAGCAGGACCCTCGGCGTTCGCATTAGCATAAAATTCATACACCAAAGGAACAATGGAAATCTCCGGCTGTTTAGTGAAAAGCATCCATTTGCGCTCCATAATCATTGCCCATAAGTCGCCATCTTGCGGATGGTTCGACTGAAACCCTCGCTCTAGCACGAGGTCTCTTGTGCAAAAGTCATGCTTGTACCTATTCCACGCTTTTTCATTGACAAACTTGGACCCAATGTTAAGCCTATGACGCCTTGAAGTCATTTTTAAAGTTTCAAGAATAACTACGCATCTTCACTTGAACACCACAAAGTAATCTCCCTTGAAAACCAAGCAAACTCATGCAGAAAATAGCCAAAAACCCTTCAAATTTTATTTGCGGAGTTTTTACAAACACCTGGCATGCGCTTCTCAAACTCAACTCGGATAGAACCTTATTTGTACTAGCTTCAAATCCAAATTTCCCTCATCGGGAATTCACAACCCAAGCAGAAGAAGAAGATAACCCAACCGAAACACAAATCAAAACTTAACTCAATAGCCTTTTTAAGACATTCCAATGTACCTTAAGATTAGAGAAGCCCTAGGTTGAAGAACCCTTGAATAGATATCTCTATTGATGCACTTGAAGAAACATACTTGAAATCTGAGGCCTAAGTATGAGGATTTATTTGCTACTTGGTGGGAGGAATTTGTGTTGGAAACCTCTTGGGAAAGCTAGGGATGGTTTGTCGAGCAAATAAGGGAGAATGGCTTAAAAACTGCCGACCTTGGCTGCTTTAAAAACAAAATCTCGCTACTGGCGTTGCGGCGCTGACTTTTACTCTTAGGCTGGCGCTGCAGTGCTAGGTATGCAGGGTTTGGGTCTTGAGCTAGCGCTACGGTGCCGGCTTTTCTTCGTTGATGAGCGCTGCAGCGCTAGGTATGCAGGGTTCCTGATATGTACTGGCACTGCGGCGCCGGCTTCAGGCCAACTACTGGCGCAGCGGCGCCAGCTCTGTAACTTTGAAATTTTTTAACAGTTTTCCTGTATTAGCAAGAACCAATTAGCACATATAGAAATTCCTATAAAAATTAAAGATATAGATACATACATATCTACATCCTAATATGCTATACATACATGAAGATATACTATAGTCGTCCTAAGTTAGTACGTAATAAAATAAATGCAATATTCAGAAACAATAAGAAGTAAGTAAAAGAATGATACTGGGATGGGGGTGCCTCTCCATCAAGCGTTTATTTTTGAGTCGTTAGCTTGATTATAAGCAGTTACTCTCAATTTGACTCATATGCAAAGAAAACCTTCTCATGCCGCCTCTTTGTCTTTTCTTTTATAATTTTGGCAGACATGGCCCATTGGTGAGCCTCGTACTTCACTTCATCCACTGGCACAAAGAATCTCTCCAAACTTGAATTATCCACTAATTCACCATATTTGTTGAAGTGGAAGCGCTCTTCATACACTGTTGAGTCCTTTGGAATTGCCACAGATTCGAGCGTGACTCTAGCATTTTCATCAATCTTGACCACACACTCTACCATGATCGTCTCTATCTCTACCTCAGATCTCTCCGGTTGCTCCAGACACACCTCGAAGTTATCATTCTCAACTACGTGAGACTCATCGTCCTGTATTTGCATAACCACGCTGAAATGCTCTCCAGCCTCCTCGTTGTGATCAGTAACGGGAGGTAGATTGCTTTACGGCGGATTCCTAGCAGCTTTGACAAGTTGTTCCATCTGTATTTCTAAGTTTCTCAATGATGCTTCTTGGGTTGTCATCCGAACTTCATTTCGCTCAATGAATTTGGTGAATAGATCATCTAGCCTTCTTTCATCTTCATGCTTTAAGGTCATGGAAAGAATCTCTTCCAAATTAGAAGCATACTGTTTCGGCAGCAGAGAGTGATACCCCAATTCTGTCTGGTAAGAGTAGTTGTGATCATAGTACTGCTCTAGACTGTTGTCCCAAAAGTGTGGATACCCATAACAGTCTGGATGATAATACGTCGATTCGTAGTCAGCTTTAGTCTGACAGTAGGCATTCTAAAAAGATTGACACTCAACATCATTATTGAATCTTGAGAGATTTACAATTTGCACTTGCAAATGCTCAAGCATTCCTTCCGAACTAGGTTGTGTCGCCCTCTCAAAAGACCATTGATAATTAGATTCCATAACTGAAAGTCCTTAACAATAAAAACAAATTAAATGCAACTATACAAGTTCAGATCAAGACAAAATTGATTGAAATCAAAGTTAGACAATATTAGAATAAATAGTTCCCCGACAACGACGCCAAAAACTTGCTGAGTCGGCAAACCGATCACTAAACACGTGCAAGTATACACGGTCTAACAAGTAATAGAGTGATAAGTTAAGTATCGAACCCACGAGGAACTATTTCTAAACTAGACCAAGCATCGACTTTATATCTCCTAAGTCAGGTCTGAACAGAATAAATTAAAAGATTTATAATTAAACTAATTAAAACTAACTAGCAAAGCAAGGAAATGGATGAAGACAAGTATCGAAGGCTAAGATTATAATATCACCCCACACTAGCATTCTATCGAACACTTGGTGTCCTATGTTTCATCAAATCTCCTAACTGTATCTCTATGGTCTAAATGGTCATGATGGATTGTCGACCAAGTACTCACAAGTACTCACACACTTCTTCTAAGGTAGGTATGAGCATATCTTCTCTAATCCACCTAAAAGGGAATAAAAATAGAGGAACATCCAAGCTAGGGAAATAACCACTCATTCCTACGCAAATTATCCCTAACAAAGAATTAAGCAAAGGTTCTTCATAGGTCACATATGGCATATAGGTATATTCCTATCCTATAGGCAAATCATGCAGTCCATACAGACAAATCACAAACACATGTCAACACATAATGGTCTAAATCTATGATTCATTTCCAGTCCTCATAGAATACCAAAAAATCACTAATTCCTTAGAAAATTGCACAATAAGCATATATATTGAACCAACCCATATGGTGCCAACCATAGAGATAAAGAAATTCAATTCAAATAGACAAAGGGTTCATTACAATCTTAGAGCCAATAATTAGTTCATAGCTAGTAAACTAATCAAAAGTAGCAACATATACAACATCCATAACAATATCAAAGGAAAGACTAGAGAAGAATAAACTTTTTCAAGGCCTCTTCAATCTCCAAGCACTCCCTTCAATTCGCCTTTCAATCCGTGTTGCTATGTCCCTCTTGTGCTCCAAGGAATCCCTATCTATCCCTAATCTATATGTACAAACTAAACTAACCTAAGAAACGAAGAAAGTGAAGGAAATATATCCAAGCTTTTTTCTGCTCTAGAGTATTATCTAGAAAGAAACTAAATAAATGAATAATCAAACTATCAAAAGAGAAAAGAAAAAGAGAGAGAGTCTAAGGAGTTCTTCTTAAAAATGGCAGCCCACATGATATAAATATACTTCCACAAGCTGCTAGGTCATTTCCCAAAAATATCTTATGAAAACAGGGGCTGGCGCTGCGGCGCCAACTATTTGGCTTTGGGCGGCGCTGCGGCGCCAGGTCTATTCCACCATCTTTAAGTTGGTGCTGCTGCACCAGTTTGCACAGGATTGGGGCACTGCGGCGCTAGGTGACCAGATCTTTTGAAGGTTACTGGCGTTGCGGTGCCAGATTTGTACTGAGAAGTGGCGCTGCGGCGCCAGGTCTGGTAAATTAACCGTTTTGCCCCTGAAAGCTAAAAATGACAGAAAAACTCCTACAAAACATATATTAAACAAAATAAGAACAAAGCCTTATAAAAACAATATAAAGTAATAAGAACAAGCATTTTCTTAAGTAGAAAAGTAATCGATTCGTGGGTATAAATCCCACTTATCAGGATGCTGATTTTATTGATAGGTACGATGCTCGAGCCACTCGGGATGCAGTTTTTGTTGAGATAGATGAGGCTCTAGTTGCACGGGATGCTGCTTTTATTGAGCGGGATGAGGCTCTAGCTACCCGGGATGCTTACATCGTTGATTGTACTGCACTTAGATCCTACTCGCATAGCATTATTTCAGATATAAGTGCATTAATAGATGATCATGGTTGCACTATGCAGATGGCTATGGATCTTCTAGCTCGCATGGAGACCTTAGGGCAGGAGCTTACAGATGCACCTCCATCTCCTGAGAAGGATGCCATGTTGGACTTGTTATCCCATTTATCAGCGGGTTTATAGATTAGCTTTCATTTTCCTACATAGACTAGGTCAGCCATTTTTATCATGTATAGGATATATTGTATATATTAAATAATATTATATGGCAGAGAAATATATTTTGATTCACTTCCCTTTTGGATATATTTTGTCATTGCTGAGTGATTACCACTTTTTTCATGACTTGTTATCTTAATGTATCATAAACTTTTCCTTGATGGATTGACATTGAGATGTCAGAGATTACCTCATAAGGGCATATTGATCAGGGAGGCTTGATAGTATTTGGGTTTTATATGAGGTTTTGGTGTCTTGGGACTGATTTTTAATTGGGTTTTTATTTATAAGGAAAATTATGTTTGTTTTTTTTCTTTTGAAGGTTAGACCACACCACAAATGGATGCCTACGTACTCCCATGGATGGGGGAGATCAGGTCATTTGTAGTTCAGGCTTGGCCTGAACAGTTGAAAAGTGTTTATTTGGGTTTGAGCTTGGTTTGAGGGGTTTTTAGATTTTTTGTTTGGTTTGACCGCACAATAGATGGTTGCCTACATACTCCCGTTGTTGAGGGAAATTAGGTCATTCGTAGTTCAAACTTCTTGTGAAAACCTGAATTGATTTGATCTTTTTTCTTAGGACCAGGATGATGGCTTGCAGGTGACTTAGATATAGTACCTCTTCACCGTGTCTGAATTGATGAGCTGGGGAAATTCTTTCCCATCCATTTCTTGCAATCTGATGGCTCCTCCTATCAACACGTATTTGACAATGAAAGGGCCTTCCCAATTTGGGGTATAATTTCCTTTGGGTTCATCTTGATTGGCAAGAACTTTCTTTAGTACCAAGTCATTTTCTTTAAATTACTGAAGTCAAACTTTCTTGTTGTATGATCGAGTAATTCTTTGCTGATATAATTGCCTGTGAAATATGGCTGTAGCCCTTCTTTCATCTATCAGGGATAACTGGTGGTATCACTCTTGCAACCACTGGTCTTCTTCCATCTGAGCGTCTATTAATACCCTCAAGGACTCTATTTCTACTTCTTTGGGGAGTAATGCTTCCATGATATAGACTAATGAGTATGGGGTAGCCCCAGTAGAAGTGCGCAATGACGTTCTGTAGGCTAACAGAGTCAGAGGCAATAAGTCAGGCCATCCCTTGTGATTGGCGGGCATTTTTTGCATGATTTTCTTGATATTCTTGTTGGCCACTTCGACAGCACCATTAATCTTGGGACGATAGATGACTAAATTGAGATGCTTGATCTGAAACTTGTTGCATAATTCTTTCATCATCTGGTTGTTTAGATTCTTGGCATTATCTAATACGATCACCTCCGGTTGTCCATATCGACAGATTACATTGTTTCTGATGAAACCAATGATTACCTCTTTGGTGACTTTGGGAACAAAGGCAACTTCAACCCATTTGGTGAAGTAATCAATCATGGTGAAGATGAATCGATGACCATTGCTGGCCCAATCACTTCCATTCCCCACATGGAAAAGGGCCATGGCGAACTTATATTATGCAGTTCGTTCGGAGGAGCGTGGATGGCATTTCCATGGACTTGGCATTAGTAGCATCTTTTGACGTGATCATCATAGTCAGCTTTGAGAGAGATCCAGTAATGCCCTGTTCTCAATATTTTCTTGGCAAGTAAAGGACCGCT
Source organism: Panax stipuleanatus (assembly GCA_020205555.1). Taxonomy (NCBI): domain Eukaryota; kingdom Viridiplantae; phylum Streptophyta; class Magnoliopsida; order Apiales; family Araliaceae; genus Panax; species Panax stipuleanatus. The sequence goes on from CM035124.1 coordinate 67,513,046, forward strand.
CATGTGTGGACCACAAACTCCACCATGGACTTCATCCATCAGTCTTTGGGCTTGATCCTTATCCAGGCATCTTAAAAGGCCTATTTCAGTATCCCTTTTATAGAGCACGTCTCCGCTCAGATAGAATTTCATAGCCATCTTATGAATCCGCTTTCTTTCAGCTTGACTTGCCCCAGTAGACGTAGATCCATCTCGAAGATATTCTTTTATATTTTGGTACCAAGGCTGTTTGATACGAGGTAGTTCATCTGATATTTCTCCAATGTAATTCCCATATGATAGGGCCTTTTGGCTTGCAAATTTGATGTTGGGAATTCCCATCCTATCATATATGGATCAAGGAGGCCAATGTTGCCAATGCATCAGTAAAGTCATTCCTACTTCGAGGGATGTGGATGAAGGTTATTTCTTCAAACTCCATGGCTATCTTGATAACTTGCAATGATATGGCAACAAATGCAATTCTTTGGTATGATACACCTCGACGGTTTGTTTGATAACCAACTCAGAATCCCCAAATACTAGTAAATGTTTGATATCAATGGAATGGGCTAGTTTCAACCACATTATATAGCCCTCATACTCAGCTGTGTTGTTGGTGTTGACAAACTGCAATCTGATCGCCATAGGATACTGTTCTACTGTATGAGATATAAGAACTACCCCTGCTTCGGCACCTTCCATGTTCATGGCTCCATTAAAATATAATTTCCAACATTGGACTGTATCTTCTTGAGGGGTTTGTTGAATTGTCATTATCCCATCATCCGGTAAATAAGTTTCCAAGGGTTCAAAATCCCGTGATGGTGCTTTGGCCAATTGATCCGCAATTCCTTGACCTTTGACAGACTTTTGAGTTATATAAATAATGTAGAACTGTTGTAGGATCAACTGCCATTTGGATAATCTACAATTCAACATGGGTTTGCTAAATATGTACTTCAGCGGATCCATGTGGGATATGAGATAAGTCGTGTGCCCATGCAGATAATGTTGTAACCTCATAGCGGCCCATGCTAACGCACATCAGGTCTTTTTAATCATAGTGTACTTTTGCCCTCCGCTACTGAATCTTTTGTTGAGGTAATAGATAGCTCTCTCTCCTAGCTTCTATCATCTTTTTGTCCCAGCATGCAACCCATGGCATTGGCATTAACTGATAGGTACATAAACAGGGGAACCTCATCCCTTCGGGGTACCAAGACAGGTGCTTCGATCAACTGCCTCTTAATAGAAAGGAAGGCTTTTTGACAATCTTCATTCCACTTTGTTGGGGAGTTTTTCCTTAGCAGCTTAAATATGGGTTCACACGTTGCCGTGGGTTGAGAGATGAATCTGCTTATGAAATTAATTCTCTTAAGTAATCCCCGTATTTTTTTTTTCTGTTCGAGGCACCGAAATCTTGGTGATGGCTTTAATCTTAATGGGATCCAGCTCAATGCCTCTATTGCTCACTTAAAATCCCAATAATTTGCCTGATTTGACACCAAAAGCACATTTGGCCAGATTCAGCTTTAGGTTGTACTTGCACAATTGGTTGAAAAGTTTTTTAAGATGGCTGATGTGGTCGTCTTCCTCGTGGGATTTGACGATGATATCATCCACATAGACCTCTATTTATTTGTGCATCATGTCATGAAAAAAAGTCATCATGGCTCACTGATAAGTGGCATCGACATTGATAAGGCTGAAAGACAAATGTATATAACAAAAGGTTCCCCATAGAGTGATGAAGGTTGTTTTCTCCCTGTCCTCTTCAGCAACCATGATTTGATGATACCCGGTAAAATAGTCAACAAAAGAATACATGTCATACTGCGCCGTGTTGTTTATCAGTATGTGGATAAAAGGTACTGGGAAGTTATCCTTGAGACAAGCTTTGTTCAAGTCCCTGTAATCCACGCACACTCGTACTTTCCCTCCAGGCTTAGGCATGAGAACTATATTAGATAGCCACTCAGGGTAAGTTGATACCATGATGATGCCGTCTTTGAATTGCTTGATAATTTCTTCTTTGACTTTCAGACTCCACTCAAGTTTCAAACCCCTGAGCTTCTGGTTGACTGGCTTGAATCCATCTTTAATGGACAGTCAATGAATGCCAATGTCAGTAGACAAACTAATCATGTCTTCATATGACCATGCAAACACATCCTGGAACTGAGTTAAGATTTTAATCAGGTCTGCTCTTTGGTTTAGGGTAAGGTCCATGCCTATCTAGATTTCTTTAGGGTTTTATAAGGTTCCAATATTGACAGTGATGGTTTGGTCGAGGTTTGGTTTGGGTTTGTTTTTGACCCATTCTTTGATCTCCTTGGGCACCTCATAATCATATATCTCCTCTTGATCAATCCCCATTAAGTCAAAGTCCAGTTCTACTTCAAAGTTGTAGTCACTGTGAAAATTTGGCATCTCATCAGCAAGGCCAAACAAATCCAACTCTGGAGTCCTGAAAACAAAATGCTTTCACTTTAATATATGAAACTGTTTGATCATGCAAAACATTTAGCAAAAAGCATGACAAAAGTAACTGTTATCGCTCTGTAACAAAAATAAGCAGGAAATAAAACCATGCTTCAGGACAGATGGGCTTTTTGTCCTTTTACCCTTTTCGACTGATGCACAGAGTGCTGTTCCAATTGTCTAGAGTCAAGTCCTCTTGAACAGGGAGGATAAAGGGGTTTATGTAGTCTGTATCATCTTTGATGATGACTAAGACAACATTTCCATTAAAGTCGGCATTCCTCCTTGGGCTACTCCCTTCAGCATGGTCCATACAAGGGATTGGGAGTTGATCTTCTGCATTATCATCATCTGGGATATCATTGTTCATTCCCTCACTGTGCATCAGAAAATACATATTTGCAAATGAGTTTAGTTCTCCCTGCAGGAACTTTTCCTTCCCTTTTTTACTTTCCCCATCAGGCTTTGGGACTTCTTTTTCAATGATCGATTTAATCTTAGGCATCAGCATACTAGCGACGGCAACATGAATTTTCCTCGTATGCTTTATAAATCTTTCATCAGTGAGGTTTGGTAACAGCATGGAAGAGGAAGGAACTGGTGGATGCTTGTGCGGGTTCCGGTGGTTTGATCCAGAGGAATAGCCTAATCCAGCCTTCCCTGTCTGGCTAGGGATTTGAACTGGGATTCTGATTCCTTGCTGATTTTTCCCTAACCCTTTTCCAGGGCAGAAACCCAAGGATATCATTTCTTGACCAACCGTCATTACTTTGTGGAAACTCTTGGCTTTAAGGCTGGCGCCCCAATAGGTAGGTATTGAGTGTTACTTACTTCACGAGCTTGAAAATTGACAGGCTTAACTCCTTCATCAAAACTGATAACAGGCATATCTCTTTGTACATGGACAGGATATTCTGGTTCGATATTGACAGTTATTAGATTGGCATCAATGATGTACTTGAGTTATTGATGAATGGTGGACGGAACTGTTCCTGCCATATGTATCCACGGTCTTCCCAATAGCAAAATATATCTTGTGCTAATGTTTAGTACTTGGAAGGATACGTAGAAAGTATGGGGTTCAATCTCCAATAGAAGTTTGATTTCTCCCACAGCCTCTTGACGAGATCCATCAAAAGCCCTGATAACTGCATAACTAGTCCGAATTCGGTTTGGATTAATCTTCATTCTTTCCAATGTGTTATAGGGACAGATGTTCAGGGATGATCCTCCATCTATCAACACACCTCTGATCACATATCCTGATGACGTTACCTCTATGTTCAAAGGATTTACGATGACCAGTCCCTTCCACTAGTATTTCATCATTAATGAAAGATATCACATTACTGTTAAAAATGTGCTCTATCATTGGATGAAATTTCTAGGTATCTACCGTCTTCTGCAGATGTGTTTCCTCCAGTACTTTCACTAGAATCTTGCGATGATATTCCAAAAATAAGACCAAATCTAGAATGGATACCTGTTGGGGTGCCTCTTTTAATCTGCACCACTTTGACTTCATCATGCCCCATCTTGCTGAGGAATTCTTCAATTTTCTCCTCAAACACTCTTCCCTTGGCTTTAGATTGAGTTAGCTAATCGCTGAGGCAGGTATAACGAGTTTTCCTTTGATATAATAGCAATGTGATTTGATGTTGATCCTTCATCTTTCCTATAGTTCCATGGGACTTTCTTCAAGCTGACTATAGGATATTGCGGTCTGAATAACAATATTAGAGGTTCGGGCGCATCCAGTTTCACAGGATTCTTTCCTTCTTGTGCCCCTTTTCCCTGAAGTATCAGGGGCGTTATGGCTAGATCCTTTTCACAGGAAATGACAACCACTACTTCTTTCAGATTCCATGCCATGGGAAGAAAGATTGGACCCTCAGTAGGATAACCACAATCTTGGTTTACTTTCAGCAACTCACTGCTTTCAATCATATTTTGAATTAAGTGACGAAGTCCCCAACAATCCTCTGTGTCATAACCAAGCGTGTTGGAATGATATTGATAGATCCTATCAGGTTTGAACTTCCTGAATCGAGGGTCTACTAGGGGTAACAACTTTGTGACTTTCCCCTCGTTGATCAACATTTGGAGAATTTCTTCCATAGACTGATTCAAATGAGTGAAATTCCTTTTGAAGGTGAACTCCCTGTTATCTCAGAACTTCTCTTCCCTAGCAACCTTGTCTGCCCAGGGTTCATGCTCGTGGAACCGGTAATGATACCTCCTGGCAATGGGACTAATTTCAGGCGTTGGAAGATTTGTTTCATGCTGATTGGTCTAATTTATCAATTATCGCGTTATCTGATGTTGATAAACTACCAGTTTTGCCAATTGCCCAACCAGTTCCTTGATAGATTTAATTTCTTGTTCTATCAGAAACTTCCTTTTTGAATATTTCCAATTGTTCGAACTATATTTGTTTGCTTGGGATGACTCTTCGACATACTGGAGGTATTTGGATCCTTCTTCGTTTCCCGTGCTAATCATGTTGACGCTCTCCTTATTGTGTTGAGGCAGAGAATTATCTTAAACATGCGGTTGTTCTTGTGTTGTAACCATAATCTCCCCATTATCTATCAGGTCTTGGATTTTGTGTTTGAGAGACCAACAATCTTGGGTATCGTGGTCTGGTGCTCCAGAATGATATGCGCACTTCTTACTTGGGTCAAAATTTCATCCGCTTGAATTGGCTGGCGAAAGAAGCTGTACAATCTTCTTTTGTGTTATCAAAAGTTTTAGTACATTTTCCAGTGAGTCCCCTAAGGGTGTGAACGTTCTTCGACATTTAACTTCTTTGGTCTTTTGAAAGGGAGGATTCGAAGATTGTGCAGGAGCTTAGAGAGGGGAATAATTTCTCCTTTGAATTGGCAAGCTTGTATTGTCTCTCTGATTCTATCCCTGAAGTATCAAGGACACATCCTCCTTCTTTTTGTGGACTCTCCGAGGATTATTCCTATAGCTTCCAGATTGAATATGCTCGGCCACTGCCTCCAAAGCGGTAAGGTCTTTGATCTTCCCAGACTTTAGTCCCATTTCGGCCATTTCTCCATGTTTAATCATTTTCGAGAATGGTTTTCCTATACCTTCTAGGACCCTTTCATAATATGGAGCTTCTTAGATATCTATGAAAGTCATTACTATCTTAGTCTCTGTCATAGGTGGGGTGACTTGTGCAGCCACCCGTCTCCATATTTGAGCATATTCACGAAAAAACTCATTACTTTACTTTTTGACCTTGGTCACTTGATATCGATCCAGAGCCATCTGAGACTGGAAGCTATATTGATTTAAGAATGCACGGGATAACTCTTCCCAACTATGGATCTTAGAATTTTTGAGTCGGGCATACCAAGCTCGGGCTTCCCCAGTCAGAGTCTTTTGGAATAACTGCATTCTAAGTTTTTCATCCTCCGCATAGGATCCTGACTCTCCAATGTATACTTTCAAATGAGTATAGGGATCCCCTAAACCATCATAGTTTTCAAAATCCAGGACTTGAAATTTGTCTGGATATCGAGCCCTTGGAAATATACAAAGATCAGAGTAGTTTACACTTCCAAATGCCCCAGTTCCTTTAATAGACCGGATTGTTTTTTCCATTTGCTGGACTTTTTTCCTAATATCACCAGTTTCCTGATCATTTTTGAGATTGGTGATTTCAGGGGTTTTGTTGGTCATATCCTTTTTTTGAGGCTCAGGTATATGAGTATCTTTATATTTGTCGGTATCTTGACTGATACCTTGTTTGGATGATTCTATTTGAACGGGTATTTGTTTACCCTAAATATTTTTGCTTTGTTCCTTCAGGAAAACAACTAATTCAGCTATCTGCTTTTTTAGTCCTTCGAACTCTTTCTAAGAAACAGGGGTGGATTCAGGTTGGGCACTTGAAGCCATGCCCGGAGATGGGCTTAGTGCCTTTTTAGACTTTGATCTGGCAACAGGACCAATTTTTTCCTACAATAAAAGAAGGTATGTTAATTTTGATACATATTAACAAGGTGCATGCTATGAAATGTGTCATTTTTTTTGATGTTTTTTAATCTTTTCCTGTAACACAAAGGTCAATTATTTTGATGACATGATTTAATAGAATTGACAAGGAATGGAATGTATATTACATTTATTTGATATTTATTGGGAATATGAAATTTACATTGAATTGAAAGGGAAAAGCATGAAGAGACTCCCCTTCGGATTTGGTTCATCTTATCTTAGGCCACTCTCGCGGCTTTTTGACATGAAGGTCCCCAGATCATCATAATTTACTAGATGGGAAGTTAATTCGTTCTTTCAATTGGAGCGGATCTGAGTGGCGCATTTCCTGAGCCTCGAAAGATTAGTCTCCTTCGAGTCCAGTAATCAAACACCGACGAGTTCGCCTCCTGGTGGAGGAATCACACAACATACATTCACATACAACGTGTCTCACCGTATGAAATGATGACATTGTGTGAAGCACTAATATTTAAACAGTAACACATTTATTTACATCTATTCAATGTAAACACAACATCTACACACATGCAGATAAACATGGGTAATTTTTGAAAAGATTGAAATGCGGCTTAAGCCCTCTACTGTCCCAAATGGAGTCGCCACCTGTCGACGTCGAGAAAAAATCTTTGGCGATCCCTTTTCCTATGTGTTTCTACCCTTTATGCCCTCTATTTGATTTGTTTGATCTGAATGGTGAATTTTCAGGAAAGACCGACATATAATGTCGACGATTTGAAAAGTTTGATTTTACAGAGTCGCTAGTTGGTATGTTTGAAATGGTTGTACCAACTCAATCGAGTTTTATTTGAATATTTTTTCAAGTAGGCCCAATTACTAAAATTTGTTTAACTTGGCCTTGGAAACTGAGATTTATAAAGTTCGGGGGCTTGATTGAGTGGGGGAAGGTGTTAGGCACCCCCGACTTCCGTGAAACATGGTTATCGCGTCTTTTCAATTTCCCTATTTTATTTGCAGTATGTGTGTGTGTGCTTGCAGTAATTGGGACTAAGTGCTTTATTTGAAAGTAGTGATGTGCTTCGTTGGACCTATATACGAAGGGTTTGATTTAATGAAAAGTTCATTTTTAGCCAAAATATGCAAGTGATGTTTTGAAAGATGGTTTTTAAACCCTTTTGCTAACATAGGAATTGAAGCCTTTTGATACTTCCATTTTTATTCTGCATTTGGCTGATTTTAATTTTATTATCAGAATGCGAAACATCTTTGTCCAAATATATATACAAGTGTCGGGTTCCTTATGAGCATGAAAGCCATCGAAGTGACCTGAGCACTACAAACCACAATTTACTATGATGAGACCTTAAATCCGGATAACCATTTTAAGGTCCCTCTGATTTACATTTACAAAAAGACAGGCAAGCCGTATTTACAGTTGTCCATCGTGGAAATCGGATCTAGATCCATGTGGTTAATCGTAGATCCTGTGATTCCTAGGCTCACAAAATATCATCAATAGCTTGCACAACAGATATATTGAAATAAAATGCAAATTGAAATCAAGATGTCGCAAGACAAAGGATTCATCAGTTAAATTCTTGCATGCGTGTAGCCAAAGCTTCCCAGTCTCTCTAGATACAGATCTAAGGTTGCGTAGTTGCTTTATTATTTACAAAACTAGAAAGAAAACTAGATTTAAATAAATCTTTGCCATTCTAGCTCAACTGTTTCAGTTTGACAACTTTTGAACCAGTTGAAAGTTAGAGATGGCTAGATTTAGATTGAGCTATCTTTGCTTTGAAGATCTGGAGACACTATCTCTATGGGGAGAAGTGTGAAATATATATAGTCCATAAGAGTCTGAAATATATTTTTACACAGAAGTATTTGAACATGCGCCAGAGGAGATGGTTGGAATTAATAAAGGACTACGACTGTGAAATCTTATACCATCCGGGTAAATCAAATGTTGTTGCCGATGCCTTAAGCAGAAATGGTCGAGAGAAAATAATGTTGTTAACTACCCAGGAGGAACTAATTTCAGCAATGGAGAACTGGAATTGGAAGTGAGATATCCTAAGGAGTCTAACGAGAAACTGTTCCAGCTAGGAACTGGTACAACTATAGTGGATAAGGTTAAGGAAACACAACTTCAGGATGAGGAATACGAGAAGATCAGGAAGAGGATATCTGAAGGGGATGAACTGAAATTCAAAGTGGACAATGAAGGACTATTAAGATTCGAGGGAAGAATTTGGGTACCGCCAGTGCCAGAGATTAAAGAGGAAATCTTAAGCGAGGCTCATAGTTCACGGTATTCGATTCACCCAGGGAGTGCGAAGATGTACCAGGACCTCCGACAATATTTCTAGTGGTCGAATATAAAATGAGACGTTGCCGATTGTGTGGCCAAATGCCTGACATGTCAGAAAGTGAAAACAGATTATCAGAGGCCGAGTGAGCTGCTACAACCATTAGAAATTCCATAATGAAATGGGAGCATATCACAATAGATTTTGTAGTAGGTCTTGCGACGTCTCAGAAAGGTTTTGACGCAGTATGGGTTATCGTGGATCGACTAACGAAATCAGTGCACTTCTTACCAATCAAGATTAGATCCAACCTAGAATAGTTGGCAAAGTTGTATGTTAAGGAGATTGTTTCAAGGCACGGAGTTCCAGTGTCAATTATTTCCGATCGAGATCCGCGCTTCACATCAAACTTTTGAAAGCGACTACAGGAATGCATGGAAACGCAGTTAAGAATGAGTACAACATATCACCCTCAGACCGACGGACAAAGTGAAAGAACGATCCAAACATTGAAAGATATGTTGAGAGCATTAATCATTGATTTCAAATGAAATTGGGATGATCACCTATCGTTAGTGGAATTTTCTTACAACAAAAGTTACCACGCAAGTATTGGCATGTCGCCTTACAAAGCGTTGTTCGGCAGAAAGTGCAGAACTCCATTATTCTGGGATGAAGTTGGCGAAAGACAATTGGTAGGACCAGAATTGGTACAACAGACAGCTGAGATCGTCAAGGTGATCTGGACAAGGTTAGTAGCTGCTCAGGATAGGCAAAAGAAATACGCCGATCCACACCGTAAAAATATAAAATTTGGATCCGGTAACTTTGTTTTCTTAACAGTTTCTCCCTGGAAAGGGTAAAACAGATTCGGCAAGAAGGGAAAATTGTGCCCGAGGTTCATTGGACCCTTTGAGGTTCTGCGAAAAATTGGAGAAGTCGCATATGAGGTAGCTTTACCTCTGGCGTTAGAGCACATCCACAATGTTTTTCATGTTTTAGTATTACGACCGTATAAACCCGATTACAAACATGTTATAGAATATGAACCCCTGCATTTTGAGAAAGATTTATCCTATGAGGAAGTTCCTGTTCAGATTGTTGACCGGAAAGAGCAAGTTCTCAGAAACAAAGTAATACCTTCTGTTAAGGTAATTTGGAAGAACCACAACGCTGAAGAAGATACGTGAGAACTCGAAGAACACGATGAAAACTTACCCACATTTATTTATTGAGTTAAAAAATATTTGATGGAATTGTGGTAAATTAATTTAATTTAGTGTGTTACATTGATTAAATTAATGTGGAATAATTTTATAATTCAAAGTGTGAATTTGATTGAGATTATTTAATTAAATGAGTTATTTAACAATTATAATGCTATTCTAATTAATTTAATAATTAAATAGAGATTTAATGATTTATCATAATTAATAAATGAGAATTTTAATTATGTGATGATGTGATTTAATGTGTAATATTTGACTTTTATTTAATTGATTTAAATAATATTAATTGATTAATTAAAGTGTGACAAATAAACTATATAATAAATAAGTTAATTTAAATAATGAGAAAAGGAGTTAAATTGGGACAAGCCAAACATGGCCTTAGGAACATGGGAGCAGTTAAGGCCTGATGCGGTTAACAGTTACCCATGACTTCACCGGTTAATTAACTATACGTAATATATACTTATATCATATCTGTATTCATTCATTATATTCTTCAGTTAGATACAAAGTTCAGAGAGAAAAGAGAGAATTGAGAGAGAAATTGTGAATTGAAGAAAAAAAGTGGGGATTTTAAAAGTTTCTATCATCTAATCAGAGTTAGGAAGGGTAACTTTCTTAATCCCAAGTATCAATTCATGTTTTTAAGTTTTCTCCATTAATGTATATTTTAAGTACTCTATAATTGAAATTTTTGATGATTGCTGGAAATATGGTTGCATATGTGTTAATAAATGCTTATAACATGTCTCATATCAATTATAAACTGTTTTAGAGTAATCAAATCCATGTAATTGTGTTTAATTGGAGTTTTATAAGTTACAGAGTAAGAACATATGAATATGGCTTATATGTACAAAAATTCATGCATTAATTGTATATTAAATTATAAATTGATGATTGATTATGATTATGCATGTAAAAACGAAGAGAACGAAACCTAAACGGACAGATTCGGTGTTATAATGAATATGTAATGCCTAATTTCATGAAAATTGTCAAAACTATGAAATATATCAAGAACATGAAAATTAAGTGTTCAAATTTAATTGTTTAATTACGTGATTTAAGTTGTTAGAAAGCATGTTAAGAATGTCATATAATGTTTCTGTTAAGTTCAGATTGTATTGGTATCATTAAATTTAATGTTTGAATATGATTTTGGCAATATTTGGCTTATTTATGTGTTCTTCGCGAACACTGTCAGACTGCACTGCATCGCGGCGCCGCAGCATCGGTTCTGTGAAGAAACAGGGCGCTGCAGTGCCAGGCCAGTGTTGGCTGACGTGTCACGGCGCCACAGCGCCGGTTCTGTGAAGGAACCCAGCGCAACAGCACCAGGTCAAGGGTTTACTAACTTAGGCTCGGCGCCGCAGCGCTGGTCCCCAGTTCAAACTGGGCGCTGCTGCGCCGGCTAGCAGAATGACCCAAATAATTTTATTTAAGTGTTCAAAGTTCAGAAATGCAATTTAAAACCTAATGTAATGAGCATGACAACGTGTTAAACATATATTGAGATGTTAAAACAAATTATTAACTTGTCAATGATGTTTTACGTTATTAATTAATAAGTTAAATACGTGGTTTAAACTCATTATTCGTGAAGTCTAATAACGTGTTTAAGAACTGATGTTTGAGATTCGATGAGTATAATCAGACTTATAATAAATTGGTATTGTGAATGTAAGGGTATGTAGGATTAATTTAGGAACATGATTTATAATTGTAGCTTGCGCACAAGGCAAGTTTACTATCCCTGACTTGTTATTGTTATGCAAGTTTCTAAACTCAAATCTTTAGTTGAGCAAGTTCTTTAATTCTAAATTATTCATTGAGCAAGTCCTTAAATTATGTTTCTATATCGATCAAGTTCCTATTCTTGTTTATTCAAGTTATGATTCCGAATGAGATATTATAACTCTTTTCAATGCAATACTTCGGTTATACAATACTTATTCAATTGTATACCTTTGAGATTCATTGTTTGATTTAAGCATCATTTATTGTTGATCCTTGAAAGACTAGTGAACCCTTATTGATTCGACTAGTCCATAGGTTATGAAGGTTATAAATTCTAGAACTTTTAGTGAGATTATCCAAACTAAACTTCTTTTGGTGCGGACTCTGATGTCAAACTGAGATGAACAACCCTTTATAGGGGATTATTTACGCGTTAGCATTGAGATGATGTGCACATACATGGTACTAAGGGCCGATCCCCCTAAGAACGAGAAGTAAGGTTCGTATAGTCTTACGACTGTTAAAGGTTTAAAGTAGAAATACTTGATAACCTGGGACATAATTCTTGGTCTTATGACCCTCAGATATAATTTTGATTCTTATTATTCTTGATTTAAAATTTGAGCTTTCTATTATTCATAACTCGTTGATTTCTTGCATGTTATTATTGTTATTACATTGTTATACTTGTGGACAATCATTGCTCACTCTTGCATAATAACATTGCAGCTAAGATTGAAAGAACTGACGAACCATCCACTAGTAAGGGAAAGGGAAAGGCAAACAAGTGATGAAGACTTGTTTATTTTATTTGAGAATGTTTGTTGAAGACTTATGATATTATGTTTAAAACTTATTTGTTTATTTATGTTTCCGCACTTGATGTATTAAGGTTAGATGACCTAGGATTGATTTATTCAGATGTTGTAACCCCTTAATGGGAGGATTTCTATTTATTATGAGTTTTATTTATATTGGGTAGATAGATGTGTGTTATTATTGGTCAGTGAACACTAAATGCTGTGGAATTGAAGTACCCGGATTTGGGAGTGTCACAAGTTGGTATCAGAGCTGTAGGTTATAAACCTTAGGTGGGGGAAAACCATAGGATAGTAGCCTTTTTAGAGATCAATAACATAGTGGTGATAAACTCTTATCTAGTTCTAAGAAATGAATTTCTTAATTCATTGAAGATAATAAAAGTCTTTATGTGCTAATGTGATTACTTATGTGCTTGCGAGTATCGATTAGCATCACGTAGTAACTAAAAACTTAAAATTTTAATTGTCGGGATGTCGGGTGTAGGAGGATACTGTCAGCCTATAGAGGTTGAGCCCCGAGTGGCTAGAGAGGAAGAATCCCGAGACATTCATACCGTCTGGGAGCAATTGGTTCGGAGAATGTGACACCCCACGCTCCCGACCAGCTACGGTGATCACTGGAGATGGCTCTCTCCTAACTAGCTGCTCCCAGACAACATGTATGTCACGGGGCTCATCCTCTCTAGGCACCTGAGGTACATCCTCTCTAGCCTGACTAGGTTCTCCAACGTTCGACATCCTGACAAAAGAATTTTAAAGTTCATTATTACGTGATATCGAGTCGTCACTCTTTGAATACTATAATGCAAACACGTGGCACATAAGGTAGTTTATTATCTTTACCTATCACATCTGTCTTTTTGATCTTAACTATAAGGCTACTACCTAAGGTTTTCCCCCACCTAAGGTTTCATAACCTACAGCTTTGATACTAACCTGTGACACCCCCAAATCCGGGTACTTCGTTTCCACATGATTTGGTGTTCACTTTATAACTATAACAAACATCTACCCAATATATCTCAAAATAAATTACAATCTTTATATAAAATCTCCCTTAAAACAAGGGTTACCACCTTAAAAAAAACAATCTCAGGGTTACTCTAACCTTGACATAAACAATAAAGTGCGGAATAAAAACATGACATAAAAGTCTTATTACAATCATTTCAAAATAATTAAACAAGTCTTCACTTGTTCATCTTTTCCTTGCCTTTACTCGTAGACGGGGCATCAACGTTATCAACCTTAACTGCAATTGTTATTTAATGCAAGAGTGAGCAAACAACAGCTCACTGGAGTTTAACAATAATATATACATGAAAGGATATCTTTAAAAGAATCTGAATAATATGATTCGCTTCAACAATAAAGAATTGAATAATAATTCTTTCATCGCAATTACAATTCAAAAATAGAATTTATCTGAGGGTCATAAGACCTTTGAACTCTTGTCCTAGGTTATAAATATTTCTATTTAAACCTTTCACAGTCAATAAGACTATGGACCTTAACTCGTACTTAGGGGGATTAGCCCTTTGTACCATGTATTGTGCACAAACATCTTAACGCTATACGTAGTAACCTCCCCTAGTAAATAGGGTTGTTCAACTCAGTAATTTGAATTCAAGTCCGCACCAAAGAAAGTTTGGTTTGGATAAGCTTACAAGGGTAATTTAGAATTCACGTTCATCAACTAAGGATTAGTTGAATCGACTTTCAACAATTCATAAATAATAGAATTATGAACTAACATATGCTTTAGAATCAACTTAAAGCATTTAAAATAATAACTGGATCTTACTTGAACAATAAGTTAAGATCATTTCAATTAAATAATCAATTGTCCAATACATAAATGGAAAGGACATTCTCAACAATGAATATATGAATTCAAAGAAACTTGCGTAGAAATAGCGAGTTTAGGGTTTAGAAGACTTGCCTTACGCGCAACTACTTAACTCAACCACGTACTTAAACACTTCCTATACACATTAAATTATAATAATCTAAATCAGTTAACACATAACTAATTCACATAAGTGGTTAACCCTCATGGTTAACTCACTCTAACTAAATAAATAATAATAATTAACTATCACATAGTTAATTACATCACATACATATTCACATAATTAAATCAATTATGTATTTAACTAAATTATAATTAAACAATTATAATTCAAACACTTAATCAAATTATAATTACTTAAATTATAATTACCACTTAAATTATAAATAATTATAATTTAAAATTAATTAAACTACATCATGCATTTATAATTACACAATTTATAATTAATCATGTATTTATCAATTATAATCAATAATTAATTAAACTATAACATGCATTATAATTACACAATTTATAATTAATCATGTAATTATCAATTTATAATCCATAATTAAACATGCATTTATTAAATTCTAATTACATAAATTATAATTTAAATTAACATCTAATTGATTAAAATAAATCAACTACAATTCATTATAATTTAACAAAACTATGCTTTAAATTAAACATTCACTCTTAATTATAATTAATCAAATTAAAATTAAGTAGCTCATTTTACAATTAAATAATTATAATTTAATTAAGGTTTTCAAAACTTATTTTCTCTAATTATGAAATTATCAACTTCATGTTAACACATGTTATAGCAGCTAGATATATGCTCATTATCTTAGCAATAATGTAACTTAGGCATGAAGACAATCTGCACAATTATTTAAAACACACTGCCACTGCACAGAACTCGGCGCAGCTAAAGGCCTTGGCACCGGCGCAGTTGCACAGGTGCTTAATCTGGGAAACTCAGCCGGCGCAGCTGCGCTGCTTCTGCCTGTGTTACCGGCGCAGCTGCTCCAGAACGCGGCAGAAACAGTGCAGTTAGGCACCCTGCTTCACCGTTCATCCCCATATGCCAACAATCGACAATGCACAGCAACACACACAAAGTAAAGCTTATATATGCACTAATACACATGTTATATATACTACAAATCATAAAATTTGTCTAAGTAATAAAAATCAAAGGTCTAAAGAACTCAATTTTTGACATTTTTATAAAACTCATATATTTTACAAAACCATTCACTGTAAATTAAATTCTTAAGCAATTCAACTTATAACACATGTATTATTTCTATGATTCAAGATAACATCACAACAATTCCAAACAAGCATATTAATACATACAACTTTCATCAATTTACTCTAAAATTGGTTAAAATCATATAAACCCATAAGAACACAAGTTTTTAATTTAAAACCTATTTTAGCAACAATTTGTTTTTCTGAAAATCCTTGTTTATGGCATACCATTCAATCACAATTTACAAACAATTTCTACATATTTATACCAACATCACCATTACATGGAGAATATTTTTTCACAGAGAACTCAACATGAGAAAAACAACTGTATAAAGTTTTAAAAAACATAAAGTAGTGACTATACCTCTTTTTGCTTAGATGATTGAAGAAGAAGAAGATAACTTTTGTGTTCTAGCAATTCCTCTCCTTTCTTTCTTCTCTGAATTCTCTTTTTTCCCTTCTCTGCTCTTCCTTCTTCTTTGTTCTTAAAAAAACTTAGCGTATAATAAACTAACATAGTTTTTCCCTAACGTAGTATATACATATATAACTGATGTATCAATAATATACGTATTAACTATTACTTAATACTATAATTTAAATTAGCAGTTACAAAATTCAAAAGCCACAAAGCTATGTTTGGCAACATGTAGTTTTTAAAACTAATTTTATTAAATTAACCATGGTTTAGGTAATTTAGGTTTAAACTAGTGTAAAGGCCCTGTTTGGCAACAATCTTTTAAAACAAAAGCAAGGGCCTTATTTAGTATAAATCATTTTAAAAATTCTTTTTTTTTATTTTAATAAATTATTTTAACACATACTTTAATGTCATATTTTAATCAATTAAATATTAATCATCTAATTTAATCAATTAAAATATAACATCAATTAATCACATAAAATTGTCACATAATTATAATTACTCGCTAATTATAATTCATGTAACACTTCATTACATATCTCATCTAATTTAATTATCTCAATTAAATTAGAACTATAATATAAAATTAATTAAATAAATATTACACATTCATTTAATTAATATATAATACTTAATTAAATCACACCATAAATCACATAATTTATTTATTTGACTCAATAAATATTTAATATTAAATATAAAATCTCAATCGTTACAATCTTCCTTCCTTAAAAGGATTCTGTCCCCAGAATCACACATAAAAAAATTCTCGTCTTTTACATTCTTCCCCGCTTAAAAGGATTCTGTCCCCAGAATCAGTATATAAGGGGTTACACACATCTAAGCAAATAAATGCGGAAAAGATTTCATCATGATATCTTCGAGTTCCCACGTAGCTTCTTCAGCACTGTGGTTCCTCCAGATTACCTTAACAGAAGGTATCACTTTATTCCTAACTACTTGTTCCTTTCTATCAACTATTTGCACAGGCACTTCTTCATACGTTAAGTCTTTATCAAATAGCAAAGGTTCATATTCTATTACATGTTTATAATCGTGCTTGTAAGGTCTAAACACAGAAATATAAAAAACATTATGTATATTCTCGAGCTCCGGAGGTAATGCAATCTCGTAAGCAACCTCGCCCACCTTTCGTAGTACCTCAAAAGGTCCAATAAATCTGGGACTCAACTTTCCCTTCTTACCAAATCGAATCTTCCCCTTTAAGGGAGATACTTTCAGGAACACGAAACTTCCTGGTATGAATTCTCAATTTTGTCGATGAAGATCAGCATACTTCTTTTATTTGTCTTGAGCATCAACTAATCTCGTTCTGATCAGCTTCACAATTTTGGCAGTTTGTTGTACCAATCTAGTCCCAACAATTGACGTTCACCGACTTCATCCCAGCACAAAGGAGTTCTGCATTTTCTGCCGTATAATGCTTCGTAAGGCGGCATGCCTATACTCGCATGGTAACTATTGTTGTAGGCGAACTCCACCAACGGTAGATGATCCTCCCAGCTTCCTTTAAAGTCCATCACACAAGCTCTCAGCATATCCTCAAGCATCTGAATCGTTCTCTCACTTTGTCCATCAGTCTAAGGATGATACGCTGTACTCATTCGCAATTGCGTTCCCAAACATTCTTGCAAACGCTTCCAAAAATTCGACATAAAATGCGGATCTCTATCAGACATAATCGACACTAGAACACCGTGTCTAGAAATAATTTCTTTGACGTATAACTTTGCTAGCTTATCTAGATTGTACTTAACCCTGATCCGCAGAAAGTGGGCTGACTTCATCAGTCGATCCACTATAACCCATATCGCATCAAATCCCTTCTGAGTCGCTGGAAGACCCACCACGAAGTCCATCGTGATGTGCTCCCACTTCCACTCTGGTATTTCTAACGGTTGCAGCAGTCCACTTGGTCTCTGGTGTTCTGCTTTGACTTTCTGGCACGTTAAGCACTTCGCAACACATTCAACAACGTCCCTCTTCATATTCGGCCACCAGAAATGATGCCTGAGATCCTGGTACATCTTCGTACTCCCAGGGGGAATATAATACTAGAACTATGAGCTCCGCTCAGAATCTCCTCTTTGATCTCTGGTACTGGCGGTATCCAGATTCTACCTTCAAACCGTAACAGACCTTCATTATCGATCTTGAACTTGAACTCTTCGCCATTGGTTATCCTCCTCCGAATCTTTTCACATTCTTCATCATGGAGTTGTGCTTCTTTCACCTTGTCTACTAGAGTAGAACCAGTGGTTACTTGAAACAACATCTTATCCGATTCCTGCGGAAACTTCACTTCCAACTCCAATCTAGTCATTTGTTCTATTAATCAATCCTGATCAGTTACCACGTTCAGTTTCTCCCGACCTTTTCTGCTCAATGCGTCGGCAACAACGTTAGCTTTACCCGGATGGTAAAGTATCTCGCAAT
The DNA here is from genome assembly GCA_020205555.1 of Panax stipuleanatus. NCBI lineage: Eukaryota > Viridiplantae > Streptophyta > Magnoliopsida > Apiales > Araliaceae > Panax > Panax stipuleanatus. The sequence continues at coordinate 67,531,567 of CM035124.1, forward strand.
CGTAATCTTTAATCAGTTCCAACCATCTTCTTTGACGCATGTTCAGATCCTTCTGGGTAAATATATACTTTAGATTCTTGTGATCTATGTATATGTCACACTTCTCTCCATATAAGTAGTGCCTCCAAATCTTTAGGGCAAACACTACTGCTGCCTAATTCTAGATCATGGGTTGGATACCCCTTCTCATAATCTTTCAGCTGACGTGACGCATAAGCAATGACTTTGCCACTCTGCATCAACACACAGCCTAATCCTTTATGTGAGGCATCGCTATATACTACGAAATTCCTCGAACTATCCGGTAAAGAAAATACAGGCGCAGTACTCAGCATCTTCTTTAACTCTTGAAAACTCTCCTCACACTTCTCCGTCCAAACAAACTTAATTATTTTACGAGTCAAATTCGTTAATGGAGTTGCTATTCTAGAAAAGTCTTGGATAAATCTACGGTAATAACCTGCCAATCCCAAGACACTCATCACTTCAGACGGCGTCTTCGGCTGATCCCAATTTATAACAGCTTCAACCTTCGACGGAATCTACCGAAATACCATCCTTGTCGATCACGTGGCCAAGAAATTGCACACGTTCTAACCAAAATTTGCATTTCGAGAATTTAGCGTAAAGCTTCTCTCGTCTCAGGGCTTCTAAGGTTAATCGTAAGTGTTCGGACATGTTCCTCTTCGGTCTTGGAATAAACCAGGAAGTCATCTATGAACACTACCACGAACTTCTCCAGAAATGGCTTGAACACCCTGTTCATTAAGTCCATAAATGCAGCTGGGGCATTCGTGAGACCAAATGACAGCACCAAGAACTCGTAATGACCATATCGAGTCCTAAAAGCCGTTTTAGGTATATCTTCTTTCCTCACCTTCAATTGATGATACCCTGCTTCTCAAATCAATTTTCGAGAAGTACTTCGCACCCTTCAGTTGATCAAATAAGTCATCGATCCTAGGTAAAGGATACCTATTCTTGATCATAACTTTATTCAACTCCCTATAATCAATGCAGAGACTCATCGATCCATCCTTCTTCTTCACGAATAAAACAGGTGTCCCCACGGTGAAACACTCGATTGGATATACTTCTTGTCTAGCAATACTTGCAGTTAAACCATCAGTTCCTTCATCTCGACTGGAGCCATTCGGTACGGAGCCTTCGAAATTGGAGCAGTTCCCGGCGCTAAATCGATCACGAACTCTGTCTCCCTATCCGGCGGAAGTCATGGCAATTCGCTCGAAAAAACATCTACAAACTCCTTAACTACCGATATTTTCTCCACCTTCGAACTTTCCTTACGCGTATCTACTATGTAGCTAGATATCCTACACAGCCTTGCGTTAGAAGTTTCTTGGCTTGCATAACCGTCAGACAACTCGCTTGTCTAGGCAATTTACTACCATAGAATACCAACTTCGACGGAGTCGTAAGGTTTACCGACTTCTTCTGACAGTTGATTACCTCCCCATGGTTGAACAACCAATCCATACCCAATATAACGTCGAATTCCCCAAGTTTAATCGGAATCAAATCTACTCTAAGCTCCTGACCTTTAATGTTTAATCTATAGTTCTTATAAACGCTTCTAACAGGAATAACCTCCCTATTCGCAATCTCTATGTTCAAAGGGTAAACTAACTCCTCTACAGGTAAGTTTAAAGTTTTAGCAAAATCATCAGATATGAATGAACAAGTAGCACCCGAATCAAATAATACATATGCATTTATACTATTGACCGGAATAATACCTGACACCACGTCTTTTGATTGCACAGCATCCTGTACTGTCATATTGAATGTCCGTGCAGTGGGTCGAACAGCTTGCAATGGTACAGCAATGGTCACGGAACTGCCGCTTCCATTTCCTCCGCTCCCTGTTGACCCTGCCGTCAGCTTCTTCGGGCAGTTGCGAGCCATGTGATCTTTGGATACACATGTAAAGCAAGCTCCCTTCTTCGGGTTTGGGCAATTAGATGAAATGTGGCCTTCCTGACCATAGTTAAAGCACACCCGCTTCCTCTTCATGCACACGCCAGTGTGATTCTTACCGCATGTAGCACATGCTTCAAACTTCCTCTTCTGCTGGCTTCCCTGCTGACTCCCAGCAAAGGTATTATCAGACCACTTCCTCTTCTGGTTCACAGCGTTGCTACCCCCAGTCTTGGTTTCTATCTCATTCTTCTTCTTCTTATCTTGGTTGAACTTCGTCACCGCTTCGCTTCCTCCCTCAGCAAGTATGGCTTTCTCCAGCACCGCTGCAAAGGTATTCCCCGCTCAAACCTTCTCGCTTTCCTAGCGTCAGTGCTGACCTGGTAAGTAGCGAACCTGGCCAATTTGTTAAACTTAGCGGCATACTCGGACACCGTCATTCCTCCCTGCTTATGCTTGAGGAACTGGACCTCCATCTGGTCCTGCGAACTCACTGGAAAGTACATCTCATAGAACATTTCCTTGAAAGGTTCGCACGTTATGACTCCTTCTTCCTCTCGGGTCTTGTTAGCCTGCCACCAAAAGCTAGCATCCGACTTCAACATGAAAGACGCGAACGCTGTCTTCTGGTCTTCACTTACTCTAGCCACGTCAAATACCTTCTCCATTTCCATAACCCACGTCTGAGCCTCGATAGGGTTAGTCGATCCTTTGAACTCAGGCGGTCCTACTGCCTTGAATTCCTTGAATGTTGTTCCCTGCACTTGCGGCTGATTCGCAAGAGCTCCGGTCAACAGGTTCACCAACTGCTAAACCGAGTTGGGTTCGTCCCATCGTTATTGTTGTTCGTCGAACCCTCAGGGTTTTGACGTGTTATTCTTCTTCTAGGAGGCATTTTTTGTTAAAAAAATATTATTATTAGACCCTTTATTTAACTATTAAGTATTCAAGTTCATACATAAATGTTTAAACGGCTCAGTTCACATATAACACATAGCACGTCCATAAACTTCTTTTATTCATTACTTGTAGTTAAAAAAAACATCAAAAAGATAGCATTTCTGCCATTTACATCATCCTTTCCTGAACTGGAAAAGTTACAGGATTACATTATTAACTTATCCCATTCTTATCTCAAATTATGGGATTTACTTTATTTACTACAAAAAGCAACACATAAACCAACTCTACTACTGCTACTACTGCTGCTACTGCCTAGGCATATTAATACGTCGCACAGCCTCTCTGCGTTCCTCTTCCATTACCCGAAACGCCGTTCTTCGGTCCACCACATACCACGGTAAACCTTGGAACTGAGCTGGGTAGTATAAAATACGGTCCTAAGCTCTCTCTATTGCTATATGAAAAGCATATTTCATTTCCCTCAGCTTGGCCCTCTTGGCTTCAGCTTCACCTTCGGCTCGATCGGCTCGTTGATTAGCCCTCAAGCTTGACTCTTCAGCTCTGACACGCTTCCTCTACTCCTCCTGGATGTCTTGCTTCAGTTTCGCCAGTTCAAATCGAGCAGCATCTCTATCAACCTCCATATGTATAAGGTTCCACTGTGCATCTCCTAGGTCACTTGCCATTTCCTCGATCGTCTCATCTCGCTGCTGAATGGTCTCCTTCGAGATCTTCGACTCGTCCATGAAGCTCCACATTGCTATCGTAGACTGCCTCGTACATCTCAGCACTAGTAGAGTGAGGTGGGAATTCCTCTTCGGGATCCTCTTCCTCCTCTTCAGACTCGTCCTCGTCCTCTTCTTCTGGAATAGGTGTCAGCTCACGCTCCCGACCAGCAACGGTGATCACTGGAGATGGCTCTCTCCTAACCAGCTGCTCCCAGACAACATGTGTGTCACGGGGCTCATCCTCTCTAGGCACCTGAGGTACATCGTCTCTAGCCTGACTAGGTTCTCCAACGTTCGACATCCTGACAAAAGAATTTTAAAGTTCATTATTACGTGATATCGAGTCGTCACTCTTTGAATACTATAATGCAAACACGTGGCACATAAGGTAGTTTATTATCGTTACCTATCACATCTGTCTTTTTGATCTTAACTATAAGGCTACTACCTAAGGTTTTCCCCCACCTAAGGTTTTATAACCTACAGCTTTGATACTAACCTGTGACACCCCCAAATCCGGGTACTTCGTTTCCACATGATGTGGTGTTCACTTTCTAAGTATAACAAACATCTACCCAATATATCTCAAAATAAATTACAATCTTTATATAAAATCTCCCTTAAAACAAGGGTTACCACCTTAAAAAAAACAATCTCAGGGTTACTCTAACCTTGACATAAACAATAAAGTGCGGAATAAAAACATGACATAAAAGTCTTATTACAATCATTTCAAAATAATTAAACAAGTCTTCACTTGTTCATCTTTTCCTTGCCTTTACTCGTAGACGGGGCATCAACGTTATCAATCTTAACTGCAATTGTTATTTAATGCAAGAGTGAGCAAACAACAGCTCACTGGAGTTTAACAATAATATATACATGAAAGGATATCTTTAAAAGAATCTGAATAATATGATTCGCTTCAACAATAAAGAATTGAATAATAATTCTTTCATCGCAATTACAATTCGAAAATAGAATTTATCTGAGGGTCATAAGACCTTTGAACTCTTGTCCTAGGTTATAAATATTTCTATTTAAACCTTTAACAGTCAATAAGACTATGGGCCTTAACTCGTACTTAGGGGGATTAGCCCTTTGTACCATGTATTGTGCACAAACATCTTAACGCTATGCGTAGTAACCTCCCCTAGTAAATAGGGTTGTTCAACTCAGTAATTTGAATTCAAGTCCGCACCAAAGAAAGTTTGGTTTGGATAAGCTTACAAGGGTAATTTAGAATTCACGTTCATCAACTAAGGATTAGTTGAATCGACTTTCAACAATTCATAAATAATAGAATTATGAACTAACATATGCTTTAGAATCAACTTAAAGCATTTAAGATAATAGCTGGATCTTACTTGAACAATAAGTTAAGATCATTTCAATTAAATAATCAATTGTCCAATACATAAATGGAAAGGACATTCTCAACAATGAATATATAAATTCAAAGAAACTTGCGTAGAAATAGCGAGTTTAGGGTTTAGAAGACTTGCCTTACGCGCAACTACTTAACTCAACCACGTACTTAAACACTTCCTATACACATTAAATTATAATAATCTAAATCAGTTAACACATAACTAATTCACATAAGTGGTTAACCCTCATGGATTAACTCACTCTAACTAACTAAATAATAATAATTAACTATCACATAGTTAATTACATCACATACATATTCACATAATTAAATCAATTATGTATTTAACTAAATTATAATTAAACAATTATAATTCAAACACTTAATCAAATTATAATTACTTAAATTATAATTACCACTTAAATTATAAATAATTATAATTTAAAATTAATTAAACTACATCATGCATTTATAATTACACAATTTATAATTAATCATGTATTTATCAATTATAATCAATAATTAATTAAACTATAACATGCATTATAATTACACAATTTATAATTAATCATGTAATTATCAATTTATAATCCATAATTAAACATGCATTTATTAAATTATAATTACATAAATTATAATTTAAATTAACATCTAATTGATTAAAATAAATCAACTACAATTCATTATAATTTAACAAAACTATGCTTTAAATTAAACATTCACTCTTAATTATAATTAATCAAATTATAATTAAGTAGCTCATTTTACAATTAAATAATTATAATTTAATTAAGGTTTTCAAAACTTATTTTCTCTAATTATGAAATTATCAACTTCATGTTAACACATGTTATAGCAGCTAGATATATGCTCATTATCTTAGCAATAATGTAACTTAGGCATGAAGACAATCTGCACAATTATTTAAAACACACTGCCACTGCACAGAACTAGGCGCAGCTGCGCAGCTAAAGGCCTTGGCACCGGCGCAGTTGCGCAGGTGCTTAATCTGGAAAAACTCAGCCGGCGCAGCTGCGCTGCTTCTGCCTGTGTTACCGACGCAGCTGCGCCAGAACGCGGCAGAAACAGTGTAGTTAGGCACCCTGCTTCACCGTTCATCCCCATATGCCAACAATCGGCAATGCACAGCAACACAAACAAAGTAAAGCTTATATATGCACTAATACAATTGTTATATATACTACAAATCATAAAATTTGTCTAAGTAATAAAAATCAAAGGTCTAAAGAACTCAATTTTTGACATTTTTATAAAACTCATATATTTTACAAAACCATTCACTATAAATCAAATTCTTAAGCAATTCAACTTATAACACATGTATTATTTCTATGATTCAAAATAACATCACAACAATTCCAAACAAGCATATTAATACATACAACTTTCATCAATTTACTCTAAAATTGGTCAAAACCATATAAACCCATAAGAACACAAGTTTTTAATTTAAAACATATTTTAACAACAATTTATTTTTCTGAAAATCCTTGTTTATGGCATACCATTCAATCACAATTTACAAATAATTTCTACATATTTATACCAACATCACCATTACATGGAGAATATTTTTTCACAGAGAACTCAACATGAGGAAAACAACAGTATAAAGTTTTAAAAAACATAAAGTAGTGACTATACCTCTTTTTGCTTAGATGATTGAAGAAGAAGAAGATAACTTTTGTGTTCTAGCAATTCCTCTCCTTTCTTTCTTCTCTGAATTCTCTTTTTCCCTTCTCTGCTCTTCCTTCTTCGTTGTTCTTAAAAAAACTTAGCGTATAATAAACTAACATAGTTTTTCCCTAACGTAGTATATACATATATAACTGATGTATCAATAATATACGTATTAACTATTACTTAATCCTATAATTTAAATTAGCAGTTACAAAATTCAAAAGCCACAACGCTATGTTTGGCAACATGTAGTTTTTAAAACTAATTTTATTAAATTAACCATGGTTTAGGTAATTTAGGTTTAAGCTAGTGTAAGGGCCCTGTTTGGCAACAATCTTTTAAAACAAAAGCAAGGGCCTTATTTGGTATAAATCATTTTAAAAATTCTTTTCTTTTTATTTTAATAAATTATTTTAACACATACTTTAATGTCATATTTTAATCAATTAAATATTAATCATCTAATTTAATCAATTAAAATATAACATCAATTAATCACATAAAATTGTCACATAATTATAATTACTCGCTAATTATAATTCATGTAACACTTCATTACAGATCTCATCTAATTTAATTATCTCAATTAAATTAGAACTATAATATAAAATTAATATACATTAATTAAATAAATATTACATATTCATTTAATTAATATATAATACTTAATTAAATCACTTCATAAATCACATAATTTATTTATTTAACTCAATAAATATTTAATATTAAATATAAAATCTCAATCGTTACAGAGAGAGCCATCTCCATTGATCACTGTTGTGGGTCAGGAGCATGAGTCAGTGTTTGATTCAGAGGAGGACTCTAAAGAGATAGGGGTTAAGGCTGAGGCTGAGGAAGGAGGATGAGGACCCTGATGAGTTTCCACCAAAATCTATCAGTTTCGAGATGTATGACGAGTTGTATGACCGTAACATAGAGTTACAGGATACTGTTCGAGAAATGAAGGAGCAGATAGTTGCTTAACGGACTACTATAGAGCAGAAGGATGGAGACATGGAGTGGAAGTTGGTTCATGCAGAGAACCAAAATGAAGAGAAGTCAGCTGAAATAAAGAAATTGAAGAGTGACTTGCGAGAGGAGTCAGCGAAACGTGCTAGAGCAGAGGACGCTTGGATGAAGGCTGCTCGACGTGCAGATCTTGTCGAGGACGACGATCGAAAAAAGAAGGCTAAGAGTGAAGAGAAATACTACATATTCTAGACAGCGATTGATAGGGCCCAAGATTGAGTTATCTACCATTCAGTCCAGTTCGAGGACTTACCTTGGTACATGCTAGATCGTAGGACGATGTTCCGTATTATGGAAGAAGAGCACAAAGAAGCTGTTCGATGTCTTAGTAGGCCATGATAGGAACAGTATGATTATGTGAATATTTCTATGGTAGTTAATAATGTAAATTCTGATGTAATTATAAACAACAAAATATTATGATGATTTAAATCCTGAAGATTCTTTATCTCGGAATAGTTGATGTAAATAGCAGTGAAGCTATCTTTCGTATGTTTAAAACTTTTGAATGAATAAAATATCAGAGTTTATTTGAGATGATTTGTGTTAGGTGATATCTTAAAATATTTAAGTTAAGTCTTAAATATTTAAAGAATTGAGTAACGATCTAATAAGCGTATATCTTAAATAGAAGTATGCCGCCTAGAAGATGCCCAACTCGTCAACCAGCCTAGGAAGGGTCAACTAACAATAACAACGACACCAATGCCAACAGTTAATCCTGTTCAGCAGTTGGTCAACCTCTTAATGGGAGCACTTGTTAATCAGCAGCAAGCTCCACAGAACATGTCGTTCAAGGATTTTAAGGTGGTAGGACCGCCAGAGTTTAAGGGATCTATGAACCCAATCGAAGCTCAAACGTGGGTAATGGAGATGGAGAAGGTATTTCATGTTGCGAGGGACAATGACGATCATAAGACTGCCTTTGACATAGTCATATTGATGGCAGAGGCCAACTACTGGTAGTAGGCGAATAAGGTCCAGGGGAGGACAAGGTGTAATTATCTGAGTCAGGTTTAAGGAAATATTTTTCGAGATGTACTTCCCGACGATCACACGAAACCAGATGGAGGTTCAATTCCTGGAGCTGAAATAAGGTAATATATTTGTGTCGGATTCTGCTGCGAAGTTTAATGAATTGGCTAGGTTTGTAACTTACCAAGTGAATACCGATGAAAGAAAGGCTAGGATGTTTGAACAGGGACTGAAGCTCTAGTTGTACAGCAAAGTGTCAATGTTTCAGTTGAACACTTTTACGGGAGTGTTGGAGAAGGCAATCATCGCAGAAGGTGGAAGCGATGCTCTGACCAAGTACGACCAAGAGCTTTAAAAGAAGAAGAATGAAGGTGAAGGTAACAAGGCTAGTGGCAGTAATACTGATGGAGGCAGCAGCCAGAAAAGAAGATGGAATGACAGTGCGTCAACTGGGAACCAGCAAGGGAATCAGAAGAAGAGGGTGGAGGCTTGTTTGACCTGCAGGAAGAATTACTTAGGGGTTTGTATGAAGGGAAAGAGAGTCTGCTACAATTGTGGTCAGGAAGGCCATATAGCACCAAACTGCCCTAACCCTAAGAAGGGCGCTTACTTCACGTGTGGATCAAAGGACCATCTGGCAAGGGACTGTCCATAGAAGGTTTCAGGAGGGGCAGGAGCAGGTGGAAATAGAGGGAGTAGTGGCAACACCCTAACCATTACGGGATCGATGCCAACCAACCTGACCTACCGCCAGGACTTTTAACATGACCGTGCAAGATGTTGTGCAGTCACATGATGTGGTGTCAGGTATCATTCCGATTAATAATGTTAATGCATATGTGTTATTTGATTCGGGTGCTACTTGCTCATTTATATCTGATGATTTTGCTAAGAATCTAGAATTGCCTAAGGACGAGTTAGAATACCCTATGAACATAGAAATTGCGAAAGTGATCCCTGTTAAGTTTGTACACAAGAACTGTAGGGTGGAAATTAAGGGAAATGTTATGAACGTAGATCTTATCCCAATTAAACTTGGGGAATTTAACGTTATTTTGGGGATGGATTGACTATTCAATTATGGGGCGATAATTGATTGCCAAAAGAAGTGTATTAACCTTATGACCCAGTCAAAGGTTATGTTTTATGGTAGTAAGTCACCTAGACAAGCGAGTTGTCTGACGATGATGCAAGCCAAAAAGTTGTTGAGCCAAGGTTGTGTATGGTATTTAGCCTACATAGTCGATAGTCACAAAGAGAGTCTGAAACTAGAGGAGATACCTGTCGTGAGAGACTTTGTGGATATATTTCTGGATAATCTGCTAGGACTTCTGCCAGATAGGGAAGTAGAATTCGTGATCGATTTGGCACCAGGAACTGCCCCAATATCGAAGGCCCCGTACCGTATGGCTCCGGTGGAGATGAAGGAATTAGTGGTGCAGCTGCAAGAGCTATTGGGCAAGAAGTATATTCAGCCGAGTGTATCGCCGTGGGGAGCGCCGGTGTTGTTCGTTAAGAAGAAAGATGGATCGATGCGGCTTTGCATTGACTACAAGGAGTTGAACAAGGTCACAATTAAGAATAGGTATCCATTGCCTAGGATCGACTGACTTGTTTGACCAGTTGAAGGGAGCGAGATACTTCTCGAAGATAGACTTGAGAAGTGGTTACCATAAATTGAAGGTGAGAAAAGAAGATGTTCCGAAGACAGCGTTTAGGACTCGATATAGTCGCTACGAGTTTTTGGTGATGCCATTTGGTCTAACGAATGCTCCTGCGGCATTTATGGACCAAATGAACAGGGTGTTCAAGCCATTTTTGGACAACTTCGTAGTGGTATTTATCAACGATATTCTGGTATATTCTAAGACCAAGGAGGAACACGCAGAGCATCTGAAACATTGGAGGCTTTAAGAAGAGAAAAGTTGTATGCCAAGTTTTTAAAATGTGAATTCTTGATAGAGCGGATGCGATTTCTTGGACATGTGATTGATAAGGACGAAATTTTGGTAAATCCCTCATAGGTTGAAGTTGTGATGAACTGGGATCTACCAAAGACACCGTCGGAAGTGAAAAGTTTTCTCGAATTAGCAAGATATTACAGAAGGTTCATTCAGGACTTTTCCAAAATCATAACCCCACTGACAAACTTGACTAGGAAATCGATAAAATTTATTTAGACAGAGAAGTGCGAGGAAAGCTTCTAAGAGCTGAAGAAGAGGTTGAGTACGGCACCTGTGTTATCTCTTCCGGATAACACATGAGATTTTGTGGTCTATAATGATGCATCGCATAAAGGACTAGGCTATGTGCTTATGCAAAACAGCAAGGTCATTGCGTATGCGTCACGACAACTGAAGGATTATGAGAAGGGGTATCTGACCCATGATTTGGAGTTGGCCGCAATGGTGTTTGCTTTGAAGATCTGGAGACACTATCTCTATGGGGAGAAGTGTGAAATATATATAGTCCATAAGAGTCTGAAATATATTTTTAGAAGTATTTGAACATGCGCCAAAGGAGATGGTTGGAATTAATAAAGGACTACGACTGTGAAATCTTATACCATCCGGGTAAATCAAATGTGATTGCCAACGCCTTAAGCAGAAAGGGTCGAGAGAAATTAATGTTGTTAACTGCCCAGGAGGAACTAATTTTAGCAATGGAGAAACTGGAATTGGAAGTGAGATATCCTAAGGATCTAACGAGAAACTGTTCCAGCCAGGAACTGGTAACACTATAGTGGATAAGGTTAAGGAAGCACAACTTCAGGATGAGGAATACGAGAAGATCAGGAAGAGGATATCTGAAGGGGATGAACTGAAATTCAAAGTGGACAATGAAGGACTATTAAGATTCAAGGGAAGAATTTGGGTACCGCTAGTGCCAGAGATTAAAGAGGAAATCTTAAGCGAGGCTCATAGTTCACGGTATTCGACCCAGGGAGTATGAAGATGTACCAGGACCTCCGACAACCTTTCTAGTAGTCGAATATGAAACGAGACGTTGCCGATTGTGTGGCCAAATGCCTGACATGTCAGAAAGTGAAACAAAACATCAGAGGCCGAGTGAGCTGCTACAACCATTAGAAATTCCAAAATGGATATGGGAGCATATCACAATGGATTTCGTAGTAGGTCTTGCGACGACTCAGAAAGGTTTTGACGCAGTATGGGTTATCGTGGATCGACTAATGAAATCATTGCACTTCTTATCAATCAAGATCAGATTCAACCTAGAATAGTTGACAAAGTTGTATGTCAAGGAGATTGTTTCAAGGCACGGAGTTCTAGTGTCAATTATTTTCGATCGAGATCCGCGCTTCACATCAAACTTTTGAAAGCGACTACAGGAATGCATGGAAACACAGTTAAGAATGAGTACAACATATCACCCTCAGACCGACGGACAAAGTGAAAGAACGATCCAAACATTGGAAGATATGTTGAGAGCACGCATCATGGATTTCAAAGGAAATTGGGATGATCACCTATCGTTAGTGGAATTCGCTTACAACAACAGTTACCACGCAAGTATTGGCATGCTGCCTTACAAAGTGTTGTACTGCAGAAAGTGCAGAACTCCATTATTCTGGGATGAAGTTGGCGAAAGACAATTACTAGGACCAAAATTGGTACAATAGACAGCTGAGATCGTCAAGGTGATCCAGACAAGGTTAGTAGCTGCTCAAGATAGGCAGAAGAAATACGCCGATCCACACCGCAAGAATAAAGAATTTTAATCTGGTAACTTTGTTTTCTTAAAAGTTTCTCCCTGGAAAGGGAAAATCAGATTTGGCAAGAAGGGGAAATTGAGCCCGAGGTTCATTGGACCCTTTGAGGTGCTGCGAAGAATTGGAGAAGTCACGTATGAGGTAGCCTTACCTCCGGCGTTAGAGCACATCCATAATGTTTTTCATATTTTAGTATTACAACCGTATAAACCCAATTACAAACATGTTATAGAATATGAACCCCTGCAATTTGAGAAAGATTTATCCTATGAGGAAGTTTCTGTTCAGATTGTTGATTGAAAAGAGCAAGTTCTCAGAAACAAAGTGATTCCTTCTGTTAAGGTAATTTGGAGGAACCACAACGCTGAAAAAGCTACGTGAGAACTCGAAGAACACATGAAGAAAACTTACCCTCATTTATTTACTTAATCTATGTGTAAGCGATTCTGGGGACATAATCTTTGTAAATGGGGGAGAATACGAGACGAAATTATTGAATCATTATTCTAAGGACAAAATCCTTTTAAGGGGGGAAAGATGTGACAAATAAGAATTTTATAATTTACTTAAATATTTATTGAATTAAATAAATATTTTTCGTTGATTTATTTATTGAGTTAAATAAATATTTGATGGAATTGTGGTAGATTAATTTAATTAAGTGTGTTACATTGATTAAATTAATGTGTAATAATTTTATAATTCAAAGTGTGAATTTAATTGAGATTAGTTAATTAAATGAGTTATTTAATAATTATAATGCTATTCTAATTAATTTAATAATTAATTAGAGATTTAGTGATTTGTCATAATTAATAAATGAGAATTTTAATTATGTGATGATGTGATTTATTGTGTAATATTGCCTTTTATTTAATTGATTTAAATAATATTAATTGATTAATTAAAGTGTGACAAATAAACTATATAATAAACATGTTATTTAAAATAATGAGAAAAGGAGTTAAATTGGGACAAGCCAAATATAGCCTTAGGAACATGGGAGCAGTTAAGGCATGATGCGCTTAACTGCTACCCATGACTTCACCGGTTAATTAACTATATGTAATATATACTAATATCATACTTGTATTCATTCATTATATTCATCAGTCAGATACAAAGTTCAGAGAGAAAAGAGAGAATTGAGAGAAAAATTGTGAATTAAAGAAAGAAAGTGGGGACTTTAAAAGTTTATATCATCTAATCAGAGTTAGCAAGGGTAACTTTCTTAATCCCAATGCTCAATTCATGTTTTTAAGTTTTCTCCATTAATGTATATTTTAAGTTCTCTGTAATTGAAATTTTTAATGATTGCTGGAAATATGGTTGCATATGTGTTAATAAATGCTTATAACATGTCTCATATCAATTATAAACTGTTTTAGAGTAATCAAATCCATGTAATTGTGTATAATTGGAGTTTTATAAGTTACGGAGTAAGAACATATGCATATGGCTTATATATACAAAAATTCATGCTTTAATTGTATATTAAACTATAAATTGATGATTGCTTATGATTATGCATGTAAAAACGAAGAGAGCGAAACTTAAACGGACTGATTCGGTATTATAACGAATCTGTAATGCCAAATTTCACGAAAATTATCAAAACTATGAAATATATCAAGAACATAAAAATTAAGTGTTCAAATTTAATTGTTTAATTACGTGATTTAAGTTGTTAGAAGCATGCTAAGAATGTCATATAATATTTCTGTTAAGTTTAGATTGTATGGGTATCATTAAATTTGATGTGTGACTATGATTTTGGAATTATTTGGCTTATTTCTGTGTTCTTCACGAACACTGTCAGACTGCACTGTGTCGCGGTGCCGCAGTGCCGGTTCTGTGAAGAAACAGGGCACTGCAGCGCCAGCCAGGCCAGTGCTGACTGACGTGTCATGGCGTCGCAGCACCAGTTCTATGAAGGAACCCAGTGCTACAGCGCCAGGTCAAGGGTTTGCTGACATAGGTTCGGCATCGTAGTGCTGGTCCCCAGTTCAAACTGGGCGCTGCAGCGCCGGCTAGCAGAATGACCCAGAGAATTTTATTTAAGTGTTCAAAGTTCAGAAATGCAATTTAAAACCTAATGTAATGAGCATGACAATGTGTTAAGCATATATTGAGATGTTAAAACAAATTATTAACTTGTCAATGATGTTTTACTTAATTAATTGATAAGTTAAATACGTGGTTTAAACTCGTTATTCGTGAAGTCTAATAACGTGTTTAAGAACTGATGTTTGTGATTCGATGAGTATAATCAGACTTGGAATTAATTGGTATTGTGAATGTAATGGTATGTAAGATTAATTGAGGAACGTGATTTATAATTATAGCCTGCGCACAAGGCAAGTTTTTTATCCCTGACTTGTTATCGTTATGCAAGTTTCTAAACAAAAATCTTTAGTTGAGCAAGTTCTTTAATTCTAAATTATTCATTGAGCAAGTCCTTAAATTATGTTTCTATATCAATCAAGTTCATATTTTTGTTTATTCAAGTTATAATTCCAAATGAGTTATTATAACTCTTTTTAAAGCAATACTTCGGTTATACAATACTTATTCAATTGTATACCTTTGAGATTCATTTTTTTATTTAAGCATCATTTATTGTTGAACCTTGAAAGACTAGCGAACCCTTATTGATTCGACTAGTCCATAGTTGATGAGCGTTCTAAATTCTAGAACTGTTATTGAGCTTATCCAAACCAAACTTTCTTTGGTGCGAACTCTGATGTCAAACTGAGATGAACACCCTTTATAGGGGATTATTTATGCGTTATTGTTGAGATGATGTGCACATACATGGTACTAAAGGCTGATCCCCCTAAGTACGAGAAGTAAGGTACATATAGTTTTACGACTGTTAAAGGTTTAAAGTAGAATTACTTGATAACCTGGGACATAATTCTTGGTCTTATGACCCTCAGATATATTTTTAATTCTTGTTATTCGTTTTTGATTCAAAAGTCGAGCTTTCTATCATTCAGAACTCATTGATTTCTCGCATGTTATTATTGTTATTACATTATTATACTTGTGGGAAATCGTTTCTCACTCTTGCATAATAATATTGCATCTAGGATTGAAAGAATTGACGAACCATCCACTAGTAAGGGAAAGGGCAAGGCAAACAAGTGATGAAGACTTATTTATTTTATTTAAGAATTTTTGTTGAAGACTTATGATATTATGTTTAAGACTTATTTGTTTATTTATATTTCCGCACTTGATGTATTAAGGTTAGATGACCTGGGATTGATTTGTTCAGATGTTGTAACCCTTTATGGGGAAGATTTCTATTTATTATGAGTTTTATTTATATTGGGTAGATAGATGTGTGTTATTATTGGTCAGTGAACACCAAATCCTGTTGAATTGAAGTGGCCGGATTTGGGGGTGTCACATAAATTCCGTCCTTTTCAATCACATGTCCAAGAAATTACACTCGCTCTATCCAAAACTCACACTTTGAAAACTTAGCATACAACTTCTCTCTTCTTAACGCCTCTAATGTCACCTTCAAATGCTCCACATGCTCCTATTTTGTTTTGGAATACACCAAAATATCATCGATGTACCACCACGAACTTATCCAAAAATGGCTTAAACACCCTGTTCATTAGGTCCATAAATGCTACAAGAGCATTTGTTAAACAAAATGACATCACCAGAAACTCGTAATGACCATAAAGAGTCTTGAAGGCTGTATTCGGTATATCTTCCTTCCTCACCTTCAACTGATGATATCCACTTCTCAAATCTATCTTCGAGAAATACCTAGATCCTTTCAGCTGATCAAACAAATCATCGATCCTTGGCAATGGATACTTATTCTTAATCGTGACCTTGTTTAACTCTCTGTAATCAATGCAAAGTCGCATCAATCCGTACTTCTTCTTAACAAATATTACCGGTGCTCCCCATGGCGAAACGCTCGACTTGATATACTTCTTGTCCAAAAGTTCTTGCAGTTGCACCATCAATTCCTTCATCTCCACCGTAGCCATACGATACGGGGCCTTCGATATAAGGGTAGTTCCTAGCACTAAATTGATCATGAATTATATTTCCCTATCTGGCGAAAGTCCTAGCAAATCATCTGGAAATACATCCACAAAGTCTCTAACGACAGGTATCTCCTCTAGTTTCGCACTCTCCTTTCGAATATCGACTATATAGGCTAAATATCCTACACAACCTTGTCTCAACAACTTCCTGGTCTGCATCATCGTCAAACAACTCACTTGTCTAGGTAACTTACTACCATAAAATACTAGTTTTGAGGGGGTCATAAGGTTAATACACTTTTTTGACAATCAATTATTGCCCCATAATTTAATAGCCAATCCAGTCCCAAAATACGTCAAATTCCCCAAGTTTAATCGGAATTAAATCTACAATTATCACATTTCCTTTAATATCCACCCTACAAGCTCTTGTATATAAACCTAACAGGAATTACTTCCCTATTTCAATTTTTATGTTCAAAAGGTAATCTAATTCCTCAGGCAAATCTAAATTCTTAGCAAAATCATCGGATATAAATGAACAAGTAGCACCCGAATCAAATAATACGTAAGTATTTATATCATTGATCAGAAAAATACCTGACACCACATCCCTCGACTGGATAGCATCTTGCACGGTCATATTAAAAGTTATGGCAGTAGATCAGTTTGACGGCTTCGATCCAGTGATAGTCAAAGTGCTACCACCGTTATTTCCCCTACTTTCACTTGCTCCTGCTCCTTCTGCTGCCTTCTTGGGACAATCCCTAGCCAGATGATCCCTTTACCCGCAAGTGAAGCAAGCACTCTTCTTAGGATTAGGGAAATTTGGTGCTATATGGCCTTCCTGACCACAATTATAGCAAACCCTCTTTCCTTTCATACATACTCCCACGTGAATCTTTTCGCAGGTAGAACAAGCCTCCACCATCTTCTTCTGACTTCCTTGTTGATTCCCATTAGACATATTATCATTCGACCTCCTCTTCTGACTGTTACCACCACCACTATTGCTGCCACTAGCTTTGTTGTTCTCATTTTCATTCTTCTTCTTCTTCTGTTCCTGATTATACTTTGTCAGAGCATCGCTCCCACCTTCTATGATGACTGCCTTCTCCAAAATTATTGCAAAGGTATTTAGCTAGAACATTAAAACCTTACTGTACAACCAAGGCTTCAATCCCTACTCAAACCTCCTCGTCTTCCTTTCATCCGTATTCACCTAATAAGTTGCAAACACCTTGCCAACTTATTAAATTTTGCAGCTTATTCTGGCACAGACATAGTACCCTGCTTCAGCTCTAAGAATTGGATCTCCATTTGGTTTCGAGAGCTCGTCAGGAAATACATCTCGAAGAACATCTCCTTGAACCTATCCCACGTGATTATCCACTGTCCTCCTCTAACCTTATTCGCCTGCCACCAGTACCTAACCTTCGATTTCAACTTGAACTTTGCAAAGGTGGTCTTCTGATCATCGTTGACCCTTGCAATGTCAAACACCTTCTCCATCTCCATAATACAGGTCTGAGCTTCTACCGAATTTATAGATCCTCTAAACTATGGCGGTCCTACCAGCTTTGAAGTCCTTAAACAAAGTAGCTTGTGGAGCTTGCGGCTGATTCGCAAGTACTCCCGTTAACAGGTTTACAACTGCTAAACAGGATTAGCGTTGGCATCGTTGTTGTTATTATTAGTGGATCCTTCCTGAGGTTGCTGACGTGTTTGGCAGTCTTCTTGGCGGCATTTTCTGTTTAAGATATACGCTTATTAGATCATTACTCAATTTCTTAAGTATTTAAGACTTAGCTTAAATATTTTAAGATTATCACTTAACACATAACATCTTTAAATAAACTCTGATATTTTATTCATTCAAAATTGTAAACATAGAAAAGATAGCATCACTGTTATTTACATCAACTGTTCTGAGATAAAAGAATCTTCAGGATTAAATCATCATATTCTATTGTTTATATCCACACTAGAATTTACATTATTTACTACAATAGTTATTCACATAACTTATTACTCTTCCTATCACGGCCTACTAAGACGTCGAACGGATTCTCTGCGGTCTTCCTCCATGATACGGAACATCGCCCTATGATCCAACATGTACCATAGAAAGTCCTCGAACTTAGCTGGATAGTAGAGAACTTGATCCTGGGCCCAATCAATTCCTATATGAAAAGTGTAGTTTGTATCCTCAATCGTAGCCTTCTTTGCTCGTTCACAGTCTTCAGCAAGATCTGCACGTCAAGAAGCCTTCATCCAAGCGTCTTTTGCTCTAGTGCGCTTCGCAGACTCCTCTCTCAGGTCACCCTTTAGTTTCTCTACCTCAACCAACAACTCTTCCTTTTGACTATCTGCCTGAACTAGCTTCCATTCCACGTCTCCAAGACGTTCATCAAGATTCTCGATCTTATCATCCTTCTGCTGTATGGTAGCCTGATGTATATCTGCCAGCTCCTCCAGCTCTCCAACTCTGTCTTGTAACTCTATGTTACGGTCGTACAACTCATCGTAAATCTCAGCTGCAATTGAATTATGTGGAATCTCATCAAGATCCTTATCCTCTTCTTCAGCTTCTACCTCTATCTCCTTAGAGTCCTCCTCTGAATCAAACTCAAGCTCATGTTCCTGACCCACAACTGTGATCAACAGAGATGGCTCTCTCTGTACCAACTGCTCCCATAGGGTATGAATGTCTCGAGACTCCTCCTCTCTAGCTACTCGAGCCTCCTCCACCCTAGGTTGACTGGATCTTCCAACATCTGATATGACAACCAAAACTTTAATTTTTAGTTACTACTCGTTACTACTTGCAGCACATAGGTTGTTAATACATAAGCACATAAAGTCTTTTATTATCTTCAATGAATTCCTTAATTCATTTCTTAGAACTCGATAAGAGTTTATCACCACTATATTTTCGATCTCCTAAAAGGTACTACCTAAGGTTTCCCTACCTAAGGTTCATAACCTAAAGCTTTGATACCAACTTGTGACACCCCCAAATCTGGGTACTTTATTTTCACAGGATTTGGTGTTCGCTGTCCAATAAAATCACATCTAACTACCCATAAATAAGGATATAAATTAAACTCATGACTTAAATAGAAATCCTCCTATGAAAGGGTTACAACATCTTAAACAAATTGTTAGTTCCCAAAGGCATTATAGTTATCGAGAAGGGGGGTTGAATAGATATTTTAGATTTTTCTTTGTTTTAAAATTCTTGTCAGTATTGAATATACTGACAGCAGCAGAATATATGTTTGTTCCCCTTAGAGATAATGTAATATGGTTTAATAAGTAGTTATAGTAGTTATTGCAGATATAGCAGTTATAGCAGTTAATGAGAGGCAATGAGACACAGAGGTTTTAAGTGGTTTAAAGCGCACAAGGCTCTTAGTCCACTCTTCTACTCCATGAGTAGGAAATCCACTAAGGATGTCTTTACACTTTGAGTCACTTAGATTCCTTCAAGGCCAACAGCCTTGGAACTTCTCTAGTGCACTTAGAACTCTTCAAGATCAACAATCTTGGAACTTCTCTAGTTCACTTAAAACTCTTCAAGTCCTTCTGACTTGGTGCACTTTGGATTTTGAGTTATATTCTGGGGTGTGCTACTCAGTTGCAATTAAGCATTAGTTCTGAAGAACTGAGTAACGAAGCAAGCCTTCCTCTTTCAGGATCGTAGAGTATTTTCGTTGAGTGCTCTTGAGCATTCTTTGCCTTCTTTCTTTCTTGTTTGCTTGCTTGCTTAATCTGAATCATTGTCTGATTTGCTTGATAAGGAGCCTTTGAAATATATCTGTTGAAGGCGTCCGTTATAGCATTAAATGCTTCAGACAGGTCTGTGCACTTGATGTTGACTTCCTATTTTCCTGCTGCACAGCCGACTGGCCACTGATACAGCAGACTGTATTCTCACCTAACACCTGAAAAGGTGTTTTCAGCAGGCGTGTGTAGTCCTTTCCTTAGCTTCTTCAATACGTATCTTCGATATATACTAAGGATAATTGTAGAATCATTGGGATTATCAATTTGTCAACGTCTCTTAGCCTTTCTTCATTTGTTGCTCTTCCCTCTTCATCAGATGGACGAACTTTGATGCTGACAGAAGGGTCACCACGATTGTGGTCTTTGTACCATGATCGTTGTGTGTTGACTTGCACAGGCTGGACTCAGTCTTGATCCTAGAGAACACTATGATTTCTCTTAAGCTCTTATTAGTCTTGATCGTAGAGAACACTATAATTTCTCTTAAGCTCTTTGGTAGACTACGATTCCTTCTTGCTTGTCTAGCAGACTCCACTCTTCCGAGAGCACACTATGATTCTTGACTTAGCTCGACAGGCACCCGGATCATCTCCACGATTCTCAGTGTGGCTTCCAGGGCAGACTATGATTTTTGGACATCTTTATTTAAGCTCCACGATTCTGCCTTGGCTTCTGCAGACTGCCTTTGACAGACTACGATTCTGTCAAAGCTTAACAATTACATCTCAAATAGATCAACCTAATAGTTTTGATCTATCTTCTATACATTCAATTAGAAAATGATAAACATTAAAGCTCAGATCAACCTAATAATTTTGATCTATCATCTAAGTCCTTGTACATATGATCTTTGAAAGACTTTACTGTTAAGCATTTATATTTACTTTCAATATCAAATTTGAATATGTAATTTCCAACAATCTCCCCCTATTTGATGTTGACATAATTAAGGAGATTTGTATCATTGCATCATTTTCTAAATGCAGAGTGCTAGAAAGTAAATATGACTTAGTGTTTCAGTGAGCAACTAAAATTTCTAGAGAATAAGCATGAATTTATTGATGTTTGAAAAGATATTACAATCTAGTATAGAAACATCAATACAAATTAAGCTTCAACTTATCTCTATCTTCTTTGTCTCTTATTTTTCGGAGGGTTGGCATACTCTTCAACTCTCCTTCTTTCTGCTGGCTTTATCTCTCCATGCAATGTCAGCTAGCTCTTCTGGACTCAACATTTTTGAATGATCATGTATGTTCATGAATAGAGGATCTCCAACTGGCATGTTAAGACCAATAGAGGATACTCTTTGTTAGCCAAAAGCTTGACCTTGACCCCTTTGATAGGGTTCAGCCATAAGAGGGCGCTGCTGTTGTTGATCAGATCGTGGAGGCTGATAGATGGGACTCCTGGGTTTGCCACCCGACGATTGACCAATTTGAGTTTGCCTTTGCCTTCCCTGCTGAGGCTGCCTTCTACTTCCTCCTCTACTGCCTCTGCCTCTGCTGCTTCTATCTCCTTGCTCATTATTCTTCCCCTTTATGTCAGTATCAAGGATTCGAATATCTTCAGAGAGGCGCTTGACACCTTCTACCAGCTCATGCATCTGAGAGCGGTTTTGAGAAATGTCTCTACGATTTTCTGCTATAATTGCCTCGGTGTGTCTTCTCTATTGCTGAAGCCTCTCCATGGCGTTATTTATTTGTTGAATGTGAGTCAGACCAGAGGCTTGGAATTCTTGTAGGGTGAGGCGCAGTTCTGAAATCTGTTTGGTCATCAAGCACATTCTAAGATTGCTGAGTTTTCTACATGATCTCCATAGATTCCTTATGCTTCTTCATGGCAGAAAAATGAATGGCATCCCTTTGGCTGAGACTGTCACCCATTTCCTTGACAATATCTCTCAGCTTCTTTGACAACTCAGTTGCCAAGTTCCCTAACAGAGTCTTGACAAAATCGATTATATGATCGAATCTTTTATGAAGCGCCAGGGAGTGTGCTTCAAGATCCTCCTCAGACTCTAAAGACATATGGCTTGTCAGATCAGCCAGCTCCCCCTTTGTTGGTTGTAGAGACAATCGATCAAGAATTCGTTGAGTCTCAACAGGAGGAGGGGCAGTAGTGTGTTCACCTCTCCTTGACATGCTTATGAGAGCAAGAGCCATTTCAAAATATTCATTGTTTGAGGACGAGGGAATATCTGATTGGGTTCATAGGGGCTTGTGTTTGGTGTATGGGCGAAGTGTTTGGTTCATTGAGCTGTTCTGGGGACTCTACGATTGCCGCATCAAGTTGATCAATAGGCACAGATCGTAGTTCGTCGTCCAGAGTTGGTGTCTAAATGGTTGAGCTTGCAAGCATTTCTTCGACTACTCTTGTGATATGCTCAATAACCATTGGATCATTGACAATTTGCTCTACGAGAACAAGTTGGTTATTTGGTTCATCAAGTATAGAGTTTTGGGACTCTGTAACTAGAAACTGATTAAGTGGATGCAGGACCACTTCCAACCATCTTGGCAATTCATAGAATTGATTGAAGTGTGATGATGGAGTGTGGTTGACAATAAAAGAGAGAGGAGTAACATATACCTCTGACTCAGCTTCTATCATTGAACCATTTGTGATTAGTTTATGAGCAAATCTCCGATCTCTTGGGAATCCATAGGTAAGCACTGAGATTGTCAGGTAAGCCTTAAAAGTCTAGAACATGTGTTGCCAGGTTTTGAGAATCAGAGCTCTATAATAGGGCTGTATAGGCAAATATTCAAACAGCTGATTGTAGTTAGCTGTTCTTTCACCATTTTTGCTTATTGCCAGAATCTCCAGATCATCATCCTCTTCTTCATTCACATCTTCTTCACCTTCATCAAGAATTTCCACCACATCAGCCATCACTTCATCTTCAATATCCACCATCTTTGCATCAGTGGACTTTACGATTTCTTCATGAACTGGGGGGACTTCAAGATTTTCTATTGGTAGCTCCCACTCAGCTTCTGCATTCTCTGTTACTTGTGAGGACCCAGAATTTTAAACAATTCAAATTTTACGAATAAATTTTTTTTGGTATTGATTATCAATATTGTGCTGAGTATCTGTGATACGAGTTTAGTAAGATGGTCAAACTGGGTATTGACTGAGAATTATGAGTAGAGATATTGTTAACAGATATTGATAAACCCTAATTCAGTTGATGTAAATCCTAACCCTAATTACGGATAGAGATTTGATAGTTAATACAGTTATTGTAATTGTATCTATGATCGTGTGTGTGTATAGTAAGGGATTAATGACCAAATGTTGATCAGATAAATCTTAGTAAACCCTAATGGTAGATTAGAAACCCTAATATGTAGTTAAGAAACCCTAATTTCTTATTTAGAAATCCTAAACCCTAATTTAGTATACTTTAATAGTAATTAGCAAATCCTAATATTATTTATCAAACCCTAAGGGTTAAATTTTAAGGAAAACATAGGAAAATGACCGAACTACCCTTAAAATTATGTGAGAAAGTATTAGAATACCCTTTTGGATGCAAAATGACCAAATTACCCTTAAAATTATATGTGAAATGACCAAAATACCCTCCAATCCATGTGAACTTAAATCAACCAATCAGAGAAGAGATGATGCAAGCATGATGCAAGCATGACATCATTCTTAGAAAACACAGATGATGCAAGCATGATGCAAGCATGACATCAGCATTAAAGAAACACAAAAGATAATGTCATCATAATAATGTCACCTAGGTGGATATTTTGGAAATGACTATTTTGTCCTAACAGAAAATTATTAATGACTTTTATGTCCTAGGAAGGAAATTGCTAAGAAGTTTTCTAGTAATAGAGAAATGACAATTTTGCCCCAAGAGAGATTTGATAATGACAATGGCATCCTTGAAGGAAATTTCTAGGAAATTTCCTAAATGTAGTAAAATGACAATCTTGTCCCTAAAGAAAATTAATTATGACCAATATGTCCTATGAGAAAATTTCCAGGAAATTTTCTTGAGATGACTTAAAGACCATTTTACCATTTTCTAGTGATGGTTAAAGACTATTTTGCCCTTGGTCTTAATTTTTATACTAACTAAACAAAACAAAAGAAAGAGATAGAGAATTATCATTCTCTCTCACCACCATACCACTCGGATATGGAAGAGGAAAGGACAGAGAGAGAGGGTAGCCATGGATTTTGGGAGACGAGGAGGAGAGAAGAAGAAAAAGATGAAAAACCCAAGAGAAAGTCAAGGTATAAATCCTTACTAAGTTTATATATATTATTTTGATTGTGTTGAACCAAATCATGAGTTTATGATATTGAATTCTAGAACCTTAGATATACATGTTTTATGATGTTTCATGTATAGATCTTACCATTTTAAGTGTTGAAAAGCTTGGAAATTAAAAGAAAACCAAAACAGTTTTCTTGCTCAAAATCCTTGAAAATCAGTCCACTTTTAGGCTTTACCATTTAATATATACATATTATTTTTGTTATCTGTCAAAGAGGTGAGTTAGATACATGAGTTATCTGATGAGCCCAAGTGTTAGAACTCAAAAATGTTAAATGAATCAACCGTAGTGTCATTTTTCGTAAAACACTTCTTGCCGACAAAAATCTAGAAAAATCAAATGAGTTTTCTGGCTATTTTTGGTGAAGGATGTTTTGGCCAGTTTTCATACTCTGCAAATTCGGGTCTTTTGTGGTATAATACTATATCAAGTTAACTAGGTCCTGTCCAAAGATGGGAATTTTTCGATGTTTAGAAAGGGAGATATGGATTTTACAAAAAAACGTGATTTTAAAAGTAAACTGTAATAACTCAGTGAGTTGAACTCAGAAAAATGTAAACTTTTTACATAAGGCTCTGTTGAATAATATGTAGCTACCATATAAATTTCAGAAGTTTTGGACAAAAAGATAATTTATGATAAATATTTCTATTTTGGACTATTTTAACCTGTTTAAAAATACCAAACGAATTTGGAAAATTACAAGAAAATTATTTTGAGACTAAAATCTCATATAATGATATTCCTCATAATATAAAAAAATAATAAGTTCTTTTGATATTTTTCATGCCTATGAATGAGTTAAGAATAAATGAGAAAATTAAGTTATATTGAGTTATAAAACTTGAACATGTGATTTTAATAATTTAATAATCATTATATGATATAATAAGACTTTATGGGGGTATTTTGATTATTTTTAATAAAAAAAATAGATATGAATGGCATATTATGTGTGTTAAATAAATTAAATAGTAAGAGATAAATAATTAAATTAAATTATTTATTAATGAATAAAATATTATTAAATAATTAATAATATTACTAAATAATTAAAATATTATTAAAAGATTAATAATATTTATAAATGATTAAGATATTATTAAGTGATTAATAATATTACTAATATTATTAAAGGATTAATAATATTTATAAATGATTAAGATGTTATTAAATGATTAATAATATCTGTAAAGGATTAAAGATATTATTAAATGGTTAATAATATTAAGAAGTAAATAAAATATTATTAAATAATTAATAATATTAGACTAGTGTCTTAAGATAATGATTAAATAATTAAAATATTATCAAAGAATGATAATATTACTAATAAGTTAAGGAATTATCTAATGTTTAATTATGTGACTAAATGTTAGATAACTTATTTGAAGATTAGTTGAGTTAAAATATGTTATGCTGATTGAAAGATCAATCTTATTAATGATAGGTCTTCTTTAAAAGATTAAATTAGATTGCTTAGCGGTAATCGTCGGAGCAGGCAAGTTTTTCTAACTTCATTTAATTTCAATATTAAATATAAGTCTTGTAAATTGATATATGAAATGGTTAGCAACATTATTCGTGTTATATGTGATTTGAAAAGTGTTATTGCTTATTGTTCAGGCATAACAAACCATATGAGCTGTTGTTTGCGTAAAAATTGGTTGATTTGATATCAAAGCATAACATGTGGAAAAACTAATATTGTTTGCTATATATATATATACTGATACCATTTTGTCCCGAGATTATATGGGCAGTCATAGTACTGACATTAGTTTACAATTATGGGTAGTTATAATACTTACCCTGGGATTCAATTACAGGCTGTTAAAAAAATACTGACCTTGTTAAATTTGTAGGATGATATGCATACTCCTAGGATATGATTTGGCTGATCACCTATGAGATATCTGAACAGAACTCCTATAAGTCTTTATGACTCTTAGGAATGCGGTGCGGTTAACCGAATTAACTCGGGTGGCTAAGTCTTTATGACTGATAGTAGCTCGTGATGGTAAACGAACAGAACTTCTATAAGTTTTTATGACTCTTAAGAATGCGATGTGGGAAAAATACTCTGAACTATATGTTCATTCAATTCAGATTCAGTGTGAGTATAATATATCACTTGTTTAAAACTTGCTGAGCTTTCTGTAGCTCATCCTTGCAATTATTCTTTTTCTTTGCAGCTTAAGTTGACCTATCCAAAGTTCCAGAGTTCAATCATGTAGATGGAACAACTCGATTAATATAAATTTTGGTTATATCCTTGGAAACTCTGATGTAATAGTAAGTTTGGATTTATTGTAAATCAATTTAAGAATATGTAATATATTATTACCTTTTATCAATTGCTTATTTTTTACCTTTCTAGAACACAGGAAGAAGTACAGTATCGATATGAACTATATATCTGAATGAGGGTATTGAATGATCTTGGAAGTTCTGTAAGCACTGAGGTCGCTCCTCAGTTCCAAGAACAATCTTATCATTTGTACTGTGAATGTCAGATAGATAGAAATTATCGATATGTAAGAAATATCTGTAAGATTATAAATCTATACATCCAAGTGAGGGTATCCAGGTATGATAATTGTTCTGACGAGAACTCTTAACTGATTGGGATACTGTGAATTTTGGATTTATAGAAGTTATTGTCTTGTAGAATATTTACGTGAGCACCAAATTTGCTACAGGAAAGGTAGAGAATTTGGGGGCGTCATAATTTGGTATCAGAGCTGTAGGTTATAAACCTTAGGTAGGGTTACCTTAGGCTATAACCTTGGAGGAATAGGAGTGGCAGAAAAGTTAGTAAAAACATAAACTCAAAAAGAGTTTCTAGGATATGAATTGAGGAAATTCATCGTAAAATAAGATAAAACCTAACTTAAAGAAAACTTTTGTTTGCTATGTGTATATAATGTATATTACGTTCTAGTCTAGTAATATAGTCGATCGATACTTTAGAATTTAAGGATGTTCACATAAGAGAGTGAGGAACTGGTTGTTCCGTTGGAACCGATTTCTGAACCAGAATCAGTTGGGCTAAAAGGGAATGATCCGTAGGGAAGGATACGAGGAGTGCCAATTGAAGTAGCTTATGGAATAGTATTGAAGCTATAGAAATAAACCTCTGGTAAATTTAGAAAGTGCTCATGAAGAGTACCAGAGTTGGAACTAAGAGGGAGACTTATATTCCATATAGAATTATATTAAGCAGAAGAGCATGACATGCTTACGGAACTGGTTGAGAAGATGAGAGTTGAGTGGCAATGGGAAGGAAAGCATGGAATAGCAGTGACCTAGGAGGCTCATGAAGTAAACAAAGGAAGATAGAATAACTATGGAAAGATGCCTGCAGATGTATATAGGAAAGGCAGAAGGTATTGCTATAATGAAAAGACAGGGTAAAGGAGTAGAACGATACAAGACGAAGATTGAGTATTAGTAATTTAGTAAGGGTAAGGAAGATAGGATAATACTTCATGAATTAAATTATATGTATATATATGAATATATCTATGTGTGTAATGTGTAAATTCCAAACTTTGATATAAGTTAAGAAAAATATAATAGTAGATCCTAATTTTTCTAAAACGATAATAAAGGGATATATAAGATATATAGCAGCAGCTAAGAGGGGAACTGTATCTTATGAATTTATAAGTTTTCCCAATGCGTTAGTTATAATATATATAAAACACTAGTCAAGTATGTGACGTACAAATTCTTTTCGTGTAATCGAATTATTGGTTGTACTTATATTTATACTTAGTTATAAGGCAACACACGAAAGATCACAATCAGAGATCGACGTGGAACAATTAGAGTCGAATTCAACCCAAAAGTTGGTAAATATTTTGTTAGGAGCTTTACAGGGGAGGTATGAGAATCCACCACAAGCTGAATCCCATACTCTAAGGATTACCTTAGACTTTAAATTAATTGGACCACCTGAGGAAAAAAAAAGCTGATAAACCAGAAAATGAAGGAATTAGGAAATGTCAAGCAAAGAGAAATAACAAAAAGAAGTGGAATGCCACTCTTTCTAACAAAGCTAGTCAGAGGAATGAAGATTGTACTATTTGTAAGAAAAAGCACGGAGGGGTATGTTATTTTAGTGGGATCAAGTGTTTTACTTGTGGAAGATATGGACATTACTCAAAAGGATGTCCCCAAAAGAGGAATGGTAATAAGAATAGAATGGCATGTTTTAACTGTGGGGTGGAGAGACACATTGCTAAGTTCTGTCCAAAGCCCAGAGATTCAAACAAAGGGGAAAACCAAAACTTCAAACCAGCAGTAGCCGGAGAGGTTGGTCAGAGTCGTTCAGAAGAGTTAGAACCTTTAATATGATAATGAGGGATGCTGTTGTACAAGACGTAGTAACAGGTATTATCCCAAATCGATATTTAAAATATTCATGAAATATTTGACTCTAGTACGAAGTATTCATTCACATCTAGTGATTTTTCTAAAAACATAGAAAATGTTAGGTGAAAACATGATTGTAAAAACTTTTCATAAAGAAAAAGTTTTGTTAAAATCATATAATTTTTTTATAGATGATATAAAGTTTCAGTTAAGAGAGTTTAATGAAATTTAGGGATAAATTGGTTAATCATAAGTTAAAGATTAACTGCAATTAGAAGAAATCAAAATTATAAAATACAAAAGTAGTGTGCAACGGGGATTGTTTACTAAAAACAACTATAGGGTATAACAGTTATTTAAATGAAAAAAATTAAAAAAATTAAAAAAAATAAATAAAAAATAAAAAAATTTCCTAAAAAAGCTAGAAAAGTCTTTTGTCGAGGTGAAGGGATAGAAAAGATTTTTACTAAAAACTATATTACTATTCCATTAATAATCAATATCATTATAGACATTTTAAAAGTTAAAAGAACCAAGAAAAGTTAGAAGTAATAACAAAACAACGGGGTACTGATAAAAGATTTTAATAAATTGGAATTTAGATAAGAGTTTCAACTAACTCTAGCTAGGGATAATAGTCCAACTTTAACAGAGTCAAAGAAATACAGGAGGTGGTTAAAAATTTTTCGAAGTATAAGACAAGATAATTTATAAAATGAATATTGAATTCATAATAGATAGAAATAAGACACTAAAATACAAAGAAAGTATTACATGGCATATAATTAACATTAATAGGAAAATTTTCAAATTGTGGAAATGGTGTTAGACCCAAGAGTTGCGACGATTTTTAGTGCAATAAGAGCCTAGGTATTGTTGCAGAAACTGTGAAACCAGTTCTCAAGGAACTTTTGAAACTATATAACAGAAACTAGGAGCTTATTGAAATAGATAACAATCACCATTATCATGAGGTGGGTAGTTTTATTTCTATAGGGTTATATTCAAGGATATACAATTTATTTCAAACTCTAGGAAATGAGTTATTAAATACATTTAGGGACTTAGTGAAGGGCAAGTACAGTATACCATCCATAAGCAGATGAACAAAGTAAGATAACCATTCAAACCTTAAATAATAGATTAAGGACTTGTGATTCAGACTTCAAAGAAAATGGAAGCCTTTTTAGAAGTTGTATACAATGGTTATCATGCTAGCATAAGAATGACGCTTTGGACAGTACACAATATATAACACATCGGTAGTAGGATTTTATGTGGAAGATTTCAAACAGTTAAGACTCAATAGAAAATAATAAGAGGTTAAGGGAATTCTTAGAAGTGTTACCTTGGAAATGTAAATATATTTTAATAAGAAAACGAAAGTAGGTATGTAAATTGTTGAACCATGTTAGTTAACAAAGAGGAAGTGGAGTGAGAATACCCAATATAGTAACAAGTCCGAAGAAGACACAAGGTTGTTTTTCATGTGGATCAACAAATCATTTGGTTTGGAATTGTCCAAAGAAGAATGTGGATAAGGGAAGTATCAACAAGGGACCCAGTAGCGGAACCCTGACGATTAGAGGACCTGCTAAGCCGGGAAGACCAACGGCACGTACGTTTGATATGATGGTGCAAGACGCACTTGCTACAAAGGAGATGGTGGCAGACAACTATTTCGTTCAGTAATTTAATTACGTGAGTGATATTGGATAAATATCTCTATGAGTTGTTCTTTTTACGAATCCAAGTCATAGGTTAATATATGAGACACAAATTAATATTGTGTTGATTAGAATGAATTGATGATACAACTTTAAAAAATTTTAGAGAGTAAGAAAGTGGTGATTCTGAGGACGGAATCCTTATAAGGAGGGGAGATTGTGAAGACCCAGAATTTTAAACAATTCAAATTTTACGAATAAATTTTTTGTGGTATTGATTATCAATATTGTGCTGAGTATCTATGATACGAGTTTAGTAAGATGGTCAAACTAGGTATTGACTGAGAAATATGAGTAGAGATATTGTTAATAGATATTGATAAACCCTAATTCAGTTGATGAAAACCCTAACCCTAATTACAGATAGAGATTTGATAGTTAATACAGTTATTATAATTGTATCTATGATCGTGTGTGTGTGTATAGTATGGGATTAATGATCAAATATTGATCAGATAAACCTTAGTAAACCCTAATGGTAGATTAGAAATCTTAATCTGTAGTTAAGAAACCCTAATTTCTTATTTAGGAATCCTAAACCCTAATTTGTAAACTTTAATGGTAATTAGCAAATCTTAATATTATTTATCAAACCCTAAGGGTTAAATTTTAAGAAAACATAGAAAATGACTGAACTACCCTTAAAATTGTGTGAGAAAGTATTAGAATACCCTTTTGGATGAAAAATGACCAAATTACCCTTAAAATTATATGTGAAATAACCAAAATACCCTCCAATCCATGTGAACCTAAATCAACCAATCAAAGAAGAGATGATGCAAGCATGATGCAAGCATAACATCATCTTTAAAGAAATACAGATGATGCAAGCATGATGCAAACATGATATCAGCATTAAAGAAACACACAAAATGATGTCATCATAATGATGTCACCTGGTGGATATTTTGGAAATGACTATTTTGTCCTAACAAAAAATTATTAATGACTTTTATGTCCTAGGAAGGAAATTGCTAGGAAGTTTCCTAGTAATAGGAAAATGACAATTTTGCCCCAAGAGAGATTTGATAATGACCATGGCATCCTTGAAGGAAATTTCTAGGAAATTTCCTAAACGTAGTAAAATGAAAATCTTGTCCCTAAAGAAAATTAATTATGACCAATATGTCTTATGAGGAAATTTTCAGGAAATTTCCTTGAGACGACTTAAAGACCATTTTGCTATTTTCTAGTGATGCTTAAAGACTATTTTGCCGTTGGTCTTAATTTTTATAATAACTAAACAAAATAAAAGAAAGAGAAAGAGAATTATCATTCTCTCTCACCACCATACCACCCGAATATGGAAGAGGAAAGGAGAGAGAGAGAGGGTAGCCATGGATGATGGGAGAAGAGGAGGAGAGAGGAAGAAAAAGATGAAAAACCCAAGAGAAGTCAAGGTATAAATTCTTACTAAGTTTATATATATTATTTTGATTGTGACGAACCACATCATGAGTTTGTGATATTGAATCCTAGAACCTTAGATATACATGTTTTATGATATTTCATGTATAGATCTTACCATTTTAAGTGTTGAAAAGCTTGGAAATTAAAAGAAAACCAAAATAGTTTTCTTGCTCAAAAACCTTGAAAATCAGTCCACTTTGAGACTTTACCATTTAAAATCTACATATTATTTTTGTGATCCGTCAAAGAGGTGAGTTAGATACATGAGTTATCTGATGAGCTCAAGTGTTAGAACTCAAAAATGTTAAATGAATCAACCGTAGTGTCATTTTTCGTAAAACACTTCCTACCAACAAAAATCTAGAAAAATTAAATGAGTTTTCTGGCCATTTTTGGTGAAGGATGTTTCGGCTAGTTTTCATACACTGAAAATTCGGGCCTTTTGTGGTATAATACTATATCAAGTTAACTAGGTCCTGTCCAAGGATGAGAATTTTTTGATGTCTAGAAAGGGAGATATGGATTTTACAAGAAAGCGTGATTTTGAAAGTAAACTTTAATAACTCTGTGAGTTAAACTCAGAAGAAAGTGAAATTTTTACATAAGGCTCTGTTGAATAATATGTAGCTACCATATAAAGTTCAGAATTTTTGGACAAAAGGATAATTTATGATAAATCTTGCTATGTTGGACTATTTTAAACTAATTAAAAATACCAAATGAATTTGGAAAATTGCAAGAAAATTATTTTGTGACTAAAATCTCATATAATGATATTCTCCATAATGTAAAAAAACAATAAGTTGTTTTGATATTTTTATGCCTATGAATAAGTGAAGAATAATTGAGAAATTAAGTTATATTGAGTTATAAAACTTGAAAATGTGATTTTAATAATTTAATAATCATTATATGATATAATAAGACTTTATGGGGGGTATTTTGATTATTTTTAATAAAAAAATATATATGAATGGCATATTATGTGTGTTAAATATATTAAATAGTAAGAGATAAATAATTAAATTAAACTGTTTATTAATGAATAAAATATTATTAAATAATTAATAATATTACTAAGTAATTAAAATATTATTAAAGGATTAATAATATTTATAAATGATTAAGATATTATTAAATGATTAATAATATTACTAATATTATTAAAGAATTAATAATATTTATAAATGATTAATATGTTATTAAATGATTAATAATATCTGTAATGGATTAAAGATATTATTAAATGGTTAATAATATTAAGAAGTAAATAAAATATTTTTAAATAATTAATAATATTAGACTAGTGTCTTAAGATAATGATTAAATAATTAAAATATTATCAAAGAATGATAATATTACTAATAAGTTAAGGAATTATCTAATGTTTGATTATGTGACTAAATGTTAGATAACTTATTTGAAGATTAGTTGAGTTAAAATATGTTATGCTGATTGAAAGATCAATCTTATTAATGATAGGTCTTCTCTAAAAGATTAAATTAGATTGCTTAGCGGTAATCGTTGGAGCAGGCAAGTTTTTCTAACTTCATTCAATTTCAATATTAAATGTAAGTCTTGTAAATTGATATATGAAATGGTTAGCAACATTATTCGTGATATCTGTGATTTGAAAAGGGTTACTGCTTATTGTTCAAGCATAACAAACCATATGAGCTGTTGTTTGCGTAAAAATTGTTTGATTTGATATCAAAGCATAACATGTGGAAAAACCAATATTGTTTAGTACATATATATACTGATACCGTTTTGTCCCTAGATTATATGGACAGTCATAGTACTGACCTTGGTTTACAATTATGGGTAGTTATAATACTTACCTTGGGATTCAATTATAGGCAGTTAAAAAAATACTGACCTTGTTAAATTGGTAGGATGATATGCATACTCCTAGGATATGATTAGACTGATCATCTATGAGATATCCGAACAGAACTCCTATAAGTTTTTATGACTCTTAGGAATGTGGTGTGGTTGACCGAATCAACTCGGGTGGTTAAGTCTTTATGACTGATAGTAGCTCGTGATGGTAAATGAACAGAACTACTATAAGTCTTTATGACTCTTAGGAATGCGATGTGGGAAAAATACTCTGAACTATATGTTCATTCAATTCAGATTCAGTGTGAGTATAATATATCACTTGTTTAAAACTTGCTGAGCTTTCTGTAGCTCATTCTTGCAATTCTTCTTTTCCTTTGCAGCTTTAGCTGACCTATCCAAAGTTCCAGAGTTCAATCATGTAGATGGAACAACTCGCTTAATATAAATTTTGGTTATATCCTTGGAAACTTGATGTAATAGTAAGTTTAGATTTATTGTAAACTAATTTAAGAATATGTAATATATTATTACCTTTTATCAATTGCTTAATTTTTACCTTTCTAGAACACAGGAAGAAGTACAGTATCTATATGAACTATACATCTGAATGAGGGTATTAAATGATCTTGGAAGTACTGTAAGCACTAAGATCGCTCCTCAGTTCCAAGAACAATCTTATCATTTGTACTGTGAATGTCAGATAGATAGGAGTTATCAATATGCAAGAAATATCTGTAAGATCATAAATCTATACATCCAAGTGAGGGTATCCAGATATGATAATTGTTCTGAAGAGAACTCTTAACTGATTGGGATACTGTGAATTTTGGATTTATAGAAGTTATTGTCCTATAGAATATTTACGTGAGCACCAAATCTGCTATAGGAAAGGTAGAGAATTTGGGGGCATCACAACACTTGTGCTCTTAACAGCTCCCCCTCAGCTTCTACATTCTCTGGCACTTGTGCTCTTAACAGCTCCCCCTCAGCTGTAGCACTCTCTTGGATAGGAGCTTCCATAGTCTCTTCTTCTCCAACATCAGGGCTCACTTCTGGTACTTCTGGCCCTTCTTCTTCTAACTGTGTCACATCTTCTAACAGAACCTCTTCAGAATTAACAACTACAGGCGATACTTCCTCAGCAGCAGCACTTAGTTCTGGCATCTCTTCTTCCTGCACTTTAGCTGTATGACCAATAACTTCATTAGGGCTAATCACCATTATTTCTGGCACAGTCCTTTCAGTGTTGGCCATTTCTTCTTCCTGAACTTTATCAACATGAGCACCAGCTTCAGGCATGTCCTCAGCTTGATTCACAGCCTGATCAGGTGCAGCAGTGTTGTCTGCATGACTGATGTATGCTACCACATCTTCAATGATTCTTGTCTCTTCTAAGGTTGGACAAGATGCTTGAGGCTCTGTGGTCTGTTCATCTTTCTCAGCAGTAGTTCTTCTGTCATCCTCCTTCAATATTTCCTTATTGGTAAGAACATACTTCTTGACCCTCTTCTTAGGCTTGAACATAGCCTTTGTACTTTCTTCAGCTTCAACCCTTAGAGTTTTTGTTGGAGCTGAGAGGCTGTTGCAGCTTCTCCTTCTGCAGTGGCAGCCAGTCTGGACTCTACGATTGGTGATGACTCTACAATCGTAGTGAGTGAAGACTTCCTTGTTTTGTGGCTGCATTTCTTCTTCTTCTGAGGCTCAGAGCTCCCTTCAGCCCTATCCTCACTTATCTCCCTCTTCTTCTTCTTCTCTTTTAGAACTTCTTCTGGCGATTAAGTTACCTTAGGAGTAATCACTCTGTCAGTGGTAAGGCTCCTGAACTTAATATTAACACCAGGACCTTCTCGAGGTGCATCAGTGGTTGAGCATTGAGGCCCCTCGGCAATTTTTACACATTCATTCACTTTTTTCTTCCCTTTGCTCTTTCTGGTTAGAGCCACTGGTTCTTCTTAGTTGACTTCTTCATCCTCCTCAGCTTCCTTTACAGCAGATGAAGTTGCAGACATCATCTTCACATTTTTTGCTGGATTCCTTTTCCAATTCTGGAACAGCTGCTGGGTCATCTTTCTGTTGGGATTGATGAAGACACCTTCTTTGTCTCCAATTTTGTCACCCAGAGCAGACTGTATGATAATGCTGATAAACCTCCCATAGAGCATTTTGGCAGTGCTCTTGGTCTTCTTAGGGCTTTGCATCCATTTCCCGAACCAATCCATCAGTAAAGCTCCATAGTTGAGTTGGACTTTGAAGCGGAGGGTTGTCATGAGCTTCAGTTGCTTCTCGTTGACAGAATCGTGACCAGAGCCCTTGCAACATATGCATTTTCCAACAATGTCAGCAAGGAACTCATATTCTTAAGGAAACTCTTTCTTCATGTAGCCACTCTTCCCTTCAATTTTTGTGTAGCGCATCTTCCGCAAACCTTAAGGAATATCAATAACTTCCATGGATGGAAGACCTTTATTATTGAAACCTAGGGCTAGGTTTATGCCTTCAACATTGAGTCGCATTTGCATGCCCTTGACCTTGGTGAGGATGAAATCCCCGTCAACGATTCCATTGTAGTAGAACTCCTTCACCAGCTTCGGATATATCAGTGTGCTGGTGCTCAGAGCTTCTTCGAGGCCAGCTTTCTTTAGAAGTGAAAGAATCTTGTGAAACTCAGGTCCAACCTTCTCGAACTTGTCAAAGCACAACTAGAACCCAGAGACAACATTTGAAGCAGCCATTTGATTTCGATTGAGTATCCTGAGATGAACAAATTGGCTTAGCTTTCTGAAACTTAGGGTTTTGTTTGAGAGAGAAAGAGATATATAAGCTTTTGAAATTCAAAGGTAAACTGACAAATGACAGTTCAAAATGAATTTGTAACTTCCCTCCATATGTTTTGCATAGTGGGACACATGTCGAATTCTATAGGACTCCACGATTTTAATCCATATGGAAAGTTCCATTCTACCCTTAGCTCCCCCTGAGCTAGTGAGTCCTAGTGAGAGGACTACGATTTTCGAGACCTACTCCACGATTGTTAAGTTCCATCCTTAGCTTGCTCCTTGACAGTTGACTCTATGATTTTCTGTGATGCATTCTGAAATGACATCCCTTCT
This sequence comes from Panax stipuleanatus, assembly GCA_020205555.1. Lineage (NCBI taxonomy): Eukaryota > Viridiplantae > Streptophyta > Magnoliopsida > Apiales > Araliaceae > Panax > Panax stipuleanatus. The sequence goes on from CM035124.1 coordinate 67,568,530, forward strand.
GGGTTTAGGTTGCTCAAGAAGGGCCAACCTCTTAGTTTGACACTAAGGATCAGGTTTGTCCCTGAGACTCTTATCAGAAGGAGTGCTTAGCTTGATAATGCTGCTATCACAGTTAGCTTTTTTGCCTAGTTGGGATCACTCCACGATCGTGGTTTCTCTTAGTCATCTCTACGATTTTGAACTTAGCCTTTATATCTGCATGGTTAGCACCAACTAGAGCTAGAATTCATGGTTGCAAATTTAACATACCTTACTCACTTATTAATTTATTAAATCTTGATTCGTCTAAGGATTTTGTAAACACATCAGCAAGTTGATTTTAAGTAGGGATGTATTGCAAAGATATAGTTCCATTTTGAACATGATCCCTAATAAAATGATATCTTATTTCTATATTCTTAGTCCTTAAATTCATAACAGGATTATGTGTTATTGCTATGGCACTTGTGTTATCACAGTGAACATCTATAGATTTGAAATCAAACCCATAGTCTGCTAGATGGTTCTTCATCCATAAGATTTGAGCACAACAGCTGCATGCAACAATATATTCAGCTTCTGCTGTTGAAGTTGATACTGAGTTTTGCTTCTTGCGGAACCAGGACAATAGTCTATTTCCTAGCAATTGACAAGTACTACTGGTACTTTTTATATCTATTTTGCATCCTGCAAAGTCAGCATCTGAATATCCTGTCAGTTCAAAGGAGGTCTCCTTGGGATACCAAAGTCCCAAGTAGGGTGTACCTTTAAGATACCTAAAAATCCTTTTTACAGCAGTTAAGTGTGATTTCTTAGGATTAGCTTAAAATCTAGCACATATATATGTTGCAAACATTATAACTGGTCTACTGGCAGTTAAGTAGAGAAGGGAGCCTATCATACCTCTGTATTGAGTAATATCAATACTTTTACCTTTCTCATCTTTGTCAAGCTTGGTTGCTGGAGCAATTAGTGTTTTCATGGGAGAGGCTGATTCCATGCCATACTTCTTAAGTAAGTCTTTGATGTACTTGGCTTCGTTAATGAAGATACCTTCATCAGTTTGCTTTACTTGCAGTCCAAGGAAGAAATTCAGCTCACCCATCATACTCATTTCGAACTTGCTCTCATAAGCTTGGCAAATCTCTTGCATAGATTTTCATCAGTAGAGCCAAAGATAATGTCATCTACATATATTTGAACTAGTAAAACTTTATCTTTGTGTTTCCTAAGAAATAGTGTAGTGTCTACTCTACCTCTAGTGAATCCTTTTTCAATAAGAAAGTTAGTTAGTGTTTCATACTATGCTCTAGGTGCTTGTTTAAGTCCATATAAGGCTTTGTCTAATCTATAGACATAATTAGAGAGGGTTGGATTGATGAAACCTGGAGGTTGTTCCACATATACTTCTTCTTGAAGTTCACCATTCAGGAATGCACTCTTGACATCCATCTGAAAGACCTTGAACCTTATGTGGGCAGCAAATGTAAGGAATATTCTGATTGCTTCAAGTCTGGAAATAGGTGCAAAGGTCTCATCATAGTCAATGCCTTCTTCTTGAGAATAACCTTTAGCCACTAGTCTTGCTTTGTTCCTTGTGATCACCCCATCTTCATCCATCTTATTTTAGAAGACCCATTTGGTGCCAATGACTGGGTGATACTTTGGTCTTGGAACAAATCTCCAGACTTTGCTTCTGTCAAACTGATTCAGATCCTCTTGTATGGCTTCTATCCAGCTTGCATCTTTCATTGCATCTTCTATTTTCTTGGGTTTTATTTGAGATAGAAAGCTCAAATAGAAACATTCATTCTGTGTTGCAGATATTGTCCTGATTCTGGCAATTGGATCTCCAATGATCAGGTCTTGAGTGTGATCTCTTTCCCATATGTTCCCTGTTAGAACATCTGTTTTGGTGCTTTCTTATCTGAACTCTTCAAGATTGACTTCTGGTTCTTGTTGATCAGAATCGTTGTCTAGTGTAGCTCTCTCTACGATTTCTTCTCCAGTCTCTACGATTCCACCTTCTGGGACTACTGTCATGGTGTTGGGCTCGACCACCTCATTCATGATGTCTGAATCGTCGATCGTAGTGTCTTGTGGTGCAGACTTGTCTGAGTCTGTTTCATCAAATATAATATGAATCGAGACTTCAACACTTAGTGTCTTCTTGTTGAACACTCTATAAGCTTTGCTGTCTGTGGCATATCCAAGGAAGATTCCTTCGTCTGACTTTGGTTGGAACTTAGTCAGATATTGCTTCTCGTTGTTGAGCATGTAACATGCACATCCGAACACATAGAAGTAACTGACATTTGGCTTTCTTCCTTTCCACAGTTCGTAGGGAGTCTTTTTCAATGTAGAGTGTACAAGAGACCTGTTCTGAGTGTAGCACTCAGTGTTGATGGCTTCTGCCCAAAAATATTCAGGCAGATAAGCTGCTGCTAGTAGAGTTCTTCCAGCTTCTATAAGTGTTCTGTTCTTCTGTGACGCCCCCAAATCCAGGTTCTCTAACCTCAGATTCGGTGCTCACGATCTATCATCATCATAAGCATTCTATAACTATTATGGAATAATAAACATACATTGTTCATTATAATAAAGTTTCATAACATGGCCCCAAGGTCTTCCTAACCTTAACTTAAACACACCATTCATATTACAAAAAGTTTACATAAGAAATCCCATTAGATAATAATAATATTCATTCTAAACTATTCCTGGATCTTGCCCTTGCCCTTGTCCTTCGTATTGGATCCTTCAGGCTTAGCTGAAATAAATGTCATGATATAGCAAGGGTAAGCAACTAATTTGCTTAGCAAGTTTATATACAAGGAAGATATATCATGACTGGAAAGAAGTTTTGCTTTCAATGTTCAACAATAATATAAGGTTGTGAAGGAACATGAATTAATAATTAACAATTGAATATTCGAATAATTGAATATCATGAACTGAGTGGTTTTGAAATAACCATGAACATTTGCCAAGGTTCTCAGTCATTTAAACTGGACCTCTTAATAAATTTTGGTATTCAAGGGGATCAGCCTTTCATACCTCGTGATTTATGCATAAACACTTAATAATCCGGCATTGATATCATGCCTTAATCAAATTCGTCCTTTTCTCAGTCAAGAGTTATTATCATATCAATTTAATAAGAACAACTTTTTAAAACACATTTGATTTAACAAATTTAAACATGCTTGATCTAGCTGATACAATTAGCATAGATCTATCTCATAAACAGTTCATGAATGAAGAACTTTAATTTACTTCACAGTTCAATAATAGTAGAACATGAATTCAATTGCACAAAGTGCGAATTTCAATAATCATTATAGATGTAAATAATCATCAATAATTATTCACTAATATGCTTTGAAAATAATAACTCGAGTTTGAGTTAGGAAACTTGCCTCGTCTGTAGATTACGGCTACGCAATTAATTTATATCCACTATGCAGTTAAATTATCTTCCTTTGAGATACCTATATTTAATCTTTCAATTAGTCATAGTATAACATTAGATTATGTAATCACATAAATATTATACATTACATTTAGTTCTTATAAACATTATCCTGTCTTGATAATGTTACTACTAAATAATAACATATTATTAATCTTGATAATATCTAATTCACCTCTTAGTATTATTAGTTCCCTAATAATACTTTCATTTGCTTACTAATATTATTAACATCTTAATAATATTTTAATACCTTACTAATATTATTAATCCTCTTAATAATATTTTAATTATTCATTAATATTATTACTTTAATAATATCGTTACTTATGCTTTAGTATCATTAATCATTTAATAATATTTTATTTATTTACTAATATTATTAATCATTTAATATTTTATTTATTCACTAATATTATTAATCATTTAATAATATCTTATTCATTACTAATATTATTAATCATTTAATAATACTTTAATCATTTATCAATGCTTAAATCAAATATTATTAACCATTTAATAATATTTTAAAGAAATTTTAATCTTAATATTTTTATTTACTTATCAATATCATATTCTAATATTATTAATATCATAATAATATTTTAATAATTTATTGGATTAATGAACAATTTATTCTAATTGTTCACCCTTTATTAAACCTCTTATTTAATATCCACAAAAGGTCATAAATAATATTTCTTATCATAAATTACCAAAGTGTTCTAAGATAGTCATGATATGATATATTATGAGTATTCAAGCATAAAAATCATATTTTTCTTATTAAAGACATCATTTAACTATTTATTTCCTTTTATTCATAACTTAATCATTTTTAGGAAAAATAGCAAACTGATTCCAAAAATTCGCAGCTTCTGTATATTGACAGAATATGAACCCACAAGGATCCCCAAATTTTTCTGGAATTTTAGAAAATGATCTACTATTTTTAAAGTTCCCAAAGCACTCGGATCTTGCTTCATTTTTAATAAATTGATATTTACTCAAAAAAATTTGAAATTTTCAGGGTATGCTCTCCCAATATATGTGAACCTACTGTAACAATTTCGGAATTTTCCAGTGTATACACAGTGAGATATTCGAAGGTAAAGTTTTAGGAGTCCTTTACGGAAATAGTCATTACGTACAATCTATAACTCGAAACGTGCCCGTTCTTTTTCCTACATGTAGATAACTATTTTTCTTTTTTTTTGAACCCTTAACATTCCAAGTGGGCTGTTTTGGGGAAATCAGTTCCAAAGGTTTCAAAACTTGCTAGATTTGTGTGCTATCACTTGGGTTTACTAGATAACTCATGTATCTAGCACCCCCCTTCGACGGATCACAAATCTAAGTTGAAAAACTTGAGTTATACAAGATTTAGTGGAAGAAAACAAGAGTTTTCATCCTTGGAGAACATATGCTCATATTCTTCCTCTAAGCCTTTGACCTAACACTCAAGATACTTAGTTCCATACATGATGATATGTAGGACTAGGGTATCTTGAGTATTTGTTCATAACTCCAACAAAACTCAAGCTATAAAACAAAGTAGAAAAAGAAGATGAAGGTTAGGTTATACCTTGATTTAATGGCAACCTTCCTTGATTTACCAAAGTAAGTGATGAACTTTGGATGCATGAACAAAGTAGCACTTCTCTCTATATATATATATGGCCAAAACTCTCTCTTTTCTCTCTCTAGAAGTGGCTAGCTTGGGAGAAAATTATAAGAGGAAGAATGAGAGAAGAAATGAAAAAAATGAAATAAAAGGATACTTGCAAAAAAATATAGATACACTTAGTGTATCTAGCTATTATCCCCCATACTTTCTTTAACCCATGGATAGAAGCTTTGCCTTATCACTTTAATTAGTCTAATCATGATTAAGGATGCTTAATAAAGTGGCAACCAATGGGAGCTTGACAACCATGTCCTTTTGTGTAAGAGTTACTACTAATGGACATTACTTAGCTTAATTAGTTGCCTTAAAAGGCCTAATATGGCTTGTCATTATGTCCCATTTTAACTCCCAATTTGCTTTTATTTTTAATGCCCAATTTTGATTAATCAAATGTCTACAATACCCTTAACCAAGTGGGCTAAGTATTGGTTTGCATTTTATTTCATTTGGGCTTCCTCCTTAATTATTTTGGGCTATGTAATAAACATAGTCTAGCAATTTTAATATGTGTTACCCAATTTGATTATTTAGGGTTTTCATTCCTAATCTTATGAAATTTAATTACCTATACATGTGACTTTAGCTCATAACCTAATTAGGTTCACAAGAATTAGGTTTAAAATTATTAGTCACTTGAAATAATAAGATTATCCACTTAAGTTAGTATACATATTAAATACTAACCTCTCATTATCACCATAACCCTTAGGTTATTTAATTGTCTCACCTAATGTATAATTAGGTTACGAAGCTTTCATTTTTAATGAAATCTGTAAATGTATATATCCATAACTATAGCATACATGTTAATTGACCCATGCACCACTTCACATATTTTGTCACATATTAAATCACTGTATAACACAAAGTTTTAAATATCAATAATGTACATACATATATAGTGACTTAAAATTCACGGTTATTACATCTTCCTTTCAGCTACTCCATTTTACTGAGGAGTTCGTGGTGCTGAGAAGTTGTGGCTGATGCCATTGTCTACACAGATCTGATCCATTTCTAAGAAGTCAAACTCTCTACAATGATCACTCATTATGGCCTTGATCGTCTCTCCTTTTTCATTCATTACCAGCTTGAACATCTTGATCAGTTGGGAGCTTGTTTCATCTTTAGAGGTAACAAAGAACACCAATGTGAATCTGGTGTAGTCATCTATTACGACCAGTGAGTATTTCTTTCCTCCTAGGCTCACAGTTGGAATTGGCCCGAAGAGATCCATATGAAGTAATTGTAGGGGCTTGTCAATTGAGTTGGCTGCTTTACCTTTGAACGAGCTCCTTGCCTGCTTTCCAAGCTGGCAGGCATTGCATGGTCTATCTTTGACGAAGTTGAACTTGGGTAACCCTGCTACAAGATCTTTGGAGGCCAGTTTTGACATGCTCTTGAAGTTGAGATGAGATAACCTTCTATGCCAAAGCCAACTTATTTCTTCAGAGGCTTTAGCAAGAAAGCGTACTGTCTCATCAGAACTTAGTTGAGCAAGGTTGACGGTGTAGACATTTCCTTTATTGTTTCGGTCAACTTGATAGAGGATGTCTCCAGATCTCTGACTTGATACTGGTTGTTGAGAAAGGTGACTTGATGGCCTTTATCACAAAGTTGGTTGATGCTAAGAAGATTGTGCTTTAGTCCATCTATATAAGCCACTTTGCTGAAGGACACAACAACATTCCCAGCTGAGCCATAGCCTTTTGTCTTGCCAGAGCTGTTATCTCCAAAGATAATTGTTGGTCTCTCATTCTCTGTGTAGTTAGACATGAGGGCTTTATTCCCGATTATATGCCCTGAGTAACCACTGTCAAGATACCATGTTTCAACCGTGGTGCTCATTTCCTGCAGTCAGTTTTAGCTTTTATGTTGGTACCCAGACTTGCATGGGTCCTACAATATTAGTACCCTTGGGGACCCAAATCTTCTTGATTTTGGGCCTTCCATGCACAGTGGTATGATAACATAATGCAGCTTTATGACCATTTCTACCACATACAAAGCATCTAATATAATGTATGCTTGTGTGTGTGTATGGATTCTTTCTCCATTTGGACTTGTGTGGATACTGGGTGGCTTTACCCTTGTATTGCTTCTTCTTTTTCCATGTAGCCTTGGGATTCACGGTTTGTGCTGAGTGAACCTTAACACCACGATTCCTTCCAGGTTGATTCGTGGAGTCAGTCTTTCTTCACTCTACGATTCTTCGTGGTTGGGCAGTGGTGACTGAGTTACTCTTCTCTTTTCTGAACCCCTAGGCCAGTATGGGATCCGTTGTATCTTGGGACACGACTTGGATCAAAAGAGCAGGGTTGCACTAGTTCTTCCTTCTATATGGATTTCACAAATACAATGCTTCTATTTAGATTAGAAGCAATGCTACTGTTAGTATCCTTAGTCTTTTCCACACTTGGTTCTGTGGTAAACTCCCAAAAACCTAAACCTGTTCTGTCAGAAGCACTTCCTTGACTGGAGATCAGGGAGTCCATGGATGAGGAAGACCTATTCCACATAGAGATAGACTTTTCTAGCTCCTCAATCTTAGAGGTTAATTTTGACTCTCTTTGTATGCTCAGTTCAATGGTCTATCTTAAGATTATATTCTCAGCTTCAAACTGAGAGAGAGAGAGAGGTAGAACTGAGTAGAGCTGTTTTCAGTTCTTTTTGAACTTTCTCTTTCTCTCTTTGAAGACTAGTATAATCTTTGGACAGAACTCTGAACCACCTCATATATTGATATAGATCAGATGTTATATCATGAAGAGCAGTTCTTAAATTATCCATATCTACATCTAGAGTATTGAACTCAAATACCTCATCTATGTTTACCTCAGGATGGTCAGTGTTTTTCTTATTGTTTGCATCCTTGGCCATTAGACATAGGTTGGCTTTTTGAGGCTCTTCACCATCTCCAGACTCAGCATATGTCATTGTCTGAGTCACTCCACGAACTTTCAACTACAAGACCTTTGTCTTTCTTCTGATGCTTCTTGTAGCCTCTGAACTCCTTCTTGGATTTGTCTTTCTTTTCATCTCATCTTTGATGGGTTTGTTGCAGTTTGCAATGAAGTGGCCTGGCTTCTTGCAGTTGTAGTACAAGTCATTGATCTGCTCCTGACTGCTGGTGTTGTTGAATCTCTTAGGTCTGCCGCTTCTTCCTTTGCGAATGAACCTTCTGAGTTTTATGGCCAGCATTACAACTTTATCATCATCATCATCATCCTCAGATGCTGATTCATCTTCATCATGAACTTTGGAGATCTCTTCTATTGCCTTGAGAGCAACTCCTTTATCCTTCTTGCTTCCTTCAAATAGAGTTTCTGCTCGTTGAGTCAGCTTTAGTTCGTAGGTAAGAAGGTTTCCATAGAGTTGTTGAACAGTCATTTCATATAGGTTCTTTGACTCTCTGATTGCAGTGGTTTTGGCATCCCACTTTCTTGGCAAGGACCTCATGAACTTAATGATAATATCTTTGTTGGGATAGACCTTTCCATAAGCTCCAAGAGAGTTGAGCAGCAAGGTGAATCTTTCATAAGTGGAAGTGACATTTTCTCCTGGAACATGGGAAAATATCTCATACTATTGAGTCAGTAGAGATTGCTTGTTTTCTCTGACTTCTTCAGTTCCTTCATGCGTGATGAGCAATGCTTCCCAGACTTCCTTAGGCGGTTTTGCAGTTGACCACGTTCTCAAACAGATTGTCTTCTAAAGATTGGAACAAAATGTTTTTAACCTTTTGTCAAGTTGGGCATCTTTATTCTCAGTATCAGTCCATTCAGCTTTGACCTTGATCTAAACTTTGTTTGGATCTTCTGGGGTTGGTGCTAGCTTTGTTGGAGTATAGGGCCCATTCAGAACGGTTTCAAATAGATCTTCATCTATTGAATCCATATAGGTTTGCATTCGAACTTTCTAGTTGGCAAACTTGTCTCTATTGCACATAGGTAGCTTGCTGCCTCCATCAGTCATGGTTTCACTTATTAGCTGTGCCATTGGATCTACTCAAGCTTGTATGCTTAGTTAAGAGAACCTGCTCTGATACCAATTGTTAGTTCTCAAAGGCACAATAGTTATCTAGAAGGGGGGTTGAATAGATATTTTAGATTTTTCTTTCTTTTAAAATACATGTCAGTATTGAATATACTGACAGCAGCAGAATATATGTTTGTTCCCCTTAGAGATAATGTAATATGGTTTGATAAGCAGTTATTGCAGATATAGCAGTTATAGCAGTTAATGAGAGACAATGAGACACAGAGGTTTTAAGTGGTTCAGAGCACACAAGGCTCCTAGTCCACTCTTCTACTCCACGAGTAGAAAATCCACTAAGGATTTCTTTACACTTTGAATCACTTAGATTCCTTTAAGGCCAGCAGCCTTGGAACTTCTCTAGTTCACTTAGAACTCTTCAAGATCAACAATCTTGGAACTTCTCTAGTTCACTTAGAACTCTTCAAGTCCTTCTGACTTGGTACACTTTGGATTGAGAGTTGTATTCTGGGGTGTTCTACTCAGTTGCAATTAAGCATCAGTTCTAAAGAACTGAGTAGCGAAGCAAGCCTTCCTCTTTCAGGATCGTAGAGTATTTTCGTTGAGTGCTCTTGAGCGTTCTTTGCTTTCTTTCTTTCTTGTTTGCTTGCTTTCTTAATCTGAATCCATGTCTGATTTGCCTTGATAAGGAGCCTTTGAAATATATCCGTTGAAGGCGTCCCGTTATAGCATTAAATGCTTCAGACAGGTCTGTGCACTTGATGTTGAGTTCCTGTTTTCCTGCTACACAGCCGACTGGCCACTGACACAGCAGACTGCATTCTCACCTAACACCTGAAAAGGAGTTTTCAGCAGCGTGTGTAGTCCTTTCCTTAGCTCCTTCAATACTCATCTTCGATATATACTAAGGATAATTGTAGAATCATTGGGACTATCAATTTGTCAACATCTCTTAGCCTTTTTTCATTTGTTGCTCTTCCTTTTTCATTAGATAGATGAACTTTGATGCTGACAGGAGGGTCACCACGATCGTGGTCTTTGTACCATGATCGTTGTGTGTTGACTTGCACAGGCTGGACTCAGTCTTGATCGTAGAGAACACTATGATTTCTCTTAAGCTCTTATTAGTCTTGGTCGTAAAGAACACTACGATTTCTCTTAAGCTCTTTGGTAGACTACGATTCCTTCTTGCTTATCTAGCAGACTCCACGCTTCGAGAGCACACTGCGATTTTTGACTTAGCTTGGCAGGCGCCCAGATCATCTCCACGATTCTCAGTGTGGCTTCCAGGGTAGATTGCCTTTGACAGACTACGATTCTGTCAAGGCTTAACAATTACATCTCAAATAAATCAACCTAACAGTTTTGATCTCTCTTCTATATATTCAATTACAGAATGATAAACATTAAAGCTCAGATCAACCTAACAATTTTGATCTATCATCTAAGTCCTTGTACATATGATCTTTGAAGGACTTTACACTTAAGCATTTATATTTACTTTCAACATCAAATTTGAGTAGTGCAATTCCAACACAAATCAATCTCACGTAATCTAACCTTAAATACATCAATGCGGAAGCATAACAAATTAAATAAGTTTTAAAATCAACACTTGCAAATAATAAATAACAAGTTTTCATCACTTGTTCATCTTGCCTTTGCCTTTACTAGTGGATAGCTTGTCAATTTTCTCAACCTTAGCTGCAATGTTATTATGCAAGAGTGAGAAAACAATTGCCCACAAGTATAACAATAACAATAGTAATAACATAAGAGTAATCAATGAGTTATGAATAATAGAAAGCTTAGCTTTTGAATCAAGATTAGAAAACCAGATCAAAAGTACATCTGAGGGTCATAAGATCATGAACTATGTCCTAGGTTATCAAGTATTTCTACTTTAAACCTATAACAGTCATAAGACTATATGGACCTTACTTCTCGTACTTAGGGGGATCAGCCCTCTGTACCATGTATTGTGCACAAATATCTTAACGCTATCGCGTAATGTAATCCCTTATATTAGGGTTATTCATCTCAGTTTTGACATAAGAGTCCGCACCAAAGGAAGTTTGATTTGGATAAGCTTCAATAATAGTTCTAGAATTTAAAACGCTCATCAATTATGGACTAGTCAAATCAATAAAGGTTCGCTAGTCATTCAAGGGTTTGATACAATAATATAATCGATATTTAAATCAAATATTAAATCTCAAATGTATTTAACTGAATAAATATTGTATAACTGAAGTATTATTTCAAAAGAATTAGAACATCTCATTTGGAATCATGAATTGGAATAAACAAGAGTAAGAAACTTGCTCAATATAAGAATAGGATTTAAGAATTTGCTCAATGAAAGTTTAGAGTTAGGGAACTTGCGCAATTGTAATCAAGATAGAGTAAGGAAACTTGCTTCGTGCGTAGGTTAAACAATTACAACACACGTACTACAATATCCTACACACTTATAATTTAGATTCACAACTCTAGTTAGCCAAATCATAATTAGCCTTATTGGTTCCATTTAAATATTGGTTAGATTATAACCTTTAGCCTAAGGTCTAATCATATCAAACAATCACATGACTGAAAGTAGTATGCACACAAGCCAATCATGTATGATGATAAAACATATACTTTGTAATAATCTTATTCATTTATTAATAAAAGTATTATTTAATTAAAAGCTTTTAATTTATCTACATGGTGCTATTTTTATAATATATGATAAGCCCATAGTTTTAAGCAATTCTTTTAGAATCATGATGACGATCATGCTATTGAGATCTAAATTACTAAAAGGGATTAGTGAATCCGGATAGATTGGTACATACGTTGTTTGCTCATTGGATAAGGATGATCGATCACATAATCATTTATGTGGAGACCCTAAAGCAAGTATGTAGGTGCTTATTGGAGAATAAGTTCACTGAACGTGGCTCGCTAAGGAATACCTAATGGAGTTTTTACTTGCCTATCAATAGAAATTCCATTAGTGATAGTAGTACAAATAATCCTTAGACTTGAGATCATCATAGTATCTTGTGTATGATGAATTATACTTTGACATGTCTCTTAAGACTCTAAGGGTATATCAAAGGGTATGATTAGGTATAATAATTTATATATGGAGATAGTGAATGATCAATAAAGAAACTGTCACTTCTAGTAAAAGAAGAGAATGTCATATGTGATTCGATAAATGACAACCCATTAGTCCTTGGCCAAGGCAGAATGAAATTAAAAAGTAGTTTCTAATTTACATTATTTGGTGTTGTGCATTTTAGAATCGAAATACATATAATTAAATAAAATAAGACTTGATATTAAATCCATGTCTTATATTTAATTGGGACATTATATGGTGGAAGGAATGAATTGTACGGTAACTATTTACTCACAGGTTCTTTTATGATTAATGTTGAAATCTATATTATCTGAAAGTCGTTGATCGCTAAGGGGGCTTACCCTTGTGGTAGAATAAATGTTATTTATTTAAATAAATTATTAGTTTAATTTATTTATTTAAATAAGATTATAATTGTTCTAATTGATTTATTCACAACCGATTTAATATGAAGAACCTAAAGGGTCACACTATAAAAAGAAGAATATTTTTTAAAGAAGCTAATGGCATAATCGTAATAATAAGTTCAATATGTTTAATTTAATCTATGGTGATAGAATAAATTAAATAGCTTAATATTTATTATTTAATATTTTGGAAATATTGAATATAAATTAATAAGAGGAGCCTTATTATTATTACTACTATTATTATTATTATTAATTCCTAAAGGAGTTTGGGAATTAATTAATAAGATACTCTCTCTTTCATATATATATTCCTAATAAGATTAGAATGCTAATTAATTAAAAGAGTTTAATTATTCCCAATAGGATTGGGAAGCCTAATTAATTAAAAGGGTATAATTAATTAATATGAAATCCTAATCCTAAATAGTTTAGGAGGGTTGCCTACATTTATAAATAAGAAAGTCTTATTATAGAACAGGAATACACACTTTTTAGTGAGTTGCAATAGTTTAAATATTCTATAGAGATAGAATTAGGGCTAGCCAAACACTCACATTCTTGGTTCTTCTTCTTCCTTGGCGGATCACTTCTAGAGGCCAAACGCTTGGGTGACTTGAATTGATCAAAGGAAGAAACCAATCTCGTGGATTCCAGTTGGAGTAGAACTCGTACCTGTAGAAGCTCGATCTACAATGGTATGAATTTTATATTCTTCTTTTTCTTGTATGTATTGATAACTAAGAATATAGGATGATCATGGGATGGTTTGCATAAAAATTTTAAAATTACCTCTTATGCGCTTCCGCTTCATTTACATAATTTGATTTCGTAATAGTGCTACGTGTAAACCTTACAATGACATGAATCTGAAAACCCACAAACGTATAACATAAGCTTTAACATACAGAACGCGTTCTCAACTATTACAACGTCGAGTTTCAATCTTATGTAACTAGTTAATCAATAACTTTCAATCTTCATATTTAGTATTATAACATCACTACAATCTCTTATAACATTATACTATAAGCCTAACAGCATTTCATGCTCATTAGACTAGGTTACACCAACATGCTATGGACTAAAAGTTTAAAAAAATAACACAAATTCTGTCAGGGGATGGAGCAGCTGCGTTGTCCTTGAACCTTTCACCGGCGCAGCTGCACTGTTCCTACTATTGGCACCAGTGCAGCTGCGCTGGTGCGCAGACAGGAACTGCAGCAGCTGCTTTCCTGCACAGTTCTTCTCCCAAAACCCACGAATTTTACATTCAAACAATAAATTTAACATGCCCAGATTATATAGACTTTACCAAAAAAAACACCAAGTATGCATATACTGATTATAACAACAAAATAACAACAACAACAACCAAAATAGACCCTTAAATTCCATGTTCTTGCTTAAAACTTCATTTTTGACATGTTTAGCAAAATTGAACTTTATGAATCCGTTTCTCAACCAAATCAGTCCATATAACTTGCATTATTTTCGTTTCTTAACGTATTAACACAATCTACAACCAATTTACAGATTACAACATGAGTTGATTACTATTTTTTACTCCAAAATAAGCCTTTTTGTACATATATCATTGTAAACTCAAAACTTTTTTTCAAACATAATTACCGGATTAATTCAACCAAATTTGTTTAAAATTATCATATAATGATTTATACATACTACCCAACACATATAAATCATTTTCTCATGCATTAGCTATAAAAATCCATTTACAGAGAACTAAAAACTATTTTTCATGAAAAACTCAAGAACACAAGAACTAAGAATTTAAACTATATTTTAAACCTTTAAATTCCTTGTTTAACTTGTTAGAAGATGATAGAAAACTCCTTCGCTTTTTCGATTAGCTCTCAAGAATTCATTCCTCTCAAATTCTCTTTGTGCTTTGTTTTTCTCAGACTTCCTAAATGACTGATATAAACTTAATATACGTATAATATAATAACTGGCATGTACGTGGGTATCAGTTAAGCGCATCATGGCTTAAACTGATCCCATGTTCTCAAGGCCATGTTTGGTTAGCTCATAAAAGGTCCCTTTTTAATTTATTTTAATAACTCACTTATCATATAGTTTATTTGTCACACCTTAATTAATCAAATTATAATATTTAAAATTTAATTAAATTAAAGCCAATATAACTCATTAAATCAATTACCACATAATTAAAATTCTTATTTATTAATTATAAAGAAATTTGTAAATATCTAATTAATTAGAATAATATTATAATTATTTAACAACTCATTTAATTTAATCATCGCAATAAAATTCAAACTTCGAACTATAAAATTATCCAACATTAATTTAATTAATATATAACACTTAATTAAATTAATCCACAATAATTCCATCAAATATTATTTCACTCAACAAATAAATCAACAAAAATATTTATTTAATTCTATAAATATTTAAAATCAAATATAAAAATATCGTTCGTTACATTATTCATCCATTATATATACTTTAAACATAATAATTATCTATTTTCATCCATTATCTATATTTTAAACATAATAATTATCCATTTTCATCCATTATCTATATTTTATTCAAAAAGAATAATCCATTATCAATATTTATTCAAAAATATAAATCCATTATCAAAAAGATAAATCCATTATCAAAAAGATTATTCCATTATCATTATTTATTCAAAAAGATTAATCCATTATCAAAAAGATTATTCCATTATAATTTTATTATTCAGTTTCCTATATTATTGACTTAATGTATTAATATTACGGATATTATTGTTCTTCAAATAATGAGTTGACATAACTATTTAAAATTGTGACTTCCATTATGCAATTATCCATTACTACCCTTGCTATGATGTCAGTTATTGGTTCAATAATATTAGATACTGTGACAATTATTGTGACACCCCTAAATCCGTGTGCTTGCTACAGTGGACTGGTGCTCACTAATTTCTTTTGAGTATAATTATTATAGACTTACAATATTGACAACCAGATCGTTCCCAGGAAAGAGGGGGCCTTCCGTATAAACGACGCGCAATTAACTAACCTCTTTCCTTGACATAACTTTTAAAACATTGTCAATAATGTTTATTAGCCTAATAATATCATATCAAATAAAATGAGTTACTGTGTCGTGTCAATTATAATAATATAAAATACTGTGCATTTGCTATTGTGGTAATTATTGAGTTCAATAATATGAAATATTATGCAGTTGCTACTGTAACAATTAATGGATCAATAATATGAAGTATTGTGCAATACCGTGTGATACTTTAGAATGTCGTGTGTCTCTGTAGAATACTACGTGTTACTGTACTTCTATCATCGGGTATTTAAATAGTAAAAAAAATGATAGCACCGTTGACATTTTCTTTTATTAAAAAGGTTAATTATGATATTTTTGCCTCCGACAATATTTCTTTGTGGGGCCCACCAATGATTGGTTATTTCGGCGACGTCGTACGTTTTACCTAATATTCCTGAAAAAATGAATATTCTTCGACAGAACGAATATTCTCCGATTGAACGAATATTCCCCGACATACTTATATAATTTACACATATCAACCTTAACTTTAATTCTTTATAAATTTAACCATTTACTAAATAAAATATTAATTATAAAGAAAATAAAATACTCTATTCATAAAATTTAGGGTCTTTTAGGTCCACTCATATGTGCTCCGCACACTCCACCATGCACTTCATTCATAAGTCTATGGGCCTAATCTTTGTCTAGAAACCTTAGAAGTCCTATGCTCAGATCTCTTTTGTAGAGAGCATCCCCACTTAAATAGAAATTTATTGCCATCTTCTGTATTGGCTTCTTTGCAGCTTGGCTCACTCCTTCGGGGGTGGATCTGTATTGCAAATACTCCTTGATGTCTTGGTACCAAGGTGGTCCAGTAGGGGCTATTTCATATGATATTTCTCCCATCCTGTTTTCTTAAGATGGTGCATTTTGCGCTATGAAGGTGACAACATGCATACCTTTCATTGCTGATAGGTTCAGCAATGAGGCTAGTGTAGCCAATGCATCGATAAAGTCATTTCTATTCTGAGGGATATGCATAAAAGCAATGTCTTCAAACTCTCTTACCATTTTGATAACATTGCGGTGGTATGGCAATAGATGCAATTCTTTGGTATTGTAGGTTATAGTGGATTGTCTGATTACTAACTCCGAATCTTCGAATACTGCCAACTGTTTGACTCCTATAGATTGAGCCAATTTTAACCCCACAAGGCATCCTTCATATTCCATCGTGTTGTTGGAGTTGTTGAATTACAACTTAGTCGCCACGGGGTACTATTCCCCAGTGATGGATATAAGGATTGCCCCTGCTTTCGGCGCCTTCTGCGTTTGCAGCGCCTTCAAAGTATAATTTCCATAATTGACCCATATCTTCTTTTTATCTTGCTGAATCGCTATCACCTCATCGTTAGGGAAGTATGTTTCAAGATGCTCATAACCTCCTATCGGTGCTGCAGATAGATGGTCCGCGGTCCCTTGCTCCTTAATGGACTTGGGTCACATAGACTGATGCCAAACTGTTGAAGGATTAGCTACCACTTAGATAATCAGTAGTTCAACATCGGTTTGCTGAAAATATACTTCAAAGGATCCATGCGGGATATGAGATAAGTTTTATGGTCATGCAGGTAATGTTGTAGCATCATAGCAGCCCAAGCCAATGTGCAGCAGGTCTTTTCTCTCAGTGTGTACTTTTGCTCTCCACTACTAAATCACTTGTTGAGATAATAAATGGCTCTTTCCTTGCCCATATTATCCTTCTGTCCTAATAGGCAGCTCATAGCGTTGGAGTTAACTGATATGTATATGAACAACGAGACTCCCTCTCTTGGGGGTATCAGTATGGGTGCCTCAATCAACCGCTTTTGGATAGTGCAAAAGGCCTTTTCACAGTCTTCATTCCATTTCCCGAAGGAGTTCTTTCTCAAAAATTGAAAATGGGTTCATAGGTGGTTGTTAACTGCGATATGAACATGCTGATGAAACTTATCCTCCTTAGGAAACCTCGTATTTCCTTCTCAATTCTTAGCTCGGGCATCTGAGTGATGGCATTTATCTTGGCTGGGTCCAATTCGATGCCTCGATTGCTTACAAGGAATCCTAGCAGTTTACTAGATTTCACGCCAAAAGCACACTTCGTTGGGTTTAACTTCAAATTATATTTGCGGAGCCGCTCAAACAACTTTCGAAGATGGAACACAGTGGTCATCTGCCTTTTTGTACTTTACGATGATATCATCCACATATACTTCAATTTCCTTATGCATTATATCATGGAATAAGGTCATCATAGCCCTTTGATATGTAGCATCGGTGTTGGTGAGGCCGAAAGCTAATCTCCTACAGCAGAAAGTTCCATAGGGGTGATGAAGGTGGTCTTTTCCCTGTCCTCTTCAACAACCATAATCTGGTGGTATCCAGCAAAGCAATTAACAAAGGAGTACATCTCGTACTGTGACATATTGTCTATTAACACATGGATGAATGGCACTAGGAAGTCATCTTTAAGGTTGGCCTTGTTGATATCTCGATAATCTGCACAGACTCGCACTTTTCCCCAGACTTCTGCACCGAGGCCACATTAGATAACCACTTAGGGTAGGTTAACACCATAATGATACCCTTTTTGAATTGTTTGATGATTTCTTCTTTGACCTTCAGGCTCCATTCTGGTTTTAACTGTCTTAGCTTCTATTTCACTGGCTCGAACCTTTCTTTAACTGATAACCGATGGACGACTATGTCTGTGGATAAATCGATCATGTCTTCACGAGACCATGCAAAAACGTCTTTAAACTAGGTTAGGTGGTTAGTTAGTTCTTTTTCTTAGTTAGAGGGGAGGTCGATTCCAATCTATAGTTCTTTAGGATGGTCAGAGGTTCCAATGTTTATGGTGTTGGTTTGCTCAAGGTTGGGTTTGGGTTTGTCTTCGACCAATCCTTTAATTTCCTCAGGCACCTCATCATCATCCACCTCTTCTTGCTCAATTCCCATCAAGTCAAAGTCCAATTCTATATCAAAATTGTAGTCACTACTCGAATTTGACAAGTCAAAGATAGGGCTAAAAATACTCAAATTTGGTAACCTGCAAAGAAAACTTGATTCCTTAATATATATATATATATATATATATATATAAGATAGTTGTTAATTACAAAAGGGTTCAACAGTTAATATGACAAAAGGCAATAACAAGTTACAGATAAAATAAATATACTGAAATGAAAAAGCTAAGCTCCTTGTTAACGAATCATTTTCCTGTTTTTACCCTTTCCCGAATGATCTGAGGAGTGATCGTCCAATTGCTGGTAGTCAGATCTTCAGTGATGGATGAGATGGAGGCATCGTCGTAGTCATTACTATCTTTGAGGATGACCATGACTGGTTCAGAACCGGACCCAAGATCTTCCTTTGGGATGTTCACACTTTTCTAGTTAATGACCGGAAGGATGGGTTGATCATCTAGTGGATCTGCCCCCTTAGATTTCTCAATGGTATCTTCGGCGAGGTAAACGCTGCTTATAAATCTCAACTAGATTTCTTCTAGGAACTTCTGGATTTTGGCCTTCATGGCCTCCTCTTCAAGAGGTTCTTCCCTCACTGGCATTCTCATCTCTATTCTGATTGACTTGGGATATCAAAAGATTCGAGACATTAACGGGTACCTTTTTCAATGGTTTCTTGAATCCTGCTTCAGTGAGGTTCGGCCTGAGAGGATTCATTAGGTGGACAAGCATGTACTTATGGGGATTACGGTGTTTGGAACCGCTTAGGTAACCCAGTCCAGCCTTGCCCAACTTGGGTTGGTATATGAATGGAATTTTTGATCCCCTGACCCTTCTGACCTATCCCTTGACTTAGTCGATGCCCTCGGGAAAGCATCTCTTGACCAACTGTCATCACTTCTGGGGATATCCAGGATTTAATGTTGGCTAACCCATAAAGTGGTATTGAGGAGAACTTACTTCGAAGGCTTGAAAGCTTGTGGGCTTAATACCCTCATTCAAGCTGATAATGGGCATATCTACCAGAGTATGAATCATATATTCAGGTTCGACATTGACGGTGACCAAGTTGTCGTTGATAATATACTTTAATTGCTGGTGAAGAGTGAATGAAACGGCTCCAACCATATGAATCCATGGTCGCCCCAGCAGTAGGTTATACCCCGTAGTGATGCTCAATACTTGGAATGATATATTAAAGGTGAATGGACCAATCTTCATAGAAGTTCAATTTCCCCCACCGTATCTCTTCATGACCCATCAAAAGCTCGAATAACCACATGGCTATCTCAGATTCTGCTCGGGTTGATATTCATCCTTTCTAGAGTATCCTGAGGGCAAATGTTCAAGGATAAATCCTCATCGATAAGTACGCCTCCTATGCAATGATTTGCGATGTGTAGTTCCTTCGGCTGGTATATCATCGTCAGTAAAGGATATCACATTACTCTCCAGTACGTGGTTAATCAGATGCTGGAACTTCTCAATATCAATGGTTTTGGGTAGATGGGCCTCCTCTAACACCTAGATTAAATCCTAGATGGGGCTTCTCCCAATTTCCTCAGATATTTATGGTTCTCCCGACTTTATGCACTGATCATGTTGACTCCCTCTGCATTATGCTGAGGTAAGGGATTATTGTTAACATTTAGTTGCTCCGGCACTTTCACCATAATCTCCCCATTATCAATCGTATTCTGAATCTTGTGATTTAACGTCCAACAGTTTTGAGTGTCATGTCCCGGTGATCCAGAATGATAAGCACATTTTTTATTGGGATCATATTGTCTTCCTTTTGGGTTAGCGGGTGGAGCAAGCTCAGTGATCTTCTTCTGTGCCACCAATAATGCCAATATATTCTCCAATGATTCCCCCAAGGGAGTGAATATCCTTATTTTCCTATTCTCCCCGACTCTCGGTGCCGTAGGATTTCGGGGGTTTACCGGTGTCTGGAATGCAGGATAACTGCCTTGCCTCTTGATAGGTGGGTTATTACTCTTAGTCTTAGATTAACCTTGAATAACTAAGGAGGCAACCTCTTCCTTCCTTTTATATACCCTCTTGGGAGCGCTCAAGTAGTTTCCCAATTGGATATGCTCTGCCACTAGCTCCAAGGCGGTGAGGTCTTTGATTTTACTAGATTTCAAACCCATTTCTGCTATTTCCCCATGTTTTACCATCTGAGAGAATGATTTGCCTATTTCTGCTAGGACTCTTTCGTAATAAGGTACTTCTTGGATGTCAATGAAAGTCATCACCATCTCCGATTCATCCATTGGAGGGCTAATTTGGGCTGTCATGCGCCTCCACCTCTGCACGTACTCCCAGAACGATTCATTGGTCAGTTTCTTAACTTTAGTCACTTAGTAACGATCAGGGCCATTTGGGATTGAAAGTTGTACTGGTTGCGAAAGGCGTGGACTAAATCTTCCCAACCATGGACTTTGGAGTTATCAATCCCGGCATACCAAGTTCGGGCTTCATCGGTAAGGCTTTTATGGAAAAATTGCATTCAAAGGTTTTCATCTTTGGCATATGATCTGAGCTCTCTTATATAGACTTTAAATGGGTTTAGGGATCACCTAATCCATTATACTTTTCTAACTATGGGACTTGGAATTTATCTGGGTATCTCGCCTTCTATACAAATCAGAAGAATTCACACTCCTGTGGGATCCTGTCCCCTTAATGGATCAGATATCATCCTCCATCTCTCAAACTTTCTTCTGGATATCTCCAGTCTCTCTGTCTTCTCGGAGGTCTATTACTTCCTTTTGTCAAACTCTTATCAGTGGCCTCTTTGGCGGAACTGACTTTGATTGGAGATACCAGGGTGGACATTCGTGTCTCATTTTCCTTCCTGGGTACTTGCATATCTCCCTGCACAGAGGCTTCTGTTTGAGTTTTCAGCTTGGGCTCCTGAGTTACTTTACACTGTTCTCTCAACAGGACGGTCATCTCTACTATCTGTTTCTTAAATTTTTCAAACTCCTCTCGAGATAAAGGAATAGGTTATAATGAACTACCTTCGACCATTTGGCAGGCGGTGATCATGCCTTTTTGGCTCAGAATCGAGTTCTAGGACTAATCTACACAAAATCGACATCTAAATTAGTCTTGATATTAGTAGATGATGTGGATGCATGATATGTTATGCATCAGTTTAGGTTTTTTAATCTTTTCCTGCAAAACAAGGGGTTAGTCGACTTGATGACAAGATAAGAAAGATATACAAATGACAGTTTAAGATGGATGACATTTGTATATTCAAAAATAAACAGGGCATGAAGAGACATCCTGCGTGTTTGGTTTATCAGAGGCTGACCTATCTTAGAATTACTCTCACAGGATTTTTGAAATTGGTTCCTAGATCTTCGTAATTACTTGATAAAAACATCTATCTTTCAAATAGAGTGGATCTGAGTGGTGCTTTTCCTGAGCCTCACAAGAGAACACTCTGTAGAGTCCAGTAATAAACAACCGATGAGTTCGCATCCTGATGGAGGAATCACACCACATACATTCACATACATTCACATCCTTACCGTAGGTAGTATGATGACATTGTGTGAAGTACTAATATATTGTGCGAGTAACTAATATAAAGCACTTAAAGAATTGAGACATTTATCACGCATAGAGATCATTCACACAAGATGCACATGTAGGATGGAAATTAAAAAGATTGAATGCGGCTTAAGCCCTTTAAATCCCTAACAGAGTCGCCACATGTCAATGCTGAGAAAAATTCATGTTCCAGATTGTTGCTACCCTATGTATTTCGCTATGTCAATTAACTTATTTAAAGGGTGAGATTTTAGGAAAGGACTGACATGATTGTTGACGAAATTGAAAAGATTGATTTTTATGATTTAATGTTAATTATTGTGATTGGACCGAATTAGACTGAGCCGCCAGTTCGTATAATTTAAATGGATATACCAACTCATCAGAATTTTGAAGGTTTTCACAATATGGTCCAATATATGACTCTGTAGAATTGGTCTAAAAACCTGAGATTCATAGAGTTTGGGGCCTTGCTTAAGCGAGGGAAAGGTGTTAGGCACCCCCGGCTTTCGTGAAAATACGGTTACCGCATCTTATAATTTTCCTAAGCATAAAGTGTATGCGTGTGTGTGTGCTTTTATTGTGATAAGTTTTTTGATTTTATTCTTTATTCTAATTCTCATTTTTTGGGTTATTTGAAAGTAGTGTTGTTCTTCTTTTGCACCTACGTACGAAGGATTTGATTTATCGAAAAGTTCATTTTAGACAAATATATATTGAAATGATATTTTGTAAAAACATAATTTTCAAATCCTTCGCTCAAATAGTAATCGAGGACCCTTCCATTTATTAATCCTAAGTAAATATATTGCCTGAGACGCTTTATTTTATTATAAAAGCTCTTTGCTATTTTGATTTGGAAATCATTTTTCGGTTAATAATGCATGCAAAGAAACGCCAAAAAGGGTCGGATCATCATCGGGCATGAAAATCATCTTGATGAACCCGAGCACCCACAATCAAAGACTTCACTATCACGGGATCTTAAATCCGACTTATAGGGACTAACCCCTCAAACTCGTTTTAAGATCCGATATTACATGTACAATGATTTCGCGTTATTTAAACATTACATAGCAAATGAAACGTCCATCGTGGGAATCGAGTCAAGATCCGATCATTAGATCTCGACCCTGGGATTCCTAGGCTCATATTATTATATTAAATATGTATATACAACATGTCCTAAACCCGAGAATAGATGATTTCATCGGCTGAAATCTCCATTACGAGCCATTAGGACCCTATCACCTCTAGATATAGATCTAGGGCTCCACGGGGTAATCGAGACCAATAAAAAACATTAAAACATCTAGATCTACCATAAATCTAAACCGATCTAGCATAGACGTTAGAGCTTCATGCTCCATAACCATTCGAAGAGCTAGATCCAGCTTAGATCTAGGTAGATCTAGTCTCTAAATTTAATTTACAACTATATAATCACAAAATAACCGGTTGAAACTTTAGATCTACCAAATACTACCCAATATATATGTAAACAACAAGTTTAAACTAGATTCAAGCAATATATAACATAGATCTAGTATTTAAAACAAACTTTACAAAAAAGAGCATTTTTTCACCTTGGGGGACGCGTGAACAAGCTTCTTTTGGTTCGGGATCACTCTATATCAATCTAGACACTCAAGGTATACAAGATGGAAGATTAAACAACTCAAATGTGATGAAAGATGTTGAATCTGAGGGTTACTCTCTAGAACTCCTCTCTCTAACTTCTTTTTTTTCTTCTAAATGAGCTGCTACTGCTGGTCTAAAGGCATGGGAGCCAACCACACGTACACCTACTCCAGCCGCAGGTGTACCTGCGGCTGGGTCCCATGGGCCTTGCTACCTCAAAGTTCGTTTATTCGATCTTGGTGCGGTAAAAGTTGAGCTCCGTACCCAAAAATCCAGAAAGCCCTTGCAGAAGGCTGCGAAATAAGGTCGAGTTTGACTAAAACGGAGTTCAGAAGATAATGCAATTAGCTGAAATGTATCTTCCGGTTCCCGAGGGTTGTCAATTGGCTCGTCTTGGATAGTTCACAGTCTAATAGTTGCTGTGGTGACTTCTTATGGACACATTCTCAACTTTACGGTCCTCGTTTGGTCCACATCGTGTCTAGGCGTCGTTGCACTTTGATCTCCACGGGGTTGTCTCCGAGGTGAAATGATGCCTCTGCCCTCCCTCGGGGTTGTCTCCGAAGTGAAATTACGCTTTTAGCCTCCTGAAATGTTAGTCCAAGGAAAGCAAATTTCGAGTGTCTACAGATCCGCTGTCACATTTCTGGTTATCTAGAAGATAAAGAATAGAAGCATATGTGTAGAAAAACTAGTTTTCTTTAGTTAGGAACTACATTATACTGTGATGACAGTTTGCAATGTTTGTAAATGAAAGTTATGTAAAGATTGAAACATTCAATAAATAAAGAATGATTGTTTTAAGATGAGAGTGTATCGTAGTGATTACTTTCTAATGTAAAGTGATATAGTTATAATATTATATAAAGAATGGGAATTGATATTTCCACAAGCAAAAATTATAGTTCCATAAGGTCCCTCTCACATGAATAGTAAATGGACCCTACACTCATATGAGTGGAAGCTTGTGGAAATATCAAATTTTGCTTGTGAAAATATCAATTCTCTAAAGAATTTGTATGGAGGAATGAGTTGTATATACTCATATCTACTCTGATAAAATGAATTATAAAATAAATATAATTTTGGAATATAGATAATCGTAAAGGTTGCGATTCAGGGAACGAAATAAAGAAAGATACAAAAAAGTTTAATTATCCGCTTTTTCAACTGTTATTTCATCTAATTATGAAGTAAAACTAATTCAAGATAGTGTTAAACGCACAAAATCAGGTTTGAGAATAATCCTGATTTTGGAGGCGTTACCTTAATAATTTACATGAATTTAATAACTATAAAAAATTACAGGCGCTGAGCGTGTGAGATTTGCCTAGACGATATAAATACCAAAAAAAATATAACTTTAAAATTTAAAATTTTTATAAATCCAACTATTTTGTGGGAAGAATATACAATTATACACCGTTATTTACTACTCCCTTTATTCCTAAATATGTGTGGTTTAAGATTTTTGCACAGAGACTAAGGAAGTTAAAACTCTTAAAATTACTTCATTAAAATTATTATGTATTATCAAAACACCCTTGCATAGATAAATAAAAAGCTAAGTTGTAGGTGATAAAAATGTGATAGACATATTGTTAGAGGATAGGGAAAATATAAGAATTAAAGAGAGTATATGGGTAAGATCTTAAAAGAGAGAGAAAAAGTAGCTTTGCAAAAATAGGAGAGAATTAAAGAGAGTATTAAATATTAGGGATAATTAAGGAAATAATGTAACCAATTTTCTTGAAAATCCTAAAACGTCAATTATTAAGGAATGAAGGTAATAAAAGGGCTAAATACACTTTTGTCCCTCGAAGTATGACCCATTTTACACTTGTGACCCTAATATTTAAAACTTTACATTAGCATACTTCAAGTACACTTAAGTAAACAAAAGTGACCCTAAATCCATTTCCGACTAAAATAATCGCTTGAGTGCTGACGTGTCACCAGAAACACTGTATTTTTATAATTTTCAACATATTTCAGTGTATTTGACTATTAAAAAAAATTAATACATGTATATACTTATTGAATTTGTATAATTATATTAAATCCGTATAATTTGATTATAAAATTACAAATACAATTTAAAATTATAAAAAAATACAAGTATAATTTAAAATTATAAAAAATTATAAATTTAATTTAAAATTATAAAAAATTATAAATACAATTTAAAATTATAAAAACAAATTAAAAACTAAAGGAAACACATTAAAGATATTTAAATACAAATTAAGAGTATATTAACAAAAAAAACAGAAAAAACAAATATACCCAAATTGATAATAACATTAAAGACTCTAAATTATACCCAAATTCGAACTGAAAATGAATAGATAAAGCATCATCCCTAATTCGAACTGAAATGGAAATCAAAAGTCCTTTAATTAAGACGCCTAAGGCACTAAACCATCGGGAAATCAAAACGGCACAGGGCTAAACCCTACACTCCATGGATTCCGACAAGGTTAAGCCTAGAACCGCTGTGACCATCACAAATTCCATCAGATGAAAATGAAAGCGATGGTCTAGTCGGGGGTTTTGGAACCTTAGGTACTCGAGATCTTTCTGTTATAAACCTCTCTCTACCATCTCCTTCAAAATCTCCAATTGTGACGCCCCCAAAATAGGTTCAATACTCAACCCATTCTGAGTCGCTAAATACATGGTACAGAATCCAAATACAATCTTTTATAACATACGATCGTGTAAAATACGACCACACAAACTGTGAGTTTCAATACAAATCGTATACAATACGAAATATAATCACTCAAATTCAGTCCTCATTAATTACAATTATTATTACATTATTCTACAAAATAGTGAGGACTGTTACTGTTCTAACTCTGACCATCACCCCATTCTCCGACTAGTCCCTACGACATTCTCATTTTCTGAAGAGAACAATGGAAGAAAAGGGTGAGCTCAACTAGCCCAGTAAAGAATATTATGACTAAGATAATGAAGAATAAATTATCGCTGGTCTTCAACAAATCAGATAAAATATTATGGACAACAAGTTTTTGATCAACAACTGCAGCGAAAATAACAATTCATTAAAAGAGTTAAGTAGAGAATGATGTCTACTATCTTCTATGATTTAAAAGTCCATCATCAATATTTTATCCCTGTAACATCAATCAATATATATCTCAAATCAAATATTCATCTTTGTACTTCAGGCCAAAGATATTCATTTGTATCACCAGTGGTCATGTTCATCTCAACACCTGTCCATCTTTGCACTACGGGCCAAAGATATTCATCAGGAATCATTTATCTTTGCACTACAGGCCAAAGATATTCATCAAGTAATCATTCATCTTTGCAATATAGGCCAAAGATATTCAGTTATATCACCATTTAGGACTAAGGATGATGAAAAATAATATAAGGAATGAATCCAGTGAGATAAAGGACAAAGATTAGGGATTCGTAATTTAGTTTATCCAACTTCAAGAATACTCCGTAAAAATCAATTGTGGAGCGAAATTCAAGAATGAAGATCAAAACATGGATACAAATCAAAGATAATTTAGATAATAAAAAAATAATATAATTTTTTACCTTAAATAGTAACTCGTGAATAGCAACTCGTCATGAAAAGATGAAAATTTCATAAAAAGTTCAGACCAATATTCCAGTGAAATGATATTAGATGAAACGCAAAACTCAAAGAATTTCTGATCATTTCAGGAATTATAAAAGCAATACTTACCGTAGTAAGTTTAAATTTAGGAATATGAAATGAAATATTATCACTTTCATAATATGGAATATGAAAGAAAATAATATTCTTTATGAATATTGAAAGGAAATAACATCGTTTACGAGAAAAATAATATCATTTACCTCAGTAAAATACTAGATCTGATTGAAATATCGGATATTTTGTTGAGAAAAATCTTGCACCGTAATCCACACTCAAACTATCCTTATACTCACAAGAAATACGCTCGATATTATAGAGAGAAAATTTTCTGATTCTGGTGTGATTTTCATTTCTAACTAAGCACCCTGTTTATAGGAAACTGCTTAGCACACCAAAGCTGACTAACTATATCAAACAAAACCCTCCGCATATCAACTTTGAAAATCAAATTCTCAGCACATTTCACACACAAAAGCACAAGTGGGGCCCGCACATTCTAGAAAATCCTCCACCAAAAATTAATTCAGACTCAATATTCTGGAACTTTAATAATTCATAATAAATAGCTCTTTTATCAAAAAAAATACGAACCTTATGTCCATTCCATATGAAATTTAATTCTCTACAACTTTATAGAAGAAAGTTTTTTCAAATTTCGAATGAAAAAATGACCCAAATTTACATACGGATGATTTTTCCAAGTTCACCACTTTTGAAAGCACACCACCTTTGAAAAAGGATTTCCAACACATGTTTATAATATATATATATATATATATATATATATATATATATTAAAACATTTAAAATTATTAAAAGAATTCCAATTCTATTTTTTTTCTTTCACCTTATTTTATTTTTATACCATGAATTTATTATAAAAATGTTACCATTTAAATAATAAAATTATATTATTATATTATTACATTATACTATTATAATATAATATTATAATAATATATTTGAATAAATATTTTATCGAAGAAGATAAAATATCAAATTTCAACAATTGTCTTTTTTGCTAAAAATTCCACCATTTATATCAAAATTGAATAAATATTTACTTATCATTTTATCAATAATTAATTATTATTTACAAATAATATTACAGAATCACAATAATGACAACCAGGTTGTTCTCAGGAAAGAGGGGGCTTTCCGATAAGGATTTCTCCTTACTGGCGCACAAGTAGATTAACTAATCCCATTCCTAGTCAGAACTTTCTAGACATTGCCAATAATGTTGTCTAATAATTGTAAACACTCGAAATTTTTCCTTGCCCCAACACTAACACTGTAGGAGGGCAAAAAAGTCAATCAACTCAAATCCGGCCACCAATGCCGGTCCTTCAACTCAAATCCGGCCACCAATGCCGGTCCTTCAACTCAAATCCAGCCACCAATGTTGGTCCTTCAACTCAAATCCGATCCCCAATATCGGTAACCCTAATTTCGATCCCCAATATCGGTAACCCTAAATCCGATCCCCAATATCGATAACCCTAAACCCGATCCGCAATATCGATAACCCTAAATTCGATCACTAATATCGATAACCCTAAATCCGATCCCCAATATCGATAACCCTAAATCCGATCCCCAATATCGATAACCCTAAATCCGATCACCAATATCGGTAAACCTAAATTCGATCTCCAATATCGATACGCCAGTCAAATCCGATCTCCAATATCGGTACTCCAGTCAAATCCAATCACCAATATTGGTACTCCAGTAAAATTTGATCATCAATGTCGGTACTCTATCCAGCTCCGATAGTCAATCGGACCGTAAATCCATATCCGATAGTCAATCAAACCGTCAAACCAGCTCCGATAGTCAATTAAACCGTTAATCCTGCTCCGATCATTAATCGGACCATTCATCCAGCTCTGATGGCCAATCGGACCTTCTATCCATTTTTGATCTCCAATCGAACTGTCAGATCAACCCCGATCTCAATATCGGGCCATCAGATCAATCCCGATCTCCAATCTGGCCATCAATGCAAACCCCGATCTCAATATCGGGCTTTTAAATCAGCCTCGGCGGCAACCCGAGAGGTACAAGATAGCCCCGACAGCAACCCGGGAGGTACCAATCGACCCCGATCTCAATATCGGGTCGTCAAGTCAGCCCCGACAGCAACCTGGGAAGTCAAGTCAACCTCGACATCAATCCAGGACGTGTCAAGTCATCCCCGATATCAGCCCGGGAAGTACAGATCCGCCCCAGCGTCAATCCGAGAAGTGCAGTTCAACCCTAGAGACAACCCTGGGAAGCCAGATCCATCAAAGGTCTTGCCGACACGACAGGCAACCCCAGGAGGGGCAACACGTTCATTTCACCAACTCTCAGCAGATTCGGTCAAGCTCGAGCCGAATTTATGCCATCGAAGTCAGAATGAACCACAACAACGATCCCGAGTGCCAAAAGCGCAAGACAGCTCAACGGACAAACTGCGGGAAATCGAAGACCTGGTTATGAACCCATCTTCTCAGACCCGAAAAAAAGTTTTATCCCATGTCATTACGACACTCTCGGCGAGGGCTTTTCGAAAAGGTATCGCACACCTCAAACAGACGCTCCTATCAAAAGTTTGAAAGTTTCGACTTCGACTGCGCGTTGTCCGGAGTGTACGTACCTCGAGACGATAGAACCCGGCACCGCAGGCCCCACTAGGGGAGCCGCACCTCTACCTACTGGCAGTCGCAGGTAGAGTGGAGGCTCCCTGGCCTATAAATAAATGTGCACCCCCCCTTCATTTTGAAGTTTTCAAAACGCAGCGAAGCTCTGCCCGTCCAATTTTTCAACTTTTACACCTCTTTCGAACCTAAATATTTTCACTTCCAACACGTAGACCACATTACTATCACATATCAAAAAACCACCAGTAGATTTGGTCGTTTGATGCCCACTAAGTGGTAAAAAGCCGTATTGCTGTCCATTGTAAGTATTTTTACGACCAGCAAGTCAATACTACTACTTGACACTGTTTTACACTCGCACACAAATTTTCGTTGTTTAAATATGCCCAGAACTTAGTTCCATGGCCGTTTTTCGTCAAAATTTATTATATTTCTGTACATAAACTCAAATTTTTGCATTTCTACAACTCGGATTGACGATTCGTCAGCTCCAGCAGCTTCAATGCACTATCACACACATTTTTGGCAACTTCGTCGGACTGGGTTATCTTCTCAGTCCGGGTTTGGCCCTTTTTTGTATATATTTAACTGTAAATGTACTAACATTTCAATTCCATCAAGCCCGGATGTCAAATTCGAGGTAGTTTACCGCTTTTATATATATTTACGCATATATAAACGACTTTCACCATCACTGGTTCTCATACCAGTCTTGGTTGACTACATTTCTGTTAATATATATATATATATATATATATATTGATATATTTTCAGTCCGGCCTGGATTACTTCGTGGTCATTTTACTGCATTTGCACACTTCGCCATACTGGGTGCTCTCCCCAGTCACTGGTTGACTATTTTCTGTCAATTTCAATTTTTGAACGGGCACTGGCGTGAAAACCAATTAGCCTTTTTAATGTTTTCCTATATATATATATATATTTCATTTTTGTCAAGCCTGGATTATTTCGTGGCTATTTACAGCTTTTATATATATATATATATATATATATTTAATTCTAGTCCAGGCTTACGAGTGAAAACCCATCGCCCTTTTACAGCTTTTGTATATATATAACTATATATATATATATATATATATATATATATATTACTTTACTCCATCTATTCAACTGCTGCATTTAATATTTATTTTTATATGAATCTGCATTGACATATCTGTGGGCGGACAAGATTTATCTAAATCTCGCCAATTCTAGCTTTCAACGGTTCAAATAGGTCCCTATAGAACCTGGAAGCTATAATGGCTGAGATTTCTTTAAATCTAGTTATTTTTATAGTTTCAGCTTCGAAAGCAAACTCGCGTCCCTTAGATCGCTATCTAATGGAAACAAGACGCTTTGGCCATGCGCAGCCAGGATTTAATGATGAATCCTTGGTTCCATTGTGATGTGATGATGTAGATATCCATTTCTGTGCAAATTTGAATTGTGCAGGTTTATTGGTTACTCATATGTGAGCCTAGGAATCGTGGGATTCACGATCAAATCGATCAGGATCTGATTCCCATGATGGACAAACTCCAGTTTACATATGTACCCTGCTAGTTTTTCTGTAAAATGTACATACACAGACCTTAAAACGGTTATCCGGATTTAAGGTCTCAACATAGTGAAAGTATAGATTGTTGTAGGTATAAAAATTGGTCCTGTCACCAGATCTAATTTCAAGAAAGCACTCAGTCCATCTGCGGACATGGCTTCAAGTGCTCCACCAGAATCCACCCCTGTCTCTAGGGAGGAGTTCGAAGGACTAAAAAAATAAGATAGCCGAGCTAGCCGGTTTTCTGAGAGAACAAAGTAAGGCCTTTGAAGAGAAAAAATCTCAAGCTCATGCAGAACCAGGACCATCTGGTAATGGTGCTGGCGGTCAAGATACCGAAAATGCCGAAACTCAGATTCCTGGACCACAAAACCAAGACACCACCAACACAACTCCTGAGATCACCCCCCTCGTCAAAGAATAGGAAGTTGGTGACATCATGAAAAAAGTACAACAGATGGAAGAAACCCTTCAATCTATCAAAGGGATTGGAGCATTCAGCAGTGTCAATTACTCTGACCTTTGCATATTCCCCAGGGCTCGTTATCCCAAAAAATTTCTAGTCCCCGACTTTGAGAAATATGACAGAATGGGGGATCCTTACACACACATGAAAGTCTTCATCGGAGAACTCGAATCCTATGCTGAGGGTGAGAAACTTCGAATGCAACTCTTCCAGAAGAGTCTAACTGGAGAATCCCGAGCATGGTATGCCTGCTTGGACAATTCCAAAATTCACAGCTGGGAAGAACTGGCCCATGCCTTCCTCAGCCAATACAGTTTTCAGTCACAGCTGTAATACCTGAGATTTTTCCTAATATTATTAAATAAATATATTAATGGAAATGAGAATTTATATATTGAATGATTATAATAATTGAGAAATTTTGAAGTTGTGATAAACTCATGGAGGCCTTGTGTGGCACAGTGATGAGAAAGATTAACGATGATATTAATTGACGAAGGATTTATTAAGTGAACAATTAATTAATTGTTAATTGTTATTAATTGTTATCGTAGAATATTAATTAATTGTTATATAATATTAATGATAATTAATTGATGATGTGTGGATTATTATTATTGCAAATAATATAATAATAATAAGCAACGTGTTCATAAATATAATAAGATCTATATTCATGTGATATTTAATCATGTAAGTGTTAATCAATTATTGTGGATATTAATAATTTCATCGATTAAGGAAAAATGGATTGATTAATATAATTTATTAATTCATATGTGCAAGCATGCAATACTAAAAGTGTAATAGCCAACTATATTATATATAGAGTAGTACAACATCTATGTGACTATATCATATATTGAAACCATATGTTATGAATACATCATGAAATGCTTATGTGACAATATGTGTGTGGGTATATCTTAAAATATTATACCATGAACATATTGTAAACTATTATTTTAATAAAGAAGACAATGTGATGTGATTATATCCGAGTAAATTATACCAGTATGATAAAAATATACATGAATTATATGTGTGCAAGTCACACTTACTACCTTATGTGAATTATAGTTTGACATCTCAATTAAAGACATATGTATAAAATATATATGTGTATATAGCCTAAGTATTAACATTAGTTGCTTACAAGTTGGGAATGCTGAGTTTCATATTGCCTTGTCCCATTATATGAGACCCATTCTCCTTCACGTGCATAGCATTATAAAGGTTAAAGCCTATAACCTTAAAACTCAGCAAAACTCTCCTAGCTTTATAGTTCATAATGAGCAAAGGAGTGGGCATGATGATGAGTTTCAACTACTAATTACCTACCATTTCTTAACCTCTATACAATTCAAATTCTTATTAGTTTGATTCATGGGAAGATATCATTGTCTGAGTATTGGTTTTTGCTATAAATACAACCTATTTCCTTCACATTTCAAATTGCTGAGAATTGCTTGAGTGTTGAGTTGAGAGTTATAAATATATCAGTGTTGAGCATTCTAGAGTTAGCAGCAAGTCCAATTAACATATAGCAGAGGTATAATTTTATTTCCTTGTTCTTCATTTCCTGAACTCCAATTGTCTGTTTCTGTAAATTCGTAGATTTTTTGGATTCTTGGTTATGTGGAATTGATGTGTAATTGGGTTGTTGTATAAAACTTATTATCATATTAGTATACCATGTGGCTTTCTTAGCAATCAAATTCATATAACAATTTCCATGTTCTTCATTTTTCTTGAATTAAGCTTGGATATTATGATAAGTTGATTGGGTTATACTTGTTAGTTGTTATATAGTCTTGGTAGCATCTTTAAACCACAATGTGACTGCTTGGAACTGATTTCGTGAAGTAATTTCATGAGTTGGGCTAGAAACTGTCATGGCTTGCCTGCTGTCTGGTGCGAACCAGTAGTGGCGCAGTTGCGCTAGGGTTTAAGCCTGGGATGCAGCGCAGCTGTGTAGGGCCCCTGCTGCAGTTTCCTGCATCCTGCTGCAAAACTGTTAGGCACTAATTGTTTGATTCGGTTTAAACAAACATGGAAGCATGATTAATACATATATATGAATATATTGGGGTAATGTAAGTATGTTTTATTATATTAGCATGCATGGTTAACGAAAAGCATATGGATTCTGAAATGAACTTAGAGTTTTAAAAGGGGACTTTGATATATAAATACCATAATAGTATTCTGACTTTTGAGACACGTTAGTATGACCTAGAAACACATGAAGTACATGTTAGCTTATCTATATTGGTTCTGTGATATAATATGAACATGTGAACCTAACTAGTGCTCATTCCTAACAAAAATGTAAGTTTTGAAGGTGGATATGGACATGTAAATGCCATATATACATTCTGATGTTATGAGCATGTTTAGATGACTTTGAAATCCATGGAAGGCATGTTGACTTGCTTATATATGTTTCATAGTATGACATGAGCATGTGGACTTCATTTGCAAACTTTACTAAGTGAAAGTGTAAGTTTGAAACGTAAGTCTTGACATAATATATCGAAGCCTAGATTCTAAAAATCGTGGACATGTTTGATAGTACCTTCGAACCTCCCTAATGTGTCATACATATATACATGCGTACATACCACGTTGGGTGCCTTGATAGTTAAATAAACACGAATAAAGCATGATTTAAGCTAAGTGACAATACCCACGATGTGTATATGAAATAGAAACTTGCAAGCATATCTAAAATGTGATCACTTTACATGTTTACATGATAAGCATGATAACTTACGGGAACTCATGGTGTTTCTTGACCCTAAGTCATTAGAAATCATGATTTAGAACTATAACATGTATGATTGAACTTGGAAAGGTTTTACAAACATAGAAGTATCCTTTAATATGTATACATGCTATGTGATATCATATGTTGATATGTGAATCCGATTTTGACGGTTAACTTATGGAAATGCCATAACTTACTAAAATAAAATATATTTAGTATTGATTGTGATCTTATGTGATATTAATGATATGACACTGTGTTTAAACTAAAAAGAGGAACGTTAAGGATAAAAGTTATATTAATGTGATACTATATATGGTATAACTGTGTAGCTAGGTCAAAACTTAGCTTATGTGTTAATCGTATATACAAGATGAGATATAATGGTAAACTATATGACTAATGGATATCGTATATACATAACTATATTACGATAGGATTCGAAAAGTGTTGAATTTCTTAACGTGGATAGACTACGCTAAAGGCAAGTTTCCTTAAACCCGTTCTTGTATTATTTGCAAGTATTCGAACCCTACTTTTATTGTGCAAGTTCTCTAACTTGAACTCTTATTTCATTATGTCTTATGAAAGCTATTATTCATGTTGAACTTGGTATTGTTCTTGAATATTGTGAAAGTGTCTATGCCATTTGATTCGGCTAAACTATATGTATGTTTATAAATTGTCCAAACCAATTGACTGGTGCGGAAATCTTGAAAACTGAGTTGAACAACCCTTATAGTAAGGGGAGTGTATATTGTTGGAAGCCCCAACACACGCGTGAATATTACTGTGGTGTTATGCATAACATAGGGTATTGTAGACTGATCATCTATCGTACTTATTTCTTTGGGGTTATCAGTTTAATATTGATGATTCTAGTAGATGTTCAATAGTCCTTAGTGACTGCTCAGTATAAATTATTTTTATCCAGTTGGATACGTTGATAACCTTTGAATTCATATATATCTGTTGATCTATATTGAATTTCATTTTCCAAAGATTTGATTCAAGAATTATTGATATTTGTTGTTCATATTCTGAAACTCTGAATTATCTTAGAGATTATACTTTGATATTTCAAACTCGTGATATAATACTCATCACCCTTATTGTATAATACTTGCTGAGCAATTTGTGCTCATTCTTGCTTTCCCTAAAACTTTTCAGTGAAGGCAGAGCAGGGCGAATCTTCGAGTGTTGATAAGGGCAAGGGCAAGGCTACCAACTAGCTTGTTCCTTTATGTTTTAAATATTTTAATGATTGTATTAAGACTGTCTTCGGACTATGTTTAAGCTTAAGTTAGACTATGTAAAAAGTCATTATTTGATATTATTATGTAATCTATTAAGTACTGTAGGTTGCGAAACTTGGGAGAATAATTATAATAAATCATTGTAAATTATTTTAGATTAGATCTTCCGCTGTGAATGTGTGATTTTAGTTATTATTGTATTACCATGAGAACGTGACGAACCGAATTCGAGTGACCAAGTGGCGGTCCGAATTTGGGGGAGTCACAACAGCTAACTCCAGACAGATATCAAATAACCAAAATCAAGGAAAAGAACACTGATTCATTCTAAGAATATGCCCAGCAATGGAGACGGGTCGTAGCACAAGTCACCCCATCCATGACTAAATCTGAAATAGTCATGACCTTCATCGACATCCAAGAAGCACCTTACTATGAGAGGGTCCTAGCTGGCATAGGAAAACCATTCTCTGAAATGATCAAGCATGGCAAAATGGCAAATATGGGGCTCAAATCCGGGAAGATAAAAGATCTAACCGCTCTTAAAACTGTCGCTGAACATATCCAATCCGAAAATTATGGGAGTAATCCCCTGAGGGTCCACAAAAAGAAAGACGAAGAAGTCTCCTTGGTCTTACAAGGACAAAATTCAAGGGGCGAGTCTAACTACATGCCCATTCAAAGAAGGAACTATACCCCTTTCCAAGCTTCAGCACAGCCTGCAAACCCTCAATTCCAAAAAAATATGGAGGTCAGGCGTCGAAGAAATTTCACCCCACTAGGGGATTCCCTCGAGAATGTTTTCAAACTTCTGATAGCTCAAAAGAAGATTGTTCAACTCTTTCCACCAACCAACACTAACGAAAGAACTTCGAACCTAACAAGAAATGTGCTTATCATTCCGGATCTCCAGGCCATGGCACCCAAAAGACTGTTGGTCTCTCAAGAACAAAATCCAAGACTTGATTGACAACGGGGAGATTGTGGTAACAAAGCCGTGTCCAAGACAATCCTCTCCCACAACACAAAGAGGAGAATGTCAACATGATCAGCACCTCAAGTGGAGAAGGATCTAAGTACCTCAAGTGGCAGCCATTCTCCCACGGCGAAAGTCAATCCCATCCCTAGTAGGGATCATTGTCAGTTGCACGAACAACAAATGGTCAAAAATGAGTATACTCAATAGGGTAGAAAATTCCTATTTCAAAGGATCTTCACCAATCTGAACCAGTCAATGGAAGAAATCCTCCAAATGCTGATCAATGAGGGGATGGTTGCAGATCTGTTACCCCCATTAAACCCTCAATCCAGAAAATTCAAACCTGACCAGATATGTCAGTACCATTCCAATTCTCCTGGTCATGATACAGAAGAATGTTGGGGGCTTCGAAACCTGATTTAAGACCTGATCGAGAAGGGTGACCTGATTTAAGACCTGATCGAGAAGGGTGACCTCATTAGAGGAGATCAAATCCTCGACCTTTCAGATAAAAACAGCCTCTGGATCCCCACTACATGGAGCCAGGATACAGTGGTTGTCCTATCTTATGATAAGGAATCAATCCTTACACCCTTGGTACTGATAGGGAAAGGGGTCTAAGAAGTTCAAAATCCTGTGAAGGTGGCTGCACCCCAGCCTCTAATCTTGCCCTTCAGACCTCAGTATCCAATCATCAGTCTGAAGAAGGTCCCATGGAACTACGGGGGCATTGAAAGCTCTACTTCCAACAACATTTCCATCCTATCAAAGGATAATCCTTTGTACCTGCCTCAACGGGTGATCAAACCAGTTACCAAAGCAAAAGAAAAGGTGGCTGAAGAAAAGATCAAAGAGTTCCTCAACAAAATAGGACACCATAAAATCAAGATAGTGCAAAACTTGAAGAACGCACCTAAGCAAGTATCCATTCAGGACCTAGTCTTATCATAAGAAGACCATCACAACATTCTAGTGAAAATACTGGAAGAAGCCCATCTGCCACACACGGTAGACACCGAGAAATTCATTATGTGATCGAACACATCCTCAACAACAATGTTATATCCTTCACGGATGATGATATCCCAGCAGAGGGAACGGGCCATCATAAGTCCCTGCATAAAGTCGTAATGTCCTCTGGTTACGTGATCGAAGGAGTGCTCATTGACGGAGGATCTTCCCTCAACATTTGTCCATATGACACTTTGGAAAGAATGAAGATCAATCCAAATCGGATCAAAGCCAGTCATATGGTCATCCGGGCTTTTGATGGATCTCGTTGCCAGGCTATGGGGGAAATCAAGCTTCCTCTAGAAATTGGTCCACACACCTTCTACGTATCCTTCCAGGTGCTCAACATCGCCACTGGATATAACTTGCTACTGGGTAGACCATGGATCCACATGGCAGGGGCAGTGCCATCCACCCTCCATCAACAACTCAAGTACATCATCAACGGTAGCCTCATCATGGTCAATGCCGAACCAAAATACCCTACCTACATACATGGGGCATGCCAGTGATTAGCCTGGACGTAGGGATTGAGCCTGCAAGTTTTCAAGCTTTCGAGGTGAGCGATACTCAATACCTACCTATCAGGGCACCATCCTTAAAGCCTAAAGTGTCAACCGAAGTAATGACCGTAGGCCAAGAAATGGTATCTTCGGGTTTCCAACCTAAAGAAGGGTTGGGAAAGGATAAGCAAGGCATCAAGATGCCAGTCCAAATCCCAAGTCAGACTGGAAGAGCAGGATTGGGATATTCATCCGGGTCAAGGCACCGGAATCCACACAAACATCCCAAGGCTCATGCCTCTACAATTCTGCTCCTAAACCTCACAAGTGTCGAATGGGTCAAAACTATGAGGAAAGTCCCCACTGTTGTATCGACCATGCTATTTCCTCCAATCATACCTATCCATGAAAGAAAGTCCTCAAGTCTAATGTAGACAGCGAAAAGGGAAAAGAAAAGATCATGTACGAAGGACGAGACCCATTCGCTAACATGAGAGTTATTATCAACTGCAAGGGTATGAATGACGAACTCCCCGATAGTGATGACGAAGAACATGTCCAAATTCCTCACATCAAGAAGAGGAGCAATCTACAGAAAAGCCTCGACCCTATTCTAAAGGATGTCTCAGTCATTATCCAAGATGAGGCAGATGAGCACAATTCCTCAATTCTCCCAATTATGAGAATCTGACATTGGACAACTGGAGAAGTGTCCCTTGCCTAAGTCGAAAAGGGTGAAGGGGCAGAGAGTACATCTGCCCTTAATCATGCTTTCATTTACTGCTTACTTTTGATTACTTAGCTAGAGCAGTAACTTTTGTCATGCTTTGCAAATGCCATGTGAATTTAAGCAGTTGTATATATTAATGAAAGCATTTTTTGTTTTCAGGACCCAAGCATTGGATGTGTGTGTCTCTGCTGTTGAGATGCCAACCTGTCAAAATGACTCCGACTTTGATGTAGAATTGAACTTCGACTTGATGGATATTGATCAACAGGAGGAGGATGACTATGAGGTGCCAGAGGAGATCAAGCTATGGGTCAAAGACAAACCCAAACCAAACCTTGAACAAACCACCACCATCAACATAGGAACCTCTGAAAACATCAAAGAAATCCAAATAGGTTCAGACCTCACACCAGATCAAAAAGTCGACCTGATCAAAATCAAAACATAGTACTAGGATGTATTTGCATGGTCACATGAGGACATGATCGGCCTCTTTACGGACATTGTCATCCATGTAATACCCATCAAAGAAGGTTCAAACCAGTCAAACAAAAGCTAAGGCGATTGAAACCTGAGTGGAGTCTCAAAGTCAAGGAAGAAGTCGGTTAAAAAATTCAAAGCTGGAATCATCATGGTATCAACATACCCTGAATGGCTGTCAAACATAGTCCCCATACCTAAACCAGGAGGGAAGTTACGAGTTTGTGTGGATTATCAGGATCTGAACAAAGCCTGCCTCAAGGATAACTTTCGGTGCCTTTCATCCACATTCTAATCGATAATACTGCGCAGTATATCATGTATTCTTTTATGGATTGCTTTGCTGGTTACCATAAAATCATGGTTGCTGAGGAAGACCGGGAGAAAATAGCCTTTATCACTCCCTGGGGAACTTTCGGCTACCGATGACTATCCTTCGGCTACCGACGACTATCCTTCGGAATGCCGGAGCCACGTATCAGAGAGCCATGATGGCCCTCTTTATGACATGATGCACAAAGAAATCAAAGTCTATGTCGACGACATCATCATCAAATCTCGGAGGGAGGATGATCATATCGACCATCTCAAGAAGCTGTTCAACAGGTTGCGAAAGTACAACCTCAAGCTAAATCCTGCCAAATATGTTTTTGGCGTCAAAGTATGCAAACTGTTAGGATTCCTGGTGAGTAATTGGGGCATTGAGCTCGACCCCGCCAAGATCAAAGTCATTACTAA
This sequence comes from Panax stipuleanatus, assembly GCA_020205555.1. NCBI lineage: Eukaryota > Viridiplantae > Streptophyta > Magnoliopsida > Apiales > Araliaceae > Panax > Panax stipuleanatus. Next base: position 67,609,280 of record CM035124.1, read on the forward strand.
AATGCCCAGTATCTCATACAGAGAAGGAGATACGTGGATTCCTGGGAAGGATCAATTTCATAAGGAGATTTATTTCCCAGCTCACAGCAACCTGTGAACCCATCTTCAAGCTGTTAAGGAAGAACTCCTCCACCAAATGGAATGGGGAATGTCAACAAGCCTTCCCTACCATCAAGAAGCAGCTGACTGAAGCTCCTGTTCTGATACCCCTAAGGGAGGGAGTCCCTTTGTTCATGTACCTGTCCGTCAATGCCAATGCAATGGGTTGCATGTTAGGACAGAAAGGATGATAGTAGCAAGGAAAGAGCCATCTACTACATCAGCAAAAGATTCAGCAATGGTGAACAGAAATACACCTTGATCGAAAAGACATGTTGTGCATTAGCATGGGCCGCCATGAGGTTGCAACACTACTTGCATGGGCATACCACTTACCTCATATTCCGCATGGATCCACTCAAATACGTATTCAATAAACCAATGCTGAATTGCCAACTGTCCAAATGATAGTTGATCCTAGAGCAATTTGACATTGTCTACATGACTTAGAAGTCAATCAAGGGTCAATGCATTGTAGATCAATTAGCAGAAGCACCTTCAGGAGAGTTTGAGCCCCTGGAGACATATTTCTCGGACGATGGGATCATGACAATTCAACAACTCCATTCAGAGAATACAGTCCAACCATGAAAAATATATTTCGACGGAGCGGTAAATATGGAAGGTTCTGGAGCTGGGGCAGTCCTTATATCTGATATAAGTGATCAATATCATGTGGCTACTAAACTTCAGTTTGGCAACACCATCAACACGGCAGAGTACGAAGGCTGTGTCATGGGGTTGAAACTAGCCCAATCCATGTGTATCAAACACCTACTCGTCTTCGGAGATTTCGAGCTGGTCATCAGAGAGACCACCTGGCGCGTATCTCACCAAAGAACTACATTTGCTTGCCCTATCATCGGCAAGTCCTCAAAATATCCCGGGAATTCGAAGCAATAATCTTCGTTCATATTCCTCGGGGTCGGAATGACTTCGCCGATCCATTAGCAACGTTGGCTTCATTAATCCGCATGTCCGATAAGAGTGGATTTCCCAACATTCAATTCACAATTCTAAAAGCCCCGACATATGGGAATTATGTGGGAGAAGTATCAGATGAAATACCTCCTGTCAAGCAGCCTTGGTTTCAAGGCATCAAAGGAATATCATCGTGATGGATTCACACCCGTTGGGGCAAGTACCTCAGAGCGGAAACTGGATTCACAAAATGGCCATGAAGTTCTATTTGAGCAGAGATGCACTTAACAAGAGGGATGCTGGAATAGGCCTGTTAAGATGACTCGACAAAGAGCAAGCCCAAAGACTAATGGATGAAGTCCATGGCGGAGTCTATGGCCCACACATGAGCGGCCATCTACTGGCCAAGAAGATAATCAGAACATGACATTATTGGATCTCGCTCAAAGCTGATTATGATGATCACGTCAAGAGATGCTTCCAATACCAAATATATGGAAATGTCATTCACGCTCCTCCAAATGAGCTGCATAACATGAGTTCACCATGACCTTTCTCTATGTGGGGAATGGACGTGATAGGTCCAGTGGAACCCAAAGCTAGCAATGGTCATCGATTCATCTTCACCATGATCGATTACTTCACCAAATGGGTTGAAGCAGCCACTTTTCCCAAAGTCACAAAAGAGGTCTTCATTAGTTTCATCAGAAATAATGTCGTCTATCGATATGGACAACCGGAGGTGATCATATCAGACAACGCCAAAAACCTAAACAATCAAATGATGATAGATCAGTGCAGTAAGTTCCACATCAAGCATCTCAATTTCATCATCTATTGGCCCAAGATGAACAGTGCTGTTGAAGGGGCCAACAAAAACATCAAGAAGATCATGCAAAAAATATCCGCCAATCACAAGGACTGGCCTGACCTACTGCCTCTCACCAATGCGCACCTCTACTAGGGCTACCTTCGTTGGTCTACTGCATGAAGGTAGTCCTTCCCGTAGAAGTAGAGATGGAATATTTGCGAGTGTTAATCGACGCTCAGATAGACAAAGATCAGTGGTTGCAAGACCGGTACCATCAACTGTCTCTGATAAATGAAAAGAAGGCTACAGCCATTTTCCACGGACAATTATACCAGCAAAGGATCGCCAGTTCCTACAACAAGAAGGTCCGAATTCGGTAATTTAAAGAAAATTACTTGGTGATGAAGAAAGTCCTGGCCAATCAGGATGAAGCCAAAGGAAAGTTTGCCCCAAATTGGGGAGGCCCTTTCATTGTCAAAGAAGTGTTGACTGGAGGAGCTATCAGACTACAAAAGATGGATGGGAACGAATTTCCCCAACTCATCAATTCAGACACCGTGAAAAGTTACTACGTCTGAAGCATATGCATTCCTGCATCCGGGTCCTACAAATTAAATCAGGTTTGGTTTTTCACTAGAAAGCTGGAACTACAAATGACCTAATCTCCCTCAACCCGGGAGTACGTAGGAATCCATCTGTGGTGCGGTCAAACTAAACTAAATTTTTTTTAAAAAAAAAATCCACCAAACCAGAAATTAAACATCCAGGCACAAGCCGGAACTATGAATGGCCTGAAGAAGCCTCTACTACCACTATTGTCTCTGCCTCCAACCATGCAGAATACTCCGGAGAACAGCCCGGGTAGCTATTGGAGAAATCAACCCTCCCCCGATGAGTCCAACACTCATATACTCTGACCAAGTCGGCGGATGACATAGAAAAAGCCGACATCCTCGGATCAACAGACCCCTCAAAATGGTGCAAACTCTACAGCTAATCAAACTGACACATGACTGCCAAAGGATGATAGGTAGTCACTCCCCTCAAACGCGCTAGGGGCAAATAATCTAGGCCAGATGCATGGGTAATAAAGCTATATGGGGACGCTAGCCCTGAGCATGGCAAAATCACGAACGGATGCTCAATATTCGAAAAAAATGCCAACTATGACTCTGCATCAATGCACTCCGCAGGCTGAAAGGAGTAAGCTGTGGATATCTTGTGGGTGAAGCAAAAACCCTGAGGCCTAAAGAATCCAATCGGTCGTATATGGGACATCAGCCATATATAAACGCAAGACAGAGCTGCCCCTGAAAAACCCCTCTGGATGGGTACTATAATGCGTGGCGGATCAAAATATCTCAGCCAATATCATCGAGATGATGGTACTACCCTATCTAAGGGCTCTAACCATGACTACCAATCCCACATCCAAATGATCCAAGCGAAGCGGCATGTAGACGTATGCCACAATACACATCAGCATAATGTCTACTCTGGCCAGATGTCATGCCTCTGCTAAAGTAATAAAATCTCCGACATGTCGCTCATAGCTATCAAGCTCGCCAAAGCGCTCAATCAAGAAGTCCATAGAGATCATGTGCCGAGAAACGACCTCATCCATGACTACACTCTGACGAAGACTGGACAGCCGGATAAACGGTCTCCGCATGTTGCTAATCGTCATCCGAGCGCACGGTAACTCTAAGTCCAAATCGGTAAATCTCTAGTACTTCTCCAGAGTCGGCGTCAGCTCACGCTGTCCAAGACGAAAAACCTGCCTGTCAAGTATCCTGCAGGGTAAAATGCCCTCAATGAATCCGATCGGAACTCAAAAATTTGCAAGGGCCAACAAATGCCCCAACATCTGGTCCGCCCTCACCCTAGCTGAAAATGGTAGACTATCGTACCAAGACCTCAACGATGCTGCCACCTTAGACGGTGGTAAGTACTCAATGCGGCTGACTAAAGACGACGTCATCTGTAGCACTGTACAACAAGACCGTCTAAAGGTCAAATCAAGTCGCAGCTATCTGAATGCATACACATGACATAATACATGCATAATAACAGTAATATAAATATGATGCAGAAGATAAGATATAACAGGAATATCTACAATAAGATATCTACTGCAGACATCATCCTTGTATCCTGATACAAAGCAAAAGGAAAGAATATAGGGAAATGAGGCACCACCACCCAGCTAATATAGTGGTCTATCAAAATGATGGCATAAATGCCGAATAGCCAAAATAGTGGCTGACCAAAAAATATAACTCCAATAGCTATCAGAGGAAGTCGAAGACATCGGTAACAAACTGATCGACCTGCTCCATCTCCTCGGTGGATACAAAACTGCTACTATCAGGCATTTTGGGCGGTACAAGGGAGGATCTGCCCATGCAAAACTGCTGCTAAATGGACCTAAAGAGGGACCCACTCCTGAGCTGGACGGGTAAAAAGAAGATGCCTCTGATGGATCTCGGCCAAGGTGCCTGATAAAGAAACGACCCTGATCCAACTCCCTAGTCAGATCTGCTATCTGGTCTGCATGAGTCGGCTCCCTGAGGCAAGCTATCCAATCCATCATCAGTCACGAATCCTGGCACCATGTCTGCCATGAAATGGGTAGCACGGGTTTGAGCTCTAATAGTACGATAGCTCCACCATCTACTGAATGCCTCCTAGATGTACAAACCCTCTAATAGGGTGAAGCCATCAATGCCCTCTAAAGGGATGTCTGTTAAAGGCACAGTCAATGTCCAATGATGCCAAGATAGAGGAACAATAGGAATACGGACCTCCCCCGTGATGCTCCTAATAGCACGCTCTCCAAGATAGAGCTCCCAGCCTCCCTCCGTCAACTAAAGGTACCATACCGGTCGATAAATCAAACTCTTGGCCAGTAGGGACACCTCCCTAGATTTTAACGGTCAAGAACTCGGATGTGACGGCGTCCAGGTGATCAAACCCGCCGTCAAAAGCTCCAACTGCAAACGGGTATGAGTGAATCCCTCAGCAACAGGGACCTCCGTCAAAATGGAGTGATGCCACCTCCGTCCTCGAGGATAGGTCTCTATATCTAAAGCAGTAGCGGGCCGTAGGCAAGGAAGCCTCTCAAATGCCCAAAGTTGATCATGTAAATATCAAAAGTCCTCAGTGATCAAGACTGACAAAAATACTGAAATCAAAAAGTTACAGAAAGATGTACTCACTAGCAGGAATGGATAAAATCCTAACCAAGCCTCCGTCAAACACTCCAAAAGTATGTGTATGCCACAGAGAAAATAGGCAAAGGTATAGGAGCCCCAATCAAAGTCACTGAGGTGCTCTACATATCGAGTGGAGCTAATCAAGGCGAAAGGACATAGTAGATGAGTTGTCTGCCATGAAACAACCCCTGATGATCGACAAAAATAATAGCCTCAGAATGCGATCTCTAGCCCTCTGATCATCAGGCGGAGGCTGCTGCAAAGTCCCATCCTGGGCATTTATACTCAAGGGGACCAGATCGGACCGTTCGACCTTGAATGTCATCGTCGGAACTCCCGAGCAGGGACTGAATGACAGTGGGTGTAATGTCAGCCATGACAGGCACTGGCTCGCCCTCAAACTTAATGCTGGTGATAAATCTCCAATCCATAGGAGTCATCATCACCTCGCAATCCAACAGATAAAGGGACTGAGTCTGGTGGAACCAGCGCTCAGACAAAGCCCTCATATACCCCTAGGGGCAACGACGGGGCAGGATTGAGAAAAAGGCCTAAAAGCCCCAGCCATCTATGATCTCCCTGTAATCCTCGTGTAGAGTATGATACAGGGAGTGCACGCTGAACCAGTTTGCTCGAGGCTGCGTGAAGCTAGGAACCTGCATCAAAAACCAACCCAAGTCAAAAAACCTGTGCCCCGAGAATGGCAAAAAGGAAGAAAAAAATCCAGAGAGAATAAAAACTTCAAGTCACCACGTTGGCGTGAAGATATCTAGAAGGGTGGCGACTCAAGTCTCCCAACAACTCCTACGTCTGCACAGCAATGCGTGGGACCTCCACACGTAGAACTTGAGCGGAGCAGGAGTAGCTAATGGAGCTTCCGCATCATCAATATCCAGTGGTTACGCGTCCTGTGCTGGATGAATCACTGCCTCCACCAATCTACGTGGCGTCCAAGCTGGACGTGGCTGAGGCACATCAAAGCCCTCCTACATCTAGCACCCGAGGATACCCTACTGGAACTGCTTGGTCTATCATGATCCATCGACGGCAACAAGTCACCAAATCACCTCAGAAAGGGTGTGGTAAGCCGAAAACCTATGGCTTATCATTTTCAATCAGTCCAGCATATATCTCTAGGTCCTAAGATATGAATTGGTAAGTCAAAAATATCCCGTGAAGTTAAAACTGCATGTTTTCAAAACCTAGAAGCTAAAAAACCTGCATGGGTCAGTAAAAACTCCCCACAGAGTCAAAAATACATATTTTTCAAAACCTAAGATTTTGGAAAAATTTTGCCAGAGTCTCCTTTGTAAAATGGGCTTTCCCACACAGGCATGCCTAGATGGCCATTCAGTAGCACACCTACCCAAAAATAGAAACAGTTCATATTTATGAAAAAAAATTCAAAAGTCAGCCTCACATGGTAGCCAAATTACCATGAACATTTTTAGTTGAAAATCCAGGCTCACTAGGCCTCAAAAAGGATGATTAAACTAACCAAAGAGTGGAAAATAACACTGTCTCAGAACTTGAATTTTCTTACATCCAAACGTGCATTACAATAAGATATGCATACATACAGACAAAAAATTTTTACAGGACATATAGGCATACATTTTTCATACATTGCGTCTAAAAGCACCCTAAGTGATTCGCATGCTTTTAAAGATCAAAAAATGTGAAAAAAGCATGTAAAACGTTACCTGTGCTGCGCTAAACGCGTAGGAACTGACGGAATCAGAATTCGGCTGTTCAAACTCTATAGATCTGAAAAAGAAGATTGAAATCCTTTCGTAGCTCAAACGAAAAACTTGCAAAATGAAAACTCCCGAGCTCTATTTAAAGCCCAGGTGATCGCACCACCACCTGTGGTAGCCCAAGGTGGGTCCCACTCCCCCGAGCCCAGTTCAGGTTCGAGTTAAAACGGAGTTTAAATGGGCTACCGAGTTAAATCTGAAAAGAAATCGCTACGCGATTGAGCGGTTTGTCCTGAAATCCTGCGTTTAAGCAGCGTAATCCTGACAGAAAGGGAGACTTCACGAAGACCCTTGGTATTCATCCCGGAGCCATGTCCGGGGATCAACAAATCAAACTGCTAAATAATTGCACAAGAACTACGTAAAACTACCGAAAACTGCCATTTTTTTAAAGTTCAGGTACTGACCAAAGCAGTTTCAGCGTTGGCTCAGCCCCAGCGAAGTTCGGGTACTGACCAAAGTATTTTCAGCCATTTGCTCAGCCCCAATGAAGTTCAGGTACTGACTGAAGCAGTTTCAGCCGTCGGCTCAACCCCAGCGAAGTTCGGGCAATGACCGAAACAATTTCAGCCATTGACTCAGCCCCAGCAAAGTTCGGGTACTGACCGAAGCAATTTCAGCCGTTGCCACAATCCTAGCAAAGTTCGGGTACTGACCGAAGTCTAGTTCAACCGTTGGCTCAACCCCAATGATGTTTCTACCATCAGACTAGCCCATGAGACGTCGGGAGATGATCTTTGGGCAAAAGTCATATAATACTCCATCTTCACAAAGGACGGATGATGGAATATGTTATACACATCCTCAAAGGGATCTCCGAGGTAGCATCAATCATATCCACCTCATTAGGATCTACGAAGCTATTGCAGAGGAAGTCATCCCCAGCAGATCAAGACGAAAAATATATGATAGCTCATCTTCAACAATCTCATCAGAGTCAAATAAGTTATCATGAATAATGTCATCCCCAGCAGAAAATGATAAAACTAGTTTGCGATAACTTACTAATAACATCACTGGCCGTCCCAGACAATAGTATTCCCAGCAGATCGATGACGTAAGCAGTCAAGAGTAGCCCCATTCTACTCAAAGACGCCCAGCCTTTGAAGCAGCTCTGGCACTTTTTATTTCCAGTGTCTACTAATCTTTATCCTGTCCAATCCATTGCATTGCATGGACATGATAAAGAGGGGAATCTGTAGACACTCGAAATTTTTTCTTGCCCCAATACTAACACTGTAGGAGGGCAAAACCGTCAATCAACTCAAATCCGGCCACCAATGCCGGTCCTTCAACTCAAATCCGGCCACCAATGCCGGTCCTTCAACTCAAATCCAGCCACCAATGCGGTCCTTCAACTTAAATCCAATCCCCAATATCGATAACCCTAAATTCGATCCCTAATATTGGTAACCCTAAATCTGATCCCCAAAATCGATAACCCTAAATCCGATCCCCAATATCGATAAACCTAAATCCGATCATCAATATCGGTAACCCTAAATCCGATCCCCAATATCGGTAACCCTAAATTTGATCCCTAATATCGGTAACCCTAAATTCGATTATCAATATCGGTAAACCTAAATCTGATCCCCAATATTGGTACGCTAGTCAAATCTGATCCCTAATATCGGTACTCCAGTCAAATCCGATCACCAATATCGGTACTCCAGTCAAATTAGATCATCAATGTCGGTACTCTATCCCGCTCCGATAGTCAATCGGACCGTCATTCCATATCTGATAGTCAATCGGACCGTCAATCCAGCTCTGATAGTCAATCGGACCGTCAATCCTAATCTGATCATCAATCGGACCGTTCATCCAGCTCTGACCGCTAATCGGACCTTCTATCCATTTCCGATCTCCAATCGGATAGTCAGATCAACCCTGATCTTAATATCGGGCCATCAGATCAATCCCGATCTCCAATCGGGCCATCAATGCAAACCCCGATCTAAATATCGAGCTTTAAAATCAGCCTCGGTGGCAACCCGAGAGGTACAAGACAGCCCCAGCAGCAACCCAGGAGGTAAATCGACCTCGATCCCAATATCGGGTCATCAAATCAGCCCCGAAAGCAACCTGGGAAGTCAAGTCAACCTCGACATCAATCTAGGATGTGTCAAGTCATCCTCAGTCTCAGCCCGGGATATACATATTCGCCCCGATGTTAATCCGGGAAGTGCAGTTCAGCCCCAGAGACAACCCTGGGAAGCCAGATCCATCAAAGGTCGTGCCGACACCACAGGCAACCCTGGGAGGGGCAACATGGTCATTTTACCAACTCTCATCCAATTCAATCAAGCTCAAGCCAAATTAATGCCATCAAAGTCAGAATGAACCACAACAACGATCCCGAGTGCCAAAAGCATAAGACAGCTCAACGGAAAAACTGCAGGGAATTAAAGACCTGGTTATGAACCTATCTTCTCGGACCCGGAAAATGTTTTATCCCATGTCATGCGACACTCTCGGCAAGGGCTTTCTGAAAAGGTATCGTACGTCTCAAACGGACGCTCCGATCAAAAGTTTAAAAGTTTTGACTTCGACTGCGCGTTGTCCGGAGTGCACGTACTTTGAGATGATGGAACCCGGCACCGCTGGCCCCACTAGGGGAGCCGCACCTCTACCTATGGAAGCCGTAGGTAGAGTGGAGGCTCCCTGGCCTATAAATAAATGTACACCCCCTTTATTTTCAAGTTTCTGAAACGCAGCGAAGCTCTGCCTGTCCGATTTTTTGACTTTTACACCTCTTCCAAACCTAAATATTTTTACTCCAACACATAGACAAACCCACATTCTACCACATATCAAACAACCACCGGTAGATTTGGTTGTTTGAAGCCCACTAAGTGGCAAAAAGCCCATATTTCAGTCCATTGTAAGTATTTTTATGATCAGCAAGTCAATACTACTACTTGGCACTGTTTTACATTCGCACACAAAGTTTTGTCAGTTTAAATATGCCCAAAACTTAGTTTCGTAGCCGTTTTCGTCAAAATTTGGTACATTTCTATACATAAACTCAAATTTTTGCATTTCTACAACTCGGATTGACGATCTGTCAGCTCCAACAGCTTCAATGCACTAGCACACACATTTTTGGCAACTTCGCCGGACTGGGTTATCTTCTCAGTCTAGGTTTGGCCCTTTTTGGTATATATTTAGCTGTAAATATACTAACATTTCAATTTCGTCAAGCCCGGATGTCAAATCCGAGGTAGTTTATCGCTTTTATATATATTTACGCATATATAAGCGACTTTCACCATCACTGGTTCTCATACCAGTCCTGGTTGACTATATTTCTGTTAATATATATATATATATATATATATATATATATATATATATATTCAGTCCGACCTGGATTACTTCGTGGCCATTTTACTGCTTTTGCACACTTCGCCATACAGGGTGCTCTCCCTAGTCACTTGTTGACTATTTTCTGTCAATTTTAATTTTAGTACGGGCACCGGCGTGAAAACTTGTCGCCTTTTTTTAATGTTTTCCTATATATATATATTTCATTTCTGTCAAGCCTGGATTATTTCGTGGCTATTTACAGCTTTTATAAATATATATATTTCAATTCCAGTCCGGGCTTGCGAGTGAAAATCCATCGCCCTTTTACAGTTTTTATATATATATAACTATATATATTATATATATATATATATATTGCTTTACTCCATCTATTCAACTGCTGCATTTAATATTCATTTTTATATGAATTGGCACTGACATATCTGCGGGCGGACTAGATTTATCCAAATCTCGCCAATTCTAGCTTTCAACGGTTCAAACAGGTCCCTATAGAACCTAGAAGCTATAATGGATGAAATTTCTTTAAATCTAGTTATTTTTATAGTTTCAGCTTCGAAAGAAAACTCGTATCCCTTAGATCTCTATCTAGTGGGAACGAGAGGCTTTGGCCACGCGCAGCCATAATTAACTTATGAATCCTTGGTTCCATTGCGACGTGATGATGTATATCTCTATTTCTGTGAAAATTTTAACTATGCAGGTTATTGGCTACTCATATGTAAGCCTAGGAATCGTGGGATTCATGATCAAATCGATCGGGATCGGATTCCCATGATGGACAAACTCCAGTTTACAGTTGTACCCTGCCAGTTTTTCTATAAAATGTACATACACAAACCTTAAAACGGTTATCTGGATTTAAGGTCTCAACATAGTGAAAATATAGATTGTCGTGTCAGCGTCCCTCCGATGGTTTTCATACCCATGAGGAGACCGACACTTGTATATATTTCTGCGGTCGAGGATGATTCGCAGCCCGACAAATCACCATTCACATGCAGCCTTAAGGCTATAAAGATAAAAAATTTGAAAGTATCAAAAGGCTTCAATTCCTATGTCAGCGTAGGGGTTTGATAAATAGCTTTCAAAACATCACTTTTAATTCAATCAAAAGAAAAGATTTTTGCAAATCTAATCAAAACTCTTTTTCAAATTAAATCAATGATTGATTTTTAAAATTAAATCAAACCCTTCGTATATAGGTTCAACGAAGCAAAGCACTACTTTCAATCAATCAAATCAATAGACCCAATTTTCAAACAGCATTCACTCACGCATTCCAGTTTTAAAGGGAAATATTGAAAAGATGCGGTACCATATTTACAAGGGAGTCGTGGGGTGCCTAACACCTTCCCCACACTTAACCAAGCCCCGAACTCAAAACTCCGATTTCAAAGATCAAGTTTCGACAGTGTCCAGCAATTGGGCCTCTTTCAAATCAAATTCGGTTGAGTTTGTACAACCATTTTCAAATCTACCAACTGGCGACTCTGTAAAACGTTCAAATCGTCGACATGACATATGTTGGCCTCTTTCCTAAAAAACCCTTCAAAATCTTTTTCCTAAATAAAAAGAATAAGGGTAGAGAGAGCTTAGAAAGATTAATTTAAGAAAACCCGAGTTACGAACCGACCCGCGGGATTTTTAAATTTTCCAACGTCGACAATAATATTATTCAAATAACATGAATTATTGATTTGATAATGTGAAATACTATGCAGTGGTTACTGTGATAATTATTGAATCAATAATATAAAATATCAACGGTAGCAATTATTGAATCAATAATATCAACGTAGTAATTATTGAATCAATAATATAAAATATTGAACAGTAATTACTGTAACAATTATTGAGTAAGTGACTTCTTACATAAAAACCAATAATTTGAAGTACTGTGCAATATCGTGTGCTGCTGTGCAACAACGCGTATTACTGTATTTTTATCACTGAGTATTTTAATAGTTTAACGGTAACAGTTTTACCGCTATTTTATAAAAAGGTTATTTCTGTCGCTTTCTATATCCGACAGTTCTTCCGTTATGGGGTCCATCAATGACTACGCTGTCGTACGAATATTCTTCGACAAAAAGAATATTTCCCGACCAAACGAATATTCCCCGACAACAACGAATATTTTATAACCACTTGCTTATTTTGTAAAATTTGCACATTCCACCCATAACTTACCACATTTAACCAATCAACACCTTACTATTTCAAAATAAAATGTAAAGGAAATTAAATCTTATTCATTAAAAAGTTGGGGTCTTACAATCTCTCCTCCTTATGAAATTTCGTCCTCAAAATTGACGTACGTACCGAGTGTGTTGAAAAGGTGAGGATACTTCGCTTTCATTTCCGATTCTAACTCCTAGGTCATTTCCTCGATATCATGGTTCCTTCACAAAACTTTAGCTTGAGGTATAATTTTCGAGCGTAGGACATGTTCCTTCCTATCTAAGATCTTGACAGGTATCTACTCGTACGTTAAATCTTTGGCTATCTCGTCTGGTTCTAACTCAATAATGTGGTTTGGGTCTTTCACATACTCACGAAGTATGGATATGTGAAAAATGTTATGAACACGAGACATGCTTGGCGATAAAGCGAGTCTATAGGCCACATATCCTACTCGGTCAAGGATTTCAAATGGGTCAATAAATCGTGGGTTGAGCGTTTCCTCTCTTTCGAATCTCATAACTCCTTTCCATAGAGCAACACGTAACAATACATGATCTCTGACATTAAACTCCACGTCCCTTCGATGAAGATCAGCATAACTCTTTTATCGATCTTGTGCAGTTTGTATACGTTGCCAGATTATTTGAATCTTTTTCGTAGTCATACGTACTAACTCCAGGTCCCAACAATGTTGCTTCACCCACCTCGTCCCAGCATACTGGAGAATGATACTTTCGTCCATACAACGCCTCGAATGGAGCCATGCCTATACTTGCCTGATAACTATTATTGTAGGAGAATTCCACCAATGGTAAGTACTTATCCCAACTTCCTTTGAAGTCTAGAACACAGAGTCTCAATAGATCTTCAAGAGTTTGGATAGTCCTTTCCGATTGCCCGTCCGTTTGAGGATGATAAGCTGAACTGAATAGTAAATCCGTGCCCATAGCTTTCTGCAAACTGACCCAAAATAGTGAAGTGAATCTTGGGTCACGATCCGAAACTATGGATACTGGCATGCCATGCAAACTCATAATCTCATATGTGTATATACGAGCAAGACGTTCCAGTGAATAAGTTTCTTGTATAGGCAAGAAATGAGCAGACTTGGTTATTCTATCGACAATAACCCAAATCGCATCTATGCCTTGAGAAACCTTGGGAAGACCCGTAATTAAATCCATGGTAATGTGTTCCCACTTCCATTTTGGAATCTCAAGTGGTTACAATGAACCCTTTGGCACTTGATGCTCCGCCTTGACACGTTGACACGTTAAACACCTCGAGATAAACTTTGCAATCTCTCTCTTCATATTGCTCCACCAAAATGTATGTTGAAGATCACGATACATTTTGGTACTCCTAGGATGGATTGCAAACGGTGTGTTGTGTGCCTCCATCATGATTCTATACTTCAAATTAGAATCATTAGGAACACAAAGTTTGGAGTTGACTCGAAGTAGTTCTTCTTCATCGATTCTTGCTTCTGGAATATCACCTTCTTCTTCATCTTTATCAGCTCCGGGTCTGTAGCTTGAGCAACTTTAACTTTATCAATTAAAGCTAGTTCCACATGTATACTTGACATCATCACGTGGGTCCCCGGAGTCTTGAACTCTATCTCCATCCTTTGTAAGTTATACAAAATGGGCCTTTGTGCTGACAGCATCGCACTCATTCCCGCATATAATCTTCTACTTAACGCATCTGCTATCACGTTCGCTTTTCCAGGATGGTATTGGATGGTATGGTCGTAATCTTTCAACAACTCAAGCCAACGTTGTTGCCGCATGTTGAGTTCCTTCTGGGTGAAGAAATATTTAAGGCTCTTATGATCCGTATAGATTTCCACTTTCTCCCCATACAGGTGGTGTCTCCAGATCTTCAACGCAAAAACGACAGCTGCTAACTCTAGATCATGAGTAGGATAATTCCTCTTATATTCCTTGAGTTGTCACGAGGCATGGGCTATGACTTTCCCATGTTGCATGAGAACACATCCTAACCCTTTTCCCGAAGCATCACTGTAAATGACAAATCCATCTGAACCAGATGGTATCGTCAGAACAGGTGCCGAAATGAGTCTCCTCTTGAGCTCTTGGAAGCTCTTCTCGTATTCCTCGTTCTATACGAATTTTTTATCTTTTCGAGTAAGCTGAGTTAATAGAGTAGCGATTTAAGAAAATCCCTCCACAAATCTCCGATAATAACCAGCTAAGCCCAGAAAGCTACGTATTTCGGTTACTGACTTAGGTTGCTCCCAACGGAGTTTCAACAAATAAGTCAAAGTCTAATTTCTAAGCGATCAAGTTCAAACGTTGATCACAAGTAGGTGAAATAAAAAAAATGGGTAGAACCAGTATCTAATAAGGTATAGACTTCGCAAGAGTCTATGATTAGCTTACATACTCGTGATAACTTCGTTCGGGTTCCTCACTTTTTGGGTAGTCACGATAAACGCTCTTCCAGGAACCATCGACTTTGACTTGTTTGGGACAGCCTTTGGAATCACCATCCCCGTAGGACTTGGTTTCGCTACAGGACACACTCGAGCTATGTGACCTTCCTTTCCATAGTTATAGCACACCTTGGATTGTTGTGTGCAGTTTGGACTAATGTGTCCCTCTTGTCCGTATTTATAGCATACTACCGGTGGTCGTTCTCCTTCCCTAGAAACGATTATTGATGTTGGTGTTATTGTCGACGTCTTCACTGTTATCATTGTTGTACCTTCTCTTTTTAAAATCTCCCCCCGACTCACTTCTTCTATTATCATGGCCACGATTACCACCGGAGTGGTTACCGCTTCTGTCATGATACGTTTCTCCCCGCTGGTTCTCATTGTTCCGATGACTGCCACCACCGGTACGACCTTGGTTGAACATAATCATTACCTTGTTCTAATAATTGGGCCCTATTCACCACATCTCATTATCCACCAAATGAGATGCGAACCGGGATAACTCCGCGAACTTAGCCTCGTACTGGGACACAGTCATATTGGTCTGTTCCAGTTTGATAAACTCTACCTCCTTCATATGACGAATACTTTCCAAAAAGTACTTGTCATTGAACAATTTTTGGAACTCCTCCCATGACATCTTGAGTGCGGCAGGCTGGGTACGCTTCACAGATTTCCACCAGTAATCTGCCTCTCCACGGAACATAAATGTGGCGAATGGAACCTTTTGCACCTCCTGTGCATCCCAAGACATCAAATATCTTGGTAATTTGCTTAACCCACGTTTCCGCCTTGATTGGATCTGGCTTTCCCAAAAACTCTGGTGGTCCCAACTTTTTGAACTGCTTGGCAGTGACAAGCCTCGAGTTGTTATTATTTCCACCTATATTATGAACACGAGTCTCCCTCGTCTGGTTTTGTATGAACTGTAAAAAGCTTCTAAACATCTCATCATTCATTGTCTGATCGGTGGTGTTGTTTACAGGAGGAATATTGCCTTCCTGTTGCACGTTCTCCTGGTTGGTGATTAAAGGTGTCTCAACGGTCTCATTCACTCCATTGTTTATATTTCCAGCTGCCATTCTTAAATACTGCCATAAAACAAGGGTTAATTAAATAAATTGACATATTATTTATTAACCCTATGTTCCGACCAACCAATTAAATAATAAATAAGCTTAGGTAGGACACACTAGCGAAGGTTTTACTCGTCTCTCCCCTCCTAGTTCTGTTCCCAGATCTCCACCAGAGATCATATCCCTAAGCTCTGATACCAATTGTGATGCCCCCAAAATAGGTTCAATACTCAACCATTCTGAGTCGCCAAATACATGGTACAGAATCCAAATATAATCTTTTATAACATACGGTAGTGCAAAATATGACCACACAAATTGTGAGTTTCAATACAAATCGTATACAATACGAAATATAATCACTCAAATTCAGTCCTCATTAATTACAATTATTATTACACTATTCTACAAAATAGTGAGGACTGTTACTGCTCTAACTCTGACCATCACCCCGTTCCCCGACTAGTTCCTACGACATTCTTATTTTCTGAAGAGAACAATGGAAGAAAAGGGTGAGCTCAACTAGCCCAGTAAAGAATATTATGACTAAGATAATGAAGAATAAATTATCGTTAGTCTTCAACAAATCAGATAAAATATGATGGACAACAAGTTTTAGATCAACAACTGCAGCGAAAATAACAATTCATTAGAAGAGTTAAGTAGAGAATGATGTCTACTATCTTCTATGATTTAAAAGTCCATCATCAATATTTTATCCCTGTAACATCAATCAATATATATCTCGAATCAAATATTCATCTTTGCACTACGGGCCAAAGATATTCATTTGTATCACCAGTGGTCATGTTCATCGCAACACCTGTCCATCTTTGCACTACGGGCGAAAGATATTCATCAGGTAATCATCTTTGCACTACAGGCCAAAGATACTCATCAAATAATCATTCATCTTTGTACTACAGGCCAAAGATATTCGTTTGTATCACTATTTAAGACTGAGGATGATGAAAAATAATATAAGGAATGAATCCAGTGAGATAAAGGACAAAGATTAGGTATTTGTAATTTAGTTTATCCAAGTTCAAGAATACTCCGTAATAATCAATTGTGGAGCAAAATTCAAGAATGAAGATCAAAACATGGATACAATCAAAGATAATTTGGATAATAACAAAATAATATTTTATTTGCCGTGAATAGTAACTCGTGAATAGTAACTCATGAATAGTAACTCGTTATGAAAAGATTAAAATTTCATAAAAAGTTCAGACCAATATTCCAGTGAAATGATATTAGATGAACCGCAAAACTCAAAGAATTTCTGATCATTTCAGGAATTATAGAAGCAATACTTACTGTAGTAAGGTTAAATTTAGGAATATGAAATGAAATATTATCACTTTCATAATATGGAATATGAAAGAAAATAATATTCTTTATGAATATTGAAAGGAAATAACATCGTTTACGAGGAAAATAATGTACTTTACCTCAGTAAAATACCAGATCTGCATGGAATATCGGATATTTTATTGAGAAAAATATTGCACCGTAATCCGCACTCAAACTATCTTTATACTCACAAGTAATACGCTCGATATTATAGAGAGAAAATTTTCTGATTCTGGTGTGATTTTCATTTCTAATTAAGCACCCTATTTATAGGAAAATGCCTAGCACACCAAAGCTGACTAACTATATCAAACAAAACCCTCTGCATATCAACTCTGAAAATCAAATTCTCAGGATATTTCACACACAAAAGGACAAGTGGGGCCCACACATTCTAGAAAATCCTCCACCAAAAATCAATTCAGACTCAATATTTCGGAACTTTAATAGTTCATAATAAATAGCCTTTTTATTAGAAAAATACGAACTTTATGTCCATTCCATATGAAATTTAAGTCTCTACAACTTTGTAGAAAAAGTTTTTTCAAATTTCGAACAAAAAAATGACCCAAATTTTCAAACGGATGATTTTTCCAAGCTCACCACTTTTGAAAGCACACCACCTTTGAAAAAGAATTTCCAACACATGTTTATATATATATATATATATATATATATATATATATATATATTAAAATATTTATAATTATTAAAAGAATTTCAATTCTATTTTTTTTCTTCCACCTCATTTTATTTTTATACAATGAATTTATTATAAAAATGTTACCATTTAAATAATAAAATTATATTATTATATTATCATATTATACTATTATAATATAATATTATAATAATATATTTGAATAAATATTTTATCGAAGAAGATAAAATATCAACTTTCAACAATTGTCTCTTTTGTTAAAAATTCCGCCATTTATCTCAAAATTGAATAAATATTTACTTATCATTTTATCAATAATTAATTATTATTCGCAAATAATATTACAGAATCATAATAATGACAACCAGGTCGTTCCCAGGAAAGAGGGGGCTTCCGATAAGAATTTCTCCTTGTTGGCGCGCAATTAGATTAACTAACCACTTTCTTAGTAAGAACTTCCTAGACATTGCCAATAATGATGTCTAATAATATTATTCAAATAACATGAATTATTGATTTGATAATGTGAAACACTGTGCAGTGGTTACTGTGACAATTATTGAATCAATAATATAAAATATCAACGGTAACAATTATTGAATCAATAATATCAACGTAGTAATTATTGAATCAATAATATCAAATATTAAACAATAATTACTGTAACAATTATTGAGTAATTGACTTCTTACGTAAGAACCAATAATTTAAAGTATTGTGCAATACCGTGTGCTAACAATACGTATTATTGTATTTTTATCACCAAGTATTTCAAAAGTTTAACGGTAACAGTTTTATCGCTATTTTATAAAAAGGTTATTTATGTCGCTTTCTATATCCGACAATTATTCCGTTGTGGGGTCCACCAATGACTGTGTCGTCGTATGAATATTTTTTGACAAAAATAATATTCCCCGACCAAATGAATATTCTCTGACAACAATGAATATTTTATAACCACTTGCTTATTTTATAAAATTTGCACATTCCACCCATAACTTACCACATTTATCAAATCAACACCTTACTATTTCAAAATAAAATATAGAGGAAATTAAATCTTATTCATTAAAAAGAGTGGTCTTACACCAATGCCCTGGACGTTCGCTTAATCAAACAAAATTGGCGGGTTCGCATTCGGGTCACGAGGATCCAGATAGTCTTGTACTCGCGTAAGCTGGCGGCGATGTTAATTTCATGGTCGAAAGTCGTGACGGAGTGAGTGTGGGAGGGGTGGCGATCGAGGGCGTTGAAGAATTGGAGGGCTTTGGGTCGTGGTTCCATAGGCGTTTGATGATTTTGTGGACGAGGTCTGGGGTCCATTGGACTGTGTGGGTGTTGAGGGTTTGGGTTAGGGCTATTGGGTCGGTTCTGAGGAAGAGGTTGGCGATGTCTTCTTCTGGCGACGATGGAGTGGTGGTGGTGAGGTGGTGGGAGGAAGGTTTAAGAGGGCGTTTTGGTGGCGGGTGAGGATAGACTAGAGGGAAAGGTTTAGTTTTTTTGAAAAGTACAATTTATGTATTTTTTGTTTGTGTTAAAAAATTGTTGTTTTTTATTTTTATTAGAAAAAGAAAAGAGTGTAATTTGTTATCTTTAGTTTTTTATAATTTTAAATTATATTTACAATTTTATAATCAAATTATACGAATTTAATATGAGTATACAACTTTAATAAGTATATACATGTATTAAATTTTTTTAATGGTAAAATACACTAAAATATGTTTTGAAAATTATAAATATATGATTTTTTTCGGAGACACGTCAGCACTCATGTAAGACCCCAAATTTTATGAATAAATATTTAATTTTCTTTATATATTATTTTGAAATAGTAAGGTGTTGATTTGATAAATGTGATAAGTTATGGGTAAGATGTGCACAGTTTACAAAGTAAGCAAGTGGTTATAAAATATTCGTTGTGTCGGGAAATATTTGTTTGGTCGAGGAATATTTTTTTTGTCAGAGAATATTCGTACGATGGCGCAGTCATTGGTGGACCCCACAAAGGAATGAATGTCGGATATAAAAAATGACAAAAATAACCTTTTTACAAAAATAACGGTAAAATTTTTATCGTTAAAACAGTTGAATTACCCGGTGGTTAAAATACAGTAATACGCGGTGTTGTACAGTAGCACACGGTATTGCATAGTAATTTTAATTATTGATTCTTACGTAAGAAGTCACTACTCAATAATTGTTACAGTAAATACTCTTCAATATTTTATTTTATTGATTCAATAATTGCTACGGTGATATTTTATATTAATGATTCAATAATTGTCATTGCACAGTATTTCAAATTATCAAATCAATAATTCATATTATTTGAATAATAATATTAGATAGCATTATTGGCAATGTCTAAGAAAGTTCTGTCTAGGAAAGGGGTTAGTTAATTGCGTTCCAGTAAGGAGAAATCCTTATAAGAAGGCCCCCTCTTTCGTAGGAATGACCTGGTTGTCAATATTGTAGTTCTATAATATTATTTGTGAATAATTAATTGTTGATCTATATGATAAGAAAATATTTATTCAATGTGGATTTAAACGGAGAAATTTTTAGCATGTGACATTTGATGAAAGTTGGTATTTTATCTTTTTCGATAAAATAATTCATTCAAATATATTATTATAATATTACATTATAGTAGTATGATGTAATTATATAATATTATAATTTTCATAATTTGAATGGTAACATTATTATCGTAAATTCATGGTATAAAAGTAAAATGAGGTGGAAGAGAATAAATTGAATTTGAATTCTTATGATGTAAGTAATGATGTCATCGGAACGATGAGGTAAGCAATAATGTCATCGGAACGATGAGGTAAGCAATGATGTCATAGGATCGATGATGTAAGCGATGATGTCATAAATTATGGCGAAAATACTATTTTACCCTTACTCTGCCAAGCCTATAAATAGAAGCTCATTTCTTCATTATTTCTCACCAATTCACTAAAGCTATAGAGAGAGAAAGTATAAAGAGAATAAGAGAGAAAGAAGAAGAGTATTCTGCTATTACACTAGTGCAGTCTCCAAATTTTTATTAAGATAAGGGGTATTATTTCTTTCGTATTCATAAAGAGAGTTATTTTCTTTCAATACTCGTAAGGGTTGTTATTCCATTCTTTATTATTCTGTTAGAATAACCTGTCTACGCAGACTACTGCATGCATGGTGAAATCCTGTTGTTATTCCATTCTTTATTATCCTATGGGAATAACCTGTCTACGCGGACAACCGCATGCCTGGTGAATAACCTTTCGTATTCATTCTTTATTAAATTATGGAAATGATCTGTCTACGCGGACTACTTCATGACAAGTGAAAGTCCATTTGCAGTTCGTATATTGTTTCATTTCAGATTCCTAACTCTAAACTTACTACGGTAAGAATTGCTTCTATAATTCCTGAAATGATCAGAAATACCTTGGGTTTTGCGCTTCATCTAATATCATTTCACTGGAATATTGGTCTGAACTTTCCTGTGAAATTTTTTATCTTTTCATGTCGAGTTACTATTCACGGTAAAAAAAATTAATTTTGTTCATTTTCAAATTATTTTTTATTAGATCCAGGTTTTGATCTTCATTCTTGAACTCTAGATAAATTCTCTAATATTTGTCCTTTATCTTACTGGATCCGTTATTTGTATTATTTTTCATCATCCTCAGTCCTAAATGGTGATATAACTGAATATCTTTGGCCTATATTGCAAAGATGAATGATTACTTGATGAATATCTTTGGCCTGTAGTGCAAAGATGAATGAATCCTGACGAATATCTTTGGCCCGTAGTGCAAAGATGGACAGGTGTTGAGATGAACATGACCACTGGTGATACAAATGAATATCTTTGGCCTGAAGTGCAAAGATGAATATTTGATTCGAGATATATATTGATTGATGTTACAAGGATAAAATATTTATGACGGACTTTTAAATCATAGAAGATAGTAGACATCATTCTCTACTTAACTCTTCTAATGAATTGTTATTTTCCCTACAGTTGTTGATCTAAAACTTGTTGTTCATAATATTTTATCTGATTTATTGAAGACTAACGATAATTTATTCATCATTATCTTAGTCATAATATTCTTTACTGGGCTAGTTGAGCTCACCCTTTTCTTCCATTGTTCTCTTCAGAAAATGAGAATGTCGCAGGGACTAGTAGGGGAACGGGGTGATGGTCAGAGTTAAGAGCAGTAGTAATTCTCATTATTTTTTATAAAATAGTGTGATAATAGTTGTAATGAGGACTTAGTTTAAGTGGATATATTTTCTACATATTTGTATTGACGCTCACAGTTGTGTGGTCGTATTTTGCACGATCGTATGTTATAAAAGATTGTATTTGGATTCTGTACCATGTATTTGGTGACTCAGAATGGGTTGGTATTGAACCTATTTTGGGGGCATCACAGTTGGTATCAGAGCTTAGGTATACGATCTCTGGCAGAGATCGGGGAATAGAACTAGGAGGGGAGAGACGAGTAAAACCTTCGCTAGTGTGTCCTACCTAAGCTTACTTGTTATTTAATTTGTCGGTTGGAACAAAGGGTTAATATGTGACATGTCAATTTCTTTAATTAACCCTTGTTTTGTGATAGTATTTAAGAATGTCATCTGAAAATCAATAGATGAACTCATATAGAGTTTTAAGTGATGAATTGAGGAGATGTATATAAAGAATAAATATTGGAGTATAATGTCTTGTTATAACAAAGGTGTTTATTGGGGAGTGCTAATTAAGTTATTGAATTTAATTGTAGAATGTCAGGCGTAGAAGAAATTAGAGATATCCATGTGGTGAGTGAAGAATTAATAGTTGCACCCGAGCTAATCGCAGAGGTAGCAGCTGAGAGTGAGGAAGAAGAGTAACCTGAGGAGGATTTATTAGGAGAATTTTATGATCGAAATGTAGAACTGCAGAATCGTATTCATGAGTTAGAAGAGCAGGGTGAAGAACGACAGATAGTTGTGGAACAAAGGGATACAACAATTCAAGAATTTGCTACTCGATATGCGAGGCTTGAACAGAAGCTCTCTCTGGCAGAGCATATGATATTAGAGCTGGAATCTGAAAATGCAAATGTCAACGTTCTACTGAAAGAAGAAACAACTGAACGAGTTAGAATTGAAGATGTATGGGTAAAAGCCACACAACGCGTTGATATTTTAGAAAGAGACGTCCGATCCAAGAAGGCCAAAATAGACGATATGGATTTCACTTATTGGACAGCAATTGGGAGAATCTAACATCGAGTTTGGAATTACCCTGTGCATAGCGGTCAACCCCAATTCGATATGGATCGAAGAGTAATGATTCAAATCATGCATGAAGAATGCGACGAAGCAGTTGAGGGTGGAATGTGCTTTATAGCAAAGTCAAGTCCAACTGGGATAGTGACACCAATGACTGTCTCAGATAAGTCAATGTCGGTGGATCCTGGAAAAGCATTTGCTGTGACTACCCAAAAAGCGAGGAACCCAAACAAAGTTATCACGGGTAGGCTAACCATAAACTCTTGCGAAGTCTACACCTTATTAGATACCGGTTCTACCCATTCTTTTATTTACCTACTTGTGCTCAACATTTGAACTTGACTCCTGAGAAATTAGACTTTGACTTATTTGTTGAAACTCCGTTGAAAGAAACCTTCGTTAAAACCACAGTTTACAAATCTTGCTTGATTCAAATTGGTACCCTCACATTACCTGTTGATCTTATCTCTTTGAAAATACTTGCATTTGATGTGATTTTAGGAATCGATTGGTTAACCACTCGTCATGCTAAAATTGATTATTTTGTAAGGTTGTTAGCTTTCATATTCCTAACCAACCTGTTATGCGAATTCAAACAACCAAACCACTAAAATCAAGCACCGTCATTTCAAGTCATAAAGCTATTCGTTTATTGAAAAACTGATGTCAAGCTTTCTTAGCCCATGTCACTGATTTAAACAAGAATACGTCAAATTTGAATGATATTTCTATCGTTAATAAATTCCCTGATGTATTTTCTTAAGAACTTTCTAGTCTACCCCAGAACGTGAAATTGAATTCTTTATTGACCTTGAACCCGGTACAAAACCCATTTCTAAAACCCCATATTGAATGGCTCATATTGAACTTCAGGAGTTAAAGGTTCAACTATAAGAGTTGTTAGACATTGGTTTTATACGTCCTAGTACATCGTCTTGGGGTGCTCCTGTTTTGTTAGTAAAGAAGAAAACGAGAGTATGCGTATTAACTATCGGGAGTGGAACCATGTCATCATCAAGAATAGGTATCCGTTACCTCGCATTGATGACCTGTTCGACCAGTTGCAAGGTGCACAATCCCTTTTAAAGATCAATCTTCGTTCTGGATATCATCAGCTGAAGATTAAAACTGAGGATATTCCGAAAACTACCTTCAGAACTCGGTACGAGCATTATGAATTCTTAGTCATATCTTTTGGATTGACTAGTGCTCCTACTGCTTTCATGGATATGATGAACCGGGTATTCAAGGAATATTTGGATCAGTTCGTGGTTGTCTTTATTGATGACATCCTCATCTATTTCAAAAGCCGTGAAGATCATGAGCACCACCTGAAGCTGGTACTCCAAAGGCTTCGTGATAACAAGCTTTATGCCAAGTTAAAGAAATGTGAGTTCTGGCTTAAGGAAGTAGCATTCCTTGGGCACGTGGTATCAAAACGTGGAGTATCTGTTGACCCGACGAAGATTGAAGTAATACAAAGTTGGGAGCCACCAAAGTCGGTGACCGAAGTATGTAGCTTTCTGGGCTTAGCTAGTTATTATCGGAGATTCGTGGAAGAATTTTCTCAAATCGCTACTCCATTAACTCAGCTAACTCAGAAAGATATAAAATTCATATGGAACGAGGTATGTGAGAAGACCTTCCAAGAGCTCAAGAGGAGACTCATTTCGGCACCTGTTCTGACGATACCATCTGGTTCGGATGGATTTGTCATTTACAGCGATGCTTCAGGAAAAGGGTTAGGATGTGTTCTCATGCAACATGGGAAAGTCATAGCCTATGCCTCGAGACAACTCAAGGAATATGAGAGGAATTATCCTACTCATGATCTAGAGTTGGTAGCTGTCGTTTTCGCGTTGAAGATCTGGAGACACTACCTGTATGG
Organism: Panax stipuleanatus; assembly: GCA_020205555.1. Lineage (NCBI taxonomy): Eukaryota > Viridiplantae > Streptophyta > Magnoliopsida > Apiales > Araliaceae > Panax > Panax stipuleanatus. The sequence continues at coordinate 67,634,322 of CM035124.1, forward strand.
GGGAGAAAGTTGAGATCTATACGGATCATAAGAGCCTTAAATATTTTTCACCCAGAAGGAACTTAACATGCGGCAACGACGTTGGCTTGAGCTATTGAAAGATTACGACCATACCATCCAATACCATCCTGGAAAAGCGAACGTAGTAGCAGACGCGTTAAGTAGAATATCATATGCGGGAATGAGTGCGATGCTATCAACACAAATGCACATTTTGTGTGACTTACAAAGGATGGAGATAGAGTTCACAACTCTGGGGACCCACGTGATGATGTCAAGTATACGCGTAGAACCAACTTTGATTGATAAAGTTAAAGATGCTCAAGCTACAGACTCGGAGTTGATAAAGATGAAGAAGAAAGTGCAAGAAGGTGCTATTCCAGAAGCAAGAATCGATGAAGAAGGAATACTTTGAGTCAAATCCAGATTTTGTGTTCCTAACGATTCTGATTTGAAGTATAGAATCATGATGGAGGCACATAACACACCGTTTGCAATCCATCCTGGGAGTACCAAAATGTATCGTGATCTTCGACATATATTTTGGTGGAGCAATATGAAGAGAGAGATCGCGGAGTTTATCTCGAGGTGTTTAACGTGTCAAGGCAGAGCATCAAGTGCCAAAGGGTCTATTACAACCACTTGAGATTCCAAAATGGAAGTGGGAACACATTATCATGGATTTCGTTACGGGTCTTTCCAAGGTTTCTCAAGGCATAGATGCAATTTGGGTTATTGTTGATAGATTAACTAAGTCTGCTCATTTCTTGCCTATACGAGAATTCACTGGAACTTCTTGCTTGTATGTACGTAAATGAGATTGTGAGATTGCATGGCATGCCAGTATCCATAGTTTTGGATCATGACCCAAGATTTACTTCACGATTTTGGATTAGTTTGCAGAAAGATATGGGCACATATTTACGATTCAGTTTGGCATATCATCCACAAACGGACGGGCAATCGGAAAGGACTATCCAAACTCTTGAAGATCTATTGGAACTCTATGCTCTAGACTTCAAAGGGAGTTGGGATAAGTACTTACCATTGGTGGAATTCTCCTACAATAACAGTTATCAGGAAAGTATAGGCATGGCTCCATTCGAAGCGTTGTATGGACGAAAGTGTCATTCTCCAGTATGCTGAGACGAGGTGGGTGAAGCAACATTGTTGGGACCGGAGTTAGTACGTATGACTACGGAAAAGATTCAAATGATCCGGCAACGTATACAAACAGCACAAGATCGACAAAAGAGTTATGCTAATCTTCATCGAAGAGACGTGGAATTCAATGTCGGAGACCATCTATTATTACGTGTTACTCCATGGAAAGGAGTTATGAGATTCGGGAAGAGAGGAAAGCTCAACCCACGATTCATTGGTCCATTTGAGATCCTTTACCGAGTAGGAAATATAGCCTATAGACTCGCTTTACCGCCTAGCATGTCTTGTGTTCATAATGTTTTTCACATATCCATGCTACGTAAATATGTGAAAGTCCCCAACCACATTATTGAGTTAGAATCAGACGAGATAGCCGAAGATTTAACATACGAGGAGGTACCTGTCAAGATCTTGGATAGGAAGGAACATGTTCTACGCTCAAAGGTTATACCTCAAGTCAAAGTTTTATATAGAAACCATGATATTGAGGAAATGACCAGGGAGTTAGAATCGGAAATGAATGCAAGGTATCCTCACCTCTTCGACATACCAGGTACAAACGTTAATTTCGAGGACGAAATTTTATAAGGAGGGGAGGTTGTAAGACCCCAAATTTTATGAATAAAGATTTAATTTTTTTTATATATTATTTTGAAATAGTAAGGTGTTGATTTGATAAATGTGATAAGTTATGGGTGAGATATGCAAAGTTTACAAAGTAAGCAAGTGGTTATAAAATATTCGTTGTGTCGGGAAATATTCGTTTGGTCGAGGAATATTCTTTTTGTCGGAGAATATTCGTACGACGGCGCAGTCATTGGTGGACCCCACAATGGAATGAATGTCGGATATAGAATGCGACAAAAATAACCTTTTTATAAAAATAACGGTAAAACTTTTACCGTTAAAACTATTGAAATATCCAGTGGTTAAAATACAGTAATACGCGGTGTTGCACAGTAGCACACGGTATTGCACAATAATTCTAATTATTGATTCTTACGTAAGAAGTCACTACTCAATAATTGTTACAGTAATTACTGTTCAATATTTTATTTTATTGATTCAATAATTGCTACGTTGATATTTTATATTAGTGATTCAATAATTGTCATTGCACACTATTTCAAATTATCAAATCAATAATTCATATTATTTGAATAATAATATTAGATAGTATTATTGGCAATGTCTAAGGAAGTTCTGTCTAGAAAAGGGGTTAGTTAATTGCGCGCCAGTAAGGAGAAATCCTTATCGGAAGGCCTCCTCTTTCCTGGAAACGGCCTAGTTGTCAATATTGTAGTTCTGTAATATTATTTATGAATAATTAATTGTTGATATATATGATAAGTAAATATTTATTCAATATGGATTTAAACGGAGGAATTTTTAGCATGTGACATTTGATGAAAGTTGGTATTTTATCTTTTTTGATAAAATAATTCATTCAAATATATTATTATAATATTACATTATAGTAGTATGATGTGATTATATAATATTATAATTTTCATAATTTGAATGGTAACATTATTATAGTAAATTCATGGTATAAAAGTAAAATGAGGTGGAAGAGAACAAATTGAATTTGAATTCTTATGATGTAAACAATGATGTCATCGGAACGATGAGATAAGCAATGATGTCATCGGAACGATGAGGTAAGCAATGATATAATAGGATCGATGATGTAAGCAATGATGTCATAATTTATGGCTAAAAGACTATTTTACCCTTACTCTGCCAAGCCTATAAATAGAAGCTCATTTCTTCATTATTTCTCACCAATTCACTAAAGCTATAGAGAGAGAAAGTATAGAGAGAATAAGAGAGAAAGAAGAAGAATATTCTGTTATTACACTAGTGCAGTCTCCAAATTTTTATTAAGGTAAGGGGTATTATTTTCTTTCGTATTCATAAAGAGAGTTATTTTCTTTCAATACTCGTAAGGGTTGTTATTCCATTCTTTATTATTCTGTTGGAATAACCTATCTACGCAGACTACCGCATGCATGGTGAAATGCTTTTGTTATTCCATTCTTTATTATTCTGTAGGAATAACCTGTCTACGCGAACTACCGCATGCCTGGTGAATAACCCTTCGTATTCATTCTTTTTTAAATTGTGGACATGATCTGTCTACGCGGACTACAGCATGGCGGGTGAAAGTCCATTTGCAGTTCGTATATTGTTTCATTTCAGATTCTTAACTCTAAACTTACTACGGTAAGAATTGCTTCTATAATTCCTGAAATGATCAGAAATACCTTAGGTTTTGCGCTTCATCTAATATTATTTCACTGGAATATTGGTCTGAACTTTCTTGTGAATTTTTTTATCTTTTTATGTCGAGTAACTATTCACGAGCTACTATTCACGGGGTACTATTTACGGTAAAAAAAATTATATTTTTCCTTTCCAAATTATTTTTGATTAGATCCAGATTTTGATCTTCATTCTTGAACTCTAGATAAATTCTCTAATATTTGTCCTTTATCTCACTGGATCCGTTATTCGTACTATTTTTCATCATTCTCAATCCTGAATGGTGATATAACTGAATATCTTTGGCATGTAATGCAAAGATGAATGATTACTTGATGAATATCTTTGGCCTGTAGTGCAAAGATCAATGATTACCTGATGAATATTTTTGGCCCGTAGTGCAAAGATGGACAGGTGTTGAGATGAACATGACCACTGGTGATGCAAATGAATATCTTTGGCCTAACAAAGATGAATATTTGATTCGAGATATATATTGATTGATGTTACAGTGATAAAATATTGATGACGGACTTTTAAATCAAAGAAGATAGTAGACATCATTCTCTACTTAACTCTTCTAATGAATTGTTACTTTCGCTGCAGTTGTTGATCTAAAACTTGTTGTCCATAATATTTTATCTGATTTGTTGAAGTCTAACGATAATTTATTCATCATTATCTTAGTCATAATATTCTTTACTGAGCTAGTTGAGCTCACCCTTTTCTTCCATTATTCTCTTCAGGAAATGAGAATGTCGCAGGGACTAGTAGGGGAACGGGGTGATGGCCAGAGTTAAAAGCAGTAGTAGTCCTCACTATTTTTTATAAAATAGTGTGATAATAATTATAATGAGGACTTAGTTTGAGTGGATATATTTTCTACATGTTTGTATTGACACTCACAGTTGTGTGGTCCTATTTTGCACGACCGTATATTATAAAAGATTGTGTTTGGATTCTGTACCATGTATTTGGCAACTCAGAATGGGTTGATATTGAACCTATTTTGGGGGCATCACAACTCAGGCGATTTAGGGTCACTTTTGTTTACTTAAGTGTACTTGAAGTATGCTAATTTAAAATTTTAAACATTATGGTCACAAGTGTAAAATGGGTCATACTTCGAGGGACAGAAGTATATTTAGCACGTAATAAAAAAGAATAATTGTCAAACCGCATATATATGGCAGGAGCACGCCCCTCAAATATTCGCCCTCTATGTCATAAGTAAACATGGCAAAATGGTCAGGCTAGAAGCGTGCCGGGCCAAAATGACCCAGCTTTTCTTTGGCCAAAATTGTGAGGCCCTTGGCCCGGGTTGGGCCGGACCGGCTCGCGTGCTTTTTCCTTCTTTTTTTTTGCAAAGTTATGCTACACAATTTGTCAATTTAACTCAAAAGAATATATATTTTTATACATATACAAATATATAAATGCACAATCAATCTCAATAATATAAATGAACATTTAACTTTAAAAAATTGTTCTAGAAAGCCCTATAACATCATCATCTCACAACTTTTTCTACCCAGAAAAGCGTGTAATTTTTAACTTGAACTGAAACAACCTAATGAGACCATTCCCTCTAATTTGCACAACCAAAAGATATCAGCGAATTAAGGTCTATAAGCTTATCAAAATAAGATATTTTAATTAGGTAACAAAAAGAAAAACATGAACATCTTTGCTTCACAAGTGTACGTGGTGACGGAAATGATGGTGATTGCACATCTAGCATTCAAAGTTATTCTAGGTGCAGGATTAACCCCAAGGCCAACCCCATGTGTAGACACTCAAAATTTTTCTTGCCCCGATACTAACATTGTAGGAGGGCATAACCGTCAATGAAGCTGATCCTGGTCCCGATACCGGTCTGTCAACTCAAATTCAGCAACCAATGTCGGTCCTGTAAGTAAATTCGATCCCCAATATTGATAAACCTAAATCGATCCCCAATATTAGTACACCTAAATCCGATCCCCAATATCGGTAAGCTTAAATCCGATCCCCAATATCGGTAATCCAGTCAAATTTGATCCCCAATATCGGTAAGCTCAAATTCGATCCCCGTAATCCAGTCAAATCCAATCCCCAATATCGGTAATCCAGTTAAATCCGATCCCCAATATCAGTACTCCAGCCAAATCCGATCCCCAATATCTGTAAACCTAAATCTGATCATCAATGTCGGTACTCTATCTAGCTCTGATAGTCAATCGGACCGTCAATCTAGCTTCGATAGTCAATCAGACTGTCAATCCAGCTCCAATCATCAATCGGACCGTTCATCCAGCTCCGATTGCCAATCGGACCTTCTATCCATTTTTGATCTCCAATTGGACTGTCAGATCAACCCCGATCTCAATATCAGGGCCATCAGATCAATCCCGATCTCCAATTGAGCAATCAATGCAAACCCCGATCTCAATATCAGGCTTTCAAATTAGCATCGACAGCAACTCGAGAGGTACAAGACAGCCCCGGTAGCAACCTGAGAGGTACCAATCGACCCCGTTCTCAGTATCGGGCCGTCAGTCAACCCCGACAGCAACCTGAGAAGTCAAGTCAACCTCGACATCAATCCAGGACGTGTCGAGTCATCCCCGGTTTCAGCCCGGGAAGGACAGATCAGCCCCGACGTCAATCCAGGAAGTGCAGTTCAACCCCAGAGACAACCCTGGGAAGCCAGATCCAACAAAGGCCGTGCCGACATCACGGGCAATCTCGGGAGGGGCAACACTGTTATTTTACCAACTCTCAGCCGATTCAATCAAGCTCAAGCCAAATTTATTCCATCGAAGTCATAATGAACCACAACAACGATCCCGAGTGCCAAAAGCACAAGACAGCTCAACGGATAAACTGTGGGAAGACCTGGTTATAAACCCATCTTCTCGGACCCAGAAAATGTTTTACCCCATGTCATTGCGCCACTCTCGGTGAGGGCTTTCCAAAAAGGTATCTCACGCCTCAAACAGACGCTCCGATCAAAAGTTTGAAAGTTTCGACTTCTACTGCGCGTTGTTCGGAGTGCATGTACTTCGAGATGACAGAACCTGACACGTGGGCCCCACCTAGGGGAGCCACACCTCTACCTGCGGCAGTCGCAGGTAAAGTGGAGGCTCCCTGGCTTATAAATAAACGTGCACCCCCCCCCTTCATTTTCAAGTTTCTGAAACGCGGTGAAGCTCTGCCCGTCCAATTTTTTGACTTTTATACCTCTTCCAAACCTAAATATTTTTACTCCAACTCGTATACAGACCCATATACTACCACATATCAAAAAACCACCGGTAGATTTGGTCGTTTGAAGCCCACTAAGTGGAAAAAAGCCCGTATTGCAGTCCATTGTAAGTATTTTTAGGATCAGAAAGTCAATACTACTACTTTGCACTGTTTTGCACTCGCACACAAAGTTTTGTTGTTTAAATATGCCCGGAACTTAGTTCCGTGGCCGTTTTCGTCAAAATTTGGTACATTTTTGTACATAAACGCAAATTTTTGCATTTCAACGACTCGGATTGATGATCCGTCAGCTCCAGCAGCTTTAATGCACTAGCACACACATTTTTGGTAACTTCGCCGGACTGGCAACTTCGCCGGACTGGGTTATCTTCTCAGTCCGGGTTTGGCCCTTTTTTGTATATATTTAACTGCAAATATACTAACATTTCAATTCTGTCAAGCCCGAATGTCAAATTCGAGGTAGTTTATCGCTTTTATAAACATTTACGCATATATAAGCGACTTTCACCATCACTGGTTCTCATACCAGTCCTGGCTGACTACATTTCTGTCAATATATATATATATATATATATATATATATTTATATATTTTCAGTCCGGCCTGGATTACTTCGTGGCCATTTTACTGCTTTTGCACACTTCGACATACTAGGTGCTCTTCCCAGTCACTAGTTGACTACTTTTCTGTCAATTTCAATTTCAGTACACGCACCGACGTTAAAACCCATCGCCCTTTTTAATGTTTTCCTATATATATATATATATATATATATTTCATTTCTGTCAAGCCTAGATTATTTCGTGGCTATTTACAGCTTTTATAAATATATATTTCAATTCCAGTCCGGGCTTGCGAGTGAAAGCTAATCGCCCTTTTACAGCTTTTGTATATATATATAACTATATATATTGCTTTACTCCATCTATTCAACTGCTGCATTTAATATTCATTTTTATATGAATTGGCACTAACATATCTGCGGGCAGGACTAGATTTATCTAAATCTTGTCAATTCTAGCTTTCAACGGTTCAAACATGTCCCTATAGAACCTGGAAGCTATAATGGCTGAGATTTATTTAAATCTAGTTATTTTTATAGTTTCAGCTTCGAAAGCAAACTCGCGTCCCCTAGATCACTTTATAGTAGGAACGAGACGCTTTGGCCAGGCGCAGCCAGGATTTACTGATGAATCCTTGGTTCCATTGCGACGTGATGATGTTATATCCATTTCTGTGCAAATTTGAACTGTACAGATTTATTGGCTACTCATATGTGAGCCTAAGAATCGTGGGATTCATGATCAAATCGATCGGGATCTGATTCCCATGATGGACAAAATCTAGTTTACAAATGTACCCTGCCATTTTTTTCTGTAAAATGTACATACACAGACCTTAAAACGGTTATCCGGATTTAAGGTCTCATTATAGTGAAACATGGATTGTCGTGTCAGCGTCCCTCCTAATAGTTTTCATACCCATGAGGAGACCGACACGTGTTTATTTCTGTGGTCGAGGATGCTTCGCAGCCCGATAAATCACCATTCACATGCAGCCTTAAGGCTATAAAGATAAAATTTGGAAGTATCAAAAGGCTTCAATTCCTATGTCAGCGTAGGGGTTTGATAAACAGCTTTCAAAACATCACTTGTCAATTCAATTCAAAAGAAAAGCTTTTTGCAAATCTAACCAAAACTCTTTTGCAAATCAATTCAAAGACTGATTTTCAAAATTAAATCAAACCCTTTGTATATAGGTTCAACGAAGCAAAGCACTACTTTCAATCAATCAAATCAATAGGCCCAATTTTTAAATAGCATTCACTCACGCATTCCAGTTTTAAAGGGAAATATTGAAAAGTTGTGGTACCGTGTTTACACGGGAGTCGTGGGGTGCCTAACACCTTCCCCACACTTAACCAAGCCCCGAACTCAAAACTCTGATTTCACAGATCAAGTTTCGACAGTGTCCAGCAATTGGGTCTCTTTCAAATCAAAATTCGGTTAAGTTGGTACAACCATTTTCAAATCTACCAACTGGTGTGACACCCCCGAATCCGGGTCCTCTGACCCCGATCCGGTCGTCACGAAATAATACAAAAATCCACCTCTAAACAACATACAATAACTAAATGCGGAAATATAATAAACGTATATCGTTCATTCAAACGATGTTACTAGTCCCAAGATTCGATAACCTAAATACAAACATACCCTAGAATAGTCATTAGGGTTCATATTACATAACAGTAATATAATTAAACATAAAGATAAAGTGTGCTCCTTGCAAACTAATCCTACATCTTCCCTTTACCCTTATCCTTCCTTGAAGTCTCGGGCTTAACTGCAATATACGTCATGATATAGCAAGAATGAGCAACAAGTTTGCTCAGCAAGTTTAAATACAATAATAAAGGATATATCATGATGAATAGAAAATATCTGACAATGAATTCAACAATATGAATATCGGAAGCAAGAATAATGATTGCTTTTAGAATAACTGATAGTCAAGTAGACTTTGAACTATAAAACTCTAATGGAATCAATAGCTGATTGACCCCTTTGGTTACTGGCTACAGAATAAGTACTTGAGGGGATCAGCCTCGCGTACGCCATGTATATGCATAACATTCAACTCTACTGTTTGTATCTTATATCAGATACCTGGTACTCCCTTATAATATAAGGGTGTTCTTTCAGTCTAAGAATCCTTACCATCAATTGGTTTGGATAGCTTTTATAAAATTTCATATACCTGTCTGACCAAACAAGGGTTCAAACTCTATCTGACACAGTTCAAGAATTATAGAACCTTAAATGATGTACAAATCCAAGACTGTACGAACTCAAGTGCACCAAGTGCGAATAATAATAATATCGATGTGGAATAATTGTAAAGTACTTAAACCACCTAATAGCATGCTTGGAAATAAAGTTCAAGCTTTAAATAATTAACTGTCAATACGATAGTAACCTGCTCAATACGATATGAGAAGGATAGGAAACTTGCACGATAAAGTGTGTAAGGTAGGGAACTTGCATTTAAATTAAGTGAAGTTTAAAAAACTTGCTTACAACGTTCCTTGAGTAAAGTAAACACAAGGATATGATACTTGCCTGTTTGCTCAGCTACAAATAATTCTAGCTTTAATTAAATATCACTGAAATAACCTAACATTAATAAGTCGGTATTCCAATTAGCATATGTAAACTAATACGAGTCTACACTAACAAGAATCTAATCATCATATAAATTTATCATGTAATTCACGTAAGTCAATCACTTTGACTAGGTCTATAAACAATTAACTCTGACCTTGATTTAATAGTGCTAGAATATCTAGTTTCTATACATCAACATAGGTTTGAATATTTAGTATTTCAAGTAATCATGCTTCAAGAATATACTTTCAAGTTTGAATCCTACCATGCTCACCCTATTCAATTCAAAATTATATGTCTTCATGCCGGTAATTCACATACCTTAAGTTAAACAAGTTTATACTTCAAAGTTGATTACTAAAGTCATGTTATCACATAACAAGGCTAAACATAAATTAATATGTATGCTCGAGTATACTACGCATATACTTTAATCATATAGTCCATACTTGAGATTCATTTTCTATGAATACGTGCATATGTGAAATCCATGCTTTAACCAAAGGATGTTCATGTCAATATGTCTATAGGCATAATGAATCCTAATACATATGCTTGCATGCTTAGAACGTATCTCACATATTGATCGATGATATTAGCTTCCAATTTCTAAGTTTTCTTTCAAAATTGCACTAAGTCCATAAAGGCAATATAGCACATGCAAAACATTTCGTAGTCGTGACTCACATGTGTTAGGACACATTTATAAGCCATATAAATGTTCTCATATGGTCAGAATCTACAAGACATCGTCTTGGTCAAGTTTGCTTCAAAAAGTTCTCAAGTTTTACTTTGAAAACGTCTTAACTTTAGATCAAGTATGCTAGTGTGTTCAACACTTCAATCATGCATTTTATATCAATATAAACCATACTATCATGCTTTAAAAATCAGAATGCTCATATGATGTGTTCGTGATAAGGTTCACTTTTGAACTACAAGTTTCCTTTTTAAAACATATGTTTTTCTTTAATAAAACATACTAACATGGCCACGACATATACGTGTAGCACCAAGGAATACATACTTATATCATGTCATTATACAAGTTAAATCATGTTCACAAGCTTGTCCTAAGTGATGCTACATGCTAGTACATATCAGCAGCTTAACAGAAGCAGGAAACTCTATCCAGGGCCCGGCGCAGCTGCGCCGCTGGCCAGTGCAAAACTGGCGCAGCTGCGCAGGCGTGTGGCCAGACCAGGAACAAGCTGCTTCAGCAGTGACTGCAAACCCAACTCAAAAATTCCATCCGAATTGTATCTAGCCATGCTATATTACATTGCTATCATGCTTATAATCTTTATATACCACTTAACAACATCTCTTCAATCAATTAACATCCAATTCAAATGAACTCAAGAATTCAAAAACTTAGAAAATTATAGAAACATGAAGAACAAGAATGTAATTGATTATACCTCTATAATATGGACTAAACTTGATGTTTATATGATGCTTAAAATGCAGCTATAATGCTCCGTCTTAATTCAATTGAAACTCCCAACAAAAATAAATGAGAAAAAGAGAAGCTTCATTTATAGCGAAATGGATATCCAGACAAAGCTCTTAACTCCCAATTCAAACCAAGGGAAAACAAGATTGTATAATGGTTAAGGGGAGAGTTGTTGAGAGTTGGTAAACTCATCATGAAACCCACTCCCTCTTGCATGATTAGCTATATTTTGCTGAGTTTGAGAAAATTAGATGAAGAGTAGCTAACTTCTAGAGTTCACGTGAGGGAGAATGAAGAGGAACTCTCATATTTGGATAATGTAATAAGAACTCAGCAACTTGTAAGTATATATCATATATGTTCAATACTTGGTTATATAATAAATACTCTAGGTTATATACTATGTATACACATAGCATATACTTAAGTTATAAATAATTTAAAGTCACAATGTTTGAGTAAATACTAATATAATGTATCAAGTAGTGTACATACATATAATTCATGTATATTTCCTTAATACCGAATATAAAGCAATTGGGTATTGTTATTATATATTATCATAATCGTTATTATTACAATTATAATAACTTATAGGAATCATTATCAATTAACAATTTAATTTACTATATATCAATAGGGTATATATTGATATTTACCCACACATATCATATTTCATAAACAATAATGATGTAACTCACATAATGCAATTAATCTTACTATATAGTCTATATATAATATTCATAGCCATATCAAAGGTCACATTGTATTATATACAATATAGATAACTACCATATATTAAGGTTTAACATATTGCATGCTTGTATAAAATAATTAATCAAGTAAATATAATATTATTATATTTATTAATCTCTTACTCATTAATTATTATTTGTTCATAATAATTATTAATCAACACATTATTAATTAATTACTCATAATTGCAATTAATCAATAGGTTCAAATCTTGCCACTATATTCAAATAAATTGAATATTTAATTATTAATAATCCTATCAATTCTTTGATATTAAAGTCTTAGGGTTAGTCCACTAATTTAAATAACCATTGGTGACTCCCTTTAATCATTTCACAAACTCACATAACCACATAAGGTTTAAATAAGCTCACAAAACTAACTCGTTAAAATTAAATCACATCTTTAATTAATAAGGAGTTTAAAATTCATGGTCGTTACATCCCTCCCCCCTTATAAAAATTCCGTCCTCGGAATTGTAAAAATAAGGTTACTCAAATAAAAACGGATAATTCACTTTCATCTTCTCTTCTAGCTCCCACGTAGCCTCCTCGACTGCGTGATTTCTCCAGAGAATCTTGACGGAATGAATGATCTTATTCCTCAGCTTTTGTTCCTTCCTATCTAGTATCTGGACAGGAACTTCCTCGTACGATAAGTCTTTCTCGACTTGGATTGGTTCATAGGAGATAACATGCTTATAGTCTGGTTTATATGGCCGTAATACTGACACATGAAACACATTGTGAATGTGCTCAAGTTCAAGAGGTAACGCCACCTCGTACTCCACTTCACCGACTCGTCTCAGAATCTCAAACGGTCCTATGAACCTAGGGCTCAACTTGCCCTTCTTCCCAAAATGAATCCTCCCCTTCCAAGGAGATACTTTTAGAAAAGCATAGCTTCCTAATTCAAATTCTTTCTTCTTGCGATGCAAATCCGCATACTTCTTCTGGCGATCTTGAGCCGCTACCAGCCGTGCTCTTATCACCTTGATAATTTCTACTGTCTACTGTACTAATTAAGGTCCCAACAGTCGACGTTCTCCTACTTCATCCCAATACAACGGTGTTCGACACTTTCTCCCATATAGTGCTTCGTACGGCGGCATTCCAATACTGGCGTGATAACTATTGTTGTACACAAACTCTACCAATGGAAGGTGATCCTCCCAACTACCCTTGAAGTCCATCACACAAGCTCGGAGCATGTCTTCAAGTGCTTGAATTGTTCTTTTGCTTTGCCCATCGATCTGCAGATGATACGCTGTACTCATTCGTAGTTGTGTCCCCATTCTTTCTTGAAGACTCTTCCAGAAATTGGACGTGAATCGTGGATCTCTATCTGATACGATAGATACCGGCACCCCATGTCTCGAGATAATTTCCTTGACATATAATCTGGCTAGCTGGTCCAAACTATACTTAATCTTAATCGGCAAAAAGTGAGCTGACTTAGTAAGACGATCTATAATTACCCATATGGCATCGTGCCCTTTCTGTGTTGCTTGAAGTCCTACCACAAAATCCATTGTGATGTACTCCCATTTCCATTCTGGAATCTCTAACGGCTGTAATAACCCGCTTGGTCGTTGGTGTTCTGCCTTGACTCTCTAACAAGTTAGACATCTACTAACGCATTCTACAACCTCTCTCTTCATGTTTGGCCACCAGAAGTGGTGACGCAAATTTTAGTACATCTTCATGCTTCCTGGGTGTATCGAGTACCTCGTACTGTGCGCTTCTTATAGAATCTCTTCTCTTAGTTCCGGTACTAACGGTACCCAAATTCTTCCTTCAAAATATTGCAGTCCAGTGCTATCAATCTTAATTTCATTTCATCACCGTCAGCTAACCGCTTCTTGATATTGTCACAATCTCCGTCCTTCTCTTGTGCCTCCTTAACCTTATCTAATAAAGTCGGGCTCGCTGTCACCGTAAATAATTTTTCGTTGTTCTCCATCGGATACTTAACCTCCAAGTCTAGTCGTTCGAAATCTTTCACTAATTCCTCTTGAACGGTCAACTTCAATAATTTCTCTCTACCCTTTCTGCTCAAGGCATCTGCCACTACATTTGCTTTGCCTGGATGGTACAGAATCTCACAATCATAATCTTTGATCAATTCTAGCCATCGGCACTGCCTCATGTTTAATTTTTTCTGCGTGAAGATATACTTCAGACTCTTGTGGTCCGTATATATCTCACACTTCTCACCATATAAATAATGCCTCCAAATCTTCAAGGCAAAAACAACCGCTGCTAATTCCAGGTCATGAGTCGGATAATCCCTTCTCATAATCTTTCAGCTGACTGTGAAGCGTATGCAATGACCCTGCTGTGTTGCATTAGTACACAGCCAAGACCCTTGTGTGACTCATCGCTATACACTACAAACCCTCCCGTGTTATCCGGTAAAGCTAACACAGGTGCTTGACTAAGCCTCTTCTTTAATTCTAGGAAACTCTCTTCACACTTCTCCGTCCAAACGAACTTAACTGCCTTTCTAGTAAGATTGGTCAACGGCGATGCTAATTTTGAAAAATCCTGGATGAATCTCCGATAGTATCCCACTAATCCTAAGAAACTTCTGATTTCTGTTGGAGTCTTCTGCTGCTCCCAATTGATAACTGCTTCTACCTTTGTTGGATCCACCGAAACACCATTCCTGTCGATAATGTGCCCCAAAAAATGCACTCTCTGCAACCAAAATTCACACTTGGAAAATTTTGCATATAGCTTCTCCCTCCTTAAAGTCTCCAATACTATCCTTAGATGCTCGGTGTGCTCTTCCTCTGTCTCCGAATACACCAGAATGTCATCGATGAACACGACAACAAACTTATCCAAATATTGTTTGAACACTCTGTTCATCAAATCCATAAATGCTGCCGGTGAGTTCGTCAATCCGAATGACATAACCAGAAACTCAAAGTGTCCATACCGAGTTCTGAATGCCGTCTTTGGAATATCCTCCGGCCTCACCTTCAGTTGATGATAACCGGTCCTCAAGTCAATCTTTGAAAAGTACTTCGCCCCCTTCAATTGATCAAACAAATCGTCGATCCTAGGCAATGGGTACTTGTTCTTAATGGTGACCTTGTTCAACTCTCGGAAGTCGATACAAAGTCTGAGCGATCCATCATTCTTCTTCACGAATAAGACTGGCGCTCCCCACGGTGATACGCTTGGTCGAATGTATCCCTTATCCAACAACTCTTGTAATTGAGCCATCAGTTCTTTCATCTCTACTGGTGCCACACGATACGGTGCTTTGTATACCGGTGCTGTCCCTGGTGCCAAATAGATGACAAACTCAATTTCTCTATCCGGTGGCAATCCCAGAATCTCGTCTGGGAAGACATCAACGAAATCCCTTACAATAGGTATCTGACCTAGTTCACCCTCGACTCGTCGAGTATCAACCACGTGAGCTAAATAACCTATACAACCCTTCCTAAGCAATCTCTGCGCTTGCACCATCATCAGACAATGAGATTGTCTCGACGATTTACTACCATGAAATACTACCTTCGACTTATTCGAAGTCTTAAGGCATACACATTTCTTCTTACAATCAATAACTGCTCCGTGAACCGATAACCAATCTATTCCAAGGATTACATCAAACTCCCCCAAACGAATCTATATCAAATCCACTCTGAGCTTAAATCCTCGCAATTCGATATAACAGTTCCTATGAATGTATTATACGGGAATAATTTCCTTGTTCACTACTTCTATGTTCATAGGGTGTTCTAATCTTTCACGGGGTAAGTCTAACCGTTTAGCAAATTCTTCGGAAACAAAAGACCAGGTAGCACCCGAATCAAATAACACATATGTATCTATATTGTTGATTGGGATGATACCTGACACCACGTCCTTGGACTCCACCGCATCCTGTACGGTCATGTTGAACGTGCGTGTGATAGTAGTGTGCATACAAGCCAATCATGTATGATGACAAAGCACATACTTTGTAAATAATCTTATTTATTTATTAATAAAATATTCATTTAAGGCATATAATTATCTACATGGTGCTGTTTTTATAATATGTAAATAACCCTATAGTTTTAAGCAATGCTTTTAGAATCATGATGAGATCATGATAATGAGATCTAAATTCTTAGAAAGCTTAAAAACTAAAATAGTTCCCAATTGTGGGATTACTAAAATGGGGATTAGTAAATCCGAATAGATTGGTACATATGTTTCTTGCTCATTGGATGAGAATGACTAATCTCATGGTCATTTGTGTGGAGACACTAAAGCAAGTATGTAGGTGCTTATTGGAGAATAAGTTAACTGAACGTGACTCGCTATGGAATACCTAATGGAGTTTTACTCGCCTGTCAATAGGAATTCCTAATGTGATAGTAGTACATGTAATCCTTGGACTTGAGATCATCATAGTATCTTGTATGTAACAAATTATACCTTGACTAATTCCTTAAGGCCTTTTAAGGCATATATAGGGTATGCTTGGGTGTAATGAGTTACATATGGAGATAATGAATAATCAATAAAGAATCTACCACCTCTAGTAAAAGAGGAGATATGTCCTATGTGATTCGTTAAATGACAACCCAGGAATCCTTGGCCAAGGTAGAATGAAATTAGAAAGAGGTTTCTAATTTGCATTATTTGGAGTTGTGCATTTTCTAATCGAAATATATATAATTAAATAAATTAAGACTTGACAGTAAATCCATGTCTTATATTTAATTGGGACATTGTATGGTGGAAGGATTGAATTGTACGATAACTATTAACTCACAGGTTCTTTTATGATTAATGTTGAAATCTATATTATCTGGAAAGTCGTTGATCGCTAGGGAGGCTTATCCCTATTGTAGAATAAATATTATTTATTTAAATAGATTATTAGTTTAATTTGTTTATTTAAATAAGATTAGAATTATTCTAATTGATTTATTCACAACCGATTTAATATGGAGAACCTAAAGGGTCACACCATAAAAGGAAGAAGAATTATTTAAGAAGAAAATGGCATGATAGTAATAATGCATTAAGTATAATTAATTTAATCTATGATGATAGAATAAATTAAATAGCTTAATGTTTATTATTTAATATTTTAGAAATATTAAATATAAATTAATAAGAGGAGTCTTATTAATATTAATTATTATTATTATTATTTTAATTCTAAAGGAGTTTAAGAATTAATATAATATCAGTACTCTCTCTCAATCCTAATAAAGATTAGGAATATAAATCAATTAAAAGTAATTAATTAATTAATTAAATAAAACCCTATTCTAATTGGATTAGGAGGGTTAACCTAATATCTATATAAGAGAGTCTTATATCAGAAATAAGGTACGTGAATTTTTCAAGAGTTGGGAGTACACATATTCTATAAAGATAGAAACAAGGGTTAAGCCAATAACCCATCTTACTGAGTTCTTCATCTTCCTTGGTGGATCACCGTTAGAGGCCAAACATTTGGGTGGCTGACATTGATCAAGGGAAGGAGCCACTACAGAGGAATCAAAGGAATCAAAGGAGTAGAACTTGTACCTGAGGAAGCTTGTATCTTCAAAGGTATAATTCTATTTTTCTCCTTCTTCATTCACTGATAATTGATGCACAAGAATGATCATGGTAATGGGTTTGTATAAATTTTTGAAAACCTAGTTTTTACGCTTCCGCCCTATTTATGTGATTTGATTGCATGATTGCGTTACGTACAAACCCAACAGTGGTATCAGAGCCAATCTTGTGCTAATTATCAGTCTATGTGATTCCATACATGTATGATATGCGATTGGATCGAGTTCTGGGCAACAATTTTTTTTTCAGATTCTGCGAAGCTGCGCAGCTGCGTCGGTACAAGGCAATATTGCTGCGCAGCTGTGCCGGGTGCTGTTCCTGGTTTTCATGCTGCGCAGCTGCGCCGGTTCCCTTTACATTCTTGGCGCAGCTGCGCCACTTGACAGGAACTGAAATTTTTTTTGTTTTATTTAATTAAATGAATGGTTTATTTAATTAATAAAGGTTTAAAATAAAGATGTTTATTTTATATGAAATGAGATTTCAGAATTGCTAAAATTAAAGAGTTTAATTTGGAATTATTTTTGAATGAAATAAAGAAGTTTATTTTTCCAAAAAATAAAGTTTAGCCAACTTTTGCCCATTAACTGATATGAATACATATATGGAATGAATTTATTTTCGCGAGATGAATAAGTTTTATTGATACATATGATGATATGTATGGTAATAAAAGGGATTGATTATGGACTATGACCAATGTGATTGGATTTTATTTTGGTTGAATGCTTGAATGAATGGATTTTATAAAATGGGGTCTGCGTACCTCGTCTTCTCTAGTTTTATTCTCGATGTAAATTCTATCTCCTTTCTATGTACTTCCCCTTGACTGCTGATCAAGGTTTCTATTTAATTTTAAATAGTTAATGTAATAGAGATAGTTAGAATTATTTTGAAGAAATTGGAGACCAAGGAGCAAGGAACGCGTGAAGACTCATTTGTATGGAGCCAGGGTTTAAATGTAATAGTTATATTTAAATTTAAATTCTTGCACTCCTAGGTTTGACCTTTTGGTTCACTTCGTGGCTCTAGTGAACCAAACTAGAATAAAAGTCCATAATCAATCCGGGTAGAATATAGTATTCTATAATGCATGCTAAATATTATATATATTATATTTTATACAAACATGCTTCGCGTGTGTAATAAAATAACGCGTATTTTATATATATATATATATATATATATATATATATATATGTGTGTGCATGCGCGCTTAAAAAGATGAGACAAATAATAACAAACCCCTCAAAGAAATATTATTAAGTCTGAAGCGTTCAAATGATATTTGGAATATCGAACGTCGCCTTCTAGCATGATTAGTTAATAGAGTATTAAATATTTAATATGAGTTTGTTGTGCTATCCACAAGGCGAGTATTGAATATTTAAGATGTTAATTAATCACATTTGATGCTTATCAAGAAAATTGAACGATCTAGTCTTGTTGTGCTATCCACAAGGACGAAATTTTTTCTTTTTTGAATTTATGGAAGTGCTAGGCTGGACTTAACTTAAATCATTTTAGTTCGGATATGCACACACATGACCATTATGATTTAAGAGGCAAAATAAAAGGAGTTACATGGTGATGTAATTGACAAGAGTTGTATACCTATTTATTTGTATATCGCTTGTTGTGCTATCCACAAGGTTATATACATTTGAAATGGGATCCTTAATCTCACTAGCAAATCTTTAATTAGATGTTGCCGAACTATATGAGTGAGGGTAATATAGTTTGATGAAAATAGTGGGAGATACCAATTTAAAATAAAGAATTAAATTTATTTTGGTATGCAAAGTTAATAAAATGAATGTTTGCTAAAATGTTGTCTTTTCACATGCAGAATTTTAAAAATGTCAAAATCACTAATCTCACTACGAAGCATACTTCATGCAAATAAGCTTACCGGCCCGAATTATGAGGACTGGCTAAGAAATCTGAGAATTGTTCTCACTGCTGAAAAGATTTCTTATGTCCTAAATTCCATTATCCCTGAATCTATTTTAGAAACAGCCTCTGAGGAAGAGATTGCCACTTTCAAAAAGTGGCAAGATGATGCATCTGTGGCTCAATGCATCATGCTCGCATCCATGAATAACGAGCTTCAGCGTCAGCACGAAAAAATAGATGCTCCTGCTATGCTGCTTCACCTCAAGGAGTTGTATGGTGAACAGAGTAGGACTGCTAGATATGAGATATCTAAGGAGCTCTTCCGATCTCGGATGACCGAGGGCACTGCCGTCGAGACTCATGTTCTGAAGGTAATCAATTTGATTGAACGCCTTGGACAGCTTGGGTTCGTCATGGATGGGGTGTTGAGTCAAGACTTGGTCTTGCAGTCACTCCCTGAGACCTTCTCGCAGTTTGTGGTTAATTTTCACATGAATAAGCTAGATGTCAGCTTACCTGAGCTGCTTAACATGCTGAAAACTGCAGAAGGTCACTTCTCATCTAAGAAGAATCATGTCTTGATGGTGGATTCTTCCAATAAAAGGAAGAGGCCCAAGGTGTCTTCTGAAAAAAAGAAATCTAAGAAGGTTAAGGGAAAAGGGAAAGAAAAGGAGCAAAAGAAACCTGAACTAGCTAAAGGAATGTGCTTTCATTACAATGAGCCGGGACGTTGGAAGAGGAATTGCAAGAAGTTTCTAGCAGAGAAGAAGCTTGGAGAAGCTTCGACTTCCAATCAAGGTTTGTTTATGATTGAAATTAATTTTTCTGAAAGTCATAATTCTACTTGGGTATTGGATACCGGCTGTGGTTCTCACATATGTAATACTGTGCAAGGACTGGTCAGAAGTAGAAAGCTGAACAAAAATGTGGTGACCCTACGAGTGGGAAATGGAGCAAAAGTTGCTGCATTAGCTGTAGGAACTTATTGTTTAGCAATGCCTTCGGGCAAATCCATTTATCCTAATAATTGTTATTATGTTCTGAATATTATTAAAAACATTATTTCAATTTCTGTATTGGATATAGAAGGTTTTGACGTTATTATAAAGAACAATGGTTGTTCTATTTATAAAGACAATGTTTTATATGGTATTGGAAATTTGCGAAATGGACTTTATACACTTGACTTACAAGAAAATATATTTCAAATTGAACAAATTAAGAAAAGGAAAAGAGATGATATTAATTATACCTATATGTGGCACTGTAGACTCGGTCATATCAATGAAACAAGATTATCCAAGTTGCATAAAGATGGGCTCCTCGAGCTATCTGATTATGAATCATATCCAACTTGTGAATCTTGTCTCATGGGTAAAATGACTAAATCTCCTTTTAGTGAAAAAGGAGAGAGAGTTACAGAGTTGTTGGCATTGATTCACACAGACGTTTGTGGACCTATGACAATAAGTGCACGGGGTGGGTATTCTTATTTAATTACTTTCACTGATGATCACTCAAGATTTGGATATGTGTATTTAATGAAATACAAATCAGAATCATTTAAAAAGTTCAAAGAGTTCAGAAGTGAAGTAGAGAAACAAACGAGCAAGAGTATTAAGATACTTCGATCAGATCGAGGTGGAGAATACTTAAGCAGTGAGTTTCTCAATTGTCTCAGAGAAAATGATATAATCTCACAATGGACTCCTCCAGGTACACCACAGTTAAATGGAGTATCTGAAAGGAGAAATCGAACACTGTTGGACATGGTTCGATCCATGATGAGTTTTACCGACCTTCCAATTTCCTTCTGGGGATATGCCCTAGAAACGGCTGCATTCCTACTTAACAAGGTACCTACCAAATCCGCCCCAAAGACTCTATATGAGATGTGGAAAGGGAGGAAACCAAATCTTAAGCATGTTAAGACTTGGGGTTGTCCAGCTTATGTCAAAAAGTTTGAAAATGATAAGCTACAGACTAAATCCGATAAGTGTAGATTTGTAGGATACCCTAAAGAAATCCGTAGGGTATTATTTCTATCATCCAACTGATCAAAAGGTGTTTGTTGCGAAACATGCTACCTTCTTGGAGAAAGAGTTTATCCATGAAGGGGTCAGTGGGAGCAAGATATATCTTGAAGAAGTTCAAGAACCACAAGTTACCACGGACCAAAGTCAGGTACCTAACCAAGTAGAAGAACCTACTATACCACACCCTGTTCAGTAAATCTGGAAGAGTACCGAAGATACCTGAGAGGTATGGATTCGTTATAGAGGATAACGATGAGGTACACATCATGAATGATGATGATCCATTGAATTACGAACAGGCTATGAGTAATAAAGACTCAGGGAAATGGCTTGAAGCCATGAAATCCGAAATGGACTCCATGTATGAAAACAAAGTATGGTCTTTGGTTTCACCACCTGAAGGTATTAAACCTATTGGGTGTAAATGGGTTTTTAAGAAAAAGACTGGAGCAGACGGAAAGGTAGAGACCTATACTGGTTGCAAAAGGTTTCAAACAAAGACAAGGAGTTGACTATGATGAAACCTTCTCACCAGTAGCCATGCTCAAGTCCATTCGGATTTTGCTTGCGATTGCAGCTTACAACGACTCTGAGATTTGGCAGATGGACGTGAAAACGGCCTTCCTCAATGGGAAACTTGAGGAGGATGTGTATATAACACAGCCAGAGGGATTTATTTCAAAAGTTGGAACAAATCAAGTCTGTAAGCTACAACGATCCATTTATGGGTTGAAGCAAGCTTCTCAGTAGATGGAACATTCGTTTTGATGAGACAATCAAAGAGTTTGATTTTATCAAAAACGAGGATGAACCATGTGTATACAAGAAGGTTAGTGGGAGCGCAGTATCATTCCTTGTATTATATGTTGATGATATATTACTGATAGGGAATGACATTCCTATGTTACAATCCATTAAAATCTGGTTATCTAAAAACTTCTCCATGAAGGACTTGGGTGAAGCATCCTATATTTTGGGGATAAAGATCTATAGAGATAGATCTAAAAGGATGCTCAGCTTATCCCAAGGAACGTACATTGATACGATGCTACAGAGGTTTAGCATGGAAGATTCCAAAAGAGGTCTCATGCCGATGAGCCATAGAATAAATCTCTCTAAGAAACAGGCCCCAAAGACACCTGAGGAGAGAGACCGTATGAGTAAGATCCCTTATGCTTCTGCAATAGGATCTATCATGTACGGTATGATATGTACTAGACCGGATGTTGCTCACGCACTTAGTGTAACAAGCAGATACCAGTCGAATCCAGGAGAAGAGCACTGGAAGGCAGTGAAAAATATCCTAAAGTACTTGAGAAGGACTAAAGATATTTTTCTTGTCTACGGTGGGTCTGAATTAAAACTCGAGGGATTGACGGACTCAAGTTTTCAAACAGACCAAGATGACAGTAAATCTGTTTCAGGGTATGTGTTTACCTTGAACGGAGGTGCAGTGAGTTGGAAGAGTTCCAAGCAGCAAACGGTTGCTGATTCAGTGACAGAGGCAGAGTATATAGCTGCAAGTGAAGATGCAAAGGAAGCTGTTTGGATGAAGAAGTTCATAACTGAACTTGGTGTGGTTCCTAGCATTGGAGAAGCAGTTCCCGTATACTGTGACAACACCGGAGCGGTTGCACAGGCTAAGGAACCCAGGTCTCATCAGAAATCTAAACACGTGTTGCTGGCGATTTCACTTGATCAGGGAGATCATTGAAAGAGGAGACGTCACCTTGGAGCGTGTAGACTCTCAAGACAACATTGCAGATCCATTTACTAAAGCTTTAACACAACAGCAGTTTGATCGTCACTTAGAGAAGATGGGTATAAGATACCATGGCGATTGGCTTTAGTGCAAGTGGGAGATTGATAGTAGTGTGCATACAAGCCAATCATGTATGATGACAAAGCACATACTTTGTAAATAATCTTATTTATTTATTAATAAAATATTCATTTAAGGCATATAATTATCTACATGGTGCTGTTTTTATAATATATAAATAATCCATAGTTTTAAGCAATGCTTTTAGAATCATGATGAGATCATGATAATGAGATCTCAATTCTTAGAAAGCTTAAAAACTAAAATAGTTCCCAATTGTGGGATTACTAAAATGGGGATTAGTAAATCCAAATAGATTGGTACATATGTTGCTTGCTCATTGGATGAGGATGACTGATCTCATGGTCATTTGTGTGGAGACACTAAAGCAAGTATGTAGGTGCTTATCGGAGAATAAGTTCACTGAACGTGACTCGCTATGGAATACCTAATGGAGTTTTACTCGCCTGTCAATAGGAATTCCTAATGTGATAGTAGTACATGTAATCCTTGGACTTGAGATCATCATAGTATCTTGTATGTAACAAATTATACTTTGACTAATTCCTTAAGGCCTTTTAAGGCATATATAGGGTATGCTTGGGATGTAATGAGTTACATATGAAGATAATGAATGATCAATAAAGAATCTATCACCTCTAGTAAAAGAGGAGATATGTCATATGTGATTCGTTAAATGACAACCCAAGAATCCTTGGCCAAGGTAGAATGAAATTAGAAAGAGGTTTCTAATTTGCATTATTTGGAGTTGTGCATTTTCTAATCGAAATACATATAATTAAATAAATTAAGACTTGACAGTAAATCCATGTCTTATATTTAATTGGGACATTGTATGGTGGAAGGATTGAATTGTACGGTAACTATTAACTCACAGGTTCTTTTATGATTAATGTTGAAATCTATATTATCTGGAAAGTCGTTGATCGCTAGGGAGGCTTATCCCTATTGTAGAATAAATGTTATTTATTTAAATAGATTATTAGTTTAATTTAGTTTATTTAAATAAGATTAGAATTGTTCTAATTGATTTATTCACAACCGGTTTAATATGGAGAATCTAAAGGGTCACACCATAAAAGGAAGAAGAATTATTTAAGAAGAAAATGGCATGATAGTAATAATGCATTAAAGTATAATTAATTTAATCTATGATGATAGAATAAATTAAATAGCTTAATGTTTATTATTTAATATTTTAGAAATATTAAATATAAATTAATAAGAGGAGTCTTATTAATATTATTATTATTATTATTATTTTAATTCTAAAGGAGTTTAGGAATTAATATAATATCAGTACTCTATCTCAATCCTAATAAAGATTAGGATATAAATTAATTAAAAGCATTTAATTAATTAATTAATAAAACCCTATTCTAATTGGATTAGGAGGGTTAACCTAATATCTATATAAGAGAGTCTTATATCAGAAATAAGGTACGTGAATTTTTCAAGAGTTGGGAGTACACATATTCTATAGAGATAGAAACAAGGGTTAAGCCAATAACCCATCTTACTGAGTTCTTCATCTTCCTTGGTGGATTCACCGTTAGAGGCCAAACATTTGGGTGGCTGACATTGATCAAGGGAAGGAGCCACTACAGAGGAATCAAAGGAATCAAAGGAGTAGAACTTGTACCTGAGGAAGCTTGTATCTTCAAAGGTATAATTCTATTTTTCTCCTTCTTCATTCACTGATAATTGATGCACAAGAATGATCATGGTAATGGGTTTGTATAAATTTTTGAAAACCTAGTTTTTACGCTTCCGCCCTATTTATGTGATTTGATTGCATGATTGCGTTACGTACAAACCCAACAGCGTGCCGTTGGTCTGTTGGCTTGACTGGCTGGTCCTTCGATGCTCAGTCCGTTGTTGTTGTTGTTGTTGTTGTTGTTGTTGTTGCGGTTGCCGCTAGCTGCATCACCCTTTTTCTTCGGGCAGTCCTTAATTTGATGGTCTAGGGCTCCACACGAGAAACACCCTCCTTTTTGCTTGTTCGGACACTGAGGAGCCATGTGCCCCGGTTGTCCACAACGATAACAAGCGCTCTTTCCCTTCATACATTCCCCCAAGTGGTTCCTCCCGCAGTTACTGCACTTCACACTTTTCTTGGCCTCTCCCCCGGACCTGTTACCTCCAGAGGATTGGCTCTCCGTTCATTTACGCTTGTTGGGGTTGCTGCCTCCGCTGCTTCCCCCTTTCGGTCCTTCATGTCCGGTCTTCTTTTCTTGTTTAAACATAGCAATGGCTTCATTGCCTCCTTCGCCAATGATAGCCCTTTCCAGTAGATCAGAGTAAGTCTTAATCTTCAATACCGCGACTGCTTTCTGCACCCATGGTTTCAGTCCTAATTCGAACCTTCTTGCCTTCCTAGCCTCCGTGTCCACTTGGTGTGACGCGAATCGGGCCAACTCATTAAATTTGTTTCAACTCTATAAACTTAACTTCCATATCCTGTTGCGTATTCTCTGAGAAATAATTATCAAGAAATAGCTCCTTAAATTTATCCCAAGGAATAACTCCTTCGCCTGCCCGTCCCTTATTGGCTTTCCACCAATAGTTAGCTTCGTCCTTCATCATGAAAGTGGCAAAACTCATCTTCTGTGCTTCGGCCACTCGTGCGACCTCAAACACTTTCTCCATCTCTTCTATCCAGGTTTGGGCTTCGATTGGGTCCAAGGTTCCCCGAAACTCCGGTGGTCCTACCAATTTAAAGTCCTTAAAGCTCGCCAAGTGATGTCCTGGCTGCCCTGCTGCTGGCTGGGGTCTGTTCTGCATTGCCTCAGTTAATAAGTTAATGAAGTTCTTCATAGGGTAGACATTTTCCCCGTCCGCCATTATTAACTGGATCCTTCCTCCCTCTGGTTTCGCGGTAGTCTCCTAGGCGGCCTGATCCTGAGGAAAGGAAGAAAACATTAGGCTTTATGTGATATGCTATTAATGTTAGCATTAAGAAGTTTAAGACGTCTATCAATCATAGCTGAATTAAATAAACAACTTCAGTATCACAATAAAACTCGATGGATCTCCTCAACCCATCACTTACATATTCTACTTGAGTTTCTACTAAGGTTATAACCTAGGTTTCGCATTCCTAATGTTTATAACCTACAGCTCTGATATCAACCTGTGACACCCCCGAATCCGAGTCCTCTGACCCCGGTCCGGTCGTCACGAAATAATACAAAAATCCACCTCTAAACAACATACAATAACTAAATGCGAAAATATAATAAACGTATGTCGTTCATTCAAAAGATGTTACTAGTCCCAAGATTCTATAACCTAAATACAAATATACAAACATACCCTAGAATAGTCATTAGGGTTCATATTACATAATAGTAATTTAATTAAACATAAAGATAAAGTCTGCTCCTTGCAAACTAATCCTACATCTTCCCTTTACCCTTGTCCTTCCCTGAAGTCTCGGGCTTAACTGCAATATACGTCATGATATAGCAAGAATGAGCAACAAGTTTGCTCAGCAAGTTTAAATACAACAATAAAGGATATATCATGATGAATAGGAAATATCTGACAATGAATTCAACAATATGAATATCGGAAGCAAGAATAATGATTGCTTTTAGAATAACTGATAGTCAAGTAGACTTTGAACTATAAAACTCCAATGGAATCAATAGCTGATTGACCCTTTGGTTATTGGTTACAGAATAAGTACTTGAGGGGATCAGCCTCGCGTACGCCATGTATATGCATAACATTCAACTCTACTGTTTGTATCTTATATCAGATACCTGGTACTCCCTTATAATATAAGGGTGTTATTTCAGTCTAAGAATCCTTACCATCAATTGGTTTGGATAGCTTTTATAAAATTTCATATACCTGTATGACCGAACAAGGGTTCAGACTCTATCTGACACAGTTCAAGAATTATAGAACCTTAAATGATGTACAAGTCCAAGACTATATGAAATCAAGTGCACCAAGTGCGAATAACAATAATATCGATAGTGGAATAATTGTAAAGTACTTAAACCACCTAATAGCATGCTTGGAAATAAAGTTCAAGCTTTAAATAATTAACTGTACAATACGATAGTAACCTGCTCAATACGATATGAGAATGATAGGAAACTTGCACTGATAAAGTGTGTAAGGTAGGGAACTTGCATTCAAATCAAGTGAAGTTTAAAAAACTTGCTTACAACGATCCTTGAGTAAAGTAAACACAAGGATAGGAATACTTGCCTGTTTGCTCAGCTACAAATAATTCTAGCTTTAATTAAATCTCGCTGAAATAACCTAACATTAATAAGTCGGTATTCCAATTAGCATGTGTAAACTAATACGAGTCTACACTAACAAGAATCTAATCATCATAAATTTATCATGTAATTCACTTAAGTCAATCACTTTGACTCGGTCTATAAACAATTAACTCTGACCTTGATTTAATAGTGCTAGAATATCTAGTTTCTATACATCAACATAGGTTTGAACATTTAGTATTTCAAGTAATCATGCTTCAAGAATATACTTTCAAGTTTGAATCCTAGCATGCTCACCCTATTCAATTCAAAATTATATGTCTTCATGCCGGTAATTCACATACCTTAAGTTAAACAAGTTTATACTTCAAAGTTGATTACTAAAGTCATGTTATCACATAACAAGGCTAAACATAAATTAATATGTATGCTCGAGTATACTACGCATATACTTTAATCATATAGTCCATACTTGAGATTCATTTTCTATGAATACGTGCATATGTGAAATCCATGCTTTAACCAAAGGATGCTCATGTCAATATGTCTATAGGCATAATGAATCCTAATACATATGCTTGCATGCTTAGAACGTATCTCACATATTGATCGATGATATTAGCTTCCAATTTCTAAGTTTTCTTTCAAAATTGCACTAAGTCCATAAAGGCAATATAGCACATGCAAAGCATTTCGTAGCCGTGACTCACATGTGTTAGGACACATTTATAAGCCATATAAATGTTCTCATATGGTCAGAATCTACAAGACATCGTCTTGGTCAAGTTTGCTTCAAAAAGTTCTCAAGTTTTACTTTGAAAACGTCTTAACTTTAGATCAAGTATGCTAGTGTGTTCAACACTTCAATCATGCATTTTATATCAATATAAACCATACTATCATGCTTTAACAATCAGAATGCTCATATGATGTGTTCGTGATAAGGTTCACTTTTGAACTACAAGTTTCCTTTTTAAAACATATGTTTTTCTTTAATAAAACATACTAACATGGCCACGACATATACGTGTAGCACCAAGGAATACATACTTATATCATGTCATTGTACAAGTTTAATCATGTTCACAAGCTTGTCCTAAGTGATGCTACATGCTAGTACATATCAGCAGCTTAACAGAAGCAGGAAACTCTGTCCAGGGCCCGGCGCAGCTGCGCCGCTAGCCAGTGCAAAACTGGCGCAGCTGCGCAGGCGTGTGGCCAGACCAGGAACAAGCTGCTTCGGCAGTGACTGCAAACCCAACTCAAAAATTCCATCCGAATTGTATCTAGCCATGCTATATTACATTGCTATCATGCTTATAATCTTTATATACCACTTAACAACATCTCTTCAATCAATTAACATCCAATTCAAATGAACTCAAGAATTCAAAAACTTAGAAAATTATAGAAACATGAAGAACAAGAATGTAATTGATTATTCCTCTGTTATATGGACTGAACTTGCTATTTATATGATGCTTACAATGCAGCTATAATGTTCACTCTTAACTCAATTGAAACTCGCAGCAAAAATAAATGAGAAGAAGAGAAGCTTCATTTATAGCAAAATGGATATCCAGACAAAGCTCTTAACTCCCAATTCAAACCAAGGGAAAACAAGATTGTATAATGGTTAAGGGGAGAGTTGTTGAGAGTTGGTAAACTCATCATGAAACCCACTCCCTCTTGCATGATTAGCTATATTTTGCTGAGTTTGAGAAAATTAGATGAAGAGTAGCTAGCTTCTAGAGTTCACGTGAGGGAGAATGAAGAGGAACTCTCATATTTGGATAATGTAATAAGAACTCATCAACTTGTAAGTATATATCATATATGTCCAATACTTGGTTATATAATAAATACTCTAGGTTATATACTATGTATACACATAGCATATACTTAAGTTATAAAGTCACAATGTTTGAGTAAATACTAATATAATGTATCAAGTAGTGTACATATATATAATCCATGTACATTTCCTTAATACCGAATATAAAGCAATTGGGTATTGTTATTATGTATTATCATAATCGTTATTATTACAATTATAATAACTTATAGGAATCATTATCAATTAATAATTTAATTTACTATATGTCAATAGGGTATATATTGATATTTACCCACACATATCATATTTCATAAACAATAATGATGTAACTCACATAATGCAATTAATCTTACTATATAGTCTATATATAATATACATAGCCATATCAAAGGTCACATTGTATTATATACAATATAGATAACTACCATATATTAAGGTTTAACATATTGCATGCTTGTATAAAATAATTAATCAAGTAAATATAATATTATTATATTTATTAATCTCTTACTCATTAATTATTATTTGTTCATAATAATTATTAATCAACACATTATTAATTAATTACTCATAATTGCAATTAATCAATAGGTTCAAATGTTGCCACTATATTCAAATAAATTGAATATTTAATTATTAATAATCCTATCAATTCTCTGATATTAAAGTCTTAGGGTTAGTCCACTAATTTAAATAACCATTAGTGACTCCCTTTAATCATTTCACAAACTCACATAACCACATAATGTTTAAATAAGCTTACAAAACTAACTCGTTAAAATTAAATCACATCTTTAATTAATAAGGAGTTTAAAATTCATGGTCGTTACAACTGGCGACTCTGTAAAACGTTCAAATCGTCGACATGACACATGTTGGCCTCTTTCCTAAAAAATCCTTCAAAACTTTTTTTCCTAAATAAAAAGAATAAGGGTAGAGAGAACTTAGGAAGATAGATTTGAGAAAACCCGGGTTATGAACCGACCTGCGGGATTTTTAAATTTTCCAACGTCGACAGGTGGCGACTCTGCTGGGGACAGTAGAGGGCTTAGGCTGCTTTCAAATCTTTTCAAATATTTCCTTTTCAAAACTATTGAATGCTTGAAATCCTGCGTCTCCACAGTCAATGGATGAGTGAATGCTGCGTCTTTACTTTGAATGAATGTGAATGAATGCTTTCTTGATTTAGTGCTTTGTACCCATATTAGTGCTTCGTACGAACTGTCATTACATGCATAAACGGTAAGGCACGAATGTGAATGTATGTTGTGTGTCTCTTTCACAAGAAGGATAACCCGGTCGGTGTTAAGTAATGACTCTAGGGGACGATTAAGTCTCTGGGGGTGCCTCATGAAAATACACCACTCAGATTCGCTCCAATTGAACGATCGGATTAACTTCCCTTCTAGTAGATTGCGATGATCTGGGAGCCTTCATGCCGAAACAAAAGCAGCGAGAGTAACCTAAGATAGGTCAGCCTCTGATTAACCAAATTTGAAGAGAAGCTTCTTCATGCCTTCCTCTTTTAATTCCATGTCAAGTCTCCAATTATTGAGGAACACAATGTAAACTTCAATAATGAAAGATTTACTTTCCCTGTCAAATAAATGTCATCCTGTCATCAAAATAACTAACCTCGGTTTTGCAGGATAAACCCTAAAAAACACATCATGCATCCAATCCTTACCTACCTCAGGAAATTGACACGCCTATGTTTTGTTGTAGGTGTAAAAATTGGTCATGTCACCAGATCTATATTCAAGAAAGCACTCAGTCCATCCGCAGACATGGCTTCAAGTGCTCTACCGGAATCCACCCCTGTCTCTAGGGAGGAGTTCGAAGGACTAAAAAATCAGATAGCCGAGCTAGCCGATTTCCTGCGAGAACAAAGTAAGGCCTTTAAAGAGAAACAATCTCAAGCTCATCCAGAACTAGGCCCATCTGGTAGTGGTGCTGGCGGTCAAGATACCGAAAAGGTCGAAACTTAGATTTATGGACTACAAAACCAGGACACCACCAACAAAACTCCTGAGATCATCCCTCTCGTCAAAGAATAGGAAGCTGGTGACATCATAAAAAAAGTACAATAGATGGACGAAACCCTTCGATATATCAAAGGGATTGGAGCATTCGGCAGTGTCAATTACTCTGACCTTTGCATATTCCCCAGGGCTCGTTATCCTGAAAAATTTCAAGTCCCCGACTTCGAGAAATATGACGGAATGGGGGATCCTAACACACACCTGAAAGTCTTCATCGGAGAACTCAGATCCTATGCTAAGGATGAGAAACTTCGAATGCAACTCTTCCAGAAGAGTCTAACCGGAGAAGCCTGAGCATGGTATGCCCGCTTGGACATTTCCAAAATTCACAGCTGAGAAGAATTGGCCCATGCCTTCCTCAGCCAGTACAGTTTTCAGTCACAACTGGCTCCAGACAGTTATCAAATAACCAAAATCAAGAAAAAGAACACTGAATCATTCAGAGAATATGCCCAACGATGGAGACGGGTCGCAGCACAACTCACCCCATCCATGACTGAATCTGAAATAGTCATGACCTTCATCGACATCCAAGAAGCACCTTACTATGAGAGGGTCCTAGCAGGCATAGGAAAACCATTCTGTGACACCCCCAAATCCGAGTACTTCATTTTCACATGATTTGGTGTTCACTTTCTAAATATAACATACATCTACCCAATAATAAATAATTACAAAATAAATTACAACCTTTATAAATACTTAAAATCTTCCTTATCAAAAGGATTACAACTTTTCAAAATAATTCCCAGGGTTACTCTAACCTTGACACAAACATATAATGCGGAAATAAAATATAACTCAAATAGTCTTATTGCAATCATTCAATAATTAAACAAGTTTTCACTTGTTTAGCTTCTCTTTGCCATTACTCGTTGACGGGGCATCGACACCTTCAACCTTAGCTGCTATGGTTATTTAATGCAAGAGTGAGCAAAAACAGCTCACTGGAATTACAACGATAAATAAGACATACAAGAATATCTTTGAAAATGTTTGAATAACATTACTTTCACAACGGTAAAGAATTGAATAATAGTTCTTTGATCACATTTATAAATCGAGTATATTATTCATCTGAGGGTCGTAAGACCTCGAACTTTTGTCCTAGGTTATAAACATTTCTATTTAAAACCTTTGACAGTCATTAAGACTATGGACCTTAACTCGTATTTAGGGGGATCAGCCCTTCGTACCATGTATGTGCACTACATGTAACGCTTTTGCGTGGTAACCTCTCCTAATGATTAGGTTGTTCATCTCAGTATTTGAATACAAGTCCGCACTAAAAAAAGTTTGGTTTGGATAAGCTTACAAGGGTAATTTAGAATTCACGTTCATCAACTAAGGATTAGTTGAATCGACTTTCAATAACTTAGAATAATTCAGAAATAAGTGAACAACGAATTAACGTATGCTTTAGAATTAAACTTAAAGCATTTAAAAGATAAGCTGGACCTTGCTTGAACAATAAGTCAAGATCACTTTATTTAAATCATAAACTTTCAATAAGTATTTTGTCCAATGTAGAAAATAAAAGGACAATTCAAACAACGAATATTTGAACTTTAAAGAACTTGTATTTAATTAACGAGTTCAGGGATAGAAGACTTGCATAAAAATTAATACAAGATTAGGGTTTAGAAAACTTGCCTCAAGCGCAAGCTACTAATACAATCGCGTTCTAACACTTCTTACACATATATATTTAATCACAATAACCTAAATTAGTTAACACGTAACTAATTTACATAATTAGTTGACCCCTCTATATTAACTCATTCTAGTTTAAATAAATAAATTAATAATTAACCATCACATAGTTAATTACACCACATAGGCATGCTCACATAATTAAGTCAAATAATAATGAATTATAATTTAAACATTTAATCTAATTATAATTACTCAAATTATAATCACATCTTATTTAATTAAATTATAAACAAATTATAATTTATAATTAATTAACTACATCATGCATTTACTAAATTATAATTACACAAATTATAATTATAATTAATCATGCAAATATTGAATTATAATACACAAGATTATAATCTATAATTAATCATGTATTTATTATAATTACATAAATTATAATTTAAAATTATCATTCACTTGATTAAATTAATGAACTATAATCATTATAATTTAACAAAATTATAATTTAAATTAAAACTTTACTCTAATTATAATTATAACCATAAACTATATTTTATTAATACAATTTATTAATATTCATTTAGCAATTTAATGTATGCTTAATCATGTCATCAATTATTATATTCAATTAGCCTTTTTATGAAACAACAAAATGCATAAAAAAATAACACAACTTGATTTTCTGCACTCCCCCCCCCCCCACCCCCGCCGCAGGGGCGGGGGTTTTACTCTTGATAGGCCCGTTAGGGCGGGCCCCTTGTAGCGAAACGCAGACAAATTCGCAAACTGTGCAGAGAAAAAGCCAATTTGGCTTATTTTTCCATACCAAATTCTAATTCTAGTTCATGCAATTCATATCAATGCATAGAAAACATAAACTTAAAGCTTCTAACATGATTCCAACATACATAAACATGCTCCTAGACACAAGATCATCTTAAACAATAAGAATCCATGTTTTAAAAACTCCAATTTGATATTTTCCAAAAACTCATAGTTTTCACAAAATAATTCACTATAAATCCAATTATAACCCAATTCAACTCGTAATTCATGCAATATTTCGTAATTGAAGATAGCATCATGATAAATTCTAAATAGGCATATTAACATATAAGAAATCCTCAATTTTCATTTTAAAACTCAACCAAAACATATGAACTTACAAGAACATCAATTTTCTATTAAAACATATTTTATAACCAATTTGATTTCTGAAAACTTGTTTATGGCATACAATTCACTCATAAACAACACATGAATACACTATATATAAAAAATTCATGATTATACAATTTCATGAAAATTTGCTTTGACAGAGAATAAAACACGAAGAACACATAAATTGAGTTCTAAAAATATAAAGGTAGAGATTATAGATTATACCTTGAAAGAGGAAGATGATGATTTCTAGGCTTCAAGTTTAGCAATTTCCTCTCTTCTTCTTCTTTCTCTCTAACTCACTGTGTTCTTTTCTCTCTAACAGTCTAACTTTCTAACGTAGTTTTACTTAATGTAATATACATATATAACTGATATAATAATATACGTATACTAATTACACTAAATAATATAATTAAATTAGTAGTTACAAGATTTCAAAAGCCATAAGGCTTTGTTTGGCAACAGATTAATTTAAAAAATTAATTTTGTTAACTAAGGCCTTGTTTGGGTAAAATGGGTTTAAAGCTAGTGCAAGGGCCCTGTTTGACAAAACCTTTTAAAAACTCTTTTCTTTATTTTAATAAATTATTTTAACACATATTTTAATGTTACACTTTAATTAATTAAATCTCTAACATTCTAATTTAATCAATTAAAATCTAACATCAATTAATCACATAAAAATTTACCACATAATTATAATTACTCGCTAATTATAATTCACGCAACACTTAACACATAAATTCATCTAATTTAATTCTCTCAATTAAATTAGAACTATACTATAAAATTAATATACATCAATTAAAGAAATTATTAAATATTCATTTAATTAATATATAGCACTTAATTAAATCACTCCACAAAATCACATAATTTATTTATTCAACTCAATAAATAAATCACATAAATATTTATTTACTCAATAAATATTAAAATTTAATATATAAAATCTCAATCGTTACACATTCTCTGAAATGATCAAGCATGGCGAAATGGCAGAAATAGGGCTCAAATCTAAGAAGATAAAAGATCTAACCGCCCTCGAAGCTGTCGCTGAACATATCCAATCCAGAAATTACGGGAGTAATCCCCGGAGGGTCCACAAAAAGAAAGACGAAGAAATCTCCTTAGTCTTACAAGGACAAAATTCAAGGGGTGAGTCAAACCACATGCTCATTCAAAGAAGGAACTATACCCCTTTCCAAGCTTCAGCACAGCCTGCAAACCCTCAATTCCAGAAAAACATGGAGGTCAAGCGTCAAAGAAATTTCACCCCACTAGGGGATTCCCTCTAGAATGTTTTCAAACTTCTTACAGCTCATAAGAAGATTGTTCAACTCCTTCCACCAACCAACACTAACGGAAGAACTTCAACCCTAACAAGAAATGTGCTTATCATTCCGGATCTCCAGGCCATGACACCCAAGACTGTTGGTCTCTCAACCATAAAATCCAAGACTTGATTGACAGCGGGGAGATTGTGGTAACAAAGTCTGAGCGACCCCATGTCCAAGACAATCCTCTCCCACAGCATAAAGAGGATAATGTCAACATGATCAGCACCTCAAGTGGAGAAGGATCTAAGTACCTCCGCTATGTTGAGGAACCAAGTCAATCCAATCTCAGCAGCCTAGAAAGTTGGGAAACTTTTGAGAAGCGATTCTTGATGTAGCAAGAACTAAAGTCTCTTAAGGAACAAATCGAGCAGTTGGCTGAACTGGTCGTCTACCAGCATCAACTCACCAGGAAGATGTTGAAGAAAATCCATCAATCCATTGGCAGTCATTCTCCCACGACGAAAGTCAATCCAATCCCCAGTAGGGATCATTGCCAGTTTCACGAACAACAAATGGTCAAAAATGAGTATACTCGAGAGGGTAGAAAATTCCTATTTCAAAGGAACTTCACCAATCTGAACAAGTCAATGGAAGAAATCCTCCAAATGCTGATCAACGAGGGGATGGTTGCAGATCTGTTACCCTCATTAAACCCTCAATCCAGAAAATTCAAACCTGACCAGATATGTCAGTACCATTCCAATTCTCCCTGCCATGATACAGAAGAATGCTTGGGCGTTTCGAAACCTGATTCAAAACCTGATCGAGAAGGGTGACCTGATTAGAGGAGATCAAATCCTCGACCTTTCAGATAAAAACAGCCTCTAGATCCTTACTGCATGGAGTCAGGACACAGTGGCTGTCCTATCTTGTGATAAAGAATCAATCCTCACACCCTTGGTACTGACAGGAAAAGGGGTCCAAAAAGTTCAAAATCCTGTGAAGGTGGCTGCACCCCAGCCTTTAATCTTGCCCTTCAGACCTCAAGTATCCAATCATCAGTCTGAAGAAGGTCCCATGGAACTACGGGGACATTAAAAGCTCTACTTGCAATAACATTTCCATCCTGTCAAAGGATAATCCTTTGTACCTGCCTCAACGGGTGATCAAACAAGTTACCAAAGCAAAAGAAAAGGTGGCTAAAGAAAGGATCAAAGAGTTCTTCAACAAAATGGGACACCATGAAATCAAGATAGTGCAAAACTTGAAGAACGCACCTAAGCAAGTATCCATTCTCGACCTGGTCTTATCATCAGAAGACCATCGCAACATTCTAGTGAAAGTGCTGGAAGAAGCCCATCTGCCACACATGGTAGACACCGAGAAATTCCGTCATGTGATCGAACACATCTTCAACAACAATGTGATATCAGACGATGATATCCCGACAGAGGGAACAGGCCATCACAAGTCCCTGCATATAGTCCGTAATGTCCTCCGGATACGTGATCAGAGGAGTGTTCATTGACAGAGGATCTTCCCTCAACATTTATCCATACGACACTTTGGAAAGAATGAAGATGTGACGAACTGAGAATTTTGTAAAGGTTTTTGAATATTTATTGAAATAAATAAATATTTTTGATGATTTAATTATTAAGTTAAATAATTAATTCATGAATTTATGGTAGATTAAGTTAATTATATGTGTTACATTGATTAAATTAATGTGTAGTAATTTAATAGTTCAAAGTATATATTTACTTGAGTTTATTTGATTAAATGAATTAATTAAATAAGCATAATATTATCCTAATTAATTTAATAATTAATTAGAGAATTAATAAATTGACATAATTAATAAATAAGAATATTGATTACGTGACAATGTGAATTAATGTAAAGTTATTATATTATATTTAATTGATTTAAATAAAATTAATTGAGTAATTAATAGTGTGACAATTAACTATATAGTAAATTAGTTAATTAAAATAAATAGAAAAAGAATTAGTGTGTTAGCCAAACAAGGCCCTTGTAGAGGTTAGTCCGTTATTTAATACAACGGTAGATTATATATACATATATGTATATTTTATCAGACGTTTACATTATTTTTCAAAGTTAAAAAGTCAGAGAGAATAGATAGAGTTCTGTGAAGAAGAATTGAGAGAGATAGAGAGAAAAGAAATTGAGAAATCACTGTGTTGTCTATGAGTGTATTCATCTTCATCATCTTCAAAAGGGTAATTCCCTTCTTTTAGGTTTTCAAAATTTATATTTCCTCAAAGTTCTTCAATACGTATTTGAAAGTTTCTATAAAAACTAGTTTTGAAATAAGTCATGATATGGCTATATATATTTGTGTGTGTGATTATATCGTGTTTTATATTTGGTATGAATGATTTAAAATGATCAAAATCATGCAATTTGGCCTTAATTGGGTTTTTAAAAAAGTTACAGAGTTCTTATACGTCTTTGTAAAAATTTCTCTATTAATAATTATTTTGGTAATTAAATCAAGATATTATCATATATGTAACCATATATGTTAGTATTATGTGTTAAATCATGTATACATGATTTATAGTGATCACACCAAGTCATTTTGTTGAATAATTGGGTTGTATGAAATACAGATTATTGAATATGGTATGAATAACCCATATGGGTTAAATAAATGTTTAAATCATATGTCTAACTTAAAATTGACACTTGATTATGATAATACATGTTTAAACAAGGAAACCAAACTTTGAACGGACGGATTTGGAGTTATAACGAATCCGTGACGTCAAATTTCATGTTTTTCTTCAAAACTATTAAGAACACCAAGAACGGTAAAATTTCATGATTTGATTCGAGTAATTGCATGATTTAAGATGTTAAAAACATGTTAATAACATTGTATGATGTTTCTATGAAGTTTTTACTTCATAAAAATCATGGTACTAGTTTGATTTGTATTTAATTGGGATTATTGGGCCAATAAAGTGTTAAAATCGCGAACCAGAAAGTGCACCAGCAGTGTGCCCACCCCAGCAGGTCCCCATAGCCATAAAGCCCCACCCCAGTGGGGGTGGGTGCTGTCCGGGGGGGGGGGTTTGGTTTTCAAGACTATTTTGATCTCCTATAGTAAAATAAGCATAACTTCTTCATACGAACTCCGATTAAGGCAATTCAGAATGATTCGGAAAGATAACGAGTAGATCTACAACTTTTATTCTTTAAGTTTTTTGATTTGAAGTCACTAAGAGGGGTCAAATTGGCCATCTTTGTGACTGATGCGTATTCGGAGGTAATCGGAGGGCGTCGAACATGCACGTATGCAAGTGTAGTGCTCTCGATGATAAAAGATGTTGTTTTAAATTATAAAACATGAATATTATATGATTTGAAGTTCATGTTAATAAACTAAGTTATTGACATGTATAAGATAATGTGAAGGTTCAAGTTAACAAACTAAGTGCGAACTTGAATATTGTGATTGTAAAACTTGATTATAATTGTTTGAAAGGATTATACCTATAAGATATGCATATTGTGAATTCATACTCATGCTATGTGGTTAGTTAATAAGTTAACACTAGGAACTCAGTAGTAAGTTGACTTAAATGAAAAGTTCAATAGTTGAACATAAAAGTTATGAAACTAATCGACATCGTATGCATAATGTAATGTGTAGGACGTTGAAGAATTGAATTATAACTAGATTTGTAGCTTGCGCACGAGGCAAGTATTCTATCCCTAACTTATTATTGTTGAGCAAGTATTCTAACCTTACTTTTATATTGAGCAAGTTATAGACCTAAATTCTATATCGAGCAAAGTTCTTATTCTTGATTACTCAAGTTCAGAATTTCATATGAGATGCTATGATTATTTTAAAAGTACCATTTCAGTATACAATACTTATTCGATTGTATACCCTTGAGAAGTTATTATTAAATTGAATATCATATATTGATGAATCCTTTAAGAATAGCGAACCCTTATTGATTCAACTAGTCCATAGTTGATGAACGTTCTAAATTCTAGAGCTACTATTGAATTATCCAAGCCAAACTTTATTTGGTGTGGACTCTGATGTCAAACTGAGATGAACAATCCTATTAAAGGGGAATTGATGATGCTTTAAGCTGTTGAGGTATTGTGCACAGTATCGGTACGAAGGGCTGATCTCCCTAAGTATGAGAAGTAAAGTCTATAGTCTCATGACTGTTAAAGGTTTAAAGGTTAATATACTTGACAACCTAGGACATAGTTCAAGGTCTTATGACCCTCAGAAGTAATTTTGATTCTCGATTATTATTCTTGATTCAAAAATTGAGCTTTCTATTATTCAGATTTCTTTGATTTCACTCGCATGTTATTATTGTCATATTTTTATACTTGCGGGCATTTGTGCTCACTCTTGCATAATAACATTGCAGCTAAGAATGAACGATGTGATGAACCTTCTAGTAGCAAGGGCAAAGAAAAAGCTAACAAGTGTTAAAGACTTGTGGTGTTATTAAAATGTTAAAGTCCAAGACTTATGTGTATTTATTAAGACTTATTTGTTTACGTTTCCGCAATAGAGATTTAAGGTTAAGTATAACCTGGGATTGATTATGTATTTACTATTTCAGATGTTGTAACCCTACTATAGGGAAATGATGGATTATTTATCTATTTAATGAATTTCTATTATTATGGGTAGATAGTCATATGATATTTGAACAGTGAACACCAAATCCTGGGAAAATTAAGATACTGGATTTGGGGGTGTCACAGAAGATCAATCTAAACTGGATCAAAGCCAGCCATATAGTCATCCGGGCTTTTGATGGATCTCGCCGCCAGGCTATGGGGGAAATCGAGCTTCCTCTAGAAATTGGTCCACACACCTTCTACGTATCCTTCCAGGTGCTCAACATCGCCACTGGATACAACTTGCTGCTGGGCAGACCATGGATCCACATGGCAAAGGGCAGTGCCATCCACCCTCCATCAGCAACTCAAGTACATCATCAACAGCAGCCTCATCATGGTCAATGCCAAACCGGAATACCCTACCTATATACATGGGGACATGCCAGTGATTAGCCTGGACGCAGGGATTGAGCCTGCAAGTTTTCAAGCTTTTGAGGTGAGCGATACTCAATACCTACCTATCGGGGCACCAGCCCTAAAGCCTAAAGTGTCCACCGAAGTAATGACCGTAGGCCAAGAAATGGTATCTTCGGGTTTCCAACCTGCAGAAGGGTTGGGAAAGGATAAGAAAGGAATCAAGATGCCAGACCAAATCTCAAGTCAGACTGGAAGAGCAGGATTGGGATATTCATCCTGGTCAAGCCACCGGAATCCACACAAACATCCCAAGGCTCATGCCTCTACAATTCTACTCCCAAACCTCACAAGTACAGGATCGGTCAAAACTATAAGGAAAGTCCCGACTGTCGTATCGGCCATGCTATTTCCTCCAATCATACCTGTCCATGAAAGAAAAGTCCTCAAGCCTGAGGCAGATAGCAAAAAGGGAAAAGAAAAGATCCTGTACGAAGGATGAGACCCATTCGCTAACATGAGAGTCATTATCAACTACGAGGGTATGAATGACAAACTCCTCGATAGTGACGACGGAGATCATGTCCAAATTCCTCACATCAAGAAGAGGAGCAATCCACAGAAAAGCCTCGGCCCTATTCTAAAGGATGTCTCAGTCATTATCCAAGACGAGGCAGACAAGCACAATTCCTCGATTCTCCCAATTCATGAGAATTGACATTGTACAACTGGAGCAGTGTCCCTTGTCTAAGTCGAAAAGGGTAAAGGGGCAGAGAGTACATCTGCCCTTAATCATGCTTTCATTTACTGCTTACTTTTGATTACACAGCTAGAGCAGTAACTTTTGTCATGCTTTACAAATGCCATGTGTATTTAAGCAGTTGTATATATTAATGAAAGCATTTTTTGTTTTCAAGACCCAAGCATTGGATGTGTGTGTCTATGTTGATGAGATGCCAACCTGTCAAAACGACTTCCGACTTTAATGTAGAATTGAACTTTGACTTGATGGATATTGATCAAGAGGAGGAGGATAACTATGAGGTTCCAGAGGAGATCAAGCAATGGGTCAAAGCCAAACCCAAACCAAACATCGAACAAACCACCACCATCAACATAGGAACCTCCGAAAACATCAAAGAAATCCAAATAAGTTCAGACCTCACACCAGATCAAAAGGCCGACCTGATCAAAATCCTAACACAGTACCAGGATGTATTTACATGGTCACATGAGGACACGATCGGCCTCTCTACTGACATTGTCATCCATCGAATGCCCATCAAAGAAGGGTTCAAACTAGTCAAATAAAAGCTCAGGCGATTGAAACCTGAGTGGAGT
The DNA here is from genome assembly GCA_020205555.1 of Panax stipuleanatus. Classification (NCBI taxonomy): domain Eukaryota; kingdom Viridiplantae; phylum Streptophyta; class Magnoliopsida; order Apiales; family Araliaceae; genus Panax; species Panax stipuleanatus. The sequence goes on from CM035124.1 coordinate 67,676,358, forward strand.
CTCAAAGTCAAGGAAGAAGTCGTTAAACAATTCAAAGCCGGAATCATCATGGGATCAACATACCCTGAATGGCTGTCAAACATATTCCTCATACCTAAACCAGGTGGGAAGGTACGAGTTTGTGTGGATTATCGGGATCTGAACAAAGCCTGCCTCAAGGATAATTTTTCGGTGCCTTTCATCCACATTCTAATCGACAATACTGCGCAATATGGAATGTATTCCTTTGTGGATTGCTTTGCTGGTTACCAACAAATCATGGTTGCTGAGGAAGACCGGGAGAAAATAGCCTTTATCACTCCCTGAGGAACTTTTCTGCTACCGATGGCTATCCTTCGGCCTCATCAATGCCGGAGCTATGTATCAGCGAGCCATGATGGCCCTCTTTCATGACATGATGCACAAAGAAATAAAAGTCTATATCGACGACATCATCATCAAATCCCGGAGGGAGGACTATTATATCGACCATCTTAGGAAGCTGTTCAACAGGTTGCGAAAGTACAACCTCAAGCTAAATCCTGCCAAATGTGCTTTTGGTGTCAAAGCAGACAAACTGTTAGGATTTCTAGTGAGCAATCGGGGCATTGAGCTCGACCCCGCCAAGATCAAAGCCATCACTGAAATGTCCGTACCTCGTACAAAGAAGGAGATACATGGATTCCTAGGAAGGATTAATTTCATAAGCAGATTAATTTTCCAGCTCACAGCAACCTATGAACCCATCTTTAAGCTGTTAAGGAAGAATTCCTCCACCAAATGGAATGAGGATTGTCAACAAGCCTTCCTTGACATCAAGAAGCAGCTGACAGAAGCTCTTGTTCTGATTCCCCTAAGGGAGGGAGTCCCTTTGTTCATGTACCTGTCTGTCAATGCCAATGCAATGGGCTACATGTTAGGACAAAAGGATGATAGTAGTAAGGAAAGAGCCATCTACTACATCAGCAAAAGATTCAGCAGTGGTGAACAGAAATACACCCTGATCGAAAAGACATGTTGTGCATTAGCATGGGCCGCCATGAGGTTGCAACACTACTTGCATGGGCATACAACCTACCTCATATCCCGCATGGATCCACTAAAATACGTATTCAACAAACCAATGCTGAATTACCGACTGTCCAAATGGCAGTTGATCCTAAAATAATTCGACATTGTCTACATAACTCAGAAGTCAATCAAGGGTCAAGGCATTGCAGATCAATTAGCAGAAGCACCTTCAGGAGGGTTCGAGCCCTTGGAAACATATTTCCCCGATGATGGGATCATGATATTTCAACAACTCCAGTCAGAGAATACATTCCAACCATGGAAAATGTATTTCGATGGAGCGGTAAATATGGAAGGTTCTGGAGCTGGTGCAGTCCTTATCTCTGGTACAGGTGATTAATATCCTGTGGCTACCAAACTTTAATTTGGCAATACCAACAACATGGCCGAGTACGAAGGCTGTATCATAGGGTTGAAACTAGCCCAATCCATGTCTATCAAACACCTACTCGTCTTCGGAGATTCCGAACAGGTCATCAGACAGACCACCAGTGCGTATCTCACCAAAGAACTGCATTTGCTAGCCCTACCATCGACAAGTCCTCAAAATATCCTGAGAATTTGAAGCAATAACCTTTGTTCACATTCCTAGGGGTCGGAATGACTTCGCTGATGCATTAGCAATGTTGGCTTCATTAATCTGCATGTCCGATAAGAGTGGATTTCCCAACATTCAGTTCACAATTCAAAAAGCCCCGACATATGAAATTATTTGGGAGAAGTATCAGATGAAATACCTCCTGTCAAGCAGCCTTGGTTTCAAGACATCAAAGAATATCTCCGTGATGGATCCACACCCGCTGGGGCAAGTACCTCAGAGCGAAACGGATTCACAAAATGGCCATGAAGTTCTATTTGAGCAGAGATGCACTTTACAAAAGAGATGCTGGAATAGGCCTGTTAAGATGCCTCGACAAAGAGCAAGCCCAAAGACTAATGGATGAAGTCCATGGCTGAGTCTGTGGCCCACACATGAACGGCCATCTGCTGGCCAAGAAGATAATCAGAACAGGACATTATTGAATCTCGTTCAAAGCTAATTGCGATGATCACGTCAAGAGATGCTTCCAATGCCAAATATATGGAAATGTCATTCACGCTCCTCCAAATGAGCTGCATAACATGAGTTCACCATGGCCTTTCTCTATGTGGGGAATGGACGTGATAGGTCCAGTGGAACCTAAAGCCAGCAATGGTCATTGATTCATCTTCACCATGATCGATTACTTCACCAAATGGGTTGAAGCAGCCTCTTTTCCCAAAGTCACAAAAGAGGTCAACATTAGTTTCATCAAAAATAATGTCGTCTGTCGATAATGACAACCAGAGGTGATCGTATCAGACAATGCCAAAAACCTGAACAATCAAATGATGATGGATCTGTGTAGTAAGTTCACATCAGGCATCTCAATTTCGTCATCTATCGGCCCAAGATGAATGGTGTTGTTGAAGCGGCCAACAAAAACATCAAGAAGATCATGCAGAAAATGTCCGCCAATCACAAGGACTGGCCTGACCTGCTGCCTCGCACCCTGTTAGCATACAGGATGTCAATGCGCACCTCTACTGGGGCTACCTTCTTTGGTTTACGGCATGGAGGTATTCCTTCCCGTAGAAGTAGAGATGGAATCTTTGCGAGTGTTAATCGACGCTCAGATAGACGAAGATCAGTGGTTGCAAGACCGGTACCATCAACTGTTCTCTGATAGATGAAAAGAGGGCTACAACAATTTTTCACGGACAGTTATACCAGCAAAGGATTGCCAGATCCTACAAGAAGAAGGTCCGAATCCGGCAATTCAAAGAAAAAGACTTGGTGCTGAAGAAAGTCCTGGCCAATTAAGATGAAGCCAAAGGAAAGTTTTCCCCAAATTGGGGAGGCCCTTTCATTATCAAAGAAGTGTTGACTGGAGGAGCTATCAGACTACAAGAGATGGATAGGAACGAATTTCCCTAACTAATCAATTCAGACACCGTGAAAAGGTACTACGTTTGAAGCACATATATACCCGCATCCGGGTCCTACAAATCAAATCAGGTTCATTTTTTCACTAGAAAGCCGAAACTACGAATGACCTGATCTCCCTCAACCCGGGAGTACGTAGGTAGCCATCTTTGGTGCGGTCAAACCAAACTAAATCCAAAAATTCAAAAATTTAAAAAAAATTAAAAACATCAAATCTTTCTCCAATCAAGAAAGACGGAACTACGAACGACCTGATCTCCCTCAATCCGAGAGTACGTAGGCAGCCATCTACAGCGATGTTTGACCTTCAAGAAAAACAAAAAAATGAAAGACCAGTTCCAAGACACCAAAGACAAATAGAATCTAAATTCTGTCAAACTACCCTGGTTAACAGGCCCATCTGAGATACTCCCTGACACCTCAACTGTCAGTCCATCTAGGAGAAGCTCAAGATACATCTACAACTGCGAGTCATGAAAGAAGTGGTAATCACTCAGCAATGACTATACATCTCCAGTCAGGAAAGTGCATCAAAAATATATTTCTCTGATATATAAAATTGTTTAATATACATAATGCCCTGTACATGACAAAAATGGTTGATCTAGTCTATGCAGGAAAAATAAAGCTAGTCTATGGACCCATGGATAAGCGGGTCAGCAATGCCAGCATGACATCTCTCACTGAAGATGGTGGAGCAGCCGTAAGTGCAGTCCACTCAGCCTCTATATGGCTCAGAACATCCACAGTCATCTACAAGGTGGCACTGTGGTCATCAATGTAAGCACTCATCTCGGTGACCAAACCATGGGTGTAAGATCGAAGAGCAGTACTATCAGTAATGTGGAAATCACAGGAAGCTATAGCCTCATCCCTCTCCGCAAAAGCTGCATCTCGGGCAATCAAAGTCTCCTCAATCTCAACAAAGGGTGCATCCCTAGCTGAGCGAACCTCATCTAGCTCTTCCACTGCAGTATCCAGAGCAGAGCAGAGCTCCTCCTACTCAATCAATCCAGCATCCAAAGCGGCCCTGAGACCATCCCTCTCAGCAAAAGCTAAATCTCTACCAGACAAGGCAGCCAACATATGTACTCTAGACGAGTCTCGCTCAAAGGTCATCCTGAATAGTGAGTCTGCTAAAATCGAATCTGTCCCCATAGGAATAGTCAGGGAATCGCTAACCAGAGTAGCGGTCAAGCCCATGAATAGCTCATCCTTGGTAGGAGAATCTGGATCCTTCATGGGCTCCTCCTCGTCAGAGTCCTCACTAGGAGATGAAGAAGCCTCTGCTACCACTCCTGTCTCTGCCTCCAACCATGCAGAATACTCTGGAGAACAGCCCGGGTGGCTACTGGAGAAATTAGCCCTCTCCCGATGAGTCCAACACTTATATACTCTGACCAAGTTGGCGGATGACATAGAAGAAGTCGACATCCTCTGATCAGTAGACCCCTTAAAATGGTGCAAACTCTGCAGCTGATCAAACTGACACATGACTGCCAAAGGATAATAGGTAGTCATTCCCCTCAAACGTGCTAGGGGAAAATAATCCAGGCCAGATGCATGGGTAATAAAGCTATATGGGGACGCTAGCCCTGAGCATGGCAAAATCAACGGATGTTCAATATCCGACAAAAATGCCAACCATGACTTTGCACCAATGCACTCCGCAAGCTGAAAGGAGTAAGCTGTGGATGTCTCGTGGGTGAAGCAAAAACCCCGAGGCCTGAAGAATCCAATCGGTCGTATATGGGACATTAGCCATATATACAGCAAAATTAAGCTGCCCCTGAAAACTCTAGATGGGTATTACAATGAGTGGCGGATCGAAATGTCTCAGCCAATATAATCGGGATGATGATACTACCCTGTCTAAGGGCTCTAACCATGACTACCAATCCCACATCCAAATGATCCAAGCGAAGCGGCATGTAGACGTATGCCATAATACACATCAGCAGAATGTCTACTCTGGCCAGATGTCATGCCTCTGCTAAAGTAATAAAATCCCCGATATGGCGCTCATAGCTATTAAGCTCGCCAAAGAGCTCAATCAAGAAGTCCATAGAGATCATGTGCCCAGAAACGATCTCATCCATGACTACACTCTAACGAAGACTGGACAGCCGGATAAACAGTCTCCGCATGTCGCTAATCGTCGTCAGAGCACACGGCAACTCTAAGTCCAAACCGGTAAATCTCTGGTACTCCTCCAGAGTCAGCGTCAGCTCACGCTATCCAAAATGAAAATCCTGCCTATCAAGAATCCAGCAGGGTAAAATGCCCTCAATGAATCCGACCGGAACTTAAAAATCTGCAAGGGCCAACGAATGCCCCAACATCTGGTCCACCCTCCCCCTAGCTGAAAAGGGTAGACTATCGTACCAGGACCTCAATGATGTTGCCACCTCAGACGGTGGTAAGTGCTCAATACGACTGACTGAAGACGGCGTCATCTGTAGCACCGTATGACAAGATCGTCCAGAGGTCAAATCAAGTCACATCTGTCTGAATGCATACACATGACAAAATACATGCATGATAACAGTAATATAAACTTGATGCAGAAGATAAGATATAGCAAGAATATCTACAACAAGCTATTTAATGCAGACATCATCCTTGTATCTTGATACAAAGCAAAAGGAAGAATACAGGGAAATGGGGCACCACCACCCAGCTAACACAGTGGTCTATCAAAATGATGGCACAAATGCCGAATAGCCAAAATAGTGGCTGACCAAAAAATATAGCTCCGATCGACCTGCTCCATCTCCTCGGTGGATACAAAACCGCTGCTATTAGGCATATCTGGGCGGTACAAGGGAGGATTTGCCCCTACAAAACTGCTGCTAAATGGACCTAAAGAGGGACCCACTCCTGAGCTGGATGGGTAAAAAGAAGATGCCTCTGATAGATCTCGGCCAAGGTGCCTGATAAAGAAACTAGCCTGATCCAACTCCTTGGTCAGATCTGTTATCTGGTCTGCATGAGTCGGCTCCCTGAGGCAAGCTATCCAATCTATCATCATCACGGATCCTGGCACCATGTCTGCCATGAAATGAGTAACACGGGTCTGAGCTCCAATAGTACGAAGAGCTCCACCATCTACTGAATGCCTCTTGGCTATACGGACCCTCTGATAGGGTGAAGCCATCAATTCCCTTCAAAGGGATGTCTATCAAAGGCACAGTCAATTGCCAATGATGCCAAGCTAGAGGAACAATAGGAATGCGGATCTCCCCCGTGATGCTCCTAATAGCACACTCTCTAAGATAAAGCTCCCAGCCTCCCTCCGTCAATAAAGGTACCATGCGGGTCGACAAATCAAACTCTTGGCCAGTAGGGTCACCTCCCTTGAATCTGACGGTCAAGAACTCGGATGTGTACGGCGTCCATCTAATTGAACCCGCCATCAAAAGCTCTAACTGCAAATGGGCATAAGTGAATCCCTCAGTAATAGGGACCTCCATCAAAGTGGAGTGATGCCACCTCCGTTCTCGAGGATAGGTCTCTAGACCTAAAGCAGTAGCGGGCCGTAGGTAAGGAAGCCTCTCAAATGCCCAAAGCTGATCATGTAAATATTAAAAGTTCTTAGTGATCAAGACTGACAAAAATGCTGAAATCAATAAGGTACAGAAAGATGTACTCACCAGCAAGAATGGGTAAAATCCTAACCAAGCCCGTCAAACCCTCCGAAAACATGCGCATGCCACGGAGAAAATAGGCAAAGGTATAGGAGCCCCAATCAAAGTCACTGAGGCACTCTATATATCGAGTGGTGCTAATCAAGGCGAAGGACACAGTAGACGAGTTGTCAGCCACAAAACAACCCCTGATGATCGACAAAAACAATCGCCTCAGAATGCGATCTCTATCCCTCTGATCATTAGGCAGAGGCTACTGCAAAGTCCCATCCTAGGCATCTATACTCAAGGGACCAGATTGGACCGTTCGACCCTTGAATGCCGTCGTCGAAACTTCCTAGCAGGAACTGAACGACAGTGGGTGTAATGTCAGCAATGACAGGCACTGGTTTGCCCTCAAACTCAATACCGATGATAAATCTCCAATCCATAGGAATCATCATCACCTCACAATCTAACAGATGAAGGGACTGAGTCTGGTGGAACCAGCGCTCAGACAAAGCCCGCATATACCCCCAAGGGCAACGGCGGGGCAGGATCAAGAAAAAGACTTGAAAGCCCCAGCTATCTACGATCTCCCTGTAATCCTCGTGTAGAGTATGATACAGGGAGTGCACGTTGAACCAGTTCCCTCGAGGCTGCTTGAAGCCGGGAACCTGCATCAAAAACCAACCCAAGTCAAAAATATGTGCCCCGAGAATGGCTAAAAGGAAGAAAAGAATCCAGAGAGAAGAAAGACTTCAAGTCACCTCGTTGGTGTGAAGATATCTCGAAGGATGGAGAATCAAGTCGCCCAACAACTTCTGCGTCTGCACAGCAATGCCTGGGACCTCTGCACGTGGAGCCTGAACGGGAGTAGGAGTAGTTAACGAAGCCTCCTCATCATCAATATCCAGTGGTTGCGCGTCCTGTGCTGGATGAATCATTGCCTCCACCAATCTATGTGGCGTCTGAGCTGGACGTGGCTGAGGCACATCAGAAACCCTCTTACGTCTAACACCAGAGGATACCCTACTGGAACTGTCGGGTCTATCATGATCCATCGATGACAACAAGTCTTCAAATCACCTCAGAAAGGGTGTGGTAAGCCTAAAACCTGTGGCTTATCATTTTCAATCAGTCCAGCATATATCTCTAGGTCCTAAGACATGCATTGGTCAGTCAAAAATACCCCGTGAAGTTAAAACTGTATGTTTTCAAAACCTAGAAGCTAAAAAACCTGCATAGATCAGTAAAAACTCCCCCACAGAGTCAAAAATGCATATTTTTCAAAACCTAAGATTTTGGAAAAATTTTCGCCAGTCTCCTTTGTAAAATGGACTGCCCACGTGCACACAGGCATACCTAGGTGGCTATTCAGTTGCACGCCTACCCAAAAATAGAAACAGTTCATATTTATAAAAAAAAATCAAAAGTCAGCCTCACATGGTAGCCAAATTACCATGGACATTTTTAGTTGAAAATCCAGGCTCACTAGGCCTCAAAAAGGATTATTAAACTCACCAAAAAAGTGGAAAATAACACTGTCTCAGAACCTGAATTTTCTTACATCCAAACGTGCATTACAGTAAGATATTCATACATATATAGACAGAAATTTTTTTACAGGTCATATAGGCATACATTTTTCATACATTACGTCTAAAAGCACCCTAAGTGGTTCGCATGCTTTTAATGGTCAAAAGCTATAAAAAAAGAGAGCATGTAAAACGTTACCTGCGCTGCGCTGAACGCATAGGAGCTGATAGAATCAGAATCTGGCTGCTCAAACTCCATAGATCTGAAAAAGAAGATCGAAATCCTTTCGTAGCTCAAACGAGAAACTTGCAAAATGAAAACTCCCGAGCTCTATTTAAAGCCCTAAGTGGTCGCACCTCCACCTGCGGCTACCGCAACCCCATCTATGGCAGCCCAGGGTGGGTCCCACTCCCCTGGGCCTGGTTCGGTTCGAGTCAAAATGAAGTTTAAATGGCCTGCCTAGTCAAATCTGAAGAGAAAGTCGCTACAGGATTGAGCGGTTTGTCCTGAAATCCTGCGTTTAAGCAGTATAATCCTGACAGAAAGGGAAACTTCACGAAGACCCTTAGTATTCATCCCAGAGCCATGTCCGGGGATCAACAAATCAAACTACAAAAAAACTGCTCAAAACTATCGAAAACTGCCATTTTTTCAAAGTTCGAGTACTGACCGAAGCAGTTTCAGCCGTTGGCTCAGCCCTAGCGAAGTTCGGGTACTGACTGAAGCAGTTTCAGCCGTTGGCTCAGCTCCAGCGATGTTTGGATACTGACCGAAGCAATTTTAGCCGTTGGCTCAACCCCAGTGAAGTTTGGGTACTGACCAAAGCAGTTTCAGCCGTCGGCTCAACCCTATCGAAGTTCAGGCACTGACCGAAATAGCTTCAGCCGTTAGCTCAGCCCCAGCAAAGTTCGGGTACTGACCAAAGCAATTTCAGTCGTTCGCTCAATCCCAGTGAAGTTCCGGTACTGACGAAGTCTAGTTCAACCGTTGGCTCAACCCCAATGATGTTTCCACCATCGGACTAGCCCATAAGACGCCGGGAGATGATCTATGGGCAAAAGTCATATAATACTCCATCTTCACAAAGAACAGATGATGGAATATGTTATACACATTCTCAAAGGGATCACCGAGGTAGCATCAATCATATCCACCTCATCAGGATCTACGAAGCTATTGCAGAGGACGTCATCCCCAGCAGATCAAGACGAAAAATCTATTATAGCTCATCTTCAACAATCTCATCAAAGTCAAACAAGTTATCGTGAATAATTTCATCACCAGTAGAAAATGACAAAACGAGTTCATGGTAACTTACTAATAACATCACTAGCTGTCCCGGACAACGGTATTCCTAGCAGATCGATGACGTAAGCAGTCAGAGTAGGCCCATTCTACTCAAAGACGCCCAGTCCTTTGAAGTAGTTCTGGCACTTTTTATTTTTAGTGTCTACTAATCTATATCCTGTCCATTCCATTGCATTGCATGGACTTGATAAAGAGGGGATTCTGTAGACACTCAAAATTTTTCCTTGCCCTATGTAGACACTAGAAATTTTCCTTGCCCCAATACTAATCTGATAGAAGGGCAAGACCGTCAATCAATCCAAATCCGATCACCAACACCGGTCCAGCAAGTTAAATCCGATCCTCAATATCGGTACTCCAGCTAAATTCTATCCTCAATATCGGTAATCAAGTTCCGACAATCAATGGGACCATCAATCCAGTTCTGACAGTCAATTGGAACCATTAATCTAGCTCTGACAGTCAATCAAACCATCAACTCAACCCTGGTCTCAACCCGGGAAGCCAGCTCAACCCCGGTCTCAACCCGGGAAGTCAACTCAACCCCGGTCTCAACCCAGGAAGTTAACTCAACCCCGGTCTAAACCCGGGAAGTCAAGCTCAACCCCAATCTCAACCCAGGAAGTCAAGCTCAACCTCGGTCTTAACCCGGGAAGTCAACTCAACCCCGGTCTTAACCCGGGATGTCAAATCAACCCCGGTCTCAACCCGGGAAGTCAAGCTCAACCCCGGTCTCAACCCGAAATGTCAAGTCAACCCCGGTCTCAGCCCGGGAAGTCAAAGCAACCTCGATGTCAGCCAGAGGACATGTCAAGCCATCTCTGATTTCAATCCGGGAAACACAGTCAACCCCAGCATCAATCCGGAAAGTGCAAGTCATCCCCGGTCTCAACCCGGGACTTCAAATCAACTTCTGACATCAGCCTGAAGCTTCACAACAACTCCAGGACAAAACCTGGAATGACCACGTCAGCCTCGGAGACAACCCCGAGGTCAAAAGAATCACCGGGACCCAAATCTTGGAATCTGCCCCCGAAAGTCAATCAACGACCCTACCGACACTACAAGCAACCCCAGGAGGGGTACAACGGTCATTTTATCAATTTCCCACTGACTTGGTCAAACTCAAGCCAAATATATTTGACAACGTCATAACGAACCCTAACGACCATCCCGAGTGGCAAATACGCAAGACAGCTCAACGGATAAACTATGGGGAATCAAAGACCTGGTTATAAACCCGTCTTCTTGAACCCAGAAAATATTTTTTCTCATGTCATTGCAACACTCTCGGTGAGAGCTTTCTGGAAATGTACAACACGCTTCAAACGGACGCTCCGATCCAAAAATTAGAAAGTTTTCGACTGGACATCGCATTGCTCGGAGTGCATGTACTTCGAGACAACTAAGCCTGACAGTCAGGGCCCGCCGCATGGGGCCGCACCTCCACCCGTGGCTACCACATGTAGAGGTGTGGCTCCCCCTTTATAAATAGAGGGGCAGCCCCCTCTCATTTCATATAATTTTTTGAGTAGCGAAGCCCTGCCCGACTGATATTTTGACTTCTAGACCTCTTCCAAACCGAAAGTTTTTCACTCCAACACGTAGATATACCCAAATACTACCACATATCAAAAAATCACAGGTAGATTTGGATGTTTCAAGCCCATTAAGTGGAAAAAACCCCGTTGTGCAGCCCATTGTAAGTATTTTTACGATCAGCAAGTCAATACTACTACTTTGCGCTATTTTCCACTTACACACAAAGTTTCATTTTCAAAACACGCCCGAAACATGTTACCGTGGCTGTTTTTGTCAAAAACTGTTATATTTTTGTACATAAACTCCATTTTTAACATTTCTACAACTCAGATTGACGATCCAGTCAGCTCCAGTAGCTTCAATGCACTAGCACACACGTATTTAACTTTTTATGTACTAACATTTCAATTTTGTCAAGCCCGAATTTCAAATCCGTGGTAATTTATCGCTTTTATATATATTTACGCATATATAAGTAACTTTCACCATCACTGGTATTCAAATCAATCCTGGTTGACTACATTTCTGTCTATATATATATATATATTTATATATTTTCAGTCGGCCTGGATTATTTCGTGGCCATTTTACTGCTTTTGCACACTTCCCCATATTGGGTGCTCTCCCCAGTCACTGGTGACTACTTTCCTGTCAATTTAAATTCCAGTACGGGCATTGGCATGCAAACCCTTTGCTCATTTTACTACTTTTATATATATTTAACTTCTGCCATAGCCTGGATTATTTCATGGCTATTTACAATTTTGTTATATATATCTTTTAATTCTAGTCCGAGTCTGCGCGTGAAAACCCATCGCCCTTTAACAGGTTTTTATATATATTGGTATATATATATATATATATATATATATATATATATATATATTGCACATTCAATTCCATTCAACTGCTGCATTCAACATTCATTTGCGTATACATTTGCATTGACATATCCAGCTCCATTTCAATTTCCAGCATTAAAAGTAAACTCGCGTCCCTTAGATCTCTATCTAGTGGGAACGAGACGCTTTGGCCACACGCAGCCAGGATTTACTGATGAATCCTTGGTTCTATTGCGTTGTGATAATATCCATTTCATTTCTGTACAAATTTAAACTGTGCAGGCTTATTAGCTACTCATATGTGAGCCTAGGAATTGTGGAATTCATGATCAAAACGATCAGAATATAATTCCCACGATGGACAAACTCTGATTTACAGATGTACCCTGCCAGTTTTTCTGTAAAATGTACATATAAGACCTTAAAACGGTGATCCGGATTTAAGGTCTTAACATAGTGAAAACATGGATTGTTATCGTGTCAGTGACCCCTCCGATGGTTTTCATACCCATGAGGCGACCGTCACTTACATTTTGGTTGTGGTTGATCACGTCCCAACACACCTCACATGCAGCCTTAAGGCTATAAAGATAAAATTTGGAAGTATTAAAAGGATTCAATTCCTATGTCAGCATAGGGGTTTGATAAACAGCTTTCAAAACTTCACCGTCAATTCAATTTCAAAGGTTTTCAAATCTAATCAAAATGCTTTTGCAAATCAAGTTAAACACTAATTTTCAAATATCAAACCAAACCCTTCGTATATAGGTTCAACGAAGCAAAGCACTACTTTCAATCAAATTAAACAAGCCCAATTTTCAAACAGCATTCACTCACGCATTACAGTTTTAAGGGAAAATTGAAAAGATTGCGGTACCGTGTTTACACGGGAGTCGTGGGGTGCCTAAAACCTTCCCCACATTTAACCAAGCCCCCGAACTCAAAACTCCAATTTCAAAAGATCAAGTTTTGACAGTGTCCAACAATTGGGCCTCTTTCAAATCAAATTCGGTTGAGTTGGTACAACCATTTCAAAATCTACCAACTGGCGACTCTGTTAAATCAAATCAAATCGTTGACATATTCACATGTAGGCCTCTTTCCTAAAAAACCCTTCAAAACCTTTTTTTGCAATAAAAGAATAAGGGTAGAGATAACTTAGGAAGGAATGATTTAAGGAAAATCGGGTTACAACCTACCCGCGCTGTTTTTTCTTAAATTTTCCAACGTCGATAGGTGGCGACTCTGCTGGGGACAGTAGAGGGCTAGGCCGCTTCAATCTTTTCAAATATTTCCCTTTTAAAACTATTAAATACGTGAAATCCTGCGTCTCTACAGTCAATGGATGAGTGAATGTTGCGCCTTTCATTTGAATGTATGAATGCCTTTACATTGAATGAATGAGAATGAATGCTTTACTGCTTCGCACCTATATTAGTGCTTCGAAGTCATCCCTGTATCCTGATACAAAGTGAAAGGAATAATACAGGGAAAATGGGGCACCACCACCCAGCTAATACAGCGGTCTATCAAAATGCTGGCACAGATGCCAAATAGCCCAAAATAGTGGCTGACCAAAAATACAGCTCCAATAGCTATCAGAGGAAATCGAAGACATCATCCTCAAATCAATCAACCTGCTCAAGATCCTCTGTCTGCACAAAGCTGCTAGGATCAGGCATATCTGGGCGGGATAAGGGAGGATATGCCCCTATAAAACTGCTGCTAAAATGGACCTGAAGAGGGACCCGCTCTTGAGCTGGACGGGTAAAATGAAGATGCCTCTGACCAATCTCAGCCAAGGTACCTGATAAAGAAACGAGCCTGGTCCAACTCTCTGGTCAGATCTACTATCTGGTCTGCATGAGTAGGCTCCCTCAAACAAGCTATCCAATCCATCATCATCACGGATCCTGGCACTATGTCTGCCATAAAATGGGTAGCACGGGTCTGAACGCCAATAGTACGAGGGCTCCACCATCTGTAAAATGCCTCCTGGCTGTACGGACCCTCTGATAGGGTAAAACCATCTATACCCTCCAAAGGGATGTCTGTTAAAGCCATGGACAATGGACAATGACGCCAAGCTAGAAAAGCAGTGGGAATGCGGATCTCCCCTGTGATGCTCCGAGTAGCACGCTCTCCAAGATAGAGCTCCCAGCCCCCCTCCGTCAACAGAGGGGCTCTATGGGTTGACAAATCAAACTCCCGACCAGTAGGGAATCCTCCATCAAATCCGACTGTCAAATGCTCGAATGTATACGACGTCCAGGTGATCGAACCCGCCGTCAATAGATCCAACTGAAGACGGGCATGAGTGAATCCCTCAGCAACAGGGACCTCCATCAAAATAGAGTGATGCCATCTCCGTCCACGTGGATAGGTGTCCAGACCTAATGCTGAAACGGGTCATAGGCAAGGAAGCCTCTCAAATGCCCAAAGCTGTCTATATAAGTATCAAAAGTCCTCAGTGACTAAAGCTACCAAAAAAATAAGTGCAGGAATCAAAAAGTACAGAAAGATGTACTAACCAGCAAAAACTGATGGAATCCTAGCCAAGCCTCCGTCACACCCTCCGACAGCTAGGCGCATGCCCCAGAGGAAATAGGCAAAGGTGTAGGAGCCCCAATCAAAGTCGCCAAGGCGATCCACGTGCTGAGTGGCGCTGATCAATGCAAAAAACACCGTCGACGAGTTGTCCGCCACAAAGCAACCCCTGATAATCGACAAAACAATCGCCACAAAATGCGATCTCTAACTCTCCGATCATCAGGCGGAGGTAACTGCAAAGTCTCGTTCTGGGCATCAATACTCAAGGAACCGGAACGGACTGCCCGACCCTTGAATGCCAACTGAGGCACTCCCAGCAGGGACCTGACTGCGGTGGATGAAATATCAGATACGACAGGCACCAGCTCGCCCTCAAATTCAATGCCAGTGATAAATCTCCAATCCATAGGAGTCATCATCACCTCACAGTCAAGCAGATAAAGGGACTGAGTCTGGTGGAACCAGCGCTCAGATAAAGCCCTCATATACCCCCAGGGGCAACGACGGGGCAGGATCTAAAAGAAGGCTTAAAACCCCCATCCATCTATAATATATCTGTAATCCTCATGCAAGGAGTGATACAGGGAATGCACACTAAACCAGTTCCCTTGAGGCTACGTCAAGCCAGGGACCTGCATTAAAAATTAACCCATGTCAAAAACCTGTGCCCCGTAAATGGCCAGAAGATGGGAAAAGAATCCAGAGAGAAGAAAGACTTCATGTCACCTCATTGGCCTGAAGATATCTCGAAGGATGGTGACTCAAGTCGCCCAACAACTCCTGAATAGGCACAACAATGTCCTGGGACCTCTGCACGTGGAGCCTGACCTGGAGCAAGAGTAGCAAACTGAGCCTCCTCATCATCAATATCCAATGGTTGTTCATCTTGTGCTGGACAAGCCCTGCTCTCTACTAATTTGCGAGGTGTCCTAGCTAGACGGGCTTAAGGCACATCTGAAGCCCTCCTCCGTCTAACTCAAGATGATGCTCTGCTAGTGCCTGGTCTATCACGATCCATCGCATACACAAGTACTCCGAAAACCACCTCCAACGAGGTGTGGTAAGCCTAAAACCTATGGCCGCACCATTTTCAATCAATCTAGCATACATATCTAAGTCTTAGAACATGCATGGGTCAACTTAAAACACCCAAAACACTCCAAACCTGCATGGGTCAATAAAAAACTCCCCATAGAGTCAAAAATGCATGATTCTAAACCCCCCAAGATTTTGGAAAAAGTTCGCCAGAGTCTCATTTGCAAAATGGACTGTCCACATGCACATAGGCATGCCTAGGTGGCCATACAGTAGCACACCTATCTAAAAATAGAAACAGTTCATATATATCCAAAAAATCAAAAATCTAGCCTTACATGGTCCTCCAAAATACCATAGCCTATTTTTAGTTGAAAATCCTGGCTCGCTAGGCCCCAAAAAGGATGATTAGACTGACCAAAAAGCCCAAAATAGTACTATCTTAGAACCTGAATTTTCTTACATCCAAACGTGCATTACAACAAAATATGCATAAATATGTAGACAGAAAATTTTTAGCAGGTCATATAGGCATACATTTTGCGTACATTGTGTTTAAAAGCACCCTAGGTGGTTCATATACTTTTAACGATCAAAAACTGTGAAAGAAGGATGGAAAACGTTACCTGCGCCGCGTTGAACGCGTAGGGACTGACAGATTCAGAATCTAACATCCAAAACTCAGTAGATCTGAAAAAGAAGATCGAAAATCCTTCTACTACTCAAACGGGAAACTTGCAAAATGCAAATCCCACATCACATTAAATAAGCCCGGCCAGCCTCACCTCCACCTGCGGCAGCTCAGGTGGGTCCCACCTGCCCCGGGCCCGATTTAAATCTGAAGAAAAATCGTTATGTGATTGAGCGGTTTGTCCTGAAATCCTGCGTTTAAGCAGTGTAATCCTGACAGAAATAGAGACTCTGCAGAGACCCATGACATTCATCCCGGAGTCATGCCCAGGGATCAACAGATCAAAATGCAAACGAACTGCAAAAAAATTGCGCCAAACTGCTAAAAGCTACCCCTTTCAAAGTAATTTCAACCGTTGGTTCCAGTCCAGGGAAGCATCGGGTACTGACTGATTACATTCCAGCGGTTGGTCTCATTCCAGCGAAGATCGGGTACTGATCGAAGTCAATTTCAATCGTTGGTTCCAGTCCAGCGAAGCATCGGGTACTGACCGATGACATTTCAGCAGTTGTTCTTATTCCAGCGAAGTTCGGGTACTGACCGAAGTTAATTTCAACCGTTGGTTCCAGTCTAGCGAAGCATCGAGTACTGACCGATGACATTCCAGCCGTTGGTCTCATTCCAGCGAAGTTCGGGTTCTGACCGAAGATGTTTTTAACCATTGGTTCCAGTCCAGTAAAGCATCGGGTACTGACCGATGACATTCCAGCCGTTGGTCTCAATCCAGCGAAGTTCGGGTACTGATCGAAGCCAATTTCAACCATTGGTTCCAGTCCAGCGAAGCATCGGGCACTGACCGATGACATTCCGGCTGTTGGTCTCATTCCAGCAAAGTTCGGGTACTGATTGAAGCCAATTTCAACCGTTGGTTCCAGTCCATCGAAGCATCGGGTACTGACCAATGACATTCCAGCCGTTGGTCTCAGTCCAGCGAAGTTCGGGTACTGATCGAAGCCAATTTCAACCGTTGGTTCCAGTCCAGTGAAGCATCGGGTACTGACCGATGACAATCCAGCCGTTGGCTCAGTTCAGTGAAGTTTGGGTACTGACCGAAGTCAATTCAACCGTTGATTTAGCCCCAACGAAGTTCGGATACCAACCGAAATCAAGTTTCAGCCATTAGCCTAGCCCCATCAGACGTCGGGAGATGATCTCTGGCTACAGGTCATATAATATTCCCTCATCACAACAGACAGATGATGGAATCTGTTATACACATCCTCAAAAAAGGGATTGTTAAGCAAGGTCAACGACACATGCTCCTGTGAAAAACTACCAGTGCAAATTATCATCCTGGTGGGCATCAGAGGCTTCAGTCGAGATAATTTGATAACTAGAAGCTATCCCCCGTGGAGTATTCATCAATCAATGAGCATTCCCATTAGGGAGATCAATCAATGACAATCATAACCACTTCCTCAGTACCTACGAAACTATCACAGAGGATGTTATCCCCAGCAGATTAAGGCGGGAAAATTTGTGATAGCTCATCTTCGCCAATCTCAATCAATATCTAAGAAGCTATCGCATAGAATGTCATCCCCAGCAGATTAAGATGGGAAATTTGTGGTAGCTCACATGTTCAGAATCTACGAAGCTATAGCAGAGGACGACATTCCCAACAGGTCAAGACGGAAAGATCTGTGATAGCTTACCTTCAATCAACTCATCAGAGTCAAACAAATTATCGTGAATGATGTCATCCACAGCAAATAATGACAAAGCTGACTCGTAATAACTTTTTAATCTCCGCAATGGCTACATCAGCGTCGTCCCCAGCAAAGTGATAGTGCACACAGCCCAAAAGGAGCCCCATTCTACTCCAAGACGCCCAGCCTTTGAAATGGATCTGGCATGCTCTATTTCCAGTGTTTACTAATCTTTATCCTATCCATTCATTTGTATTACATGGATATGATAAAGAGGGGCATCTGTAGACACTCAAAATTTTCCTTGCCCCAATACTAATCCGATAGAAGGGCAAGACCGTCAATCAATCCAAATTCGGTCACCAACGTCAGTCCGGCAAGTTAAATCAGATCCTCAATATCGGTACTCCAGCTAAATTTGATCCTCAATATCGGTAATCAAGATCCAACAGTTAATGGGACCATCAATCCAGTTCCTACAGTCAATCGGAACCATCAATCCAGCTCTTACAGTCAATCGGACCATCAACTCAACCTCGGACTCAACCCGGGAAGTCAAGCTCAACCCCAGTCTCAAATTGGGAAGTTAACTCAACCCCGATCTCAACACGGGAAGTCAACTCAACCCTGGTCTTAACCCGGGAAGTCAAGCTCCACCCCGGTCTCAACCCGGGAAGTCAAGTCAACCCCGGTCTCAGCCTAGGAAGTAAAGAAACCTCGACATCAGCCGAGGACATGTCAAGCCATCTCTGTTTCAATTCGGGAAACACAGTCAACCCCGACATCAACCCAGAAAGTCACAGTCAACCCTGGTATCAACCCGGGAAATGCAGGTCATCCCCGGTCTCAACCCAAAACTTCAAATCAACTTTAGACATCAGCCTGAAGCTTCACAACAACTCCAGGACAAAACTTGGAATGACCACGTCAACCTCGGAGATAACCATGAGGTTAAAAGAATCAACCGGGACCCAAATCTTGGAATCAGCCCCCGAAAGTCAATAGCGACCCTACCGACACTACAGGCAACCCCAGGAGGGGTACAACGATCATTTTATCAACTTCCCACTAACTTGGTCAAACTCAAGCTTAATCGATGCCGACAATGTCAGAACGAACCCTAACGACGATCCCGAGTGGCAAATACGCAAGACAGCTCAACGGACAAACTGCGGGGAATCAAAGACCTGGTTATGAACCCATCTTCTTGAACCCAAAAAATGTTTTTTTCCTATGTCATTGCGACACTCTCGGCGAGAGCTTTTCGAAAAGGTATAGCACGCCTCAAACGGAGGCTCCGATCAAAAGTTAGAAAGCTTTCGACCGGACATCGCATTACTCGGAGTGCACGTACTTCGAGATGACTAATCCGAACACGCGGGGCCCGTCACATGGGGCCGCACCTCCACCTATGGCTGCCGTATGTAGAGGTGCGTCTCCCCCCTCTAATAAATAGAGGGGCAGCCCCCTCTCATTTTATACGATTTTCTAGGCAGTGAAGCCCTGCCCGACTAATTTTTTTGACTTCTAGACCTCTTCCAAACCTAAATTTTTTCACTCCAACAAGTAGATATAATCAAATACTACCACATATCAAAAACATCACCGATAGATTTGGACGTTTCAAGCCCACTAAGTGGCAAAAACCCCGTTGTGCAGCCTATTGTAAGTATTTTTACGATCAGCAAGTCAATACTACTACTTTGCGCTGTTTTTCACTTGCACACAAAGTTTCATTTTCAAAACACGCCCGAAACCTATTTCCAGTGGCTGTTTTCATCAAAAACTGATACATTTTTGTATATAAACTTCATTTTTAACATTTCTACAACTCGGATTGACGATCCGTCAGCTCCAGTAGCTCCATTGCACTAGCACACACATATTTGGCAACTTCTCCAGACTGGGCTACCGTAACAGTCTGGGTTTGGCCCTTTTTTGCACATATTTAACTGTTTATATACTAACATTTCAATTCTGTCAAGCCCGAATTCCAAATCCGTGGTAGTTTATCGCTTTTATATATATTTACGCATATATAAGCGACTTTCACCATCACTGCTATTAAAATCAGTCCTGGTTGACTACATTTCTGTCTCTATATATATATTTATATATTTTAAGTCGGCCTGGATTATTTCGTGGCCATTTTACTGCTCTTTCACACTTCCCCATACTGGGTGCTCTCCCCAGTCACTGGGTGACTACTTTCCTGCCAATTTCAATTCCAGTACGGGCATTGGCGTGCAAACCCTTTGCTCATTTTACTGCTTTTATATATATTTAATTTCTGTCACAGCTTGGATTATTTCATGGCTATTTATAGTTTTTTTTTATATATATATATATATATATATATATATATATATATATATATATATATATATATATCTTTCAATTCCGGTCCGGGCCTGCGCGTGAAAACCCATCGCCCTTTTACAGCTTTTTATATATATTGATATATATATATATATTGCACATTCAATTCCATTCAACTGCTGCATTCAACATTCATTTGCATATGCATTTGTATTGACATATCCAGCTCCATTTCTATTTCCAGCATTAAAAGTAAACTCGCGTCCCTTAGATCTCTATCTAGTGGGAACGAGATGCTTTGGCCACACGCAGCCAGGATTTACTGATAAATCCTTGGTTCTATTGCGTTGTGATAATATCCATTTCATTTCTGTACAAATTTGAACTGTGCAGGCTTATTAGCTACTCATATGTGAGCCTAGGAATTGTGGGATTCATGATCAAAACGATCAGAATATAATTCCCACGATGGACAAACTCCGATTTACAGATGTACCCTGTCGGTTTTTCTGTAAAATGTACATATAAGACCTTAAAACGGTGATCCGGATTTAAGGTCTCAACATAGTGAAAACATGGATTGTTGTCGTGTCAGTGACCCCTCCGATGGTTTTCATACCCATGAGGCGACCGTCACTTACATTTTGGTTGTGGTTGATCACGTCCCAACACACCTCACATGCATCCTTAATGCTATAAAGATAAAATTTGGAAGTATCAAAAGGATTCAATTCCTATGTCAGCGTAGGGGTTTGATAAACAGCTTTCAAAACTTCACCGTCAATTCAATTTCAAAGGTTTTCAAATCTAATCAAAATGCTTTTACAAATCAAGTTAAACACTAATTTTCAAAAATCAAATCAAACCCTTCATATATAGGTTCAACGAAGCAAAGCACTACTTTCAATCAAATCAAACAGGTCCAATTTTCAAACAGCATTCACTCACGCATTCTAGTTTTATGGGAAAATTGAAAAGATTATGGTACCGTGTTTACACGGGAGTCGTGGGGTGCCTAACACCTTCCCCACACTTAACCAAGCCCCCGAACTCAAAACTATAATTTCAAAAGATCAAGTTTCGACAGTGTCCATCAATTGGGCCTCTTTCAAATCAAATTCGGTTGAGTTGGTACAACCATTTCAAAATCTACCAACTGGTGACTCTGTGAAATCAAATCAAATCGTCGACATATTCACATGTTGGCCTCTTTCCTAAAAAAACCCTTCAAAACATTTTTTAGCAATAAAAGAATAAGGGTAGATATAACTTAGGAAGGAATGATTTGAGGAAAACCGGGTTACAACCGACTCGCGCTGTTTTTTCTTAAATTTTCCTATGTCGACACCCCAATACTAACACTGTAGGAAGGAAAAACTGTCAATCAACTCAAATCCGGCCACCAATGCAGGTCTTTCAACTCAAATTCGGCCACCAATGCCGGTCTTTCAACTCAAATCCAGCCACTATTGCCCGTCCTTCAACTCAAATCTGATCCCCAATATCGGCAACCCTAAATCCAATCCCTAATATCAATAACCCTAAATTCGATCCCCAATATCGATAACCCTAAATCCGATCACCAATATCGGTAACCCTAAATCTGATCCCCAATATCGATAACCCTAAATCCGATCACCAATATCGATAACCCTAAATCCGATCACCAATATTGGTAAACCTAAATTCGATCCCCAATATCGGTACGCCAATCAAATCTAATCCCCAATATCGGTACTCTAGTTAAATTCGATCACCAATATCGGTACTCCAGTTAAATCCGATTATCAATGTCGATACTCTATCCAGCTCCGATAGTCAATCGGACCGTCAATCCATATCCGATAGTCAATTGGACCGTCAATCCAGCTCCGATAATCAATCGGACCGTCAATCCTGCTCCGATCATCAATCGAATCTTTCATCCAGCTCCGATCGCCAATTGGACTTTCTATGTTTTTCTGATCTCCAATCGGACTGTCAGATCAACCCCGATCTTAATATCAGGCCATCAGATCAATCCCGATCTCCAATCGAGCCATCAATGCAAACCCTGATCTCATTATCGGGCTTTCAAATCAGCCTCGGCGGCAACCCGAGAGGTATAAGACAGCCCCAGTAGCAACCCGGGAGTTACCAATCGACCCCGATCTCAATATCAGGTCGTCAAGTCAGCCCCGGCAGCAACCTGGGAAGTCAAGTCAACCTCGACCTCAATCCAGGACGTGTCAAGTCATCCACGATCTCAGCCCGGGAAGTACAGATCCGCCCCAACGTCAATCCCGGAAGTGCAGTTCAACCCCAGAGACAACCATGGGAAGCCAGATCTATCAAAGGTCGTGTCGGCACCACAGGCAACCCCGGGAGGGGCAACACGGTCATTTTACCAAATCTCAGCTGATTCGGTCAAGCTCAAGCCGAATTGATGCCATCGAAGTCAGAATGAACCACAACAATGATCTCGAGTGCCAAAAGCGCAAGACATCTCAACGGATAAACTGCGGGGAATCGAAGACCTGGTTATGAACCAGTCTTCTCGGAACCGGAAAATGTTTTATCCCATGTCATTGCGATACTCTTGGCGAGGGCTTTCTGAAAAGGTATCGCACGCCTCAAACAGACGCTCCGATCAAAAGTTTGAAAGTTTCGACTTCGACTGCGCGTTGTGCAAAGCGCACGTACTATGAGACGACAGAACCCAGCACCGCGGGCCCCACTAGGGGAGTCGTACCTCTACCTGCGGTAGCTATAGGTAGAGTGGAGGCTCCCTGGCCTATAAATAAATGTGCACCCCCCCTTCATTTTTAAGTTTCTAAAACACATCGAAGCTCTGCCCGTCCGATTTTTTGACTTTTACACCTCTTCCAAACCTAAATATTTTTACTCCAACACGTAGACAAACCCACATCCTACCACATATCAAACAACCACCGGTAGATTTGGTCGTTTGAAGCCCACTAAGTGGAAAAATGCCCGTATTGTAGTCCATTGTAAGTATTTTTATGATCAGCAAGTCAATACTACTACTTGGCACTGTTTACACTAGCACACAAAGTTTTGTCATTTAAATATGCCCGGAACTTAGTTCCATGGCCGTTTTTGTCAAAATTTGGTATATTTTTGTACATAAACTCAAATTTTTGCATTTCTACAACTCGGATTGACGATTCGTCAGCTCCAGCAGCTTCAATGCACCAGCACACACATTTTTGACATCTTCGTCGGACAGTGTTATCTTCTCAGTCTGGGTTTGGCCCTTTTTTGTATATATTTAACTGCAAATGTACTAACATTTGAATTCCGTCAAGCCTGGATGTCAAATCCGAGGTAGTTTACCGCTTTTATATATATTTACGCATATATAAGCGACTTTCACCATCACTGGTTCTCATACTAGTCCTGGTTGACTATATTTCTGTCAATATATATATATATATATATATATATATATATATTTATATATTTTTAGTCTGGCCTAGATTACTTCGTGGCCATTTTACTGCTTTTGCACACTTCACCATACTGGGTGCTCTCCCCAATCACTGGTTGACTATTTTCTGTCAATTTCAATTTCAGTACAGGCACCGGTGTGAAAACCTATCACCCTTTTTAATATTTTCCTATATATATATATATATATTTTATTTCTGTCAAGCCTGGATTATTTCGTGGCTATTTACAGCTTTTATAAATATATATTTCAATTCTAGTCCAGGCTTGCGAGTGAAAACCCATCGCCCTTTTACAGCTTTTGTATATATGTAACTATATATATTGCGTTACTCCATCTATTCAAATGTTGCATTTAATATTCATTTTTATATGAATCTGCACTGACATATTTGCGAGCGGACTAGATTTATCCAAATCTCGCCAATTCTAGCTTTCAACGGTTCAAACAGGTTCCTATAGAACCTGGAAGCTATAATGGATGAGATTTCTTTAAATCTAGTTATTTTTATAGTTTTGGCTTCGAAAGCAAACTCACGTCCCTTAGATCGCTATCTAGTGGGAACGAGACGCTTTGGCCACGCGCAGCTAAGATTTATTGATGAATCCTTGGTTCCATTGCGACGTGATGATGTATATATCCATTTCTGTGCAAATTTGAACTGTGTAGGTTTATTAGCTACTCATATGTGAGCCTAGGAATCGTGGGATTCACGATCAAATCAATCGGGATTTGATTCCAATAATGGACAAACTCCAGTTTACAGATGTACCCTGCCAGTTTTTCTGTAAAATGTACATACACAGACCTTAAAACGGTTATCTGGATTTAAGGTCTCAACATAGTGAAAATATGGATTGTCGTGTCAGCTTCCCTCTGATGGTTTTCATACCCCTGAGGAGACCGACACTTGTATATATTTCTACAAGCGAGGATGCTTCGCAACACGACAAGCCACCATTCACATGCAGCCTTAAGGCAATAAAGATAAAAAACTTAGAAGTATCAAAAGGCTTCAATTCCTATGTCAGCATAGGGGTTTGATAAATAGCTTTCAAAACATCACTTTCAATTCAATCAAAAGAAAAGATTTTTGCAAATCTAATCAAAACTCTTTTGCAAATCAAATCAAAGACTAATTTTCAAAATTAAATCGAACCCTTCGTATATAGGTTCAACGAAGCAAAGCACTACTTTCAATCAATCAAATTAATAGGGCCAATTTTCAAACAGTATTCACTCACGCATTCTAGTTTTAAAGGAAAATATTGAAAAGATGCGGTACCGTGTTTACACGGTAGTCGTGGGGTGCCTAACACCTTCCCCACACTTAACCAAGCCCCAAACTCAAAACTCCGATTTCAAAGATCAAGTTTCGACAGTGTCTAGCAATTGGGCCTCTTTCAAATCAAATTTGGTTGAGTTGGTACAACCATTTTCAAATCTACCAACTGGCGACTCTGTAAAACGTTCAAATCGTCGACATGACACATGTTGGCCTCTTTCCTAAAAAAACCCTTCAAAATCTTTTTCCTAAATAAAAAGAATAAGGGTAAAGAGAACTTAGGAAGATTGATTTAAGAAAACTTGGGTTACGAACTGACCCGCGGGATTTTTAAATTTTCCAACACCGATAATAATATGATTCAAATAACATGAATTATTAATTTGATAACGTGAAATACTGTGTAGTGGTTACTGTGACAATTATTGAATCAATAATATAAAATATCAACGGTAGCAATTATTGAATCAATAATATCAATGTAGTAATTATTGAATTAATAATATAAAATATTGAACAGTAATTACTGTAACAATTATTGAGTAAGTGACTCCTTACGTAAGAACCAATAATGCAAAGTACTGTGCAATACCGTGTGCTACTGTGCAACAACGCGTATTACTATAGTTTTATCACCGGGTATTTCAACAGTTTAATAGTAACAGTTTTACCGCTATTTTATAAAAAGATTATTTATGTCGCTTTCTATATCCGACAGTTATTCCGTTGTGGGGTCCACCAATGACTGCGCTGTCGTGCGAATATTCTTCGACAAAAAGAATATTCCCCAACCAAACGAATATTCTCCGATAACAATGAATATTTTATAACCATTTGCTTATTTTGTAAATTTTGCACATTCCACCCATAACTTACCACATTTATCAAATCAACACCTTACTATTTCAAAATAAAATATAGAGGAAATTAAATCTTATTCATTAAAAAGTTGGGGTCTTACAACCTCTCCTCCTTATGAAATTTCGTCCTCAAAATTGACATACGTACCTAGTGTGTCGAAAAGGTGAGGATACCTCGATTTCATTTTCGATTCTAACTCTCAGGTCATTTCCTCGATATCATGGTTCCTCCATAAAACTTTAACTTGAGGTATAATTTTCGAGCGTAGAACATGTTCTTCCTATCCAAGATCTTGACAGGTATCTCCTCGTACGTTAAATCTTTGGCTATCTTGTCTGGTTCTAACTCAATAATGTGGTTTGGGTCTTTCACATATTTACAAAGCATGGATATGTGAAAAACGTTATGAACACGAGACATGCTTGGCGGTAAAGCGAGTCTATAAGCCACAGTTCCTACTCGGTCATGGATTTCAAATGGACCAATAAATCGTGGGTTGAGCTTTCCTCCCTTTCCAAATCTAGTAACTCCTTTCCATGAAGCAACACGTAACAATACATAATCTCCGACATTAAACTCCACGTCCCTTCGATGAAGATCAGCATAACTCTTTTATCGATCTTGTGCAGTTTGTATACGTTGTCGGATTATTTGAATCTTTTCCGTAGTCATAAGTATTAACTCCAGTCCCAACAATGTTGCTTCACGCACCTCATCCCAGCATACTGGAGAACGACACTTTCGTCTATACAATGCCTCGAATGGAGCCATGCCTATACTTGCCTGATAACTGTTATTGTAGCAGAATTCCACTAATGGTAAGTACTTATCCCAACTTCCTTTGAAGTCTAGAACATAGAGTCTCAATAGATCTTCAAGAGTTTGGATAGTACTTTCCGATTGCCCGTCCGTTTGAGGATGATAAGATGAACTGAATAGTAAATCCGTGCCCATAGCTTTCTGCAAACTGACCCAAAATAGTAAAGTGAATCTTGGGTCACGATCCGAAACTATGGATACTGGCATGTCATGCAATCTGACAATATTATTTATGTACATACGAGCAAGACATTCTAGTGAATAAGTTTCTCGAATAGGCAAGAAATGAGCAGACTTGGTTAATCTATCGACAATAACCCAAATTGCATCTATGCCTTGAGAAACCTTGGGAAGACCTGTAACGAAATCCATGGTAATGTGTTCCCACTTTCATTTTAGAATCTCAAGTGGTTGCAATGAACCCTTTGGCACTTGATGCTCCGCCTTGACACGTTGACATGTTAAACACCTCGAGATAAACTCCGTGATCTCTCTCTTCATATTGCTCCACCAAAATGTATGTTGAAGATCATGATACATTTTGGTACTCCCAGGATGGATTGCAAACGGTGTGTTGTGTGCCTCCATTATGATTCTATACTTTAAATCAGAATCATTAGGAACACAAAGTCTAGAGTTGACTAGAATTATTCCTTCTTCATCGATTCTTGCTTCTGGAATAGCACCTTCTTCTTCATCTTCATCAGCTCCGGGTCTGTAGCTTGAGCAACTTTAATTTTATCAATTAAAGCTGGTTCTACATGTATACTTGACATCATCACGTGGGTCCCCAGAGTCTTGAACTCTATCTCCATCCTTTGTAAGTCATACAAAATGGGCCTTTGTGCTGATAGCATCGCACTCATTCCCGCATATAATCTTCTATTAGCGCATCTGCTACCACGTTTGCTTTTCCAGGATGGTATTGGGTGGTATAGTTGTAATCTTTCAACAACTCAAGCCAATGTCGTTGATGCATGTTGAGTTCCTTCTAGGTGAAGAAATATTTAAAGCTCTTATGATCCGTATAGATCTCCACTTTCTCCCCATACAGGTAGTGTCTCCAGATCTTCAATGCAAAAATGACAGCTGCCAACTCTAGATCATGAGTAAGATAATTCCTCTCATATTCCTTGAGCTGTCACGAGACATAGGCTATGACTTTCCCATGTTGCTTGAGAACACATCCTAACCCTTTGCCCGAAGCATCTCTATAAATGACAAATCCATCTAAACCAGATGGTATCATCAGAACAGGTGCCGAAATGAGTCTCCTCTTGAGCTCTTGGAAGCTCTTCTCGCATTCCTCGTTCCATACGAATTTTTTATCTTTTTGAGTCAGTTGAGTTAATGGAGTAGCGATTCGAGAAAATCCCTCCATGAATCTCCGATAATAACCAGCTAAGCCCAGAAAGCTACGTATTTCGGTTACTGACTTAGGTTGCTCCCAACGGAGTTTCAACAAATAAGTCAAAGTCTAATTTCTCAACGATCAAGTTCAAACGTTGATCACAAGCAGGTGAAATAAAAGAATGGGTAGAATTGGTATCTAATAAGGTATAGACTTCGCAAGAGTCTATGATTAGCTTACGTAGCCGTGATAACTTCGTTCGGGTTCCTTACTTTTTAGGTAGTCACGATAAACGCTCTTCCAAGAACCACTGACTTTGACTTGTCCGGGACAGCCTTTGGAGTCACCATCCCGGTAGGACTTGGTTTCGCTACAGGACACAATCGAGCTATGTGACCTTCCTTTCCACAGTTATAGTACACATTGGATTGCTATGTGCAGTTTGGACTGATGTGTCCCTCTTGTCCGCATTTATAGCATACGACCAGTGGTCGTTCTCCTTCCCTAGAAACGATTGTTGATGCTGGTGCTTCTGCCGATATGTTCACGTTATCATTGTTGTACCTTCTCTTTTTAAAATCTCCCCCCGACTAACTTCTTCTATTATCATGGCCACAATTACCACATGAGTGGTTACCGCTTCTGTCATGATACTTTTCTCCCAGCTAGTTCTCATTGTTCCGATGACTACCGTCACTAGGTACGACCTTGGTTGTTGTCCCTTGGTTGAACATAATCATTACCTCGTTCTAATAATTGGGCCCTGTTCACCACATCTCATTATCCACCAAATGATATGCGAACTGGGATAACTCCGCGAACTTAGCCTCGTACTGGGACACAGTCATGTTGTTCTATTCTAGTTTGATAAACTCTACCTCCTTCATATAACGAATACTTTCCAGAAAGTAATTGTCATTGAACTAGTTTCTGGAACTCCTCCCAAGACATCTTGAGTGCGGCAGGCTGGATACGCTTCACAGATTCCACCAGTAATCTGCCTCTCCACGGAACATAAATGTGGCGAATGGAACCTTTTGCTCCTCCATGCATCCCAAGACATCAAATATCTTGGTAATTTGCTTAACCCAAGTTTTCGCCTTGATTGGATCTGGCTTTCCCAAAAACTCTGGTGGTCCCAACTCTTTGAACTGCTTGGCAGTGACAAGCCGCGAGTTGTTATTATTTCCACCTGTATTATGAACACGAGTCTCCCTCATCTGGTTTTGCATGAACTGCAAAAAGCTTTTAAACATCCCATCATTCATCGTCTGATCGGTGGTGTTGTTTACTGGAGGAATATTGCCTTCCTGTTGCACATTCTCCTGGTTAGTGATTAAAGGTGTCTTAACAGGTCTCATTCACTCCATTGTTTAGATTTTCAGCTACCATTCTTAAATACTGCCATAAAACAAGGGTTAATTAAACAAATTGACATATCACATATTAACCCTATGTTCCGACCAACCAATTAAATAACAAATAAGCTTAAGTAAGACACACTAGCGAAGGTTTTACTAGTCTCTCCCTTCCTAGTTCTATTCCCAGATCTCCGCCAGAGATCATATCCCTAAGCTTTGATACCAACTGTGACGCCCCCAAAATAGGTTCAATACTCAACCCATTCTGAGTCGCCAAATACATGGTATAGAATCCAAATACAATCTTTTATAACATACAGTAGTGCAAAATACAACCACACAAACTGTGAGCTTCAATACAAATCGTATACAATACGAAATATAATCACTCAAATTCAGTCCTCATTAATTATAATTATTATCACACTATTCTACAAAATAGTGAGGACTGTTACTGCTCTAACTCTGACCATCACCCCGTTCCCCGACTAGTCCCTGCGACATTCTCATTTCCTGAAGAGAACAATAGAAGAAAAAGGTGAGCTCAACTAGCCCAGTAAAGAATATTATGACTAAGATAATGAAGAATAAATTATCGTTAGTCTTCAATAAATCAGATAAAATATTATGGACAACAAGTTTTAGATCAACAACTGCAGCGGAAATAACAATTCATTAGAAGAGTTAAGTAGAGAATGATGTCTACTATCTTCTATGATTTAAAAGTCCATCATCAATATTTTATTCCTGTAACATCAATCAATATATATCTCGAATAAAATATTCATCTTTGCACTACGGGCCAAAGTTATTCATTTGTATCACTAGTGGTCATGTTCATCTCAACACTTGTCCATCTTTGCACTACGGGCTAAAGATATTCATTAGGTAATCATCTTTGTACTACAGGCCAAACATATTCATCAAATAATCATTCATCTTTGCACTACAGGCCAAAGATATTCATTTGTATCACCATTTAAGACTGAGGATGATGAAAAATAATATAAGGAACGAATCCACTGAGATAAAGGACAAAGATTAGGGATTCGTAATTTAGTTTATCCAAGTTCAAAAATACTCCGTAATAATCAATTGTGGAGCAAAATTCAAGAATGAAGATCAAAACATGGATACAATCAAAGATAATTTGGATAATAACAAAATAATATTTTTTTATCGTGAATAGTAACTCGTCATGAAAAGATGAAAATTTCATAAAAAGTTCAGACCAATATTCTAGTGAAATGATATTAGATGAACCGCAAAACTTAAAGAATTTCTGATCATTTTAGGAATTATAGAAGCAATACTTACCATAGTAAGGTTAAATCTAGGAATATGAAATGAAATATTATAACTTTCATAATATGGAATATGAAAGAAAATAATATTCTTTATGAATATTGAAAGGAAATAACATCGTTTACGAGGAAAATAATATACTTTACCTCAGTAAAATACCAGATCTGACTTGAATAACGGATATTTTGTTGAGAAAAATCTTGCACCGTAATCCACACTCAAACTATCCTTATACTCACAAGAAATACACTCGATAATATAGAGAGAAAATTTTCTGATTCTGGTGTGATTTTCATTTCTAACTAAGCACCCTATTTATAGGAAAATGCTTAGCACACCAAAGCTGACTAACTATATCAAACAAAACCCTCCTTATATCAACTTTGAAAATCAAATTCTCAGCACATTTCACACACAAAAGGACAAGTGGGGCCCGCACATTCTAAAAAATCCTCCACCAAAAATTAATTCAGACTCAATATTCTGGAACTTTAATAATTCATAATAAATAGCCCTTTTATTAGAAAAATACGAACCTTATGTCCATTCCATATGAAATTTAATTCTATACAACTTTGTAAAAGAAAGTTTTTCCAAATTCTGAATGAAAAAATGACCCAAATTTATATACGGATGATTTTTCCAAGCTCACCACTTTTGAAAGCACACCACCTTTGAAAAAGGATTTACAACACATGTTTATAATATATATATATATATATATATATATGTCAACATTAGAAAATTTAAGAAATCCCGCAGGTCAGTTCGTAACCCAGTTTTCCTCAAATTGATCTTCCTAAGTTATCTCTACCCTTATTCTTTTTATTGCGAAAAAGGTTTTCAAAGATTTTTTAGGAAAGAGGCCAACATGTGTTTATGTCGACGATTTGATTTGATTAACAGAGTCGCCAGTTGGAAGTTTTGAACATGGTTGTACCAACTCAACCGAATTTGATTTGAAAGAGGCCCAATTGCTGGACACTGTCAAAACTTGATCTTTGAAATCGGAGTTTTGAGTTCGGGGGCTTGGTTAAATGTGGGGAAGGTGTTAGGCACCCCACAACTCCCGTGTAAACACGGTACCACAATCTTTTCAATATTTCCCTTAAAACTGGAATGCGTGAGTGAATGCTATTTGGAAATTGGGCATGTTGATTTGATTGATTGAAAGTAGTGCTTTGCTTCATTGAGCCTATATACAAAGGGTTTGATTTTATTTTGAAAATCAGTCTTTAATTTGATTTGCAAAAGCATTTTGATTAGATTTGCAAAAGCTTTGAATTTGAATTTTACAATGAAGTTTTGAAAGTTGTTTATCAAACACCTACGCTGACATAGGAATTAAAGGTTTTTGATACTTCCAAATTTTATCTTTATAGCCTTAAGGCTGCATATGAGGTGTGATGGGACATGATCTATCATAACCAAAAATGTAAGTGTCGATCTCCTCATTGGTATGAAAACCATCAGAGGGACGCTGACACGACAATCCACATTTTTTCACTATGTTGAGACCTTAAATCCGGATAACCATTTTAAGGTCTGTTTACATATACATTTTACAGAAAAACTGGCAGGGTACATCTGTAAATCAGAGTTTGTCCATCGTGGGAATCAGATTCCGATCGTTTTGATCGTGAATCCCACGATTCCTAGGCTCACATGTGAGTAACCAATAAACCTGCACAGTTTAAATTTGTACAAAAATAAATGTATGTCATCACGACGCAAGGAACCAAGGATTCATCAGTAAATCTTGGCTGCACTTGGCCAAAGCGTCTCGTTCCCACTAGCTAGCGATCTAAGGGAATGCGAGTTTGCTTTCAGTGCTGAAACTAGAAATAAAGCTAGATTTAAGGAAATCTCAGCCGTTCAAGCTTCCCGATTCAGTCTGAATGCTTTGAACCGTTTGAAAACTAGAAGTGGCAAGATTTAAATAAATCTAGATCGCCCGCAGATATATCAGTGCAAATTCATATACAAATGAATGTTGAATGCAGTAGTTGACTAGAATTGAGCAAGCAATATATATATGTATATATATATAAGCTGTAAAAGGGTGATGGGTTTTCACTCGCAATCTCGGACTGAAATTAAAATATATATATTTATAAAAACTTTAAATAGCCATAAAATGATCCAGGCTGTGACAGAAATGAAATATATATATATATAAGCAATAAAAAGGGCGAAGGTTTTGCACGCCAATGCCCGTACTTCAATTGAAATTGACAGAAAAGTAGTCACCCAATGAGTGGGGAGAGCACCCAGTATGGGGAAGTGTGCAAAGCAATAGAATGGCCACGAAATAATCCAGGCCGACTGAAAATATATAAATATATAAATATTAACAGAAATATAGTCAACCAGGATTGATTTAAGTACCAGTGATGGTGAAAGTCGCTTATATATGCGTAAATATATATAAAAGCGGTAAACTACCACGGATTTGAAATCCGGGCTTGACAGAATTGAAATGTTAGTACATTTACAGTTAAATATATACAAAAAAGGGCCAAATCCAGACTGGTATGATGACCTAGTCCGGTGAAGTTGCCAAAGCTATGTGTGCTAGTGCATTGAAGCTACTGGAGCTAACGGATCGTCAATCCGAGTTGTAGAAATGTTAAAAATGGAGTTTATGTACAAAAATGTATCTAATTTTTGACGAAAACGGCCACGAAACTAAGTTTCGGGCATATTTTGAAAGTGAAACTTGGTGTGCAAGTGTAAAACAGCGCAAAGTAGTAGTCTTGACTTGCTGGTCGTAAAAATACTTACAATGGGCTGCACTACGGGCTTTTTGCCACTTAGTGGGCTTTAAACGTCCAAATCTACAGGTGGTTTTTTGATATGTGGTAGTATATGGGTATATCTACGTGTTGGAGTAAAAATATTTGGGTTTGGAAGAGGTGTAAAAGTCAAAAAATCAGTCGGGCAGGGCTTCGCTGCGTTTCTTACTTATAAAAATGAGAGGGGGCTGCTCCTCTATTTATAGAGGGGGGAGCCGCAGCTCTACCTAAGGCAGCCGCAGGTAGAGGTGCGGATCTATGTGGTGGGGCCCGCATGCCCGGCTTGGTCATCTCGAAGTACCTGCACTCCGAGCAATGCGATGTCTGATCGGAAACTTTCTAACTTTTGATCGGAGCGTCCGTTTGAGGTGTGCTGTACCTTTTAGAAAAGCTCTAGCCGAGAGTGTCGCAATGACATGGGAAAAAACATTTTCTGGGTCCAGGAAGATGGGTTCATAACCAGGTCTTCAATTCCCCGCAGTTTGTCCGTTGAGCTATCTTACGCTGTTGCCACTCGGGATCGTCGCTAGGGTTCGTTCTGACTTTGACGGCATTAATTTGGCTTGAGTTTGATCATGTAATACCCAAGAATTTCCATCTATTATTAAATGAAAATATTAATGAAAATGAGAATTTATTTAATATAAATGATTTTGTGTTATGAGAAGGATTAATTCAATTTTATTAAATTGAATAGTTATAATAATTGAGAAATTGATGGAATTTGCGATAAACTCATTGATAGCCTTGTGTGGCACAAGTGACGTAATATAAGAATGATTATATTAATTTAAGCAAACAATTAATCTATATTAATTGTAGAATATTAATTAATTGTCATCGTAGAATAATTAATTATTATGGAATATTAAATGTGATTGATTAATACTATGTGATTATTATTATTGTAAGAAATATAATAACAATAAACCACTTGTTTATAACTGTGCTGAGATTTATAGTTGTTAATGTGATAATTAATCATATAAGTGTTAATCGATTATTATGAAAATTAATAATCAATGAGGAATAGATTAATTAATATTATTGTTAATTAATCAATGAGATAAATAATTTATTTATTTGACATTATAAATAATAAAACAAATAAGTAAGTTATTAGTATAATAAGATTATATTAATTGATATGTGCAAATGTGCAATACTTGAATATATAAAGTATATGGAATGCAACTATATTATATAGTGTAGTGAGACACGTAAGTGTGACCATGCATGTATATATAAACTATAGTGCAATGTGATTATACTATACATAGAAACCATATATTATATGAAGCATAATGTGATTATATTATGTACATAAACTATATAGTAAAGTTATTAAATTATGAGAGTTACATGAAATGCCTATATAACAATGTGAATATACATTAAAGTGAGACATCATGAGTATGTGGTAGATAATTTAATAATACATGAGATAATATGATGTGATTATATCCGAATAAATTATATAGGTAAGATAAAAATGTACATGGATCAGATGTGTGTGGATTATACTTACTACATTATGTGAATAACATGATTATTGGGATTACATTGTAATATAAATATATAGTATGTATATATATATATATGATAACATAAGTATATGGTGTGTGAATATAAGTGTAGTATTTGCAAATGCTGAGTTCTTGTCCCATTTTGAGTGTCCATTCCTTCCATATTTCTCATTCACGTGAAAGGCCAAAGGCCTAAGCTACTCCCTCATATCAACTTCCTAGCTAGCCAATGATGCTCATGATGAAGAAGGATGTGGGTGATAGGGGGTGGTTGGCAACTATTTCACCTAATGCTTGTTGCCCATCATCTCTTCTCCTTCTCCAATGGTTTGATTTCATGGACAATGGCTTGGCATGGTTATTCACTTCCCTATAAATTGAGCACTCCCCTTCTTAATTCATTTTGCTAGACTAATTACTAAGTGTTCTAGAGAGAGTAAGGATATTGCTTAGGGAGAATTCTGAGATTAGGAAGCAAGTCTTGTGCAATTTGAAGCTTAAGAGGTATAATATCTAAACCCATTTAAAATTCAATTCATAAAAATTAGCAAGTTTAGTTAGAATTGGTTATATGAAATGATGATTAACATGCTAGGACAGTATATAGATGTGTTATATGTGCAATGTAATAGTTAGCAAGCATGTTTCATGAGGAAATGTGAAGATTGGTTGGAACTCTGCAAATGCAGAGAAGTTTCTGGTCTGGAACGGGAGCCGCGCGGCCGCGCGTCTCCCTAGTACAATTTGGGCGCGACCGCGCGCCACTGCAGAAATTGTTAATGATTTCTTTTATATCTTCTGATGTATTAAACATGTTGTACTAGTAGGGTATGCTTATAACTCACATTAATATATGGAATAAGGTTACTATGTTATAGCAATCCATGCTCGTTGTTTAGTTGAATATTTCAAAGAAAACTTGGATATATAAATACCATAATATTATTCTGACTTTTGAGACATGTTAGTATGACTTAGAAACACATGGAATGCATGCTAACTTATGTATATGGTTCCGTGATACATTATGAACATGTGAACCTAACTAGTGCACATTTCTAACATAAGTGTAGAGTTTGAAAATAAACTTTGATAAATTATATCCATGTTGATATTCTGACCATACACGCATGTTGATATGGTTAAGAATGCACGAAAGGCATGTTGACTTGTTTAGATATGTTTCATAGCATGACATGAGCATGTGGACTTCATTTGCAAACTTTACTAAGTGAAAGTATAAGTTTGAAACGTAAATCTTAACATGTTATTGTAAGTTTCATATTAAAATATTTATGGACACATGTGATAGTATTCTTAGACTCACTCACGTATCATGCATGTATATATACCATGATTAGTTGCCGTGATTCAAGTTTAGCATAAACGAAGCATGTTTTCAACTAATAACTATGATAGTCACATGTATGGAATGCGAATACTCATAAGTATGCTTAATATAAGTACCTTAAGTGCTTACAAGGAGAGCATGCTAGATGTTGTAACGTTATGACCTTTAATGGCTTTAAATTATTGAAAGTGTTGACTTAGAATCTATTGCATGTATGTTTGGAACGAGGAAAGGTTGTATACAAACATAAAAGTATCCTTTAAACATGTATACATGCTACGTGATATTATATGATGTCACTTGAACCCGATTTTGATGGTTAACTTATGAGAATGCCATAACTTGCTAAAATGAAATATATTTAGTATTGATTGTAGTCTTATGTGATATTAATAATATGCGAATATGTTTGTTAATTGTGGTAGTCTCACATGATAGTAACGATGTATGTATATGATCAACTTGAGAAAAGAGAAAGTTAAGAATAGAAATTAGATACTAAATAATTGTGTAGCTAGGGTAAAACTTAGCTTGCTGTGTTGATCGTATATTCGAAGATATAATGTGAAGTTAAATTATATGACTAATGAATATCATATATATATACGTAATTGTATTACGATAGGAATCCGAAAGTGTTGGCTAGCTTTACGTGAGTAAACTACGCATAAGGCAAGTATCCTAAACCCTTGCATTATTTTATTCAACGAATATCGTAAGCGAGTATCTAAACCTTATCTCTTTGGATACAAGTATTCTATTTTTGTATATTGCGAACTAGTTTTCTACTTAATCGTTTGAATTGAATTAGCATACTTGAACTCTTATTTCATTAAAGCTATTATTCATGTTGAACTTAGTATTGTTCTTGAATATTGTGAAAGTGTCTATGCTATTTAATTCGGCTAGACTTATATTATTGAAAAGCGACCCAAACTAATTGATTGGTGCAGGATCTTGTATTTGACTGAGAAGAACAACCTTCTTTGAAGGGAATATATAATTGTCAGAGAACCGACGTGCACACTTGAGTATGATTGATTGTTATGCATAACGATGGTGCTTTAGGCTGATCACCTGTTTTACCTGATTTTGTTGGATTTTTAGTTTATTACTGTTAATTCAAGTAGAAGTTCATAGTCCTTAGCGACTGCTCAGTATTCAGTTATCTTGAAATCTTGAATTAATTTGTTATTGAATCACATTGATATTATTTTGTCCTTAACGACTATTATTGAAAACTGTTGATATTCTTGTTATCCTTGAACTATCAAACTTTGTTATACCCTTTCGAAAATTAAGGATTATATCACTTACCCTTATTGTATATTACTTGCTGGGCAATTTGTGCTCATTCTTGCTTTCCCTAAAACATTTCAGTTAAGGTAGAGCAGGGCGAACCTTAGGGCGTTGATAAGGGCAAGGGCAAGGCTACCAACTAGCTTGTCTCTTCTATGTTTTTAAATATTTTATTGTTGTATTAAGATGATGTAGTAAGACTGGTTTTGATTATGTTTAAGCTTAAGTTAGGTTATGTAATAAGTCGTTAATTGATATTATTATGTAATCTATTAAGTACTGTAGGTTGCGAGACTTGGGGGAATAATTATAATAAATCATTGTAAATTATTCTAGAATAGATTTTTCCGCTGTGATGTGTGTTATTTAGTTATTATTATTGTGATGTATTACCATGAGCACGTGATGAACCGAATTCGAGAGACCAAGTGGCGGTCCTGGAATTTGGGGGCGTCACAGATCAAGTCGGTTGAGAGTTAATAAAATGACCATTGTACCCCTCCTGGGGCAGCTTGTGGTGTTGGCAGTGGTCGCTGGTTGACTTTCGGGAGCTGATTCTAAGATTTGGATCCCAGTCGAGTCTTTTAACCTCAGGGTTGTCTCCGAGGCTAAAGTGGTCATTCCAGGTTTTGCTCTAGGAGTTGTTGTGATGCTTCAGGTTGATGTCTGAAGTTGACTTGACGTCCCGAGGTTGAGACCGGGGATGACCTGCACTTCCCGAGTTGCTGCCGGGGTTGAGTTTGACTTCCCAGGGTTGCTGTCGGGGATGAACTGTATTTCTCAGATTGAGATCGAAAATGGATTGACATGTCCTCGGTTGACGTTAAGGTTGCCTTAACTTCCCAGATTGAGACCAGGTTTGACTTGACAGCCCGATATTGAGGTCAGGGGTTGATTGGTACCTCCCGAGTTGCTGCCGGGGTTGAATTTGACTTCCCGGGTTGAGATCGGGGCTGGACTAGACTTCCTGAGTTGAGACCGGGGTTGAAATTGATGATCCGATTGACTGTCAAAACTTGATTGATGGTCCGATTGATTGTCAGAACTTGATTAATGGTCCGATTGATTGTCAGAGCTTGATTGATGGTTCGATTGACAGTCGGAGCTTGATTGATGGTCTGATTGACTGTCGAAGCTTGATTGATGGTCCGATTGACTGTCGAAGCTTGATTGATGGTCCGATTGACTGTTGGAGCTTGATTGATGGTATGATTGACTGTCAGAGCTTGATTGATGGTCCGATTGACTGTCAAAACTTAATTGATGGTTCGATTGACTGTCGGAGCTTGATTACCGATATTGGGAATCAGATTTAGGTTGAAGGACCGGCGTTGGTGATCAGATTTGGATTGATTGACAATTTTTCCCTCCTACCGGGTGAGTATCGGGGCAAGGAAAATTTTGAGTGTCTACAGATGCCCCTCTTTATCATATCTATGTAACGTAGTGGAATGGACTAAGATAAAGATTAGTAGACACTGGAAATAGCGAGTGCCAGAGCCATTTCGAAGGCTAGGCATCTTGGAGTAGAATGGGGCTACTTTTGGCTGCGTGCGTTATCCCTTTGATGGGGATGACGCTGTCTTGTATAGCCATTGATGATATTAGGAAGTTACAGTGAACTACTTTTGTCATTCTCTGCTGGGGGATGATATTATTCACGATAACCAGTTTGACTCTGATGAGATTGGCGAGGATAAGCTATCACAGATTTTTTTTCATCTTGATCTGCTGGGGATGAACATCCTCCGCGATAGCTTCATAGATTTTGATGAGTTTATTGAAGATGAGCTATCCACAGATTTTTTTTCGTCTTGATCTGCTGGGGATGACGTCCTCTGCAATAGCTTTGTAGATACTGAGGAGGTGGATATGATTGATACTACCTCAATGACCCCCCTTTGAGGATGTGTATAACATATTCCATCATCTGTCCTTTGTGAAGATGGAGTATTATATGACTTTCAGCCAGAGATCATCTCCTGACGTCTCATGGGACTAGTCTAATATTTGAAATACCATCGGGGTTGAGCCAACGGTGGGAGTATACTTCGATCAGTACCCGAACTTCGATGGGGCTGTGCCAACGGCTAAAATTAACTTCGGCCAGTGCCCGAACTTCGCTGGGGTTGTGCCAATGGCTAAAGTTGACTTCAGTCAGTACCCGAACTTCGTTGGGGCTGTGCCAACGGCTGAAATTGACTTCGGTCAGTACCCGAACTTCGCTGGGGACTGTGCCAACGGCTGAAATTAACTTCGGTTAGTACCCGAACTTTGTTGGGGCTGAGCCAACGGCTGAGTTGTCACCGGTCAGTACCCGATGCTTCGCTGGACTAGAACCAACGGCTAAGTTATCATCGGTCAATACCCGATGCTTCAGCTGGACTGGAACCAACGGCTGAGTTGTCATCGATCAATACCTGATGCTTCGCTGGACTGGAACCAACGGCTGAGTTGTCACTGGTCAATACCCGATGCTTCGCTGGACTGGAACCAAAGGCTGAGTTGTCACCGGTCAATACCCGATGCTTCGAAAATGGCAGTTTTGCACAATTCTTGCGCAGTTCTTTTGTAGTTTTATCATGTTGATTCCCGGGCATGGTTCCGGGATGGAT
The DNA here is from genome assembly GCA_020205555.1 of Panax stipuleanatus. Taxonomy (NCBI): domain Eukaryota; kingdom Viridiplantae; phylum Streptophyta; class Magnoliopsida; order Apiales; family Araliaceae; genus Panax; species Panax stipuleanatus. Next base: position 67,716,494 of record CM035124.1, read on the forward strand.
GTCAAGGGTCTCTAGTGGAGTTTCCCTTTTCGTCAGGATTATACTGCTTGAACGCAAGATTTCAGGACAAACCGCTCAATCGCGTAGCGATTTCTCTTCAGATTTGACTTGGCAGCCCATTTAAACTCAGTTTTGACTCGAACCGAACCGAGCCAGGGGGTACAGGGACCCACCTAGGCTGCCGCAGGTAGAGGTGCGGCAGGCGCAGGTGGAGGTGCTGTAGTACCCGAGAATTTTGAATATTTTTAAATTAATATATTAGTGAAAGTCAGATATTTATTTAAATATAAATATTTATGTGTTATGAGATAAGTTAACTCAATTATATTAAATTGAATAATTATGATAATTGAGAAAATATGGTGTTTGCGATAAACTCGTTGAATGCCTTGTGTGGCACAGTGATGAGAAATATTAATGATTATATTAATTAACGAAGGAAATTATTAAGTGAACAATTAATCTATATTAATTGTTAATTGTTATTATGAGAAATATAATAAGATTTATATTTATTTAATGTGATAATTAATCATATAAATATTAATCAATTGTTATAAAAGATTAGTAATTACATTGATTAATGAGGAAGGGATTAATTAATATTATTATTAATTAATTGATATAATGAGTAGTTTATTGATTTCTATGTGCAAGCATGCGGTATTAAATATATAAGGTATAGTAGCTACCTATATAATATACAAGGTGTAAAGTGCAATGTGACAAAACCATATATTAAGATTGATTAAACTATATAAGCTACATGATAATGCTTATGTGACAATTGTGTGAGTATATATAAAAATTAGTACCTCATGTATAGATATGGTAAACAATTGTTAAGTGATGACTACTTTAATAATTTAATATAAGAATGGGACAATGAAGGTAGTAATATCCGATTAAATTATATCGGTAAGATAAAATGTACAAGGATTATATATGTACGAATTACATTTACTACATTGAAATATTACTTATTCATTGCATTACATTGTGATATTACATTATAGCCTAAGTATACATTATATAACCTAAGTGTGTGTATATATTAATAGTTACTAGAATGCTGAGATTCCTTTGCCTTGTCCCATATTAATAGTCACATTCCCTTTCACGTGACATACTCAAGCTATCCTACTCCCCTATAACCTTAAAACTCACCAAACATTTCATAGCTCTCTAGCCAATGATGAACAAGGGAGTGGGCATAATAGTGTAATTTAACTACCATCTAACAACTCTTTCATAACCTTCATGCAAACCTATAATCCGTTAGTTTGATTTGGAATACAATTGCCATATCTGTGTATTGGTTTTGCTATATATATGGCCTCTTTTCCTTCACAAATTCATTGTTGAGAATTCCTTAAGGCTTGAGAGCATATAGAAAGTGAGAGTGCATTAGTGATATAGCAGCATTGTGATTTGGAAATTGCAGCAAGTTCAATTCATGTAACAGAGGTATAACCTCTTGTTCTTCATTTTATTTTCTGAGATTTCTTAATTCTTGAATTAAGTATGGAATTCATGATTATGTGATCAAGTAATGGTTGTTAGTTGTTCTTTAGTTGCTATATCGACTTATATACATGTTGGAATTACAATATGGTTGTTTAAAACTATTTTCGTGAAAGAAATTTGGTATTTGGCCTAAGTTCTGACGAAGCAGGAAATTCACTGGTATAGACTGGATATGGCGCAGCTGGGGTTTATACCCAGTGCTGCGCCAGCCTCTGCAAACAGACTCCTAATTTCTGCTATAAACTTTTAACATTAGAGTGTTAAGGTGACTTAGACAAAGCATACTAGCATGAGTAACTTGTATATATGGATATGTAGACCTAATGTGAGCATGCTCTACTATGTTTGTATACATGATTAACGAACGGTTATATTTTCGAAGTGAACATAAGGTTTATAATTGAACTTTAAACATATATGAGTCATGTCAATATTTTGACCTTGCAATCATATTAGTATAATCTAGAAAGGCATGAAAAGTATGTTAATAGGTGTATACATGTTTCATAATGTAACATGAGCATATGGACCTCGTTAAGTGAACTTTACTAATAAAAGTATAAGTTTTGAATGTAAATCTTGACATGTTATATCGAGGTTTAGATTCTGATAATTGTGGACATGTTTGATAGTGCTTTTAAACCTCACTAATGTGTCATACATATATACATGTGTATATACCTTATTAGATGCCATGAAGATTAGTTGAGCACAAGTGAAGCATGATTTAAGTTAGTAACAGTACTAGCTATGTGTATATGAACTATAAACTTGCAAGCATGCCTAAATCAAACTATGTGATCACCTCATATGTTTCAAATGACAAACATGTTAGACTTTGTGATTTCATAACCTTGAATGGCTTTAAGTTATTAGAATCTATATTATGTATGTTTGGAACGAGGAAAAGTGGAACAAGCATGAAAGAACCCTTTGAAATGTTTATATGTTGTGTGATATCTTATGATTGATGCTTGAAAGGGATCTGCAGGCAGCAGCCTAGCCCTGGTCTGGCCAGGGGGCAACGTAACTGCGCCACCCCTAGGCTTGACCATGGCGCAGCTGCGCTGGCCTGGAATCAGAAGCTATGCAGTTTAATAATCTGATGTTGGGTAGTTAGCTTATGTGATGCCTACATTGTTAGAAATGGTCTACACCGTACTGATACGTGTTTATATGTGATGATTAAGTAACAAGATAGTGTCTAACTTATATAATGAAAGTCCATGGATCAAAAGGTCTTAATCTTGAGCATTTTAAATTTGCTTATGATGTAACTATGTACTTGATTTCGTGATAAACATATAAACTAAAATTTATACCATATGTGTATACTTGAATCACGTATCAAGCTTGAATACCGAATGTGTTAGCTAATGAACATCCTATACTTATAATACACTATAAATAGGATTCAAAAGTGTTGATTTACTTAACGTGGATAGACTACGCTTAAGGCAAGTATCCTAAACCCTTGCATTACTTTATTCAATGGATATCGTAAGCAAGTATCTAAAGCTTATCTCTTTAGATGCAAGTTCTCTAACTTAAACTCTTATTCCATTGAGCTTTATGAAAGCTATTATTTATATTGAACTTGGTATTATTCTTGAATATCGTGAAAGTCTCTATGCCATTTGATTCGGCTAGATTATATGCATGTTTAGAAAGCTGTCCAAACCATTTGATTAGTGCAAAAATTTTGAAAACTGAGTTGAACAACCCTTATGGTAAGGGGAATGTATATTATTGGAAGCCCCAACACACGCGTGAATAACATAGAGTATTGTAGACTGATCATCTATCGTACTTACCTCTTTTGGGTTATCAGTTTAATATTGATGATTCTGGTAGATGTTCAATTGTCCTTAGTGACTGCTCAGTATAAATTATTTTATCCAGTTGGATACGTTGATAGCCTTTGAATTCATATATATTTATTTATTTTTATTAAACTATCATTTCATATTTCAAAGATTCGATTTGAGAATTATTGATATTCGTTATTCATGATGTTATTCTAAAACTCTGAACTATCTTAGAGATTATACTTTGATATTTCAAACTCGTGTTATAAAACTCTTCACCCTTATTGTATAATACTTGCTGGGCAATTTGTGCTCATTCTTACTTATTTAAAACCTTTCAGTTAAGGCAGAACAGGGAAGTGTCTCTGGGAAAGATAAGGGCAAGGGCAAGACTACCGACTAGCTTGTCCCTTTATGTTTTAAATTTCTGATGTTGTATTAAGACTATTTTTGAACTATGTTTAAGCTTAAGTAGGATTATGTAATAAGTCTTTATTCGATATTATTATGTAATCTATTAAGTACTGTAGGTTGCGAGAATTGGGGGAATAATTATAATAAATTATTGTATATTATTCTAGATTAGATCTTTGGTTGTGAATGTGTGATTTTAGTTATTATTGTATTATTGTGAGAACGTGACAAACCGAATTCGAGTGACCAAGTGGCGGTCCAAATTTAGGGGCGTCACAGGTTGGTATCAAAGCCAAGTTATTGTTGTACGATTTATGTAACGACAATTAACGCGCAAGTATACGCGGTCAACAAGTAATATAAGATAAGTAAAGATCGTTCCCACGGAGAATTAACAAATAAAAGGTCGCCAAACCACTAGCACATAATCGCCTCAGTCTTATTTAAACGAGAGATAAAGAGTTGGAATTAAAACTAAGTTAACTAGGTAAGGAATTAAAATAAATAATCCTAAGGTAGAATCAGATAATGAAGGCATGAGACTCCAATTTCCCCTAATGATTCATCTAAGTCAATTCACTTCCAATAGGGTCAAATTAATCGTTAAGAGTGCTAGCCGAGAACACGAAAGTGAGAGAAGGCCATCTTTCGATGCACCTAATCCAAATCACGTGCAATCCACAGATGATAGAACGCACGTGAACACCCACATTACCTAAACCACTATATGTCTATGTGATTTACAAATAATTAGGGTTTAAGGTCAAGTTCTCTATTGGCCACGAGCGGCGCTTCGGTATATGTCTATCCTAAGCACAAATCATACATCCAACGCCCTGTGAACGTACAAACGCTCGCTACTACGATTTGATCTAAACCCACATTTCGTCTTTCAATCCCATGTGGGTTATCACAGTAATTGGTCATGACTCAATTAAGCAATGAAAATAAATATCGCAGTAGACCATCACAAAATAATCAATAAGAACCAACATGGATGAGAAATTAATATAGACTACTCATTAGATCCCATTGGAATCTCAAAATAAGGTTTAAGTCATAAATAACTCAAACATACCATCCACATGTAGAATAAGCATCGTAAGAACACAAATATGAATCAAAGAGAAAATAAGAGTAAGAAATGTGAATCTGATTCCTCTTGATCAAAATACGAATCCTTGATGTTCTTCAAATGCTTCAGCAATCAAGTCTAATAAAACCCTACAACATTAACTACTATAAACTAGTCTAATCTCTACTTCTATTCTACTCCTAGACAAGAAAATGTAAAAGAAAATGAAAAACTAGAAGAAGGAAATTAGGGCTAAACTCCCTTAAGGGGAGAGATATATATTCTGTTGCCAAAATGCCCTTATATGCCTTTTTCAGCCGAGCCTGCCTTGCTGCCCCCAACAAACCAAAGCTGCCGATTAAATAAAAGTCAACTGGCCAGTGAGGAGACCGGCGCAGCTGCGCAGGTTATAGGCCTGCAGCCGGCGCAGCTGCTCGGGCTTCAGGTTCTAGAAATCTGCAGCTTTGCTGGTGCATTGTTCCTGTTGCCCTATTCTGACTCCCTCCTTGATCCTTGCTGCTTATGGCTTCTGTCAATCCCCCATGCCCATTGCTTCTTTAAGCGTTGCCCCTTTTCATGCACTTTGTTCCTGTTTTAGCATTCTTTTATCCGTTTCAGCTCAAAATACACCCGAAGAGTTCCAACTACAGAAATCTGCAAAAGAAGGTAAAAATGGATGAAAAGCTACGATAACAAATGAGATTAAACAACAATCGAAGTGAGTTGATATCTAAATAAGTGGTTATAAAACCACTTATCAAATACCCCCAAACTTAAACGTTGCTTGCCCTCAAGTGACACAAACAAAACAAAACACAGATGCATTTCAAATAACTAGAATGCATGCAACCTACACTAGCATGAAAGTGAATTCAGGTCTTTGTCAGAATAGATATTCAAGTGCACTGCCTCAGAAAAACCACATCCAGTCAAACAGATAAGCAACCCAAGACAAGATCAAAAGTATAACTTTGCAAATCCAAATCTGTTAGCACTGATGCAATGTGCATTGCGTACCTAGCAACCATTAAACATGCTTTGAACAAATAAATCACATACTATGCTTCTTAGGGGAAAAACCAGTTTTAATTTAAGGAAAGCAGTAAATCATATAAGTTCTAACTAAGACCACGTATTACTTAAGTTAAGAGACAGCATGGAGTTTATTATTCTTTTTATTGACTCACGAGGGCGTATTCGCACTTTCCCATGTACACATTCGACTGTGCAATGCCTAGTCCTCTTAGGCTTTTCAATGATATCCATGTAGCGAGCTTTCGAGCAACGACTCCCAGACCAGACGGCCTTAGGGCGTTGGGTGTAGAGACACCCCTAGGGCTTACTTTCTCGAATATCAAAGGCCACAGAACTCAACGTAGCCGAAGTGTTTATTCTATTTTTTTTTTCAATGCATTTTCTTTTGTTTTCTTTTTCTATTTTTTTTCCTGCAAGGGAGTGCGTCTTACGCTCCATCTCCCCGTATATATCATGCATGTCCCCCTGTTTTCCCCCAAACTTAAGCTTTTAACAATCTTAGTTATTATCATATGATCACTGACTCTTTTATTAAAACATAAATTTTCCACCAGAAGATAAGTATGGAACATTTCAACTAAACATATCATGATGGCTACTTCATCGTGCTAATTGGCTACACAGCATCTGACAGATAAAGATTTACATATATGATTTTAAAATCAAGCTTAAGTCTCAAATCGGTTTGAAAAACAAGAAATTTTAGCTTTCATCATAGGCCAACTTATTAACAAACCAACTTCAACCTGAATTTATGCAGTATGTCATGCAACATGTCCTAACACAGTTGACTAAAACTAAAGAAGAATTTTAAAATTTTAACAATTTTTAAACAAAATACGAACTACATGCACTAAATGAATTAAACTACATGCAAATAAACCCCCAAATACCCCCAAACTTAAAATGTTCAATGTCCGCATTGAAGGTAAAAAGGGTAAAAAGGGAACTCCCCTACTCGGACTCGTCGTCCTCCTCCTCATCAATCTGCTCTGGTGGTGTGTCTGGAGGAGGGTATTGACTGCCGGTGCCAAATGTAGGAAACTCTGCATGTATGCCCAACTGCCCGAATGCATGAGATAAAGCTTGGGAGAAACCGGATGTATAAGTCTGGAAGTCTGTGTATGTGGTATCCATCCGTCTCTTCAGCAGTCGAATCTCCCTCTGCTGCATAGCATACTGTGCGGGAGTTGGCCCTGCCGCCTGCTGAGCCTGCTCTGGCTCATTTTCTTCGTCTTCTTCATCATCCTCATCCTCATCAGAATCATCATCTTGCACAAACCCCAGTCCTCGGGGATGAGACTCTGCCCCCTTCTAGATGGTGTACTGCTGGATGGTTGTATGGTCTATATCGCGCATCGGGCGCAGCAGCTCTTCATTATCCCATACCACTCCAGCAGCCAAACATAAGCGTGTAATCACCGAGGCATGTGGAATCCCTCCTGAGGTGCTCCCCCTCATAAACTTCAGCATGGACTGATTCAGAATGTGTCCAATGTCAATCCTTCTATTCTTGATGATGCCGTAGAGTAGGGTAGCTCGCTCAGTGGTGACCTCGGCATGATGGCTCAAAGGAAGAATGCTAGCACAAATGAAGTTGTACCAAGCCTTGGCGTATCGACTCAAGGCAGTCTGAGGGAAACCTATCTTTCTGGTCTTGCCTGAGTATGTTGTCCATTTGGTGCCCGGTTTGCACAATTCCTTTATCAGTCTGTCCAAGTTAGACTCATGACGCTGAGACTCGGCCCAATTTGTCGGGCCAGAAGGAATAGTGTCCAGCTTGAAAATATCATTTATGGCCTGCTTGGTGTACGGCACCTGCTTCCCCCTTACATATGATATCCCATTCTGCGCCTCGTGTGCATTGGCATAAAACTCCTTCACATGGGGAATAGGAGCTGGCAGCGGTATGGCCGCAACAAGCGCCCAGCCATGATCAATAATCTGCCTCTTCATAAGCCCATCGTCTTTGCCCGGCTTTAATCCCCTCTCCTTCACACAGTTCTTTCTGTCCAAAACATTGAAGTAGTAACGCTGAGCAGTCAAGTCCACAAATCTAAAGGCGTCAAGAGCCTCATGGGAACTACCCTCGCCATGCTCTGTGCTCGGAGGGGGAGACGGGGGTGATGGAGTTCGAATTCGCTTGGGCATGTTAAAATTGAAATGCAATAAGCAACTGAATGAATGCAAACCCAGTGATGATCAAACACTGGGAATACACCCTATCTGCTTTTGGTTTCGATGCTCTGTAAAATTATCCCAACCTTTTGTCAAAAAAAAATTTGCCCCTAATCTCTCCAAGAAGGATGCCCCGAATTACCAGAAATTGCTCTGTTTCAAACTGCCAAAAACCTGCCCTCAACCCTCTGTCAGACTTGTATCAAATGCAACTCTCCAATGGAACCCAAAAATCTACCTCTTTTACTATCAAATTTGGTGAAGTGCCTCAAATTTTGTCAAATGTGCCCCCCGATTTCTCACTGAACTTGTATCAAACACTTGGGGTGCTGGCTAAATGAATTGAGCCCTAGAATCCACAAGTTACAAAGAATGGAGAAGGTCAGCAGGGGCCTTGAGAGATGGAGAATGAGAGGAATAGGGTTTCTGTAGGAGGGAATCGAGTCATGCAGGTTGTCGAGTGAGGGAAAGAGGTTTCGGTTTTAGGGAGCGAGTCAGAAAGAACTGCCGAGTTTTCAAGTAGGGAAATGAAATAAAGAAGTGGGCGGGCTTTGTTTTAAAACAAAAAAATTTTGGCAGGACGATAATGGCGCAGCTGCGCAAAGGACATGAGGAAAATGGGCACAGCTGCGCAGGGTATAGAATCCGGATTCTTGTCTGGAAATCAAGGCGGCCGCGCGGCTGGTTGGCTAGACTTGGCGCGGGCGCGCCAAGTTTCAGGAAACTCTGACTGGTCTGGAGTGCAGCATCTCAATTGTCGTGGATCAAAAGGCTTTGCAACCAAATACATAGACCTAGAAGGCATGCAAAAAGTGTCAAGTCACTTAATTACAACAAATAATTATTATTACTATTAACTAATAACGATTAAGAGAATTACATAAAGGGAGAAAATTACATAATAAAGACGATAATCATAGGCATATCAAATCCCAAAAATGTCAATATGTGCACATAAGCCACAAGCTCATTTTCAAAAATATGATCAGAACACTTTTAAGTCCCAAAAATATATATGCAACATGTACGTGCAACGAAAATATGTCCATTAACCGTTTGAATCCCAAAAAAAAAATTCTTTACATGCGTATACGAAATGTGTCACGGCATCATACTATATTCAATAAGCATTTCATGCCCCAAAAATTATACGCGTCACTGTCTAAGTCCACAAATGTAGGCATTGTACCTTGTACAACCAAAATGTGGAAATATTTACAACTAAGAACTATACTACTGAGAATTAAACATGGGGAGGGAAATGTGATAGAAAGCATGTAATGGAGAATTAAACAGGTAGGGAGAAAGAGAGATGATGGGGTGCCTCCCGTCTAGCGCTTGATTTATAGTCCTCTAGCTCGACTGTGTCTGACTACTGCTATCCGACTCCCCGACGATATTGGAGAACCCCTCCATCCATCAGAATTGCTATATGCTTTTGGAGGCTTCCCAGTAGAGGAGGACTCGGAATTAAACTACCTAGCACATGATATGAACAAGAATTCCCCGTACGAAAAGTAGGGGAGCTAGGCAATGGTTCCGTTGTGTATGTGAAATGATCGGGGCATGGAAGCATAGAACACACAACGGACTCTTCTTCTCTTCTCTTTTCTTCTGACCACCATGGTGTTAAGACTGCAGAATTTCTCGTGTCATCGAGACCCGTCTCTGTGATGTGGCTACCAAGGGGGCAAGGGTGTGCAAACTTGACTGGAGTCTCAAACTTTGGCAAAGGAGGCTCTTGGGGTATTATCACTGTTGGTTCATACTCCACATCCCCAATTGGCTCCTCTATTGCCATTGCTTTCGGCTCATCCAGTTGCAATTTCACTTCAGATTTTCTATCAGTTTCTGCACCCATGTCATAGCACCAAGTATCCTGGGGATCATTACTCACGGCTTCAGTTATCTGAGGCATTGGACTTTGATGATCTTGAGAGGTTCCTTCCTCAATCACCTCCTCATTCCTTATAGCTGTGTTAATTTGCTCCACCCAAATCTAAAGATCCTCAATTGATTGTTCTTACTCAACCAAGGTCTCCTGTGTTGATGCTATGGAATTCCCCCACATAATTTCCAATCCTTCCTTTTCTGTTTCAGCCACGGGCTCCATGTAGTGAGTCTCATTTGTTGAAGTATTATTGATTAGGGCCATCTGATTCTGAAAATTCTGGTTCGATAGCTCTTGGCTCTTAATCATCTCCTCTTGGTTCGCTAAGGCTCTATACATGAAGTCCATTGTTGACTGTTCTCCTTGTAAACACGGGGATTGATACGTGGGTTCTGGTGCAAAATTTAGACTTGGCTCGCATTGTTCTTGATAGCTCACCGTATGGGTCTGCCCTTGCTCCTCCTCTACCATTAAGGCCCTACTAATTTGCTCTGCCCAGTTCTGGATATTCTTGACTGACTTCTGTTGCTCAATCAAGATGTCCTTCAATGATATGTCACCTTCTTCCTCCAAGCTTGCATTTTCTGTGTCACCCTTAAAATTGTGTTGAGGCTCGTAAACTGGAGTCTGGAAGGTGCATTCTGGGGCGTATGCGGGATTTGGATCCCAGTGTTGGTCTTGATAGTAGTTTACTGAAGGGTCTGGGTGATACCCCCACTCTTGCTGATAGTCGGGATAAGGTTCAGTGTAGGAATAACCACCCCCATACTGCTCCTGTCCATAAATGATAGGCTCCTGATGGCTCATATAAGCTCCAGCACCATAGTCATATGAAGTCACTGGCTCTCGACTCTGTTGGACTGAAACAGTATCCAGCTTTCTCGAGAGCTCCTCTAACTGTGCTGAGAGTGTGGCAATTGGGTCGAGTCCATCAGTGCTTGCTTCCCTTGGTTGCTCTTGTCTTGTACAGTTCCATGAATAGAAATTTAAGTCCATTGTACCTGAAAAAAGAATATGAGAAGAGAATTAAACAAAAATAAAAAGTTTAAATTAAGACTAATTTGATTTAAACTAATGTTTGCAAACAGTTATCCAATTAAGTCCCCGGCAACGGCGCCAAAAACTTGTTGTCCGATTTATGTAACGACAATTAACGCGCAAGTATACGCGGTCAACAAGTAATATAAGATAAGTAAAGATCGTTCCCACGGAGAATTAACAAATAAAAGGTCGCCAAACTACTAGCACATAATCGCCTCAGTCTTATTTAAACGAGAGATAAAGAGTTGGAATTAAAACTAAGTTAACTAGGTAAGGAATTAAAATAAATAATCCTAAGGTAGAATCAGATAATGAAGGCATGCGACTCCAATTTCCCCTAATGATTCATCTAAGTCAATTCACTTCCAATAGGGTCAAATTAATCGTTAAGAGTGCTAGCCGAGAACACGAAAGTGAGAGAAGGCCATCTTTCGATGCACCTAATCCAAATCACGTGCAATCCACAGATGATAGAACGCACGTGAACACCCACATTACCTAAACCACTATATGTCTATGTGATTTACAAATAATTAAGGTTTAAGGTCAAGTTCTCTATTGGCCACGAGCGGCGCTTCGGTATATGTCTATCCTAAGCACAAATCATACATCCAACGCCCTGTGAACGTACAAACGCTCGCTACTACGATTTGATCTAAACCCACATTTCGTCTTTCAATCCCATGTGGGTTATCACAGTAATTGGTCATGACTCAATTAAGCAATGAAAATAAATATCGCAGTAGACAATCACAAAACAATCAATAAGAACCAACATGGATGAGAAATTAATATAGACTACTCATTAGATCCCATTGGAATCTCAAAATAAGGTTTAAGTCATAAATAACTCAAACATACCATCCACATGTAGAATAAGCATCGTAAGAACACAAATATGAATCAAAGAGAAAATAAGAGTAAGAAATGCGAATCTGATTCCTCTTGATCAAAATACGAATCCTTGATGTTCTTCAAATGCTTCAGCAATCAAGTCTAATAAAACCCTACAACATTAACTACTATAAACTAGTCTAATCTCTACTTCTATTCTACTCCTAGACAAGAAAATGTAAAAGAAAATGAAAAACTAGAAGAAGGAAATTAGGGCTAAACTCCCTTAAGGGGAGAGATATATATTATGTTGTCAAAATGCCCTTATATGCCTTTTTTAGCCGAGCCTGCCTTGCTGCCCCCAACAAACCAAAGCTGCCGATTAAATAAAAGTCAACTAGCCAGTGAGGAGACCGGCGCAGCTGCGCAGGTTATAGGCCTGCAGCCGGCGCAGCTGCGCGGGCTTCAGGTTCTAGAAATCTGCAGCTTTGCTGGTGCATTGTTCCTGTTGCCCTATTCTGACTCCCTCCTTGATCCTTGCTGCTCATGGCTTCTGTCAATCCCCCATGCCCATTGCTTCTTTAAGCGTTGCCCCTTTTCATGCACTTTGTTCCCGTTTTAGCATTCTTTTATCCGTTTCAGCTCAAAATACACCCGAAGAGTTCCAACTACAGAAATCTGCAAAAGAAGGTAAAAATGGATGAAAAGCTACGATAACAAATGAGATTAAACAACAATCGAAGTGAGTTGATATCTAAATAAGTGGTTATAAAACCACTTATCAGTTATAAACCTTAGGAGCGAGTGTCCTTAGACTATAACGTAAGAGAACTTAGAAGTTAGAAAAGAGATAAAACTCATGTAGAGTTTTCCTTGAAAGACTTTGTGTGTTATGAAATGTAACTTCATTCTATACAATGAACTTATATTTTACTTAACATTCTAATAGAGTTGCTGTTTGTTTGTCTTGTGTTTGTGATTGTAGGATGGCATATATGGGAGTATCTAGTAGAGTGGCTGAGGAGGAGCCCAGGGATATACATGTGGTATATGAGGTAATTGTAGAGGCTGTGCCAGTGCAGGCTATTGCACCATCCGAGTCTGACGACGAGGATTAGATTGAGGTAGAGTCCGATCCAGAGGAGGAGCCAATGGAGGACGAGTCGATGGAGGATGAGCCAGTGGAGGACTCTGATGAGGCTACTGTAGAGGAGCAGATGTTAGGTGAGTATGAGGAGCGGATCCTAGAGTTGGACTGTAGAGTCCAGGAGTTGGAGGCTGAGAGCCAAGGGAGAGAGTCGGAGTTCCAGAAACTAAGAGACGAAGACCATCAGAGGAAGCTGGTCATGCAGGAGTTAGAGGTGGAGATTACTTATCGCAAGGAAGCAGGGATCCAGATGGGGACCTTGTTTTACAAGTCGGTGTCTAGGAACGTGGATCTAACAGGAAAGCTAGAAGTGGTTGAACAGAGGGAGCTGAGTGAGAAAACAGAGAAGGAAGCACTCCGTACTCAGTTAGAGTTGGAGGTGATGGGATAGGATTCACTTCGAGGAGAAGTGGGAAGCAACGAACGAGAGGGCAGATGACCCAAAGGATGAGGTCAGATGCAAGAAGAAAAAGATGAACAAGATGGAGTACGTGTTCCGTTCGGCTTTTGAAACGGTGATTGATGGTGTGTACCACTACCCGACGGAGCATGGACAGACCCTACATACTTTGAGTCGAGAACTGGTTGCTTACATAGCATAAATCGAGTATAAAAGCGTCGTGGAGCGTGGGATGATGGGATGAGACCCTTAGTCAGTGTAGTAGTAATATTTACTTTATGTGTTGTATATATGTTGTAATCCCAGTCTTTTGTGTAAGATATGGGATAGTAATGTAGACCCCGAGTAATCTTTTGTTAAAGGGGTAGTCGGTTAGTATATTCCCCATCTTTTATGATATTAGGGGATATATGTGATGACATTTATAGCAGTATGCTAGGGATAATCATGTAATGAAATGGAGCTTATTTCAGAAATCGTGTTATAAATTTTATTCTTTTGGTATTAAAGAAATACTTAAGTGATATAACTGAATAATAATAAAATAAAAATTTGTGATGCAGATCATGGTACCAAGGCGTAGATTGACTGCACCCGAGGAATCAGTTAATAACGTGAAGGAACAAGTAGATCCCATTCAGAAACTAGTTGATCTGTTAAGAGAAGCTCTTAGGAGGAGGAACAATGAACCCATTCACCCTAACCCTCAAGCTATCCTAGTGACAAACTTCAAAAACTTTAGGAGAGTAGGACCCCTAGAGTTCGAGGGAACTACCGACCCAATCATCGTGCAAACCTGGATCAAGGAGATTGAGAAGGCTTTCATAATAGCTCGTGTGGGCGAAGATCAGAAGACAGTATTTGCTACATACATGATGAGAGGCGAAGCGATCTATTAGTGGGAGGCTAATCAGCAAAGAGATGGGGAAGGAACGATAACATGGCAGAGATTTAAGACACTATTCTTCGAGAACTACTTCCCGAAGAGCATGAAGAACCGAATGGAGGTGAAATTCTTAGAATTAAAACAATATGATATGACGGTGGTGCAGTACGCGGCTAAGTTCAATGAACTAGCGCGGTTTATAGAGCACCAAGTGGGGGATGAAGAGAGGAAGACAAGACGCTTTGAGCAAGGGCTGAAGCCATGGCTGTACAATAAGGTATCAGTTCTCCAAATTGATTCCTTTGCTACATTGTTGGAGAAGGCAATCATTGCAGAAGGTGGCAGTGAGGCCTTAAGTCTATATCATAAGAAGAAGAAAAATAAGAACACTGGTAGTGAGTATCGTGGGGGAAGCAGCAGCGCAGAGAGTAATCCCAGAAAGAGAAAATGGGAAAATAATAACAACAACAACAACAGAAACAACAATCAAGGTGGGAGTCACCAGGGGAATTTTAAGAAAAGGAGTGAATCTTGTAATAAGTGTGGAAGGAGTCATCAGAGGGAGTACTGGAAAGAAAAGAGCACGTGCTATAATTGCGGCCAGGAGGGGCACATATCGCCGAATTGCCCAAAACCAAAGAAGATCAGGGGATGTTTTGCTTGTGGATCAACGGAGCACCAGATAAAGGACTGCCCAAAGAAAGGAAGTGGTGGGACTAGCGGAGGTCAGGGAGGAGGTAGCAAGTTAATGATTGGTGCGTAGCCTAACTGATCGACCGCCCGAACCTTTAACATGACCATCCAGGACGCAGTGGCTGCGAAGGACGTAGTGTCAGGTATAATCCTAATCAATGATATAAATGCTTATGTATTATTTGATTCGGGTGCCACCTGTTCTTTTGTATCTGAAGAATTTGCTAGTAAACTTAATACGCCCCGAGAACGATTAGAAGATTCCTTAAACATAGAAGTTGCGAATAAAGAAATAATCTCTGTAGAATACATTTATCGAAATTATCGCGCAAACATTAGAGAACATGAACTGAGCGTAGACTTGATTCCTATTAGATTGGGAGAATTTGACGTAATACTGGGAATGGATTGGTTGTATAACCATACTATAATAATTGACTGTCAGAATAAATGTGTGAACCTTCAGGCTCCGAGTAAGTCTAAGGTAGTATTTTATGGTAGCTCATCGCTTAAACAATCGTGTTGCGTTACGATGATGCAGGCCAAGAAATTGTTAAGGAAAGGATGTGTAGGTTATTTAGCTTACATCGTAGATACTCGGAAGAAGGGAGTAGAAATTAAGGATATATCCGTAGTAAATGAATTTTAAGATGTGTTTCCGAACGATCTGCCTGGTCTTCCGCCAGACAGAGAAATCGAATTCGTAATAGACTTAGCACCGGGAACGACATCGATTTCAAAAGCTCCATATCGTATGGCACCTGATAGAAATGAAGGAATTGATGATACAACTGCAAGAGCTATTGGAATAAAGGTTACATTCGACCAAGTGTGTCTCCTTGGGGAGCACCAGTGTTATTCGTTAAGAAAAAGGACGGATCGATGAGGCTCTGTATCGATTATCGAGAATTGAACAGAGTACCGATCAAGAACAGATATTCGTTACCAAGGATGGACGACTTATTTGATCAACTGAAGGGAGCAAAGTGTTTCTCGAATATCGACCTATGGACAGGTTATCACCAACTGAAAGTACGGGATCAGGACATACCAAAGACTGCGTTTCGAACCCGTTATAGACATTACGAGTTTTTAGTAATGTCATTTCGATTGACTAATGCTCCGGCAGCATTTATGGACTTGATGAACCGAGTTTTCAAGCCATACTTGGATAAATTCGTAGTAGTTTTCATCGATGACATCTTAATCTACTCGAAGACAGAAGAAGAGCATGCCCAACATCTGAAGATTGTTTTGGAAGCACTAAGGAAAGAGAAGATGTATGCAAAATTTTCTAAGTGTGAATTTTGGATGGAGAAGGTTCAATTCTTAGGGTCACGTGGTGGATAAGAATAGAATCTCAGTAGACCCTACAAAGGTCGAGGCAGTAAGTAATTGGGAGCAGCCGAGAACACCAACGGAGGTGAGAAGTTTCTTAGGGTTAGCTGGATACTATCGAAGATTCATCCAAGATTTTTCTAAGATAGCAACCCCGTTGACCAATTTGACGAGGAAGAAGGTGAAGTTTGTGTGGACAGACAAATGTGAAGAGAGTTTTCAAGAATTAAAGAAGAGATTGAGCGAAGCGCCTGTGTTGTCACTACCAGACGATGCGGGAAATTTTGTGGTGTATAGTGATGCATCGCACAAGGGACTTGGTTGTGTGCTCATGCAACACTGCAAGGTTATTGCGTATGCATCGCGATAATTAAAGGATTATGAAAAACGATACCCTACTCACAACTTAGAGTTAGCGACAATAGTTTTTGCGTTAAAGATATGGAGGCACTATTTATATGGAAAGAAATGTGAGATATACACAGACCACAAAAAGTCTGAAATATATCTTCACACAGAAGGAGTTGAATATGCGTCAGAGAAGGTGGTTAGAATTAATCAAGGATTATGACTGCGATATTCTTTATCACCCGGGTAAGGCAAACGTGGTTATCGACGCTCTGAGCAGAAAAGGAAGGGAGAAATTATTTAATTTGACGACTCAGGATGAGTTGATAAGAGAGATGGAGAAATTGGAGATAGAAGTGAAAGAACCAGAGAGGTCTGAAGAGAAGTTGTTTGTAATGGAAGCTTGTCCGACATTGTTGGATAGAGTAAGGAAGCACAAGAGAAGGATGAAGAGTGCGAGAAAATTAGAAAGAGGATAGCAGAAAATGAAGAAGAGAAATTTCAAATGGATAAAGACAGTATCTTGAGATTCAAAGGAAGAGTGTGGGTACCAGAGGTAACCGAGTTGAGAGAAGAGATTTTGCACGAGGCACACAATACGACGTATTCCATTCATTCGGGAGGCACGAAGATGTACCGAGATTTAAGGCAATATTTTTGGTGGCCCAATCTGAAACGGGAAGTCGTAGAGTGCGTTAGTAGATGTCTTACTTGTCAATGCGTTAAGCAGAGCATCAGCGGCCGAGTGGTTTACTTCAACCGTTGGAAATACCGGAGTGGAAATGGGAGCATATTACGATGGACTTTGTGGTAGGACTTCCAGTTACGCAGAAAGGTTATGATGCTATTTGGGTTATAGTGGATCGACTAACAAAGACCGCACATTTTCTACCGATCAAGATCCGCTACAATTTGAATCAGTTAGCAAGTCTGTACATAAAGGAGATTATTTCACGACATGGAGTGCCGGTGTCAATTGTCTCTGATCGAGATCTGCGCTTCACGTCTAATTTTTGGAAGAGTTTGCAAGAGAGAATGGGAAAGCAGTTGAGGTTGAGTACCGCTTATCATCCTCAGACAGAAGAACAGAGTGAGCAAACAAAATAAACGCTAGAGGAAATGCTTAGGACTTGCGTGATGGACATCAAGGGAAATTGGGACTACCACCTACCCTTAGTAGAATTTGCTTATAACAATAGTTATCATGCGAGTATCAGCATGCCACCATACAAAGCTCTTTACGAAAGAAAGTGCAGAACGCCATTATGTTAGGATGAAGTTGGAGAGCGACGAATACTCGGACCAGAGTTTGTACAACAAACTGCAGACGTGGTGACAGTGATAAGAGCCAGACTAACAGCAACTCAAGATCACCAGAAAAAGTACGCAGATTTGCATCGGCAGGACCAAGACTTTAAAGTTGGCAGTTTCGTTTTCTTGAAGGTATCTCCATGGAAGGGAAAGATCGGTTTCAGAAAGAAAGGAAAGTTGAGTCCAAGATTCATAGGACTGTTCGAGATACTGAAGCGAGTGGGCGAAGTGGCATACAAAGTTGCATTACCACCCGAGTTAGAGCACATCCACAACGTATTCCACATTTCCGTGTTGCGACCGTACAAGGCCGACTACAAGTACGTGATTTCTTATGAGCCCATTCAAGTGGAGAAGAACCTAGCGTATGAAGAAATTCCTGTCCAAATTCTAGATAGGAAAAAGCAGACATTAAGGAATAAAGTTATTTCCTCTGTAAAAGTACTTTGGCGTAACCACGATGTCGAGGAGGCTACGTGGGAGTTAGAAGATAGGATGATGAGGGATTATCCCCACCTATTTGTGTAACCTTGTAGCAATTTCGGGATGAAATTTTTATAAGGGGGGGGGGGAGGATGTAATACCCGAGAATTTTGAATATTTTTAAATGAATATATTAGTGAAAGTCGGATATTTATTTGAATATAAATATTTATGTGCTATAAGATGAGTTAACTCAATTATATTAAATTGAATAATTATGATAATTGAGAAAATATGGAGTTTGCGATAAACTCATTGAATGCCTTGTGTGGCACAGTGATGAGAAATATTAATGATTATA
The DNA here is from genome assembly GCA_020205555.1 of Panax stipuleanatus. Lineage (NCBI taxonomy): Eukaryota > Viridiplantae > Streptophyta > Magnoliopsida > Apiales > Araliaceae > Panax > Panax stipuleanatus. The sequence continues at coordinate 67,735,204 of CM035124.1, forward strand.
TTAATTAATGAAGGAATTATTAGGTGAACAATTAATCTATATTAATTGTTAATTGTTATTATGAGAAATATAATAAGATTTATATTTATTTAATGTGATAATTAATCATATAAATATTAATCAATTGTTATAAAAGATTAGTAATTATATTGATTAATGAGGAAAGGATTAATTAATATTATTATTAATTAATTGATATGATGAGTAGTTTATTGATTTCTATGTGCAAGCATGCAGTATTAAATATATAAGGTATTGTAGCTACCTATATAATATACAAAGTGTAAAGTGCAATGTGACTAAATCATATATTAAGATTGATTAAACTATATAAGCTACATGATAATGCTTATGTGACAATTGTGTGAGTATATATTAAAATTAGTACCTCATGTATAGATATTGTAAACAATTGTTAAGTGATGACTACTTTAATAATTTAATATAAGAATGGGACAATGAAGGTAGTAATATCCGATTAAATTATATCGGTAAGATAAAATATACATGGATTATATATGTACAAATTACATTTACTACATTAAAATATTACTTATTCATTGCATTACATTGTGATATTACATTATAGCCTAAGTATACATTATATAACCTAAGTGTGTGTATATATTAATGTTACTAGAATGCTGAGATTGCTTTGCCTTATCCCATATTGATAGTCACATTCCCTTTCACGTGATATACTCAAGCTATCCTACTCCCCTATAACCATAAAACTCAGCAAACATTTCATAGCTCTCTAGCCAATGATGAACAAGGGAGTGGGCATAATAGTGTAATTCAACTACCATCTAACAACTCTTTCATAACCTTCATGCAAACCTATAATCCGTTAGTTTGATTTGGAATACAATTGCAATATCTTTGTATTGGTTTTGCTATATATATGGCCTCTTTTCCTTCACAAATTCATTGTTGAGAATTCCTTAAGGCTTGAGAGCATATAGAATGTGAGAGTGCATTAGTGATATAGCAGCATTGTGATTTGGAAATTGCAGCAAGTTCAATTCGTGTAACAGAGGTATAACCTCTTGTTCTTCATTTTGTTTTCTGAGATTTCTTAATTCTTGAATTAAGTATGAAATTCATGATTATGTGATCAAGTAATGGTTGTTAGTTGTTCTTTAGTTGCTATATGGACTTATATACATGTTAGAATTATAATATGGTTGTTTAAAACTGTTTTCGTGAAAGAAATTTGGTATTTGGCCTAAGTTCTGACTGAAGCAGGAAATTCACTTGGTATGGACTGGATACGGCGCAGCTGCGCCGGGTTTATACCCAGGCGCAGCGCAGCTGCGCCAGCCTCTGCAAACAGACTCCTAATTTCTGCTATAAACTTTTAACATTAGAGTGTTAAGGTGACTTAGACAAAGCATACTAGCATGAGTAACTTGTATATATGGATATGTAGACCTAATGTGAGCATGTTCTACTATGTTTGTATACATGATTAACGAACGGTTATAGTTTTCGAAGTGAACATAAGGTTTATAATTGAACTTTAAACATATATGAGTCATGTCAATATTCTGACCTTGCAATCATATTGGTATGATCTAGAAAGGAATGAAAATCATGTTAATAGTTGTATACATGTTTCATAATGTAACATGAGAATGTGGACCTCGTTAAGTGAACTTAACTAATAAAAGTATAAATTTTGAACGTAAATCTTGACATGTTATATCGAGGTTTAGATTCTGATAATTGTGGACATGTTTAATAGTGCTTTTAAACCTCACTAATGTGTCATACATATATACATGTGTACATACCTTGTTAGATGCCATGAAGATTAGTTGAGCACAAGTGAAGCATGATTTAAGTTAGTAACAATACTAGCTATGTGTATATGAACTATAAACTTGCAAGCATGCCTAAATCAAACTATGTGATCACCTCATATATTTCAAATGATAAGCATATTAGACTTTGTGATTTCATAACCTTGAATGGCTTTAAGTTATTAGAATCTATATCATGTATGTTTGGAACGAGGAAAAGTGGAACAAGCATGAAAGAACCCTTTAAAATGTTTATATGTTGTGTGATATCTTATGATTGATGCTTAAAAGGGATCTGTAGGCAGCAGCCTAGCCCTGGTCTGGCCAGGGGGCAGCGCAGCTGCGCCACCCCTAGGCTTGACTATGGCGCAGCTGTGCCGGCCTGGAATCAGAAGCTATTCAGTTTGATAATCTGATGTTGGGCAGTTAGCTTATATGATGCCTACTTTGTTAGAATTGGTATACACCGTACTGATACGTGTATATATGTGATGATTAAGTAACAAGATAGTGTCTAACTTATATAATGAAAGTTCATGGATCAAAAGGTCTTAATCTTGAGCATTTTGAATTTGCTTATGATGTAACTATGTACTTGATTTCATGATAAACATATAAACTGAAATTTGTACCATATGTGTATACTTGAATCACGTATCAAGCTTGAATACCGAATGTGTTAGCTAATGAACATCCTATACTTATAATACACTATAAATAGATTCGAAAGTGTTGATTTACTTAACGTGGATAGACTACGCTTAAGGCAAGTATCCTAAACCATTGCATTACTTTATTCAATGGATATCGTAGGCAAGTATCTAAACCTTATCTCTTTGGATGCAAGTTCTCTAACTTAAACTCTTATTCCATTGAGCTTTATGAAAGCTATTATTTATATTGAACTTGGTATTGTTCTTGAATATCGTGAAAGTCTCTATGCCATTTGATTCGGCTAGATTATATGCATGTTTAGAAAGCTGTCCAAACCATTTGATTAGTGCAAAAATCTTGAAAACTGAGTTGAACAACCCTTATGGTAAGGGGAATCTATATTATTGGAAGCCCCAACACACGCGTAAATATTATTGTGGTGTTATGCATAACATAGAGTATTGTAGACTGATCATCTATCGTACTTAACTCTTTTGGGTTATCAGTTTAATATTGATGATTCTAGTAGATGTTCAATAGTCCTTAGTGTCTGCTCAGTATAAATTATTTTATCCAGTTGGATACGTTGATAGCCTTTGAATTCATATATATCTGTTGATCTATATTGAACTATCATTTCATATTTCAAAGATTCAATTTGAGAATTGTTGATATTCATTATTCATGATGTTATTCTAAAACTCTGAACTATCTTAGACATTATACTTTGATATTTCAAACTCGTGTTATAAAACTCTTCACCCTTATTGTATAATACTTGCTGGGCAATTTGTGCTCATTCTTGCTTATTAAAAACCTTTCAGTTAAGGCGGAACAGGGAAGTGTCTCTGGGAAAGATAAGGGCAAGGGCAAGACTACCGACTAGCTTGTCCCTTTATGTTTTAAATTTCTGATGTTGTATTAAAACTGTTTTTGAACTATATTTAAGCTTAAGTAGGATTATGTAATAAGTCTTTATTCGATATTATTATGTAATCTATTAAGTACTGTAGGTTGGGAGACTTAGGGGAATAATTATAATAAATCATTGTATATTATTCTAGATTAGATCTTCGCTGTGAATGTGTGATTTTAATTATTATTGTATTATTATGAGAACGTGACAAATCGAATTCGAGTGACCAAGTTGCGATCCAAATTTGGGGGCGTCATAGGTGCGGCCACCTGGGCTACTTAATGTGCTACGGGATTTTCATTTTGCAAGTTTTCCGTTTGAGCAACGAAAGGATTTTTGATCTTCTTTTTCAGATCTACGGAGTTCGGGCAGTCGGATTTTGATTCCGTCAGTTCCTAAGCGTTCAGCGCGGCGCAGGTAACATTTTACACCCTTCTTTTGTATATTTTGACCGTTAAAAGCATGTGAACCACCTAGGGTGCTTTTAAACGCAATGTATGCAAAATGTATGCCTATATGACCTACTAAAAATTTTCTGTCTACATATGTATGGATATCTTACTGTAATGAATGTTTGGATGTAATAAAATTCAGGTTCTGAGACAGTACTATTTTGAGCTTTTTGGTCAGTCTAATCATCCTTTTTGAGGCCTAGCGAGCCTAGATTTTCAACTAAAAAATGCCTATGGTATTTTGGAGACCATGTGAGGCTGGTTTTTGATTTTTTTGGATATATATGAACTGTTTCTATTTTTGGGTAGGTGTGCTACTGAATGGCCACCTAGGCATGCTTGTGTGCATGTGGACAGTCCATTTTACAAAGAAGACTTTGGCAAAAATTTCCAAAATCTTGGGGCATTTAGAAGCATGCATTTTTGACTCTGTGGGGACTTTTTTACTGACCCATGCAGGTTTAGAGTGTATTGGTTGTTTTGGGCTGACCCATGTATGTTCTAGGATATAGAGATGTATGCTGGACTGATTGATTAATAAGCTACAGGTTTTAGGCTTACCACACCTTGTCTGAGGTGATTTCAGAGTACTGGTGTATGCGATGGATCGCGATATACCCGGCCGCTCTACCGGGGTTTCATCAGGTGTTAGACGGAGGAAGGCTTCTACCGTCCCACAGGCCCGTCCAGCTAGGACGCCTCGTAGACTGGTAGAGGGCAGGGTTCATCCAGCATAGGACGAGCAGCCACTGGATATTGATGATGAGGAGGCTCAATTTGCTACTCCTGCTCCCGCTCAGGCTCCACGCGCGGAGGTCCTAGGCATTATTATGCCTACACAGGAGCTATTGGGTGACTTGAGTCACCATCCTTCGAGATATCTTCAGGCCAATGAGGTGACTTGAAGTCTTTCTTCTCTCTGGATTCTTTTCCCATCTTCTGGCCATTCTCGGGGCACAGGTTTCTGACATGGGTTGGTTTTTGATGCAGGTCCCTGGCTTAAAGCAGCCTCGAGGGAACTGGTTTAGTGTGCACTCCCTCTATCAAACTCTGCACGAGGATTACAGGGAGATCATAGATGGCTGGGGGTTTCAGGCCTTTTTCTCGATCCTACCCCGCCATTGCCCTTGGGGGTATATGAGAGCTTTGTCTGAGTGTTGGTTCAACCAAACTCAGTCCCTTTATCTGCTTGATTGCGAGGTAATGATGACTCCGATTGATTGGAGATTTATCACCGACATTGAGTTTGAGGGTGAGACGGTGCCTGTCGTGTCTGACATTTTGCCCACCTCAGTCAGATCCCTGTTGTGAGTCCCTCAGTCGACATTCAAGGGTCGGGCAGTCCGATCTGGTCCCCTGAGTATAGATTCCTAGGACGGGACTTTGCAGTTACCTCCGCCTGATGATCGGAGGGTTAGAGATCGCATTCTGAGGCGATTGTTTTTATCGATCATCAGGGGTTGTTTTGTGGTGGATAACTCATCGACAGTGTCCTTTACTTTAATCAGCACCACTCAGTATGTAGAGCGCTTCAGCGACTTTGATTGGGGCTCCTATAACTTTGCCTATTTTCTCCAGGGCATGCACCTGCTGTCGGAGGGTGTGACGGAGGCTTGGTTAAGATTCCATCAGTTTTTGCTGGTGAGTACATCTTTCTGTACCTTTTTGATTCCTGCACTTATTTTTGGCAGTCTTAGTCACTGAGGACTTTTGATATTTGCATGGATAGCTTTGGGCATTTGAGAGGCTTCCTTACCTACGGCCTATTTCAGCATTAGGTCTGGAGACCTATCCATGTCGATGGAGATGGCATCACTCCATTCTAACGGAGGCCCCTATTGCTGAGGGATTCACTCATGCCCGTCTGCAGTTGGAGCTTTTGACGGCAGGCTCGATCACCTGGACCGTCGTACACATCCGAGCACTTGACCGTTGGATTTGATGGAGGCCTCCCTACTGGCCGGGAGTTTGATTTATCGACCCGCAGAGTCCCTATGTTGACAGAGGGAGGCTGGGAGCTCTATCTTGGAGAGCATGCCATTAGGAGCGTTACAGGGGAGATCCGCATTCCCATTGCTCCTCCTGCTTGGCATCATTGGCCATTATCCGTGCCTTTGACAGACATCCCTTTGGAGGGTATAGACGGCTTTGATCTATAAGAGGGCCAATACAGCCAGGTAGTCTTTCACAGTTGGTGGAGTCCTCGCACTATCGGGGCTCAGACTCGTGCCACCCATTTTATGGCAAACATGGTGCCGGGGTCCGTGATGATGACGGACTGGATAGCTTGTATTAGAGAGCCTACTCATGCAGACCAGATAGCAGATCTGACCAGGGAGTTGGACCAAGCTCGTTTCTTTATCAGGCACCTTGGCCGAGATTCGTCAGAGGCATCTTCATTTTACCCGTTCAGCTCTGGAGCAGGTCCCTCTTGTAATGACCATAAATTTTTAAACTCTATTATTAATTAAATATATGATTTAATTTTAATGAGTTTGTTTTGTAAGCTTATTTAAACCTTGTGTGGTTATGTGAGTTTGTGTCTATGCGAATAATTGCTAGGATTAATAAAAGGGAATCACTAATGGGTTATTAAATTAGTGGACCAACCCTAAGGTTTTATATCAGAAGAATTGATAGAATTGTTAGTAATTAAATATTCAATTTACTTGAATATAGTGAAGGGATTTAAACGTGTTGATTAATTGTTATTGTGAATAAATAGTAAATTAATGAGCAAAGGATTAATAAATATAATAAGATTTTATTTACTTGATTAATTGTTTATGCAAGCATGCGATAATTAAACCTTTAAAATATGGTAGTTATCTATATATTATATATAGTGCAATGTGACGCATTAATATGACTATATATTATATATATAGACTATATAGTAAGATTAATTATATTATGTAGTGCTTATGTAACAAGATGTGTGTGGGTAGACATTATGGTATACCCTATGTAGACACTCGAAATTTCGCTTTTGTCGTACTAACCCTGCAGGAGGGTAAAAGCATTATTTCACTTCGGAGACAACCCCAAAGTAGGGCAAAACATCCCGATAATCTCGGAGAAAACCCCAGGAATGATGAAGAGAACCAATGAAGTCCGAACATACCGCGACCCGATCAAAGATTGACGAGCTGAGATAGTGATCCTCGAAAACCAACTCAGCAAACCTCGAATGACGTGCCATCAAGAGATAAGCTTACTGACTGATATCTGGACCGGGAAGATATCTCGGCTACGAGTATCGATTTCCCGAACCCTAATTCAGTCAGACTCGATCTTATTTCGCTGCCTTAGTCAAAGACGGTCCAAAAGATCAAGCGGCGGACGTCAACTTCTGTCGAACCGAGACCGAAGGAGCAATAGCCGAGCCGGGAGGGGCCCACTTGGGTAGCCTCAACCATGTATGCAGCTGGCCGCATACATGTGTGCGGCTACCCGGGACAGATTATAATCCTCCACTTAGTTAGTTTTAAAAAAAAAGAAGAGAGACATATAGAAAGAGAAAGAGATTTTTAGAGAGAGAAGAGCTCGGGTTGAACCTTAACTAAGGAACTTGAAGCTCAAATCATCCATCTAGCATCTACTTGAAGCCATCTTAGTGTTCTTAGTTCATCCCGGGAGTCAAAACGCCCATTCACGCGTCCCCAAGGTGAAATAATGCACTTTCGAGCTTCGTTTCTTTGTAAACTTTGTTCAAATGATAGATTAATAAAGTATCATGTTTGGATATAGTTAAACTTGTTGTATTTTAAGCATATCTTGTAGTAGTTGGTAGTTTTTACATTTTTATCGATTATTTTATGCTTAATACGTTGTATATTAACTTCAGAGGCTAGATATACCTCAAGTTAAGCCTAATATAGCTCCCGAGAGGTTGTTAGCATGATGCTTCAACCCGGGAGCTATAACGGCTTAGATCCGTGGTATATCTATGGATTTATCACTTTTGAATCGTCCCGGTTAACTCGTATAGCCCTAAATCTATATTTAGAGGTGAAAGGGGGGTCGAATCGGCTTGAACGATGATTTCAAACGATGAAATCGCTTAGTATCAAGGCCGTGGATGTTATGTATACATAATATTGTTTAAATCATGTGAGCCTAGGAATCTCGATGTCGAGATCCCCGAATGGATCCGACTTGATTCCCATGATGGACCGATTTTTATGTTGTAAATGCTTTAAATAACGTAAATATCGATGTACATGTAATATTTGGATCTTAAAAACAAACTCGAGGGGTTAGTCTCGAGAGCTCGGATTCAAGATCTCGTGATAGTGAAAACTTTAATTACGGGAGCTCGGTTCATCGAGATGGCTTTTATGCCCGATGATGATCCGAACTTTCTTAACGCTTTAGCATGCATATCATCAAAATGATTTCTCAAAGAAAACCACAAAGAGCTTTTGATGAAATAAAGCGATTAGGGGTAGATCACGTAATTAACGTAAAGAATAAAAGGAAGTATCGAAGTCCTCGATTCCTAGTCGGGCAAAGGATTTGAAAATCTTACTTTCTATAACCTCATTTCAATTCATATATCTTGCTAAAAATGAACTTTTGATTAAATCAAATCCTTCGCACCTAGGCGCAAAAGAGGTACAACACTACTTTCAAGTCACCAAAAAGACTTAGAAACCAACTAATAAAGCTTTCAAAATCAAAACACACACACACACACGTTTTGCATAGAAAATCAATAAGATGCGGTACCGTGCTTGCACGGGAGTCGGGGGGTGCCTAACACCTTCCCCCTGCTTAACCTAGCCCCCGAATTCCACGAATCTTGGGTTTCAAGACCAAACCAAAGAGTCACGCATTGGACCATCTTGCGAGAACTATTAAAACCCGGATGAGTAGGTACATCCATTTCTAAAATACCAACTGGCGACTCTGTCTGAATCGGTCCAATCAATAAAATCAATCTTTTCAAAATCGTCGACACATATGTCGGTACCAATTTCCTATAAAATTCACCCTTTAAAACAGAACCCCAAAGACAAAGCGAAAGCGAAAGGTAAAAGAATAAAATTGGAAATAAGGACACTCCTCTCTTATCCCACGGATAAGAGATGATGGCAAACAACCAAAAGAGAAAAAGAACCCCCTCCTTCAACAAAATGGAAGGTACATAAAGAAAGAAACACAAAATCTCTTTTTCCGCCCGGCGTCGACAAGTGGCAACTCTGCTGGGGATCAAAGAGGGCTTAGGCCGCGATCAAACTTTTTGATTTTCATTCTGCATATGCATTTGTGTGAATGCTTTGTGTGTGAAAATTGTCGCAATCTTTTAGCATTTTATTAGTGCCTCGCACAATCTTAGTGCTTCGCAAAAATCATATTATATGCGGTGAGGACGTAAATGTATGTGAATGTATGTTGTGTGGTACCTCCATTAGGGGGCAATCCCGTCGGTTGTTTATTACTGGTCTCCTATGGAGGTTTCCATTGTGAGGCTCAGGAAAGGCACCACTCAGATCCTCTCCAATCGAAACATGGATGTTTTCATCAAGTAGATTGCGAAGATTTGGGAACCAATTTCAAATAGCCCGTGAGAGTAACCCTGAGATAGGTCAGCCTCTGATAAACCAAACGCGCGGTGTGCTTCTTCATGCCCTATTTAATCTTCAGTGTATGTAAATGACCGTTATCTTGAACTGTCATACACCAATCTTTTGCATCCTGTCATCAATTCGACTAACCCGTTGTGTTGCAGGAAAAGAAAAATCATTAAACCGATGCATAACATTTCATACATCCCTATCCACCAATATCTGGTTTAAACTAGATATTGGTTGTTATATCTTTCACATCCTGTCACCAATTTGACTAACCCATTATGTTGCAGGAAAAGATTAAAAAACTATTAAACTAATGCATAGCATATCATGCATCCCTTTCCACTAGTATCCAGTCTAAACTAGATATCGATTGTTGTGCAGATTGGTCCTAAAACCCGATCTCAAGCCAAAAAGGCCCTTTCACCAGTTCAAATAGCTGAAGGAAGTTCATCAGAACCCATCCCAGTATCTCGAGATGAATTCGAGGAGTTTAAGAAATAAATGGTCGAGATGACGACCCTGTTAAAAGAATAGTGCAAAGTATCTCAGGAATCTAAGCACAAGTGTTCGACTAAATCCTCTGTGCAAGGAGACATTAAAGTACCTGAGAAGGAAGGTGATATCCAAATGTCCACACCTATCTCTCCCCTCGATGTTGAAGTACCCAAGGAGGCCCCGATCTATAAGATGACACGGGAAATCATAGACCTCCGGGAGGACAGAGACACTGGAGATATTAGGAAGAAAGTTAGACAAATGGAAGACGCTTTCCGGTTCATAAACAGGACAGGATCCCACGGGAGCTTAAATTACTCGGATCTGTGTATTTTCCCTAAGGCAAGATACCCGGATAAATTTCAAGTCCCCGAGTTTGAGAAATACAACGGACTGGGAGACCCATACACTCACTTAAAAGTCTACATAGGTGAGCTCGGAACCTATGTCGAGGATGAAAACCTCCGGATGCAACTGTTTCAGAAGAGCCTTACCGGTGAAGCCCGAACGTGGTACACACGGATAGACAATTCTAAAGTCTAAGGTTGGGAAGATCTGGCCCATGCCTTCCTCAACCAATACAGTTTCCAATCTCAAATGGCACCTGATCGTTATCAAGTTACCAAAGTTAAGAAACTGCGTAATGAATCGTTAAGAGAATATGCACAGCGGTGGATGCGAATGGTAGCCCAAGTCAACCCACCAATGGATGAGGAGGAGATGATGACAACCTTCATTGATATACAAGAAGCCCCTTTCTATGAGAGAGTCCTCGTCGGGTTAGGAAAATCCTTCTCCGAAATGATTAAACACGGGGAAATGGCAGAAATGGGTTTAAAGTCTGGAAAAATTAAGGACCTCACTGCTTTGGAAGCCGTAGCCGAGCATATACAGTCAGGAAATTATGCCAAAAGAGGATCCAAGAGGAAGGAGGAGGATGTCTCATTAGTATTGCAAGGACAATCTGCTAACAAGAACCCTGACTCGTCTATCCAGAGGCAGAACCCTCATCCAGTGAATACTCGAAATCCTACAGCAATGAAAGTTGGGGAGAACAAGCAACGAAGGATATTCACTCCTTTGGGAGGCTATTCGATTCCAGCAAGAAATGCACATACCATTCCAACTCGTCGGGGCATGATACTCAGGAGTGTTGGACTTTGAAGCATAAAATTCAAAACTTGATTGACAGTGGGGAGATTATAGTCAAAGCCCTTGAGCAACCGAATGTCAACAACAACACTTTGCCTCAGCACACCGAAGAAGAAGTTAATATGATCAGTGCCGAAAGCAGGGAACACCGTAAATACCTGAGGAAGATAGGAGAGTTACCCTCTGTACATGACCCAGCCATTTGGGGATACCTCGAAGAAAAGTACAGGGTAGAGCAAGACTTATCTTCAATCAGAGCGCAAGTGAATTAGTTGGCCGAATTGGTGATATACCAACACCAGTTAACCCGACAGCTCATCGACCAGGTCTTATCAAAGCCGAATGACCCCATATCTGTTCAAGATGTTTCCACCTCTATAAGGGATCGGATCCATTGCCAAGAATAGAGCAAATAGACTGAGAAGATAGTTTGAGAAGCCAGATTACAGAGCCGACGAGATTTTGCAGCCAAAGCGAAAGTTCGCCCCGTTGAGGCAATTCCAGGGAAGGGATTCTCTGTACCATGATTGAGGAGGGGAAGATTACCGAACTTTTGCCACCCCCAGATACGAGATCAAAATGTTTCAATCCTTTTAGATCCTACCTTTACCATTCGAATGCTCCTGGACATGCCATAGAAGAATGTTGGGCCCTGCGACATCTGATCCAGAACTTGATTGAATCAGGAGAACTGGACTAAATGAACAAAGCTGAAATCTTCTTTGAGGAAGAAATAAACTACCCCCGAGGACCGAGGAATGTAGAAGGTATGATAGCCGTTATCCTTTGCATAGAAGGCATATCCGACGGACCCATAACCATCCTAAGGAGTGTCTGAGCAGAGAAACAAAGCCACTCTCGAGATATCTGCGCTTAAACCACTGATGTTGGCCCCTTAGCCTGCAACTCCCAATTCTCAGCCTGAAGAAGGTACCCTGGAATTACGGAGAAGGTATAAAGTTAGCACCTAACTGTACCACCATCGTACCTAGGAAGAATGCATGTTATCTCTCAGGGGCGTTTGGCGAAATCGACAACCAAGGTATTAGGGAAGGTATCTACTGGAAAGATCACAGAGTTCCTCCACAAGATGGGATACGGTGAGGTCAGGGCGGTGAAGCAATTGGAAGCTAAACCCCATCACATCTCTATCTTGGATTTGGTTTTAGATTCTGACGACCATTCGTCAAATCCTGATCCAAGTATTGAAGGAAGTATACTTACCCAAGACTATCGATACTGAGAAATTCCAGCACTTGATCAGTCATGTACTGGACAGTAATATGATATCCTTCACTGACGATGATATACCAGCCGAAGGGATCGGGCATCACAAACCATTGCATATCACTGTTGTTTCATCCGGATATGTGGTAGGTGGCGTGTTAATCGACAGAGGGTCGTCTTTGAACATCTGTCCACAAGATACTCTAGAGAAGATGAAGATCAACCCAAACCGAATTCGGGAAAGCCATGTCATGGTACGGGCTTTCGACGGATCAAGAAGGGATACCGTGGGGGAGATTGAACTTCCTGTGGAAATTGGCCCTTTAACTTTCAACATACCTTTTCAGATCCTGAAGATCACCACCGAGTATAATCTGTTGTTAGAACGACCATGGATCCATATGGCAGGCGCCGTTTCTTCAACTCTTCATCAACAACTGAAATATATTGTCAACGGACAATCTGGTAACGGTCAGTGCAGAACCTGACTATCCTGTTCATGACCTGGGAGATATGCCCCTGATCGGTGTGAATGAAGGTGTCGAGCCAGCCAGTTTTCAAGCCTTCGAAATCAGTAATCCGCGATATCACTATGTGGGGTCGCCGGTCTTAATTCCTCAAATATCTCCAGAAGTTATGGCGGTTGGCCAAGAGATGCTGTCCCGAGGACATCGACTAGGCCGAGGATTAGGAAAGAATGGCCAAGGAATCAGAAACCCAATTCGTATACCCACGCAGCTGGGAAAGGTTAGACTCGAATACCATGGTGGATCTAAACAACAGAATCCTCACAGGCGCCAACTAGTTAATCAGCTAATTCACCTCAAGCCAAACCTTGGTGGAACCAGATTTAAAGAGCCACTTAAGAAGATACCCCTTATTATTTCAAACCTTCTGATTCCAAAAGTCGATCAAAGAGGACATCAGACGGACGGGGATGAAAAGCCTGTCCAAGATGCGGACTAGAAAGCCAAAGACAAGAAGTTTCTGGAAGAGATCCAGTTGCGATTCCTGAGCAACTTTTTCCACTCTGAAGAGGACCTGAAGAAGTCCGACGGGGCAGATCTGTCAAGTGATCAACCTATCCTCCCAACACTTAATTGGGGAAATGTCAACATCCCAAACAGTGATCTAGGGACTAGTTTCAAACCAGTTATGGTTATCTTGGAAGACTGTGACTCCAGTAGCGCGTCTATCTCAACGACTCCCCAGGAGCTCAGGACCAGTAACTGGACAATCACCCCACAGATCGTCCGTAAAGGGTAAAAACCAAGGAAGCGACCGCTGACAGGGAGCTCTACCTTTATCTATATTTATGTCTGTTTTATATTATCTGTAGCTTGTTATTGCTTGTTGTCATATTAACTGATGAATCCTTTTGTAACTGACAACTACTTTTATATATTTAGTAATCAAGTTTTTGTATCAGGCTTCCCAATTTGCATGTTTCTAGCCACGTCTATGGTTTGCCGAATTTGAGTAATGATTACAATTTTGACATAGAATTGGACTTTGACTTGATGGGAATCGAGTAGGAGGAAGGGGATGATGACGATGTGCCCGAAGAAATTTAAAGATAAACCTAAATCCAACCTCGATCAAACCACCACCATAAATATCGGAACATCCGACGATCCCAAAGAAATACAAATCGAAACCAACCTTCCCTCTAACCAAGAAAAAGAACTAATCCAACTCTTAACCCAGTTCAAGGATATTTTTGCCTGGTCTCATGAAGACATGATAGGTCTATCCACCGATATCGTCTTCCATCGACTACCAATTAAGGAAGGGTTCAAACCAGTCAAGCAGAAACTGAGATGGTTGAAACCAGAATGGAGCCTGAAGGTTAAAGAAGAAATTATCAAACAGTTCAAAGCGGGAATCATTATGGTGTCAACATACCCTGAATGGTTGTCCAATGTAGTCCCAGTGCCAAAATCTGGAGGAAAGGTGCGAGTTTGTGTAGATTATCGAGATCTCAACAAAGCCAGCCTTAAGGATGACTTCCCAATGCCGTTCATCCACGTATTAATCGACAACACCGCACAGTTCGAGATGTATTCTTTTGTTGATTGCTTTGCTGGATATCACCAGATCATGGTTGCTGAAGAAGACAGGGAAAAGACCGCCTTCATTACCCCTTGGGGAACCTTCTGTTATCAAAGACTAGCTTTTGGCCTTACCAACGCTGGTGCTACTTATCAAAGGGCCATGATGACCTTATTCCACGACATGATGCACAAAGAAATTGAGGTGTATGTGGATGATATCATCGAAAAGTCCCGGCAGGCTGATAATCATTGCACCCATCTTCAGAAGTTATTTGAACGACTCCGCAAATTTAATCTGAAGTTAAACCAGCAAAGTGTGCTTTTGGGGTGAAGTCCGGCAAACTACTAGGATTTCTCGTGAGCAACCGGGGCATTGAATTGGATCCTGCCAAAATCAAAGCCATCATGGAAATGCCTGAGCCAAAAACTGAGAAGGAAATCTGAGGTTTCCTGGGAAGAATCAACTTCATCAGCGGTTCATATCGCAGTTGACAGCAACCTGTGAACCCATTTTCAAACTGTTAAGGAAGAACTCTTCGGGAAAATGGAATGAAGACTGCCGAAAAGCTTTCCACGTCATCCAGAAGAGGTTGATTAAAGCACCTATCCTGGTACCCCCGAGGGATGGAATTTCGTTGTTCATGTATATCTCAGTCAACTCCAATGCTATGGGTTGCCTACTGGGGCAGAAGGATGACATGGGGAAAGAGAGAGCTATCTATTATCTTAGTAAGCGCTTCAGCAGCGGAGAACAGAAATATACTCTGATAGAAAGAGCCTGTTGTGCATTAGCTTGGGCAGCCAACAGGTTACAACATTATCTACATGGACATACCACTTATCTCATATCGAGGATGGAATCCTTTAAATACATCTTCAGCAAGCCAATTTTGAACTGCCGGTTATCCAAGTGGCAGTTAATCCTTCAACAGTTCGACTATCATTTATGTCACCCAAAAGTCCATTAAAGGGCAAGGGATTGCGGATCACTTGTCGGCTTCACCAACAGGGGGTTTTGAGCCTCAGGAAACGTATTTCCCCGAGGAGGAGGTGTTGACTGTTCTCCTGATTGATAAGGAGGATCAAGGTCAATTCTGGAAAATATATTTTGACGGCGCATCAAACGCTGAAGGTGCCGGAGCCGGGGCAATCCTAATATCCATCACTGGATATCAATACCTCGTGGCAACCAAGTTGTATTTTAACAACTCCAACAATACCTCAGAATATTAAGGGTGCATTGTGGGGTTGAATCTGGCTCAGTCCATGGGAGTAAAACGTTTAGCGGTGTTTGGAGATTCGGAGCTAGTCATCAGACAGTCTACCGGGGTATACACCACCAAAGAACTGCATCTACTACCGTATCATCGACATGTCCTCAGACTGGCAGGGGAGTTTGAAGATATTGCCTTCATGCATATTCCTCTAAACCGGAATGATTTCGCTGATGCGTTAGCCACATTAGCCTCACTGATGAGCCTGTCAGCAAGAAAGGGAATGCCTGTTATCACTTTCACTATGCAGAATACACCGTCATATGGAAACAATGTAGGGGATATATCGAATGAGATAGCACCTACAGGACCACCTTGGTACCACCATATTAAAGAGTATTTACGAGATCAATCAACCCCGAAAGGGATGAGTCAAGCCGCGAAGAAGCGCATACAGAAAATGGCTATGAATTTCTACTTGAGTGGAGATGCTCTCTATAAGAGAGATCCCTATGTAGGCCTTCTGAGATGTCTAGACCGAGATCAAGCCCAGCGACTTATGAATGAAGTACATGGTGGAGTATGCGGAGCACATATGAGTGGACCTCTGCTTGACACAAAGATTTTGAGGATAGGACATTACTGGTTATCCCTCAAAGCGGATTGCGATGATCATGTTAAGCGTTGCTATCAATGTCAGATCCATGCTAACATTATTCACGCGCCTCCGAATCAACTACATTGCATGACATCACCATAGCCTTTCTCCATGTAGGGAATGGACGTGATAGGACCAGTTGAGCCTAAAGCCAGTACCGGTCATCGATTCATCTTCACTATGATTGACTACTTTACCAAGTAGGTGGAAGCAGCTTCTTTCCCTAAGATCACGAAAGAGGTCATCGTGGGTTTTATTAGAAACAACGTCATTTGTCGGTATAGACAACCCGAGGTTATCATATCAGACAACGCAAAGAACCTAAATAACGAGATGATGAGGGAACTGTGCAGTAAGTTCAATATCAAACACCTCAATTCGGTTATTTATCGTCCAAAAATGAACGGCGCGGTGGAAGCGGCTAATAAGAACATCAAGAAGATAATGATGAAGATGTCAGCGAATTGTCGTTGGATTTATGTAACGACGATTAACGCGCAAGTATACGCGGTCAACAAGTAATATAAGATAAGTAAAGATCGTTCCCACGGAGAATTAATAAATAAAAGGTCGCCAAACCACTAGCACATAATCGCCTCAGTCTTATTTAAACGAGAGATAAAGAGTTGGAATTAAAACTAAGTTAAACTAGTGAAGGAAATTAATTTAAACTAATTAATTCCTAGAGTAAAATCAGACAATGACGGCATGAGATCCCAATTTCCCCTAAAGATTCATCTAAATCAATAAACTCCCAATTAGGTCAAGTTAACCGACATGGTTGTTAGCCGAGAACACGAAAGTGAGAGAAGGCCATCTTTCGATGTCTCACTTTCGTTGCACCTACTCCATACCACGTGCAATCCACAGATGGTAGAACGCACGTGGACACCCACATTATCTAAACCCCTATATGTCTATGGAGTTTACAAATAATTAGGGATTAAGGTCAAGTTCTCTATTGACTACGAGCGGTGCTTCGGAATATGTCTATCCTAAGCACAAATCATATGTCTAACGCCATGTAAACACAAAATCGCCCGCTATTACAATTTGATCTAAACCTACATTTCATCTTTCAAATCCACATAGGTTATTACAGAAATTACTAGCTAAACAATTAAGCAATGAAGTGATGAATTGCAATAGACAATCACATAACAATTAACAATAACCAACACGGAAGCAAATCAATATCGATTACTCAAAAGGTTCCATTGGAATCTCAAAATAAGGTCTAAGTCATAATTGACTCAAATATATCATCCACAAAAGGAATACACATCATCCGGATACAAATGAATAACAAGGAGAGTAAAGTAAGAGAGTGCAACTATGTGTTCCTTCTCAAAGCTTGGATCTTTGATGTCCTCCAATTGTTTCAACCATCCAGTCTAATCTAACCCTAGATAACTATCTACTAACAACTAATTTTTACACTAATCTACTCCTAAGCTATCCTAATGTAAACAAGAATTGGAAAGGAAAGAAGAAGGGAAAACTAGGGCTTGAAGGCCTTTTTTCAGACTGCCTTGAATGCTGCACACGAGCCCCCTTTAAAGCTTCTCCCGATTAGTCAAGCAAAAAGTCAAACAATTTTCTGCTGGGGACATGCGCTGCCGCGCGCGCCCCAAGCCAATTGCAGGCAGCGGCCGCGCGGCACCAAAAAGCTGGAATCTGCAGCTGCTTGCTGGTGCAGGTTTGCCTCGTGTGTTCTTGAGTTGCTTTCTCCTGCCCCTCTTGCATTTGCCTCTTATTAGCCTTGCTTGTTACCTCTAGCCTCATGCCATTCCATTGCTTTAAGCTTATTTCAGCTCCTTGCCCCATTTAGGCGATCTTTAGCTCTTTTAACGGGCAAGTACTGCTAAGAGAGTTCCTTAACCTGAAAAACATAAAACAAGGGAAAAACACATGAAACTCACAAGATTGCTTAAGTTTAAGCAATCGAATGAGTTGGAAAGTATCTGAATAAGTGGTCCTAAAACCACTTATCACGAATCACTGGGGATGGCCTGATCTATTGCCATTGCCCCTACTCGCATACCGGACGTCAACTCGAACCTCGACTGGGGCAACACCCTACTCACTGGTATATGGCATGGAGGCTGTACTTCCTGTCGAAGTGGAGATGGAATCACTAAGAGTGATCCTGGATGCCCAGATAGAGGAGAGCCAATGGATACAAGATCGATATGATCAGTTATCCCTGTTAGATGAAAGAAGAGCTACTGCTATTTTCTACGGTCAACTCTATCAACAGCGAATGTCCCGATCTTATAACAAGAAGGTTCGACCTCGGGAATTCAAAGAGCATGATTTGGTACTGAAGAAGGATCATTCCAGGCCAGGATGCAGCTAAGGGAAAATTTGCCCCAAACTGGGAGGGACTCTTTCTTGTCAAAGCCGTCCTATCGGGCGGAGCTTTGAAATTGGAAGAGATGGACGGCGAGGAATTCTCGCAATTAATCAATTCCGATTCGGTGAAACGGTATTATGTCTGAGACCCTTTTCGCTTTCAAACTGGACTACTATGTCTTGATAAAAAAAAGAAAAAATATATCAAGTCTAGTTTTTCAGGTATGAGCCTGAACTACGATAGACCTAATCTCCTATCTGTGGGAGTACGTAGGCAGCCATTTATGGTGCGGTCTTACCCTTGAAAAACATCAAAAATCCCATCAAATCAAACCAAAAACATCAAAATCCTATCAAATCAAACTTAAATCCATATAAAACCTTTTCAAGCTTTTTAGGTCTAAGCCTGAACTACGATAGGCCTAATCTCCTATCTGTGGGAGTACGTAGGCAGCCATTTATGGTGCGGTCTAACCCTCAAAAAAAATTCCAAACCCTTTCATCCGATTTAAAATTCTAACCTATACAGAAAACCTATCCATAAGCCCAAACCAATCGACGGCTCATACGGAGGGGACCTAGCGACATCTCAACATCACACCCGTCGAATATGATGCCACATGACGAGATTAGGGCTATATCGACATAATAAGTCATGAAGCGAAAATGGCAACTGTGTGCAAAGCTAGACATGCGCAAACAAGGGAAGTGAACTGAACTTGCTTCTTTTTAATATATACAATTATTTAGAATACAAAAGTTAATTCTAACCTATGACAAGTGACAATAACAAAGTCTCTACAGGAAAATGAAACAGAGCTATAAATTAGTGGTGAGGCGAGCCAACATCGCTAAATATCCAGCAGTCTCTGCAGTTGGGGGAGCCGCTCTGAACTCGCGCTCCAACATATCAACCCGCCTCAGCATCTCTGCGGCCATGCAAAAAACCTCCTCTCTACTCTGTACTACACCCTGTACGTGATCGATGAGTCCATCTGAGAAAGTCTCGGTTGTATCTCTATCAATGATGGCCTGGTCTCTGGAAGCACGTGCTGCATCTCTCTCAGTGATAGTAGTATCCCTACCAGCCACAGTAGTCAACAACAGAGCCCGAGCCTGATCTCTCTCAAATGTCACCAGCTGAAGCTGTCTATCCATCGCCTCCATAGAAACTGAGGCTAAACGTGGGACAGTGCTCACTAGAGAAGCTGTCAACTCTGTAAATAAAGCATCCTCAGTCAGAATTATAGGATCCTCCATCGGCTCCTGCCACATCCGTGGACCAACCATCGTTATCAAATAAAGATCCTATACCAACCTGATCTACAGTCTCTAGAGCCAAATCTGACTCAAGCCAAGCCGAATACTCTGCTGAGCGGCCTGGATGGCTATCTCCAAACTCTGTTGTCTGTCGATGAGACCAGAACCCATAAACCTGAGCCAAATCAGCCTCGGTAACTAAGCAGATGGGGAAGCGATAATCCTCAATCCCCTCAAATGTATGGACATCCTGGTGCTGATCAAACTAACCCATCACCTGCCAGAGGATGATAGGTCGTCACACGCCTCAAACCCACCAAGGGGAGGAACTCCAGGTCAGCGACATGTGTGGTGAAACTCATAAAGAGTAGTACCTAGAATACATGACTATAGAAAAAGGCTCCTCCATGGCACCCAGAAATGAAGTCCAGGACGCCTCGTCGACGCAAGAAGTCGGGCGATATAAATAGACCTGAGACAAGCCATGTCCAAAGCAGAACCCATGATGGTGAAGCCGCCCTATCGGTTGGAGGTGCATCATCATCCAGATGTATAGGAAGCACTGGACTACCTCTGAACTCCTAATCACCAGCATCGTGGCAGATAGAGGCAGATATCAATGTCTTTGCCAGGATAAGGGGAAATATAGTAAAGTCCTCTCGAAGAGCCCTAACAGTCATCGACATCGCCACATCCAGATGATCGGTATAAAATGGCATGTACAGATAGGCTACGAGGCACATAACCAAGGCATCCACTGCGAGCAATGTGCCAAGCGCTCCTCAGAAATGGTGAAGTCTCCGTGGTAAACAGCAAAGCTATCCGTAGAAGCAAAGTGCCTAAACATAAAGTCCATGGAGATGATGTGGCTACTACCCACCTCAACCATCACAACTGCTCTCCTCAATCCAGTCACCATCATAAACTGGCGGCGCATATGCCCAAAGCCACTAGAGCACATGGCCCCTCTATCAACAATCCTAAAATGTGACTATACTCCTCCAATGTAGGAGTCAACTCGGCTGAGCCGAACCGAAAGACGTAAAGCTCAGAAATCCAGTACCTGAGCATCTCGGAAATAAATCCCTCTGGAATCTGGAAGGATAGTAAAGACATAGAGTGGCCCAGCATGCGGCTAACATCGATACGATCGGTGGATAGGCAGCTGGTCATACCAAACCCTTAAGCTGGTAGCTACATGGCAAGGAGGAAGGTGGTCCAAACGTACCACAGCAGAGGACGACATCTGTATAACCTGTGTCAATACGACCATACAGGGGTCAATCTCTATCCAAACATTTAAATACATCTAAAGCATGCATTATAACAAATGATAAAATAGCATGTGTGATAAAAAGCATCATACATAAATATCTGCCAAGTACATTAGTTTTATAAACATCATTGTCATACCTATGATACATATGAAAACTAAAAATAAAAAGTACAGGATATTCAGGCACAAATGCCCAATGACTAACAGGTGACCTATGGGCTTGCCGCCTCATCAAAATCATCCAAGAAGGTGAGGGTGTCATCAAACTGGTCAACCTGAGGTCGTCTATCGGGAGTGGGCACATCTTGCTGATCCGGTCGAGAAGGGGTCTTCTACATATCCGGGGGAACGGTGAAGGGAGCATCTCTATCCTGGAAGCCACCAAGACCTGAAGGTCCAACACCATGAGAGCCACCACAGCTTGACGGTCCAGCGTCATGACCCCGAGAAGAAAAAGTGTGAGCCAAGGAAGGGTCCAAGCCATTGTAACTATAATAGGCTGACAGCTCCTCCAACTGAAGTCTCAGGGAAGCAATTTGATCCTGATGAGACTGCTCCTGAAAGCATGATATCCAGTCCCTCATCATAAGGGATCCTGGAACCAGGTCGCCCAAGAACTGGATAGCCTGGGTTTGAGCTCCTATCGTACGCTGGACCCGCCAAGCGATAAAGTTCGCCGAAGAGATCGGACCCTCAGATAGGAGGAAACCATCATAACCCCAAGCTGGGAATCGATGCAGCCGACAAAGTCAAAGGCCAAAAGCGCTGAGCTGGAGGAAGATACGGCAGGCAAATCTCCCCAGTAATGCATCGAATAGCGCGCTCTCCAAGGTAGAGCTCCCAACCTCCATCAAAAAGGAATGGAATCTAGTGAGTCGATAAATAGAACTCTGGCCCTGTCAGCACGCCATCTTCAAATCCCTCGACCAAGTGCTCTCCAGAATATGGGGTCCACAATATGTCTCGAGCTATCAACGTCTTCAACTAAAGACGGGCATGGGCGAAGTCCTCCGCGATCGGAACCTTAGACAGAGTAGACTGATGCCATCTACGTCCTCGGGGATAAGTATCCAAGCCTAAGACAAAGGTAGGGCTAAGACAGGGAAGTCTCTCATAGGCCCAGAACTGTCAATTCAAACAAACCCTCCATCAATTGTGGGAAAAGATAAACCAATCAAAAGGAAAATAAATGAAATTCGGTCAAAAAGACTTACCAGAAGAAATGGGTAAAATCCGACCTAGGCGTCGGTAACTCCTTTGGATTGCAGCCGCATCCCATGTAGGAAAAGATGCGAATGTGAACGATCCCCAATCATAGTCCCCAATGTGGTCTACATCTTGAACAGCCCCTACCATGCTGAAGGGAACAGTGGAGGATTTATTCGCTATGAAACAACCCCTCATGATGGTCAGGAACAGAAGCCAAAAGATACGATCCCTCTTTGCCAAATCAATAGGCAACTCTTGCTGCAAAGTGCCACGAGCTGAATAGATGCCCAGGCATCCTGATCGAATACTATGAGCCTTGACGGCTCGCTCCTGACGAGAAAACCCTAGGAGGGTACGCACAGTAGCCCCAGTGATAGACGGCTCCAAGGGCACCCTATCCCCGACAAACTCCAAGCCAGTGATGTACCTCCAATCCATAGGAGTCATCATCACCTCGTAGTCCAGTAGATGCAGCGACTGACTCTGGTGAAACCATCTCTCACCCAAAGCCTATAAATAGCCCCCAGTGAAACGACGGGGAACAATGGTGAAAAATGCCTCGAACCCCCAAGAATCTACGATCTCTCTGTACTCGGGATGTAGCGACTGATACAGAGCATAGATACTGAACCAGTTACCCCTAAGCTAGGGTAAACGCTGGCACCTGCACGACGTCAAGGTTAAGAAAACTCGTCTATGTCAGAAAGGAGAAAAGAAAACAAATCAATTCCATACCTCATTCGCCTGCAAGTGAATGGATGGATGGTGGCTCAGATCCGTGCCCAGCAAATTCAGAACCTCTACCTTAATACTTGGAATAAATCTAGGCACAGTAGGGGGTTGAGGCAGAACCTCAGGCTCGGGAATGTCCTCGTCCAGGAGGGGCTGATCCTCCCTAGCAAGTAAGAGAGCGGGCTCGGTCAATCGCTGCACCATACGTAGAACCAGAACCTCAGACGGGGTCCTACGTCGGCGAACTCCCGATGAAATCCGTCGAGCTGTGGAATGACTAAGTCCCTCAGGATCCATATCTGAACAATGAGTTCGTAGGGATCAAATCAAAGTCAGGTATATTCTTACCATTTGCAAATTTCAAATTAAATCCATGAAATATGATCATCACATCATGCACGTCCTACATGTGTCATTAAATGTGTATGTTGTTTACATCTTAGTACATCTATAATGTATCTAGGACCCGAACATTTGGCTTATGAAAATTTTTGCCAGAGTCTCCTTTATAAATTGGACTATCCACATGCCCTAAATCACCCTATGAGGGTACACCATCACAACCAAGCATGTAAACATCAAATTAAACTGTTATTCTAACACATATATATAATATATGCCTAGACTAACTGATAAATGATAATATTTCAGTATTCATACGATCCATAAGATGATCTGTAAGCATGTATTGCAGTCATAAACACATTTATCTATCTATACATATATACATATTAGATATATTGCCTTTAAGAAAGGAATACACGGTTTTCTCCAACAAAAACACGAAAGAACGGAGTCTAGACGTTACCCGTAGTCCGAAGAAGGAATGTATGGTGGCGGATCGCTCCAAATCAAACTGGAATCGTGTATAAGTGAAGAAGAACTCGGTTTTTTAGAGAGAAATGACAAGAAACCCGAATGGAATGGGTGAAAATGAGGCCTCCCGAGGGTATAAGCTCGATCACGGGTAGCCTTGACCATGGTTGCTCTAGCCGCAACCATTTATGAGGCTACCACAAGTGGGTCCCATGGCATTTCATTTGGTAACGCAACGTCCAGAACATGTTCTTTTGGGTTCAAAATGGTCACATTATGAAAAATGATGCCTTTTCGGGACAGTTTGAAACACCGAAAACCCTAAAAAAATCCTCCAAAATAACAGAAGTTTGGCGAAGATCAGACAACCCGACGTTGAACTCCAGAAGACCAGAAAATCAGTCCAAATCAACCTTACAACATGTAATCCACCGACAACGAATTAGTGAAGGCGTCGGCTCGACCCCGACGATGTAATCCACCGATAACGAATTAGTGAAGGTGTCGGCTTAACCCCGATGATTGTAATCCACCGACAATGAATCAGTGAAGGCGTCGGCTTGACCCCAACGATTGTAATCCACCGACAATGAATGAGTGAAGGTGTCGGCTAAATCTCTGATGATGTAATCCGTTGGCTACAACCCTATGCAGATCGGCAAATCCCCGATGATGTAATCCATTGGCTACAACCCTACGAATGATCGACAAATCCCCTATGATGTAATCTATTGGCTACAACCCTACGAAGATCCGCAATTCCCCTATGATGTAATCCATTGGCTACAACCCTACGAAGATCGACAAATCCCCGATGATATAATCCGTTGGCTACAACCTACACAGATCGGTAAATCCACGATGATGTAATCCATTGGCTACAACTCTACGCAGATCGATAAATCCTCGATGATGTATTCCATTGGCTACAACCCTACGTAGATCGACAAATCCCCAATGATGTAATCCGTTGGCTACAACCCTACGCAGATCGACAAATCCCAGATTGATGTAATCCGTTGGCTACAACCCTACGAAGATCGGCAAATCCCCGATGATGTAATCCATTGGCTACAACCCTACGAAGATCGACAAATTCTCGATGATGTAATCCGCTATTTACAACCCTACGAAGATCGGCAAATCCCCAATGATGTAATCCATTGGCTATAACCCTACGCAGATCAGCAAACCCCTGATGATGTAATCCGTTGGCTACAACCTAGTGAAGGAATCAGCTCAACCTGATAATGAAATCCGTTGGCTACAAACCAGTGAAGGCATCGGCATGACCCCGATGGTGCAATCCGTTGACTACAATTCAATGCAGGTAGACTCAACCCCGACAAAGTAATCCTTAACTTCCCCAGCCGAGGAAGTAACCCTTTTATACATCTCACACAACATTTCATCGATTATACATGACATTGCATCATCAGATATACCTTGTCATACATTCTCTTTGTCTATTAAATCTTTATCGTGTTCATTCCATTACATTGCATGAACATGACAAAGAGGGGCATCTGTAGACACTCGAAATTTTGCTTTTTTTCGTACTAACCATGTAGGAGGGTAAAAGTGTCATTTTACTTCAGAGACAACCCCGAAGTAGGACAAAAGATCCCGGTCATCTCGAAGACAACCCTGGGAATGATGAAGATGACCAATGAAGTCAGAACATACCGCGACCCGATCAAAGATCGACGAGCTGAGACAGTGATCCTCAGAAACTAACTCAGCAAACCTCGAATGACGTGCCATCAAGAGATAAGCCTACGAACTGATATCTGGACTGGGAAGATATCTCGGCTATGAGTATCAATTTCTCGAACCCTAATTCAGTCAGACTCGATCTTATCTCGCTTCCTTCATCAAAGACGGTCCAAAAGATTAAGCGGCGAACGTCAACTTTCGCCGAACAGAGATCGAAGGAGCAATAGACGAGCCGGGAGGGGCCCTACTTGGGTAGCCTCACCCATGTATGCAGCTGGCCACATATATGTGTGCAGCTACCCGGGACATATTATAATCCCTCACTTAGTTCATTTTTAAAAAAAAAGAAGAGAGACATATAGAGAGAGAAAGAGATTTCTAGAGAGAGAAGAGCTCGGGTTGAACCTTAACTAAGCAACTTGAAGCTCAAATATTCCATCTAGCATCTACTTGAAGCCATCTTAGTGTTCTTAGTTCATCCCGGGAGTCATAACACCCATTCACTGCGTTCCCCAAGGTGAAATAATGCACTTTCGAGCTTCGTTTCTTTGTAAACTTTGTTCAAATGATAGATTAATAAAGTATCTTGTTTGAATATAGTTAAACTTGTTGTATTTTAAGCATATCTTGTAGTAGTTGGTAGTTTTTACGTTTTTATCGATTATTTTATGCTTAATACGTTGTATATTAACTTCAGAGGCTAGATATACCTCAAGTTAAGCCTAATCTAGCTCCCGAGAGGTTGTTAGCATGATGCTTCAACCCGGGAGCTATAACGGCTTAGATCCGTGGTATATCTATGGATTTATCGCTTTTGAATCGTCCCAGTTAACCCGTATAGCCCTAAATCTATATTTAGAGGTGAAAGGGGGGTCGAATCGGCTTGAACGATGATTTTAAACGATGAAATCGCTTAGTATCAAGGTCGTGGATGTTATGTATACATAATATTATTTAAATCATGTGAGCCTAGGAATCCCGATGTCGAGATCCCCGAATGGATCCGACTTGATTCCCACGATGGACCGGTTTTTATGTTGTAAATGCTTTAAATAACGTAAATATCGATGTACATGTAATATTTGGATCTTGAAAACGAACTCGAGGGGTTAGTCTCGAGAGCTCGTATTCAAGATCCCGTGATAGTGAAAACTTTAATTACGGGAGCTCGGTTCATCGAGATGGCTTTTATGCCCAATGATGATCCGAACTTTCTTAACGCTTTAGCATGCATATCATCAAAATGATTTCTCAAAGAAAACCATAAAGGGCTTTTGATGAAATAAAGCTGATTCAGGGGTAGATCACGTAATTAACGTAAAGAATAAAAAGAAGTATCGAAGTCCTCAATTCCTAGAGGATTTGAAAATCTTACTTTCTAAAACCTCATTTCAATTCATATATCTTGCTAAAAATGAACTTTTGATTAAATCAAATCCTTCGTACCTAGGCACAAAAGAGGTACAACACTATTTTCAAGTCACCAAAAAGACTTAGAAACCAACTAATAAAGCTTTTAAAATCAAAACACACACACACTACACTTTTTGTATAGAAAATTAATAAGATGCGGTACCAGTGCTTTCACGGGAGTCGGGGGGTGCCTAACACCTTCCCCCCGCTTAACCTAACCCCCGAATTCCACGAATCTTGGGTTTCAAGACCAAATCAAAGAGTCACGCATTGGACCATCTTGCGAGAAACTATTAAAACCCGAATGAGTTGGTACATCCATTTCTAAAATACCAACTGGCAACTCTGTCTCAATCGGTCCAATCAATAAAATCAATCTTTTTAAAATCGTCGACACATATGTCAGGTACCAATTTCCTATAAAATTCACCCTTTAAAGTGGAACCCCAAAGACAAAGCGAAAGCGAAAGGGAAAAGAATAAAATAGGAAATATGGACACTCCTTTCTCGTCCCACGAATAAGAGACGATGGCAAACAACCAAAAGAGAAAAAGAACCCCAGTCCTTCAACAAAAGGGAAGGGACGTAAAGAAAGAAACACAAAATCTCTTTTTTCGCCCAGCGTCGACACCCTATTAATATATAGTAATATCAACAAATAATTGTTAATTGATAATGATTTCAAATAAGTTATTATAATTAAAATAATAATCGTTATAATAATGAGTAATACTCGATTGTTTTTATATCCGGTATTCATGAAATGTACATGGATTATATATGGATGTGTATAACCCAACTTGCTATTATGTATTTTGTTATCCATGTGTACCCTCTAATTTACTTATAACCTAAGTGTATATGAAATAAAATACGTATATATTATAGCATAGGTGTTATGTGTAAGACATGTTGCCCATTTACTGTGATTAGTAGCATTGTCCAACAAAGAGTGTCTCACATTCTTCCTCATGTGTATACTCATAAAGGCTACTACTCTATACCTCTTCTCTCAAATTCAACAATTGTAGCTAATGATTATGGGGGAGTGGGTATTATGATGGATTTCAACTACTCCCAATTACCCTTCATACAATTCCTATTTCCATTATTTTGATTTGGTGAGCAAAGTTATAAATCGTATAATGAATTGTCTATATAATGAGCTCTCACCTTCTTTCATTTTCTTTTGCTGAGTTATTGATAAGTAGAGCTTGCATTCTGAGTTTTCAATTGAGCTAAGAAGGAGTATTATAGCAGCAATTTTAGTTAAGAGGTATAACTCACTATGTTCATCATTCTTGAATTTCTTACATTCTTGATTATGTGAGCTAGATGTTAATTGATTGGAATACTATTGTTAAGTAGTAAATAAGTTCACATGTATGTTAGAACTGTGTTATATCATGGCTGAAATGATTTTGGTGTAGAAAATTTTGATTTGGCTTTGTAACTGCTGAAGCAGAGCAGCTTCTGGTCTGGCCGGACACCGGCGCAGCTGCGCCAGTTTTATACTGGGGCGCAGCACAGCTGCACCAGGCCCTGAACCTGGTTTTTGCTTTTTGTTGCAAATTTGCTCATGCTAACTTATTGGTACCACTTTGGACAAGCTTGAAAACTAGTATTAACTCATAGTATATGTTTCTTGATACTACATGTATATTCATGGCCATGTTAGTATATGTTATGGAAGGAAAACGTATGTTTTAAAATGAAACTTATAGTTTTGGATTTGAACTTTGACATATACGTAACATGTGTATATTTTGATTTTATAAACATGATCGTATGGTCTAAATAGATATGAAATGCAAGTCTAAAGTGTTGAACACACTAGCATACATGATTGAAGAATAAGAGGTTTTCAAAGAAAAAAACTTAAAGACTTTTTGAAAAGGACTTGACAAGACTTATGTCTTGTAAATTCTAACCATTTGAATACGTTTATGTGGCTTAGCAATGTGTTCAAAGGCAAGTGAGTTATGATTTCAAGGCACTTTGCATATACTAAATTACCTTTGTGGACTTAGTGTAATTTTCAATAAAAACTTAGAACTTAAAAGATAATATCATCAAACACTGTGTGAGTTATGTTATGATCATACAAGCATGAATATTAGGATTCATTATGCCTATAGAAATGTTGACATGAGCATCATGTGATGAAATATGGATATCACCTATGCACGCGTGTTCATAAAAAGGAAATTTCATGGTGAACTATGTGGTTAAAGTATACATGTGTAGCATACGCACTAGCATGCCTACTTAGTATTGTTTAGTCTCGTTATGTGATAATATGACCATAGTAGTGGACCATTGAAGCATGAACTTATTTTTCTTAAAGTATAAGAATGTCCGGCATGAAAACCATATAACCTTGAAGTGGACATAGAATGAGCATGCTAGGTTCGAACTTGAGTTTATAAACTTATAAGCATGTGTGTATGATTAATATCAGTAGCTGGTATGAAGGGGAGTTAGCTCGGGATTTCCAGTAGAATGAAATTTCATTCCTGGTCTGACTAGTGAGTGGTTCAGTTGCGCCACTCTTAAGGCATAAACTAGCACAGCTGCGCTAGGCCACTTTCAGATCTGGACAGTTTGTTGGAATATAAGATTGACAGTTAACGTACAATGACCTATAATATGCTAAATATGGTATGTTTGGTACTAGTTGTGGTCTTATGTGATAGACTTATCTGATTATTAGATTATTGTAAGTGTAGACTCATATCAGTTTATACAATACTAATTGAGAGACTGACTTGTTAATGTTAGGTCATTTCAACGCAATTTAATTAAAGCTAGACTATTTGTAGCTTAGCAAACAGGCAAGTATCCTAAATCCTTGCACTACTTTATTCAATGAATCTTGTAAGCAAGTTTCTTAACTTCATTTGATTTGAATGCAAGTTCCCTGACTTACACTCCTTATTTGTGCAAGTTTTCTGAACTTCACTCTTTATTGTGCAAGATCCTATCCTTCTCATATTGTATTGAGCAGGTTATTATTGTATTGAAAGTTATTTATTTAAGCTTGAACTTTATTTCCAAGCATGCTTTAGGTGGTTTAATTACTTTACAATTATTCCACATCGATCTTATTGATATTCGCACTTGGTGCACTTGAGTTCGTACAGTCTTGGACTTGTACATTATTTAAAGTTCTATAATTCTTGAACTGCGTCAAATAGAGTCTGAACCCTTATTCAGGTCAGACAATTGTATGAAATTTTATAAAAGCTATCCAAACCAATTGATGGTAGGGATTCTTAGACTGAAGAGAACACCCCTTATATTATAGGGGAGTACCCCAGGTATCTAATATAAGATACAAATAGCAGAGTTGAATGTTATGCATATGCATGGCGTATGCGAGGCTGATCCCCTCAAGTACTTATTCTGTATCCAGTAACCAAATGGTCAATCAGCTATTGATCCCATTAGAGATTTATAGTTCAAAGTCTACTTGACTATCAGTTATTCTAAGAGCAATTATTATCCTTGCTACCGATATTCATATTGTTGAATCCATTGTCAGATATATTCTGTTCATCATGATATATCCTTTATTATTGTATTTAAACTTGCTGAGCAAACTTGTTTCTCATTCTTGCTATATCATGACTTCTATTGTAGTTAAGCCCGAGACTTCAGGGAAGGACAAGGGTAAAGGAAAGATGTAGTAATAGTTTGCATGGAGCAGACTTTACTTTATACTTAGTTTGATTACTGTCGATGTAAGTTAAACCCTAATGCTTATTCTAGGGTATGTTTGTATGATTATATTAAGGTTATCGAATCTTGGAACTAGTAACACCTTTTGAATAAACGACATACGTTTATTATATTTTCGTATTTAGTTATTGTATGTTGTTATAGGTGGATGTTTGTACTGAATCGGGGTTAGAGAACCCGAATTTAGGGGTTTCACACCTCTTCAGGTCCATTCAGCAGTAGTTATGCAGGGGAAGATCCTCCCTTATACTGCCCAGATATGCCTGATCCCAGCATCTTTGTGCAGACAAAGGATCTAGAGCAGGTCGATCGATTTGAGGATGATGTCTTCGATTCCCTCTGATAGCTATTGGAGCTATACTTTTTCGTCAGCCACTATTTTGGCTATTCGGAGTCTGTGCCATCATTTTGATAGACCACTGTATTAGCTGGGTGGTGATGCCACATTTTCCCTGTATTCTTCCTTTTATTTTGTATTAGGATACAGGGATATTGTATGCAATAGATAGCTTTTTGTAGATATTTCTATAATCTTTATCTGCTGCATCGTGTTTATACTATTGTCATCATGTATGTATCATGTGTATGCATTCAGATAGCTGCGATTTGACTTGACCTCTAGATGGTCTTGTGGTACGGTACTACAGATGTCGTCATCGGTAGTTACCCGTATAGAGCATTTACCACCGTCAGAGCTGGCGGCTTCATTGAGATCGTGGTATGATAGTCTGCCCTTTCCAGCTCAATAGACCGTTGACCACATGCTGGGGCATTCGATGGCCCTTGTAGATTTCTGGGTTCCGTCCAGATTTGTTGATGGCAGTTTACCATTCAGGATGCCAGACAGGCAGGTATTCCATATTGAGCGGTGCTAGTTGTCACCTACTCTGGAGGAGTACCAGAGATTTACTGGCTTGGATTTAGAGTTATCGTATGCTCGAACGGCTATCAGCGATATGCGGAGACCATTTATCCGGTTGTCGAGTCTCCGTCAGAGTGTAGTCATGGATGAGATCGTCTTGGGGCATGTGATCTCCATGGACTTCTTGATCGAGCGCTTTGGCGAGTTTGACAGTTATGACCGCCATATCAGAGATTTTGTCATTTTTATAGAGGAGTGGCAGACTACTAGGGTAGATATATTCCTGCTGTGAGTTGTGGCGTATGTGTATATGCCACTGTGCTTGGACCATCTCGATGTGGGATTGGTTGTCGTAGTTAGAGCCCTTAAGGAGGGTAGTACCATTCTCCCTATGATTTTGGAGGAGACACTGAGGTCTCTCACCTATTGCTGTACCCATCCAGAGGGGTTTTTTTGAGGTAGTCTAGTCGTGCTATATATGTGGCTGATGTCCCATATCCGACCGATTGGAGCTTTCAGGCCTCATGCATACTGTTTTACATATGAGATATCCTCAGTTTGCTCTTTTCGTCAGCCTGATTGCGTCGACTCAGAGTCGTGGTTAGCATTTTGTCGGATATTGAGTATCCATTCGCAGTTTTGTTATGCTCAGGGATGGTGACCCCGTTCAGCTTTATCACTCATGCATCTGGCATGGATTACTTGCCTTTAGCGGGATTAAGGGGTGTGACTACCTATCATCCCTTATCAGTCATGGAGCAGTTTGATCAGTGGCAGAGTATGCACCGTTTTGAGGAGTCTGCTGATCAGAGGATGTCGGCTTCATCTATATCACCGGCCGACTAGGTTAAAGTCTATAAGTGTTGGACTCACAGGGAGAGGGCTGAGTTCTCTAGTAGGCATCTGGGTCGTTCTCTGGAGTATTCTGCATGGTTGGAGGCAGAGACCGCAGTCACAGTAGCAGAGCTTCATTTATCTCCGCTTGCGGATTTTGACGAGGAGGAGCCCATGGAGGATCCAGATTCTCCTACTGAGGATGAGTTGTTAGCAGATTTAGCTGCAGCTCTGGTTAGTGATTCCCTGGTTATTCCCGCAAGGGACAGATCCAGCTTTGTCAGATTCTCTATTCAGGATGACCTTTGAGAGAGACTCAGCTAAAGCGCAGATGTTGGTTGCCCTGGCTGGTAGGGATTCAACTTTTGCTAAGAGGGATGGCCTCAGGACCGCTCTGGATACTGGATTAATTGAGAGGGAGGAGCTTCGCTCTGCTTTGGATACTGGATTGTTTGAGCGGGAGGAGCTTCGATCTGCTCTGGATACCGCCGTTGTGGAGTGAGATGAGGTTCGCTCAGCCAAAGATGCAATATATGTTGAGATTGAGGAGACTTTGATTTCTCAGGATACAGCTTTTGCAGAGAGGGATGAGGCTATAGCTTCCCGTGATTTCCACATTACTGATAGTACTGCTCTTCGATTTTACACCCACTGTTTGGTCATCGAGAATATTGATGATCACAGTGCCACCTTGCAGATGACTGTGGATGTTCTGAGCCGTATGGAGGCTGAGTGGACTACACTTACAGATGCTCCCCCATTTTAGAGAGAGATGCCATGCTGGCATTGCTGACTCGCTTGTCCTTGGGTCCATAGACTAGCTTTATTTTTCCTACATAGACTAGATCAGCCATTTTTGTCATGTATAGGGCACTATGTATATGAAGCAGTTTATATATCAGAGAAATATATTTTTGAGACACTTCCCTGTTTGGATATGTATTGTCATTGCTGAGTGATTACCACTTCCATCATGACTCGCAGTTGTTAATGCATTTTGAGCTTCTCCTTAATGGACTGACAGTTGAGATGTTAAGGGAGTTCCTCAGAGGGGTCTGGTAACCAGACAGCTTGACAGCATTTAGCTTTTATTTATCTTTGGTGTCTTAGAACTGGTCTTTTAATTTTTGTTTTTTTTTTTAGGGTCAAACCGCTCCGTAGATGGCTGCCTACGTACTCCCGGGTTGAGGGAGATCAGGTTATTCGTAGTTCTGGTTGTTTAGTTGAAGAGGTTTGAAAAGAGTTTATCTGGCGTTTGAATTTGGTTTGATGAGCTTTGAAGTTTGAAGTTGGGATTCGAAGGTTCTTTGGATTTTTGCTTGGTTTGACCACACCATAGATGGTTGCCTACGTACTCCCGAGTTGAGGGAGATTAAGTCATTCGTAGTTTATGCTTTCCTAGTGAAAAGCCGAACCTGATTCGATTTGTAGGACCCGGATGCGGGTATGCATGTGCTTCAGACGTAGTACCTTTTCACGGTGTCTGAATTAATAAGTTGGGGAAATTCGTTCCCATCCATTTCTTGTAGCCTAATGGCACCCCCTGTCAGCACTTCCTTGACAATGAAAGGGCCTTCCCAGTTTGGGGCAAATTTTCCTTTGGCTTCATCCTGATTGGCCAGGACATTTTTTAACACCAAATCGTTCTCCTTGAATTGCCGAATTCGGGCTTTCTTGTTGTAGGACCTAGCGATCCTTTGCTGGAATAACTGTCCGTGGAAAATGGTTGTGGCCCTCTTTTCATCTATCAGGGACAGTTGATGATATCGGTCTTGCAACCATTGATCTTCGTCCATCTGAGCATCTATTAATACTCATAAAGACTCCATCTCTACTTCTATGGGGAGGACTACTTCCATGCCATAGACCAGTGAGTAGGGGGTAGCCCCAGTAGAGATGCGCATTGACGTCCTGTAGGCTAACAGGGCAAGAGGCAGCAGGTCAGGCCATTCCTTATGATTGTGGACATTTTCTGCATGATCTTTTTGATGTTTTTGTTGGCCTCTTCGACAGCACCATTCATCTTGGGCCAATAGATAACGAAGTTGAGATGCTTGATGTGGAACTTGCCGCACAGTTCTACCATCATTTGATTGTTCAAGTTTTTGGAGTTGTCTGATACGATCACCTCCGGTTGTCCATATCGACAGACGACATTATTTCTGATGAAACTGATGATGACCTCTTTTGTGACTTTAGGAAAAGAGGCTGCTTCAACCCATTTGGTGAAGTAATCGATCATGGTGAAGATGAACCGATGACCGTTGCTGACTTTGGGTTCGACTGGACCTATTACGTCCATTCCCCACATAGAGAAAGGCCATGGTGAACTCATGTTATACAGCTCATTTGGAGGAGCGTGAATGGCATTTCCATGAATTTGGCATTGAAAACATCTTCTGACGTGATCATCGCAATCAGCTTTGAGCGAGATCCAGAAGTGTCCTGTTCTGATTATCTTTTTGGCCAGCAGATGGCCGCTCATGTGTGGACCACAGACTCCGCTATGGATTTCGTCCATCAGTCTTTGGGATTGCTCTTTGTCGAGGCATCTTAACAGGCCTATTCCAGCATCCCTTTTTTAAAGTGCATCTCCGCTCAAGTAGAACTTCATGGCCATCTTGAGGATCCGTTTATGTTCTGACTGGCTTGCCCTAGCGGGTATGGATCCATCACAGAGATATTCCTTGATGTCTTGAAACCAAGGTTGCTTCACAGAAGGTATCTCATCTGATACTTCTCTAATGTAATTCTCATATGTTGGGCCTTTTTGATTTGTGAACTGAATGTTGGGAAACCCGCTCCTGTTAGATATGCGGATTAATGAAACCAACATTGCCAATGCATCGGCAAAGTTATTTCGACCCCGAGGAATGTGGACGAAGGTTATTGCTTTGAACTCCTGGGATATTTTGAGGACTTGTCAATGATATGGCAGCAGATGTAGTTCTTTTATGAGATATTTTCTGGTGGTTTGTCTGATGACCAGCTCAGAATCTCCAAAGACCAGTAAATGTTTGATACCCATGGATTGGGCTAGTTTTAACCCCAGTATACAGCCTTCGTACTTGGTCGTGTTGTTGGTGTTGCCAAATTAAAGTTTGGTAGCCACAGGATATTGATCACCTATACCAGAGATAAGGACTGCCCTAGCTCCGAAACCTTCCATATTTACCGCTCCGTCGAAATACATTTTCTATGGTTGGACTGTATTCTCTGATTGGAGTTGTTGAATTGTCATAATCCCATTATCTGGGAAATATGTCTCCAGGGGCTCGAACCCTCCTGAAGGTGCTTCTGCTAATTGATCTACAATGCCTTGGCCTTTGATAGACTTTTAAGTCACGTAGACAATGTCGAACTGCTGTAGAATCAACTGCCATTTGGACAGTCGATAATTTAACATTGGTTTGTTGGAGACGTATTTGAGTGGATCCATGCAGGATATGAGATACGTCGTGTGCCCATACAAGTAGTGTTGCAACCTCATGGCGGCCCATGTTAATGCGCAGCAAGTTTTCTCGATCAGGGTGTATTTTTGTTCACCGCTACTAAATCTCTTGCTGATGTAGTAGATAGCTCCTTCTTTGCTACTATCATCCTTCTGTCCTAGCATACAGCCCATGGCATTGGCATTGACGAACAGGTACATGAATAAGGGGACTCCATCCCTCAGAGGTACCAAAATAGGTGCTTCGACAAGCTACTTTTTGATGGCAAGGAAGGCTTGTTGATAATCCTCATTCCATTTGATAGAGGAATTCTTCCTTAACAGCTTGAAGATGGGTTCACAGGTTGCTGGGAAGTGAATCGACTTATGAAGTTGATCCTTCCAAGGAATCCCTGTATCTCCTTCTTTGTACGAGGCACGGGCATTTCAGAAATGACTTTGATCTTGGCAGGTTCTAACTCAATGCCCCGATTGCTCACCAGGAATCCTAGCAGTTTGCCTGCCTTGACTCCAAAAGCGCATTTGGCGGGATTTAGCTTGAGGTTGTACTTGCGCAACCTGTTGAACAGCTTTTTGAGATGGGCTATGTGATCATCTTCCCTTCGGGATTTAATGATGATGTCATCCACGTAGACCACTATTTCTTTATGCATCATATCATGGAATAGGGCCATCATGGCTTGTTGATACATGGCTCCGACATTGATGAGGCCGAAGGATAGTTAGTCGGTAGTAGAAAGTTCCCCAGGGAGTGATAAAAGCTATTTTCTCCCGATCTTCCTCAG
Organism: Panax stipuleanatus; assembly: GCA_020205555.1. Lineage (NCBI taxonomy): Eukaryota > Viridiplantae > Streptophyta > Magnoliopsida > Apiales > Araliaceae > Panax > Panax stipuleanatus. Next base: position 67,771,860 of record CM035124.1, read on the forward strand.
CAACCATGATTTGATGGTAACCGGTAAAGCAATCCACGAAGGAATACATGCTATACTGGGTCGTATTGTCGATCAGGATGTGGATGAAGGGTACCGAGAAATTATCCTTGAGGCAGGCTTTGTTTAGATCCCGATAATCCACACAAACTCGTACATTCCCTCCTGGTTTAGGCACGGGGACTGATATTTGATAGCCATTCTGGGTATGTTGATACCATGATAATTCTGGCTTTGAATTGTTTAACAACTTCTTCTTTGACTTTGAGACTCCACTCAAGTTTCAATTGCCTGAGCTTTTGTTTGACTGGTTTGAACCCTTCTTTGATGGGCATTCGATGAATGACAATGTCTATGGATAGGCCAATCATGTCTTCATGTGACCAAGCAAATATATCCTGGTACTGTGTCAGGAGCTCGAATAGGTCGGCTTTTTGATCTAATGTGAGGTCTGAGCCTATTTGGATTTCTTTGATGGTTTCGGAGGTTCCTATGTTGATAGTGGTGGTTTGGTCAAGGTTTGGTTTGGGTTTATCTTTGACCCATTCCTTGATCTCCTCGGGCACCTCATAGTCATCTTCCTCCTCTTGATCAAGATCCATCAAGTTGAAGCTCAATTCTGCATCACAGTCGAAGTTATGTTGACAGGTTGGCATCTCATCAGCAGAGACACACACATCCAATGCTTGGGTCCTGAAAATAAAAATGCTTTCATTAATATATGCAACTTCTTAAACATACATAGCATTTGACATGACAAAAGCTACTGCCATAGTTGTGCAATCAAAAGTAAGCAGTAAATGAAAGTATGATTTAAGGACAGATTGACTGTCTGCCCCTTTACCCTTTTCGACCAAGGCAAGGGACACTGCTCCAGTTGTTCAGTGTTAGATTCTCATGGATAGGGAGGATGCTGGAAGTGTGCTCGTCTGTCTCGTCTTGAATGACAACTGAGATATCCTTCAGAATAAGACCGAGGCTTTTGCCTGGATTATTCCTCTTCTTGATGTGAGGAGTTTGGATATTGTCTTCGTCGTCACTATCTAGGAGTTCGTCATTCATTCCCTCGTAGTTGATAATGACTCGCATATTAGCGAATGGGTCTCGTCCTTCGTACAGGATCTTTTATTTTCCCTTTTCGCTATCTGCCTCAGGCTTGAGGGCTTTCCTTTCATGGACAGGTATGATTGGAGGAAACAGCATGGCTGATACTATAGTTGGGATTTTCCTCACAGGTTTCACCCATCCAGCAGTTGTGAGGTTTAAGAGCAGAATTGTGGAGGCATGAGCCTTGGGATGTTTGTGTGGGTTCCGGTGGCTGGACCCGGATGAGTATCACAATCCTTCTCTTCCCATTTAACTTGGGATTTGGATTGGCATCTTAATGTCGTGCTTGTTCTTTCCTAACCCTTCTCCAGGCTGGAAACCCGTAGCTACCATTTCTTGGCCCACTGTCATTACTTAAGTGGAGATTTTAGGCTTTAGGGCAGGTGCCCCTATTGGCAGATACTGCGTATCGCTCACTTCCAGAGCTTAAAAGCTTGTAGGTTCAATCCCTGCATCCAGGCTGATTACCAGTATGTCCCCATGTATATAGGTAGGGTATTCCGATTCGGCGCTCACTGTGATGAGGCTGCCGTTGATAATGTATTTGAGTTACTGATGGAGGGTGGATGGCACAGCTCCGGCCATATGGATCCATGGCCTGTCCAATAACAGGTTGTATTCGATGGCTATATTGAGCACCTTGGAGAAATACTGTAGAAGGTGTGTGGACCAATTTATAGAGGAAGCTCGATTTCCCCCATAGCCTGGCAGCGAGATCCATCAAAGGCCCGGATGACCACATGACTGGCTTTGATCTGGTTTGGATTGATCTTCATTCTTTCCAAAGCGTTGTAGGGACAAATGTTGAGGGAGGACCCTCCGTCGATGAGCACGCCTCCAATCACGTACCCGGAGGACATCACGGTTATATACAGGGACTTTCGATGGCCCGTTCCCTCTGCTGGGATATCATCGTCAGTGAAGGATATCACATTATTGTTGAAGATGTGTTCGATCACGTGACAGAATTTCTCAGTGTCTACCGTGTGTGGCAGATAGGCTTCTTCTAGCACTTTCACTAGGATGTTGCAGTGATCCTCTGAGGATAGGACTAAGTCGAGGATGGATACTTGCTTGGGCGCGTTCTTCAAGCTTTGCACTATCTTGATTTCATTGTGTCCCATCTTTTTGAGGAACTCTTTTATTTTCTCTTCAGCCACCTTTTCTTTGGCTTTGATGACTGGTTTGATTACCCACTGAGGCAGGTGAAATGGATTATCCTTTGACAGGATGGAAATGTTGTTGGAAGTCGAGCTTTCAATGTCCCCGTAATTCCATGGGACCTTCTTCAGACTGGTAATTGGATACTGAGGTCTGAAGGGCAAAATTAAAGGTTGAGGCATAGCCACCTTCACAGGATTTTGTTTGTCTTGAACCCCTTTCCATGTCAGTACCAGGGGTGTGAGGATTGATTCCTTGTCATAGGATATAACAGCCACTGTGTCCTGGTACCATGCATTGGGTATCCAGAGGCTGTTTTTATCTTAAAGGTCAAGGATTTGATTTCCCCTGATCAGGTCACCCCTTTTAATAAGGTCTTGAATCAGGTTCCGAAGAGCCCAACAATCTTCTGTATCGTGGCCGGGTGAATTGGAGTGATATTGACATATTTGATCAGGTTTAAATTTTCTAGCTTGAGGGTTCAATGAAGGTAACAAGTCTTCAACTATTCCCTCGTTAATCAGCATTTTAAGGATTTCTTCCATTGACTGGTTCAGATTGGTGAACTTCCTTTGAAATAGGAATTTCTTACCACTTCGGACACTTGCTTCTTCGACCCCCTTATCAGTCCAGGGTGTATGCTCATGAGTAAAGTTATGATCTTGGTTGGAATTGACTTCTGCTGCAGGAGAGCGACTGCCAATAGATTGATGGATTTGCTTACAACATCTTTCTGGTGAGTTGATGTTGGTAGACAACCAGTTCAGCCAACTGCTCGATTTATTCCTTGATAGACTTGATTTCTTGCTCTATCAGAAATTATTTTCAAAAGCTTCCCAACTCATTGGGCTGATATTGTTGGATTGAGTTGATTCTTCAACATAGCGGAGGTACTTGGATCCTTCTCCACTTGAAGTGTTGATCATGTTGACATTCTCCTCTTTGTGCTGTGGGAGAGGGTTATCTTGGACATGCGGTTGTTCGGGCTTTGTCACCACGATCTCTCCGCTGTCAATCAAATCTTGGATTTTGTGCTTGAGGGACCAAGAATCCTAGGTGTCATGGCCCGGTGATCCGAAATGGTAAGCACATTTCTTGCTAGGGTCAAAGTTCCTTGAATTAGTGTTGGTTGGCGGAAGGAGTTGGCCAATCTTCTTCTGAGCTGTCAGAAGTTTGAAGACGTTCTCTAGTGAATCCCCTAGTGGGGTGAAAAGTCCTTCTGCGCCTGACCTCCATGTTTTTCTAGAATGAAGGATTTGAAGGCTGGGTTGCAGCTTGGAAAGGGGTATAATTCCTCCTTTGAATGGGCATATTGTTTGAATTGTCGCTTGAATTTTATCCTTGTAACACTAAGGAAACTTCTTCATCTTTCTTTTTGTGGACCCTCTGGGGATTACTCTCGTAATTTTCGGATTGGATATGCTCAGCAACAGCTTCGAGGGCTGTTAGGTCTTTTATTTTCCTGGACTTGATCCCATTTTGCCTTGTTTGATCATTTCAGAAAAAGGTTTTCCTATGCCTGCTAGGACCCTTTTATAATAAGGAGCTTCTTGAATATCGATAAAGGTCATGACTATTTCAGATTCAGTCATGGCTGGGGTGACTTGTGTTGCGACCCGTCTCCATCGCTGGGCATATTCTCTGAATGATTCAGTGTTCTTCTTCTTGATTTTGGTAATTTGATATCGATCTGGAGCCAGCTGAGATTGGAAACTGTATTGTCTAAGGAAGGCGTGGGCCAAGTCTTCCCAACTGTGGATTTTGGAGTTATCCAGACGGGCATACCAGGCTCTGGCTTCTCCAGTAATACTCTTCTGAAATAGTTGCATTCGAAACTGGGGATGACCTGCACTTCCCGGGTTACTGTCGGGGTTGAGTTTGACTTCCCTGGTTGCTGCCGGGGATGAACTGTGTTTCCTAGATTGAGACCTAGAGATGTATTGACATGTCCTCGTTTGACGTTGAGGTTGCCTTGACTTCCCGGATTGAGACCAAGGTTGACTTGACGGCCCGATATTGAGGTAGGGGTTGATTGGTACCTCCCGGGTTGCTGTCGGGGTTGAATTTGACTTCCCGGGTTGAGACCAGGGTTGGACTAGACTTTTCGGGTTGAGATCGGGGTATTGACTGTTAGAACTTGATTGATGGTCCGATTGACTGTCAGAACTTGATTGATGGTCCGATTGATTGTCAGATCTTGATTGATGGTCTGATTGACTGTCGGAGCTTGATTGATGGTCTGATTGACTGTCGGAGCTTGATTGATGGTCCGATTGATTGTCGGAGCTTGATTAATGGCCTGATTGACTGTCGGAGCTTGATTGATGGTCCGATTGACTGTCGGAACTTGATTGATGGTCCGATTGACTTTCGGAGCTTGATTACCGATATTGGGAATCGGATTTAGGTTGAAGGACCGGTGTTGGTGACCGGATTTGGATTGATTGACGGTTTTGCCCTCCTACCGGGTGAGTATCGGGGCAAGGAAAATTTCGAGTGTCTACAATATATATATTAAAACATTTATAATTATTAAAAGAATTCCAATTCCATTTTTTTTTCTTCCACCTCGATTTATTTTTATACAATGAATTTATTATAAAAATGATTTAAATAATAAAATTATATTATTATATTATCACATTATACTATTATAATGTAATATTATAATAATATATTTGAATAAATATTTTATCGAAGAAAATAAAATATCAACTTTCAACAATTGTCTCTTTTGCTAAAAATTCCACCATTTATATCAAAATTGAATAAATATTTACTTATCATTTTATCAATAATTAATTATTATTCACAAATAATATTACAGAATCACAATAATGACAACTAGGTCGTTCCCAATAAAGAGGGGGGCTTTCCGATAAGGATTTCTCCTTACTAGCGCGCAATAGATTAACTAACCACTTTCTTAGTCGGAACTTCCTAGACATTGCCAATAATGCTGTCTAATAATATTATTCAAATAACATAAATTATTGATTTGATAATGTGAAATACTGTGCAGTAGTTACTGTGACAATTATTGAATCAATAATATAAAATATCAATGGTAGCAATTATTGAATCAATAATATCAATGTAGTAATTATTGAATCAATAATATAAAATATTGAACTAGTAATTACTGTAACAATTATTGAGTAAGTGACTTCTTACGTAAGAACCAATAATTCGAAGTACTGTGCAATACCGTGTGCTACTGTGCAACAACGCGTATTACTGTATTTTTATCACTGGGTATTTCAACAGTTTAACGGTAACAGTTTTATTGCTATTTTATAAAAAAAGGTTATTTCTGTCGCTTTCTATATCCGACAGTTATTCCGTTGTGGGGTCCACCAATGACTGCCGTCGTACGAATATTTTTCGACAAAAAGAATATTCTCCGACCAAACGAATATTCCCCGACAACAATTAATATTTTATAACAATTGCTTATTTTGTAAAATTTGCACATTCCACCCATAACTTACCACATTTATCAAATCAACACCTTACTATTTCAAAATAAAATATAGAGGAAATTAAATCTTATTCATTAAAAAGAGGGGTCTTACACCAATGCCCTGGACGTTCGCTTAATCAAACAAAATTGGAGGGTTCGCATTCGGGTCACGAGGATCCAGATAGTCTTGTACTCACGTTAGCTGGCGGCGATGTCAATTGCGTGGTCTAAAGTCGAGGCAGGAGTGAGTGTGGGAGGGGTGGCGATCGAGGGTGTTGAAGAATTGGAAGGCTTTGGGTCGTGGTTCCATATGCGTTTGATGATTTTGTGGACGAGGTCTAGGGTCCATTGGACTGTGTGGGTGTTGAGGGTTTGGGTTAGGGCTTTTGGGTCAGTTCTGAGGAAGAGGTTGGCAATGTCTTCTTCTGGCGACGGTGGAGTGGTGGTGGTGAGGTGGTGGGAGGAAGGTTTAAGAGAGGGTTTTGGTGGCAGGTGAGGAGAGAAGAGAGGGAAAGGTTTGGTTTTTTTGAAAAGTGCAATTTATGTATTTTTTGTTTGTGTTAAAAAAAATTTATTTTTATGAGAAAAAGAAAAGAGTGTAATTTGTTATCTTTAGTTTTTTATAATTTTAAATTATATTTATAATTTTTTATAATTTTAAATTATATTTATATTTTTTTTATAATTTAAATTATATTTGCAATTTTATAATCAAATTATACGGATTTAATATAAGTATACAACTTTAATAAGTATATACATGTATTAAAAAAAATTTAATGGTACAATACACTAAAATATGTTGAAAATATAAATATATGATTTTTTCGGTGACACGTCAGCACTCATGTAAGACCCCAAATTTTATGAATAAAGATTTAATTTTCTTTATATATTATTTTGAAATAGTAAGGTATTGATTTGATAAATGTGATAAGTTATGGGTGAGATGTGCAAAGTTTACAAAGTATGTAAGTGGTTATAAAATATTCGTTGTGTTAGGAAATATTCATTTGGTCGAGGAATATTCTTTTTGTCGGAGAATATTCGTACGACGGCGTAGTCATTGGTGGACCCCACAACGGAATGAATGTCGATATATAAAGCGACAGAAATAACCTTTTTACAAAAATAACGATAAAACTTTTACCGCTAAAACTGTTGAAATACCCGGTGGTTAAAATACAGTAATACACGGTGTTGCACAGTAGCACACGGTATTGCACAGTAATTCTAATTATTGATTCTTACATAAGAAGTCACTGCCCAATAATTATTACAGTAATTACTGTTCAATATTTTATTTTATGGATTCAAGAATTACTACGTTGATATTTTATATTAGTGATTCAATAATTATCATTGCACAGTATTTTAAATTATCAAATCAATAATTCATATTATTTGAATAATAATATTAGATAGCATTATTGGCAATGTCTAAGGAAGTTCTGTCTAGGAAAGGGGTTAGTTAATTGCGCACCAGTAAGGAGAAATCCTTATCAGAAGGCCCCCTCTTTCTTGGGAACGACCTGGTTGTCAATATTGTAGTTCTGTAATATTATTTGTGAATAATTAATTTTTGATATATATGATAAGGAAATATTTATTCAATGTGGATTTAAACGGAGGAATTTTTAACATGTGACATTTGATGAAAGTTGGTATTTTATCTTTTCTAATAAAATAATTCATTCAAATATATTATTATAATATTACATTATAGTAGTATGTTGTGATTATATAATAGTATGATTTTTATAATTTGAATGATAACATTATTATAGTAAATTCATGGTATAAAAGTAAAATGAGGTGAAAGAGAACAAATTGAATTTGAATTCTTATGATGTAAGTAATGATGTCATCGGAACGATGAGGTAAGCAATGATGTCATCGGAACGATGAGGTAAGCAATGATGTCATAGGATCGATGATGTAAGCGATGATGTCATAAATTATAGCGAAAAGACTATTTTACCCTTACTCTGCCAAGCCTATAAATAGAAGCTCATTTCTTCATTATTTCTCACCAATTCACTAAAGCTATAGAGAGAGAAAGTATAGAGAGAATAAGTGAGAAAGAAGAAGAGTATTCTGCTATTACACTAGTGCAGTCTCCAAATTTTTATTAAGGTATGGTATTATTTCTTTCGTACTCATGAAGAGGGTTATTTTTTTTCAATACTCATAAGGGTTGTTATTACATTCTTTATTATTCTGTTGGAATAACCTGTCTACGCGGACTACTACATGCATGGTAAAATTCTGTTGTTATTCTATTATTTATTATTCTGTAGGAATAACCTGTCTACGCGGACTACTGCATGCCTGGTGAATAACCCTTCGTATTCATTCTTTATTAAATTATGGAAATGATCTGTCTACGCGAACTACCGCATGACGGGTGAAAGTCCATTTGCAGTTCGTATATTGTTTCATTTCAGATTCCTAACTCTAAACTTACTACGGTAAGAATTGCTTCTATAATTTCTGAAATGATCAGAAATACCTTGGGTTTTGCGCTTCATCTAATATCATTTCACTGGAATATTAGTCTGAACTTTCTTGTGAAATTTTTTATCTTTTCATGTCGAGTTACTATTCACGAGTACTATTCACGTAATACTATTCACGATAAAAAAAATTATTTTTTTCCTTTTCAAATTATCTTTGATTGGATCTAGGTTTTGATCTTCATTCTTGAACTCTGAATAAATTCTCTAATATTTATTCTTTATCTCACTGGATCCGTTATTCGTATTGTTTTTCATCATCCTCAGTCCTAAATTGTGATATAACTGAATATCTTTGGCATGTAGTGCCAAAGATGAATGATTACTTGATGAATATCTTTGGCCTGTAGTGCAAAGATGAATGATTACCTGATAAATATCTTTGGCCCGTAGTGCAAAGATGGAAAGGTGTTGAGATGAACATGACCACTGATGATACAAATGAATATCTTTGGCCCGAAGTCCAAAGATGAATATTTGATTCGAGATATATATTGATTGATATTACAGGGAATAAAATATTGATGATGGACTTTTAAATCATAGAAGATAGTAAACATCATTCTCTACTTAACTCTTCTAATGAATTATTATTTCCGCTGCAGTTGTTGATCTAAAACTTGTTGTCCATAATATTTTATCTGGTTTGTTGAAGACTAACGATAATTTATTCATCATTATCTTAGTAATAATATTCTTTACCGAGCTAGTTGAGCTCACCCTTTTCTTCCATTGTTCTCTTCAGGAAATAAGAATGTCGCAGGGACTAGTAGGAGAACGAGGTGATGGTCAGAGTTAAGAGCAGTAGTAGTCCTCACTATTTTTTATAAAATAGTGTGATAATAATTACAATGAGGACTTAGTTTGAGTGGATATATTTTTTACATATTTGTATTGACACTCACAATTGTGTGGTCGTATTTTGCACGACCGTATGTTATAAAAAATTGTATTTGGATTTTGTACCATGTATTTGGTGACTCAGAATGCGTTGGTATTGAACCTATTTTGGGGGCGTAACAACTCAGGCGATTTTTTTGGTCAGAAATGGATTTAGGGTCACTTTTGTTTACTGAAGTGTACTTGAAGTATGCTAATTTAAAATTTTAAACATTATGGTCACAAGTGTAAAATGGGTCATACTTCGAGGGACAGAAGTATATTTAACCCTAAATAAAAAAGAATAATTGTCAAACCGCATATATATGGCTGGAGCACGCTCCTCAAATATTCGCCCTCTATGTCATAAGTAGACATGGCAAACGGATCGGGCTAGAAGCGGGTCAGCCCAAATTTGGGTCGGACCAAAATGACCAAGCTTTTCTTTGGCTAGAATTGAAAGGCCCGTGGCCCAGGTTGGGCGGGGCCGGCTCACGGGCTTTTTCCTCTTTTTTTTTTAAAAAGTTATGCTACACAATTTGTCAATTTAACTCAAAAGGAATATATATTTTTATACATATACAAATTTATAAATGCACAATCAATCTCAATAATACAAATGAACATTTAACTTTTAAAAATTGTTCTAGAAAGCCCTATAACATCATCATCTCACAACTTTTTCTACCCAGAAAAGCATGTATTTTTCAACTTGAACTGAAACAACCCAATGAGACCTTTCCCTCTAATTTGCACAACCAAAAGATATCAGCGAATTAAGGTCTATAAGTTGATCAAAATAAGATATTTTAATTAGGTAATAAAAAGAAAAACATGAACATCTTTGCTTCACAAGTGTATGTGGTGACGGAAAATGATGGTGATTGCACATCTAGCATTCAAAGTTATTCTAGGTGCAGGATTAACCCCAAGGCCAACCCCATGTGTAGACACTCGAAATTTTCCTTACCCCAATACTAACATTGTAGGAGGGCATAACCGTCAATCAAGCTGATCCTGGTCCCGATACCGGTCTGTCAACTCAAATCTGGCAACCAATGCCAGTAATGTAAGTAAATCCGATCCCCAATATCGGTAAACCTAAATCTGATCCCCAATATCGGTAAACCTAAATCTGATCCCCAATATTGGTAAGCTCAAATCCGATCCCCAATATCAGTAATCTAGTCAAATCCAATCCCCAATATCGATAATCCAGTTAAATCTGATCCCCAATATCGATACTCCAGCCAAATCTGATCCCCAATATCTATAAACCTAAATCCGATCATCAATATCGGTACTCTATCCAACTTCAATAGTCAATCGGACCTTCAATCCATATTCGATAGTCAATCGAACCGTCAATCCAGCTCCGATCATCAATCGGACCATCAATCCAGCTCCAATCATCAATCGGACCGTTCATCCAGCTCTGATCGCCAATCGAACCTTCTATCCATTTTTGATCTCCAATCGGACTGTCAGATCAATCCCGATCTCAATATCGGGCCATCAGATCAATCCCGATCTCCAATCGAGCCATCAATGCAAACCCCGATCTCAATATCGGGCTTTCAAATCAGCCTCGACGGAAACCCAAGAGGTACAAGACAGCCCCGACAGCAACCTGGGAGGTACCAATCGACCCCGATCTCAATATTGGGCCGTCAAGTCAGCCCCAGCAGCAACCTGGGAAGTCAAGTCAACCTCGACATCAATCCAGGATGAGTCAAGTCATCCCCAGTCTCAGCCCGGGAAGGACAGATCAGTCCCCGACGTCAATCCAGGAAGTGCAGTTCAACTTCAGAGACAACCCTGGGAAGCCAGATCCATCAAAGGTCGTGCCAACACCACAGGCAACCTTGGGAGGGCCAACACGGTCATTTTACCAACTCTCAGCCAATTCGGTTAAGCTCAAGTTGAATTGATTCCATCGAAGTCAGAATGTAACCACAACAACGATCCCGAGTGCCAAAAGCGCAAGACAGCTCAACGGACAAACTGCGAGGAATCGAAGACCTGGTTATGAACCAGTCTTCTCAAACCCGGAAAAAAATTTATCCCATGTCATTGCGCCACTCTCGGCGAGGGATTTCTAAAAAGGTATTGCACGCCTCAAACGGACGCTCCGATCAAAAGTTTGAAAGTTCCGACTTCGACTGCGCGTTGTCCGGAGTGCACGTACTTCGATGGAACCCGACACATGGGCCCCACCTAGGGGAGCCACACCTCTACCTGCGGAAGCCACAGGTAGAGTGGAGGCTCCCTGGCCTATAAATAAATGTGCACCCCCCCCCTTCATTTTCAAGCTTCCGAAATGCAGCGAAGCTCAACTCGTCTGATTTTTCTACTTTTACACCTCTTCCAAACCTAAATATTTTTACTCCAACAAGTAGACAGACCCACATACTACCACATATCAAAAAACCACCTGTAGATTTGGTCAGTTTGAAGCCCACTAAGTGGCAAAAAGCCCGTATTGCAATCCATTATAAGTATTTTTACAATCAGAAAGTCAATACTACTACTTTGCACTATTTTGCACTCGCACACAAAGTTTCGTCATTTAAATATACCCAGAACTTAGTTCCGTGGCTGTTTTCAGTCAAAATTTGGTACATTTCTGTACATAAACGCAAATGTTTGCATTTCTACAACTCGGATTGACTATCCGTCAGCTCCAGCAGCTTCAATGCACTAGCACACACATTTTTGGCAACTTCGCCGGACTGGGTTATCTTCTCAGTCCAGGTTTGGCCCTTTTTTGTATATATTTAACTGTAAATGTACTAACATTTCAATTCCGTCAAGCCCAGATGTCAAATTCGAGGTAGTTTACCGCTTTTATATACATTTACGCATATATAAGCGACTTTCACCATCACTGGTTCTCATACCAGTCCTGGTTGACTACATTTCTATCAATATATATATATTTATATATTTTCAGTCCGGCCTAGATTACTTCGTGGCCATTTTACTGCTTTTGCACACTTCGCCATCCTGGGTGCTCTCCCTAGTCACTAGGTTGACTACTTTTCTGTCAATTTCAATTTCAGTACGAGCACCAGGGTGAAAACCCATCGCCCTTTTTAATGTTTTCCTATATATATATATATATATATATATATATATATATATATATTTCTGTCAAGCCTAGATTATTTCGTGGCTATTTACAGCTTTTATAAATATATATATTTCAATTCCAGTCCGGGCTTGCGAGTGAAAACCAATCGCCCTTTTAAAGCTTTTGTATATATAACTATATATATATTGCTTTACTCCATCTATTCAACTGCTATATTTAATATTCATTTTTATATGAATCTGTACTGACATATCTGCGGGCGGACTAGATTTATCCAAATCTCGCCAATTCTAGCTTTCAACGGTTCAAACAGGTCCCTATAGAACCTGGAAGCTATAATGGCTGAGATTTCTTTAAATCTAGTTATTTTTATAGTTTCAGCTTCGAAAGCAAACTCGCGTCCTTTAGATCGTTATCTAGTGGGAACGAGACGCTTTGGCCTATGCGCAGCCAGGATTTACTGATGAATCCTTGGTTTTATTGCGACGTGATGATGTATATATCCATTTCTGTGCAAATTTGAACTGTGCAGGTTTATTGGCTACTCATATGTGAGCCTAGGAATTGTGGGATTCACGATTAAATTGATCGGGATCTGATTCCCATGATGGACAAACTCCAGTTTACAGATATACCCTGGCAGTTTTTTTGTAAAATGTACATATATAGACCTTAAAATGGTTATCCGGACTCATCATAGTGAAACATGGGTTGTCCTGTTAGCGTCCCTCTGATGGTTTTCATACCTATGAGGAGACCGACACGTGTTTATTTCTGTGGTCGAGGATGCTTCGCAACCCAACAAATCACCATTTACATGCAGCCTTACAACTATAAAGATAAAATTTTGAAGTATCAAAAGGCTTCAATTCCTATGTCAGCGTAGGGGTTTGATAAACAGCTTTCAAAACATCACTGTTAATTCAATTCAAAAGAAAAGCTTTTTGCAAATCTAATCAAAACTCTTTTGCAAATCAAATCAAATACTAATTTTCAAAATTAAAACAAACCCTTCGTATATAGGTTCAACGAAGCAAAGCACTACTTTCAATCAATCAAATCAATAGGCCTAATTTTCAAATAGCATTCACTCACGCATTCCAGTTTTAAAGGGAAATATTGAAAAGATGCGGTACCGTGTTTACACGGGAGTCGTGGGGTGCCTAACACCTTCCCCACACTTAACCAAGCCCCTGAACTCAAAACTCCGATTTCAAAGATCAAGTTTCGATAGTGTCCAGCAATTGGGCCTCTCTCAAATCAAAATTCGGTTGAGTTGGTACAACCATTTTCAAATCTACCAACTGGCGACTCTGTAAAACGTTCAAATCGTCGACATGACACATGTTGGCCTCTTTCCTAAAAAACCCTTCAAAACCTTTTTTCCCTAAATAAAAAGAATAAGGGTAGAGAGAACTTAGGAAGATCGATTTGAGAAACCCCGGGTTAAGAACCGACCCGCGGGATTTTTAAATTTTCTAACATCGACAGGTGGTGACTCTGCTAGGGACAGTAGAGGGCTTAGGCCGCTTTCAAATCTTTTCAAATATTTCCCTTTCAAAACTATTGAATGCGTGAAATCCTGCATCTCCATAGTCAATGGATGAGTGAATGCTGCGTCTTTACATTGAATGAATGTTTATGAATGCTTTCTTGCTTTAGTGCTTCGCATGAACTGTCATTACATGCATAAACGGTAAGGCACGAATATGAATGTATGTTGTGTGTCCCTCTCACAAAGAGGATAACCCGGTCGGTGTTAAGTAATGACTCTGGGGACGATTAAGTCTCTGGGGGTGCCTCATGAAATTACACCACTCAGATTCACTCCAATTGAACGATCGGATTAACTTCCCTTCTAGTAGATTGCGATGATCTGGGAGCCTTAATGCCGAAATAAAAACCGTGAGAGTAACCTAAGATAGGTCAGCCTCTGATTAACCAAATCCTAAGGGAAGCTTCTTCATGCCTTCCTATTTCAATTCCATGTCGAGTCTCCAATTACTGAGGAGCACAATGTAAACTTCAATAATGAAAGATTTACTTTCCCTGTTAAATAAATGTCATCCTGCCATCAAAATAACTAACCTCAGTTTTGCATGATACACCCTAAAAAACACATCATGCATCCAATCCTTACCTACATTAGGAAATTAACACGCCTACGTTTTGTTGTAGGTGTAAAAATTGATCCTGTCACCAGATCTAAATTCAAGAAAGCACTCAGTCCATCAGCGGACATGGCTTCAAGTGCTCCACCAAAATCCACCCCTGTCTCTAGGGAGGAGTTCGAAGGACTAAAAAATCAGATAGCTGAGCTAGCCTGTTTTCTGCGAGAACAAAGTAAGGCCTTTAAAGAGAAACAATCTCAAGCTCATCCAGAACCAGGACCATCTGGTAGTGGTGCTGGCGATCAAGATGCCGAAAAGGCCGAAACTCAGATTCCTTAACCACAAAACCAGGACACCACCAACAAAACTCCTGAGATCACCCCCCTCGTCAAAGAACAGGAAGCTGGTGACATCATGAAAAAAGTACAACAGATGGAAAAAACCCTTCGATCTATCAAAGGGATTGGAGCATTCGGCAGTTTCAATTACTCTGACTTTTGCATATTCCCCGGAGCTCGTTATCCCAAAAAATTTTAAGTCCCCAACTTCGAGAAATATGATAGAATGGGGGATCCTTACACACACCTGAAAGTCTTCATCGGAGAACTCGAATCCTATGCTGAGGACGAGAAACATCGAATGCAACTCTTCCAGAAGAGTCTAACCGGAGAAGCCCGAGCATGGTATGCCCGCTTGGACAATTCCAAAATTCACAGCTGGGAAGAACTGGCCCATGCATTCCTCAGCCAATACAGTTTTCAGTCACAGCTGGCTCCAAACAGATATCAAATAACCAAAATTAAGAAAAAGAACACTGAATTATTCAGAGAATATGCCCAGCGATGGAGATGGGTCGCAGCACAAGTCACCCCAGCCATGACAGAATCTGAAATAGTCATGACCTTCATCGACATCCAAGAATCACCTTACTATGAGAGGGTCCTAGCAAGCATAGGAAAACCATTCTCTGAAATGATCAAGCATGGCGAAATGGTAGAAATGGGGCTCAAATCCGGGAAGATAAAAGATCTAACCGCCCTCAAAGCTGTAGCTGAACATATCCAATCCAAAAATTATCTGAGTAATCCTCGGAGGGTCCACAAAAAGAAAGACGAAGAAGTCTCCTTGGTCTTATAAGGACAAAATTCAAGGGGCGAGTCAAACCACATGCCCATTCAAAGGAGGAACTATACCCCTTTCCAAGCTGCAACACAGCCTGCTAACCCTCCATTTCAGAAAAAACATGGAGGTCAGGCATCGAAGAAATTTCACCCCACTAGGGGATTCCCTCGAGAATATTTTCAAACTTCTGACTAGCTCAAAAGAAGATTGTTCAACTCCTTCCACCAACCAACACTAACGGAAGGAACTTCGACCCTAACAAGAAATGTGCTTATCATTCCGGATCTTCAGACCATGACACCCAAGACTGTTGGTCTCTCAAGCACAAAATCCAAGACTTGATTGACAGCGAGGAGATTGTGGTAACAAAGCCTGAGCAACCCCATGTCTAAGACAATCCTCTCCCACTGCACAAAGAGGAGAATGTCAACATGATCAGCACCTCAAGTGGAGAAAGATCTAAGTACCTCCGCTATGTTGGGGAACCAAGTCAATCCAATCTCAGCAGCCCAGAAAGTTGGGAAACTTTTGAGAAGCTATTCATGATGGAGCAAGACATAAAGTCTCTCAAGGAACAAATCGAGCAGTTGGCTGAACTGGTCGTCTACCAACATCAACTCACCAGGAAGATGCTGAAGCAAATCCATCAATCCATTGGCAGTCATTTTCTCCCGGCGGAAGTCAATCCCATCCCCAGTAGGGATCATTGCCAGTTGTACGAACAACAAATGGTCAAAAAAAAGTATACTCGAGAGGGTAGAAAATTCCTATTTTAAAGGAACTTCACCAATCTGAACCAGTCAATGGAAGAAATCCTCCAAATGCTGATCAACGAGAGGATGGTTGCAGAATCTGTTACCCCCCCCCCCCCCATTAAACCCTCAATCTAGAAAATTCAAACCTGACCAGATATATCAGTACCATTCCAATTCTCCCGGCCATGATACAGAAGAATGCTGGGCACTTCGAAACCTAATTCAAGACCTGATCGAGAAGGGTGACCTGATTAAAGGAGATCAAATCCTCGACCTTTTAGATAAAAACAGCCTCTGGATCCCCACTGCATGGATCCAGGACACAGTGGCTGTCATATCCTGTGATAAGGAATTAATCCTCACAGCCTTGGTACTGACAGGGAAAGGGGTCCAAGAAGTTCAAAATCCATTAAAGGTGGCTGCACCCCAGCCTCTAATCTTTCCCTTCAGACCTTAGTATCCAATCATCAGTCTGAAGAAGGTCCCATGGAACTACAAGTACATTGAAAGCTCTACTTTCAACAACATTTCCATCCTGTCAAAGAATAATCCTTTGTACCTGCCTCAGCGGGTGATCAAACCAGTTACCAAAGCAAAAGAAAAGGTGGCTGAAGAAAAGATCAAAGAGTTCCTCGATAAAATGGTACACCATGAAATCAAGATAGTGCAAAACTTGAAGAACGCACCTAAGCAAGTATACATTCTCGTCCTGGTCTTTTCATCAGAAGACCATCTCAACATTCTAGTGAAAGTGCTGGAAGAAGCACATCTGCCACACACGGTAGACACCGAGAAATTCTGTCACGTGATCGAACACAACTTCAACAACAATGTGATAGCCTTCACGGACGATGATATCCCGGCAAAGGGAACGGGCCATCACAAGTCCCTGCATATAGCCGTAATGTCCTCCGGTTACGTGATCGGAGGATTACTCATTGACGGAGGGTCTTCCTTTAACATTTGTCTATATGACACTTTGGAAAGAATGAAGATCAATCTAAACCGGATCAAAGCCAGTCATATGGTCATCCGAGCTTTCGATGGATCTCGCCGCCAGGCTATGGGGGAAATCGAGCTTCCTCTAGAAATTGGTCCACACACCTTCTATGTATCCTTCCAGGTGCTCAACATCGCCATTGGATATAACTTGCTGCTGGGCAGACCATGGATCCACATGGCAGGGGCAGTGCCATCCACCCTCCATCAGCAACTCAAGTACATCATTAACGGCAGCCTCATCATGGTCAATGCCGAACTGGAATACCCTACCTACATACATGGGGACATGCCAGTGATTAGCCTGGATGCAGGGATTGAGCCTGCAAGTTTTCAAGCTTTTAAGGTGAGCAATACTCAATACCTACCTATCGGAGCACCAGCCCTAAAGGCTAAAGTGTCCACCAAAGTAATGAACGTAGGCCAAGAAATGGTATCTTCGGGTTTCCAACCTAGAGAAGGGTTGGGAAAGGATAAGCAAGGTATCAAGATGCCAGTCCAAATCCCAAGTCAGACTGGAAGAGCAAGATTGGGATATTCATCCGGGTCAAGCCATCGGAATCCACACAAACATCCCAAGGCTCATGCCTCTACAATTCTGCTCCCAAACCTCACTAGTGTCGGATGGGTCAAACCTATGAGGAAAGTCCCGACTGTCTTATCGGCCATGCTATTTCCTTCAATCATACCTGTACATGAAAGAAAAGTCCTCAAGCCTGAGGCAAACAGTGAAAAGGGAAAAGAAAAGATCTTGTACGAAGGATGAGACCCAGTCGCTAACATGAGAGTCATTATCAACTACGATGGTATGAATGACGAACTCCCCGATAGTGACGATGAAGATTATGTCCAAATTCCTCACATCAAGAAGAGGAGCAATCCATAGAAAAGCCTCGACCCTATTCTAAAGTATGTCTCAGTTATTATCCAAGACAAGGAAGACGAGCACGATTCCTCGATTCTCCCAATTCATGAGAATCTGACACTGGACAACTGGAGCAGTGTCCCTTGCCTAAGTCGAAAAGGGTAAAGGGGCAGAGAGTACATCTGCCGTTAATCATGCTTTCATTTACTACTTACTTTTGATTACACAGCTAAAGAAGTAACTTTTGTCATGCTTTGCAAATGCTATGTGTATTTAAGCAGTTGTATATATTATGAAAGCATTTTTTATTTTCAGGACCCAAGCATTTGATGTGTGTGTCTCTGTTGATGAGATGCCAACCTGTCAAAATGACTCCGACTTTGATGTAGAATTAAACTTCGACTTGATGGATATTGATCAAGAGGAGGAAGATGACTATGAGGTGCCAAAGGAGATCAAAGAATGGGTCAAAGACAAACCCAAACCAAACCTCAAATAAACCACCACCATCAACATAGGAACCTCCGAAATCATCAAAGAAATCCAAATAGGTTCAGACCTCACACCAGATCAAAAAGTCGACCTGATCAAAATCCTAACACAGTACCAGGATGTATTTGCATGGTCACATGAGGACATGATCGGCCTCTCTACGGACATTGTCATCCAATGAATGCCCATCAAAGCAGGGTTCAAACCAGTCAAACAAAAGCTCAGGCGATTGAAACCTGAGTAGAGTCTCAAAGTCAAGGGAGAAGTCGTTAAACAATTCAAAGCCAGAATCATCATGGTATCAACATACCCTGAATGGCTATCAAACATAGTCCTCGTACCTAAACCAGGAGGGAAGGTACAAGTTTGTGTGGATTATCGGGATCTGAACAAAGCCTGCCTCAAGGATAACTTTTTGGTGCCTTTTATCCACATTCTAACCAACAATACTGCGCAGTATGGCATGTATTCCTTCGTGGATTGCATTGCTGGTTACCATCAAATCATGGTTGCTGAAGAAGATCGGGAGAAAATAGCCTTTATCACTCCCTGGGGAACCTTCTGCTAGCGACGACTATCCTTCGGCCTCATCAATGTCGGAGCCACATATCAGCGAGCCATGATGGCCCTCTTTCATGACATGATGCACAAGGAAATAAAAGTCTATGTTGACGACATCATCATCAAATCCCGGAGGAAGGATGATCACATCAACCATCTCAGGAAGCTATTCAATAAGTTGCATAAGTTCAACCTCAAGCTAAATCCCGCCAAATGTGCTTTTGGCGTCAAAGCAGGCAAACTGTTAGGATTCCTGGTAAGCAATCGAGGCATCAAGCTTGACCCCGCCAAGATCAAAGCCATCACTAAAATGCCCGTACCTCATACAGAGAAGGAGATATGTGGATTCTTGGGAAGAATCAATTTCATAAGCAGATTTATTTCCCAGCTCACAGGAACCTGTGAACCTATCTTCAAGCTATTAAGGAAGAATTCCTCCACCATATGGAATGAGGATTATCAAACAAGCCTTCCTTGCCATCAAGAAGCAGCTAACTGAAGCTCCTGTTCTAATACCCCCAAGGGAGGGAGTCCCTTTATTCATATACCTGTCCGTCAATGCCAATACAATGGGCTGCATGTTAGGATAGAAGGATGATAGTAGCAAGGAAAGAGACATCTACTACATCAGCAAAAGATTCAGCAGTGGTGAACAGAAATACACCCTGATCGAAAAGACATGCTATGCATTAGCATGGGCCGCCATGAGGTTGCAACGCTACTTGCGTGGGCATACAACCTACCTCATATCCCGCATGGATCCGCTCAAATATGTATTCAATAAACCAATGCTGAATTGCTGACTATCCAAATTACAATTGATCCTACAGTAATTTGATATTGTCTACGTGACTCAGAAGTCAATCAAGGGTCAAGGCATTGCAGATCAATTAGCAGAAGCACCTTCAAGAGGGTTCGAGCCCCTAGAGACATATTTCCTAAACGATGGGATCATGATAATTCAACAGCTCCAGTCAGAGAATACAGTCCAACAATGGAAAATATATTTCGACGGAGCGGTAAATATAGAAGGTTCTGGAGCTGGGGCGGTCCTCATCTCTGGTATAGGTGATCAATATCATGTGGCTACCAAACTTTAATTTGGTAACACCAACAACACGGCAGAGTGACGACGCCGGGAGGAAAGAAAAATCTGGTCTATTACCCCTTTTTATTGAAAAAGGAGTCTTCTTTCTTTGGTTGTTGCATTCCATCCTCTCTTATCCCGGGGAAAAGAGAGGAAGGCCCATATTTCCTAATTTTCTATTTTACCCTTTCACTTTTGCTATGTCTTTGGGGTTCCATTTAAAGGGCGAATTTTTAGAAAATTGGTACCGACATAAGTGTCGACGATTTTGAAAAGATTAATTTTATTTTGATTATTGGACCTGATGAGACAGAGTCTCTAGTTGATATTTTGGAAATGGATGTACCAACTCATCCGAGTGTTAATAGTTTTTGCAAGATGGTCCAATGCGTGACTCCAAAATATTGGTCTTAAAACCTGAGATTCATGGAATTCGGGGGCTAGGTTAAGCGGGGGGAAGGTGTTAGGCACCCCCCGACTCCCGTGCAAGCACAGGTACCGCATCTTATTAATTTTCTATGCATAAAGTGTATGTGTGTGTGTGTGTGTTTGTGTATGTGTTTAATTTTGAAAGCTTTATTAGTTTATTTCTAAGTCTTTATTCTGCTGACTCAAAATTAGTGTTGTACCTCTTTTGCGCCTAGGTACGAAGGATTTGATTTGATCAAAAGTTCATTTTTAACAAGATATATGAATTAAAATGAGGTTTTAGAAAGTAAGGTCTTCAAATCCTTTGCCCGACTAGGAATTGAGGACTTCAATACTTTCTTTTATTCTTTACATTAATTACATGATCTACCCCGAATCACTTTATTGTTCATCAAAAGCTCTTTGTGGTTTTATTAGAAATCATTTTGATGATATGCATGCAAAAGCGTTAAAAAGAATACGGATCATCATCGGGCATGAAAGCCATCTCGATGAATCGAGCTCCCGTAATCAAGGTTTTCACTAACACGGGATCTTGAATCTGACCTCTCAAGACTAACCCCTCCAGCTCATTTTCAAGATCCAAATATTACATATACATCGATATTTATGTTATTTAAAGCATTTACAACATAAAAACTGATCCATCGTGGGAATCAAGTCGGATCTGTTCGGGGATATCAACGTCAGGATTCCTAGGCTCACATCATTTGCATAATATTACATATACATAATGTCCACGGCTTCGATATTAGATGATTTCATCGATTGAAATCACCGTTTAAGCCGTTTCGGCCCCCCTTTCACCTCTAAATATAGATTTAGGGCTATACGGGTTAACCGGGACCATTCAAAATAATAAATCCATAGATATACCATGAATCTAAGTCGTTATAGCACTCAGGTTAAAGCTTCATGCTAAAAAACCTCTCGAGAGCTAGACTAGGCTTAGACTTAGGTATATCTAGCCTCCACGAGTGATTTACAATGTAATAAGCACAATATAATCGATAGAAACATAAAATCTATCAACTATTACATAATAGGCTTAAAATACAACAAGTTTAACTATATTCAAATAAGATATCTCATTAATCTAACATTTGAACAACATTTACAAAGAACCGAAGCTAGAAAGTGCGTTATTTCACCTTGGGGGATGCGTGAACAAGCGTTTTGATTCCCGGGATGAACTTAGAACACTATCAGGGCTTCAAGTATATACTAGATGGGATGATTAAGCTTCAAGTTCCTCTTCTTGAGTTCCACCCGAGCCTCTCTCTCTCTCTAGAATGCTTATTCTCTCTCTAAAATCTATCTCTCTTTTTTCTAAAATAAACTAATGTGGGTGTTATAATCTGCCAAAGGCAGCCGCAACCACATATGCGGCTAGCCGCAGCTATGGTCAAGGGTGGCCCAAGTGGGCCCCACAAGCTCGGCAGGTGGTCCTTCGATCCCAGTTTGGCAGATGTTGACGTCCGTCGCTCGACCTTTCGAACAGTCTTTGATGAACGTAGAGGGAACAAATCAATTCTGACTGGAATAGGGTTTGGGAAGTCGGTACTCATAGTCGAGATATATCCACCAGGTCCAGATATCAGTTAGCAGGCTTATCTCCTAATGGCATGTCGTTTGAGGTTTGCTGAGGTGGTTTCCGATGATTACTGTCTCAGCTCATCGATCCTCGATCGGTTCGCTGTATGTTCGAACTTCGTTGGTCTTCTTCATTACTCTCGGGGTTGTCTCCAAGATGACCGGGTTCTTTTTCCCTACTTCAGGGTTATCTCCGAAGTAAAATAACATTTTTACCCTCCTGCAGGGTTAGTATAACGAAAGCAAAATTTTGAGTGTCTACAGATGCCCCTCTTTGTCATGTTTATGCAATGTAATGGAATGAACACGACAAAGATTAATAGACACGGAGAATGCATGACAAGGTATATCTGATGATGCAATGTCATGTATAACCGATGTAATGATGTGTGAGATTATAAAAGGGTTACTTTCTCGACTGGGGAAGTTAAGGAATACGTTGTCGGGATTAAACCGACCTACGTCGACTTGTAGTCAATGGATTGCACCATCGGGGTCATGCCGAGGCCTTCACTGGTTTGTTGCCAACAGATTACACCATCGGGGTTGTGCCGACGCCTTCACTGGTTTGTAGCCAACGGATTACATCATCAGGGTTGAGCTATGCCTTCACTGGTTTATAGCCAACAGATTACACCATCGGGGATTTGCCGACCTGCGTAGGATTATAGCCAATGAATTACATCATCAGGGTTGAGCTGATGCCTTCACTAGGTTGTAGTCAACGGATTACATCATCGGGGTTGTGCCGGTGCCTTTACTGGGTTGTAGCCAACAGATTACATCATCAAGGTTGAGCTGACGCCTTCACTGGGTTGTAGCCAATGGATTGCATCATCAGGGTTGTGCCGGTGCCTTTACTGGGTTGTAGCCAACGGATTCCATCATCAGGGTTGAGCTGACGCCTTCACTGGGTTGTAGCCAACGGATTGCATTATCGGGGTTATGCCGGTGCCTTCACTAGTTTATAGCCAATGGATTACATTATCGGGGATTTGCCGACCTGCGTAGGGTTGTTGCCAACGGATTACATCATCAGGGTTGAGCTGATGCCTTCACTAGGGTTGTAGCCAACTGATTACATCATCGGGGATGTGTCGGTGCCTTCATTGGTTTGTAGCCAACGGATTACATCATCAGGGTTGAGCTGACGCCTTCACTGGGTTTTAGCCAACGGATTGCATCATCGGGGTTGTGTGGTTCCTTCACTGGGTTGTAGCCAACGGATTCCATCATCAGGGATGAGCTGACGCCTTCACTGGGTTGTAGCCAACGGATTGCATCATCAGGTTGTGCCGGTGCCTTCACTGGTTTGTAGCCAACGGATTACATTATCGGGGATTTACCGACCTGCGTAAGGTTGTTGCCAACGAATTACATTGTCGGGGATCGAGCCGACAGTCTTCACTGATTCGTTGTCGATGGATTACATCGTCGGGGGTCGAGCTGACGCCTCACTGATTCGTTGTAGGTAGATTGCATCGTCGGGGGTCGAACCGACGTCTTCACTGATTCGATGTCGGTGGATTCTGAGATGTAAGGTTAATTTTGACTGATTTTTCGGTCTTCTGGTGTTCAACGTCGGGATTTTTGATCTTCGCCGAACTTCTGCTGTTTTAGAGGATTTTTAGGGTTTTCGAGCCTTAAAACTGTCCCGAAAAGGTATCGTCTTTCATAATGTGACCATTCTGAACCCAAAAGAACACATTTCGGACATCGTGTAACCAATCAGGAGGCCGCAAGGGCCCGCATGTGGTAGCCGCATATATGGTTGCGGCTGGAGCAACCATAGTCAAGGCTGCCTCTGATCGAGCTTATACCCTCGAGAGGCCTCATTTTCACCCATTCCATTCGGATTTCTTTATTTCTACTCAATTTCGGCTTCATGTAGAGCGATCCGCCACCGTACATTCCTTCTTCGGGCTACGGGTAACATCTATACTCCGTTCTTTCGTGCTTTCATTGGTGAAAACCCGAATTTCCTTTCTTATAGGTAATATATCTAACATATATGCTTGGATAGTTAGATAGACGTGTTTATGATGCAATGCATGCCTACATATCATCTTATGGACCGTATGGATGCGATATATTATCATTTATCAGTTAATCTAGACATACATTATATATATATATATATATATATATATATATATTAGAGTAATAGTTTAACTTGATGTTTACATATTTGGTTGTGCTGGTATACCCTCATAGGGTGCTTTAATACATGCTTCGGGCATGTGGACAGTCCATTTTATAGAGGAAACTCTGGCAAAAAAAATTCATGAGCCAAATGTCAGGATCCTAGATACATCATAGATATACTAGGATGCGATTAAAATATCATACACAGATAATGCAACATGTAGGACATGCATGATGTGATGACCTAAATTATATTTTATGGATTTAATTTGCAATTTAAAATAAAGTAGGAATATACCTGACTTGGCTTTGGTTCCTACGAACTCATTGTTCAGACATGGATTCTGCGGGACCCAGTTATTCTACATCCCAGCGGGTTTCATCTGGGGTTCGCCGACGTAGAGCTCCTTCCGAGGTTCCTATTCTGTAGATTAGCAGACGGGTGCAGCGATTCACGGAGCCAGCTCATCATCCTGGTGAGGAGGACCATCCACTCATGGATGAGGAGGATATTCCCGAGCCTGAGGTTCCACCTCAGCCTCCTACTGCGCCTAGATTTCTTCCTGGCATTGAGGTAAATGTTCTGGATTTGCTGGGTACGGAATCTGAAGCCGCCATCCCTCCATTCACTTGCAGGCGAATGAGGTACATGCTTAGTTTATTTTTGTTTCTCCTTTCTATCATAGATGGGTTTTCTTAACCTTGATGTCGTGCAGGTTCTGGAGTTTACCCAGCCTAGGGGTAATTGGTTCAGCATCTACGCTCTGTATCACTCGCTACATCCCGAGTACAGGGCGATCAGTGGATTCTTGGGGATTTAAGGCTTTCTTCACTATTGCTCCCTGTCGCTGCCCTTGGGGCTATTTGCGAGCTCTGGCCGAGAGATGGTTTCATCAGAGTCAGTCTCTACATCTGCTAGACTGCGAGGTTATGATGACTCCCATGGATTGGAGATATATCACTGGCCTAGAGTTTACCGGGAATAGGGTGCCCTTGGAGCCGACTATCACTGTGACCATGGTGCGTACTCTCCTAGGGTTTTCTTCGCAGGAGCGGGCCTTCAAGACTCGCAGTATTCGGTATGGATGTCTGGGCACTGATGCTGCTCGAGGCACCTTGCAGCAGGGGTTGCCTGCTGATTTAACGGAGAGGGATCGCATCTTGCGGCGTCTATTCCTGACCATTATGAAGGGTTATTTCATAGCGAACAACTCCTCCACTATTCTCTTTAGCTTGGTAGGGGCCGTGCGAGACGTAGACTGCATTAGGGACTACGATTGGGGTTCACATTCGCTCTTTTCCTGCACGGGATGCGACTGCGATCCGAGGGAGTTACCAACGCCTGGGTCGAATTCTACCCGTTTCTTCTGGTAAGTTTTTTTGACTAAATTTCATTTATTTGACTTTTGATTAATTTATCTCTTTTCCCACAAATAATGGAGGGTTCTTTTGAATTGACAGTTCTGGGCTTATGAGAGGCTTCCTTGTCTTCGCCCCATCTCTGTCTTGGGCCTGGACACTTATCCACGGGGGCGTAGATGGCATCAGTCTACTTTATCGGAGGTCCAGGTCGCAGAGGGCTTTAGCCATGCTCGCCTTCAGTTGGAGACATTGATAGCTCGGGATATAGTGTGGGTCCCATATTTCAGAGAGCACTTGTCCGATGGATTTGAGGATGGTTTGCCGATAGGGCCAGAGTTTCAGTTATCCACCCGTCGAATTCCATTCCTTTTTGATGGAGGTTGGGAGCTCTATCTCGGGGAGTGCGCCATTCGATGCATCACTGGGGAGATTCGCCTTCCTTATCTTCCTCCATGCTCAGTGTTTTTGACATTTATCTTCATCGACTGCATCGATTCCCACCCTAGGGTTTGATGGTTTTCACTTGTCCGACGGTCCGATCTCTCATAAGGACTTTATCGCTTGGTGGGGCTCGCGCATGATAAAAGCTCAGACCCAGGCTACCCAGTTCTTAGGAGACATGGTTCCAGGATCCCTTATGATGAAGGACTGGATATCATGTTTTCAGGAGCCTTCTCATCAGGTTCAGATCGCTGATTTGAGACTTCAGTTGGAGCAGTTGTCGGCCTATTGTCGTTATAATGGCTTGGACCCATCCTTGGCTAGTACTTTTGCTTCTCAAGGGTTATGAGGCTGGACCGTCAAGTAGTGGTGGCTCTCATGGTGCTGGACCCTCAGGTTTTGGTGGCTTTCAGGAGAGGGATGATCCTTTCCCTCGTCACCCGGATATGCAGGAGACACCTTATCGCCCGGATCAGCAGGATGTGCCCACTCCCGGTAGACGACCTCAGGTTGATCAGTTTTATGATGCCATCACCTTCTTGGGTGATTTTGACGAGGTGGCGAGCCCATAGATCATCTGTTAGTCATTGGGCATTTGTGCCCCAGTATCCTGTACTTTTTATTTTTTTAGTTTTCACATGTATCATAAGTATGACAGTGATGTTTATGAAACTAATGTACATAGCAACTATCTATATATGATGCTTTTTATTTATTCATCACACATGCTATTTTATCATTAGTTATGATGCATGCTTTAGATATATTTAAATGATTAGATAGAGATTGACCCCTGTATGGTCTCATTGACACAGTTTATACAGATGTCGTCCTCTGTTGTGGTGCGCTTGGACCACCTTCCTTTTAGCCATATAGCTACTAGTTTAAGGATTTAGTATGATTAGTTGCCATATACCGATCGTGTCGATGTCAGCCGCATGTTAGGCCACTCCATGTCTTTGCTATCCTTTCAGATTCCAGAAGGATTTATTGTCGGGGTACTCAAGTATTGTATTTATGAGCGTCATGTCTTCCGATTCAACTCGGTCGAGTTGACTCTTACGTTAGAGGAGTATAGTCTCATCTCGGGATTGTCGATGGAGGGGCCATGTGCTCGGATGGCCTTGGGCCATATGCGTCGCCAGTTTATGACGATGACTGGACTTAGGAGGGCAGTTGTGTTGGCCGAGGTGGGTGGTAGCCACGTTATCTCCATGGACTTTATGATCAGGCACTTCGCTTCTGCGGATAGCTTCGCCGTTTAACACGGAGACTTCGCCATTTCAGAGGAGCGATGGCATGTTGCCCGAGTGGATGCCTTGGTTATATACCTCATAGCCTATCTATACATGCCATTTTATACTGATCATCTGGATGTGGCGATGTCGATGGCTGTTAGACCTCTCAAGGAGGACTTTACTATACTTCCCTTTATCCTAGGCGGAGACATTGATATCAGCCTCTATCTGCCATGCTGTTGGGGATCAGGAGTTCAGAGGTAGCCCAGTGCTTCTATACATCTGGCTGATGATGCACCTCTGACCGATAGGGGGGCTTCGCCGTCATGGGTTTTGTTTTGGATATGGCTTATCTTAGGTCTACTCATATTGCCCGACTTCTTGCGTTGATGAGGCATTTTGGACTTCATTTCTGGGTGCCATGGAGGAACCTTTTACTATAGTCATGTATTCTGGGTATTGCTCCTTTATGAGTTTCACCACCCATGTGGCCGACCTGGATTTCCTCCCCTTAGCGGGTTTGAGGCGTGTGAAGACCTATCATCCTCTAGCGGTGATGGGTCAGTTTGATAAGTACCAGGAGGTCCATGCATTTAAGGGGATTGAGGATTATCGCTTCTCTATCTGCTCAATTATCGAGGCTGATTTAGCTCGGGTTTACGGATTCTGGTCTCATCGACAGACAGCAAAGTTTAGAGATTGCCATCCGGGCCGCTCAACAGAGTATTCTGCTTGGCTCGAGTCAGATTTGGCACCAGAGATCGCAGATCAGATTGAGACAAGATCTTTATCCGATGATGATGGTTGGTCCACAGATGCTGCGAAACCGATGGAGGATCCTATATCTCTGACTGAGGATGCTTTATTTGCAGAGTTGACAACTTCTCTAGTGAGCACTGTTCCGCGTTCGGCCTCAGTTTCCATGGAGGAGATGGATAGACAGCTTCACCTGGTGACCTTTGAGAGGGATCAGGCTCGAGCTCTGTTGTTGACCACCGTAGTTGGTCGGGATGGTTCTATCATTGAGAGAGATACAGCCCGTGATTTAGAGACCAGGCCCTCGTTGATAGAGATGCAGCCGAGACTTTCTTAGATGGACTCATCGATCACGTACAGGGTGTAGTGCATAGTCGAGAAGAGGTTTTTTGTATGGCAGCAGAGATGCTGAGACGGGTTGATATGCTGGAGCACAAGTTCAGAGATGCTCCCCCGACTACAGAGACTACTGGATATTTGGCTATGTTGGCTTTTCTCACCACTGATTTATAGCTCTATTTTATTTTCCTATAGAGACTTTGTTATTATCACTTGTCATAGGTTAGAATCAACTTTTGTATTCTAAACAGTTGTATATATAAAAAGAAGCAAGTTCAGTTCACTTCCCTTATTTGCGCATGTCTAGCTTTGCACATGGTTGCCATTTTCGATTCATGACTTATTATGTCGACATATCCCTAGTCTCGTCATGTGGCATCAGATTCGACGAGAGTGATGCTGAGATGTAGCTAGGTCTTCTCTACATGAGCCGTCGATTGGTTTGGCCTTATGGATAGGTTTACTGTATAGGTTAGGATTTTAAATAGGATGAAAGGGTTTGGATTTTTTTTCGAGGTTAGACCGCACCATAAATGGCTGCCTGCGTTCTCCCATAGCTAGGAGATCAGGTCTATCATAGTTCAGGCTCAAACCTAAAAAGCTTGAAAAGGGTTTATTTGGGTTTGAATTTGATTTGATAAGATTTTGATGTTTTGGTTTGATTTGATGGGATTTTGATGTCTTTCAAGGGTTAGACAGCACCATAAATGGCTGCCTACGTACTCCTACAGACAGGAGATCAGGTCTTTCGTAGTTCAGGCTCAGACCTGAAAAACTAGACTTGAAATATTTTTTCTTTTTTTCTTTTTTTTCTTTTTTTTCTTCTTTTTTTTTTCTTTTTTTTTATCAAGACATAGTAGTCCAGTTTGAAAGCGAAAGTGGTCTCAGACATAATACCGTTTCATTGAATCATAATTGATCAATTGCGGGAATTCCTCACCGTCCATCTCTTCCAATTTTAAAGCTCCGCCCGATAGGACTGCTTTGACAAGAAAGGGTCCTTCCCAATTTGGGGCAAATTTTCCTTTAGCTGCATCCTTGGCCCGGAATGATCTTCTTCAGCACTAAATCATGCTCTTTGAAGTCTCGAGGTCGCACCTTCTTGTTATAAGATTGGGACATTCGCTGTTGATAGAGTTGACCGTGGAAAATAGCCGCAACTCTCCTTTTATCTATAAGGGATAACTGATCGTATCGATCTTGTATCCATTGGCTCTCCTCTATCTGGGCATCTAGCATCACTCTTAGTGATTCCATCTCCACTTCGATAGGAAGTACAGCCTCCATACCATATACCAGTGAGTAGGGTGTTGCCCCAGTCGAGGTTCGAGTCGGCGTTCGGTATGCGAGTAGGGTTAACGGTAATAGATCAGGCCATCCCCGATGATTCGCTGATAACTTCATCATTATCTTCTTGATGTTCTTATTAGCTGCTTCCACCGCGCCGTTCATTTTTGGACGATAAATAACCGAATTGAGGTGCTTGATATTGAACTTATTGCACAGTTCCTTCATCATCTCGTTATTTATATTCTTCGCGTTGTCTGATACGATAACCTCGGGTTGTCCATACCGACAGATAACGTTATTTCTAATGAAACCAACGATGACCTCTTTGGTGACCTTAGGGAAAGAAGCTGCTTCCACCCACTTGGTAAAATAGTCAATCATAGTGAAGATGAATCGATGACCGTTATTGGCTTTAGGCTCAACTGATCCTATCACGTCCATTCCCCACATAGGAGAAAGGCCATGGTAATGTCATGCAATGTAGTTGATTTGGAGGCGCGTGAATAATGTTAGCGTGGATCTGGCATTGATAGCAACGCTTGACATGATCATCGCAATCTGCTTTAAGGGATATCCAGTAATGTCCTATCCTCATAATCGTTTTGGCAAGTAGAGGTCCACTCATATGTGCTCTGCATACTCCACCATGTACTTCATTCATAAGTCGCTGGGCTTACTCCCGGTCTAGACATCTCAGAAGGCCTACACCTGGATCTCTCTTATAGAGAGCATCTCCACTTAGGTAGAAATTCATGGCCATTCTCTGTATTCGCTTCTTCGCGGCTTGACTCATCCCTTCCGGAGTTGATTGACCTCAGCAAATATTCTTTAATATGGTGGTACCAAGGTGGTCCCGCAGGTGCTATCTCATTTGATATCTCCCCTACATTGTTTCCATACAACGGTGTATTATGCACAGTGAAAGTGATGACAGGCATTCCCCTTCTTGCTGACAGGTTCACCAGTGATGCTAATGTGGCTAATGCATTAGCGAAATCATTTCGGTTCCGGGGGATATGCATGAAAGAAATATCTTCAAACTCCCCTGCCAGTCTGAGGACATGTTGATGATATGGCAGTGGATGCAGTTCCTTGGTGGTATATGCCCCGGTAGACTGTTTGATGACTAGCTCTGAATCTCCAAACACCCCTAACCGTTTTACTCCCATGGATTGAGCCAACTTTAATCCCACAACACATCCTTCATATTCTACGGTCTTATTGGAATTGCTGAAATGCAACTTGGTGACCTCGGGGTATTGATCTCCCGTGATAGATACCAGGACTGCCCCAGCTCCGGCACCTTCAGCGTTTGATACTCCGTCAAAATATATTTTTCAAAATTGACCTTGATCCTCCTTATCGATCACTTGAATAGTCAACACTTCCTCCTCAAGGAAGTACGTTTCCAGAGGCTCAAAATCCCCTGCTGGTGCAGCCGACAGGTGATCCGCAATCCCTTACCCTTTAATGGACTTTTGGATGACATAGATGATGTCGAATTGTTGAAGGATTAACTGCCACTTAGATAAACAGCAAGTTAAAATTGGCTTGCTGAAGATGTATTTCAAAGGATCCATCCTCGATATGAGATAAGTGGTATGGCCGTGTAGATAATGTTTTAACCTTGTGGCTGCCCAAGCTAATGCACAGCAGGTTCTTTCTATCAGAGTATATTTCTGTTCTCCGCTGCTGAAGTGCTTACTGAGATAATAGATAGCTCTTTCTTTCCCCAGGTCATCCTTCTGCCCCAGTAGATAACCCATAGTGTTGGAGTTAACCGAGATATACATGAATAACGGAATTCCCTCCCTTGGGGGTACCAAGATAGGTGCTTCAACCAACCTCTTCTGGATGGTGTGGAAAGCTTTTCGGCAGTCTTCATTCCATTTTCCCGAAGAGTTCTTCCTTAACAGTTTGAAAATGGGTTCACAGGTTGCTGTCAACTACGATATGAGCCGGCTGATGAAGTTTATTCTTCCCAGGAAACCTCGGATTTCCTTCTCAGTCTTTGGCTCAGGCATTTCCGTGATGGCTTTGATCTTGGCAGGATCCAATTCAATGCCCCAGTTGCTCACCAGAAATCCCAGCAGTTTGCCAGATTTCACCCCAAAAGCACACTTCGCTGAGTTTAACTTCAGAATAAATTTGCAGAGTTGCTCAAACAACTTCTGAAGACGGGTGCAATGATCATCAGCCTTTCGGGACTTTACGATGATATCATCCATATACACTTCGATTTCTTTGTGCATCATGTCGTGGAATAAGGTCATCATGGCCCTTTGATTAAGTAGCACTAGCGTTGGTAAGGCCAAAAGCTAGTCTTCGATAATAGAAGGTTCCCCAAGGGGTAATGAAGGCGGTCTTTTCCCTGTCATCTTCAGCAACCATGATCTGGTGATATTCAGCTAAAGCAATCAGCGAAAGAATACATCTTGAACTGTGCAGTGTTGTCAATTAATACGTGGATGAACGGCACTGGGAAGTAATCTTTAAGGCAGGCTTTGTTGAGATCTCGATAATCTACATATACCCGCACCTTTCCCCCAGATTTCGGCACTGGGACTACGTTGGACAACCATTCAGGGTATGTTGACACCATAATGATTCCCTCTTTGAACTGTTTGACAATTTCCTCCTTGACCTTCAGGCTCCATTCTAGTTTCAACCGTCTCAATTTCTAGCTTGATTGGTTTGAACCCTTCTTTAATTGGTAGTCGATGGACAACGATATCGGTGGATAGACCTATCATGTCTTCATGAGACCAGGCAAAAACATCCTTGAATTGGGTTAAGAGTTGGATTAGTTCTTTTTCTTGGTTAGAGGGAAGGTTGGTTCCGATCTGTATTTCTTTGGGATCGTCGGGGGGTAGTGGTTTGATCGAGGTTGGGTTTAGGTTTATCTTTGACCCATGCTTTGATTTCCTCGGGCACCTCGTCATCATCCCCTTCCTCCTGCTCGATTCCCATCAAGTCAAAGTCCAATTCTATGTCGAAATCGTAATCATTACTCAAATTCGGCAAATCGTGGACGTGGCTAGAAACATGCAAATTTGGAAACCTGATACAAAAACTTGATTGCTAAATATATACAAGTAGTTGTCAATTACAAAAGGATTCATCAGTTAATATGACAACAAGCAATAACAAGCTACAGATGACATAAAACAGATATAAATATAGATAAAGGCAGAGTTCCCTGTCAGCGGTCTCTTCCTGGTTTTTACCCTTTATGGACGATCTGTGGGGTGATCATCCACTTGCTGGTCATGAGATCTTGGGGAGTCGCTGAGATAGCCGCACTACTGGAGTCGTCGTCCTTCAGGATGGCCATAACTGATTTAAAACTGGTCCCTGGATCACCGTTTGGGATGTTGATGTTAGGAATATACATGAGAATGTTATTCCTATTTATATAAGATTTGATTATGATATAAATGAATGAATATGCAAGTATGCTTGCATTGATGAAAGCTATAAATTCCTTTGATAGATAATAGGAATATATGTACAAGGACTTAGAACGAATTGATCAAATATGTTAGGTTGATCCTACATAAACAAAACAGCTTTGTAAAGTCCTTAAAAAGAAAAGATGTACAAGGACTATAAATAGAAAGATCAAGCTTGTTAGGTTAATATTATAAAATGTAATAGATAGGCTTGTCTGATCGTCGAGCACTGCACCAGCATCGTAGTCTGCCAAGAGAGACAAGGAAGACTCGAGAACTATCAAGGAAGAATTATAGTCTACAAGGATAGTAGATCTCAGAGTTCGTAGTCTGCCAGGAGAGACGAGGCAGGATCGTAGTGTGTCGAGAAGAACTTTCTCAGAGTCATAGTCTGCTGAGGAAGTCATGTTCAGAATCGTAGAGACAACCTGTCTATAAACCGACCGAGCACCTGCCAAAAGCTAAGTCAAGAATCGTAGGCCACACTTGAAGTAGTGGAGTCTACTGATCATATCAGAGGCAGAGATCGTAGTCTAGCCAGGTCAGACAAGGACAGCAAGCATGAATGCATAAATCGTAGTCTGTCAAGATCTGATCTCGGAGTCATAGTGTTTGCAGAACCAAAGCAAGATAGTAGTCTGCAGAACAAAGGGATCAACAAGGATGCTCACAATGCCAAAGCAGAATCGTAGTGTCAAAATGATTCTCAACAGATGAGCACTCCCAGAATATCCAAAGTATGAGGCCTCTGGTCTGAACTGAAAAGATACATTCCACCTGAATGGAAACCAGAGAGCACTCAACGGATGGTATGCAAGCTAACAGAAGATCTAAGCACCAACTCAATCAACATCCTGATTGAGTTGTGAAGCCATTCAAGTGAAGTCTTCCACAAGTAAATCAAATGAAGACTTCAGATATAGTGACTGACTAATGAAAGTCAGCAAGTGCAGTAGCTGTCAAGAGAATAGAAGACAACGATCTTGGGATTAACCAGGATCTTAGTGTTTGCCAAACGAAGCAGGAACTGATGCAGTTTACACAGAGATGCTTGGCCAGCTTATGAAGAACAAGGTGAAAGTGATTAAGCATGGATCAGACCATTGATGATAGGTGAACGGGAGATCACAAGGAGAAAGAGAGCTGGGCATGCCACAAATCTGATGTGTCTTACTATTCAGAAGAAGCCAGAGCAATAAGTCAAGCCATCAGTTCCTGAGTTCAGTCAAGGCAAGCAGAAGTGTTGAAGCACTGTACAAGTGAAGGAAGAGGTGTTCTACATTGAAGATCCAAAGAACACTCTTCAGAATCGTAGTGTTGTCTCTACCAGTTAATGAGCAACATTCAACAAGACACTATGATCAAGGTCCTACAACATCTGCATCAGAATCGTAGAGTTCGGTCATGTGAAGAATGAAGCATTGGCAACGGTTTAATCTGAAGATTGATATTCAAATGTTGCTAATTGAGAGCATCGATGTAGAAGGACAATTTCTGATGTTCTGATCGAGAAGTCAGAAAGAAGAAATAAAGGTGACTATCAGCCTGACACGGAAAGGTGACATCTCTGAGGCGGTAGGTGAAGTAACAGACTGCTGTGTCAGTAAAGTTATAAAGAAGTTGTCACGTCACATCAGCAGTCTGCACCAAATAACTCGAGATCTACAAAGCAATTCAAATAGCTTCCAACGGCTACTTTCCAACGGGAAGATAATGGAAGGGTATTTAACAGATGAAGCTTCAAAGATCAAGAGTTGCTGAGTTGCAGAATCGTTGAATTGTTGGAATGCTATATTGTTGACTCTATGAGTTCCACCAGAGCTTAATAGAACAAGTCTCAGTGGCAGTAAGACTACGAAGGTGGAAGTGAAGCAGATTTGAAGAGGACTTGAACAGACTAAAGCTTCACTGAACAAAGATGAGAATGATATTGAATGATGGCAGCTAAGCTGAGAGCCGAGAAGGCCAAGAAGATAGCATTCAGGAAAGTGGCAGAGCACAAAGAAGATCCAGAGAGCCACTCTAAGAATCTCCACAAAGAATCCAAAAGCTGAAGTTGAACAGATGCAGAACCATGTCTGCATATCATTTAAGAAGGGTTCAGGGAATGCTAAGTGCCAGACGAAGTCTACCAAAAGCTCAAAGACTTAGCAAACCCAAGTGGTGATGGTGCACAACTGACATCAAATGAAGATGAGCTGAACAGATAGAAGATCAGCTGCACCAGAAAAGAAGTGGTCCGTAGCCAGGGCCTGAGGGGTCCTTGTCCGGAGGGACTAAATGAAGTTCCAAGCCTGTTGGGCTTGAAAAGTTCGTAGAGAACTAGAGTCCCAAGGCTGCTGGCCTTGAAGAGTTCTTAGTGAACTAGAGGAGTTTCAAGCCTGCTGGGCTTGAAGAGTTCTTAGTGAACTGAAGTTCCAAGGCTGCTGGCCCTGAAGGAATCTTAGTGATTCAGGGTGCTGCCCTTCCTTGGTGGAATTCCTGCTAAAGAAGCAGAAGAGTGGATTAGGAGCTTGAGTCTCTGAACCACATAAAATCCCTTGTGTCTTTTACATTCAGTCATTTACTTTAAGTCATTTACATTATGTACTTAACTACTATAACTGCTATGGATGTAATAACCACTTACAACTTAAACTAACTAAGAACAATGTATCAATGTTTATCAATATATCAATGAAGGGGATCTTTAACTTGTCCCACTGTGCTTGAAATGATTCTTATGTTTGTCATATGCTAACTTCTTAGCAATACAAAATAAAATGGAAAAGATTTTAAAAAAGTAAAGGATCTATTCAACCCCCCCTTCTAGATCTATTGTGTGCCTACTGAGAACTAACAATTGGTATCAAAGCAGGTTCTCATGCTATACCCTAAAACTAATCGCTTTGAGTCTGATCCTAGGCACAAACATTGTTCTAAACTTAGTTTAGTAGTAAGTCACTTGTAAATGCAGATGAGCTCACACGTTGGAAATAATGTGTACAGGTAAATGTGTATATACACCCGAAGCTGCTCAGATTGGTCCAAGTTCTTAAATGCCATAGCAACAAGACCAATCCATGTCCAAAGTCAATCTTGTAGTCTGCAGATCAGAGATAGGAAGTCAAGAGGCATCAACAGCAAAGAATCGAGTGTCCACCATCCTAAAAGATGAAAGGCTATACATGCTAAGAAATGCTTATCCAAAGGAGAAAGAAGAATTTCCCCAATATGTATTTGGCTAACCAACAGTTGGATGTGAACCCTGAGGTTCAAGGTTATCAAAGAAATAAAGCTGCCAGGACTTTCCTAGCTTATATCTCCTAGACTATGACTGATTGATCTAAGGTCAAATGGAGCAACAGACTGTCAGCATTAAATGCAAAAATATGCACAGTAATGCCCAACATCATTATAGTAAGAAATGACTGTTAAGAGACTGACAGTGTAAAGGTGTGATTCCTCATTAATACTTAACTGTTCATCATATCGCATCACCTTGTGCACTATAATAGTATTTTATCAAGAGACCATACTCTTCCTAAAAAGGAGAAGAGAGAAAGTACACTAAGGTTGGAAACTTAATTGTCAACAAACTTTCTCTCCACCCATGTTTTAGGTTGATGATAACATCTTGAAAGAAGTCTGAAATAAGTCATAAGTCAATTTTAATCTAATTAAGCTTAAGTGGAGTAACCCTTGCTGAAGATTTGGTATGTGTGCAAATATGTATAAACTAATGTTCTAAGTCTTTGATAAAACGTAGAGTTTAATCAACACTAGGGAAGTATCTTGAAGATTCTTAGAAACTGATCATCTCTATGAATCGACCAACTACAATAAGTAATAGAGTTGATTCTCACTCTGTGAACATTCAAAAACTGTGAACATAACCAAGCAATGGGTGAAACAATCAAAGAGAAAGAGTATTCATTAAAATGCTTAATCATTCACACACTCATCATCATGCATCTTAAGTGTTATATCTATATCTGATATATGCATGAATATGATAGTTGATGCTAAATGTGATGTAAATCAAAATGTATGAGGAATAGGGATTGTGAGAAACTAACCTAGTAGGACCCATTTAACCATGGGTACCAAAAATAGAAATTTATCTAACCTGCAGGTACTTGGTCTATCTGACCACACTAAGGAATGCTGAAGCAGATGGCTTC
The DNA here is from genome assembly GCA_020205555.1 of Panax stipuleanatus. Lineage (NCBI taxonomy): Eukaryota > Viridiplantae > Streptophyta > Magnoliopsida > Apiales > Araliaceae > Panax > Panax stipuleanatus. The sequence continues at coordinate 67,809,277 of CM035124.1, forward strand.
AGTCACGAAGATTCAACCAGCTGGAGGACTCAAGACATTTCAGCAATGTTTTTGACAGAATCATTCTATGCCAAAGCCTGTTCTTGAAGACTTGCTGAGCTAACATGAAGGAAGCTCTCAAGGTTGCTGATCTCCTATATAGAATCTAACCATTCATGTCAAGATGAAAAGGGTCTTATATGCTTATTCATGCAAAGCATATCATCTGAGAAGAACCCTCGAGGAAGTTCACATCAGAGGATCATCAAGCATTGATCATGAAGAATGAATCATAGAAGCAGAACTCCATGAGTGCAGTCTTCCAAGAAGTTTAAGAAAATCATAGTGTTCTCTACTATCAATACTGTGTTCAGCCCGTGCAAGCCAACACACAACGATTATGGTACAATGACCATAATCATAGTGTCCCTCCAGTCAGCATCAAAGCCCGTAGTTCTGATAAAGGAGGAAGGGTAACTAACTTAAGAAAGACCGATGGATGTTGACAAATGAATAGTCCTAATGATTATACATTTACCCTTAGTGTATAATGAAGAAACTAAGGAAGGACTACAAGCATGCTGAAAACGCCTGTACAGGTGTCAGATGAAAGGAACTACGTTCGCAAGTCGTGTCAACAATCAGTGAAGTGATCAATCCTGAAGATGCATCTCTATGATTCAAAAAGTTTGTATGATCATGATAATCTCAGCCAGAAGGAGATATGCAAAACTGCCTTATCTATGCATACAAAGGAGAAGAATTCATCTAGCCTGAGAAGATGGCATCAGCTATGGGGGAGCAGTGATCTGCTAAGTGCAGCAGTACTAAAGGTGTTAAAGGATCGTGATGAAGCAAATCCTTTCGATCTTCCAAGAAGTAAAGATAGTCACTTACTGACTCAGAAAGATCAAGTGAAAAGCTGAAGAAAGTGCAAAGAGGCTTGTCAAGAAGAAATGACAGAATCAGGTGATGGTACTGAGGAAGTGCAGCCTGGAGGAGAGGAGTGTGGAAGAACAACTGGAGATATGGAGATGGTGAAGCTCAGGGAGCAAAATGAAGAAGTGGAATTCTTGCCAAAAGATCTGAGATTAGCTCAGAAGATAAATCAATTATGGTGCATGTCTATCGACCACACCACGATCATCAAAACCACTTCCGTCGAGATCATAGAAAATAGGAGCTAACCCTAAACAGCAATATACCAGTTACAAAGTCCCAAAACTTTGTGGCTGATGAACAATATGAAGATCCATAGTCAGTAGTAACATCCCAAAACGTGCTACTAATAATCATATTAACCACCCACCTCAAAATCGTGGAGTGCCTACAATCAAACATCTGATCATAGTGTAAGAGCAGGAGGACGCCACGATTACAGCCAATACAAAAGCCAACACCAATGTATATCCAGAGTTGGTGGATGAACTCCTCAGAAGAGAAGTCAAATGTAATGTCAGTACTGACCATGTCTAAAGCTCTTCATCTGATAAGTGCCTCAGGGACAAACCTGACCCTTAGCTTTGAACTAAGAGGTTGGCCCTTCCTGAGCTACCGTATTTCAGAAGGAATGCAAACATTGAATGCATCGCAAGAAACTCTACTGAAGCAAGCAGCATCTCATCAGAAGATTACAAGCTGCAAATGAGAATTGCCAATCCCTCAGAGTATAATGAAGAAGTTGCCTATTGAAGCATGACCACAGACTACGATCATCGAAGAAAATGTATAGATTGTAAATAAAGACTGGGAATCGTGGAGTACTGAGCTAAGACACAAGTCACTCCACAAACTGAAGAAGTCAATAGTTAACTGAAGAAAAGTCAAATCTGATAAACTGAAGTGGTAGAAGAAGTTACAGATTGTGACCAATCAGAGTCTCACAACTGTCCCACTAAGGAATGTGGAGGGAACAATTAAAAGAGGGAAATTCAAATTATTGGCAGTTTCATTTTAGAGAGTTCATCAAAAGCTGCAAACCTGTCAAATCCATACACTTACCCTCTCAAGCCAAAACGCATCCTAAATAGCCAGATTTTCTCAAACAGTTATCAAACCTCTAATCACTTCCTGACATCTCACAAGATCCTCACAAAGTCATAAACCCAGAAAACCCTAACTCTTCAAATGGCAAATTGGCGAGTAATCACTGGCATTCAGCTCGGAACCAAGACGTTCGAAATACCTGAGAAGAAGTTCAGAGATATTCTTGAACTTATGAAGAAGGCTAGATTCTCAAAATGTCTTGAGTCAAACACTCGAATATATGTTGACTTGGTAAAAGAATTCCACTCCAACGCAACCATGAATTCGGGAACCCTTTCTTCCAAGGTCAAAGGTCAGAATCTAAAGCTGAAATCTTCTGACATCAATCAGTGCTTAGGTTTCCCTGACCTAGGTCTGAAAAGCCTTGATGAAGTTAACACCGAAGAAGCCAAGAAGATTATGCGGTACCAAGAAACCCTAGTATGAAGGATATGAAGAAAAAGGAGTTTCTTAGAGAATTTGAGTTCCTTGTAAAATAGTGGGCAAATGTATACTATGCAAGGACACTGCACATGATACAGGTGAGTGATCAATAGTTGAAGATCATGTCTGCAATAGTTCTGAAGAAGTGAATCAACTTTGGAGCTATCCTGCTCGACCTAATGTCCAAATGGCTAGACAAGGCGGAGAAGAAGAGGTTAACAGGAAAACCCCTCATGAAGGTTTTCCATGGTAGGTTCTTGAGTATCATTCTGAAGAAGAAAATGAAGAATAAAATTAAGGATGATGAAGGTGAAGTACTTAATAGCCATAAAGTGATGACTACACAGCTATTTGCAAATTGAAAGAAGAACCCAATGGAGAACAAAAAGCTGAAGACACATGGCAACAGCAGCAAGAGAACTACGAAGAAGAGAAAGGTAAGTGCTATGAAAGAAAAGGAACTGTCAAACTCTGAGGATTCAATTATTCCAGAGTCCAAGTCTAGAAAGCCACCAAAGAAAAAAGCTAAGGTGGTAAGGAAATCAAAACTAGTATCCCAAAGAAGTGTATCCACAGAGGAGGAAAATATAGAATCAAAAGAAGCAAAGGAAACTGAGAGCTTTAAGGATGAATCTTCAAGCAGCCAGTCAACTAATAATGAGGAAGTTGATTCTGAAAAAGAGGAGCTGAAGGTGAAGAAGAAAATGTGACTCCTGTGACTGAGCTCCAGAGTAATCAGTTCACTGATAAAAAGGATTCAGGACAGGAAGAGGAGAAAATAATACCTGAAGAAGGAAATGCAAGTTCAATGGCAAATCCCCAGAATAGCCATTCTGCTGATAAGGAAGGATCTAAATCTGAAGCAGATAGATCTCCCTCTGCTAAAGCCCCAAGGAGTTCTTCTAATGGTTTAGAAGACGTAGAGTCTAAAGAAAAGAAAGCATTTGTTCCCATTATTGTTGAGCATCAAAGAAGGTTGTCTAATGACTCAGAGACTTCAAAATCAAAAGATGGAGAAAAGCCCGAAACCCCTGAAGCTGAACCCCCAAGAAGAAGAAAGAGCAACAAACTGATTGCTAAAATAGTTTCAAAGAAGAGAGACTTGTCTTCAAAGATAATTGAGATTGGTGATGATGATGAAGTTGAATCCAGAAGAGAAGATGTTAAAGTAAAAAGGAGGAAAATGTCTGCGAAGGCAAGCTCTGCTGATAATGATGATGAACAAACTGATGAGTCAGCTGAAAGAAGCATACACCAGTCTGACTCCAAGTCAAGAAAGGAAGAAGACTTCAACTCTGAGGAAGAAGAGCCGGAAGAAGAGCCAGAAGACTACCATATTCCCTCTCCTGTTCGCCTCAAAAAAGAGAATAGTCGTGGAAGTTCATGATAAACCACGAAAGGTGATACCCGGTAGATGGGTTAACTATGGAAACAAAAGACTGAATGTGGTGAGAATGTCCGCATCAGATCTGCTCAACAACATCAATGATATGGAGCTGGACACCATAATCATGTTGTATGAGCCGTAGACCAAAGATCATGTGATAAAATAGGTTTTATCCTTCAATGGCATGGGTGAAAGCATCCATCACTGGCAATAAAAGCTACTTCTCATGGTGCTTCTCACACTTTTCCAACTTAGAGCTGGTAGCGCAAAACTTTCCAAGAATTAAGAAGTTTGCAACTCTGCTAATCAAGGACCAATCTCATTTCAAGATCTATCGACATGCTAGAAACCACTACATACCCTATGAATGTCAAGCAGACCCAGATGGTAAAAGGATTATACCTAAGCCCATACTTGTAGAGTCCTCTCACTCTACCAATGAAGATGGTCAAGATGAATTTGAGAAGTTGTACTCTGCCCAAGCAGCGTGGTATTTAACGATCTATCAGATTCTCACTGTCTTTGAAGGCCTATCCAATAGTGAGAATCGTAGAGTCCAATCTGGTGTTCAGAAGGAAGAGAATTAATCAAATGCTCAGCAAAAGGTAAATCAAGCAACTGCTCAGAAGGAAGATGAACAAATTGATTCCAGATCACTTCAAAAGCAAGAGTTGCTAAAGAACTCAGAAGAATTAGTTGAGGAGATTTCTCTCATTGTTGAAGAAGTAAAGAATATGTCAGCAAATGAAGACAACGAGCTGTCTAAAAGGCTTTAAACCAGAATTTCAGCCATAACTCTCAAACTTAACTAAAGGATCAAATAGTTCTGAAATCTATTAATGATCAAAAGGAAGAAGCTCTGAAAGCTCAAAAAGAAAGTGCCGACCAAATATTATCTCTCTTTGACAAGATTGACAATCTGAATCAGTCTCTCTCTCTCTACAACCTGAGCTCAGCCGACAAGAACTCAAGATTGAGGTTGGCAACTCATCTCACCTAATGGAGCAGCTCATGTCAAACGTGAAGCAGTTGTCTCAAGTGATTAATGACAAAAAGGGGGAGAAAAAGAGACATCAAAAGAGATATTCTAAAGAGGAGAAAAAGAATAGGCAGAGGCACTCAACGAGCAGATTGAAGTCTAAGAAGAAGAGAAGCAGAGAAGCAAAGAAGGCAGCAGCAGAAGCAGAGTCATCATCTGAGGGGGAGCCAAAAGATGATGACCTCATAGAGACAAAGTCTGAGAGGGAGCCAGACAAAGAAGAAGAGCATGCATCTGAGGGGGAGCAAAGGAAAGTAGAAAAAGAAGAAAAGAAAAAGATGAGTAGCTGATCAACAAATATTCTGGAAACATACAAGAAGTATAAAAGGTACATTTCTATCTAATTAGGTATGTTCTGGATCCAGAATGTAGAGTGTCATAGTTTATGTAATTCCATATTATCATCAATGACATTCATGATTATCTGTTTTAGAAATACAACTTCTCACTGTATATAAGATTCATTCATCTCATGCATATGCAGTAATTATTTTTGTCATAATCAAATAGAGGAAGATTGTTAGGAATATACATGAGAATGTTACTCCTATTTATATAAGATTTAATTATGATATAAATGAATGAATATGCAAGTATGCTTGCATTGATGAAAGCTGTAAAGTCCTTTGATAGATAATAGGAATATATGTACAAGAACTTAGAATGAATTGATCAAATATGTTAAGTTGATCCTACATAAACAAAACAGCTTTGTAAAGTCCTTAAAAAGAAAAGGATGTACAAGGACTACAAATAGAAAGATCAAGCTTGTTAGGTTGATCTTATAAAATGTAATAGATATGTTTGTCTGATCGTCGAGCACTACACCAGCATCGTAGTCTGCCAGAAGAGACAAGGAAGACTCGAGAACTATCAAGACATAATCGTAGTCTGCAAGAATAGTAAATCTCGGAGTTCGTAGTCTGCCAAGAGAGACGAAGCAGGATTGTAGTGTGTCGAGAAGAACTTTCTCAGAGCCGTAGTCTACTGAGGAAGTCATATTCAGAATCATAGAGACAACCTATCTATAAACTGACCGAGCACCTGCCAAAAGCTAAGTCAAGAATCGTAGGCCACACTTGAAGTAGTGGAGTCTACTGATCATATCAGAGGCAGAGATCGTAGTCGAGCCAGGTCAGACAAGGACAGCAAGCATGAAGGCAAAAATCGTAGTCTGTCAAGATCTGATCTCGGAGTCATAGTGTCTGCAGAACCAAAGCAAGATCATAGTCTGCAGAACTAAGGCTTCAACAAGGATCAAAACGCCAAGGCAGAATCGTAGTGTCAACACGATTCTCAATAGATGAGAACTCCCAAAATATCCAAAGTATGAGGCCTCTGGTCTGAACTGCAAAGATACATTCCACCTGAAGGAAACCAGAGAGCACTCAACGGATGGCATGTAAGCTAACAGAAGATCTAAGCACCAACTCAATCAACATCCTGATTGAGTTGTGAAGCCATTCAAGTGAAGTCTTCCACAAGCAAATCAGATGAAGACTTCAGATATAGTGACTAACTAATGAAAGTCAGCAAGTGTAGTAGCTGTCAAGAGAACAGAAGACAACGATCTTGGGATTAACCAAGATCGTAGTGTTTGCCAAACGAAGCAGGAACTGATGCAGTTTACACAGAGATACTGGCCAACTTATGAAGAACAAGGTGAAAGTGATTAAGCATGGTTCAGGCCATTGATGATAGGTGAACGGGAGATCACAAGGAGAAAGAGAGATGGGCATGCCACAAATCTGATGTGTCTTGCTATTCAAAAGAAGCCAGAGCAATAAGTCAAGCCATCAGTTCCTGAGTTCAGTCAAGGAAAGCAGAAGTGTTGAAGCACTGCACAAGTGAAGGAAGAGGTGTTCTATATTGAAGATCCAAAGAACACTCTTCAGAATCGTAGTGTTGTCTCTACCAGTTAATGAGCAATATTCAACAAGACACTACGATCAAGGTCCTAGAACATCTGCATCAGAATCATAGAGTTCGATCATTTGAAGACTAAAGCATTGGCAACGGTTTAATCTGAAGATTGATATTCGAATGTTCCTAATTGAGAGCATCGATGTAGAAGGACAATTTCTGATGTTCTGATTGAGAAGTCAGAAAGAAGAAATAAAGGTTACTACCAGCCTAACACGGAAAGGTGACATCTCTGAGGTGGTAGGTGAAGTAGCAGACTGCTGTGTCAGTAAAGTCATAAAGGAGTTGTCACGTCACATCAGCAATCTGCACCAAATAACTCGAGATCTGCGAAGCAATTCAAATAGCTTCCAACGGCAACTTTCTAACGGGAAGATAATGGAAGGGTATTTAACAGATGAAGCTTAAAAGATCAAGAGTTGCTGAGTTGCAGAATCGTTGAGTTGTTGGAATGCTATATTATTGACTCTATGAGTTCTACCAGAGCTTAATAGAACAAGTCTCAGTGGCAGTGAGACTACGAAGGTGGAGGTGAAGCAGATTTGAAGAAGGACTTGAACAGACTAAAGCTTCACTCAACAAAGATGAGAATGCCATTGAAGATGGCAGCTAAGCTGAGAGCCGAGAAGGCCAAGAAGATAGCATTCAGGAAAGTGGCAAAGCGTAAAGAAGATCCAGAGAACCACTCTACGAATCACCACAAAGAACCAAAAGCTGAAGTTGAACAGATGCAGAACCATGTCTGCATATCATTTAAGAAGGGTTCAGGGAATGCTAAGTGCCAGACGAAGTCTACAAAAAGCTTAAAGACATAGCAAACCCAAGTGGTGATGGTGCACAACTGACATCAGATGAAGATGGGCTGAACAGATAGAAGATCAGCTGCACCAGAAAAGAAGTGGTCCAGACTCTACGCAGAATGCAAAGAGGACCACGCCAAGTTGCTAAGTACAAAAGATGTTCAATCTTCAAGACATCTTAGCAACAAAGCACCAACAACAACTACAACAACAACAAGTAGCCAAGGCCTAAGGGGTCCTTGTCCGGAGGGACTAAATGAAGTTCCAAGCCTGCTGGGCTTGAAGAGTTCATAGAGAACTAGAGTCCCAAGGCTATTGGCCTTGAAGAGTTCTTAGTGAACTAGAGGAGTTTCAAGCCTTCTAGGCTTGAAGAGTTCTTAGTGAACTGAAGTTCCAAGGCTACTGGCCTTGAAGGAATCTTAGTGATTCAGGGTGCTGCCCTTCCTTGGTGGAATTTCTGCTAGAGAAGCAGAAGAGTGGATTAGGAGCTTGAGTCTCTGAACCACATAAAATCCCTTGTGTCTTTTACATTCAGTCATTTACTTTAAGTCATTTACATTATGTACTTAACTGCTATAACTGCTATAGATGTAATAACCACTTACAACTTAAACTAACTAAGAACAATGTATCAATGTTTATCAATATATCAATGAATGGGATCTTTAACTTATCCCGCTGTGCTTGAAGAGATTCTTATGTTTGTCATATGCTAACTTCTTAGCAATACAAAATAAAATGGAAAAGATTTTAAAAATATAAAGGATCTATTTAACCCCCCCTTTCTAGATCTATTGTGTGCCTACTGAGAACTAACAATTGACATTTCCCCAGTTAAGCATCGGGAGGATAGGTTGATCACTTGACAAATCTGCCCCGTCGGACTTCTTCAGGTCCTTGTCAGAGTGGCTAAAACTACTCAGGAGTTGCAACTGGATCTCTTCCAGAAACTTCTTATCTTTGGCCTTTCGGGCCGCATCCTTGATAGGCTTTTCATCCCCAACCTGCTAATGTCCGCTTAGATTGACTTTTGGAATCAGAAGATTTGCAATAATGACGGGGATCTGCTTTAATGGCTCTTTAAATTCGGCTTCATCAAGGTTTGGCTTGAGGTGAATCAGCTGACTAACCGGTTTGTGCTTATGAGGATTCTGATGTTTAGATCCACCAGAGTATCCGAGTCCAGCCTTCCCCAACTGCGTGGGTTTACGGATGGGTGAAAGTCCAATAATAATCTAAAAGGGGGGTTGAGTAGATTATTACAAATTAAAAAATTATCTTAGGCCTTTTTGAATTTTTAGATAATTAATTTACAGTGTTAGAAATTAATATGCAAGACAGTAAAAATTCAATCACACAATGCACAGAGATTTGTCTGGTTCATAACATATATGGGTATGCTGCTACGTCCAGTCTCAAGCTCCTCTCTAGGACTTGAGATCCTATTACTATCAGTAATAAATACTCCTTCAACAAGCGGAGAAGCCTTTACAAGGTTTTATAGACAAACTCCAACTATTCACAACTACCTATCTTGGACAGTAAGCTCCCAACTCCCTCCTCAAGCTTAGTTGTACTTCTTTTTAGTTCAGTTCTATTTTATGATCTGGTCTTGAAACAACAGCCTCTTCCTCACCTCACAAGTTCACTAGAGACCCAACTCCCAGTTGACCTCTCTAAGACTCTGGTCTTGGTCGAAGAATTACCCATCTTTCTCACAGGTACATAAAATAAACTAACTCTAACCTTTTCCCTTTTTACAAATTGTTTAATGGAATTTACAACGAATGCTTCTTAAATAAGCAGATACAATTTAGTACAGATTGATGCTTCTCAAATAAGCAGATAACAATTTAAAGATCATATATATTTATAAAAGCTCAAAGACTTTTATACTTGAGAAATTATGCTTCTTTGTAAGCAGATAATAATTTATGCTTTGATAAGATAATGCTTCTGTGTAAGTAAATATATGATTTAATGCAAATTTATAAAGAATTATTTATTCTTTATGGATTAAAGAAATGTAACTTTAATTTTAAATATAAAAGTTTGAATTACTTTATATTTAGAGTGAAAGTACTTCTGAGTAAGCAGATAAGTTGTTTGAAGCTTTGAATCAAATATGCTTATATTTAAGAAGATATATTAACTTAAGTTTGTGATATAAAAGTTTAAATAACTTTTATATTATGCAACAAGTATTTTATGAATAAATAATTTTATGATCAAATACTTGTGATGACAGATATCAAGTATAATAAATAAATCAGTTAAGCAATACTTGATATAACAAATAAATTTGCTTAACTCAGATAATATATAAAAATATTTTATCTATTATGTGATGGATTATAAACAAAGTCACTTAGTACTATAAGGAATCGTACGGTGTGTATCCCTTATTAAAAGGAATGTCTCCTGTAGCCTTGCAACGTCTAAGTACGACAATATTTGTAATATTTCACAATTGATAGTTATATAAATATTTTTCAATAGATCACTTATATTTTTCAAATACAGTTCAGATGATTCACTCTTTAGAGGAATTATCTCAGTGTCGTTTTTGAACAATCAAGTGTATATCTATTTTATTAATATTTATATAAGTAATATCAAATATAAAGTTATTTTAGTACTATAAGGAATCGTACGGTGTGAATCCCTCATTAAGAGGAATATCTCTTGTAGCCTTGCGACGTCTAAATATAACTTTCTATTTGATAAATAGATGAAATATAGATATATAAAATTGTGTATAATAATTTATATGCGTATATCTATAAATATAAATAAGCAAGAGATAATTTAAATAAAGTAAATCAAATAACTTATCTCAAATGCTTAGACCAATTTTCTCTTCACAAATGATTGGAACTTTAATAAGAAGAGAGAAAGCTTCTTAGAGAGAGATAGTATGTAGGAGTATAAGCTTTTGTTGGATGGTAAATTGGCAAAAAAAAATTAAAGAATAAGCTTCTTATTTATAGGATTTTTAAGCTTGGGGCAAAATGGTCATTTTGGAAAATCAATGGATGAAAATGATTTGGTTAAAATGTAAGGTTCAGATTAATTTGAAGCACATGGATTGATGACTTGGCTATTCATCCAAATTTTGTGTTTTTGTAATTAGTGGCTAGGATTGCTTTAATTTAAATTCAATGGTCTAGATGAAGGTTTTGAATTTTAAAACACACGGATTGCCACATTACCATATCATCCGAAAATTTGAATGTGTTATGTAATAAATGACAATCTTTCCAAATCAATCTTAGTATCTTTGAAAATTCTTTCACAGCATATCTCCAATATAGATATCATTTATTATGCTCATGTCCCATATGAATCATGTATGATAATGCCCAATGTAATTTTCGATCAATAGTCCATTTGATGATCATGTATGCCTTACATCATTAAATGCTTCTGTAATGTCTTTTAGTCCCAAAAAAAATGTCTCGGTTTTGGTCTTTACCTAAATTTGCATGAATGTATGTTACATATTTGTTTAAAATATTATCCGAAAATATGTATATAATAGTGAAACTATTTTTGCCCTTTGTGTAGAAAATTAATTTAATAAGATCTCCTTGCTTTATAAGTCAATTAATTTTAAGTCCCATAAAGAGTGTCAATTTTAGACCCACCGAATTTTGCACAAGTTTTATACCCAATGTATATATGTTACATGCATGTTTAAACATCCATAATCATCCGAAAATGTATGTAAAATGCTCCATAAATTCGGTCAAAGTAGCAATATATTTAGCCCATGTGAAATTTCTTCCAAATCTTAGCATTTATTATGTAGTGTAATAAGATGTATGTATATAAAATTTCATTATGCTCCATCCGAAAAAGTCATATGCTCATGCAAAATTTAGCAAATGCAAGTAATCATTACATATATATATACACACTTACACACACGGTTATATATATATATATATATGTATATATAGGTATAGATTTATAAACATATATATATATATAGCATATTTAATACAAGTAATCATTACATATATATATACACATATATAGCATATCATGATTACATGTCTTTTATCATTTCAATACCTAAAACTTTCAAGCATATAACATATGAATTGTCCCAAAATATGTGTCATTTTCTTTGGTCAAATATTACAAATAATGCAACACACAAATATTTTAATTCTCCAAGAACTTGAATATAATGAAAGAAAATAGAAATCCTTGAAAATATTTTTGGTCAAAATAAAATAATTATAATAAAAAAATCCTATGGAGAGGATTCTACCCTTTTAATTAATTTATTTACTAATTATTGTTATCATCAAAATAAACCTAAAAGTTGGAGACCCAACAATGGGGTTCCTGATTCCTTGGATATTTTTCCCCAGTCCTCGGCCTAATCGATGTCCTCAGGAAAGCATCTCTTGGCCAACCGCCATTACCTCTGGAGATATTCGGGGAAATAAGACCGGCGCCCCACAGAGTTATATCGCGGATTACTTATTTCTAAGGCTTGAAAACTGGCAGGCTCGACACCTTTATTCATGCCGATCAGGGGCATATCTCCCAGATCATGAACAGGATATTCAGGTTCTGCACTGACAGTCACCAGATTGCCATTGACGATATATTTCAGTTGTTTATAAAGAGTTGAAGGAACCGCGCCAGCCATATAGATCCATGGTCGTCCCAACAATAAATTATACCCGGTGGTGATCTTCAGGATCTGGAAAGGTATGTTGAAAGTGAAAGGGCCAATTTCCACAGGAAGTTCAATCTCCCCCACGGTATCTCTTCTCGATCCATCGAAAGCTCGTACTACCACCTGGCTTTCCCGAATTCGATTTGGGTTGATCTTCATCTTCTCCAGAGTGTCCTGCGGACAGATGTTTAAGGACGATCCTCCGTTGATGAGCACGCCACCTACCACATATCCTAATAAAACGACAGCGATATGCAATGGTTTGTGATGCCCAGTTTCTTAAGCCGGTATATCGTCGTCGGTGAAGGAGATCACATTGTTGTACAGTACATGGCTAATCAGATGCTGGAATTTCTCAGTATCAATAGTTTTGGGCAGGTGTGCCTCCTCCAATACTTGGATCAGAATTTGACGATGGTCGTCAGACTCTAATACCAAATTCAGGATGGAAATTTGATGTGGTTTCGCTTCCAATTGCTTCATCGTCTTTGCTTCGCCGTGCCCCATCTTATAGAGGAACTCTATAATTTTTCCAATTGATACCTTCTCCAATACCTTGGTTACCGGTTTTAATACAAGCCCTGGGAGGTAAAGAGGATTCTTCTTAGGTACGATGGCTATGCAATCAGGTGCTAACTTGATGCCTTCTCCGTAATTCCATGGTACTTTCTTCAGGCTAAAAATTGGGAGTTGCGGCCAAGGAGCCAACATCAGGTGTTTAGGCGCTAGTATCTCAAGAGTGGCTTTGTTTCTCTGCTTAGATACTCCTTGGATGGTTATGGGTCCGCATGTTCCTTTCATGCAAAGGATAACGGCTATCATACCTTCTAAATTCCTCGGTCCTTGAGGTTAGTTTATTTATTCCTCAGAGAAGATCTCCGTTTTGTTCATTAATTCCAGTTCTCCTAATTCAATCAAGTTCTGGATTAGATGTCGCAGGGCCCAACATTCCTCCGTGGCATGTCCAGGAGCATTAGAATGGTAAAGGTAGGATCTGGAAGGATCGAAACACTTCGATCTCGTATCTGGGGGTGGCAAAAATTTCATAATCTTCCCCTCCTCGATTAAGGTGCAGAGAATCTCCTCCCTGGATTGCCTCAACAGGGCAAATTTTTGTTTGGCGGTAAAATCTCGCCGACTCTGCAATCTAGCTTCTCGAGCCATCTTTTTGGTCCACTTGTTCTGCTCTTGGCAGCGAATCCGATCCCTTCTGGAGGTTGAAACATCTTAGGACAGATATGGGGTCAGTTGGCTTTGATAGGACCTGGTCGATTAGCTGTCGGGCCAACTGGTGTTGGTATACACTAATTCTGCTAGCTGATCCACTTGCGCTTTGATTGAAGCCAATTCTTGCTCTACCCCATACTTTTCTTCAGGGTATCCCCATGTTGTAGGGTCATGTGCCAAGGGTAACTCTCCCATCTTCCTCAGGTATTTACGGTTTTCCCTGCTTCCGGCACTGATCATAGTTGACTCCTTCCTCCGTATGCTGAGGGAGAGGGTTGTTATTGACATTTGGCTGCTCGGGCGCTTTGACTATAATCTCCCCGCTGTCAATTAAGTTTTGAATTTTGTGCTTCAGAGTCCAACACTCCTGAGTATCATGCCTCGATGAGTTGGAATGGTAGGCGCATTTCTTGCTGGAATCGAATTGCCTTCCATTTGGGTTGGAAGGTGGAGCAAGCTTAACGATCTTTTTCTGGGCAATAAATAGTGCTAATATGTTCTCTAAGGAGTCTCCCAAAGGATTGAATATCCTTCTTCGCTTGTTTTCCCCTGCTTTCACTGCGGTAGAATTTCGGGTAGTCACTAGATGAGAGTTCTGCCTCTGGATAGGTGAGTTAGTGCTCTTGTTAGCAGATTATCCTTGTAATATTAACAAGACATATTCTTCCTTCCTCTTTGATCCTCTTTTGGGAGCGCTTGCATAATTTCCCTACTGTATATGCTCGGCCACGGCTTCCAAGGCAGTGAGATCCTTAATTTTACCGAACTTTTTCTGCCATTTCCCCGTGTTTGATCATTTCGAAGAAGGATTTTCCTAACCCAGCCAGGACTCTCTCATAGAAAGGGGCTTCTTGTATATCAATGAAGGCTATCACCATCTCGCCCTCATCCATTGGTGGGTTAACTTGGGCTGCCATTCGCCTCCACCTCTGAGCGTATTCTCTGAACGATTCATTACCCAGTTTCTTAACTTTGGTCACTTGGTAACGATCAGGTGCCATCTAGGATTGGGAACTGTATTGGTTGAGAAAAGCATGGGCCAAATCTTCCCAACCTCTGACTTTAGAATTGTCTATCCGTGCGTACCACGTTCGGGCTTCACCGGTATGGCTCTTCGAAAATAGCTGCATCCTGAGGTTTTCAACCTCAGCGTAAGTTCCAAATTCACCTATGTAGACTTTTAAGTGAGTGTAAGGGTCTCCCAGTTCGTTATATTTCTCGAACTCGGAGACTTGAAACTTATCCGGATATCTCGCCTTTGGGAAAATACACAGATTCGAATAATTCACGCTCCCATGGGATCCTGTTCCTTTCATAAATCGGATAGCGTCTTCCATTTGTTTAACTTTCTTCCTAATGTCTCCAATGTCTTTGTCCTCCCGGAGGTCTATGATTTCCCGTGTCGTCTTCTGGATAGGGGCCTCCTTGGGTACTTCAACATCGAGGGGAGAGATAGGTGTGGACATTTGGGTATCACCTTCCTTTTCGGGTACTTTCATGTCTCCTTGCATAGAGGATTCAGTCGGACTCTTGTGCTTAGATTCTTGAAATACTTTGCACTGTTCTTTTAACAAGGTCATCATCTCGGCCATTTGCTTCTTAAATTCCTCGAATTCATCTCAAGATACTGGGATGGGTTCTGATGAACTTCCTTCAGCCATTTGGACTGGTGGTGAACGGGCCTTTTTGGCTCAAGATCGGGTTCTAGGACCAATCTGCACAAAATCGATATCTAGTTTAGACTAGATATTGGTGGATAGGGATGCATGATATGTTATGCATCATTTTAATGGTTTTTTAATCTTTTCCTGTAACACAACGAGTTAGTCGAATTGATGACAGGATATGAAAGATGTATGTATGGCAATTTCAGATGATCGCCATTTATATACGTGGAAGATTAAATAGGGCATGAAGAAGCACACCGCGCGTTTGGTTTATCAGAGGCTGACCTATCATAGGGTTACTCTTACGGGCTGTTTGAAATTGGTTCCCAGATCTTTGCAATTTACTTGATGAAAACATTCATGTTTCAATTGGAGCGGATCTGAGTGGTGCCTTTCCTGAGCCTCACAATGGAAACACCCAGAGGAGTCCAGTAATAAACAACCGACGGGATTGCCTCCTAATGGAGGTACCACACAACATACATTCACATACATTCACGTCCTCATCGCATGCAATATGATGACATTGTGAGAAACACTAATATTGTGCGAGGCACTAATAAAATGCTAAAAGATCGAGACAATTTTCACATACACAAAGATCATTCACACAAATGCACATGCAGAATGAAAATCAAAAGTTTGATCCCGGCTTAAGCCCTCTTTAATCCCCAGCGAAGTCGCCACCTGTCGATGCTGGGAGGAAAGAAAAATCTGGTCTCTTACCCCTTTTTGTTGAAGGGGTAGTCTTCTTTCTTTGGTTATTGCATTCCATCCTCTCTTATCCGGAGGAAAAGAAGGGAAGGCCCACATTTCCTAATTTTATTATTTTACCCTTTCGCTTTCGCTATGTCTTTGGGGTTCCGTTTAAAGGGCGAATTTTTAGGAAATTGGTACCGACATAAGTATCGACGATTTTGAAAAGATTGATTTTATTTTGATTATTGGACCGAATGAGACAGAGTCGCCAGTTGGTATTTTGGAAATGGATGTACCAACTCATCTGAGTTTTAATAATTTTCGCAAGATGGTCCAATGCGTGACTCCAAACTATTGGTCTTGAAACCCGAGATTCATGGAATTCGGGGGCTAGGTTAAGCGGGGGGAAGGTGTTAGGCATCCCCCGACTCCCGTGCAAGCACGGTACCGCATCTTATTGATTTTTTATGCATAAAGTGTGTGTGTGTGTGTGTGTTTGATTTTGAAAGTTTTATTAGTTTGTTTCTAAGTCTTTATTCTGCTGACTTGAAAGTAGTGTTGTACCTCTTTTGTGCCTAGGTACGAAGGATTTGATTCGATCAAAAGTTCATTTTTAACAAGATATATGAATTGAAATGAGGTTTTAGAAAGTAAGGTTTTCAAATCATTTGCCCAACTAGGAATCGAGGACTTCAATACTTCCTTTTATTCTTTATGTTAATTACGTGATCTACCCCGAATCGCATTATTAATCGCTTTATTATTCATCAAAAGCTCTTTGTGATTTTATTAGAAATCATTTTGATGATATGCATGCAAAAGCGTTAAAAAGAGGACGGTTCATCATCGGGCATGAAAGCCATCTCGATGAACCGAGCTCCCGTAATCAAGGTTTTCACTATTACGGGATCTTGAATCCGACCTCTCAAGACTAACCCCTCGAGCTCGTTTTCAAGATCCAAATATTACATGTACATCGATATTTACATTATTTAAAGCATTTACAACATAAAAACCGGTCCATCGTGGGAATCAAGTCGGATCCGTTCGGGGATTTCAACATCGGGATTCCTAGGCTCACATCATTTGCACAATATTACATATACATAATGTCCACGACTTCGATATTAGATGATTTCATCGATTGAAATCACCGTTTAAGTCGTTTCGGCCCCCCTTTCACCTCTAAATATAGATTTAGGGCTATACGGGTTAACCGGGACCATTCAAAACAATAAAACCATAGATATACCATGAATCTAAGCCGTTATAGCACTCGGGTTAAGGCTTCATGCTAAAAAACCTCTCGAGAGCTAGATTAGGCTTAGACTTATGTATATCTAGCCTCCACGAGTGATTTACAACATAATAAGCACAATATAACCGATAGAAACATAAAATCTATCAACTATTATACAATAGGCTTAAAATACAACAAGTTTAACTATATTCAAACAAGATATCTCATTAATCTATCATTTGAACAACATTTACAAAGAACCGAAGCTAGAAAGTGCGTTATTTCACCTTGGGGGATGCATAAACAAGCGTTTTGATTCCCAGGATGAACTTAGAACACTATCAGGGCTTCAAGTATATACTAGATGGGATGATTAAGCTTCAAGTTCCTCTTCTTGAGTTCCACCCGAGCCTCTCTCTCTCTCTAGAATGCTTATTCTCTCTCTAAAATCTATCTCTCTTTTTTCTAAAATAAACTAATGTGGGTGTTATAATCTGCCAAAGGCAGCCGCAACCACATATGCGGCTAGCCACATATATGGTCAAGGGTGGCCCAAGTGGGCCCCACAAGCTCGGCAGGTGGTCCTTCGGTCCCAGTTTGGCAGATGTTAACGTCCGCCGCTCGACCTTTCGAACAGTCTTTGATGAACGTAGAGGGAACAAATCAATTCTGACTAGAATAGGGTTTGGGAAGTCGGTACTCGTAGTCGAGATATATCCACCAGGTCCAGATATCAGTTAGCAGGCTTATCTCCTGATGGCATGTCGTTTGAGGTTTGCTAAGGTGGTTTCCGATGATTACTGTCTCAGCTCATCGATCCTCGATCGGTTCGCGGTATGTTCGGACTTCGTTGGTCTTCTTCATTACTCTCGGGGTTGCCTCCGAGATGACCGGGTTCTTTTTCCCTACTTCAGGGTTGTCTCCGAAGTAAAATGACATTTTTACCCTCATGCAGGGTTAGTATAACGAAAGCAAAATTTTGAGTGTCTACACCTAGTACGAAGGTTGTATCATGGGATTGAAACTAGCCCAATCTATGTCTATCAAACAGCTACTCGTCTTCGGAGATTCCGAGCTGGTCATCAGACAGACCACCGGCACGTATCTCACCAAAGAACTGCATTTACTGCCCTACCATCGGCAAGTCCTCAAAATATCCCGAGAATTCGAAGAAAAAAACCTTCGTTCACATTCCTCGGGGTCAGAATAACTTCGCCGATGAATTAGCAACGTTGGCTTCATTAATTCGCATGTCCGATAAGAGTGGATTTCCCAACATTCAGTTCACAATTCAAAAATCCCTGACATATGAGAATTATGTGGGAGAAGTATCAGATGAAATACCTCCTGTTAAGCAGCCTTGGTTTCAAGACATCAAGGAATATCTCAGTGATGGATCCACACCCGCTGGGGCATGCCAATCAGAGCGGAAACGAATTCACAAAATGGCCATACAGTTCTATGTGAGCGGAGATGCACTTTACAAAAGGGATGCTGGAATAGGCCTGTTAAGATGCCTCGACAAAGAGCAAGCCCAAAGACTAATGAATGAAGTCCATGGCGGAGTCTGTGGCCCACACATGAGCAGCCATCTGAACAGGACATTACTGGATCTCGCTCAAAGCTGATTGCAATGATCACGTCAAGAGATGTTTTCAATGCCAAAAACATGGAAATGCCATTCACGCTCCTCCAAATGAGCTGCATAACATGAGTGCACCATGGCCTTTCTCTGTGTGGGGAATGGACGTGATAGGTCCAGTGGAACCCAAAGCCAGCAATGGTCATCGATTTATCTTCACCATGATCGATTACTTCACCAAATGGGTTGAAGCAGCCTCTTTTCCCAAAGTCACAAAAGAGGTCATCATTAGTTTCATCAGAAACAATGTCGTCTGTCGATATGGACAACCGGAGGTGATCGTATCAGACAACGCTAAGAACATGAACAATCAGATGATGATGGATCTGTGTAGTAAGTTCCATATCAAACATCTCAATTCCATCATCTATCAGCCCAAGATGAACGGTGTTGTTGAAGCGGCCAACAAAAACATTAAGAAGATCAAGCAGAAAATGTCTGCCAATCACAAGGACTGGCCTGACCTGCTGCCTCTCACCCTGTTAGCATACAGGATGTCAATGCGCACCTCTACTGGGGCCTACCCCCTATTCGTTGGTCTACGGCATGGAGGCAGTCCTTCCCGTAGAAGTAGAGATGGAATCTTTGCGAGTGTTAATCGACGCTCAGATAAACGAAGATCAATGGTTGCAAGACCGGTACCATCAACTGTCTCTAATAGATGAAAAGAGGGCTACAGCCATTTTCCACGGATAGTTATACCAGCAAAGGATCGCCAGATCCTACAACAAGAAAGTCCGAATCCGACAATTCAAAGAAAATGACTCGGTGCTGAAGAAAATCCTAGCCAATCAGGATGAAGCCAAAGGAAAGTTTGCCCCAAACTGGGAAGGCCCTTTCATTGTCAAAGAAGTGTTGACTGGGGGCGCTATCAGACTACAAGAGATGGCTGGGAATGAATTTCCCCAACTCATTAATTCAGACACCGTGAAAAGGTACTACGTCTGAAGCACATGCATACGCGCATCTGGGTCCTACAAATCAAATCAGGTTTGATTTTTCACAAGAAAGTCGGAACTACAAATAACCTGATCTCCCTTAACCCGAGAGTACGTAGGCAGCCATCTCTGGTGCGGTCAAACTAAACTAAAATTATTTTTTTTTTAAATCCACCAAACCAGAAATCAAAACATCCCGGCACAAGCCGGAACTACGAATGACCTGATCTCCCTCAACCCGGGAGTACGTAGGCAGCCATTTCTGGTGCGGTCTAACCAAACTTAATCCAAAAATTCAAAAATTTAAAAAAATTCAAAAACATTAAATCTCTCTTCAATCAAGAAAGCCGGAACTACGAACGACCTGATCTCCCTCAACCCGAGAGTACGTAGACAGCCATCTACGGCACGGTTTGACCTTCAAGAAAAACAAAAAAATGAAAGACCAATTCTAAAATACCAAAGACAAATAGAATCTAAATTTTGTCAAACTACCCTGGTCAACAGTCCCATCTGAGATACTCCCTGACACCTCAACTATCAGTCCATCTAGGAGAAGCTCAAGATACATCTACAACTGCGAGTCATGAAAGAAGTGGTAATCACTCAGCAATGACTATATATCTCCAGTCATGGAAGTGCATCAAAAATATATTTATTTGATATATAAAACTATTTAATATACATAATGCCCTGTACATGACAAAAATTGCTGATCTAGTCTGTGCAGGAAAAATAAAGCTAGTCTATGGACCCATGGATAAGCGGGTCAGCAATGCCAGCATGGCATCTCTCTCTGAAGATGGTGGAGCAGCCATAAGTGCAGTCCACTTAGCCTCTATACGGCTCAGAACATTCGCAGTCATCTGCAAGGTGGCACTGTGGTCATCAATGTAAGCACTCATCTCAATGACCAAACCATGGGTGTAAGATCGAAGAGCAGTACTATCAGCAATGTGGAAATCACGGGAAGCTATAGCCTCATCCCTCTCCGCAAAAGCTACATCTCGGGCAATTAAAGTCTCCTCGATCTCAACATAGGCTGCATCCCTAGCCGAGTGAACCTCGTCTCGCTCTACCACTGCAGTATCCAGAGCAAAGCGGAGCTCCTCCCGTTCAATCAATTCAGCATCCAAAGCAGCCCTGAGACCATCCCTCTCAGCAAAAGCTAAATCTCTGCCAGACAAGGCAGCCAACATCTGTGCTCTAGACGAGTCTCGCTCAAAGGTCATCCTGAATAGTGAGTCTACTAAAGCCGGATCTGTCCCCACAGGAATGGTGGGGGAATCGCTAACCAGAGCAGCGGTTAAGCCCGTGAACAGCTCATCCTTGGTAGGAGAATCTGGATCCTCCATGGGCTCCTCCTCGTCAAAGTTCACACTAGGAGATGAAGAAGTCTCTACTACCACTCCTATCTCTGCCTCCAACCACGCAGAATACTCCGGAGAACAGCCCGGGTGGCTACTAGAAAAATCAACCTTCTCCCGATGAGTCCAACACTCATATACTCTGACCAAGTCGGCGGATGATATAGAAGAAGCCGACATCTTCTAATCAGCAGAACCCTCAAAATGGTGCAAACTCTGCAACTGATCAAACTGACATATAACCCGCCAAAGGATGATAGGTGGTCACTCCTCTCAAACCTGTTAGGGGCAAATAATCCAGGTCAGATGCGTGGGTAATAAAGCTATATGGGGATGCTAACCCTGAGCACGGCAGGATCACGAACGGATGCTCAATATTCGACAAAAATGCCGACCATGACTTTGCATTAATTCACTCCGCAAGCTAAAAGGAGTAAGCTCTGGATGTCTCGTGAGTGAAGCAGAAACCCCGAGGCCTGAAGAATCCAATCGGTCGTATATGGGACATCAGCCATATATACAGCAAGACCGAGCTGCCCCTGAAAAACCCCTCTGGATGGGTACTACAATGAGTGGCGGATCGAAATGTCTCAGCCAATATCATCGGGATAATGGTGCTACCCTGTCTAAGGGCTCTAACCACGACTACCAATCCCACATCTAGATGATCCAAGCAAAGCGGTATATAGACATATGCCACAACACACATCAGCAGAATATCTATCCTGGTTGTATGCCATGCCTCTGCTGATATAACAAAATCTCCGACATGGCGATCAAAGCTATCAAGCTCGCCAAAGCGCTTAATCAAGAAGTCCATAGAGATCACGTGCCCAGAAACGATCTCATCCATGACTACACTCTGACGAAGACCAAACAACCTGATAAACGATCTCCTCATGTCGCTAATCGTCGTCCGAGCGTACGACAACTCTGAATCCAAACCAATAAATCTCTGGTACTCCTCCAGAGTCGGCGTCAGCTCACGCCATCCAAAGTGGAAAACCTTCCTGTCGGGAATCCAACAGGGTAAAAGGCCCTCAACAAATCCGACAGGAACCCAAAAATCCACAAGGGCCAACGAATGTCCCAATATATGGTCCACTGTCCCCCAGGCTGGAAAAGGCAGACTATCATACCAGGACCTCAATAATGCTGCCACCAGAAATGGTGGTAAGTGTTCAATACGGCTAACCGCAGACGACGTCATCTGTAGCACCGTACGACAAGACCGTCTAGAGGTCAAATTAAGTCGCAACTGTCTGAATGCATACACAGGACATAATACATGCATGACGACAGTAATATAAACATGATGCAGAAGATAAGATGTAGCAAGAATATCTCCAACAAGCTATCTACTACAGACATCATCCCTGTATCCTGATACAAAGCAAAAGGAAGAATACAGGGAAATGGGGCACCACCACCCAGCTAATACAGTGGTCTATCAAAATGATGGCACAACCGCCAAATAGCCAAAATAGTGGCTGACCAAAAGACCTAGCTACAATAGCTATCAGAGGAAGTCAAAGACATCAATGTCAAATCGATCGACCTGCTCCATCTCCTCTGTCGGCACAAAGCTGCTGGGATCAAGCATGTCTGGGCGGTATAAGGGAGGATCTGCCCCTGCATAGTTGCTACTAAATGGACCTGAAGAGGGACCTGCTCTTGAGCTGGACGAGTCAAAAGAAGATGCCTCTGACGGATCTCGGCCAAGGTGCCTGATAAAGAAATGAACCCTATCCAACTCCCTGGTCAGATCTGCTATCTAGTCTGCATGAGTAGGCTCCCAGAGGCAAGATATCCAATCCGTCATCATCACGGATCCTGGCACCATATCTGCCATGAAATGGGTAGCACGGGTCTGAGCTCTAATAGTACGAGAGCTCCACCATCTACTGAATTCCTTATGGCTGTACGGACCCTCTGATAGGGTGAAGCCATCAATGCCCTCCAAAGGGATGTCTGTCAAAGGCACAGCCAATGGCCAATGATGCCAAGTTGGAGGAACAATGGGAATGCGGATCTCCCCTGTGATGCTCCTAATAGCACCCTTTCCAAGATAGAGCTCCCAGCCTCCCTCTGTCAACAAAGGTACCCTACGGGTCGACAAATCAAACTCCTGGCCAGTAGGGACACCTCCCTCGAATTCGACGGTCAAGAACTCGGATGTGTACGGCGTCCAGGTGATCGAACCCGTCGTCAAAAAGCTCCAACTATAAACGGGAATGAGTGAATCCCTCAGCAACAGGGACCTCCGTCAAAATGGAGTGATGCCACCTCCATCCTCAAGGATAGGTCTCTAGACCTAAAGCAGTAACGAGCCATAGGCAAGGAAGCCTCTAAAATGCCCAAAGTTAATCATGTAAATATCAAAAGTCCTCAATGATCAAGACTAAAAAAAATGCTAAAATCAAAAAGGTACAAAAAGATGTACTCACCAGCAGAAACGGGTAAAATCCTAACCAAGCCTCCGTCGTACCCTCCGAAAGCATGCGCATGCCCCGGAGAAAATAGGCAAAGGTGTAGGAGCCCCAATCATAGTCACTGAGGCGCTCTACATGTCGAGTGGTGCTAATCAAAGCAAAGGGCACAGTAGACGAGTTGTCCACCACAAAACAACCCCTGATGATCGACAAAAATAATCGTCTCAGAATGGGATCTCTAGCCCTCTGGTCATCAGGCGGAGGTAACTGCAAAGTCCCATCCTGGGCATCTATACTCAAGGAACCAAATCAGACTGTTCAAACCTTGAATGTCGTCATCGGGACTCCCAGTAGGGACCGAATGATAGCGGGCAAAATGTCAGTCACAACAGGCACTAACTGGCCCTCAAACTCAGTGCCGGTGATAAATTTCCAGTCCATAGGAGTCATCATCATCTCGCAATCTAACAAATAAAGGGACTGAGTCTGGTGGAACCAGCGCTCAGACAAAGCCCTCATATACCCCCAGGGGAACGATGGGGCAGGATCGAGAAGAAAGCCTGAAAGCCCCAGCCATCTACGATCTCCCTGTAATCCTGGTGAAAAGTGTCATACAAAGAGTGCACACTGAACCAGTTCCCTCGAGGATGCGTAAAGCCGGGAACCTGTATCAAAAAATTAACCCATGTCAAAAACCTGTGCCCCGAGAATGGCAAAAAGAATGAAAAGAATCCAGAGAGAAGAAAAACTTCAAGTCACCTCGTTGGCATGAAGATATCTCGAAGGATGGCAACTCAAGTCGCCTAACAGCTTTTGAGTAGGCACAACGATGTCAGGAACCTCCGCACGTGGAGCCTGAGCGGGAGCAGGAGCAGCAAAAGGAGCCTTCTCATCATCAATATCTAATGGCTGCTCGTCCTATGTTGGACAAATCACTGCCTCCACCAGTCTACGAGGCGTCCGAGCTGGACGAGGCCGAGGCACATCAGAAGCCCTCCTATGTCTAACACCCGAAGATACCCTACTGGAACTATCGGGTCTATCACAATCCATTGACGACAACAAGTCTCTAAATCACCTCAGAAAGGGTGTGGTAAGCCTAAAACATGTGGCTTATCATTTTCAATCAGTCCAGCATATATCTTTAGGTCCTAAGACATGCATGGGTCAGTCAAAAATACCCCGTAAAGTCAAAACTGCATGTTTTCAAAACCTAGAAGTTCAAAACCTGCCCGGGTCAGTAAAAAATTCCCCACTAAGTCCAAAATGCATGATTTTCAAAGCTTAAGATTTTGGAAAAATTTCGCCAGAGTCTCCTTTGTAAAATAGACTGTCCACATGCACGCAGGCATGCCTAGGTGGCCATTCAATAGCACACCTACCCAAAAATGAAACAGTTCATATTTATGAAGAAAAAAAAAACAAAAGTCAGCCTCATATGGTAGCCAAATTACCATGGACATTTTTAGTTGAAAATCTAGGCTCACTAGGCCTCAAAAAGGATGACAAAACTGACAAAAAATGGAAAATAACACTGTCTCAAAACCTGAATTTTTTTACATATAAACGTGTATTATAGTAAGATATGCATACATATATAGGCAGAAAATTTTTAACAGGTCATATAGGCATACATTTTTCATACATTGCATCTAAAATCACCCTAGGTGGTTCGTATGCTTTTAACGGTCAAAAGTTGCAAAAAAAGCATGAAAAACGTTATCTGCGCTGCGCTGAATGCGTAGGAACTGACGGAATCAGAAAACAGCTGTCCAAACTCCGTAAATCTGAGAAAGAAAATCAAAAATCCGTTTGGAACTCGAAACTGAAACTTGCAAAATAAAAATCCCGCAGCCCATTAAATAGTCCAGGTGGAAGTGGGCCCACCTACGACTGCCGCACCTCCACCTGCGGCACCCCATGGTAGGTCCCACTCCCCCGGGCTCAGTCTAGTTCGGGTTGAAACGGAGTTCTTAGGTGCTGCCAAGTCAAATCTGAAGAAAAATCGCTACACGATTGAGCGGTTTGTCCTGAAATCCTGCGTTTAAGCAACGTAATCTTGATAGAAAGGAAAACCCCACGGAGACCCTTAGTATTCATCCTGGAGCCATGTCCAGGGATTAACAAAGCAAACTAAGGAAAAACTGCGTAAAACTGTCGAAAACTGCCACTTTCGAAGTTCAGGTACTGACCAAAGTAGTTTCAGCCAGTCCCAGCAAATCTCGGGTACTGACCGAAGCAGTTTCAGCCGTTGGCTCAGCCCCAGCGAAGTTCGAGTACTGACCGAAGCAGTTTTAGCCGTTGGCTCAGTCGCAGTGAAGTTCGGGTATTAACCAAAGCAGTTTTAGCCGTTGGCTCAGCCCTAGCGAAGTTCGGGTACTGACCGAAACAGTTTCAGCCGTTGGCTCTGCCCCAGTGAAGTTTAGGTACTAACCGAAGCAGTTTCAGCCGTTAGCTCAGCCCCAGCGAAGTCGGGTACTGACCGAAGCAGTTTCAGCTATTGGCTCAGCCTCAGCAAAGTTCGGGTACTGACCGAAGCAGTTTCAGCCGTTGGCTCAGCCCCAGCGAAGTTCGAGTACAAACCAAAGCAGTTTCAGCTGTTGGCTCAGCCCCAGCGAAGTTCAAGAATAGACAGAAATCTAGTTCAACCGTTGGCTCAATCCCAATGACGTGTCAACCATCGGACTAGCCCCATGAGACATCGAGAGATGATCTAGGAGCGAAAGTCATATAATACTACATCCTCACAAAGGACAGATGATGGAATATGTTATACACATCCTCAAAGGGATCATTGAGGTAGTATCAATCATACCAACCTCATCAGAATCTACGAAGCTATCGCGGAGGGCGTCATCCCCAGCAGATTAAGATAAGAACAATCTGGGATAGCTCATCTTCGACAATCTCATCCCCATCAGAGTCAAGTAGGTCATCGTGAATAACGTCATCCCCAGCAGAAGATGACAGGAATAGTCCGTGGTAACCTACCAACAACATCAAGGGATGTACATGGCAACGTTATCCCCAGCAGATTGATAACATATACAGCTAAGAGTAGCCCCATGCCAGTCAGAGACACCCAACCTTCGTAACGTCTCTGACATTTGCCTTATTTCCAGCGTCTACTAATCTTTATCCTGTTCATTTCATTACATTGCATGGACATGATAAAGAAGGGCATCTGTAGACACTTAAAATTTTCCTTGCCCCGATACTAACATTGTAGGAGGGCATAACCGTCAATCAAGCTGATCTTGGTCCCGATACCGGTCTGTCAACTCCAATCCGACAACCAATGTCGGTCCTACAAGTAAATCTGATCCCCAATATCGGTAAACCTAAATCTGATCCCCAATATCGATAAGCTCAAATCCGATCCCCAATATTGGTAAGCTCAAATTCGATCCCCAATATAGGTAATTCAATCAAATTCGATCCCTAATATCGGTAATCCAGTTAAATCCGATCCCCAATATCGGTACTCCAGCCAAATCCGATCCCTAATATCGGTAAATCTAAATTCGATCATCAATGTCGGTACTCTATTCAGCTCCGATAGTCAATCGGACCGTCAATCCATATTCGATAGTCAATCAGACCATTAATCCGGTTCTGATAGTCAATCGGATCGTCAATCCAGCTTCGATCATCAATCGGACTGTTTATCTAGCTTCGATCGCCAATCGGACCTTCTATCCATTTTCGATCTCCAATCGGACTGTTAGATCAACCTCGATCTCAATATCGGGCCATCAGATCAATCCTGATCTCCAATCGGGCCAACAATGCAAACCCCGATCTAAATATCGGGCTTTCAAATCAGCCTCGGCGGCAACCCGAGAGGTACAAGACAGCCCCAGCAGCAACCCGGGAGGTACCAATCGACCCTGATCTCAATATCGGGTCGTCAAGTCAGCCTCGGCAGCAACCTGGGAAGTCAAGTCAACCTCGAAATCAATACAGGACGTGTCAAGTCATCCCCGGTCTCAGCTCGGGAAGGACAGATCAGCCCCGGCGTCAATCCGGGAAGTGCAATTCAACCCCAGAGACAACCCTGGGAAGCCAGATCCATCAAAGGTCGTGCCAACACCACAGGAAACCCCGGGAGGGGCAACACGATCATTTTACCAACTCTCAGCCGATTCAGTCAAGCTCAAGCTGAATTGATGCCATCGAAGTCAGGATGAACCACAACAACGATCCCGAGTGCCAAAAGCGCAAGACAGCTCAACGGACAAACTGCGGGGAATTGAAGACCTGGTTATGAACCCGTCTTCTCGGACCCGAAAAATGTTTTATCCCATGTCATTGCGACACTCTCGGCGAGGGCTTTCTGAAAAGGTATCGCACGCCTCAAACGAACGCTCTGATCAAAAGTTTGAAAGTTCCGACTTCAATTGCGCGTTGTCCGCAATGCACGTACTTTGAGACGACATAACCCGACACGTGGGCCCCACCTAGGGGAGCCGCACCTCTACCTGCGGCAGCCGCAGGTAGAGTGGAGGCTTCCGGACCTATAAATAAACGTGCACCCCCCTTCATTTTCAAGTTGCTGAAATGCAACGAAGCTCTGCCCCGTTCGATTTTTTGACTTTTACACCTCTTCCAAACCTAAATATTTTTACTCCAACACGTAGACAAACCCACATACTACCACATATAAAAAAACCACCGGTAGATTTGGTCGTTTGAAGCCCACTAAGTGGCAAAAAGCCCGTATTGCAGTCCATTGTAAGTATTTTTACGATCAGAAAGTCAATACTACTACTTTGCACTGTTTTGCACTCGCACACAAAGTTTCGTAGTTTAAATATTCCCGGAACTTAGTTCCGTGGCCGTTTTCGTCAAAATTTGGTACATTTCTGTACATAAACGCAAAATTTTGCATTTCTACAACTCGGATTGACGATCCGTCAGCTCCAGCAGCTTCAATGCACTAGCACACACATTTTTGGCAACTTCGCCGGACTGGGTTATCTTCTCAGTCTGGGTTTGGCCCTTTTTTGTATATATTTAACTGCAAATGTACTAACATTTCAATTCCGTCAAGCCCGGATGTCAAATCCGAGGTAGTTTACCGCTTTTATATACATTTATGCATATATAAGCGACTTTCACCATCACTAGTTCTCATACCAGTCTTGGTTGACTACATTTCTGTCAATATATATATATATATATATTTATATATTTTCAGTCCGGCCTGTATTACTTCGTAGCCATGTTACTGCTTTTGCACACTTCGTCATACTGGGTGCTCTCCACAGTCACTGGTTGACTACTTTTCTGTCAATTTCAATTTTAGTACGGGCACCGGCGTAAACCATAGCCCTTTTTAATGTTTTCATATATATATATATATATATATATTTCATTTCTGTCAAGCCTGGATTATTTCGTGGCTATTTACAGCTTTTATAAATATATATATATTTCAATTCTAGTCTGGGCTTGCGAGTGAAAACCCATCGCCCTTTTACAGCTTTTGTATATATATAACTATATATATATATATATATTACTTTACTCCATCTATTCAACTACTGCATTTAATATTCACTTTTATATGAATCTGTACTGACATATCTACGGGCGGACTAGATTTATCCAAATCTCGCCAATTCTAGCTTTCAACGGTTCAAACAGGTCCCTATAGAACCTGGAAGCTATAATGGCTGAGATTTTTTAAATCTAGTTATTTTTATAGTTTCAGCTTCGAAAGCAAACTCGCGTCCCTTAGATCGCTATCTAGTGGGAACGAGACGCTTTGACCACGCGCAACCAGGATTTACTGATGAATCCTTGGTTCCATTTCGACGTGATGATGTATATATCCATTTCTGTGCAAATTTGAACTGTGCAGGTTTATTGGCTACTTATATGTGAGCCTAGGAATCGTGGGATTCACGATCAAATCGATCGGGATCTGATTCCCATGATGGACAAACTCCAATTTACAGATGTACCCTGCCAGTTTTCTGTAAAATGTACATACTTTAAAACAGTTATCCGAATTTAAGGTCTCATCATAGTGAAACATGGATTGTCATGTCAGCGACCCTTCGATGGTTTTCATACTCATGAGGAGACTGACACGTGTTTATTTCTGTGGTCGAGGATGCTTCGCAGCCCAGCAAATCACCATTCACATGCAGCCTTAAGGCTATAAAGATAAAATTTGGAAGTATCAAAAGGCTTCAATTCCTATGTCAGCGTAGGGGTTTGATAAACAGCTTTCAAAACATCACTGTCAATTCAATTCAAAAGAAAAGCTTTTTGCAAATCTAATCAAAACTCTTTTGCAAAACAAATCAAAGACTAATTTTCAAAATTAAATCAAACCCTTTGTATATAGGTTCAACAAAGCAAAACACTACTTTCAATCAATCAAATCAATAGGCCTAATTTTCAAATAGCATTCACTCACGCATTTCAGTTTTAAAGGAAAATATTTAAAAAATGCGGTACCATTTTTACACGGGAGTCGTGGGGTGCCAAACACCTTCCACACACTTAACCAAGCCCCCGAACTCAAAATTTCGATTTCAAATATCAAGTTTCGACAGTGTCCAACAATTGGGCCTCTTTCAAATCAAAATTCGGTTGAGTTGGTATAACCATTTTCAAATTTACCAACTGGCGATTCTGTAAAACGTTCAAATCGTCGACATGACACATGTTGGCCTCTTTCCTAAAAAACCCTTCAAAACCTTTTTTTCCTAAATAAAAAGAATAAAAGTAGAGAGAACTTAGGAAGATCGATTTGAGAAAACCCGGGTTACGAACCGACCCGCAGGATTTTTAAATTTTCCAACGTCGACACCATGCATTTTACACATTATTGTCTACTCACATGGTTACGGGTTACCTAATTAAAAACCAAATAGACAACGAGAAAATTTGTAAATACCTAGAATACAATGTAGTTCAAGAAAGACCCAACATGCAAATGCCCCACTAAGTGGAATGTCTAAATTTGTTTATATCAGATATTATCTCCAAAAAAAATAAACCTTACAATGACTTAAATACGTAGGAAAAGAAATGTTTCATGTATCTTAAAGAAATGTTGTTGTAGCTCAGTTGGTTTGAAGTTTTATTTAATTATTTGGAGGTCTTGTGTTCAACCCTCAGAAGTAATATTATTTTTGTTTTAAAAAAATCACGGGCCGGTCAGGGCCAAAGACGGGCCGGACCAAAATGATTCAGCTTTTCGTGGGCTGCAATACTAAAATCCGTAGCCCCACTTTTGATAAGTAGCTGCCGAACAGGCCCTTAGTTTACTGCTATTTGCTCAAAAACCATTTTGTTTTTTTCCTCAAAAACCTTTACTCTCTCAGACCCCTTGGTTTTTACAATGGCGGAGAATGATGAGGCCGCAAAGTCACTCATCTCCGATATAGCCAACAAACTCGCTGCGAAAAAAGCTTGTCCCAACAAAGATTTTATCGTTAAGTTACTGCGAGTAAGCTAATCTTTCCCCCTTCTTATGTATACATGCACATTGCTCATTACTTGAATTAAATTGTTTAAAACACTTGAGATCGGTTCAATTTACTATTTTGGTAGATTGAACTTGTAAAATATTAGGATAATTGGGCGTATTTATCATGTGTTGTTTTAGTTTCTCATATGTATTTGTGACTACTCGTATGATTATTTTGTACAAATAGGCTCATAAGATGAAATGGGTAGGTTTTAGTTTTGCATTTGTGTCCTTATATTGTAATTTGGAGTTTATTATTGGGTTTTAGCTTTAATTGTTGTGTAGGGTTATATATGTCAACATCATTCTCGAATTCAAGTGTTTACCAATTTATTTGAGTTTTATTTCAAATTTAGATGTATGAATGAAACTTGTTTTCTTTATATTAAATGTAGTTAACTAATATATTCTTCTGATGCATATTGAGGTGGTACTTTTGATTTTTGTTTTTCATATCACAGTATGGTAATGATGTGTTGGGCACAGTTTGTTATATTTGTTTTTCTTGTTCTTTGTTATTGAGGGGATTTCAAGTAACCAAGCCTAATGGTTTTAGTGAATGACTTATTTAAAGTTTGCATGAGAAGTAATATAATATTTGAGGATAATATGTCACTTATAGCTATTCAAATTTCATTAAGATAATACTCCCTCTATTCCAAAATATAAGAGTACAATGATGCTCAAAATGCAAAAGAAAATGCTCTTATATTTTGGAATGGAGGAAGTATAATTTAGTGGTCTTTGAGATTTCAGCTTTGAGTTTGTGATACTAATATCTGGAGTCAAGTTCTATTATAGAACTGTTATAGCCTTATATGAGCGAGGTTGTATTCACCATATTCCTTACTTGCAATCTTTGTATTGTAAAATTTGGCATGTGATATAGAAAGCCAAACCTGAAACTTTTATCTTGGGTTGGTATCTATAACTCATCTGGTGGTGGAGAGGGACCGAATTAAGTTAATTTTTTTTTCTGTCTTTATTTGTATATTGTTAGACTCCGAAAATTTCTCCTTATTTTCTTTTCATTATGAGATTACTTTGATCGTATTCTTTCCACCACGAAAAGATTTCTTCAGGCAACACTTGTGTATTTTGCATTTTGAACTTTTTAAGAGAGAAATTAGATTTTGAGATTCCCGTAAAGTTTATATTAGCCAAGTTTTATTTTCTCCACAATCATCTATTTATTCAATGTCGATTAGCTCCTTTTTTGCCATTGGAAATAAAATTACATTCCAACACTGTTTTAGTTTGTGTTTGCTTGATTGAATGAAGTTGGGAGTCTTGGGACTTCTTGTCTTAGAGGTTTATCAGTCAAGGTGAGGGATATTACAGATGCGTGTTTAAAACCATTGTCAACTGAAACTCTTGGTTGATTCAGGGCCACCAAGTGCATAGATCCCCTGTATAGAGATTCCTATGCTATAAATTCCTTGAAAGATTTTGGATGACATTGTTCTTATACTTGGAATCCAAATATTTTCTCTTGACTTATCACTTATTGAATAAAAAAAGACTTAATTTTCAGCCAAAAAGCATAGGAATAGTCTGTAGTTTGTTGACTTTGACTATATTAGTTTGTATACTTTTTTCCTTTCCCGACTTGTTTTGAAGATATTTTGTTATGACTTATGCGTGGTCCTTTTTTCCTTTTCTTCCTCTGGTTGGAGTTCAATTCTTATTTGCGCCTTCTATGTTTGGGTATGCCTATTTTATCCTATATGTGTGTGTATATAATTATATATATATATATATATATATGTTGATGTAATTTTATTTTCTTACATCCCAACTGGACTTTCAGTTGAGTTAGGGATATGAAGTTTGAAATTATTCATTTTGTTGTTTATTATGCACATATAAACCCATGGTTTAGTATATTTAAGGCTCTCATTCATGCTGTTAGAGCTAGCCATTGTAGTCATATCATCTCTTTTAAGGAAAATTTAATGATACTAGTAATATTAGTATTCAATTAAATTTTGTCCTGATAATGTTTCAATAGATAAAAAATAAGATTAGAAGGCCACATAGGGGATCAAACCCATCATGTGAAGTTACCTTGTTTCAATTACTTAAAAACCTAGGAGTATAAATTTTGATGAGAGTAGTCATGGTGGTGAATTTCAAAATTTTTAGTTATTAGATGGTGCGTCTCTATGACACTTTATCTAGGACTTCTTATTAGGTGACAGGCTTTTGTTGTCGTAATGAATTTGAATTTTATTTCTTAATCTCTACAGCAAGCTGCAGGTGCACTCCCAGAGTTAAAGCAATCAGCATTGCTAAATCCTGTTATAAAGCCCCTGAGTGATTCTCTTGTTAAGCACAGTTTGCTTCGGCATAAAGACAAAGATGTAAAACTTCTGGTGGCCAGTTTGCTTTTGTGAAATTATTCGAATCCTGGCACCAAATCCTGATTTCAATGACGAAGTTTTTAGGGTAACAATTTCAGATTTATTGTTTTTCACCTTACCCCATCCATCTCACTTTTCCCTTCATTCGTCTGCAAGATACGGAAGGCTGACCCTGAAATCTGTTTGCAGGACATTTTTAAACTTTTCCTCAGTATGTTTGTGGAACTTGTTGATACCACGAGCCCATATTTTTCGAGGAGGGTAAAAGTATTGGAAACTGTTGCCAAATTGGAATTCTGTGTGCTAATGCTTGACACAGGTTCCGAAGATCTGGTTCTAGAAATGTTCAATATCTTTTTCAATGTTGTAAGGTTAAGTTTATCCCCTTCTCTCTCTCTCTCTCTCTCTCTGGCTCGCTCGTGTACTCTTTTCATTTATTTTTGCTCGATCTCATTACCTAGCAATCTAGATATTTTAACAAGTATGCTGTCTTATAACTTTATTTAAATTCATTATATTACAGCGCCTTGGGGAATCTTGTATGTTGCTCTGATTTCCACCCCCTTTATGTTTTCTGATATGAAAAAAGTTTTTTAGCAGACTTGTGAGGAAATATGTCAGACTGAAATTGCTAATTGTACTCTTATAGTTCTTAATGACCTTCTTTATGACTTTGTTGGTTTCAAGCATACTTGGATGAACCAAAATAAAAAAGAAAAGAGTACTTATTGACATTGACATATACAGTTTCTTTTGCCCCTCGTAATTATGATACTAGGATTCTGATATGAAGTATACCGGATAGTACCTTTTTGGAACTTAGTTAGTGACTGAAAGAATTTAGGGTATATTTCCTTAAAACTGTGGTTCGTGCTATTGGTTGATCAGCATCCTATTACTTGCTAATGTGTAAAATCCCTAGCAATTTTATAGTAATGATCTTACAATTACGAAACATAACGTCACCTTTTCTGATATAGATATTGCATAGGGTGTTGTAGGCCTTGAAATATTTCCATCCAATTGTGCAGCTTCAATTTTCTGCACCTTTGTTAACACAGGATCTTCAAGTAAGTCTATTAAGTAGAACCAAGCCCAGTATGCCAATTATCATGCCTATGATCCAAAGTTTTAATTTCACTTTGCTGCGGTTTTCATTGTTGTTTGCTCCTCTATTATACACTGCCATGAACATCCTTGTTTCTCTATTTAACAGTTTTCTAGAAATCCTTCTAGGCCCCGCCTAAGCAGAATCCGTCCAGTAACCGCCTCAATTATGCCTAGGTTGAATGCCTGAATCAGTCCTCTACCGCTTCGATTCATCCCTAGTCGGTGACTCTGCAATTTCATTCCTTTTATTGGGTCATGGAACTGAAAATTTTCATTTTATATAAAATTATAAATTTCATCCTAATATGCTCTTTAATTTTTACAATTCATCACATTTTCAAACTTACAATTCTAAAATCTAAACCACTTCATTTGTTTTTTTAAGTGCTAAATGAACTTTTCCTAAATAATAGTTATGAAATTAAATTCAAATCAATTGTTTGGGAAATGGCTACAAGTATGAATTTAAAATAATGACTAATAATGGTATGCCTTATAAAACTGTTTATTCGCTTGTACAATTTGAAATGTTCACATCTAATATATGCTCTATATGTTAAATAGAAATGTATCAATAAAAAAATATATAAATAAGATGGCCTAGGAAAACCATAGGTGTCCCCCTTTCGCCGCCTAGGTCCACATATTGGGTTTTAGAACACTTCTATTTAATTTTTATTGAGTTCCCAAACTGGAATTTTATTCTTTTATTCATTGGAAGACCCTTGGGCTTTTGAAGTCAATAAAGATCTGATCAGGTTTCTTATTTTATTCTATAGAATCAGGCAGTGAGTCTTTCTTTCAGAAGCTAAATTTTGTTGAGTTTCGATGGGAGGTAGTATAATGATGTTTCCACAAGAGGCTGGGGTGCAAGGGTAAGATATGGTTCTGCTCCCACCCTATTGATATAGTGACATGGGCCAATTAGTCTAAAATATGGGAGCATTTGGATTCTTAGGAAGTCTAGTTGGAAGGCTTGCAATTTGTGTTTTATGTCATGATCTACAAGTGTAATTTGCTTACCTTTTATTTTTTTATAATTACTTTTTTTAGAAAGCTTTATATGATTTTCCTTTATAAAAGTTTCTATCGGAACCATTTCTTTTTTATTTGATTTGTCTTTAATTTACAGTAACTACTCACCAAAATGTTCTACAAAAAATGTTGGGTTATATGGGGTTGTGCATGATTGTCGAATTTAACATAACTTGTAATAATAGAAAAGTTCCAGTTGCTCATCCATGAGGTTCATTTAATAATATCCCTTTGAGATCCCACTTGATTGTTGACTACTTACTGATCATATGTTATGAATACTTTTCACACATAATTGATTTACTCGTCCACCTCTTTAGAATGTCATTTCTTTTACCATATTATTGCGAAGGCTGAAACTGAAGTACCTGATGGGCCAATAATGGTTTAGTACTTGTTACCTTGCAGAGAACAACATCCACACAGCGTGCTTAGTGCAATGTCATCCATAATGGCTCATATTTTGAAGGAGAAAGTTTCTGAATCGCTTTTAAGTGTGACTTTGCAAAATCTTTTAAAGGAGGCGAAGGTATCTGGTTAACGCATTGCACATGTCTCTACATAACGATAATATATATATATATATATATATATATATGTATATATGCTAATTGTTACTTTTGTCCTAAAAGACACTAGGTGGGAGGCGGGCGGCCGGGGGGGGGGGGCCTAGCGCCTAGGGGGCCTAGGCGGAATTTTTTATTTTAAGCCAATTTTAATATTTTATCTTACATTTATCTAAACAAAACAATAATATAAAGCAAAACAATCTATAATAAAGATAATAAAGGTTTTTATGTAAAGTCAAACACATATCCATATTGCCAATGTCAAAGTTTAAACACAAACATGCAATTGTTCAATGTTCAAACATATCTTTAATGTATTAGTTTTATTCATAAACAAGATTGCTATTAAATAATAAAATTTAAAATTTCAAGAATTCAATTCAATATTAAAACTTAAGAAACTAAACATAAATTTAACAATTATATGAATTAAACTAAATATTACAAATGTATCATTATTTATATAATTTGAAGTTGGTATAAGTTCAAAAAATTACAACTATAATAAAATTATACATTTTGACTTGATCTTGTTCACTTCTTGTTGTGATCTGTGTTACTCGGACTATCCATTTTTGGTGGAGTACCCCTGTCGACACGACACGACACTGGTACGGGTGCGAGATCCGTACGGGATCGGGCAACAGAAATCCGGATACGCAGCATCATCGGAGAAGAAGAGACGAGGAAGGAGGAAGAAGAAAGAGGAAAGACTGAAGAAAAAGAAGTGAGACTTACCATCGTTGCCTTTTTCTTCTTCTTCTCCAAGAGTTTGTCGCCTTTTTCTTCTTCTTCTCCAACCGATCTTCTCCTCTAACAAGTTACGAGTTACGAGTTTGTCTCAGATCTGAATTTAAATTATCTTTGAAAAATTACAGTTAGGTATCCCATAGTTTTTATAATTTTTTAATTTAGTCCCCCAGGTTTTCTGAAAGTTCAAAATAGCCCTTGAAAAATTACATATCAGTCCCTATAATTTTGTTTTCTTTCATTTTAGCCCCTGAAGTTTCAGTAGTTTCAATTCTGCCCCTGTTTCTTTATATTTTTGCACTTCAACCCCTTAAGTTTCATGATAAATGCATGTCTATAAGAATTTAGACAGTATAAACATTATTATTAAAAAATCATAATATACCGTATCCCCGCATCCGTGTTCAAATTTGGATCCATATTCGCGTATCCTCTATTTTTTGACTTCACGTGTCTGACACTTAGATTCGTACCCGCATCCAACACCCGCACTCGAGTCCGAGTAACACAGGTTGATATGCTACAATTTGCATTATGAATATGGTAAATCATTAGATAAATAAATATATCAAGATCTGGTTTGGGTAGTTATTAAAATAAAAAAACCTCTCCTTCTAGGCCCCGTCTAATTTCCTGAAGGGATTTTTTTGCCGCCTTGGGCCTAGGTGAGGCGCCGGGGGGGCCTAGCGCCTAGGTTGGCCTAGGCGGGGATTTTTAGAACACTGTTTGTCATACGATTTAACATTGGAGTGTTTAAATTTAATTTATTGTCTTATCATACTTTTCAAATTGTGAATCGTAGCATGTATCAAAAATCTCAGATGTGAATCGTATATCATATCGTAAGATACAGAAAGAAGTGGAAAGCACAAGTACATTCTAAACATATGAAGAACATGGTTTTTTGCACAATTAAGCATATTAGCTAAGTTTAATTGAAAGTCAAATAAACCAAGAAACAAACTTAAAGTATAATTATACTTTGAAGACTCTAAACTAGAATCTTACTTAAAATTCAGCATTATTTAGTTAGTACTACCTCCGTTCCAAATTATATGATCATTATTGACTTTTAAAAGTTAATTTGAGATATTTTCAAATTTAAATTGAGATCTCATTAAAAATTATGAATTAATGAAACTTACAATGAGAAATACTTTTTAAATAGTTTACAATATTTATCATTGTATTGATTAAGATTAAAAGAATCTATGCCAATTTTGAATTTAAACATCTCTTAAGTTGACTTTAAAAAGTCAACAACAATCAAATAATATGGAACGAAGGGAGAATTTATTAAGACCGAAGAAGAGAAAAAGTTAAATATAAAACCTAAAGTGAAATGAAGCCCCAATAGCAAAGGGGAGAGTAAAGGTCAATTCCAAAGCTATCTATTTATGTCTACATGCGAGAAAGAGAGATGAAAGAAGAAAGCTACAAAGCTTTAGTAGAAGATAAAAATCCTAGAAAGCATTTTAACGCTTTTTTGTATAAAACCAGTGAGCATCTCTTTTGCTGGAAACAAAAAAGAGTGCATTATTTTAACTCATACCGGTTTCTAAATTACAAAGTATCTACCATATTGTATCCAAAATACGGTGCGATATTGTATCACGTTTAGATATACTAGCAACAATATATCACATTTATCCTGTTTTTATTTTGCCGTATCTTAGGATATACTTCATATATTGTAAGATGCTGACAACGATCAGCCTTACAGTTAGTATTGATTTCATGTTATAATGTTTTAGATAATTGAAGTTTGTGTTATCCTGTTTTTTTTTGGCATCTATGCTCCACTTTGTAAGACAAATGCAATAACATTAGATTGGTTCTCTATGTTTCTTATTCTTGTAATTTGTTGGTCACATCAGGTTCATGCATTCTTTTTAGTTATTTTAATAACGATTTTGATCATTCTAATTCCTAAGGGTTATGACATTGTTTCTTGACCACATGACTGATATCCTGTTGCGATATTTGAGCCCTTTCAAATACCTTTGGAAGTCGGATCTAATTGTGCAAGGATTCCACAGGGCATAAATGGTAATGAACCCCCCCCCCCCCCAAGAAATCCACAATTTTGGATGAAAACAAAGAAAGAAGATAACACAAACAAGCAGTGACTAACTTAAAGATGGGTTCTTCTTTGTCTAACCTAGTTAATTTCCAGCTATTCTTGTTATTTTCATGTTTATTTAAGCTTCCATATTACTGTACTGTATCACACATCACTAGTAAGAATATAATTTCCATGATTTATAACATTAATAAGAAGCATATTGGCAATAAACTCATTTCAAGAATATGAGGAAAAAAAACAAGCTTAGAAATAGTAGAGATTGAGACTGAAGAAACATCATCAACAAGTGAGATAGGTAGCAAACCAAATGCTCCATGATCAGTAGGGCTGAGTTGTTGGGTGATTCCGAGAAAGCATAATCATTAAGTGTGATAGGTATAGGTGAGGATATGTAAATACTTGAGCCTCCTAGATTGCCACAGTAAAATTCGAGTTCAAATTTTTTCAAATGCAGGGGAGAGTGACCAGGGGCGGCCTCACATTGGGGGCAGTAGGGGCCACGCCCCCAGAGTGCTTTTTGAAAAAATCTCTATATATTGGGTGTTCAATGGAAGTTTAAAAAGCATAAGGTTTATAATATAATTTGTGTATAAAAATAGGCTTCTTTATGTTGTATTTAAAGCTCTCTTTTAATATATCTTGGCCCCGTTATGTGGTTTATTAAATGTATGTAACCCAAAATTGTTTGTAGTTTGGCCTTTTGGCTCTCCTTTGCACCGAAAAACTATATATATATTTATGTATATTAATTGTTTGTAGTTTGGCCTTTTGGCTTTCCTTTGCGCCGAAAAACTATATATATATATATATATATATATTACTCCTAGGCCTCCTCAAATTAGATATTTATTTTGACTTTCTAGACCATCTTATGAATTTTTTTAAAGTTTAAATTTATTTAATATTACTATACCAACTGTAATCGGCATTCTTTAACCGTGGTATCTGGTAATTTTTCGCAAGAGTTCATATTTCACTACACTTTACTTGAATAATTAATTAATATTTTACAATTTAATAATTAATTGAAGATATGTTAAATATTTTTATGGGTTCAGGCATAGATAGATTTGAGTAGTACCATGTTATTTTGAATATTATTGTGTCATTTACGGTTATTATTATTTATTTTTTAAAAAAAATCATTGTATGCTTTTAAAATTTATGACTCACCTCCAGGGCTAAAATTTTTTGGGTCAACACTAAAAATGACGAAGATCACACATCTAGAGTAGTGAAGAAATTGATTATTTCTTTTATGGTATTTTTATTACGTTTAATTGGGTTGAAATTGATGTAATTAGATATTTTATTTAATAGTGGGGATTTTGGATATTATATTGATGAGGAAATTTTAATAGTTGTTAGGATATTTTAATCCTCATGTACTTTTATTAATTGCTATGTGGAATTAAGGTTTTGATTTTTTTAAAAATAGCTATTTAATCTCTACAAGTTCTTTACACATGCACAAATTATTATTGATAGAGAACATTTGAACTATATTCTTGGCTTTCTTGGCTGTCGTTGAGAGATCCTTGGGATAGTTAGGGTTAGGTGCGAAGCCTATCCATAGTTATTTAATCAGGTATTTCATAGTTAGCATGTTTAGAGAAAGTTGCTCTTCTTTTAAGCTGTTAAGTGATAGGATTATTTTCCTTACTTCTCTTTGAGCTTCTTCTATGGTGGCCTTTAGAGGTATTTCTGTGACTGATTTGTGTAGAGATTGGAGGGTTGTACCTTTTTAAGTGCTCTTTTTTTATTTTTGTTTTTTAAATCCATTAAGGGTGAACTTCTTGTTTCCCCTTTTATTGTATCTTTTCTTTTCTATAATAAAATTTCTTCTTTTATTAATTTTTTTTTCACAAGTTCATGATCTTCAAATTGCAGTCCAGCATTATATACCCTAGGTATTTCATCATGGGTCTTTGACTATGTTACGTGTCTATTGATGTCAGAATTATGTTACATTGTGGAAAAGTAATGTTGTTATACCTATTTTATTGTTTTTCATATCATATGGACTATGGTTTGTTTGGCACAAGTAGATTGATTATCATTTATTTTTTGTTTCTCCTTCTTTTTAACCTTTTCACATCTGTCATTATTGCCTTTGATTTGGTATCCTCTCTTCTTTTCTTCTAAGTTTTGTCCTTTTTCCGACAAAGAAATCAATCTGGAAATAGATCAATGTTTATTTCTATATTTTATCCCATTTGTAGTTATATGTATGCTATGATGAAACCTGTTATGCAAATTTGAGGTTTTAGCCAATTATATACAAGTTTTTCTGTCTCCTTTTTATGTTTGTTACTTTCTCTGTCCAGGATGCATCTCCTGCTTTTCGGCTTGCTGTTTCTGTCATCCAAAATTGCAGTGAAGAGCTTGAGCCTTCTGTCCGTGGGTTTTTAACATCTTGTATAATGGACAAAAATGCTGTAGGGAGTGAGCTCAGAGAATTTTACCATGAAATCATTTTTGAAATCTTCCGATGTGCTCCTCGGATGCTGCTTGCTGTCATCCCGAATTTAACTCAAGAATTACTGGTCCATTGTCCTGTTTCTGCTCCTTTAATTTTTATTTTTGATAAGTAATTTCTGCTCCTTTATATATGTTTGCTGTAACAATTCATTTGTTGACATGGAATTTGAATAATAGTGAACCTCAGCTTACTTTTTAAAGACACAGTTTAAATTATACAATCTCCTGTTTCTGTAACTGACAGCTTTATATGTCTGCAGACTGATCAAGTTGATGTCCGAATAAAAGCCATTAATTTAATTGGAAGGCTGTTTTCACTGTCTGAATGCCATGTTGCACATGAATATCGCCATGTCTTTGTAGAGTTTCTCAATAGGTTTTCTGATAAGTCTGCAGAAGTTAGAGTTAGTGCTCTTTTATGTGCTAAGACTTTCTACTTGACCCATCCATCAAGAACAGAATCACAGGAAGTTCTGGGTAAGCTATCAGAAATTTGATTTGATTTCGTGCAGCATGTTTCTAGTTCTATCTTTTCCCAAATCCAATTTACCTTCTCATACATACAATTTGAAAAACTGAGCAGCTACTCTTGAGGATCGACTTTTAGATTTTGATGATAAAGTGAGAGCTCAAGCAGTTACCGTGGTATCTGATCTGGCCAGGTCTAACCTTAAATCATTTCCATGTAACTTAATATCTCAAGCTGCTAAAAGACTTCGTGATAAAAAGGTACATGACCTTTTTTAGTTTCATACGTTTAGTTTTGCCTTTTCTGACGCTTAAGAATCATTTCTTCTTTCCATTAAGGTATCTGTTCGAAGGAGAGCTTTACAAAAGTTGCTGGAAGTGTATCATGATTATTCTACCAAATGTTCTGAAGGGATTATGTCACTTAGTGATCACTTTGAAGAGATCCCTTGTGGAATGTTAATGCTTTGCTATGACAAAGATTGCAAGGAGTTTGGGTACGTTTATTCATACCTTATGACTGGTTAAATCTGCTTTGTTGTAACATAAGTTTTTCCTTTTTTGATAAGTAACTGTTGTTGCTTAAACTCTGATTTAATTTTTAGCTTATGTGATCTTCAGGCCACAAAACATGGAGCAATTGCTCACAGAGGACTTATTTCCTGCTTCTCTTTCTATCGAGGAGAGGACTAGACACTGGATATTCATTTTCTCACTTAATACAATTTTCACCGCATCTCATGTAAAGGCATTGAACACTATTTTATCTCAAAAACGAAGGTATTGCTACTAAAATGTTCTATTCTTAGGTGGAGAAATGATCTTTTAACAAGCTTCATATGATTTCAGGTTGCAAACCGAGATGCAAGTGTACTTGGTGCTCCGGAGAAAAGAAGAGGTGTAGTAATGAAATATCCCACTGTATTACGAAATTGTCTCTATATATGGAATAACATTTTACGTAGTTAATTTGTGGGGGCAAGAATACTTGTAGAAAAGTATTGGTAGCACAGCAGGAAGATGGGGAAATAATAGTTTGTGTTTTTCATCCTGGGCACTCATTTTTCATTCAATTTGATTTCAGAGCATGGAATGACATTAGTAGACCAAGGGTATGCTTGGAGAATGTGGTAGTATGTTTTGGTTTCATAATTCAGCAAATTTTATTTGTAAATGACATAGATGAACTACGCTGAAGTTTTCATTTCTAATATGTTTAACTAGATAAAATGATTGGCTGATATGGAAATCTCACTACAGACAATCGATGTAGAAAGAGTGGACCTCAGTAGAGTTGTAGAAAAAGGCGAGTTGCATCCAGCTTGGGCATTTCAAGCTTGGCTCACTAAGACTTAAAACTTGTTGAAATTTGAGTTCAGCTTTTAAATAAGGCAAATATTTTGTCCAAGCTTGGCATTTTCATGTTCACGAGCTGTTTGTGAACAGCTCACTTAAACATAAATGGGCCAATTTTGCTCCAACTTGTGTTCATTTTTATATTCAATACTCCCTCTTTGGATCAGTATTGACTTTTTGAAGTCTAACTTGAGGCATTTTCAAACCCAAAATTGACGTGCATTCCTTTAATTTTAGTTAATTCAGTGATGAAAATTGTAAACTATCTCAAAATTACCACTCATTGTAAGTTTGAATTACTTTGAAAAAGTCTCACATTGGCTTTCATTGTTTCAAAGTCATCATTGATCTTATAATTTGGAAAGGAGGGAGTATATGTTTATTTTAATAATATAACTATGTAGTATTTTATGCATAAACTATACATAATATGTAGAAAGTTAAATTATATTATTCAAGTTGAGTTTATACCAGCCTAGTATGAACCTGTTCGCAAACAAATGAGCCGAACTTCTTACGTTCAAGCTTGGTTCGTTTATCTATTTGAGCCTTAAGCAATGTTCTAGTGCAGCTTGTTTGTTTTACGAATTTAGCCTTGAACAAGCTGAAGA
The DNA here is from genome assembly GCA_020205555.1 of Panax stipuleanatus. Classification (NCBI taxonomy): domain Eukaryota; kingdom Viridiplantae; phylum Streptophyta; class Magnoliopsida; order Apiales; family Araliaceae; genus Panax; species Panax stipuleanatus. The sequence continues at coordinate 67,853,100 of CM035124.1, forward strand.
TAAGGCTGTTAGTAAATGGTTCTGTTCCTTTACAGCTCCAGATGTCATTGAACCTTTTTTGTAGGCATTTTTCCTTTCGTTGACTTAATTTTAAGTCGGTTTGAGTGGATTTACCAAATGTATACACAGGGAAGCTAGAGATTCTGCATCATCACTAAGTTCTTGCCACAGTTTTAAGGAATCAACATTGGTAGCTCACGATTATATGCTTTTCCCACAGAAATAAACTCTTAGCAGAAAGACAAAGCATTGGATTTGATGTATCATATTTTTGGAGCATTTAACAATTATAAAATTATCTAAATGTTAACTTGGATGCGGCAGGTCACTATGAGTCTAACGTGAATGGAGGCTTGGAGACAAATTGTAGCATATTTGCTTTTGTTTCTTCAGGCGGCTGGTCGCTATGTGATTTTGCATGTTAATGCGGGATGGCTACAAGTTTTGGTGAAAATCATTGTCAACTGCACCGGGTTGATTGAGATGGCTTGCGCTCAAAATACTCTAATTTTTGATGCCATCAAACTTGCTCTTTTTTATCCCGATTGAATTGAGCAAATTAGCTTGCACTCCAAAGATCTAGAAAAGTTTGATTGTGATTGTGATTGTATTACTTTATTGATTTAGCATTGTGAGTGTGTACACTAAGTGTATTTAGTTATGATTCTATGTAGTCAAAAATATCTGAACTTGGTTGTATTCAATTTGTTTATACTTTGTTGAAATAATTGTGGTTTCTCTATAAGTTGGGTTACGATCACACCATCACACCCGGAAACAGAAGTTTTACTTTTTCCTATTTGTTTAGGAGCCTTAATTCCATAGGGGAGTTGAAATTGCTGCCACTGGATGATGAATGCAGTGGTTACTTTATCTTTTCACTTATGTTTGTCTGGAAGTCAAAATTTATTATCTCTGCATTGCTTTGCGGTTTCTATATAATAAAAAAGGAGGTTGTATAAGACTGTGCTTTGTCCTGTACAGTGTTAATCTGCCTTGAGTGGAACCTATTGCGTTCTTATTCATGTAGTAGTGAATGTTTTGCAGGAGAATGGCTCTGAAGAAATGAAAAAGGTAATGCGCAAGTCTTTCATGAAAATGTCAACATCCTTTCCTGATCCAGTCAAAGCGGAAGAGTGTTTTCATAGGCAAGACCAATTGAAAGATAATGTCCTTTTTAACACATTGGAGGAGTTATTAGATGAGGTGACAATTGAAGGTGGTCACACCCGTAGAGTGAGTTGCTCATTGCCCAAATTTATGTATTTTCATTCAGAAAGAGGCACCGTCTTATTCTTTTGCACTCAATTACACGCATCATCTAAATATCTATCTTTTGAGCCGTTTTGTAATAAATTGTAAATTTGTTAGGGTTCTTAATTTCTTATTCTTAGTCACTGTTTTATTTGTTTTTTCCCTCATCTAAAGGTCAACTTACTGAGTGAGATTGGGGATCGGCATCCAAATTTTGGGTTTCTACAGTTACTCTCCAAAAAGTGTTTGTTTAATATATTTAGTTCTGATCATGTCTGCTGCATTTTAAACCATCTTTCCTGCAAAAGATTTGGAGACCAGCATTTGGAGGATTCTTCTATTAAACTCCTTCTGGTAAGAGCAATTCTTTTTGGAAAGATTTGAACTTTTAAAATTGTGCCTTGTATATATTTTTTAATATTTATGTTGGATTGTTGTTGAGTTGTAACGTATTATAGATTTGCTAATTAGAAATGTCAAAATGTCTTATTATCTTATATATATACTCAATTTTCTTGCATATATTGATCTCTGTTCCTCGTATAATTATTTCATGAATATGAATCTATAATCCCCAGTGTGCAGTTATTTCTCCTTAACAAATCAAGTCAACTGATCATTGAATGGGATGCAGCATGCAACTAGGCAAACCGTTTGCATATGATAACTAGTAAAGGATGGCTTATTAAATATTCTAATTTTTGTCCAAATTAAATAATGACAAGAACACACAAGTATACACGGTCAATCAAATAATATAGAAGTAAGAAGGTGTCGAACTCACAGAGAACGAATAATAATAATTATCTTAATTATCAAGTATTTACCAATTCAATTCCACTTAAACGGTCACCAATGTTGATTTTGAGAATAATTTAAATTAAAGCTGCAATTAAGCTAAACTAACTAGAATCAATTACCAAATATGTCAAATCTAGGAATACAATTTTTTCAATTGCTTTACAATAATCTCTTCACCCTATTTCCACGTTATTAATCTAATGAGTTGTTAACTGGGATTGCCCATCTATTCATTAACATCTTTGAATGATTAACAAAAAGGCTTGTTTCAGTTATATTGCTATTTTCATGCAAGACACTTTAAGTAGATTCATTAAACACAGACTCCCAATTAAGTTACACATGACACATGTATTTTCATCCTTTGTACTGCTATGTTATTCCTATTCAGAAAGCAACAATTTCATATGTTATCACTTCCAGATCTAATTCTAGATTTTTTTTTTCAATTCCATCTAAGATATCAGATTAATTGATGGCTACACAATTAATAAATTAACACAAGATATGATAAACAACTTAAACAGGATCAATAAGTGAAAATATGATCAAATAAATTAAAGTATCACAAAAGGTTCCGTTGTACCCCTGATTAAAAATTTAGTTCATAATCCTAAAGAAAACCATCGTCTCAAATATGAAAAACATTCATAGTACAAATAAAGAAATTAAAGAGAAGAAGAAAAACTCTGGTAAGAATCTCTAGTCTCCTTAATCTTCAATATCTGACTCCTCTTGCTCTCCAATCCAATCTTCAAGTCTCCTTAGGTGGTTGTCAATTCTTGTAGTCAAAAGTTTCCTTTAATCCAAGTCATAAGCAAGTATTTATAATTCTATTAGAAACCCTAATTAATTAGGTATCAAAAATCCTATTACCACTCACCTTGGTCATAATTACATAAAAATCAGATTCCTTCCCGTGCGTCTGGCGCACCCCACGCTGCTCCTAGGCCAAATTGGGCTGCGGCCCACGCTGCACCAACAAAACATTCCCTCAGCATGGCGCGCCTCGTGCCTCGTGCCAATCCTACTACAAATTGGGCACACCCCGCGCCAGTTCCCTTTCAGCATCCAAGTCCACAATGCCCCCATCCTTGCCTTTTCTTGCAAAATGAACATAAAAGCATAAAAAGAAACATGCACAAACTCAAGAAATAACAATATTTTAAGATAAAGAATACCAGATTCGTAGGCATTTAACCCACCAATCAGCACGTGCATACTATTGAGTTCTTTAGTTACAAATCTTCTTGAGAAAGCAACTGGGTGCACTTTCTTTAGCTTAATATTTACCGAAACAAATAACTCATGATTGTTTTATGCTTACATGTCACGCCCCCAAATCCGGGTTTCCTTTAACCCCTGATCTGATGCTGACGATATAACTTCATCTATTAAAACTACTAATAATTATATTGGTTTAACTAGTCTATTACAGACATTACATCAATTCTTTACCTCCATCCCTGGATCGCAACATCTTTCCTTAATATTCACCAATATTATACTTGGTAAAAACTCGTTTATTTAAAACTTACAATACAATCTTTATTCCAGAATCGTACACTTTACAATTTTCTATTACATTCCAAAGTTATATAAATTATGACTCACAATCCAACACTAACCCTTCTTCTCAACTTCAACACCATTTATCTAATCTAGACTTTTAATATTAGCAACCAGTCAGTTCCTAAGAAAGAGGGGCTTTCCGATAAGGATTTCTCCTAATTGACGCACAATTAGATAATCTAACCTCTTTCCTCGACAGAACTTTATAGACATTGCCAATAATGTTAATCTATCATAGTTAAATGACTTCTACATCTACTAGCTTAAAGGTACAGTACACAAACAATACACTTATAATAATTCCCAACTCTTTTAATCATATATCCAAAGTTATTACAACTTTATGTTCTATTATATGAAAAGAATACAACAATAATAATCTCTCTTGACCTAACTACTCTTCTTTCACTTTTTCTTTACTGTCAAATTCTGCTGGTAATTCTTCCTTAACTGTAAATAAGATTTTATTTACAAGAATGAACACAAATGCTCAACAAGTCTAACAGATAACACATGTCACACTTCTCAAGTTTATACAGATAATAGAGTTCACACTACTTAAGTTATAGGGGTTCGCACTGTCCAAGTTATGGGGTTCACACTGCTCAAGCTATAGAGTTCACAATCCTCAAGTTATAGAGTTCACAATACTCAAGTTATACAAGTAATTCACATATCACAACTAACTTCACACAACAACTGAAATTCAAAATAGTTTTATAGCACATCGTTGCACATAAAAACAGTTAGAAACTTGCGCATAGTCTGAAAAACTTGCTTGATTCTGCTTCTATAGTTTACGCTAATTTTTGCGTCTTTCGATCAACCTCTTGAAGTTGCAAGCTTTACGTTTATCTTGAATAAGCAAGGCTTGATCTTCCTCTCAATTATAAGTATACTTACTATGCTCTTCTTAGAATTGCTTTGGGATTTAATGAAGGTTATTTAGCATGGCATGAGGGTCTTATTTATATGCATCCAAGACTTAGGGTATAATAGTCATCACACCTCAACCAACCAAAGTGGCCAACAAGGCCACCAAGCCATGGTTCACATAAGGTCACCAATGCCTTACAACTCCATCACTTACAATTGGCCAACAGGCAAAGCCCTATCACTTGTGTCTTCTGACGATGACTTGTCATACAAGAGGCCACATCTCACCTTTTAAAGCTAGACAACACACCTTAAGCAAGACATTGAGCCACATCTCACCTCCCATTGCTTGACAACACTACAAAGTAAACAAAAATCAATTTGATAACTAACTCTACAAAGCAAATATCAATACATATAAGCTTGTAAGTATTACATACTTTCATATTGGCCAAAAAGCCCTCCCTTTCTCTACACCATTACCGGATCCCACTTAATTTAGTTACTCCAAACTTAGTTTACTTTCTAGTTAGCTTCTAGTTACTCATTAGTTAGCTTTCCTAACTAATTTGGTTAGCCAAAAATTGTTGACTTTCCCAAAGTTGACTTTACGTTTTTATGAATAGTGTTTTCGCGTTATTTCTTTGAAAATTTTATTTTCTTATATGAAACGACACTTATTTTTCATTACAAATCAATCTTTAATCATATACGATTATATTTATAAGCCTCAAAAACATTCGGGATATTAAATTACACGTGAATGCAATATTCATACACTGTTATGCTGAGCATTGAGATTGATATGTTTGGAAATCAGCCAGTTGCTGGCCGAATTTATTTGGCTTGATTAATTTGGCAACATATGAAGATACTTGTTTGTGACTCACCTGAGAAAGAATATTGATAATATACAAAAAATAAAAGCCTTATAAATTCTTAGAAATACTCTGTATAGAGAAAGAAAATCAGTCTAAATTCACTATCCTCACTGGACTGCATGTGCAACTGTTGCATAAGGGAAAATTTAGACAAGAAGCACGGTAGGTGCTATTAACATGACTGGAACAGAGTAATGTACCTATCAAACTGCACTTTCAACTATATTTCCTCTTTTTGTTGGAAACTCCGACTTGGAGGCATTCCAAATATGCCTTTACACATACTTTATTTCCAAATAAGTAGCTTGTGCAGTACAGCCCTCATAATTTCCAGGACAGACTTGAAAAGATTGTTGGTTAGGTAATTTCATCTTCTGGAGACAATGCATGCTAACAGTGAAAGTTAGCTCAACAAATTAGCAATTCCTTTTTATGTGCTAACATGGGTAACCAAGCCAAGCTATGCTCTAAAATACTATTCCCTCAGTCCCATAGAAGTTGTTTTAAGTACACTTTTCACACAATTTAAGAAAAACAATAGTTGAGTAGAGGGGATAAATAAGTTGCCATTTTATTCACTATCTTCCTTTTCCCCAATGGTAGTGGTCCTACTTGAGTACTTTTGAGGAAAAAGAGACTTTTAAATAGCACTTTGAATTATGTACTTTAGACATCTTTTATGAGAATTATTTTTTTGTACTTAAGTTATTTTCTGTGGGACGGAGGGAGTAATTAAAATAAAAAAATAACTAATTCAGGCCTTCACAAAGATGATTGCAATCTTCTCTAATCATCAAAATTCACTTTGATAAGATTAACTTCCTCATTTAGACTCCAATAGCTTTTCTCGAATGAAATAGTAATGCATTTTATTAGAGTATATTATTATTAGAACTTGGTCACCAAGTATGCTTGGTGTCCACACATACTTGATGCCCACACATATTTGGCTACTACTCAACTAGTAGCCTATATACAAGGTTTTAGTACTCTTTGTAATAAGATAACATTATTCACTGTATCTATTTTATCTCTAACATGGTATCAGAGCTAGGTTGATTTTGACAATCAAAAAGTCTTGCTTCCGCCGATGCAGGCACATTGTCGACGACAGGCATTGTTTATTTTAATTGTTTAACTTCATTTTAAAGAAAAAAATTTAAGTGGTTAAAGTTCAATTGTAGTTCTTTTGTTGGAGTTGCATGTTTTTTTTCTCTTAATAATAGTATGTCTAGAGAAGTTAATTTCTCGGGTTGAAATATGTAAATGGTTGATTGGAAAGCAAAGATTGCATGGGGTCGAGATTTTAGGAAGGCGTGTGTCCTTAAATTTTTTGGGAGGCTAGAGAGTCTTCCGTTGTTAAGGAAGACAATAAGTTCTTCGTAGTTGTTTTTGAAGGATAGAGAGTTCTTCACATTTGTTGTAGGAGACCGAGTGTTCTCCGATATTGCCCACACATGATATCCTCAGAAAGTGGTTGTGTGAAGTTATGTATTGAGGGTGAGAAATCTAACTTTGGACGTAAAAAAAAGACGTGCAAATTGAAGAGGGTCTCAATTTGAGAAGGAGTGTTGAAGATAAAATAATTTTGTGTTGTGGTTGGTTTGACTCTTTTTAAGATTATGTTATGTAACAAGTTGTAAGTCGTGATATAAGACTTCCAACTTGAGGGGAAGTATTAGAGTATAATATTATTACTAGAGTATATTATTATTAGGTGCCCACATATACTTGGTGTCCACACATACTTGACAACTACTTAACTAGTAGTCTGTATATAAGGCTTTAATACTCTTTGTAATAAGATAACAACAATATTCAATACATCTATTTTATCTCTAACACATTTTAATATGTTATGGACAATTTGGATAACCCTTGGTGCGATAAGTTTCAATGCATGTTGAAACTTAACTTTGACCTATCTCTTCTATTGGGCATTGACACAAATTCTTTCTTGTGTGCACATCAATTTGATGGTAAGATAAGAGTTTTCATGTTTTGTTTTGACACTAATAATGGGTACATATATTAATATATTCTATTGTTATTTCTTTTTTTCATTCCTCAAGTGATTCTATAATTTCTTTTCTCTAAGTAATAGGCCACCAGATGGCGTAATCACATTCAAACCTTGCTAGTGAGTGATTGCTTTATTTATTTTTTGCCTAGATTATTATCAGCAATTTCCCGTCACTCATAAGAGGTTCAGAAGAGCAGTTATGCCGTTTGATATTAGAGGAGAATATCCCTTTTAATGAACACCTGATCCAGATGCTAGCTAAAGCAGGTCCACATATTTCTAGCAAACTCAGGTAAATTAAGAATATTTTATGATGGCAATTTTATACTGTATTTAAGCTTTAGCGGATGTGCGACTGAAATTATGAAAATAAAGGGATGCGCTCGTCCTCCTTTAAATTGGTTTGAATAAGAATATGCCTCAAATTATTTTAATAAGATTGCTTTGTAGTATATAACTTCTCCAAAAGGCATCACATAAATCACTGCTTTTGTTTTCTGCATATAGCATGTCTTTTCTGCTCTAGCTGGGTCAGAGATATTTTGATACTCGTATCATCGTATGGCATTATGGTATTATCAATTGGGGGTTATATGCGTGCAATGTTATTGGAGAAAATTCAAAGGTAAAAAGTTCAAATTATACTCCCTTCAAGTAAGTAAAATGAGACAGTTCTCTTGACAACATAGAATTTCAGTCAACAAAGGCCCACTAGTGCAGCTTGCTCCCTGGTACCCAAATACTGAAGGCCATTGTGAGAATTTCACAATAATTCCAGTGGCTCTTTGCAATTGGTCTTTGTGACCGTTGGACAATACAAGCTAGATAACCTGTGCAAGGCACGGGCTAGCCTGCGAAATGGTGTTTTATGTTCAGTGTTTTTTGTTATTACATTTCTGAATGAGAATTTTAAAGATCCACTTGATGTGATAAGTAGGCTACACTATACATGAAGATTATAAAAATACATTAGTATTATTAGTAGGCTATTGATCATATTAGCGTTCTTTTGATGGTTGACGTACATAGGAACATTAACTCTTACGATAACAACAAAATTGTGGGCAACATGTTGAAAAACAAAAAAGAAACATGTTCTCAGCCCCATTTCATCAAACACTTAGAATACACTATACAACCAAATAAGTGAAAAACACTTGAAAATTAAACTCTTCAAAATCATTTCACAAATTGTGATACATAAAAGAAAATACAACTAAAAGGCAACTTAAACAATCTAATATATTAAAAAAAAATATTCTTACTCTTACCTTGGTATTTTTGAACACTATATAAAGCCGATTCTGATGCAGAATTAACTACACCAAGTTCTTAAAGTGCAAAATACAAATAAAACATAAATTTAGTGAGTTGCCCGAATCATAATGCATTACAAAGCATCAAATCATACATCGCAGTCATTTTCAATGATGCATGTAACTATCTGCCACTCAAAAAACATCAAATACCATTAATTTACAATCAATTGAGTTGTACACAGTCAAAATCTTCAATTAAGAAAGGGAAAAATCAATAGAATTGCTAGATCATTTAATAACCTATTGGATGAGGTGTTAGGAAGTGAAAGAGAGGGTAGTCAAACTAAGAAAGATGATTATACGTAAATAATTGAAAAGAATCAAGGAAGAAATATACTTTACCTGCTGTAAAAATCTTTTACAAATTCGTGACTCGAGTATACAGGCAAGTGGACACTTATGAAAGTCACAAGCTTTGGGACGAACCCATTTGACGGAAAGAAATCGGGAGAATAAATAACTCTACTAACCGGATTGTTAAACATCAAATTTGTTTGAAAGAAATATGCAGAATAAAATAACTTACCTAACCGGATTGTCAAACATCAAATGCGAAACTTTAAATCTTTCCTTCAGTCATTAATTAGGGGTTGAAATTTTTTCCAATTGATGAGAAATTGCGACAAAGCGATGTGAATTAGCAAACCTGTTAGTTACCTATAAAAGCTTCAGCAAGAGCTTTCTCTATGTGCGTAACATTCCTAATACCAAATGCAATTGTGTAACCATCCACTAAATCAACCTCAAAATTCAGTGCTTCAATATCTCCTTCAACCCTTATAAGATATCTCCATCTTCTCCAAGTCCTACATAAGTCGGCTTATATATCTAACTTGTAACAGGAATGGATACATAATCCAAAAAAAAACACCGAGTAAAAATTTTCAATTTTCTTATACAATATGATGTGATAAAAATATGTAACTGCAAGTGCACAGTGTCAAGTTGAAGAACTGGCAAGTACAGGTCGAATTCACAGAGACTAGATTAATTTTAATATATTCTTAATATCTATTTTAGGCGAATTAGAAATAAAGATTGAGAGTTGATTAACCAGAATATGAAAACTAATAATGAGGAAACAATTTAGGAATCCGAATCCATTAAATAATAAACATAACAATATAATTCAATCTCTTCAATTTTTATAACTTAATTATGATTTTGATCTCCCTTCCCTTTAATTTAGTAATTTTACAATTAACGTGGGCAATCATAGACTATGAAAATTTAAGGATTAACTATAATCCATCAAAACTTCTTTGAGTAAGCATGGATTATGAAAAACTCATATCTTAACAATAATCTATTAAAACCTCTTAATTAATTTAAATCACATAAGAACTATAAAACGAAGGTATTTCAATAACGAAACATGAAGGCGAAATCAATTAAACATAAAAGTATAAATAATAGAAGAGATGAAAAATATTATCATGGATAATTATTTAATTTCATCTTCATCCTAGATTAAAGAAACTAACTAGACATGAAAAATAAATTAACTAACTAAAATAAAGAAGAAGAAATAAAATAAGAAAACTTCCTTTATTGATGATTCTCCAACAAGCGTACAATGAAAAAGTAATTTAATCTACTTCTACTCCTAACCTAAACTAATACAATCCTCATCCTCCTCCCTCTCTAAAGCAAGAGACCTATTTATAGGAAAAATAAATTTTGAACCCTAATTTAGATTCATTGAACTTGGACACTTTTGTTCCCTTTCCATGTAGGTTTCAACTTCCTAGTGGCAATCAATTTCTCAAAGAGATCTTCTAGATAAAGAGATCTTTTAGATAGACTTTCCTTTCTCTTGTTGGATTTGACTTGCTCGCCAAGATTGTTCCACATCTTTCATTCTCCTTACAGGATTCTTCTTGGATATTTCTTACATGAATAAGAGCATTAAATATCGCTTGATCACCAAGATTTTGACTTTATTGCAATAAATATTAAACTCTACAAAATAAAATAAAACATATTAATTTAATAAACTAATATAATTAAAAGGACAAAATTAGGGATAATAAAATGTATGAATTATGTGTTTATCACAATACCTACCTCTTTCTTGGGCCTGCATTTTACCAACGTTCAACATATTCGGATTGATGTCACATACATATATCTTTGTTTTTTCATATAAATTATCTTTATCTATATCTTGTGTAGATCTGCGTCTACCACTGTTTATAGTTTCTAGGATCCTGAAAGCAACATCCCCTGAAAAATTAGAGAAATTTAAACTCAAGCCAAAAAATACATGCATACAGATTATAGACATTTGAAACAATGATCAAAACTTTATCCATCACACAAACAAAATTATGATTCATTGAGTATTTGATAGATGGAATAGTGAGATGATAGATGAAGAAAGAGTCGGCCGTACCTTTGTAATTGAAAGAGGGGAACATAGAGAATATATATAAAGATGAAAAAACTGGAAAAAGAAAATGGAAAATGAAGAGGAAGAGGCGATTGAACTCTGTGAAAAAGAACAGAAGAGGCATAGGCCAGTTGCTAGATCAATCAAGTGACTCGGGCTAATTTGATGACCAACTAATTAACTTAGTTCAATTTAACCCTGTTTAAATTACTATTGCACATAAAAGTTTGAGAAAAACAGGTCAAACTCGTGAAAACTCGGTAAAATTAATTTTTTGTGGCCCAATTAACGCAATAGCAGGTCACTTTCACACCTTATTATATTTTAGCATTGATATGTATAGAGGACGGATTAAAACATACCTCTTAAATAACATACCTCTCTTAACTAGCATACCTTTAATAAAACTTTGTCGTTTTGGAGATTCTTTTAAAAAACAAAATAATATTAAAAGAGTGGTTCCACTGGCTTTTCTTTTATTTACAAAAATGCCACCCGCGACTCCACTTGTTTTTAAAAGAATCTCCAAAACGACGTATTTTTAATAAAGATATGCTATTTAAGAGAGGTATGCTATTTAAGAGATATGTTTTAGATCCGTTCTAGATATGTATATGTATATACGCATAGGTATTAAATCGTGGATCTTATCGTGTATGAAAAATTCTTGAATCGTGAGGCGTGTATGGTATTGTGAATTGCATTGTAAGATGTGGAAAGACATACAAAACACAATAATTATATATTTAAACATATAGAGAACTTATTTACTGGAAAATAAAGTATATTTTAGCTTTAGTATAATGTTAAAGAAATCAAATGAGTCTATAAACAAATTCTAAGTATTAAAATTATTGTTTGAAGAGTTTAAACTCAAAGGATGTCCAAAATATATTTTGCACACAAATTAAGAAAAGTAAAGTAAAGGTAAGAGAAAAGAAAAGTTCCAAGTTTCCCACAAAATTACATAAAGAGATTAGTTTTTTTTTATATACTAGTGGACCCCACTAAATGACATATTTGTCCCTTATTTTATGTACTTGCCATCCTTTTGAGGACAAAAAATAATTGTACCTTAGGCTATCTTTTTGAGGACAGAGGGAGTATTTATTAAGGAACAAGAGAAAAAATAGCTTATTTTTACTTACAAGTATAAAGTGAAATTAAACCCTAAATTAGAAGTATACTATATAAAATATATAGTATATGTAATTCTTTTTAATTTATATGAAAAATTACTCAAAAAATAATATTTTAATGCTTAAAAATTCATTTCAAGTATTGTAGAGTTTCAAGTAGAGGTTTGGTTTTGCCTAGGCGGGGGTTTTGGCGCCCAATCAAATTGAGGCGGTAGAGAGCCTTATACCTAGACGGGGATTTTAGAGCACGGTATGAGACATGAAAATAAGGCTTTAACACTATTTCTAAGTTTTTGATGGAAAAGGAAAGAATGAGAAACTTAATTTATAACGGAAAAGAAAGGAATAGAAAACTTATAGGTTCTCTTTCATGTTGTTATTGAGTTTATAAAGGAAAAGAAAAGAAAACTTAAGTTTTTCATTTAAGTTAGTAAGTTACACTTATATTAGTTTTATTATGTTTATAACTAGAGGGAACATTAGGGATTATAAAAAAATTATCTTTATGTTATTTAATTTTCCATCCAAATTTGTTCATTTTTGGACAGAAAAGTGGCTAAGTTTTCTGTCCATTTCTTTTTTTTTTGTTCAGTAACAGAGTGTTAATGTGTTATTTTAACTCTTATTAGGTTCAACTCTAACTTAAAAACGCATTGACCGTTTTATGTATCGTATTTGTACGATACGTGCGACGTATATAGATATGTATGTGTTCTTATATATATATATATATATATATATAAATGTGTGTGCGCGTGTGTATATATATATGTATATAAATGTTTTTGTGTATGCATGTATATATATGTATATATTATATATATTGCTGGACAGAGCACATCTAACTGAATCATATCTATTGCCATCCAATTCTACGCAGATGGAATATATTTTATGTGGTTAATGCATGCATTTGGTATGCAGTTCTTTCCTTATGATTCTGTAGTGATACCATTAGTAATCGATATATCTAAAGAAGTGTAACAGAAATGAACTGGAATACATTCTGGATCTTTCAATTATGTCCCTAATTATTGGTTCCCCTAAAGACTACTATTACTAACTAGGAAGAACTTAATGCTCAAGTCCTAACTATGTGGCATGCATTTTATTCAATAAACTTCCATTACTTGAGAGTAGTTCAACGTTTACAGATGAGTACTGAATGGTCACATACCAAAATTATTATGCATGTGTCTCGAGTCTTATTCAACTCCTCAACATTTAAACCCACCACCTTTCTCCACTCCATTCTCTTCACCATTTCTCTTAAACTCAGGTATCCCACTAATAACAAATCTGTCAATATCATTGAAGGTTTTTGACTTCTCTAATTTGTTCTCTCAAACTCCAGCAAGTCATTCCACAGCTTCACCACAGTCTTTACATCAGCATGGTCACAAATTCTTGCAACAGTGATATGGACTACTTCTTTACACTAGCTAATTTTCAAATCCAAACTAATCATCATACCATTTTAATGGACTTTACAACCGTATCCCTTCTTTGATCAGTACTCTTTTTCTTTGGAAAGAATTGGGCTCACGTCACATGTCTTGTGTGCGGATTTTTTCGCAGTCGACTTTCCCTAGATCCTTGGGTGTACTGTTAAAGATTCCCTAAACACCCTCCAGTTTTTGAGAGCAAGCTAAACACTTGGTTAGTTTGCAGCTGAAAGTTTCAGCAGGTATGGTTTGTCATGAATATCATACTTGAGGGACCCTCAGTTTTTAAAAGCAAGCTGTGCACTTTGGGTTATTTTGAACTGAAGTCGGGTTTGATCTCTCCCGATTTGTGTACTTGAGGGATAACTTTGTTTAAATTAAAATGTTAGGGACTATAATGCCTCATGTTACATACTTTGAGCGAACTTTTTTATAATGCCTCATGTTACTTTAGGGACTATAATGCCTCATGTTACGTTAGGGACTATAATGCCTCATGTTATTATGCAAAATTTGTTAATATTGGTATAATGGGTTTTTATGTTATAAAATTATTACCTGATGCTTGGACTACAGGTCAAAGTTTATTTGTACACAAGAAATGACTAGATTGATGTGTGTGGAAGGAGTTTCTTTACCTGTTTTCTGACATTAGTTTTTGTAGTTTTCTCGTGTATTTGGATGGAGGAAACCATCCCTGTCCCTTCTTAAAGAAAAAACTTATTTTATATTGTGCTCCTGCTTTTCCCTTGCTTTGGGCTTTCAGTGGAGTCACGTACTTTGTCTGTGTAGTGATATTTACCCTTCCCTGGAGAGGATTTGCCTGGAGGGAACTCGAGCTGAGTCAAAACTTGCTGTTTCTGCAATTGCTGCGTTAATTGGTTCTTCTGAGCAATATATTTTCTCAGAGTTATGCAAGGTTTGGTTTTCTAAACCTGATTGGCATATATGTAATTTCATGTTCTTTACAAAACAATAACTTTACATGTATTTGGATCTGACTCTGGGCATCTGAATGTGAATGGAAGTATGAGTCTTGATCTTTGTCTGCTTGTGGCTTAAATTTATTACTGTTACTGAATTATCATTTGCTGTTTTCCATTGAAGAGAGACATTTTCTCTTGGTCATTTTATTTTCATTCAGCTGCATGATTGAAACTTTGTGTTCATTTCTTTCCCTTTGTTTGGTTTGGGTAGCAAGTAAATAGATTGTCAAATGAGGTAATTTAAGAATTTGCTTGCCCTTAACACATTATGATCTTTCTTCGCTTTTATTATGTATGATTAGGCCTATAGGTGTATGATTTCTGCTTTAAAAAGTGTGAGCCTTGTGATCACTACTAATTTTTATTTGGCTATCTTCATTTATTTTGTATTCCAACTTGTCTATGCTCAGTTTCACATGCATGATGTCTTCGACATAGGAATACCAATTATAACCTGTTTGCACCATTATATTTGAAGCTATTGGGAATTTTATACTTGTTAATGTGTTCCATCATGTGAGGGAGGGAATGGGGTGAGCCTTGAACCTGCTCTCTACCGTGGGTGGTGGGTCCTTCGCCTTACTGGGCTACTGGCTTGGTCTTGGAGCTTTATATTCTCAGACATGGCATGGTTTGGGACACTTTTACTAGAGTGATTCTAGTATGGTTTCATTAGGCAGTGGTGGCACGATTCCTGAGTTTCTAAAGCTGTTTTACATATATGATAGTTTGTGCATTTTAATCTTACTTTACTTGTTATTGGCATTTTGTTTAACAAATTTTTTGTACTTGGAAATTATCAAACTTATTTTTGTTTTGTTTCTTTTCTAGACACTTGTGGATGCTTTACACAATGGGCAAAATATTCCAACTGTGTTGCAGTCCTTGGGCTGTATGGCACAACATTCTGCTCCATCATTTGAAGCCCGAGACAAAGAGGTTACTCAATATATTGTTCAGAAAATTTTCCAAGTAACTGATCCATTTTCACATTTTAACTAATTTATTTCTTGCTATGCTGTTGTAATAGGAAGATTCCTCCAGAATATCCAAAATTACTCACTTGCTTATTATCTTCCCTATCTTTGCTTAGGTGGAAATATCAGATAATCTAGGTTCATTTGATAAGGCTTCTGATGGTACCAGTTTCTGTAAATTGAAGGTTGGTATTGATTTAGAGTAAACATTGAAGTGTCAATATGTCCATAATTTTCACTGGGTGACATTATGAACTTTTGGACTATCTTTTGTCTAATTTCGACCTCTCATCTACTTGTTGTATATGTACACATGTCATGTAGATCAGCCCAAATGTGGTTGATATACTTGATGCATTCAATTAAAACCATATGAATTCTTAAAGAAGCAGCGACTGTATCTCCAAAATGGGTTCAATTTTCTTAATGAAGAAGTCATAAGTTTTTATCTGCATACACTTTTGTATTCAGGTTCCAGTTTATTGGCTTTTCCTTTGCAGAGTTTTGGGCTTAAAGCCCTTGTCAAGAGTTTTTTGCCACATCAACGTACTCATGTTAGTCGTCAAATTAATAAATTGCTGCAAGAAATACTGCAAATGCTTCAGAAGGATGATTTTTCTGATGGTACAATCTCATGGTATGGTTTCTAAATTATTAAGTGATGCTGATTTCATTCTCCAACTTGCAGCCTTCCTTTTCCTCATTGAATTATTGTTCTCTGAGCTCTAATTTGAATACCAACTAAGAAATTAATATATACAAGCAAATACAGGAAATGTATATTAATTTGTCTAAGGGTAGCCAAAAATAGAGTGTTCAGTTTAGAAAGGAGATATTGGTCTCTTTTTTTTTGCACATAGTTAATCCCAAACTGAGCCTGGTGGAACAAAAGTATGCTGCTGCCTTATACTGAGCCTGGTGGTGAATAAATGACCAATGGTATTCTGTGCCTTTATCATCACTTCTATATACTTAAAATAAAATACTACATTTCTTTGTTTCCCCCCTTCTCCTGTCATCAATTCACTATAGTACTGTTTCACAAATCATATTTGACTTTGTAGAATATAAGGGAACCTTATTCAGTGCCAGATTGTCATAATCAAATCATGTGATCAGAAAATTTGATTACGAATCATGGGCATAGAAAGGGGCCATTATCATGATATCATGCCGCTATGCTAGCATGGGAACTTAATAATGGTATTATGTAGACACATTCAGCAAAATGGAGAAAAATATGTTAGATAAGAAATTAGTGCTGCATGAGGACTCAACACATTATTCTGACATCTTTCCCTTTTCACTTATATAGACTTGGACTACAATTCTATAGTGTTCCCCTCCCCCTGGTCATCAAATCTTTGCTATACTGTTTAGCAGTATAAATTATATTGTGCTGATTATATCGGAATGATCCAATTGACACAGGATACATGTCAAAGTAGCTTACTATTCTTTATGGGTTATACTTATGGTTAGTTAATTATATAATTAGATTTGGAATTCAAACTGGGTTATGATGTGATTCAAGGATTTTAGGAATTATTGTTTATCTAAGTTGATTTGGTAAGTTAAGTATTTTTAACACTTACTTTCCTAGTAAAGATTGGTGTAGGGTAATTGGATATCTCTTAGTTGGATTACTAGTCCTAGTAGTATTAGGTCTTATATTAGTCTTTATATAAGCATTGAGTTCTGCACAAGTTAGTTTCAGGAGTTACGTTATTTGAGAATAATGCTGCGCCATTGTCTACAACTTCGTAATTCCCTTATGTGGGTGAAGCACTCTTCCACTTCCCCCTTATCTTATTTGTGTACTCGTCTTACATCACTAATTCAGTGGCTGATTGTCATAATGAAAACTTATGATCAGAAAACCTGATTACAAAATGCCTGGTTATGCTAATAATACAAATTTTAGAATAGTATTACGAATGCAAAAAATGCAGAGAAATATGTTATATAAGAGAGACTATCTTTATGACAACTTAATCAATACTTTATGACTAACCTTGAAGTTTTTTACTTATGAAACAATATAATTCTGTTTATATATTAAGTTGTGCAATGCACGAAAAAGTAGAGGACTCAGGTGTATGCTTTGTTATGCTCGCTAGTATAGTGTATGTTTGAGGTCCACATCTCCCTCACTTAAATGCTTTCCTTTGTTGAATAAAAAGGAAAACTCATGTTATGATTACAACAATTTATTATTATTTGGTTATATCTCTCACATATAATGTCAAATCTGCTTTGCCTTGTTGTGAAGAGAAGGCAATGGCATGATACCCACTTTTGTAATGACACCCTAATATTCATGGATATTTACTTTTTTAATGTTCCATGACCTCTAGGTTGCTGGTTTCCCATACTTGGAGCTGAAAATATACCTTTGTTGTTGGTAATTCAGGAATATTGTTAGCCTACAGGTGCTTCAGCAGGGTACTTTAACTGGTCTTTAGAATACAAACATTCTTTTGATGCATCATTGTTGAGTAGTGTTTCTTAGTTTTATGCTTTTAGCCATGATAAGTGTTAGATTTATAAAATAGGCCTAAATCTAGCGCATGAAAACATCAACTCTAACCCAAAATCAGTTGGACTAAACATACATTCTCAAGGTATTCATTATTCAATGTTGGACAAGTTATATACTCTAACACTCTCCCTCGTAACCCATATTGAGGGTTGCACGTGGACACACATTTAGAAGAAATCTAGTAAATCACGGGTAACGATTGGCTTAATTGATAACAATGTTCTAAATATCCCACTTAGTCCGCTTAATCTTTGCCTAGGCGCTAGGCGGGTTTTATTAAGGCAAGGCGCCTAGGCCCCGTCTAGGAGGAATCAGACATATACCACATTAATTTAATAAAGGCTTTGAAGTTGTACAATACTTGAAATAAATTTGTTAAGCCTTAAAAGATTTTAAAAAATTACATCTACTATGTTTTGTATAGTATAAACTAACAAGTATATATACAACAAAAAAATAAATGGAAGAGACCGTCTAAGAAAACGCCTAGGCGCTAGGCATCCCCTCTGCTTGGCAATTTTTAAAACATTGATTGATAAGTGACCACTAGTTAAGAAATTAGTAACTTTGACCTTTAAGAAATAGATTACAAGTTGGTAAGAATGAAGGGGTCAAGAAGAGTGTTATAGACCCGCTTTAGATACCACATTAGATTTATAAAATGAGCCCAAATTTAATATATTAAGACATCAAGCTCTCTAATCTAAAACCAATTGACAATGGGAAGTGTTGGCCTTCATCATTATGTACTTGACATACTTTCTCGAAGGTATTCGTAAATTTTGGTCTATCCCTCACTCTTCTTATATATTCTTCATCTTGATACAAGATACCTCTTCTCAACGTTGTATCTATAAGCGAACCTTTGATATGACCAAACCATCTCAACCAATGTTATCTCATCTCCTCATCGATCGGTGTTATCCCAACCTTCTTTCATGTATTCTTATTTTTGGTCCTATCTAATCTTGTATGATCGATAGTGTATTCTTATTTTTGGTCCTATCTAATTTTGTATGGTCATCCATCGATCTTAACATTCTCGTTTCAACAACTCTCATTTTTTATTCATCATGGTTATCAAGGCGATGGACAGAGTGCAAGGCGAGGTCATGCCTTAGTGACGCTCAACACATGTAAATTTTCCAAAAACATCAAAACATAGTCAGGCGACACAAAACACAAAAATGGACAGTTCAATGAAATCCTAGTAGACTGAAAGAAATCTGATGATGGAAGATCTCACGCGCCAGAGTGAGGAGGCACATGTCATTGGCGATGAATTTCTTGGCGTTTCACGGTAGCGCGTGGGAGGTTTTAGCATGTCGTCAAACCAACCACCATGCTCTCCTAGTGCAAACGATTCTTCTAATATGTTAATTTGTTGCTGGGATCCTTTTTCTGAGTTGGCATGTATGATAAAGAGCTGAGTTGAGTTATTTTTTTTATAACTCGCACATGGGGTGTATGGTGAGTGGTGACTATTTTGAAAGTCATTAATATAACATGTGGGTGAGGAAATTTGTGGACTGTTATGCTTTTATATTAATTGTGCTTGGTCACTTTAGCTAATGACCTCAAATGGAGGACAACTAGCTGCCACTTCTTATCTTAGGGCATGTCTGGCATTTTGGCAATAGGGCTTTAGAAACTTTAAAAAGTAGTGTGTGTGTGTGTGTGTATATATATATATATATGTATATATGTATATACATACCTTTATTTCTTTTTCTTATACTTTTGTTTTTTTCATAATTACAATATACTAATTCCATGTACTATTAATATACACATACTTTTGTATTAAATAATTTAAGTGTACTTTCTGCTCTATTTATTATATATATATATTATAAATGTATAATTTATACACTGTTATCGACTTATCACCATAGGGATGCATAGGCGGGCGACTTATTGCCTAATAAGCATAGTTGTTAAGGCGTCACCTAGGCGACGCCTAGGCGTCCAGACGATGGAAAATTGATACGGCGATGGGCGCCTTGAGGTGGAACTGCTAAGGCGTGCGTCTTGAGATGCCTTGGGATGCCTAGGACGCCTTGAGACGCCTTAGCAACTCTGGCCCAACCAAAGTATTTTACCAATTCTGATCCATTAACCCATGACCCATTGATTAAAAACCAGGGAGAAAGGAAATATTACCCTAAAAAACTTATCAGTAATCGGATTCGACACATCTTTATCAGACTACATATTTGTGATGATTAGTTGCAACTTTATTTTTTATGTGGTGTTTGTTGAATTCTTCATTTCTTTTACTAATTTTTAATATCAAGTGTTTAGTTTTTGGATTGTTATTGCTAAGTATTTACATAATTATGCCTTTAATGTTATTTCATAGTTTTATGTTTTGAGTTTTAATGTATATGAAATTTTATTGTCAATATACTTGTTAAGTAAAATAAATAATATATAAATTGCATATTGTAAACGACTTGTCGTCATGCGGACGCCATGACGGTGGCCTTGTCGCCTAAGTGTCCAGGCCGTCGGCTACCGCCATGATTCGCTGTGGCGCTGTGACAACTTTGCTAATAAGCGCTTAAGCTCCTGGCCACTGTCTCATCTCGCTTTAGGCGTCTTGACAACTATGGTCTTCATGTTGCTTCTTGATTGCCCAACATTCAACTCTATATAGGCATCACCCTAGTTAATTTCCTATTGTTTTTGTCAATTATCTTCCTTCCAAATCTTTTCTTATATCACTTCACTTCATCCACCCTGCTCTAGTCGTGTAGCTTACATACTCGTCAACATCTTAGATATATTTGAAACATTCTTGTCATTCCATTTATGCAATTTTGTTGGCTTTGTTGTTCAATATTAAAAAATTAATAATGTCATAGTTCGGTTATCATAGTTGGCATGGTGTCACGGCGAACAGTAGTTGACTTGCTAGGACGCCTAGGTAATAAGGTGTCTGTCAGGCGTAGGGGTGAAAATGATCCTGAGTCGATCCGAACACCCTAATGCTCAAGCTCGACTCAGATCAAAAAATTTGTGCTCAGGTTCGACTCGAATTCGAATTGATAATTTCCAAGGTTGCTCAAGTTCGACTCGATTAATTACTCGATACTACTCGGCTCGAAGTTACTCGACTCGTTTTCACAACGAGTAATTCTCGAGCCTTTCTATTCGAGCTCGAGCCTGAAATGGATCACACCAAAATGAGACATAAAAATGAAAAATTAGAAAAACTTTATTTTCATTTATATATAAAAATACATGTGTTACAAAAATTACAAAGATAAATTCTCAATATTAATTATACTATGATACAAATTCTGGTAACATCTTTACATCAAGGCAATAACTTTAAACAAAAGCAATTCATGAGTCATGACTGCAAAGTCCACTAATTTTACTTTAATTATATATTTGATATTTTACCAAGGAAAAATCAAGCCAACATGAAATAATATCACAATAGACCTGAATTACATATTTTACCTGCACTTGGTGAAGCCTGGAATGGACACCACCATCACTCAATAACCCAATGAGGTGCAATGTGCCACTTTCAAAGGATTCCTTGATGTACTTAAAACCCTCACCATCGTAGATTTTTCCAGACTCAAGAGCAAGGTCACAAAGCTTTGCACTACACAGGAACAAATCCATTCCAAAGTTAGTAACTCATGATCTGTGTTAAAATGTAATTTTGCAATAAAAGATAAATCTGATCGGTACCCACTGTTTTTCCCGAATGCAGAGTGCTGGGAATTCAATTAAAGCATGAAGTATATAAAATGAAAAGTTAACTTCCACAGAGTCATTTGAATTTTTTCTTACTTCATTACAAATAGTATGTGAAAGAAGAGAAGTATGAAGGCCAAAAATACTTGCATTCGAAACTGTATTACATATCCACCATATCTTAGAAGTTACATCCAGAAACTGCTATGAAATCATACATGTATTCCCTTAACATACCTGAGAACTTGGAGGATACAAAAAGAGAGTCTACTTCATGGAAAGCAGCTGACTCCTAAACTTTTATATATATAACAATGTTTGCATTCGTTCAACCACTACTAAACTTTAGACTCAGCTGCATGGAATTCACTAGTGTAAAACAGATCTTGATTCCGAATTTCTCTTCCTCGCACGCAACAGTCCCAAAATAAGAACACTACCATCAAACTTATTTAAATAGTATAATGAGATTTGAGAAAGAGAAGTATACCTTTTTCAAAGAATCCATAGTGGGTGTATCGGCAACAGAGATGCAGTTAAACTGATTGGGTTTGGCTTCACCCGACCCATCCAAAACCACCATAGCCACGACCTTCCCCTTTGGGAGCTTTGGGTGATCCGTCAATTTCCATGAAAATCCTGAGCTACCCATCTCTCTTCCTATACGTATGTGTTAATCATGCACTATTCTTGAATCTAATCAAATACCCTTCACAAAAAAACAACAGAGAATTCAAATCAGAAAATAACAATCGACCAAACTTGTCAGATCTACATCATGAACAAACACGCGCATATATAGAGAAAGAGGGCCAGAGGGGTGAGAGAGAAACCTTCTGGATCCAATTACAATACAAACAACTGTATGCGTCTTTTGGGAAATTAGATTTTAGTGATTCTGAGATTGAATCACTAAATTTTCATGTATCCAGCCTCTTTTGTGGGATGGATTCAGTCATCAGTTCTCAAATCGCACACCCCCTCGAAACTATATACTCTTAATTTCTATGTAAACGAAGAGTCGAGACTGAAGTGAATCGAGACTATCGACTATCGAGTAAACCTTTCCACTTCAGATATTAAGGATCGAGTAAGTACTGAACCCCTAAACGAGTAGGTTCATCGAGTAAGGATCGAGTATGGATCAGATGAAAGAGGTTAGTTCGAACCCTAAAATAAGCGAACACTACTCTGCTCAGATTCGAGTTCAGTATTATATCCCAAAAATGAGCTTTGGCCCATATTCGACTCGGATGGTTAACGAACCCGAGACCCGGATCATATTTTTGGTCCGAATCCGAATCAGGTAACGAGTTACCCGGATCGATTTTCACCCCTAGTCAGGCGTCTGTATGGCGACAAGTTAATAATTTGCAATTTATACATTATTTATTTTACTTTAGAAGTATATTGAACAATAAAATTTAATATACATTAAAACTCAAAACATAATAACAAACACTATGAAATACAACGAAAAACACAATTATATGAATACTTCACATTCAAAATTCAAAAATAAAACACTTGACATTAAAAACTAGTAGAATAAGTTAATAAACACCACGTAGAAAATAAAGAATCAACCAAGTCATCACCTATCACACAATACAGGTTTGATAAGTAATAAAATTACACCACATAGCAAGTTCATGGATTATGATGAGTTATGGGTAAAAAAAATGACTTAATCACTTAACTTGGGCCAGCTACCAAGGTGTGCGCCTTGGCAGCTCGGTCGTCCAAGGTGTCACCTTGCCCTTCTCCAGTGCTATGACACCTAAGGGTCGTCTAGGCGACGCCATGACAACTATGTCGGTTATATTTAGTCGAACGATGAATTGTTATTCATTAACCAACAAAAGTTAAAATCACTCTATGATTAGCTGTGGCAGGCCAGAGCTGCTAAGCATGGGCTTTGACAGGGAGGATTTCATTTTGGTATTACTTGATTTGTTCCCTTCATTTTATTATAATATCTAATCCTATTAAAGAAATGTTGTAATTATCTGTTGATATTAGATTAGTTGCTTATTTTCTTATTTCCCCCCATTTATATGAGGTACTGCTTATACTAAATCTGCTAGCAGTTCTCTGCTTATTTGTGCTGTGTGCTTTTTTTTGTAATGCAGTGAAACTGACAGGTTTCAGATCAGATTAGCTGCTGCAAAATCTGTTCTCCGGCTTTCAAGAAGATGGGATTTGCATATATCACCACAGATTTTCCACCTTACAGTTTTGATGGCCAAGGTACCCAGTCTGCCAAAACATGTTTTGATAAAGTTGTTTATTTATTATCTTTAAACACATTATTTTGATTACAATGATATATATATATATAAGGCAATGTTCCATAGCATGTATTTGCTATGGATCAAAAAGGGGCAAATACCATCTTTACCTTCCATTACAAAGAGCAACGGATGGGATTAAAAAGAAGCTTAAGCCGTCCGCTAGATATACTAGCGGACTTGATTAAAAACTTTCTTTGACGAATTTACCCCCATCAAGGCCAAAGCCAACGAATTTTTTTAAATGATCAAAATCGAACATTCAAGCATGATACGTCGAATTAGAACCAGGGTTTGATTCAGATCCTGCGAGCTTGTTTACAAATTACTTCAGGGTGAAAAGTTGTTCAATCGTCTGCGAAGCTCCTCTACAAACTTTCTTCTTGGGACTTCCTCGTCTTTATTGGCTGCCACATCTTTTAATTTTACAATCCCTTCATTAAATTCGCGCTCACCAACAATTACCATCCAAGGGATCCTTGAATCTTTGGCACGATCAATGTGCTTCATCATTCTTTTGTTTAACAGGTACTCTGCTTTCAAATTGGCAGCCCAACATTCACTTACCAGTTCAGCAGCTAGCGATAGATCATCCCTTAGAATGCTTACCAAGATCTGTTAATTAAAAATGAAATTAATTTAGTACATCATAGACAAACTTCAACCTTAAGAGTAATGTGTCGTCCATTGGAATTTCCACTTCCATTTGGATCACGTGTTGCTGTTGCTTCGGTGCTGCTGTTACTTTGCTTTGTTGTTGCTTCAGTTCTGTTGGGGTAATTAAGTTGAGTGGGGGTATAAACGGCCAAATGTGTAGTTATTCAGTCCGCTAGTATATCTAGCGGACGGGTTAAGCTTCTTTTTAATCCCATCCGTTGCTCTTTGTAATGGAAGGTAAAGATGGTATTTGTCCCTTTTTGATCCATAGCAAATACATGCTATGGATCATTGCCCATACATATATATATATATATATATATATATATATAGGGTCCGTCTCTCTAGCGAACCATAAGGAGCGAACTCAAAACGAACCGGCTATAGCGACGGTTTTTTTCATCGCTATAACATAGAAAGTCGGTTTTTATGCTATAGCGACGGAAAAAACCGTCGCTATAGCCAGTTCGTTTTTAGTTCGCTCCTTATAGTTCGCTGGAGAGCCTGACCGTATATATATATATATATGTATATATGTATATATATATATATATATATGTATATATATATATGTATATATATATATATATATATATATATGCAAGTTAATTTATTAGACAATAGACGCACACAAAAAAAAACAAAAACATGTTGACCAGCTGCGGATTACAAAAAAGAAAACTTGTGGAGTTTTTTGTGGATGAGTTATAAAGTTAGTACAGTAGTTATATTTGTAAACAGGGTGCCATTAATCCTTTGTTGGTAGCCTTGTCAAATTTATCTAGGTACTTGTTTGAGCTCCTTCCGTTCCAAGTTCATTTTAATTAATTATATATTGTAGCCACTATAGTTCCTGCTAAGTTTCTCTTTTACTAATTTTTGGTTTCATGCCACAATTTTAGGACCCGTCGTCTTTGGTAAGGAGAAAGTTTGTTGATAAAACATACAAGCTTTTGAAGGAGCACACTATTCCTTGTAGATATGCTTGTGCTTTTGCATTGGCTGCTTCAGATTCTGAAAAGGATTTACAAGAAGATGTAGGGCTTCTTCTCCTTATTATTTCCCTCCTTATTTGGTATAACTTTTTTCAGTGTATTACTAATGTGTGCTGACTGCCTCTTCATCTTAGTCACTGAAATATATGGCAGAATTTATAAGGGATTACAGTATAGAAGCTCATTTGGTCCCAAATGCGGCAAATAAGGGAGGAATGACAGATGACCCAGTGTACATAGTGGTTTTCTTGATCCACGTTCTTGCACATGATAGAGGTTTTCCCCCTGAAGGTGAAGATGAAGAAACTTTTACTCAGTTTTGCAGGTAACTGGTATCTTTGGTGAATTGCAGGTTTTTAAATATAAGTATCAGAGTAATGGAAATATGCTGAACTGATTTTTCTCTCTTCCTTTTGCAGTCCACTTCTTTTAACCTTGCAGGCTTTAGTAAATACTAATTTTGTTGATGGTGTTAAGCATGTGAACAATGCTGTCTCAAATTTAAAAAGTATTTTTAATGCTATTAAGAGGGCGGACGATGCTGTCAATGCTCAGGCAACTCCTGTAAGTTTTCTCAAACCAGACAACTTCTCTGTGGTATTGCCTTATCAATACTAATACTAGGGTTTATGATATTGCAGAAGCTGCATACTCTAGCAGACTTTGGAATCTCTTTTGTAAACATCATTGAAGAATAGTAGTGTCTCTAATTCTCATTCTCCGAGTCTTATTTTGCTGCCATCATCACTCTACAAAATAAGTCTTGCCAAGAAAAGAGAGGCAAGATCAAAAATTTGTTTCTGTTGTAAACTCTGATTTTTTATTATTAAATAATGTCATTCTATAAATTTTTCTTTACAGGCTCATTTAAGTGGCTCTGACAGAAATATTTCTGAAAAAATCCCTCATGGTTTTGAATCAGAGATCTCATGTGTATGCCTCTAGTGTTACCTCATAGTTATATTTGTTTACTGGTTCATGGTTCTTCGCAAGCTTATTTAGTACTAATGAACTTGTTTATAATATGTAAAGCCTGTTAGGAATCTCACTAAACGCGACAGGAAATTTCAAGAGGAATTTTCAGTGTCAGATGTCATAAAATGTAGCTCATTGAACCTGGATCTGTGCAAGAAAGTTGATTTGATAACGAAAGGGATAATTGAAACGGACGAGACTCCCAATGCACATGGAAAGAAGCAGCACGAGAGTCTTAAGCAAAAAGTGAATTCTAGTGGAATACAAAACCCAGTTTCTTCTTCAAGCCTACCTAGATCAGCTGGGTTGCATAGTGAGTTCTCTGTTGATGATGAACTTGATGGGGAGGAGCCTAGAAACTGTGAGCCGGTTGTCGGAAATGAACTGCTTCCATCTTCTTGTGATTCTGTAGCTATGAAACATTCAGTAGCTCAGAATGAAGATCTGCCAAGTTCTGATTCACTACATAGAAATGATACGTTAACAAAATGTAACAGTATGATTGTGGAACCGTCCAAGTGTTTGAAAATCAACCATAATGATGTTTGCAGCTCAAAGGTACTTTGTAGTTTGAACCTTGAAAGTTGTGTTTATTCATCTGTTATCTTTTAAGAAGTATCAAAAACTAGAAGAAAAAAAAGTATCTTGCTTCTCTTACTATTAGATATGATAAGTTGCACTATTATGTTAATTGAGCTAAAAAATTATGATGGGTCAAATGTTTTTCATGTACATCACCTTAATTTTGAGTCGCATCTTAGTGAAACTACACACCATTAGATAGTTTGATTTATTAGTTGAGATTGCATGTCTTGGGCAGCATTTAACATATCTTTTACTTCTTTTATCGGGTTTCAGGAGCATAGTTATATTTAACAAATTATGTAAACGTGTCTATGTATCACATTAAATTCTTGTGTGCATATATCACCTCACCTAACTTTTTTTGGGGGTGAGGATACTTGGACTCCAATTTGTTCAACTTTTTTTTAATATAATTTTTTTATAGAGAGCATATTTGGATTAAATTACATTTGTGTTGGTCTATGCTTATTAGATTGATTAGGAAATTGGAAGTCAAAACGCTCATGGGTGACTGAATACCAAGTTTACCAATTTAAATTCGAGTCGGTTTATGTTTCTTATTCAGTTTGGATGATGTTTCGTCTCATACATAATTTGTTTTCTTTATTTTTACAGTAGATCCTATTCTTTCTTCCAATCCAAGTTTGCAAATAATTTCCCTTTATTTTATATATATTTTCTTCAATTCTATATAGCATGTTGTTGTGCATTGTTATACCAAGATTTACCATCAAGAAGTCCATGTTTCAGTTCCCCTTAGATATTCCAAGTACTATGCTTTCAAAGAAACAAGTTAGCTATAAACTAAGGGAGGGATGTATAAAATTTAAGCCTATACATTGTTTCTGCTTATCATCATTGCTCACCTTATGTTTATCCATACGTTAATTTTCAGCAGTATGAATGCATTATTGAAATCTGTTATAAACCTAAATAAAGATGTATTGGTCAACCCGTCACCCATTAATTTCCAGATCTGAATTCTCGGCGACTAATTTTTGCAGAATGTTTTATACAGATTGTGTCCGACAATGGGGAGGTTGAAGTGTTAAGCTTGGAAAATGAGATCTTTTGGGAGACTACAAGTCATGGTTCAGTTTCGCTAAAGGTAAACTGAAATTATGTGATGGCACCAAGTGCCTTTGAACTTGGACACCAAGTTGCACTCAGATTTGTGTTTTTGGAACAACAGTGACAAATTTATATTTCTTACTTAAATGGATTCATTTTATTTTAATTTAACAATATAAAAATACTGAAGTTTTCTTACATTTTCAGTTCTCAATATAGTTGCTACCATTATTTACATAAACAATTTACACACACACACAATATTTATATATATATATATATATATGGTAAAAAATTAATAATGCCAACTTACTCCCTTCCGTTCCTAAATTAGAGAATACATTTTCCCGTTTTTTTTTCTGAAATTATAGATACATTTTAGTTTAAGACAATAAAAGTTTGCTCTATTACCAATTTACCCTTCAAAACTAGCGTACATATTGAAGCTTGCTTACATTTAGAAATGTGAGAGTTAAAATACATTATTCATTGGTACCCTTATGCTATCAATTATATAGGTGTTAGAAGATCCATATCTAAATACACAACTAAAAGGTCATTCTTCGTAGTTTTTGTTTTATTTTAAAAAATTTATAATAGCCATGGATACTCTAGTTTTTTGATTGATATAGTTGATTTGCTTGCAAAAAAAGAAAAAGATATAAATCTCATAGAATGAAAATGGATGTGAAATCAATGACTTGAAACCCTTTCCAGATCACAAAACAGTAACCTAGAAAGGAGTAATATAGGAGAGATTATATATATATATATGGGAGAGATCATCATATCCTAAATGATTACCATTGACAAATGAACTGTAATACACTTGAAAGTATAAGCTAAACAGTATACTCATAAACCACAAACAAAATATAAGACTTTCCTTTAGGGGGTAAAGGGCGGAAAGGTGAAAAGGAGGGAAAGAAAGAAAAAACTAGAAAACAAAAAACATATGTTTTATTTTCTGAACGATTAAATTACCCTTTACTGTTACATCTTTTTGTTATTTCACAATTAATTAAAAGACAAAATTCTTGTTATTGTATAATTTCTCTTAAATGTATATTAACTAAACTCCCTAATTGGCTAAGTTCACCTTAATTTGACATTATTGTTTACTCTGTTCCATTAAGGTCAGAATTTGTATTCATGTTTATCCTTTGCCATTGATTTTTGTTATAGTTAAAAACCAAACAGGTTAGTTAATTTCTTTGAATGAATTTTTTTAAAAATAAAATAAAATTGAGCATCATCTTCATCTGACAAATACATTCCTACATCATATAACGTTACTAATATAGTCTAATTCTATTTGATTTTTGTATGCCAGTTAGATTAGAATTTTGCATCAGCTCAATTTTGGAGAAATGTCATCTTTTATCCATTCGCAAGAATTACATTTTTCAAATTATTTGATTGTTTTTTATCTTAAATTGTGGATCTTTTCACTAACAAGAATGTAATGTTAATACAGGATTCAAGGAGTTTCCAATCATCGAACCTGTAAGTCATTTTGGTTTTTAGTAAACATGTTTTATATGTTTGATCTATTATATACCATGTTATTCTTTTAAAATCTTCAAGGGTTTCTGTATCTGACATTCCAAACAGAAAAGTGCCTGTGTATTTTTTTCGGGGGGAAGGAACACTTTATATCCAGCATTTTATTTTATTGGCACTATTGAATGAAAGATATTTGGAATGTCTGAAAATATGGCATTCACAACCTCTAGAACAGTAGTGTTATTTATATTCACTCTAAATGATTTTGAGATACCGTTGAGCTTAAACTATGATTTGATTCATTAAAACTACAAGTACATCTCACTTTGCTATATTATATCTTGTCATGTGTTTCTCCTTGCCATATTGTACTTTCTATTTATCATCTTTTGCTGTAGCGATATTTTTACACTCTGTAACTTTTGTCTTTAACACGTTTGTCCAAACTCAGATTTAACTATATTGACAACTACTACAAAGAAATTAAAAGGAAAGTGCAACTCATTTTCTATCTCTTATTTAATGTAATGCTGTTGGTTATGAATCATATTGCCTAGTGAATGTTCTGCAAATGGGCAGGTGCTTTCAGTTATGGCTTTTAGCAAAATATGATGGAACCAAATTGATGAGTTTCTGTTTCTGTTTCTGTTTCACGTAGACGAGTTTTCTTTTTTTAGCTGATAAAAGGATCCTTTCTGTTTTTGTTTTGTTTTTTTTCTGTTATTTTGCTTTCTATTTTTTGTGTTATCATTTATGACTTGCTACAGTGAGCGTGAGGAGTATTCCACCATTAGCAGTCCAATGGAAATTGTTGATGCATTTAGCGGTGATGCTTCCCAACAAATGCAGAACTCACCAAAGAAGGAAAATAGTTATGCTCTAAATAGAAAGCTCCCTCCGGCAGGTACCATCTTTTACATTTTTTGTTTTGTTTTTGTATTTTGTATTTTGTATTTATTTTAATGTTACGAGATTTGCTTCTGTAGTTTGTCTTAGTTGTCAGGGTTGCAAGTCATTTGATGTTTTTCATATCAATATGTCAAATTAATCATCTCTTGTAGGTCATTTATGAGCTAGGTGTCTCAGTTTTCCACTAAAAGGTGAGAGTTTGTTGGACATAAGAGTGGCCATTTCAAGGTTTCCCTTTTTTTTATTGAACTAATTTACATTTTAAAACTCTCTCTAGAACAACTTCAAAATAAATAAATAAATCAAGTTGGGTTAGGCTGAATCCATATGAAAAAAAGACAGAAAAGTAAGGGATAAAAATAGGAAAATGAAAAATAAAATAAAAAATATAACATAAATAAATAAATAAAAATTATACATAAAGAATAAAAATGCATAAGAATAGAAAAATAAATTAAATAATAAAAACCCACTGACATATATATAAGAGTTTAAATTTGATGCACTAATAGCGCATACACGACGAGCGGGTTTAGGATCATGACACGTTATTAAAATAAGAGTAATTTTGTTCAACTTAAGTACTTCATTAATGATGTATTATAATTCTAATACCGTTCGTGTATACATTGACTGTGTATTAAACTTTAATTCTATATATACATAGATACATGTATATAAAAAGTTAAAAAGAAAACAAAAGAAAACAAAAAAGAGTTGTTAATTGTGTATGTTTATATTTTCTACCAAAAACTGTAGTGAAATTTTGTACTATGATATCGTTTGTATGGGAAAGGCACAATGAAAAGTAAAATAGAGTGGTTTATTACAAGCAGCCAACGACACACCAATCAAAAGCTTGGGCATAAAGCCTAGTAAAATTATTAAAGACTTTTTTTTTTTTTGCATTTTGATATATTATTTTAGGAAACAGTAAACTTCTTTGATTAATTTATGGTCAATTCCATTATATCTGATGCAGTAAAAGGGAACAAAGGACGGGGAGTTTCGGTTAATAAATCAACCTCTGAAGTCATCATTGCGAATCAGGATGTGGTAAGAACTACAAGCTCTGCCCTTAATCTTATCCTGCATCATTTTTTTCCTGAAGATCAGTAGGTGACCGTCTTTTAACGACTTAAAATCATAAGTTGCTCAAATCCTCGCGTAGTTGCATTTGGCTTTTGCCAAGTCTCATTGTTGTATTAAGATCTTGAAATCTTGTGGGTAGGTTGAGCAGGATAATATTACGAAGCCACTTTAGAAATGATCTTACAGGTTCTTAAATTGGTGGGAATGTTGGTAATGGACCAAATTGATCCGTTGTTCTTCAGTTGAGTTATAAAATGATCGAGAGCTTTGTGAAATTTATATTCATTCAAATATAGTGAAGAGATTTCACTATGTGACGTCGCTTCTAAATTTCTGATTTTGGTAGTTTGTTGGATATTTAGTACTAGCTTGAACTTATTTGCAATTATATGTTTTCTGCGTTTATTTCAGATTGCCCGAAGGACTCGGAGACGAAAAGTTTGAGTTATGTTTACAAGTTCTGAAAACAGCAAGCTTTCAGTTAATATGTTCTTCTGAAAGGAGAGGTCCTGCATGTAGATGATCTTCTTCATCAATTTATATTTTACATATATGTAAATATATCACTTCATGCATTTTGTACATGCCTCTTAATTGGTAAAGTAGTAGGCTTTGAGTTGATAAAAGATTGCTTAAGTTGATGGTAATTCTTTAGTTGTGCAGATATAATGGACATGAGATTGCTTTATGCCTAATGACAATCGAGTATGGTTGGTATCAAAGGTAAAAATCTCATGAAGTATTGATGTGTAACCTTGGAATCTTGTTCAAGAATAATTTTGCCTCGACAGTATTTAGTATTTTCTTTTGAAAGTTGATTTAAAATATTTTCAAACTCAAAATTAATAAGAATATGATTTGGAGCATCATAATATTTTAGAATGGAAGGAGTATTAAAATGTGGTTACTAAATGATGTGAATTTTTCATTTATTATTAAATGATTGCAAATTAATCAAATTGGTATAACTAATTAGATGGAAAAATTTAACTCAGTACTCCCTTCGTTTTTTAATATAAATCATTTTAGAGAAATGTTTTTGTCTCTTAATACTAGTTGTTTGAGAATTTCAAATAAGCATTAATTGTTTAGTTTTCAATATTACTTTAAGTATTAAATATAACTTTGATTATCTCGCTATTCTCTATCTAATATTCCTTTCGTTTTTTAATACAAGTTATTTTAGAGTTGTGCACAAGTATTAAAGAAATAATTGTAAAGTATTAAATATAGAGAATTGATATTTTCACAAGGCTTCCCTCACATGAATAGTAAACGGGACTGTGAGTGAGGTCTTGTGGAAATATCAATTCTCTAAATATAATATCACTTGTTTATATTGCCTTTGTATCGAAAAAAAAGTGTTATTTATTGGACAAATAATAGTAAGAGAACTAAATTTATATTTAATACTTGGGGTAATATTGAAATTAAGCAATTAATGTTCACTTGAAATTCTCAAACGACTTATATTAAGGAACAAAAATATTTCTCTAAAATGAGTAAATGACTTATATTAAGGAACATAGGGAGTAAATAACACTTTTTTTTCAATACAAGGGCAATATAAACAATGGATATTATATATAATATTTTATAATTTTTTCTTTATGTATAATTTTAAAACGACTTATATTAAAGAACGGAGAAAATAATTGGCAAGCTCATTCTAAAAATCAGTGCCTGAAAACCTTATTTAGGTAACCACATTTTAATACTAAATTCAGCCAGCAAAGATTATTCGTTACTCTTGGGTATGTAGTCTTCAAATCTCAAAGTTGAGGGTTCGTTGTAAGCCTGTAAAGGGTAAGTTTTTATAGTTCTTATTTTCGCATTTCTAATGTGTTCAAAATCCTATTATCAAATTTATCCTTGAAGAATTGTGGGTTTATTCGTTTTGCTGCGTTGAAAAAGTGAGTTTCAACGGCTTTTAAGTTTCAAGAACATTTCGTTTTGCTGCGTTGAAAAAGTGAGTTTCAACGGCTTTTAAGTTTCAAGAACATTGCATTAAAAGTGGTACCGAGTTTGAAGCTTAAAAGTTGTGTTTGTGGGTAAAAAAAATGTATTTGAAATAAATTTATATGAACGAAAAATGTTAGTTTGTAAGAATTATACTTGAGATAAGAATATTAATCTTAAGTGTCTTGTTTGTTTTTAAATTTGAATTTGAGACTATTAATTGAGGAATTATAAAATAGTTTAATATGAGAGATTATTTAATATTATATTCAATTTGATATTATAATTTCAGAATTATTATTCTTACAAACAAACATATTCTTAAAATTTCAATCTGAGCATGCACTATATAGTTATTCTTGGGCGGTTGGGTGTAATAAACAAACGTTAACCTCGACTTGTCACTTTCTCAGATAAGAAAATGTGAGAAGCCTCCTTGCTGCTTAGAACGAGGCGGATTGAAATAAATTTTCATTAAACATTATTTCTCCTCACATTTCTTTGATATTTTTACATGAAAAAAGAAACTTTTCTCTTCTTTATTTTATTAATTAAAATTGTAAGAGAAATGAAGGGAGAGTAATTCGAGTTTTCTTTCTTTCTTTTCTCTCTAATTTTAAACTTTTGGGCACAATTCTAAAGGTTGATTAAAAAATCTTGGCACAATTCTAAAGGTTGATTAAAAAATCTTGGCACCAAATTGTTGGAACTTTACAAAAGTACTAGACTAAGGGGTGTTTGATAAAAACTGAATGAATCTGAATCTGAATCTGAATCTGAATGAGCTGAATCTGCATGAAAAAAATTATTTGATAATTAACATGTCTGAAACATCTGAATAACAGTCTTTTATTATTTTACCCCTCTTAAATTATTTTAGTTTCTTACTTCATATGCCTATTTTAAATTTTTATTTTCTCTCGAGGACAACTATTTTGTTTTTCACTAATGGCAACTATTTGAGTAAAAGAAAGTGACTTCACTTCACTATTTTCTCTCGTATTTTTCATCTGTTCAATTTATACAAATACAAATCCATAAACAATAAGAGTAATTAATTCAATTACAAAACATACATACATATATTACATAATTTTATACGCAATAATCCTCCAAATATAACATTCAGATCTTCAAAGCTCAAGTACCATTTCTAAATACCC
Organism: Panax stipuleanatus; assembly: GCA_020205555.1. NCBI lineage: Eukaryota > Viridiplantae > Streptophyta > Magnoliopsida > Apiales > Araliaceae > Panax > Panax stipuleanatus. Next base: position 67,888,227 of record CM035124.1, read on the forward strand.
AATAAAATTATATTTCAAAAACCCAACAAAATTAAACTAAAAACCCATTTTCAACCCAATACCTTAATATAAACTCCCCAATCCATTCAATAAAGTCAATTCCTCACATTTACAGAAGGATATATTCCCTTAAAGTAAATACCTTCAACACGAGTAGTAACCAACGATCACGAACTTTGATTTGCTCAATTGAAGAAACAACGGCCACCGAGGGAGGGAGAGAGGGAGAGAGGGAGAAGTTGACGAACATGGTTCTTACCCTGCTGTGGTGAATAGAGGAGGGAGTGTGGTAGTGAACTGAGAAATTAGTGGTTGAAGTTAATCACCGGAGAAGAGGTGGAGAAATTGATGGAGAAAAGAAGGAAAAAAAAGGGAGAAATCCCAGAATGGAGGGAGAAGGAAGGGAGGGATGGAATCGGAGAGAATGTTTATTTGGGTAAAAACTTTATTCAGCCATTCAGTCAATTTTTTTTAAAGGAATCGCTCAGATGTGTTCTACCCTGATTCAGATTTTAAAACACCTAAACAAACGGTTTTAATGGCTGATTCACTCAGATCTTTACCCATTTAGCTCCTTTCAGTCCTAAACAAACAGCCCCTAAGATCCAATGAAGCATTTTTTTTATAATAATAAAAATTAAGTTACAATTAATTATCTTTTAATTAAAATTTTGGAAAATTAACAAATAATTAATTAACAAAACCAGCAATTTTAACACTTTCAGAAATTTAACAGAATAAAAAATAGTTTTCCTTTTCATACTACTATTATTTTTAATTCAATTTGAACATACTTTAAGAATTTTTGGTAGTTTTCATCATTGTTTGCTTACATTTATTATATTTCAATATATTAGTTTGATTTAGGGTTATTTTGTTTTCAGTATTGTATGGTTCATATATAATTTTTGTAGACACCCAAAATATTCGTATCTTTTCTCTAACAGTGGTAGGAGGGCAATAACGTCATTTCACCCTGAGGCTCAATTGTATAAACAAGGATTGCAAGGCTTAGAGCAAGTATTCAAAACTCCTACGATGACCTCCGAGCAACAAATGTTGCAAGGCAAGATAAATGACTAGCCGACATATGAAAAAGGAATGGTTTTATGTCTTTTTCTCTATCTTCCTGAACTAGAAATTGGTCAAACTTGATGTCATTACGTAGCTCTCAGAAAGAGCTTTTCAAAATGGTATGACACGTCTCCCAACTCTTCCCGATTTGAAAGTTATAGACATTATAACGCACAACACGAAAAACCAACATCGTGACATGAAAATTGTGGCCGGTGGGCCCCTACCCAAGGCCAGCCGCAGATGTACCTGCGGCCAACCTAGGTGCTTATATAAGGTCGAATTTTCAGCATTTTTGGGAAGAGAAGACATTTGTAGAGAGAGTTATATAGTCAGAGAAATAAGAAACTTAAAATTAATCTGGATCTAGCAACTTGTAATCAAATCAATTTAATTTAAGGTTGAACTTGCCTATTTGTTTCATTCTCACTAAGCATTGGGGGGGGGGGGGGTGGTCTTCATGAAGAAACTTTGCCAAGTTAAGAGTAGTGAGATAAAACAACATCTTTTGTTACCATCTTTTAAACTTTGTTTCATTGAATTTTTTCTGGTTTTTCACCATGGTTCATAGGAACATTTGGTATCACAGGTGTAGAAGAAGAAGAACCGACTATAGTTAAAGAATCGGTAGCCATATTTATTACAAATATATATATAGATAATTTTCTTAAGATTATTAGGAAAAATAAATGGACGCTATATATATATGTAGACACTCAAAATTTTCTTCAGTCTTGTTGTAGACACTCAAAATTTGGCATTCCTGTTACTAACCCTGCAGGAGGGCAAAATAGTTCATTCAACCCCGGTATCAATAACGGGATGTCAACTCAACCCCGGTCTCAATACCGGGTCAATTCAACCCCGGTCTCTATACCGGGATGCCAGTTCAACCCCGGTCTCAATACCGGGATGCCAGTTCAACCCCGGTCTCAATACCGGGATGCCAGGTCAGCACCAGTCTCAATACGGGAGGTACAGGTCAACCCCGGTCTCAATACTGGGAAGCCAGGTCAGCCCCGGTCTCAATTCAGGAGGTACAGGTCAGCCTCGGTCTCAACCCGGGAGGTACAAGGTCAACCCCGGTCTTAATACTGGGAAGCCAGGTCAACCCCGGTCTCAATCCGGGAGGTATAGGTCAACCTCGGTCTCAATACTAGGAAGTCAGGTCAGCCCCAGTCTCAATCCGGGAGGTACATGCCAGCCACTGGTCTCAACCCGAGAGAAACAGGCCAGCCCGGGTCTCAACTTGGGAGGTACAGACCAGCCTCGGTCTCAACCTGGGAGGTACAGGTCAGCCCCGATCTCAACCCGGGAGGTACAGGTCAGCCCCGGTCACAACCCGGGAAGCCAAATCAACTTCGGAGACAACCCTAAAGCCTCACGTCATCTCCAAAGACAAACCTGGAAGGACCAAGTCTTCCTCAGAGTCAACCTTGAAGACAACCCCGAGAAGTCAGCCGAAGGCCATACCAGCACTGGAGGCAACTCCGGGAGGGGCAAAATGATCATTTTACCAACTTGAAGCCGAGTCGGTCAAACTCAAGTCGAATTGATTTCACTAAGGTCAAAAAGAACCATAACGGTGATCTCGAGTGAAAACAGTGCAAGACAGCTCAACGGACAAACTGCGAAAAAACGAAGACCTGGTTATGAACCCGCCTTCTTGGACTCGAAAAAGATTTAATCCCATGTCATTGCGACGCGCTCGACGAGGGCTTTCCGAAAAGGTATATCATGCCTCAAATGGACGCTCCGATCAGAAGTTAGAAAGTTTCAAATCTGACCTCGCGTTGCTAGAAGTGCACGTACTTCGATATAACGGAACGGAGTCGCAGGCTAGACCCGCGGCTGCAACGGGTAGAGTCGCTTCCACCGGTTCTATAAATAAAGGTGCACCCCTGGCTCATTTCATAATTCAAAAACGCTCCGAATCTCTGCCTTTTTCGTTTCTCAGCCATATTCTTGTACTCCAAACCCAAAATTTATCACTCTAACAAGTAGATATACTCATATACTACCACATATCAAAAATTAATCGGTAGAAACGGACGTTTGAAGCCTACTATTTGGCAAAAAGCCCGTGTAGCAGTCCATTGTGAGTATTTTTACGATCAGAAAGTTCTTACTACTTCATTACGCATTTATACATTTGCACGTTAAGTTTTGCCTTTTGATTTTGCCCGGAACTCAGTTCCGTGGCCGTTTTTGCTTACGTTTTTGTACATTTTAGTACATAAAAATGTTTTCTGGCACTTTCACAGCTCGGATCGTCGATCCGTCGCTTTTAATAGCTTTCATATATATATATATATATGTATATATCTTCATATAGAGCAACTTCGTCGGACTGGGTTATCTTCTCAGTCCGGGTTTGACTTTTTGTTGTATATATTTAAATGTATAAACTAACTTTCCAATTCTGTCAAGTCCGGATGTTAAATCCGTTGCTGTTTACTGCTTTTATATATATAACTATATATATATAAATTTTTCTGACTTATTTAGGCCTGGATTTTGACTTCGTGGCCTTTTATTGCTTTAATATATATATATATATATATATATATTAACATTTACAATCCAGTTTGGTCTGGATCATTCTGTGGCTTTTTACTGCTTTTATAAATATATATACTTACATTTCTGTCCGGGCAAGGGATAAAATGTCCGTCGCCCTTTACAGCTTTTCTATATATATATTTGCATTCTGTTCAGCCTAGATTACTTCGTGGCTTTCTGTAGTTTTGTATAAATATATATATATATATATATATATATATATATTCATTTAAGTCCGGGCACAGGAGTGAAAATCCATCGCCCTTTACAGCTTTTATATATATATATATATTCATTCTGTTAAGCCTGGATTACTTCATGGCTTTCTCCAGCTTTTATAAATATATATATATATATATATATATATATTTACATTCCAATCCGGGCATCGGAGTGAAAACCCATCGCCCTTTACAGCTTTTGTATATATAATCATATAAATATATATATATATATATATATATATATATATCTTTTATTCATTGTGATTAAGTTGCTGCTTTAAATATTCATTTGATATGAATCAACACTAACATTTCTTTGGGCGAACTAGATTTCTTTAAATCTCGCCAACTCTACCAACTGGCGACTCTGTAAAACGTTCAAATCGTCAACATGATACATGTTGGTCTTTTCCTAAAAATCCCTTCAAAACCTTTTTCATAGAAAAAGATAAAATAAGGGTAGACAAAACTTAGGAAGAGAGAAAGATTCGAGTCCAACTTGAACCAGATTTTTTCTCGACGTCGACAGGTGGAGACTCTGCTAGGGACAATAGAGGGCTTAGGTCGCGCCCAAATCTTTTCAAGATTTTCCATTTATATCTGCGTATGTGTGAATACTGCGTCTTTACATTGAATGAATGCGTGAATGTTGCGTCTTTATATTGAATGAATGTGAATGAATGATTTCCTGTTTTATATTAGTGCTTCGCACCAATGTCATCATATGCATACGGTGAGACGCGATGTATGTGAATGTATATTGCGCGATTCCTCCACCAGGAGTCAAACCCATCAGTGACAGAGTAATGTCTTCGAAGACGGCTAAGTCTTTGGGGCTCATGAAAAAGCACCACTCAGATCCGCTCCAGTTTAAAGATCGAATTAATTTCCCCTGTAGTAGATTGCGATGATCTGGGGACCTTCATGCCGAAAAGCCGTGAGAGTTGCCTAAGATAGGCCAGCCTCTGATTAACCAAATCTGATGGGAAGCTTCTTCATGCCTTTTCTCTTTCCATTCAAATGTAAAGTTTTTAATGTAAATGTCATAATGTACATTCCATGTTTTGTAAATCCTGTCATCCTGTCATCAAAACAACTGACCTCTGTTTTGCAGGATAAGATTAAAAAACCTTAAAAACACATCATGGCATGTATCCTATCCATACCTACCTCAGGAAATTGACACGCCTACGTTTGTTGTAGGTGAAAAATTGGTCTTGTCACTAGATCTAAGTATAAGAAACCCTGTCATCCTGTCATCAAAACAACTGACCTCTGTTTTGCAGGATAAGATTAAAAAACCTTAAAAACACATCATGGCATGCATCCTATCCATACCTACCTCAGGAAATTGACATGCCTACGTTTGTTGTAGGTGAAAAATTGGTCTTATCATTAGATCTAAGTCTAAGAAAGCAGTAAGTCCATCTTCGGACATGGCTTCCAGTGCTCAGCTAGAATCCACCCATGTCTCTAGGGAAGAGTTTGAAGGACTGAAGAACCAGATAACCGAATTGGCCATTTTCTTAAGAGAGCAGAGTAAAGCTCTTAAAGGGAAACAAGCACAGGATCACACAGAACCAGGAACACCCGGTGGCAGTCAAGAGACCAGGAAGACAGACACTCAGATTCCTGATCCTCAGAACCTAGGGTCCTACCAACAAAACCCCTAAAATCACCATCCATAATAAAGAACAGGAAGCTGGTGACATTCTGAAGAAAGTCCAACAGATGGAAGAAACTATCCGGACTATCAAGGGGACTGGGGCATTTGGCAGTGTCAATTATTCAGAATTATGCATTTTCCCTGGGGCTCGTTATTCCGAAAAATTTCAAGTCCCTGATTTTAAAATATAGGATGGATTGGGAGACCTTTACACTCACTTAAAGGTGTTCATTGGAGAGCTCGGATCCTATGCAAAGGACGAGAAACTCCGAATGAAGTTATTCCTAGAAAAGTATGACCGGAGAGGCTAGAGCCTGGTATGCCCGTCTGGACAACTCTAAAATTCATAGCTGGGACGAGCTGGCACATGCCTTTCTCAATCAATCTAGTTTCGAGTCTCAACTGGCTCCCGACAGATATAAAATAACCAAAATCAAGAAACAAAGTACTGAGTCATTCAGAGAATATGCTCAACGAAGGAGACGAATGGCTGACACAAGTCACTCCACCTATGACTGAGTCCGAGATAGTCATGACCTTCATCGACATTCAAGAAGCCCCGTACTACAAAAGGGTCCTAGCAGGCATAGGAAAATCATTCTCGGAGATGATCAAACACGGCGAAATGGCAGAAATGGGGCTTAAGCCTGGGAAGATAAAAGATCTTGCCGCCCTGGAAGCCGTGGCTGAGCACATTCAATCTGGGAGTTATGGGAATAATCCCCGGAGGACACACAAGAAGAAAGATGAAGAAGTGTTCTTAGTATTGCAAGGACAGAATCAGATGGGTGATTCAAGCAGCATGCCCATTCAAAGGAAAAACTATGCCCTCTTTTCAAGCTTCAGCACAACCATCAAACCCACCATTCCATAAAAATTTGGAGGCCAGGCGTCAAAGAACGTTCACCCCTTAGGGGATTCACTCGAGAATGTGCTAAAACTGTTGACTGACACAGAAAATTATTGTGCAACTCCTTCCACTAACCAATACTGGTGGACGAAATTTTGACCCAAGCAAAAAGTGTGCCTACCATTCCAGAGCTCTAGGCTATGATACACAAAATTGTTGGTCTCTCAAGCACAAAATCCAAAACTTGATAGACAATGGAGAGATTGTGGTGACCAAAATGGAGCAATCGCACATACAAGATAATCCCTTCCCTCAGCACAAAGAGGAGGGTGTTAACATGATCATCACGCAAAATGGAGAAGGATCCAAATACCTCCGATACGTCAGAGAAACAACTCAATCTATCCCAGACAGTTGGGAGTTATCAGAAAGGCAATTCTTGATAAAATAGGAGATTAAGTCTATCAAGGAACAAATTGGATAGTTAGCGGAGCTGGTCGTATATCAGCATCAGGTAACCAGACAGCTGATAAACCAATCCAACCAACAGGAGGCAAGTCCTACTATACCAGAGATTAGTCCCCATCGCTATGAGGGATCATTACCGGTTTCATGAACGCGAACCCTGGGCTGACAAGATGGCTAAGGAGGAGAAGTTCTAGGTTGGTCGGGAATTCGCCTTTCAAAGGAATTTCATCAATTTGAATCAACATATGAAGGAAATCCTCCAGTAATCAATGAAGGAATGGTTGTAGATTTGTTACTCTAGTGAATCCTCGAATCTGTCAGTATCACTCCAATGCACCTGGTCATGACACCAAAGATTGTTGGGGACTTCGTCACTTAATTCAGAACATAATTGAAAGCGGTGAACTTATAAGGGGGAATCAAGATTATGACCTCCCTGTTGGTCGTATTTCGATCAATATATGCGTGCAAATATACACGGTCAATAAGTAATAATGAGTAAGTAGAGTATCGTCCCACAGAGAATTAACTAATAAAATTCACCAAGCACTAGCCCATAACCATTTCAATCTTATTTAAACCAATGGTGATTTTGATGTCACAAGCAATAAATAACATAAAAAGATTGCAAGATAATGAAAATCTAATATTAACAAGTCTAAGATTGCAATTTCCCCCAACACTTCATTTGAATCTCTTAACTCTCTCATTTGAAATAATTAACAACATAGAATTGACAACCGAGAAATCATGATTACATAAGAGCCTCTATCGATGGACTAACAACGAATCTTCCTAATGCGGTACATAGGTATATGTCTATCATATGCACTGTGAAGAGACCAATCTTAAGAATAATGAATAAGACATGTGTTCACCAAATCTCATTAATCACCCTTTCAATTACCAACTCTCACATAGGAAGTCATTAAGAATAGATTCCCAATTGGTTGTATACGGTATCTAGGCATATCTCTATCCCAAATACTATGGAGCACCTACCCTCTAAGACTATCAATAAGATACACGTCACAATAATCTTATCAATCACCCTCAAGAATCTTTACTCTCGCATGATTTCATAACAAGGTCTAAACACTATAATCCGTTCGTCAAGTTCATATAGGTTCCCACGGTAATTACTAGCTAGGTAATTAATAAATGAAGTACAAATTATGAAAACCAATTCATAAATGAGTAATTAATAGCAAAGAGAGAGAAATTAATTCAAATTATGTATTGGGTTCCATTGAAATCTTAGAAATTAAGGTCTAGTTCATAGGAGTTACATAAATCATCACATTTGATCTAAATATCATCATATGGGAATTACAAAATAAGAAGGAAAAACAAGAAATAAAACCACTTTTGAAGATATTCCAATGTTGCTTGCTTGCTTGGTGATGATTCCTAGCTTTCCTCCTTGATTTAGTACCCTTTTCTCCTTTTGCTCCTTAGCTTTTCGCTGAATTTTCTTTGTATTGCAGATTTTTGCTCTCTATTTGGTGTTTTCTTGTAACCTCCCCCTCTCTCGATATGTAATATCCCCTGTAAGATGTGCAAAATGGAGGCTACATATGTTTATTTTCAGTCCAAAATAAGAAACCCTAGCCAAGTTCAGATTTTGGTCAAAAAAAGATCTGAAATTACGAAAAACCTAACCCAAGTGCGCTGTGCAGCAACCCTTGGCGCGCCCGCACACAATACCTATGCCTCCCGCGCGCGCCCGTGCCGCTTTTGTCGCCCGACTCAGCTTTGACGTCCGTTGGTAAAATGGCCATAACTTCTTTGTCCGAATTCGAAATTAGGAGTTCTAGAGGCTCTGGAAAGCTGAGAAGTAGCTCTACAAATTTCATTCTTTGAGTTGTGAACGATAATGGATGTAACATGGTCCAAATCGGACTAGAAGCTGCTGCTGTGTAAACTGCAAACCCAATCCGTTTGTAAAACGAGTATAACTCTTTCATACGAACTTTGATTTAGATGATTCAAGAGGCTACGAAAAGTTGAGGAGAAGCTCTACAACTTTTGTTCTTTGAGTTTTGAGAGATACGGATTGGAGCAAGGCCAAAATTGAGCCGCAAGCAGCTGCAGTTCCTAAAATCAAGCCGAAATTCAAAAATGGCAAAATTGATCTAAGGAGCTTTTATTTCAATTCCTACAAAACAAAGCTAATACACATAAAAGCAATACAAAATACATAAAAGTGATATAAAACTAAATTATCTAGAACTAAGATAAAAATACATAAAAACCACATAAAATACTCAAAGAATTATAAATTATCAAGGTCACAAGTACTTAAATAGTGTATATAAAACACACACATCACTCCCTGATGAAGAAACTCTCTTCATTCCCACGGCTTGGAATCAGGAAATAGTGGATGTTATCTCCTGTGAGAAGGAGCTAGCCAGAGCACCCTTAGTACTGCTGGGGAAAGGGGTCCAAGAAAGACAAAATCCTGTGAAGTTGGCTGCGCCCGTGCCTTTGATCTTGCCTGTCAGACCCCAGTATCCAGTGATCAGTCTGAAAAGAGTCCTTTGGAACTATGGGAACGATGAAGGCTCAACTTAAACATCATTGCCATCGTACCAAAGGAGAATTCATTGTACCTACCTCAACGGGTGATCAAATCAGTCATCAAGGCCAAAGAAAAGGTGGATGAAGAGAAAATTGAAGAGTTCCTCAGTAAAATGGGACACAATGAAATTAAAGTGGTGCAAAGTTTGAAGGATGCACCCAAGCAGATGTCTATCCTAGATTTGGTCTTATCCTCGGTGGATCATCGCAACATTCTGGTGAAAGTACTAGAAGAAGCCCATCTGCCAAAGACAGTGGATGCCGAGAAATTCCGTCATGTGGTAGAACACATCTTCAATAGCAATGTGATATCTTTCATTAACGATGATATACCTGCAGAGGGGACAGGTCATCGTAAGTCACTACACATAGCGGTGATATCATCCGGGTATGTGATCGGAGGTGTGCTGATAGATGGAGGATCGTCCCTAAACATCTGTCCCTACGACACCTTGGAAAGAATGAAGATCAATCCAAACCAGATCAGAACCAGTCATGTGGTCATCCGGGCTTTCGATGGATCTCGCCGAGAGGCTATGGGAGAAATTGAGCTTCCTCTAGAGATTGGTCCGTACACTTTCTATGTTTCTTTCCAGGTGCTCAACATCACCACCGGATACAACTTATTGTTGGGCAGGCCATGGATCCACATGGCAGGAACCGTTCCATCTACCCTTCATCAGCAACTCAAATAAATTATCAATGAGAACCTAATCACGGTGAATACTGAACCAGAATACCCTGTCTGCATACAGGGAGATATACCAGTGATTAGTCTGGATGCAAGGATTGAACCTGCTATTTTTTAAGCCTTGGAGGTAAGCGATACTCAGTACCTACTAGTTGGGGCACCAGCCTTGAAGCCTAAAGTCTCCCATAAAGTGATGATAGTGGGCCAGGAGATGGTATCTTTGGGTTTCCGCCCTAGAAAAGGGTTAGGAAAGAATCAACAAGATATCAAGATCCCGGTGCAAATCCTGAGTCAGTCAGGGAAAGTCGGATTGGGCTATTCATCCGGGTCAAGCCACCAGAACTCCTATAAGCATCCTAAGGCTCATGTTTCCACCATACTATTGCCAAACCTCACTGATGCAGGGTTTATGAAGCTAATGAGGAAGATTTCTGCTGTTGTTTCAGCCATGTTGTTTCCTCCAATCATACCGACAAGTGAGAGAAGAGCCCCAAAGCCTAAGGGGGACAATAAAAAGAGAAAAGAAAAGTTTCTGTACGAAGGAAGAGACTCATTTGCTAACATGCGGGTTATCATACACTACGAAGGTATGAATGATGATATCCCCGACAGTGACGAAGAGGATCAGATCCAAATTCCTCGCATCAAGAAAGAGAAGGGAGACAGTTCAAAGAAAAACACCGACCCTATTTTGAAGGATGTCTTAGTCATCATTCGAGATGAGGCAGACGAGCACAATTCCTTGATCCTCCCTATTCACGAGGATCTGACCCTGGATAACTGGAGCATCGTCCCTTGCCTCATTTAAAAAGGGTAAAAGGGTAGAGAATCTGTCTGCCCTGTAACGTGGTTTCATTTACTACTTATTTTATTACACATCTAAAGCAGTAACTTTTGTCATTCTTTGCCAAATGCTTTGTAAGTTTAAACAGTTGCATATATTAAAGTGAAAATATTTTGTTTTCAGGACTCCAAGATTGGATTTGTTTGTCCCTGCTGATGAGATGCCAACCTGTCACAGTGACTACAACTTTGATGTAGAACTGAACTTCGACTCGATGGAATTTAATCAAGAGGAGGAAGATGACTATGAGGTGCCCGAGGAGATAAAAGAATGGGTCGAAGACAAACCCAAACCAAACCTTGACCAAACCACCACTGTCAATATCGAAACCTCAGAAAACCTCAAAGAAATCTAGATAGGCATAGACCTCACACAAGATCAAAAAGCCTACCTGATCGAACTCCTAACACAGTTCCAGGATGTGTTTGCATGGTTGCATGAAGACATGGTTGGCTTGTCTACTGATATTGGCATCCATCGAATGCCCATCAAAGATGGATTCAAGCCAGTCAAGCAGAAGCTCAAGCGATTGAAACCTGAATGGAGTCTGAAAGTTAAAGAAGAAGTTGTTAAACAATTCAAAGTCAGCATCATTATGGTATCAACATACCCGGAGTGGTTGTCAAACATAGTTCCCGTACCAAAGCCAGGAGGAAAAGTACGAGTATGCGTGGATTACAGGGATTTGAACAAAGCCTGCTTAAAGGACAATTTCCCGGTACCTTTCATCCACATCTTGATAAACAACACGGCGCAGTATGGTATGTATTATTTTATGGATTGCTTTGCTGGTTACCATCAAATCATGGTCGCTGAAGAGGACAGAGAGAAAACAACTTTCATCACTCCCTGGGGAACCTTCAGTTACAGACGTTTGTCCTTCGGCCTCATCAATGTCGGGGCCACATATCAGCGAGCCATGATGGCCCTGTTTCATGATATGATGCATAAAGAGATAGAGGTTTATATGGATGACATCATCGTCAAATCCTGAAAGGAGGACAATCACATTGACCATCTCAGGGAGTTGTTTAATAGGTTGCGTAAGTACGACCTCAAGCTGAATCCAGCCAAATGTGCATTTGGCGTCAAATTGGGCAAGCTGTTGGGATTCCTAGTGAGCAATAGAGGCATTGAACTGGATCATGCCAAGATAAAAGCCATCACTGAGATGCCCGTACCTCGATAAATAAGGAGATACGTGGATTCCTGGGAAGGATCAATTTCATAAACCGATTCATTTCCTAGCTCACGGCAACTTGCGAACCCATCTTCAAGCTACTAAGGAAGAATTCCTCCACGAAATGGAATGAGGATTTTCAAGAGGCCTTCCTTGCCATCAAGAAGCAGCTGATCGAAGCTCCTGTCTTTGTACCCCCAAGGGACGGAGTTCCATTGTTTATCTACCTTTCTGTCAATGCCAACGCAATGGGCTACATGCTGGGACAGAAAGATGATAGTAGCAAGGAGAGAATTATCTACTACATCAGCAAAAGATTCAGCAGTGACGAACAGAAGTACACCCTGATTGAGAAAACATGTTATGCATTAGCATGGGCCGCCATGAGGTTACAACATTATCTGCATGGGCACACGACCTATCTCATATCCCGCATGGATCCACTGAAATATGTATTCAACAAGCCAATGTTGAATTGTTGACTGTCCAAATGGCAGTTGATCCTCCAACAGTTCGACATTGTCTACGTGACTCAGAAGTCCATCAAAGGTCAAGGCATTGCAGATCAACTAGCCGAAGCACCATCAGGAGGGTTCGAACCTCTGGAGACTTACTTCCCAGATGATGGGATCATGACAATTCAACAAGATTTTTAAGAGAATACAGTCCAATCATGGAAAATGTATTTCGATGGAGCAGTAAACATGGAAGGTGCCGGAGCTGGGGCAGTCCTTATCTCTGGTACAGGAGAGCAATATCCTGTGGCTACCAAGTTGTAGTTTGTCAAAACCAACAACACAGTTAAGTATGAAGGCTGCATAATGGGGTTGAAACTAGCCCGATCCATGGGCGTCAAGCATCTATTGGTCTTTGGAGATTCTGAGTTGGTTATCAGATAAACCACTAGGGCATATCACACCAAAGAACTTCATTTGCTGCCTTATCATTGGCAGGTCATCAAAATATCCATGGAGTTTGAAGACATAACCTTCATCCATATTCCCCGGGATAGGAATGACTTCACTGATGCATTGGCGATGTTGGCTTCCTTGATCCGCATATCCGATAGGAGTGGCATTCCCTACATTAAATTCACAAACCAAAGGACCCCGACCTACGGGAGTTACATTGGAGAAGTATCAGATGAAATTCCTCCTATCAAACAGCCTTGGTATCAAGACATCAAGGAATATCTCCGAGATGGATCTACACCCGTTGGGGCAAGCCAATCCGAGCGAAAGCGGACACACAAGATAGCTATGAAATTCTATCTGAGTGGAGATGCACTATACAAAAGGGATGCTGGAATAAGCCTGTTACGATGCCTTGATAAAGAGCAAACCCATAGATTGATGGATGAAGTCCCTGGTGGAATCTGTGGTCCACGCATGAGCGGTCATCTGTTGGCCAAGAAGATATTAAGAACATGGCATTATTGGATATCTCTCAAAGTTGACTGCGATGATCATGTCAGGAGATGCTTTCAATGCCAAGTACATGGAAATTCCATCCACGCTCCTCCAAATAAGCTTCACAACATGAGTTCACCATGGCCTTTCTCTATGTGGGGAATGGATGTGATTGGGCCAGTAGAACCTAAAGCCAACAATGGTCATCATTTCATCTTCACCATGATCAATTATTTCACCAAGTGGATTGAAGCTGCCTCTTTTCCCAAAGTCACCCAAGAGGTCATCATTGGTTTCATCAGAAACCATATCGTCTGTCGATATGGACAACCGGAGGTGATCGTATCAGACAACACCCAAAACCTAAACAATCAGATGATGAGATAACTATGCAGCAAGTTCCACATCAAGCATCTCAATTCCGTCATCTATCGGCCCAAGATGAATGGTGTCGTCGAAGCGGGAAATAAGAACATCAAGAAGATTATGCAGAAAATGTCCGCCAATCACAAAGAATGACATGACCTGTTGCATCTAACCCTGTTAGCATACAGGACGTCAATGCGCACTTCTACTGGGGCTACCCCCTATTCATTGGTCTATGGCGTGGAAGAAGTACTTCCCATAGAATTAGAAATGGAGTCTTTGAGAGTGTTAATAGCGCTCAAATGGAGGAAGACCAGTGGTTTCTAGATCGGTACCACCAACTGTCCCTGATAGATGAAAAGAAGGCTATAGCCATTTTCCATGGACAGTTATATCAACAAAGAATTGCTCGATCCTACAACAAGAAAGTCCGAATATGGCAATTCAAAGAAAATGACTTGGTGTTGAAGAAAGTCTTGGCCAATCAAGACGAAGCCAAAGGAAAGTTCGCCCCTAATTGGGAAGTCCCTTTCATTGTCAAGAAGTTGTTGATAGGAGGAGCTATCAGATTACAAGATATGGACGGGAGTGAATTTCCCCAACTCATCAACTCAAACACCATAAAAAGGTACTATGTCTGAAATACATGCATACCAGCATCCTAGTCCTGCTGATCAAATCAGTTTCGGTTTTCACTAGAGAACTGAACTACGAATGACCTGATCTTTCTCAACCCGGGAGTACGTAGGCAGCCATTCCTGGTGCGGTCAAATAACAAAAAACTCAAAAACTCATCAAACCAAACTCAAAAGAGACACTTGTCAAGCCTCTCTCACACAGGAACTGAACTACGAATGACCTGATCTCCCTCAACCCGGGAGTACGTAGACAGCCATTCACGGTGCAGTTTGACCTTCAAGAAAATATAAAAACCAATAAAAACCATTCCCAAGACACCAAAATATAAATCCTATCAAGCCTCCTTGGTCAGTAGGCCCATCTGAGATATTCTCCGACATCTCAATGTCAGCCCATCATGGAAAAGCTCATGATACATCAACAACAGCAAGTCATGAAAGAAGTGGTAATCACTCAGCAATGACAATACATATCCAAACAGGGAACTGAATCGAAATATATTTCTCTGATATATAATACTGTTTGATATACACTGTGTCATGTACATGATAAAAAAGGCTGATCTAGTATGTGCAGGAAAAACAAAGCTAGTCTGTGGACCCATGGACAAGCGGGATAGCAGTGCCAACATGTCATCTCTCTCTGAAGATGGAGGAGCCGCTGCAAGCGCAATACCCTCGGCCTCCATACGGGCCAAAATATCCACAGCCATCTGCATAGTGGCACTGTGATCATCAATATAAGCACTCATATCAGCAACCAGGCCATGGGTGTATGATTGAAGAGCAGTACTGTCGGCAATATGGAGATCTCTAGAAGCTATGGCCTCATCCCTCTCTACAAAAGCAGTATCCCTAGCAATCAAAGTCTCCTCAATCTCAACAAAAGCAGCATCTCGAGAAGATCGAGCCTCATCTATCTCGACCAATGTCGTATCCCGAATGGCTCGAGCCTCATCTCTATCCGCAAAAGCTATATCTCTGCCATACAGGGCAGTCAACATCAGAGCCCTAGCCCGATCTCTCTCGAAAGTCATCTTAGCTAATGAGTCTGCCATAGCTGGATCTGTCCCTGCAAGAATAATCGGCGGGTCACTAACTAAAGCTGCTGTCAGACCCATGAATAAATCATCCTCCGTAGGAGAATCAGGATCCTCCATAGGCTCCTCCTCATCTAAATCCAAGATTGGAGATGACTGGACGACTGCGACCAGTTGATATATCAGCCTCCAACCACGCTGAATACTTTAGAGAGAAATTCGGATGGCTAGTAGAGAAAACAGCCTTCTCCCTATGAGTCCAACACTCATAAATCCTGATCAGGTGGGCTGATGACATAGAAGAAGCTGACATCTACTGATAAATAGCCCCCTCAAACTGGTACAGGCTCTGGAACTGATCAAACTGTACCCATAACTGCCAATGGATGGTATGTGGTCACCCTTCTCAATCCCGCCAGGGGCAAGTAGGCCATGTCATATGTATGGGTGATAAAGCTATAAGGGGAGACTATCCCTGAGCATGGAAGAATTGAAAAAGGATGCTCAATATCTAATAGAAAAGCTGACCATGTCTCTGCATCCGAACACTTCGCTGGCTGAAAGGAGTAGGACGTAGCTATCTCGTGGGTGAAGCAGTACCTCTGATGTCTAAAGAAGCCAATCGGGCGCAAATGGGTCATAAACCATACATACAACAAGACAGAGCTACCTCTAAAAAACCCCTCTGGATGAGTACTGCAATAGGTAGCTAACCTCAATTTCTCGGCCAGCATCATTGACAGGATGGTGCTACCCTGTCTAAGGGCACGAACTGCGACCATCAACCCAACATCTAAGTGGTCTAAGTATAGTGGCATGTATAAGTAAGTCGTGATGCACATCAGCGAGACGTCTATTCGGGCTGAATGTCACTCCTCTGCCGAGATAATAAAGTCACCAGAGTGTTGATCGTAGCTATCCAGTCTACTAAAATGATCGATCAAACAGACAATAGAGATCACACGTCCGGAAATGATTTCATCCGTGACTACACTCTGACGTACACCCGACATCCGCAAGAACGGTCTCCTCATATCACTAATAGCGATGCGGGCGCAAGGCAAGTCCAAAGCCAAACCTGTAAGCCGCTCGTACTCCTCCAAAGTCAGAGTAAGTTCTTATCGCCCGAAGTGAAAAACCTGTCTCTCACGTATCCAACAGGATAAAATGCCATCTATGAATCTATATGGAACCTGGAAGTCCACAAGGGCCAATGCATGCCCCAACATCCTGATCTACTGCCCCTCTGGCTAGGAAGGGTAGGCTGTCATACCACGACCTCAAGGACGATGCTGCCAAGGATGGTGGTAAATGCTCGATGCGGACTAACTGTCGATGACGACATCTGTATCACCGTATCACAAGACCATCTAGGAGTCAAATCTGAACTCATCTGTCTAAGTGCATATCCATGACATAATACATGTATAATGACAATGATAAAATATGATGCAATAGATAGGAAATATCATGCATATCTACAATAAACTATCTACTGCAAGCATCATCTCTGTCTGCTAATAAAATACAAAATAAAAAGTACCGGGATATGGGGCACAACTACCCAACTACTAACAGTGGCCTATCAAAATGGGGCACATCCGCCCAATAGCCAAACAGTGTTCTATGAAAAGATATAGCTAGAGAAACTATCCAAAAAGATCAAGAATATCTACACTTAGGCTGTTAATTTGCTCCATCTCCTCCGTAGATACAAAGTCTCGGCCATCAGGAATATTAGGGCAGTATAAAGGAGGATCCCCCTGCAAAACTACTGGAAAATGGACCTACGGAAGGACCCGCTCCGGAGCCAGAAAGATATAAAAAGATGCCTCTGATGGATCTCGACCAAGGTGCCTGATAAACAAATAAGCTCTCTCCAACTGCTGGGTTAGTCCTGTAATCTGGTTCAAGTGGGTAGGCTCTCGAAGGCACGCTATCCAGTCTGTCATCATCACAGACTCCGGCACCATATTTGCCATAAACTGGGTAGTGCGAGTCTGAGCCCCAGTAGTGCGAGGACTCCTACAGCTACTAAATTCCTCCTGGCTATAAGGACCCTCTAACAGGGTAAAGCCATCTACGCCCTCCATCGGAATGTCTATGAGCGACTGAACTAGTGGCCAATGATGCCAATTCGGAGGAACAAAGGGAATGTGGATCTTCTTCGTGATGCTCCTGATAGCATGCTCTCCTAAATAGAGCTCCCAACCTCCTTCTGTCAAAAATGGGACTCTGCGGGTAGATAATGCAAACTCCCGGCCAGTGGGTAAACAACCCTCAAACGCGACTGTCAAAAAGTCTGAGGTATATGGGACCCGTGAGATTGATCCAGCCATCAATAGCTCAAGCTGCAGGCGGGAGTGTGAATCCCTCAGCTACTGTGACCTCCGTCAGTGTGGTGTGGTGTCAACGCCGACCCCGAGGATAAGTCTCCAGGCCCAAGGTAATGGCAGGATGTAGGCAGGGAAGCCTCTCATATGCCCAGAACTGGCCATGTAAATATCAAAAGTCCTCAGTGACCAAGATTGACAAATGTAAATGCAGAAATAAAAAAGGTACAAAAAAGATGTATTCACCGGCAAGAATGGGTAGAACCCTAACCAAGCCTCCGTCACACCCTTCGAGCGCATGCGCATACCTCGAAGAAAATAGGAAAATGTATAGGTACCCCAATCAAAGTTACTGAGGCGCTCCACATGTCTAGTGGCACTGACCAGAACAAAGGACACCGTCGCAGAATTATCCGCTAGGAAACAACCTCTGATGATCATTAAGAACAGTCATCGTAGGATGTGATCCCTAACCCTTTGATCATCAGGAAGAGACTCAAGCAAAGCCTCACTCTGGGCATCTACGCTCAAGAGACCAAAACAGACTGTCCATCCCTTGATGGCCGTCGCAGGAACTTCCAAGAGGGACCGAACGGCAGTGGGTGTAATGTCAACCACAACTGGCTCACTCTCAAACTCTATCCTAGTGATGAACCTCCAATCCATAGGTGTCATCATGACCTCGCAGTCCAACAAGTGGAAAGACTAAGTCTAGTGGAACCAGCACTCAGACAAAGCCCTCATATAACCCCAGGGGCAACGGCGAGGAAGAATAAAAAAAATGCCTGAAACCCCCAGGTGTCGACAATGTCCTTGTTATCCTGGTGCATAGTGTGATAAAGAGAATGCACATTAAACCAGCTCCCTCTGGGCTGCATAATGCAAGGAACCTACATCAAAAGCCAACCCTATATCAAAGCCTGTGCCCTAAAAATGGCAAAGGAAAGAAAGAGAATTCAAAAAGAAGAAAAACTTCAGTCACCTCGTTGGCGTGAAGAAATCTTGATGGATGGCGCCTCAAATCCCCCAGAAGATCCTAGAGTGGTACTACAATGTCAACCGGCGGCTCATCCTGGACCGGACGAATAATTGACTCAGCCAATCTACGAGGCGGCCGGGCTGGCCGTGGCTGAGGGACATCGGAGGCTCTCCTCCGTTTAACTCCTGAAACTGACCCTACTAGCACTCTCGGGTCTATCTCGGTCCATAACCTAAACAAAGTCTCCAAATCACCTCAGAAAGGGTGAGGTAAGCCTAAAACCTGTGGCTTATTAATTTAAATCAGTATTTTATGCATTTTTAAATCCTAAAACATCTTGGATCAGTTAAAATCCCCAGTAGAGTTAAAATTGCATGTTTATTAAATGTTCAGGCTTTTGAAATTTTTTTGCCAGAGTTTCCTTTGTAAAATGGACTGTCCGCATACACACAAGCATGTCTAAGTGGTCATTCAGTAGCACACCTTCCCAAAGATAGAAACAGTTCATATTTATGAAAAAAAATCAAAAATAAACTTCACATGGTAGCCAAATTACCATGAACATTTTTAGTTAAAAATCCAGGCTCACTAGGCCTCAAAAAGGATGAGTAAATTGATCAAAAAGAGCAAAAATTGACTGCCTTAGAATTCAAATTTTCTTACATCAAAACGTGCATCGCAGTAAAATATGCATACTTATAAAGTCAGAAAATTTTTATCAAGTAATATAAGCATACATTTTTGATACATTGCGTTCAAAGCACCCTACGTGGTTTACACAATTCTACCGGCTAAAACTGAAAAAGAAGGGATGAAAACGTCACTTGAGACTGTGCAGAACGCGTGACCGCACTACGGAATCTGAAAAAATCTGCCCAAACTCCGTAGATCTAACAAAGAAAATCGAATTCCGTTTGAAACTCAAAACTGAAAATAACTTCTGAGTGGCCCTACTGCCCAATATAAATCCGCAGGAAGGAGCTGGCCCACCTGCGGAACCTGCGGCTCCCTATGGTGGCCCCCCTCTGGCTCGGTCCAATTTGTGTTGAAACGGAGTTTACAGGAGCTGAAAAGTCAAATATGAGAAAAAACTACGCAATCGAGCGGTTTGTCTTGAAATCCTGCGTTTAAGCAGCGAATTATTGACAGAGGGTGGAACTTCATGAAAGCCATTGGTAGTCATTCCGAAGCAATATTCGGGGACCAATGATGAAAACTGCTAAAAAAACTACTGAAAAAACTGCCAAAAACTGCCACTGTCGAAGAATCGGGTACAGACCGGTGATAATTTAGTCGTTGGCACAACCCCAGCGAAGCATCAGGTACAGATCGGTGACAGTTAAGTTGTTGGCTCAACCCCAGTGAAGCATCGGGTACAGACCGGTGATAGTTAAGTTGTTGGCTCAACCCCAGTGAAGCATCGGGTACAGACCGGTGATAGTTAAGCTGTTGGCACAACCCCAGCGAAGCATCGGGTACAGACCAGTGACAGTTCAGCCGTTGGCTCAACCCCAGCGAAGCTTCGGGAACAGACCGGTGACAATTTAGTCATTGGCTCAACACCAGAGAAGCATCGAGTACAGATCGGTGACAGTTCAGCCGTTGGCACAACCCCAGCGAAGAGTCGGGTATAGACCGGTGACAGTTCAGCCGTTGGCAAGCGTCAGGTACAGACTGGAGACAGTTCAGCCGTTGGCACAATCCCAGCGAAGCGTCGGGTACAGACCGAAGACAGTTCAGCCGTTGGCACAACCCTAGCAAAGCGTCGGGTACAGACCGGAGACAAGTCTGCCGTTAGCACAACCCCATGGAAGCGTCGGGTACAGACCGGTGACAGTTCAGTCGTTGCCACAACTCCAGCGATGCGTCGGGTACAGACCGGTGACATTTCAATCGTTGGCACTACCCCAACGAAGTGTCGGGTACAGATCGATGACAGTTCAGCCGTTGTCACAACCCTAGCGAAGCATCAGGTACAGACCAGAGACAGTTCAGCCGTTGGCTCAACCGCAACAAAGCATCGGGTACAGATCGGTGACAGTTCAACCAGTTGGCATAACCCCAACGAAGCATCGGGTACAGACGGGTGACAGTTCAGCCGTTGGCCCAACCCCAGCGAAGTATCGGGTACAGACCGGTGACAGTTCAGTCGCTAGCACAACCCCAATGAAGCATTGGGTACAGACCTGTGACAGTTTAGCAGTTGGCTCAACCCCAGCGAAGCATCGGGTACAGACCAGTGATAATTCATCAGTTGGCTCAACCCCAGCGAAGCATCGTGTACATATCAGGTGACAGTTCAGCCGTTGGCACAACCCCAACGAAGCGTCGGGGTACAGACCAGTAACAGTTCAGCAGTTGGCTCAACCATAGCAAAGCGTCGGGTACAGACTGGTGATAGTTCAGCCGTTGGCTCAACCCCAACGAAACATCGGGTACAGACCGGTGACAGTTCAACCATTGGCATAACCCCAATGAAGCATCGGGTACAGACGGGTGACATTTCAGCTATTGGCACAACCCAATTGAAGCATCGGGTACAAATCGGTGACAGTTCAGCCGTTGGCACAACCCCACCGAAGCGTCGGATACAGACCGGTGATAGTTTAGCCGTTGGCCCAACCCCAGCGAAGCATCGGGTACAGACCGGTGACAGTTCAGTCGTTGGCACAACCCCAACGAAGTTTCGGGTACAGACCGGTGACAGTTCAGCCGTTGGCTCAACCCCAGCGAAGCATCGGGTACAGACTGGTGACAATTCAGCCGTTGGCTCAACCCCAGCAAAGCATCGGGTACAGACCGGTAACAGTTCAGCGGTTGACACAACCCCAGCGAAGCGTCGGGTAAAGACCGGTGACAATTTAGCCGTTGGCACAACCCAAGCGAAGCATAGGGTACAGTCCGGTGACAGTTCAGTCGTTGGCACAACCCCACCGAAGCGTCGGATACAGACCGGTGATAGTTCAGCCATTGGCCCAACCCTAGCGAAGCATCGGGTACAGACCGGTGACAGTTCAGTCGTTGTCACAACCCCAACGAAGTTTTGGGTACAGACCGGTGATACTTCAGCCGTTGGCTCAACTGTGACGCCCCCAAATTCCAGGACCGTCACGGGGTCGCTCGAATTCGATTCGTCACATGCTCATGGTAATACAATAATAACTAAAATCACATATTCACATCGAAAGATCTAATCTAGAATAATTTACAATGATTTATTATAATTATTCACCCCAAGTCTCGCAACCTACAGTACTAAATAGATTACATAATAATATCGAATAAAGACTTATTACATAAACCTTCTTAAGCTTAAACATAGTCTGAAGACAGTCTTAATACAACATAACAATTTTAAACATAAAGGAACAAGCTAGTTGGTAGCCTTGCCCTTGCCCTTATCAACACTCGAAGGTTCGCCCTGCTCTGCCTTCACTGAAAAGTTTTAGGGAAAGCAAGAATGAGCACAATTTGCTTAACAAGTAATATACAATAAGGATGATGAGTATTATATCACGAGTTTGAAAATATCAAAGTATAATCTCTAAGATAATTCTGAGTTTCATAATAATATCATGAATAACAAATATCAATAATTCTTGAATCAAATCTTTGGAATATGAAATTCAATATAGATCAACAGATATATATGAGTTCAAAGGCTATCAACGTATCCAACTGGATAAAATAATTTATACTGAGCAGTCACTAAGGACTATCGAACATCTACAAGAATCATCAATATTAAACTGATAACCCAAAAGAAATAAGTATGATAGATGATCAGTCTACAATACTCTATGTTATGCATAACACCACAGTAATAATCACGCGTGTGTTGGGGCTTCCAACAATAAACACTCCCCTTACCATAAGGGTTGTTCAACTCAGCTTTCAGATTTCCGCACCAATAAAAAGGTTTGGACAGTTTTCTTATAAACATGCATATAGTCTAGCCGAATCGAATGGCATAGACACTTTCACAATATTCAAGAACAATACCAAGTTCAACATAAATAATAGCTTTCACAAGAGTTTTAAATGTACTAGCTCAATGAACGAGTAAGTAAGATAACTTGCATTGTACAGGGATAGAATACTTACACCGTAAAAGAGTGTAAGTTAGGAAACTTGCCTTAAGCATAGTTTATCCCCGAAATTTAATCAACACTTTTCGAATCCTATCGTAATATAGTTACGTATATATGATATTCATTAGTCATATAGTTTAACATTATATCTCATTTCGTATATACGATTAACACATAAGCTAAGTCTTGACCTAGTTACACAGTTATGCAGTATAATATAATTTCACAAGTCTCGACTTTTAATGTCTTTTATCATTAACGTTCCTCTTCTTAAGTTAGTCATCTTCATATATTATTACTATCATGTGAGACTACCACAAATAGTAAACATACTCTCATATTATTAATATCATATAAGACCACAATCAATACTAAATATATTTTATTTTGGAAAGTATGGCATTCCCATAAGTTAACCGTTGAAATCGGATTCACATATATCACATAGTATATATACATGTTAAAGAATCTTTTTATATTCGTATAACCTTCCCTTGTTCCAAACATATGTGATATAGATTCTAAGTCGACACTTACGGTCATTCAAGGTCATGAAATTTACAAAGCCTATCATGCTCGCTTTCAAAACACTTAAGATAATCATATAACTCGTGTTTAGGCATGCTTATGAGTATTCACATTTCATACATGTAACTATCATAGTTATTAGTTTGAAGACATGCTTCACTTAGGCCTATCTTGATTTCACGATATCTAGCATGGTAGGCATACATGTATGATACATTAGTGAGTCTAAGATTACCATCAAACACGTTCAAAATTATCAGATTCTAACTCTCGACATAACATATCAAAGTTCACGTTCAAAACTTATATTTTCATTAGTAAAGCTTGCTAATAAGGCCTAACATGTTCATGCTATCTACATACATATGTTATCATGTACGACATGTATTTCACGGCCATATAAACATGCTTATAAGATCAGAATATCAACATGATCATAGCATGTCAAAGTTTCTTTTCAAAACTTATATTTTTGTTAGGAATGTGCATTAGTAAGGTTCACATGTTCACATTTTATTATAGAACCTATATACGCGAGTTAGCACGCTTTTCATACATCCTTAAATCATACTAATATGCTTGCAAGGTCAGAATGTTAACATGGCAAGTATACATATCGAGTTCAGTTTTCAAATTCGAAGTTTGTTTATAAAACGCTAAGTTTATCTCAAACTATAAGTATGCGTGTAACTCTTAGTAAAACATGCTTACATTGCCTTAGTATACCCATATATATGTACCACTCATGCTAGCATGCTTGTTCTAATTTATCTCAACAATTTACACTTAGCAGAATTAAGCAGGAAATCAAAAACTACAGACAGTGTCCTGCGCAGCTGCGCAGCATGCCAAGGTCAAACCGGCGCAGCTGCGCCACCACTGGTTCTGGCCGGACTGTAGTCTGCTTCAGCAGTTATCAGCCCAATTCACAAAATTACTTCACCGATTCGATTTTTAAACATGCTACATTATATACTAACATGTTACTAGGTCTATATAACAACTAATAACCATTCTATAATTCAATTAACATGCCTTGCAACCAAAATCAAGAAATGGAATTTTGACAGAAACTGAAAATGAAGAACATGAAGCAATCTTATACCTTTGCTATATGAAATGAACTTGCTGAAATTGAAATTTCTTCCTCTGTGACTATCTTGTTAACAAACTCACAACACTCTCAATCCAACACTTAGCAAAATTCTCAGCAAATCAAATTGAAGAAACATGGCTACTATTTATAGAACTTCAAATATACAGACAATGTGATTGTCCTTCAATTTAAACCAATGAGAATGTTAGATTACATGGTGGTTAAGAGGGAGTTGGTAAATGGTTGGTAAATCTCATCATCAAAACCACTCCTCATTTATCATTGCTAGCTAAGCTTGGGAGAAGAATGGGGAGAATAGGCCTTAGCCTTTTTGCCATACACGTGAAGGAGAAGGAGAGTGACTATTATATTGGGACAAGGAATTATCAACATTTGCAACACTGATATATATATATATATATATATATATATATATATATATATATATATACAATACTTGTTTTACTATGCACATTTCATATATATATATATATCCAAGTTGTATTTGTATAATACATTCTCAGGTTGTAATTAAAATGTCACAATGTAATTCACATACTGTAATAAGTGTAATTTCACACATATGATCCATGTACATTATATTACACCGATATAATTTAATCGGATACTATCTCATTATTAAATTCTACAATCAACAATTGATTACAATATATTCATATTATGTTAATGTATACTTACATACATATTGTCATATACACATAATTCATGTAGCTCACATAGTTTAGCTGATCATAACATATAGTTTATGTATACTTGCATGGTCACACTTAAGTGTTTCTCTACACTATATAATATAGTTATATTCCATATACCTTATATATTCAAGTATTGCACATTTGCACATATCAATTAATATAATCTTATTATATTAATAACTTACTTATTTGTCAAATAAATAAATTATTTATCTCATTGATTAATTAATGATAATATTAATTAATCCATTCCTCATTGATTATTAATTTCCATAATAATCGATTAACACTTATATGATTAATTATCACATTAACAACTATAAATCTCAGCACAGTTATAAACAAGTGGTTTATTATTATTATATTTCTTGCAATAATAATAATCACATATTATTAATCAATCACAGTTAATATTCCATAATAATTAATTATTCTACGATGACAATTAATTAATATTCTATAATTAATATAGATTAATTGTTTGCTTAAATTAATATAATCATTCTTATATTACGTCACTGTATCACACAAGGCTATCAATGAGTTTATCGCAAACTCCATCAATTTCTCAATTATTATAATTATTCAATTTTATATAATTGAATTAATTCATCTCATAACACAAAATCATTTATATTCAAATAAATTTTCATTTCCATTAATATATTTATTTAATAATATTCGGAAATTCTCGGGTATTACATCAACCCCAGCGAAGCATCGGGTACAGACTGGTGATAATTCAGTCGTTGGCTCAACCGCAGCAAAGCATCGGGTACAGACCGGTGACAGTTCAGCCGTTGACACAACCCCAGCGAAGCGTCAGGGTAAAGACCAGTGACAGTTCAGCCGTTGGTATAACCCTAGCGAAGCATCGGGTACAGATCGGCGACAGTTCAGCTGTTGGCTCAACCATAGCGAAGCGTGGGGTACAGACTGGTGACAGTTAAGCTGTTGGCTCAACCCCAGCGAAGCATCGGGTACAGACCAGTGACAGTTTAGCAGTTGGCACAACCCCATCGAAGCATCGGGTATAGACCGATGACAGTTTTGCCGTTGGCACAACCCCAGCGAAGCGTCAGCTACAAGGTCGGTGACAGTTCAGCTGTTGGCTCAACCCCAACGAAGTATCCGGTACAGACCGGTAACAGTTCAGTCATTAGCACAACCCCAGCGAAGCATCGGGTACAGACCGGTGACAGTTCAGTCGTTGTCTCAACCCCAACGAAGCGTTGGGTACAAACCAGTGACAGTTCAGCCGTTGGCTCAACCCCAGTGAAGCGTCGGGTACAGACCGGTGACAGTTCAGCTGTTGGCTCAACCCTAGCGAAGCGACGGGTACAGACCTGGGACACTATCAGCCGTTGGCAACAACTCCAGCGAAGCATCGAGAATGATCCGGTGGTAGAAACAGTATATCAATCTATCCACACAAAGGACAGATGATGGAATCTGTTATAAAAATCTTTAGAGGGAGCACCGAGAAGGATTGGTGATTCAACCTCCTGTTGCAAACTACCGGTATAAATTATCGTCAGGATAAGGCATCGGAAGCACCCACTGAGGTAAATCGAAAACATAGATACATCCCCTGCTGAGGAACCTTCAGAAATGTACAACGGCATCAGTCGATGGAAAATATGCCCTACGGAGAGTATTGACAGACGTGGGAAACCATTGGTCTCAAACTAAGGTAGCATCAAGAGATATCACGGATAACGTCATCCCCATCAAAAAGTGACGAGAACAGTCTGTGATAGCCTAACTCTGATAACTTACCAATGGTGCTCTACCAACACCAAGGGCTATCCAGGATAATGTTATCCCTAGCCGGTAATGACGTGAGCAGTTAGTGCTAGCCCCATTCCCCTCAAAGGCATCTAACATTCATAACATATCGTGTCATGCATTGCCTTACCTTTGCATTTGCATTCTAGTGTCTAGCAATCGTTATCCTGCTCATTCCACTACATTACATGAACAGGATAAAGAGGGGCAATCTGTAGACACTCAAAATTTTCTTCAGTCCTGTTGTAGACACTCAAAATTTGGCATTCCTGTTACTAACCCTGCAGGAGGGCAAAACAGTTAATTCAACCCCGGTCTCAATACCGGGATGTCAACTCAACTCTGGTCTCAATATCGGGATATCAACTTAACCCCGGTCTCAATACCGGGATGTCAACTTAACCCCGATCTCAATACCGGGATGTCAACTCAACCCCGATCTCAATATCGGGATGTTAATTCAACCCCGGTCTCAATACCAGGGATGCCAGTTCAACCCCGATCATAATATCGGGATGCCAGTTCAACCCCGGTCTTACTACCGGGAAGCCAGGTCAGCCCCGGTCTCAACCCGGGAGGTACAAGTCAATCTCAGTCTCAATACTGGGAAGTCAGGTCAGCCCTGGTCTCAACTAGGGAGGTACAGGTCAGCCCCGGTCTCAACACGGGAGGTACAAGTCAACTCCGGTCTCAATACTGGGAAGCCAGGTCAACCCCGATCTTAACACGGGAGGTACAGGTTAACCCCGGTCTCAATATTGGGAAGCCAGGTCAGCCCCGGTCTCAACCTGGGAGGTACAGGTGAGCCCCGGTCTCAACCCGGGCGGTACAGGTCAGCCTCGATCTCAACTCGGGAGGTATAGGTCAGCCCCAGTCTCAACCCAAATGGTACAAGTCAGCCCCAGTCTCAATTCGAGAGGTACATGTCAACCCCGATCTCAACCAGAGAGGTACAAGTCATCCCCAGTCTCAACCCAGGAAGTACAGGTTAGCCCCGGTTAAAACCCGGGAAGCCAAATCAACTTTGAAGACAACCCTGAAGCCTCACGTCATCTCCAAAGACAAACCTGGAAGGACCAAGTCAGCCTCAGAGCCAACCTTGAGGACAAACAGAATCTACTGGAATCCAAACCTCGGAGACAACCCCAGGAAGTTAGCCGAAGGCCATGCCAGCACTAGAGGTAACCCCGGGAGGGGAAAAATGGTTATTTTACCAACTTCAAGCCGATTCAATCAAACTCAAGCCGAATTAATTCCACCAAGGTCAGAAAGAACCATAATGGTGATCCCGAGTGGAAACAGCGCAAGACAGCTCAACGAACAAACTATGGTGAAACAAAGACCTATTTATGAACCCGTTTTCTTGGACTCAAAAAAGGTTTAATCCCATGACATTGTGACACGCTCGGCGAGGGCTTTCTGAAAAGGTATAGCACGCCTCAAACGAATGCTCCGATCAAAAGTTAGAAAGTTTAGAATCTGACCTCGTGTTTTTTGAAGTGCACGTACTTCGAGATGACAGAACCCGCCACGAGGGCCCTGCCACGTGGAGTCGCAGGTAGACCAGCAAATGCCGCGGGTAGAGCCGCTTCCACTGGGTCTATAAATAAAGGTGCACCCCCAGCTCATTTCATAATTCAGAAACGCTCCGAACCTCTGCCTGTTTCGTTTCTCAGCCACTTGTACTTCAAACCCAAATTTTATCACTCTAACACGTAGATATACTCATATACTACCACATATCAAAAATTAACCGGTAGAAACGGACGTTTGAAGCCTACGATTTGGCAAAAAGCCCGTGTAGCAGTCCATTATGAGTATTTTTATGATCAGAAAGTTCTTACTACTTCATTGTGCATTTATACACTTGCACGTTAAGTTTTGCTTTCTGATTTTGCATGGAACCTACTTCCGTGGCCGTTTTTACTTACGTTTTCGTATATTTTAGTACATAAACACGTTTTCTGGCACTTCCACAGCTCGGATAGTCGATCTGTCGCTTTTAACAGCTTTCATATATATATATATATATATATATATATATATATATATATATATTTCGTATAGAGCAACTTCGCCGAACTGGGTTATCTTCACAGTCTAGGTTTGGCTTTTTTTGTATATATTTAACTGTATATATACTAACTTTTAAATTTTGTCAAGCACGGATGTCAAATCTGTGGCAGTTTACTACTTTTATATATATAACTATATAAATATAAGTTTTTCTGACTTATTTAGGCCTAGATTTTGACTTCGTGACCTTTTTTTTGCTTTAATATATATATATATATATATATATATATATATTACCTATATATATTAACATTTACATTCCAGTTTGGCTTGGATCATTCTGTGGCCTTTTTACTATTTTTATAAATATATATATATAGTTACATTTCTGTCCAGGACAAAGGATAAAATGTATGTCGCCCTTTACAGCGTTTCTATATATATATTTATATTCTGTCCAGCCTGGATTACTCCGTGACTTTTTGCAGTTTTTTATAAATATATATATTTTCATTCCAGTCCGGGCACAGGAGTGAAAACCCATCGCCCTTTACAACTTTTATATATATATTTCCATTCTGTCAAGCCAGGATTACTTCGTAACTTTTTCCAGCTTTTATATATATATATATATATATATATATATTTACATTCCAGTCCGAGCATATAGAGATTGGAGTCAAGAAGGAAAGAAGAGGAAAAAAAGGAACAAAAGTGTCCAAGTTCAAGGAACCTAAATTAGGGCACAAAATTATTTTCCCTATAAATAGGCCTCTTGTTTTAGAGAGAGGGGATACCACCTGTTATTTTCTTTTCCTTCAGTTTTTCACCAGTGTAGAAGGGAGTAAGATATTTAGAGTATGTCTATTCTCTCATTCCAATCACGTGTGGTACTACTGTCAGGAAGTATTTGTAAGTTTCTTTCATTGATATAATAAAAATTCTCTTTTAATTATTGTTCTTATTTCAAGCAAATAGTAGTACTAATATTATTTGTTTTTGTTTTTAATTCCATGGCTAGCTAAATTTCTAATACCTAGGATGATGATGAAACTAGGTATTTCATACTAATTAATTTTTTTCCGTTCTGAAATTAGTGCCTAATTGTTTTCGCCTTCATATTTTCCTTCGCACAAATTGCATGTGATTTTTATATTGATTGCGAGGTTTTGATAAGTTATAGTTAATCTGTGAATTTTTCATAACTTATGATTGCCCATATTAATTATATGAATCATTATTTTAAAAGGGAAGGGAAAGTAATTTGGGAACTATTTGGAAAATAAGAAATTGTTTATTATGTTAGTATTTAGTGAATTCGGATTCCTAGGTATCTTTTCTCATTAATAGTTTTCATAATTTAGTTAGTTAATCATCACCATTATATTTATTTCTAATTTGCCTAAAATATTAATTAAGGATATATTACAGAATTGATCTAGTCTTTGTGGTTCGACCTACACTTGCCAAATCTACAATAGACGTTGTGCACCTTGCAGTACATAAATTTAACTCATCACTTTCGTATATATAATCATATATATATATATATATATATATATATCTTTTATTCATTGTGATTAAATTGCTGCTTTAAATATTCATGTGATATGAATCGGCACTGACATTTCTTTGGGCGAACTAGATTTCTTTAAATTTTGCCAACTCTAGCTTTCAAACGGTTCAAAATAGGTCCAGACGGAAGCGGAAAGCTAGAATGGCTGAGATTTACTTAAATCTAGCAATTTTTCTAGTTTCATTTCTAAAAGCAACCTCGCGGCCCTTAGATCGCTATCTAGTGGGAACGAGACGCTTTGGCTACGCGTGAGCCAGGATTTACTGATGAATCATTGGTTATTGCGACGTTTAGATATAAATATACATTTCTGTGCATATTTGAGCTCTGCAGGTTTTATTGGCTACTCTTATGGAGCCTAGGAATCGTGGGGTTCATGATTAAAATGATCAGAATCTGATTTCCACAATGGACAAACTCCACTTTACAAATGTACCCTGCTTGTTTTCTATAAAATGTACATCTGAAAGACCTTAAAATGGTTATCCGGATTTAAAGTCTCAACATAGTGAAAATTTGGTTTGTCGTGTCAGAGTCACTCCGATGGCTGTTGTGCCCATGAGAAGACCGACACTTGTATATATTTTGTGGTCGAGGATGCTTGCACAGCCCGACAATCATCACTCAAATTGAGCCCAAAGGCTGAAAAGATAAAACAGAAGTATCGACATGCTTCAATTCCTATGTTAGCGTAAGGGTTTGAAAATCAACCTTTCAAAACATCACTTTCATATCTTGTCTTAAAAAGAACTTTTGCAAATCAAATCAAACCCTTCGTATATAGGTTCACCGATGCATATACATACTTTCAACAATCAAACATAGGCCCAATTTCTTTCAGCATTCACACACACATTGCAGATTTAAAAGAAAAATATTAAAAAGATGTGGTACCGTGTTTTCACGGGAGTTGTGGGGTGCCTAACACCTTTCCCACACTTAACCAAGCCCCCGAACTTAGAACTTCGGTTTCAAGATCAAGTTTCGACAGTGTCCAGCAATTGGGCCTCTTTTTAAACAAAACTCGGTTGAGTTAGTACAACCATTTCAAATTTACCAACTGGCGACTCTGTAAAAAGTTTAAATCGTCGACATGATACATGTTGGCCTTTTCCTAAAAACCCCTTCAAAACCTTAAAATAAGGGTAGACAAAACTTAGGAAGACAGAAAGATTCGAGTCCAACTCGAATCGATTTTTTCTCGACGTCGACAATATATATATATATATATATATATATATATATATATATAAAATTATCTCAAGAAGCTAAACTGCAGAAGTAAATTTGTCAATGCTAGTACTTGGTACTATGTCCTTAAGATAATTCTGCCCTCCTTACGATGCTTAGAGTTTAATAGCACTTGTCTCCTAAGATACAATGACAATGTGTGTTATAGCAGCACTACAAATAACACACTCAATGAACCAAAGAAAATGCTCTTATCTCTATATGAAGTAAAATTGACTCTGAATATCTAATGAATTAATGAAGACATAGAAGACTAGACTGCTATATGTTTCGATGATTGAATGAATGCAAAGGCTGACCCCCCCTAGGCTATTTATAGGAGGGATTAGTGACCCATCAGATGGGGCACAACCCTTTGAAAATACATCTTTAAGCCAAAAACGACATAATTTTTTGGCTTTAGCAGAAAGGGCGCGTCCGTTCGGGCCAAAACGACGTAGTTTTAGTCTTAGCAAAACAAAAACGACGTAGTTTTAGGCTTAACAAAAATAGTGCGTTCGTTCAAGCAAAAACGACAAAGTTTAGGGGCGTCCGTTAAGGAAGATAGCGTTTTCCAAAACGACGTATTATTGACGCATCCATTCGGCAGATAACGCTTCCCAAAATGACATAGTGTTGATAATAAATAACATTTATCAAAACGACATCGTTTTGATAATAGAACTAAAATATTTATTATCATTTCCAAGGATAATCGTTGGGAGTTAATTTCTCATTCATTAATCCATAGATTTGAGCTTATAAATACTTAATTTAATCTACTCATGGAGTATAACACATTGATATGTGAAATTATTTCAAATAATTAATGACACTCACTTCAATTTAGGCTCAAATTCTAACAGTTTGTAGGTGGAAAAAAGTACCTTTACCTCATTGTGTTCGTCGACTTGTAAGCATTGAACCACTGTAATTTAAAAAAATGCAATTGGCCCACTGTGCTTTTTAAAAATTATTAATCAAGTCATTCCAGTCCAATTTTGCTCACGGACGTTAAGAAATTGGACCAATTTTCCTATGTGGATGTTGAAAAAAAAAAGTCATTTTCACGTGGCAAGCCAAGTCAAACACTGTGACGAAATCTTTACCTGCACAGATTCTAGCTCAGCCAAATTCCTAAACTCCAGTGGAAACAAATTGATCTCATTCGCGAAAAACTTCAAAATCTTTAACTTCCCAAGGCTATCCACCGACCTTGGAATCAAATAAACACATTTCTATACTCAAAATAGGCCTCAATTGAATCGTCATCGTTACTCGAAGTGGGAAAATCCAAGACTTTCCCAGAAACATCAATTACAGAATCATTATCTGGGCTCAAATCAATCTCCGACGTTTCAAAGGATTCTACTTTTTTAACTTTGACCGGGCAATTTTCATCCTAGAAGAACTGTTTCCCCAGAATCCATGACCTTCCTTTGTTTAATTATATAATGGACAAATATGGAGGGGAGCGAATACGGTAAATTGATTTGGATTTGCTAGGGTTTGGAGATGAGGGGCGGTTAAAAAGTAGAGCAATCAGATTTGTGGAAAAATATACATATAATTACTTGCAACTCCATTAAAAATATCAAACCTGTAACTCACCATATCCACCCCCACCCCCAACCTCTCAGCTCCAACAGTCGTGGCTGGCCCATGCGCCACCACCATCAGCCTCAGACACCTCTTCCTCACCGTTGTCCAATCCAAACCCAACCTCAACCCCTTCAAAGACCCTTCCACCTCCCCAGTACTAGTAAACACAATTGCATCCAAACCACACCCTTCATTCTCACTCCTGACCACCAATTCCTCCACACAATCTGCCCCCGCCCACCGCGTCTCGTAAGCGTTCACCTGCATCGCCACCCACTCGAAATCGGGCACAAAAATCTCCTGCCCCTTCTGAACCTGAGCGAATACACCATTCTGCTCGGAATTGTCACCGGAGGAATTAAAACCCAGATTCTCTTCGGGTTTGTACAAAGATTTTTGATGAAGGAATCATTTAGGAGCTCCGAATTCCCAAAAGCTGAGATCGTTAAAGTTGGGCCAATTGGGGATAAAGGGGAGATCAGAGAGGAGGGAGTCGATCGAGGAGTCTTAGCAATAGGGTTTTTGATTTGGGAATTTTAAGAGGAAGAAGAAGCACGCGACTTATTATTCTTCACTCTTGTTTTGATTTTGATTTGGTTCTATTTTTTATTTTGTTTTGTTTTTTTATTTTTATGTTTAGTTATTAATAGGTTTTAATAGTATGTATAAGACCTCAACTTTTTATGAATAAGATTTAAATTTCTCTAAATATTATTCTAAATAGTAAGGTGTTAATTTAATAAATGTTATAATTATGGGTGATATGTGCAAATTAGACAAAGTAAAAAGTTATCGGAAAATATTTTTTTGTCGAGAAATATTCTTTTTGTCGGGAATATTCGTACCACGACGCGAAAATTACCAATCATTGGTGGGCCCCATAATGGAATAAATATCGGATGTAAAAAGTGAAAAAAAATAACTTCTCTAAAAATCGCGCGGCAGAACTTGTACCGTTAACTGTTGAAATACCCAGTAATAAAAGTACAATAATACGCAGGTACTCCACAATAGCACACAGTATTGCACAATAATTCATATTATTGATTCAATAATTGCTATAGTGATAATTGTGACGCCCCCAAAAACAAGTACTTAAAATATGTATTTAGTGTTACACGATTCTAAATATTAACAAACTTGAAGAATTATTAAATTAAAGTTATTACATCGAAGTGCTTCTATCCCAAGTACGAAAACTTTTAAATAAGTCTTAACATGATATGTATGTAGTAATTTCACCCAAAAACCTATCTATTACATAAGATCATTCTAGCTAAGCTGACATTTTTCCTTTGCCCTTATCTTTTCCAGAACTCTCAGCTTCATCTTTCTTAACTGAAAACATTTATAACAAAGCAAGAATGAGCATTTAATTGCTCAGCAAGTATAATAATCAATAATTAACATGCAAAAGAAATAAATATTTTCAGTTGATTCTGCTTTCACAGTAAAACAAGTCTGTAAAGTAATTAACATAAACTGTAATGATAATCTCATATTTTTGAAACGACGTAGTGATTTAAATATGCCAAGTCGTTATAAATTCAAGAACTTGCTTTTCTTTTTAAAAGGTTCAATCAGATATTTTATCTATGAACCGACATGGTCTTATGAGCACGATGGGTGATCAGCCATTTATGTCCTGTATTGATCAATACTATCTAAGTTGAACAAATTCTTTCAGTTCCTCTATGTCGTCCCCAAGATGCAATATAAAAATTACTCCAAGGTAGGGAAGTTATTGCTCATTATAATCAATTTAGAAGAATAAAATAAATGGATAGCTTAATTAAACAATTATATTTCAAGACTTAATATGAAAGAATTTGAAATATATCAACTGTACATGTATAGTGAGTTTTATTTAATGTATACATCGTTATCTCATGTAATTTTCGAAGCTGACTGGAATAAAAATTCTATCTCTATAGCATTATATATAAACAAGAAGAATTAATTGCTTATATACAATTAAATTGGAAACATTACCCCCAATTGAGTAAAGTATGATTTTTATAATAACTGTCGCATAAAAGAATTGCAAAAGTTTAAGAAACTTACTCAATTAAGATATGAGAAAGTTAAAAAACTTGCCTTATAAGGAGATTATCACACAATTTTAATTTACAGTCCCCTCACAATCCTTACATAATTATATTCACATACATACTCACGTTAGATCATAACATATATCATCAACATGTATGTATATTTTTAATTAATAATTGTTAGTTCATAACCTAACATTATTTACTCAAATCTCAAATTTCACCTTGTTTCATTTAGGAATTTATTCCATTTTAACCATTCATTACTATTTAATGGTTCCTTACAATAGTAATATATAAATATTTTACATATTTGAACTTAAACCTTAAATATTCTATCGCACGAATATTTTATAAGTTATTTCGCGAGTTCGGTTCATAAACATCTCACATTTAGCCTTTATAGTAAAAATTTAACTTACTATATTATTTTTGAAATAATAACAATTTTTATATTATTATATTCTTTCACAAGTCGCTCAATAGTTGCCTCATATAAAAACCTTTAATTTATTGGTTTATTATATTCGTCGCCCAATTTTGTGTTCCGACATACCTATTCGGCTATTTTTAATTCTCAAACCACAAGTCGGATTATAGTGAATTTTTGGTATGTTATAGACCTCATGACATAGTATTCTTACCAAAAATTATCTCGCTAAAACAGTTCATGGAAGTCCATCAAAATCTGCCTCAAAATAGCCTGCAAGCCAACTGCACAGCAGCAGCAGCGCGCCCGTGCAGTGTGTGCGCGCGACGTGCGGCTGGTAGTGGCTTGCTGCTTCTGCAACACGGCTTAGCGAGACGGCTACTTTGCGATTTTCTCCTGCACTACTTGTAACTCTGTTTAATTCAATTTTTGAATATGTTGTACATGGTATGACAAAGTATTTTTAAAAAATATCAGGACTAATATTTGGGCATATTAAGTTGTCCGAACAGGGTGCTCAAATTGACCGCTCGCACATATTTTTTAACTTTTTGTTTAACGCTCAAAAGTCGTCGTAATGCGATTCAACCTAACTTTCTTACTATCTAAGCTTTAGTTAACATAATATGACTCGCCTAAAATTTTAGCTCGTTTAAATTCCAAATTCTTGGACATTTTTATCCCTTTACGGCCTTTAATCGAACATATTACATGTGTTCTTGGTTTCATTCGATTTCTTAATCGTTTGTTAACGGTTTCTCCCATATTCAATCCTTATATCTTCTCACAACACCAATTTACCACCCAACATTATTATTATCATGAATTCATACATAATTCATGTACAAAATCGAATAAAATCAACGGACTTGAATAACTAGAGTTTATTAGCAAACTTAGTTTTTTCATATTACATATTACATTTATATAACTCCATATTACATTTCTATATCTCAACTTAGATTGATCATAAGGAAAATCAATCTAGTTTATATACTAAGCTACCAAATTCCTAATAATGAAAATTTAGCAACTAATTTATACCATTACATAAACTTAGGAAAAATTCAAACTCAATAGGAATTATATAACTTTGGACTCTTGATTCCCAAGCTTGATAATCCTTAACCTTTAACTTCATTCTCTCCAAGCTCTCTCACACCAACTCTTCCACTTAACCATTTGAGAGAAGTTCAAAGTTTTACCATTGTAGGAGAAATGGAGTCACGGGTTGGAGAAGAAGAAGAAGAAAATAGCTCGACTAATTTACTAAGTCAATTTTCTTGGGACCAAAGTTTTGGTTGAGTAAACTCTACATTTCCCTCTCCTCTCTTTTCACGGCAAAGGCAAAACTTGGAATGGCTTGGAAAAGTTAGTTTGTAACAGTAATGAGTTATTAAGTAATAATATCTAATTAACTAATTTACTAATTAGCTCAATTAATCTCTTCTTATGTTAACTATTTTAATTACCACCTCCTTAGTAATTTAATTAGTTAAATTACTACTTACTCCAACTAATTAATCTCTTGCAAATATATATAAAATATATTTTAAATATAATATATCTTAATTACATATTCATTTTATAAATATAAAATAAATATACAATAACATAATAACCCTTGCAATTAATATTAATTGCTTACTTAAGATATTATAAGAAAATATAATATTCTTCTTTTCATTCTCATAAATTCAAACAAGAATTTATTTACCTCATTAACATATTATAATAATTATAATCTTCTTTCTTTATTAAAATAATTTCATATAAGAATTTATTTTAATACTTTTGATTATAGCATATAAATTATATACTTAAATCACCTCTTTAATTTTTATCTCAATTGTTCACAATAATTATTGTTTCATTATTTAATAAATACATATACATAATACATATTTATTAAATCTCATTTACATGCTACATCAAACATGCACAATTCACATATAGTAAAT
This sequence comes from Panax stipuleanatus, assembly GCA_020205555.1. NCBI lineage: Eukaryota > Viridiplantae > Streptophyta > Magnoliopsida > Apiales > Araliaceae > Panax > Panax stipuleanatus. The sequence goes on from CM035124.1 coordinate 67,926,219, forward strand.
AAAAAAAATTATTCGCTATTTTAATATTATTATTATAATAGAAATATAAGAAATTTTTAGGTTCTTACAATAATTGCATAGTATTTCGTATTATTGATTCAATAAATGTCACAACACAATAACTCATATTATTGAAATAATATTATAAGTTAGCATTATTGACAATGTCTAGAAAGTTCTGTCGAGGAAAGGGCTATGTTGTCTAATTGCGCGCCAGTAAGGAGAAATCTTTATCGGAAAGCCTCCTCTTTCTTGAGAACGATCTAGTTGTCAGTATTGTGAGTCTATAATATTAATTGAAATGATTGTTGAAAGATTGAAGAGTTGTTAATAATTGATGAATAAAAATTATTGATAAATAAATATTTATCCAATTTTGATATAAATGGAGGAATTTAGCTTAAGATATTTGTTGAAAGTTTAACATATTTTTATATGAAACTACAATTATCTTCTCTAACATTATTATTTATTTAAATATATTATTATAATATTATATTATTATGATATAATATCATAATAGTATAGTTTTATAATAAATTTTTATATAATATTATAATGATATAATATTATATTAAATTGTTAGATTGTTAAGTTTTTTTCAAAACTTTTCGTGCACTTATTCTTTTCCAAATTGGTTGGCTAAGATTTTGTCTCCTGCATAGTCTTTTTCCTTTTTCCAATTTGTGGGTGGCAAGACTTCTCATGCAAATCATTTTTTTTCCAAATTCATGGGCCCACACTTATGAGAAAATGTGAGTTAGGCAGGGAGTTAGGCATGAAATTAGGCAGGATTGTTTATTTTTTTCCTCTGAGTTGCACTATAAAAGGGAGGTTACCCCTTCATCCTGGAGACACCAAAAAACACAAGTGTTTCTATTACAATATTGTGAGTATTTCTTTTGAGTATAAGAATACTTTGAGTGTAGTTTATAGTGCAAGATTTTCTCAGGATAACATTCGTTATACTAGTCAGATCTAATTTTCTACTAAGGAAATGAGAGTGCAACTGAGACTAGTCGAGGAATGTAGTAATGGTCCGAGATACACTATTCTGTAAAATAGTATAACAATAATTGTAATGTGGACTTAATTTGAGTGTGAATATTGTCGTATTATATATGGTATAATATTTGTATTGAAACTCACAGTTTATGTGTGGTCATATTTTGTACGACAAGTTAATAGTAGCAAGTAGGAAATTTTGTAATTGAATTTTGTAGTATGTATTTGGGGACTCAAAAAGGGTTGTGTGGACCTATTTTAGGGGCGTCACAATATGTTTCTTTTATGTTTAAGCCTAAATTTAATGATTTCATTGTATTAATATTAATATTAATTTTCAAAATAAAAATAATAATTAAAAAAAAGGAAAAGATATAAAAGAAAAGAAAATGAATTAAAAAATTTATTTTGATTTTATTATTATTTTAATCATTTTTTTGCCACATACTTAATGATTTTATTTTATTATTTTTTGTGTGTTGCCACATAAGAAAATAATAATTTTTTTGATTTTTTTTTTCAATGTCACGTCTGAAAATATTTGATGTCCGTCCAAGAAATTGGACAAAATGACCCAATTAAAGTTTTTTTAAAAATTTAATAGATCAATTGTATTTTTTTAAAATACAATAACTCAATACTTACAAATCAACAAATAAAGTGGGATAAACGTGCTTTTTGCCGTTTGCATGTCTAGTCACTGCATAGAGACTTGCAAGAATTCCTAAACCATAATTGGTATATAATATATATATTGCATTTTACCCTATAATTAAATATGTCACATCCAACAAGATACAATTGTTGCATTATAAATAATATATTTTGCAAGATACACCACAATGAATATATGGTATAGATGCTAGATTTTGTACCAATCCTAGCTTCCCTCCCTAAGGAGACAGCTATCCTTTGACATTTTATTCTAATTATGGAGTAATTTATTTGGGGGAACATGAAACCTCTTTTACAACGAATGAGATTTTATTCCTTTTTATTTATTAATTAATCTATAAACTAAATATTGAAGTAAACAATGTATGAGCAACTCAAAAACAGTTAAAACATAGTAATTGATTGAAGTATTTTCAATATATATTGCCTTCAGAGAATCCGAATGGATGAGAATATTGGAACATGGATAAACTAAGTAGGGATTAATTAAACCAATTAAGGCAATTCTCAATAACAGGATCATATAATATGCGACATTTTTGCGTTTGTTGGTTTAACGTTATACCAGTTTAATTAATTACATCTTTTACAGAGATCATCAAATTAATGCTGAGTAAGGTCGTTTTAGAAAAATATTTTTGGCTTTTAATATTTGTCGTTTGAGAATATCAAATAAGCATGTATTAATCGTTTTTGTTTTCAATATTATCCCAAATATTAAATATAATTTTAGTTCTCTCACTATTTTTGTCCAATAAATAACACTCTTTTTTCAATACAATGACAATATAGACAATTGATATTATATTTAATGTTATACAATCATTTCTTTAATATTTGTGGACAACTCTAAAACGACTTATAGTAAAGGGCGGAGGGAGTATCAACTTATTTTAAACACAACTTATTTAACTCACAAACAAACACAACGTTTGGGTCTTAAACACAACTCACCAATGTAATGTGTTTTGGAGGTCCAAACGCTACCGCCGCAAACACTAGTAGCTGAATAAACCCATAATGATTTTTGAGCATCTCTCTTAAAAAGTCACCTTCCTTTTGTAAATTAATACTCTCTCCGTCCTAAAATATATGATTATTATTGACTTTTCAAAGTCAATTTAAGATATTTTTAAATTCAAAATTTACAAAAAAAAAACATGTAATTTTAGCAAATACAATGAGGAATTTTATAAATTATCTAAAAATTATTACTAGTGAATAAGATTTATTGTTTTATATTTAATGAATCATATCATTTTGAGTTAAAAAAAAAAGAAATTGATAATTTATAATGAATGGAGTATATAAATAAAATTGTGTTCCCTCTGTTCAGCACAAGGAAAGTCTTTCTTGTCATATTTATTTCCCCCACAAATGAGTACATTTTTTTATTGTTATATAAAATGACACATAATATCGTTATTTTAAAATGATTTTCTGGTGTATTTTAAGAAAAAATAATTAAAAAATAATAGATATACTGGTAAACATGAAACAAATATATATGATTAAAATAATATGTTCAAATATGATTCCTTCCTCCCTAAAAATTAAATTAGCAGATGCGGTGCATATTTTATTTTATCACACAGACGTACGTGTACAAAACACTCTACCTCGACAATGTTAGAAAGAACAAGAACAGGAAATGACAACACTAAAATCAAACAAGCTCATATATAATAACCTCCCACGCACAAGTACCCTATTGATTGTCTATTAATATTCTTCACCCTAGCTATTTTACTTAATTTCTTGATTTCAATTTTAATAATTTATCCAATGGACTGCTCGGAATTTATTGGATTATCACCAAACAATGCCTACAAACTCCTCTTAAAAGTGGCTACAATAATACCTACATCCCACTATATATTAGGGTTTCTATGTGTTTTCATTGTTTTTTTGTTCAATTTCTTGGAGATTCATTTCCTTGAAGATCTTTTTACCGGTGGGAGTCCGGTGACGCTTACCTACAATCCGAGCTCGGAGCTTTATGCAAGGGTTGTCTCCAAGTGTCACGTTCTTCATGGAAGGTATATATATAAATGATTCTTTTTGAGTTCTGTATATGTAGTGTTTAGTGCGTTTGAAAGTCTAAACGTACTTGAAATTTTGACTTGTTTATAACACTCTTATTTCAAGTGCAGTTTATTTGATTCACAAACGAGTTAAATTAACTTTTAGTACTCGTACTGGGATGCGACATTCAAATTGATGTCTCAACTGAAAAAACTTATAAGTTAGTGATTTAATGAATATTTTTTTCAATATGTTAAAATTAAAAAATTTCATAACATCATACTTGGACGGGTCACAATTACCCATTTTTTTCATCTGCATTTTAAGATCTAACTTGGAAAGATTTAATAATTTTGAGCTCTTCTATGCGGATATGATAATTGGACATGAAAATTAGACATGAGCGCTTTATAATTTCGCCTATTTGTATTTTTACCCACTAGGGGTCGCCAACTTTCATTTTCGCATAGAGTTTCTCAATACTTTTACCCCTTCCCTGGTTCACATATTCAACTCCGGCTAATCTACAAAACAAATGGCCAAACCAGATCATACCCATATCTAAAAAACCAATACATTTGCAAACTTAGCTTTCATATGCTTATCATCAAAATCAGCCAGAAAATGACTAAACTAATTCAAGCTTGTGAAGCCAAGAACAGAACAAGAATCAAACTTTCCAAGGATTAGTATGGAAAAAGCAAGAAGCAATTTACTCTTCTTCATCCATTTTGTCTCTCTAAAACCATGTTAATGTGAATGAAGATTTTTGGAGAGAGAAAAAGGATTTATATCAACTTAATAGTAGAAGGGTTGAAGATCATAATCTTTTTTGAAAGGCACTTTCAATCTTTAAAAGCTATGAAACATTAATGGGTTATGTTCGGCCCGATCCATTGGAATACAATATTTTCTCTTTCCTAATATATATGCATTGCCCCGCATGTACCAAAAAAGCTCAAAATTCACGTCCCTTAGTATTTTTTGACGGAATGAAATACTACCTCCGTCCCATAATAAGTATTTTTTTAGTTTAAATCACACATAGCAATACACAAGCTAAAATGACAAAAATACCCTTAATATACTTTCTTTGTTTTTGTTTGAAATTTTTTTTATTGTCTTTTGGTCTCTCTTTCTCTTTCTTCAATCTTTCAACTTCCCAATAAATACGCAATAAATACCATTGGTTGCACAAGGGCATATATGGAAAAATATTGTAAAAATTATATTAGAGTCCTAACACATCACTTATTTTGGGAAAAAATATCAAGGCTAAAAAAGCACTTATTATGGGACGGAGGTAGTAATTTTTTTGGTACATGTACTATTTTGAAAAATAATTGAAGCACTAGTAGTTGTTTGTAAGTTTTTTCAGTTGGGGAACCAATTTGAAAATCGTGTCAAAGTCCAGGCACCAAAAGTTGATTTAACTCATTCACACGTAGTGATTGGGGGTATTTCAAGCGCAGACACTTCAAACGCTAATAATTGAATAACAATGAATGTGAGAGCAGTTTGTATTCGGAGCAAATTGTTGTAGTATCATTCATTTTAAGAATGAAATACTCTTGGAAAAGTTTGTTGAGACTTTTCTTTCTTTAGTTTTTAGCAAACAGCAAAAAATGATTTATCTACTTTTTTGTCCTTTGGTTGAGTAGGTACTTTGCAACACCTTGGATTTCAAGTCCGCACTTACAAACTACACTTTTGGGGTTTGTTGGGGCAAATCCAGCCTTCAAGTACAAAAGGTACTCCCTCCTTCCCTTAAAGATTGTAGTTTTAGGGGAAAAAAATTATTCCTTAAATAATGCAATTTTAAGAATTCAATATAGTTTTTATATATTTTTTCCAAATATGCTATTGTTCAACAATAACTAAGCAATTAATGTTTACTTAAAATTCTCACTTATTGGTAAGGCTAACTTTGTCATTTTATCCCACTTATTGGTTATTGTGTTTTTTGCTAAAACTGCAGTTTTTAAGAAACGGAGGGAGTACTATATATTGTTAATTTCATTGGTAACCATAAATATATAGTAGAATGTTGTTTATAAAAATAGGGCATTAATATTTTAGTAGTTACAGAAAATTCATTCCTAATAAAGATTTAAGCCACATACATGATAAAATTGAGGGGAAACCTCCTTGATCTATTAAAAGATAAAATTAATATAGATAAAATTTAAATAAACTCATGTCTAATTAAGAAAAAAAATAACGATGATATAAAACAATATTTTTAAATGATGATTTTATATATAATGATATCGAGTTAACATAAAAAAATAAAAATAATAATAAAAAAGAAAAGAAAATCTCCATGCATCTAATTAATACTCCCTCTGTTCTCAAAAAGATGACTAAATGTACAATTTTTTTTATCCTAAAAAGATGAGATAAAGTACATAAATTGAAGGGTAAGTATGTCATTTAGTGGGATCCATTAGTATAAAAAAAATAAAAGTATTCATCACTTTATATAATTTTGTGGGACCGCTAATGATAAATTTAAAACTTTTTTTGTTCTTTTTTCTCTACTTTTACTTTTCTTAATACGTGTGAAAAATGTATTTTGCTCATTTTTTAGGACGGACGTAGTATTATACAATATATAGAACTGATTGACCGCAATTATGTACCAAACCATACAATATATAGAAGGAAACTGATATTTTCACATGATTTTTTGATATTTTCATATGAAAAGTGTCGTTATAGACGGTAAAAATCGTCGTTATATATCCTATAGCGACGATTTTCATGTGAAAATATCAAAAATTCATATGAAAATATCAATTTCCTATATAGAACCTATTGACCCTGTGAAAGATACCATATTAAGTTATTATTATTATTATTATTATTATATTACTGAAATCTTAAGGTGTTACACAAACATTTCAATAAGTATTTCTCATGAAATCAAAATAAGATTATTTGCTAACATGTATGATACTCCCTCCGTCTCAGGATAAAAGTTTTAGTTGACTTTTTGCGCATATTAATAAAGAGGATAAAATAACAAAATTGTCCATATTTAAATTCTCATTTAATTGCATAATTTTCTGTACATTACTAGTGATGCTCCATAAATATGCATAGAGAATAGAAATATAACAATTAATAATAAGGGTATTATAGGCAAATTATTATAAAAAATTGATCATTTAAAGTAAGTAGACATTTAACTTAGGACTACCTGAAATAGTAATAAAGATTTTTATCCTGGGACGGAGGGAGTATAAATTAAGTTGAAATAAAACTTGACTTTTTTTTTCTTTCTTTCTAAAAATTACCTCTAAATATCATTCCAGACAACTATTTCATGCATCTGACGGTGGAACTTTTGCATTGGATTGGCTAATGAGTTCAGATGGTATGGAAATCTTTTGAGATTAATTTAATGTTTATTAGTTTGGAGATATGCATGCTAGTTCTAACATGCATGATGCATGTTAAAAAATGGTTTTGGAAACTGATATTTCCACATATATAAACCTCCTTTAATAAATGTTTCTACTTTTAATTTTTTTGGCTTTTGCCTCTAACTTTATTTTATTTTATTTTTTGTTTCAGCTTCTACGTTTTTTGAAATTAATAGCAGAAAATGTTGTTTGCTAAACTGCTTTTGCTTCTGAAAAAGTGGAAGCAAAACCTCTTTTAACAAAAAAAGTAAAAATACAAAAACCTTGCTTCTTCAATTTTGACAATACATGGAGTTATTCTATATCAATACCTTATATATAAAGGCATCACAAGCGATCCTTTACATTGCATAATTGGGTGAGTCAACTCACTTAATTTGAAATTTATTTGGCTTCCAATTTTGATTTCCAACCGAGTTAACACACTCAATTTTAATCAATTTGTATTCCAAATCCCATATTAATAAAAGCATTAATACAGAAAACAGTTTCAGCATTGAATTTGTTAATAAATGAAAAAATAACGCGAGACCCTCCAATCTAGACAAAACCGTTTGTCTCTTCAGATTTCTGATTTTTCCTCTTCCTCTCCCTCTTCCTCTTCCTCTTCCTCTTTTTCATTACCCTCACCCCTATTTCACTTTCACCAATCCAAGCTACACCGTCGGATTCTGTATCTGTGAAACCGGTCAAGCAATTGATCGACTTGGCTGCCGCCTCCAAGGCAACTACTACGTAAGTATGCTATCCTTGAATCAGAGAAATTTGGGATTTGGGTTTGAGTTTTTTTGAAAAGGGTCAATTTTATTTTGAGAGAAAATGGTGATCATAACACTCGAAATGATCAAGCAGTTTTAGAAAATGATGGGTGAAAATCAGATTTCCAAAACCCTTGATTCACATTTTCGTTTAAGTTTAGACTAATTCCTTTGCTCCAGTGACACACTTCCTGTGTCACTGTTAAGGGTTTAGAACCTGTTATGTGGTTACTACTTCATAGTAGTCTTATGGTGGGAATAAGCCACCATAGCCTTTCATGGTTCTTTATAATTTATTTCGATCAGATTCCAGCCATATTCAGATTACACCGATTATATATAATTGATTTTGTGTATATGATGCATTCATATATTCATCTCTCAGTTTCTAATTGTGTTATGTTATTTGCCAAAAATATATATTATTTTCTTTTGCTTATTAGTTAATATGTCCTTTAAGAATACAATGTTGTAACCATTGCTTATGTGTCTGTTTTACAATTAACACAGTATATTGAATCATATATTGTTTACTATCACTTCACTAAATACTCCAGTTTTGGAATCAGCTTATATAAATTGAAACAAATACTAAAGAAGGCATTGGGGGTGATGTAAAAGAGTAATGTAAATGTTGACAAAATTGGTAACATTGGGCGTGAGATTGCTACCAGCATCAAGCTATACTATCCACACGTGCGTTTTAGGAAGTGATTTGGTTTTGTATATTTTTGATGCACTTTTTTCCCCTGAGCAGCTTATTAAGGAGCGGTTGAAGGAGTTTGGCTGCCGCCTCCAAGGGAACTACTACTTCTAAGAACAACGCTATCCTTAAATCAGAGAAATTTGGGATTTGAGTTTGAGTCTTTTTTAAGTGGGTCAATTTTATTTTGAGAGAAAATGGTGATCATAACACTGAAAATGATCAAGCAATTTCAGAAAATGATGGGTGAAAGTCAGATTTTCAAAACCCTTGATTCACCTTTTCTTTTAAGTTTGAATTTGAATTTTCTCTTTGGGGGTCATCTTATTCCGATATATAGAACCCTAACATTTATTTTTTGTTTTTCTCTTTTATTACAGTTGATGAGCCACTCAAGATCACATTTGAGGTATTTATGTGTATATGTTGGATCTGTTTTATATAGTTCATAGTTTAAATGTGAATCTGATCTGAACATAAAAGTTTAAGCTTGATGTTGGTTTCTGATCTGAACATAAAATTTATTTTTTAGCTGATTGATCTGTTCTTTTTGTATTTTGTTAGTTAACTTGGTTTACTTTTGGATTTGGATTGCATAAAGTGTGTTCCTTTGTTTATTACCCGTGAAAATTTTGACAAAACATGATTGATCTTTACATTGTTTCTTCAATGAAGTAATAAGTGCCATACTTATATATAAAATCATAGGCGATCTACCCAATTCGAAAAACAGGTGAGTTAACTCACTTAATTATAAAATGATAATTGATCTTTAAAATCTCCCTTTTGGGCTGTGAATTTTGCTAGGGTATTATACGGAAGATTTTCTACATCAGTGAGAGAAAGAGAATTCGAAAGCAAGGAAGAAGAAACCGTATTAAGGTATAATTTTTCATTGTATATATAGATTTATATATCTTGAATTGAATTGGGGTTTTAATTGTTTATAATTTTCTGTTTGTTTTGTTAAATTGAATGGGGAAAACAAAATTGAAGAAGAAATATATTTTTAATTTTAGAATATAAAGCGACTTAAAGTTCTTAGCATACCATTACGTATAGTTCGGATAGATTGAGTACTATCATACAATTACTACTATTTTTATATCTAATGTATACGTAATTGAAAATTTAATTTTTTTTTCTTAAAATAAAATCGTATTAAAAATGTGTGTAGTTTTGAGTACCTATTTTGTTTGTTTTTGATTGCCTTAGTATATGTATAACTATATAAGTATCTTTTGCTTAATTCTTCTAATCTTTCAATTATTTACCTGTTAGATTTTAATATTTGAGGATTTTTTGGAATTGAAACAGAGATTTCGGTAATGGAAATTCCATCAGAAATGAGGGATGCGTGGGCATCTCGAAGGAAGAAGAACCCCTTCTTTATTGCTTCCCCTTCTGAGGAGCAGAGAATTAGGAATGCAAGGAATTGCACTCAAGGTTCAACACCATTTTCTCTTTGTTTGTTAGTGTCAATACATGACTTTTTGTTTCTGATGGTGTGTTCTAATGGTATTGATTTGCTTAACCCATTTGTAATTTATTATTGATGTGTTATTCGATCAGTTTTGGTGAGTTTGTGGATTGTTATATGTTGGATATTGGGTATCCAAATGGGTCACCCATGGAGGGTCCGACCCAATGGATTTGTTAACTAACCTCCCACACGACTTAACGTGTGAGATCGTGAGGACGTGGGGAAGTGGTTCAACCACTCCCGTACGTATTAAATACCCATATTCGATCAATCAATTAATATACGATTCATTATTCAGTTGGCCAATACAGAGCGCTCCCATCACAGACCAAACCCAATTGTTACGAACTGTGAAATATAATTTCGTTCTCGATCGTAGTTCGGAGACGTCCGTTGGGCTTCAGTATCAGGAGGTTTTCCGCATCAAAAGTTCAACCACGCTTCAAGGGTATGTCTTTGATCCTCCTATCATGTGTATATATATGAATAGCATACGTATAAAATTCCTTCATTGGTATCAGAGCAGAGTTTAACGATCTCATGTATGCTATATAAGTTATATTTACACCCTATGCCTTGATTGCATGTTTAAAAAGCTTGAAAACATCATTAATGGCAAAATTAGATACACTAAATATTAGGGGCTAATATTTCAGTATATTGTAGCCTAAACACAGTGTATGTAAACTACATATTTTGGGTTTAATTGGATTTGTATTTTAAAATTAATTTTAAACCCTAGTTTACGAACAGATTTCTTTGAACAGACATAACATTTTCTGTGATTGTCCGTTTTGAATGATTTTTGTATGTATGCGTAGTACTCGTTGTAAGCTTTCCAACGATATATTATGAGCCTAAATCGGAGTTATATGGACTGAGATATGACTTCTCAAAGTTTTGGGTCGCAAAATGGCATTTCTGTAAATTATTATTGCTGGAGCTTGAGGATGAAGGCGACCCGCGCGCCTGACCCTACCCGACCCGCGGTTCCGACCCGGTGTGACAGATTTTCCATATTTAATTTCCAGAAAATAATTTCTTAATTATTTTAATCATGGAAATTAATTAATAAATAGTAATATTGATTATTAAATTCTGAAAAATTTACAGAAATTAATTATTAGCATGTAATTTCTGTGTCCATGGAATTTTGAATTATTGACTGTTTTTGATAATTTTGGTTAATTTTCTATCTATTGATTAATGGTTTATTAATTATGAAAATTAGCAAACTTATCATAAAAATTCCAGAAAAATTACAGTGGCTATTTTGTGATATTAGGTTACTGTTGTGATTTTTCAGATGGAAAATGACTGATTTTGATATTTTTGGTTAATTTCCAATTAATTATGCAATAGTTTATTAATTATGATAATTAGAATGATTATCAGAAAAATTCCAGAAAATTATAGTAACATTTTTATGATGATAAGCTACTGTTACAAAATGTTTTTTGAAGAAATTAAAAGATTTGGATATCTTTGGGTAATTTCCATCTATTTATGCATGATTAATTAATTGTGATAATTAGCAAAATTATCAAAATAAATTCCAGAAAATTACAGTGATATTTTGTGAAGTTAATATACTGTTGGAAACTTTTTTTTGGATACATTTTAATGTTTTTATAGCATACTTAATTTATTAATTGAGTATTAATGTCTATTATTTAATTTCTTTTGTTAATATTGTTGGAATATTAATATGTGATGCTTGGAATTAAATTAATATGCTATAATTACAAGTATAACCCTATTCTTAGTGGGAGTGATTTAGGTTGTAATAATTTAATTAAATTATTCCCTAAATTACACATCTTATGCGCTGAAAAATTAAATTTAAATAATTAGACATTTATACGGATTGTGATTCCTAAGCCTGGCGAAGTCTCCCTTCCATATTTATGTTTCATTATTTTTATGTTAATTTGGTTCAGGCGGCAAAGATATCTTATATACTGTGGTGAACATTGAATATCTCTAATAAATTCTCATATTTAAATCAAAGCAGAAAATGGCTTCAAAACACATTATCGCAGATCTTAACCAAGGAAACAAACTAGATGGAGATAACTATGACGTGTGGCACCGAAAAGTCAGGATGGTCTTGGAGGAGCAAGAGGTTGAAGAAACCCTGCTGTCCAAAATGACAAAGCCGGAGGGTGAAGATGCAAAAGATCCGGTCAAGGTTGCAGCCTTCGAAAGTTGGCGCAAAAAGGACCGTATCTCTCGCATAACGTTGCTGAGTTGCATGAACAATGACTTTCTGTTTGAGTATGAACAATACTCCACAGCACACGACATGTGGGAGGCTCTCAAAACTAAGTTTGGTGGCACCTCGTTGACAAGGCTGAGGGAATTAGCCATAAGGTTCGATGGTTACAAAAAGAAAGACAACCACACTATGAAACAACACCTTCGAATCATGGCTAATATGATCCGGGAATTGAAAACCGGTGGTACTCAATTGTCAGACGAACAACAGATTTCAGCAGTGGTTCGATCCCTTCCCGATAATTGGGAACATATGCGGGTCAACATGACTCATAACGAGAATATCAAGAATTTTGATGATATTCGTCGTCACTTGGAGCTCGAGGCTGAGCGACTTGATGTTGTCAAGACCTCCAGGGCATATGTGGCTGAATCAAACTCTCGTAAAGGGTTCAAGCCCAGGAAGGGGAAGAAACCTGCTCATCCTACTGCGCCTAGAGTGGCTGCGAGTGGGGGTGTTGCCAAACGAAAAAGGGGCAAACGAGGTTCTGGTAAGGACAAAACTAAAATGACATGCTACAACTGTGGCAAGGCGGGACACTTCGCTCGTGAATGCACTGAGCCGAAGAAGGTAATTCCTAGTCCTAATCTATCTATGTGCTTAGTATCAAGTACTGTTTTTGTTGCTCATTCTCTCCATATGTGGATTGTAGACTCCGGAGCAACGGACCACATAGCTAGAGACCGGAGTGGATTCATGGAATACCGCCGCATTCCGGTTGGCAGAAAAGTATACATGGGGAACGATTCCAGTGTGGACGTGCTAGGCATTGGCACTTACAAACTGGAAATGCGAGAATGCTCAGCATTGATCCTTTATGATGTACTTTATGCACCAGATGTCCGGCAGAATTTATTTTCTGTTTTATCAGTACTTCGTTTAGGCTATTCTGTTAGTTTTGAGAACAATTCTGTAATAATTTCGCATGGGACGAATGTTTTTGGATATGGTTTTATGATGAATGGTTTTATGATTTTGGATACTATTGATTCTAGCATTAATAGTAGTGATTCTTATTCCTTACTTGTTGAAAATGATCATGATGGTTCAATTCAATGGCATGCTAGATTAGGCCATATTGGACAAGATAGAATGGTCAGGTTAGCTCAAGCAGGTCTTTTAGGCCCACTCGCTAAGGTTAATCTACCCACATGTGAACATTGTTTGGCAGGAAAATCAACAAGAAAACCATTCGGTAAAGCCACTAGGGCAGAGACATCATTGCAACTTATTCACTCAGACATCTGTGGCCCTATGAATGTAAAAGAAAGGCATGGACGTTCCTATTTTCTCACAATGATAGATGACTATACGCGCTTCGGGTACACCTTCTTGATCTCTCATAAGTCTGAGGCATTAGATTGCTTTAGACGTTATTTGATTGAGGTCGAGAATCAATTAGATAAAAGTGTTAAGGCACTTCGAACTGACCGAGGCCGCGAGTATCTGTCCGATCAGTTTAAAGAACTCTGTGAAGAAAAAGGGATAATCAGGCAACTGACAATCCCTAGAACTCCGCAGCAAAATGGTGTGGCGGAGAGGAGGAACCGGACATTATTAGACATGGTTAGGTCTATGATGGTGCAAGCCAATTTGCCTATCTCCTATTGGGGTGATGCATTGTTGACTGCGACATATATACTTAATCGTGTGCCTTCGAAATCGGTTGAGTCCACCCCATATGAAATGTGGACCGGCAGAAAGCCCGAATTAGGCGAAATGCGGCCTTGGGGATCAGCTGCTTACGTGCACAACACTTCTCATCAACATGGGAAGTTAGGCCCGAGGGGTAAGAAGTGTATCTTTGTAAGATACTCTGAACACTCCAAAGGCTATGTGTTTGTTGGAGAGCAGCCTGATGGGACTGTATCTGAGATAGAGTCACGAGATGCAGATTTCCTTGAGATGGATTTCCCTAATAGAGGTGATGTGAGCAAAGAGATGAACCTTTATGAGATGGATGAAGATTTAGGCGCCCCAACTCGTACAGTAGAAGTTGAAGAGGTTAATCCTCAAGCTCCTGTAGAAAGTGGGAGTGACATGCCTTCGAGTAGTTCTTATCCATCAAATGAAGAGTCTCTTGTTCCTCAAATGCGTAGAAGTCAAAGGGGTAACGTTCCACGTCGTCTTTTTGAGATTGAGGGGAATGTCTTTATGGCTGATGCGCAGGACGATGAGGAACCTCGATCTTATCGAGCTGGTCTATCGTCTGCTATGAAAGATAAGTGGATGATTGCAATGGAAGAAGAAATGGAGTCCATGAGGACTAATCAAGTCTGGGACTTGGTTGACCTTCCACCAGGGCGAAAGGCTATTGGGAACAAATGGGTTCTTAAAGTCAAACGCAAGGTAGATGGTTCCATTGAAAGGTACAAAGCTCGTCTTGTAGCCAAGGGCTATACCCAGCAAGAGGGAATTGATTACGAGGAAACTTTCTCACCAGTTGTGAGGTTTGCCTCAATTCGCCTCATCCTAGCGATTGTTGCGCATTTGGATTTGGAGTTATATCAAATGGACGTCAAGACAGCTTTTCTCAATGGAGATTTAGCTGAGGAGATATACATGGATCAGCCAGAGGGTTTCGTCATGGAAGGACAAGAGCGCAAAGTATGCAAGCTCAAACGTTCTATCTATGGTTTGAAACAAGCGTCCAGACAATGGTATCTGAGATTTCATCGAGCCATCATTAGTGATGGGTTTACGATGATCGAGGAAGACCATTGTGTATATATCAAACGGTCCAAAGATAAATTCCTTATCTTATCTATGTATGTCGATGACATCCTACTAGCTGGGAACGATAAGGAGATGATTGTCGCCACCAAAGGGTGGTTGTCCTCTAACTTTGAGATGAAGGACATGGGGGAAGCAGCTTACGTTCTTGGAGTTAAGATCTATAGAGATCGCTCAAGAAAGCTTCTTGGTTTGTCTCAAGAGACTTACCTTAAGAAGGTTCTCGAGCAATTCCAAATGAACAACTGCAAACCCATAGACACTCCTATCGCTAAAAGCGACACTATTGGACCCGAACAATGCCCCACTTCTCCCGAAGAAATTAAAAAGATGTCCCATTATCCATATGCCAATGCTATAGGAAAGCTAATGTATGCAGTTGTGTGTACTCGGCCTGATATAGCATATGCAGTCGGTTATCTCGGTCGGTATCAGTCAAACCCTGGGATTGCTCATTGGAAGGCAATCAAGAGGATCTTGCGATATTTGAAAGGTACTTTGGACTACATGTTGTGCTATGGAGGACCAAACCTGCGCTTGATTGGTTACTCCGATGCCAGTTGGGGAGGTAACCAGGGGATGCGCAAGTCAACCTCAGCATATGCATTCTTGCTACATGGTGGTGCCATTACTTGGTGTAGCAAGAAACAGACTTGCGTTGCTCTTTCTACGATGGAGTCGGAGTTTGTAGCTTGTACGTCAGCTGTTCAGGAAGCCATGTGGCTAAGGAGATTTTTCGAGGACCTTGGAGTCGTCTCTCATGCTTCGGATCCTGTGACTGTTTTCTGTGATAGCACGGCGGCCTTAGATTACACTAAGGACCCCAAGTATCACGGCAGGACGAAGCACATTGACTTGAGGATGAACTTCATCAGAGAGAACATAGCAAATAATGAAGTGATATTAAAATACATGCCTACTGGACTTATGGTAGCTGATCCTTTGACGAAGCCGATTCCTAAAGATGCTTTTTGTAAGCATGTTAGTTCATTAGGGCTTCGTAGGGTTTGATGTACTTTCTTATTTCTTTGTAATCACTCATTACTTGGCTTGTATTAGAGATGTTCATTATTATTTCGAGATTATTTATCATCTATGCGAGTTTCATTTGTTTCGACTTATGATTGTGTCCTTTTAGCGCATATGATAAATTTTAGATGTTCACACATTATATTATGCATATTGGATATGCACATACTAAATATATGTCAACGGGTTGATTGGCTCACTCACACGAGCAATCACCCTTGGCGCTTTGAAAAGCGAGCAAGGTTGAGATAGTTCATAGTTTGGCGCTTTGAGTAGCGAGCTGTTGATGCTTTAGATAGCAATCAATTGGCGCTTAGTAGCGAGCAAAATGGACATGATGTCGCCTTGGCATGAGCCAAGATGAGGTTAACTTGGATTAACTGAATATAGTATGTCCCACCATCTATATTAACCTGTACTGATAGCCGGATACGAAATTTCAGGTTTGGCGCTTGGAAAGCGAGCAACGTGAAAATTCGAGTTAGGCGCTTATGAAGCGACTGAGCTAAGATCCGTACGGCATGACCATTAGACATATACTCATGTAGATGAGATTGTCTGCCGTGACATGATAGCCGGACGCGAAGTTTCAAATGTGGCGCTTAGATAAGCGAGCAATTTGAAATGTTTAAAGGTCCGCACAACAAAGCTATAGAATAGCATGTTGTGAGCGAGTTACATGTGTTTAGCGACCACGTAAGGGAGGTGAGAGAATGAATCCCTGTTTCCTCACCGTGTGAGTCCTGTAGGACAAGTTTTTGTTTCTACATAAAGTGCTCTTTGTGATCTTTGACTATACTGCAAAGACATGAATTAATGTTGCTACTTTGGTTTCGATTCCTAAGGTCAGGATTGATGAGACTATAAGGACCGATTCTGGGAAAGCAGTTGATTTATTTTTTAGTAGTATTAGGGCAAAGAGAAGACAATTTGATTTCACCTCGTTCTGCACTTATTGTCGACAACTATAGCGCTTTGATAGCGATATAGTAATAAGTGAGATACGAAATGGACTTGGGCCCAAAGGTGGTTAAGTGAGGCTCTCTAAGGGATTAGAGATACTTAACCTAGTGAAAATTCAAATGTGTCTGGGGTACTCTGAGTTTATGGATTGTAGCTTCTACGTGAACTAATTAAGTTTGACGTGAAAGCTCCCGTACCGTTTTTCTTAAAAAGGGTAGATGTCTCTATGTTGGCCTTAACGGGTTTGATGTAGAGCTCCCGCATTTTCAGGTGAACTCAGCGGTCGCACGGTTCGGCAGTTAGAGGTTTACATGTTTTGGTTCGAGCTGATTTTGGCAGATATGAGGATTACATCGTCCCCGCCATGGGCGAGTGGGAGATGTTGGATATTGGGTATCCAAATGGGTCACCCATGGAGGGTCCGACTCAATGGATTTGTTAACTAACCTCCCACACGACTTAACGTGTGAGATCGTGAGGACGTGGAGAAGTGGTTCAACCACTCCCGTACGTATTAAATACCCATATTCGATCAATCAATTAATATACGATTCATTATTCAGTTGGCCAATACAGAGCGCTCCCATCACAGACCAAACCCAATTGTTACGAACTGTGAAATATAATTTCGTTCTCGATCGTAGTTCGGAGACGTCCGTTGGGCTTCAGTATCAGGAGGTTTTCCGCATCAAAAGTTCAACCACGCTTCAAGGGTATGTCTTTGATCCTCCTATCATGTGTATATATATGAATAGCATACGTATAAAATTCCTTCAGATATATTAGACGAGTGTTGATAATGTGTACCCTCAGTTTTGTAAAACCTCTGATTTGAATGTTTTACATGTAATTGCTTATGCAAAAAAGAATCGAAAAGTTTATATGGAAAAAAAATATTATTATGAAAAATCTTTCTCATTTCAATTTTAAAAAATTATACAATTGAAAAACAAACTAGCCCGTGCATTGTACGGGCTATCAACTAGTATCTTTAATGAGGTCTAGACATCAAATTTTATTAACAATAAACTTTAGAATTTTAAGTTTATATAAAATAAGATAAATCCTAATATTTAAATATAATTACCAAACAATATTTTCTAATTTATATTTTTACTTGTGAAAAAGCATGTGAAAGCAAAAGTATATGAAAACAGAATTATGAAGAAGGAAAAAAAACAGTTACCGTATTTTGTAGTAGCTTTTAATTTGTCTATATATATATATTCATATTTCATTTCATTTTTCAGTATTAGGAAGTTCTTTGGAAAAGAATAGAAGCAATTCACAAAAAGCAACCACCCCAATAGTGGTAGTGATTCCTGGCTTAACAAGTGATTCAGCTTCTGTTGTAAGTTGCAAAATTTAAACCAATAGCCCATACAATTATATATATATATATATATATAATATAATATAATCAAAGGCATGACTTAGCCAAACTTGATTAAAATTATTTAACAAAAAACGACGTAGTTTTTATAATTAAAGTTTTTCAATATAAAACTCAAAAATAAAAAACTTAACCTATGGGAGTAAAACTACGTCGTTTTACTGAGGTTTTAGTAAGTAGTCTTAACCAAGTTTAACCAAGACATGTCTTAAATTTATTTTTTCATATATATGTATATATATATATATGGGTAATGATTCATAACAAATGTTTGTTATGGACATTATTTCAACAAACAGATCTTACAACATTCATCTATAGATCCAACGACCTATTTTTATTAGAATAAATAGTCTATCGCAAGTACGAGTAGCGGCAAATAAATTTTTTTTTACCTACCTCTACTAGGAGTAGAGGCATGGAGGAATGTTTTAAATACCACTACTTTACTTAAATTTAAATAGTTTCAATATATTTATTCGTATAAATATTTTCTTAAGTAATAAAATTTAACATTGTCAATTATATCTATTGTATTTATTTTTATAAATAATTTCTTAAGTAATTAAATTTAAAATTGTCCATTATATTCAATGAATTTATTTGTATAAATAATTTCTTAAATAATAAAATTTAACATTGTCAATTGTATTCAATGTATTTATTTGTATAAACAATTTTTTTAAGTAATAAAATTTAACAATGTCAATTATTGTGACAATTTGAGTATTTAAAATTTAAACTCTATATTTTAATATATTTTAATTTAATAAATATAAATTATATTACAAATAAATACATTAAAGTTATTTAAATTTAACGGCTGATTGGTACTTCTGTCCCTCCAAGTTGCCACCCACTTTCAAAGTCGTCCCTAAATTACCATTTTCGTCAGTTAGGTCCTTAAAGTGGCAATATATTGACGTTTCTGTTCCTTCAACCCATTTTAACCTAAATTCGACCCATTTTGACCAAGTTTAACCCAACACAATCCAGTTTGACCCAACCCAAATTTTGAATATTTTAAAATATAATAATATTTTTAAAATAAGTTTAAAAAAATAATTATATTTAACATTAAAAAAAAATATTTAATTATTTAAAATAAATTATTATTATTAAAATAATAATTATTTTAATATTTTAAAATAAAATAATTATTTTAAAAATAGTAATTTTTAATATTTAAAAATAAAATATTAGTTTTGAAAAAAAATAAAAATAATAATTACATTTAATATTCTAAAATAAATATTTTTTAAATAATTTTTATTTTTAATATTTTTAAAGTAAAAAATAATTTTGTAAATATTATTTTTAAAAATAATATTTACTTTTAAAATATTGAAAATAATATTTATTTTAGAATATTAAAAATAATAATTATTTTAGAATATTAAATATAATATTTATTTTAGAATATTAAAAAAAATATTTATTTTAGAATATTAAAAATAAAAAATTTTTATAATTTTTTTGAATAATTATTATATTTATATTTATATTTATTTTAATTTTTTAATATTTACTTTTAATATTATAAAATAATTATTATTTTTAATATTCTAAAATAAACATTTTTAATAATTATTGTTTTTGAAGGAAAATAATATTTAATATTCTGAAATACTTATTAAAAAATTTAAAAAACTTATTATTTAATAATAATTATTATTAAGCTTATTTTAGTTTTTAAAATAATAATTATTAAGATTATTATAATTTTTAAAATAATAATTATTAGGATTATTTTAATTTTTTTTAATAATTATTAAATAATAATTTTTTAAATTTTTTAAATAATTATTTTAGAATATTAAATATTATTTTTCAAACAAAAATAATAATTATTAAAAATATTTATTTTAGAATATTAAAAATAATAATTATTTTAGAATATTAAAAGTAAATATTAAAAAATTAAAATAAATATAAATATAAATATAATAATTATTCAAAAAAATTTTATAAAAAAACTAAAATAATTATTATTTTTAATATTCTAAATTAAATATTATTTTAAATATTCTAAAATAAATATTATATTTAATATTCTAAAATAATTATTATTTTTAATATTCTAAAATAAATAATATTTTTAATATTTTAAAAGGTAAATATTTTTTTAAAAAATAGTATTTACAAAAAAAAAATTACTTTTAAAATATTAAAAATAAAAAATATTTATTTTAGAATATTAAATATAATTATTAATTTTTTTATAAAAAAACTAATATTTTATTTTTAAATATTAAAAATAACTATTTTAAAATAATTATTTTATTTTAAATAATTAATTATTATTTGTTTAAAATGTTAAATATAATTATTATTTTAAACTTATTTTAAAAATACTATTATATTTTAAAATATTAAAAATTTGGATTGGGTCAAACTGGGTCGGGTTGGGTTAAACTTGGTCAAAATGGGTTGGGTTTAGGTTAAAATGGGTTGAAGGAACAGAAACACCAATAAAATGCCACTTTAAGGACCTAAGTGACGAAAATGGTACTTTAGGGACGACTTTAAAAGTGAGTGGCAACTTAGAGGGACAGAAGTGCCAATCAGCCTAAATTTAACTAAAGTACTGGAGGTATATTCAGGACATTTCTCCGTACTCTAATAGATGAGGCAGGTAAAAAAAAATTATATGCCGCTACTACTACTAGTGGCAAGCTGTTTATTACAATAAAAATGGACCTCTGGATCTATGGATGAATGGTGCAAGATCTGATTGTTGAAATAGTATTCATAACAAACATTTATTATGGATCACGATCCTCTCTATATATATATATATATATAGGATCCGTCTCTCTAGCGAACCATAGGGAGCGAACTAATGACGAACCGGCTATAGCGACGGTTTTTTCCGTCGCTATAACATAAAAAATCGGCTTTCTATGTTATAGCGACGGAAAAAACCGTCGCTATAGCCAGTTCGTCATTAGTTCGCTCTTTATGGTTCGCTGGAGAGACTGACCCTATATATATATATATATATATATATATATATATAGGGTCTTAATCCATGACAACCGGTTGCCCAAAACACTGTTTAGCAACCAAGATCTTAACCGTTGATTATAATGATGAACGGATGAGATTGATTTTTTATATATTACTCTGAAAGTGTTTTTTATGAATTGTGCCTCTTGTTCTTCTTATTACCTCATATGATTAGCCTCTAATGTTTAGGTCAATGTGAGCTACTGATTGTTTGGAATGTGTTGTTGCATTATTTAGAATTTTCATACTTCAAGAATTTGCAAAAAAAAATTCTGAAACCCCTAAAATAGAAAGTTTTAGGCCTTAGTTGGCCATCCTAAAGAAGTAACTTTTTTTATTTTCAGTTAGGCTGCCATTTAGTCCTTAGGGCTATGTTTGTTTGCAAGGATTACAATTGGATAGGACTATTAATTCCAAATATCTTGTTTGTTTTTAAATTTGAGTTTGGGACTATTAGTCCCGGGATTATAAAATAGCTTAAGATGAGGGATTATTTAATACTATATTCTATCTAGTATTATAATCTCTACCATTTGGGATTAAAAATTGCTAGACAAAATTAATCTCAATCTTTATCTAAAATGACCATCATATCCTGCAATCTCCGTTATTAATAACCGATAAATTAAAACATACTGGTACAAAGACTATGTACCAATAATCTAATACACGTAATTCAATTATTTGATATGTGTAATTTAAAGTTTACACTGATAATAGAACTGGCAATTTAGATCCCGCCCAACTCCGAATTTCGGATACGGATTTGAATCCGGATATTCGCTATTTGCAGGATATATTTACGGTCGGATGTTAAACGAATACGAATACGCCTATATCCGTATTCGTATCCGTTTATTTGCGAATACCTTTAAACCGAATACGGATATATCCATTTTTTTCCGAATACGAATAATACCCATTTTTTTTAATACGGATGCGGACGAATACAAATTTTTCGATTACCATTTACAGCCCTACCCCCACCCCGCCCCCACCCCCCACCCCATAAACCACAAAATTAAAAAATAATATTTACTGATTATGTATACACCCCCACCCCACCCCGACCCCGACCCGTCTCATCCCGCCCCACCCCCCACCTCCACCCCCTCAAAAAAATAATATTTACTGATTATGTACACACTCCCACCCCACCCCACCCCACCCCCCCCCCCCCCACCCCCTCTAAAAAAAAAAATATTTACTGAATAATATAACTACTTATTTAAAAGTTTCTAGTTAATTTTTTATTATTTTTTGAGTATAAATAAAGTTAAAGTATAGTTTAAAATATGTTATTATTGGTAAGGGTATTATAGTCCAAACGAATTTTTTTAATCCAATCCTTTAATTAATCCTGAAAAAAAACAAACATAACATGAGATTATTTTAAGTTATCCCATGAATAATCCCTTAAAAAATAAATATGTGACTAGGACTATTTAATCATAGGATTAATAGTCTTGGATTATAATTCCATGGATTATAATCATATGGACTTGCAAACAAACATGGCCTAGGAGAAATAATGTTCTTAGATAAGCTACCTAATTAAAATGAGAAGAAGTCGAATCAATATAATTGCCTACTTCATAGACTACTTAATTTTAAAGCTCTTTAACAAACCGTCCAATGCTAATTTGAAATCGTAATTGAAATCACATTTACAATTGCATAAGACTTAAATTTATTTAAATTAACACAAGTTTTATTTTAACATTGACTTTATTTTAGCGCAACTTTATTTTAAGGCCAACATTATTTTAAAGCTAATTTTATTTTAACGTCAGCTTTATTTTAACGACAGCTTTATTTTAACGTAATCTTATTTTAACGCTAATTTTATTTTAACACAACTTATAATTTATAATTGAAAGCACAGATGTGCTTGCATAAGATTGGCATTTAATTAAATTAACTCAAACTTTATTTTAACACGGCTTTATTTTAATTTGGTTTTATTTTAACGTCAGCTTTATTTTAACATCGACTTTATTTTAACGCTAATTTATAACTTGTTACTATGTTATATTACTTTTGAGTACCTACTAAAATTATATATGCATTCTTATTTTTAGTAACATAAATTTTTTATAATATTATTAGTAATTTGGCACTCATTTCCCATTCAGAGACTTGAATTTGAATTTCTAAACAAAATATTGCTCAGAAAATTGAACCAAATAGGCTACTAGTCTTTGATGCACATTGAGAAACCCATGAATGGTTGATTTCCTTTAGAATGCGAGTTAAATGAACATCTAGAAAGCATATCTAATTGAAACAAGACACATCCTAAATGTTGGGTATATATTGACATTTTTAATAAAATTAAATTTTTTAAAAACTCTTAACAATTTAACATGGTTTTAAAGCTTTGTGTTTAAAAGGTTTTTGTTCAAGCCTTCTATTGCTTCACCCCATTATTTTGGTGTATTTTTGTAATCTAATGTTTGTAGATTATGATCCACTTTAGCATGTTCCTCCAAGAATCTGTTTGATATCATCGGCAAGGAGCCAAGGACCCAGCCCCCCATAGTGGATATCGGATAAGGGTATAAATGACCCGAGTCGAGTCGAGTCGAGTATTGAGTTGCTCAGATTTAGTTCACAAAAATTTATCGAGTATAAAATAAGGTTTTATTGAGACTCATTTAGTTACCGAGTCGAGCGCGATCCCGAATTTAAAATTACAATTCGAGTATCAATAAAAAATTACAATTTGAGGAGGTTCGAGTAATTTATCAAACTTTAAAATTTGCTCATATCAATAGAAAATTACATTTTTATTTTTTTTTAATATAGTCCAAAATCGTTTTGAAAAGTTTATTTATTGTCTAGATATTGTCATCAACTACCATTGAGGATCAATCTTGACCCTCCAAATCTACAAGGTTACATGGCATGGCATACTCAACTTAATAGAGTTGATCTAAGGATTTAACATTTGAGGACAGTAATTAGAATGGAAGAAAATATATTAATATTCAGTTATTCAATTTCTTTAATTAGGATTATTTGGTGGAACGTTGTTTCTTTTGCAGTATATAAGGAACCTCGCCTTTAATACAGCAAAAAATGGATGGAATGTTGTGGTATGCAATCATCGCGGAATGGGCAGCGTTTCACTAACTGTATGTTATTTTTATTTTTGTTATTTTTATTTTTAATATAAAATATATTATTTTCCTTTTCTACTTAATTTGTGTTTGTGTTTGTCAGAATTTTAAATAATTGTATACTAATATTTTTGTATTTATTATATGTAGTCTGACCGAGTTTATAATGCTGGATGGACAATGGATATTCGTGAGGTCATTAACTATCTCCGCAATGAATACCCCGAGGCTTCCATATTTGTGGTCGGCACTAGTATTGGTGCTAACATTTTGGTACATTACTTGTTACATTCACCAATTTTTTTTCCTTCAATATTTCTACTATGATTTAGGTATCATGTGTTTTTGAATGTTCATATACGTCAACGATGTCTTAACCTCGTGGTTAGGAGGTTAGGATCAGGGGCGGATCTCTTTAAGAGACAATATGGATAGTTGCTTCTGTTGAAATTTTTTATTTTTTTTATAGGTATAGAGACAGTAATAGATATATAAGTTAATGGTCCGGATCCTAAGCTCATCCAACTAAAAACTCACCCAACTCACTCCTCTTTAGCGACGGACCGGGCGGCGGTTTGGTCCGTCGCTATATATACAACCGTCGTCTTAACTTTTAGCGACGGACAACATATAGACGACGGCTGTATATATAGCAACGGACCAAACCGTCGCTCGGACGGTCGCTAAAGGGGGTGAGTTGGGTGAGCTTTTAGTTGGGTGAGCCTAAGATCCTTATCGTATAAGTTAATACACTCAAGTGGGCAAATTAATGAAAGAGTTAAACTTAGAGGGAGCAAAAAAAAAATCATAAACCAATTCTACATATAAGTACAGAACTCTTCTTAGTTTTAAGATTTGGTGAAATCTTAGAAGTATACACAGCATCAGCGTATGAATTGTGAGAGATTGTTTGATTCTGTTAAGAATAGAAACACAAAACAAAGAGTACTTAGCAATTTTGGAAATGACTTACTTTTATTGAACAACCTCAGGCTTATAAATAGCCTTTTACAGACTAACAGAATGAGATAAATTAGCTCACGTTCTAACTACTTAACGTGATGAGTGTGACTTAGAAAAATCAGGAAATATTAACCAAGTACCCTAAAGACTATGACTTATTCAAACAGAATACAAAATCTTTCTCTTCATTCCCTCCCTTAAACTAGTTACCAACTACAACTAGTTTAATTCAGGAACTTGACAGACTTTCAATTGAAGTTGAAACCTCTGAAATGCGTCCACTGTGAGGGGCTATGTCATCACATCTGCTAGCTGATCTTGTGTTCCACAATAAACCAATTCAACTACTCCTTCTCGTCTGAGGTCACGAAGAAAATGAAAATACACATCAATGTGCTTGCTTCGACCATGTAACACAGAATATTTTGACAACTTAATTGTGGAACTGTTATCACAAAGACTTGTAGTACAATTACTTTCTTCCAGACTCAATTTCTCAATTATTCTCTTCATCCAAACAGCTTAACTAGCACAAGTAGCTGCACTCACGAACTCTACTTCTGTGGTTGAAAGTGTGACTATAAGTTGCTTTCTTGAGGATCAGATAACAGCTCCAGATCCCAACATGAAAACATAGCCTGATGTACTTTTCATGTCTTCTATATCTCCTGCATAGTCACTATCTGCATATCCAACCAGACCTTCACAGATTTAAGTTTGAATTTTGTTTGTTATTGATTTGGGTGACTGTAGTTACTGTTTGTTTGGTCTGATTGTATTTTTATTTTTGGATTGTTTGATCTTCAATTAAAAATGAGATCATTTTGGTTAAGTAGTTTTTGTCTTTTATTATAATAAGTTACAATGATTTTGCCTTATTTTACAATAGAAAATGAAAAGTGACTATATATGAGCCTTTAGAAACCCTAATTTCTAGTTGTTATAATCACTTTACTTCCATGCATCTAACTAATGGACCCTGTAAAATTTTTGGTCTTCTGAGTATACATTTTGGATGGTTTGATTCTCTTATATCATGTAAAATTTGTTTGAAACTTATAAAAAGATACCAAAACTAATTTATGCTTTGAAATTAATTCATGATTTTGTTTGAATATAGAAATCAAATTTGGTTTGAGGTTTTGAGCATTTGGGAAATTATTCAAATTGAACTGTGACAAGTAACCGAAATAAATTTTTAAATTGTATTTAATGTTTTTTATTTGAAATTTATTTTTTAATTTGGATTATGAATATTTATTGCAATTTGTAAACATTATTATAATGTTTATGATTACTTCAAAAAAAAAATATTTAATTTCAACAAAAAAATTAGTTAAAATCCTCCTTGCTGGAAAAAATTCTTAAATCCGCCCCTGGTTAGGACTCAGATGCACTGACTTTTAGGTCTTAGGTAAACTTATTTTTTCTTTTATTTGAAGTGTTGTGAAATGTGTTTTCTTTTTTTATGCGAGGCTTGTTTGAGAAAGAGTATTGAAGTTATGATATTCTCTCTTAGATCTCATGGTGTAATTGTGATTTTTTTGTGTTTATTTGACTTTTTTATGATGGTGTGATTGATTGTGATTTTTATTTTTTATTTTTTTGATGGTGTGATTGCACTAAACATACGCATGTTATGGTGTTACATGTTTGATGGATGAATGAAATAGATAAAGGAATAAAATTGAAAGGAATGATTCATTCTTTTTTTGACCGAAATAAGTCATTTCATATCTTTCGTTAAAGAATAATAATTTTATATGAATGAATAGGGATATTAAGAATGAAGACTTTTTCCTTGTTTATTATTTTTCTTTCAGTTCTGTTTTAGTTAGTAATAATAATTTCCCTTCCCTTAGCGGATTACGTCCTTTAAATTTCGTTTAAAACTCTGTTCAATCTAATTTTCAGTTTTAAAATATTATCATTATTCATTTAATTTCACCAATTTTCCTTAAAATTATTTTAAAATGTTACCTGGTAAAATAAGAGAACTGATATATACACTTCTATTCTTACGAGTTATATAAATTAAGGAGTTGTAGCT
Source organism: Panax stipuleanatus (assembly GCA_020205555.1). Taxonomy (NCBI): domain Eukaryota; kingdom Viridiplantae; phylum Streptophyta; class Magnoliopsida; order Apiales; family Araliaceae; genus Panax; species Panax stipuleanatus. The sequence goes on from CM035124.1 coordinate 67,953,836, forward strand.
GAAGAGTAAAAAAGAGAATTGATATTTATACAAAGACATATAAAATGACTAAATTCTAATTTGCATATTAAATTTTAACCCTAAAATTGATTTGTAATTTAAAGTTTATTTTGAATTAAATGCATTTTATACTTTTTGCGAGAAAAGAAAATAATATTCAACAGAAAATGCAAGTGTGTGGAATATTAAAGGTATCCCGTTAGACTTTTACATTATAGAGATAGTTTATATAAGAAATTGAGAGATAGGTCGTACATTTTCAAATTGAATATTAGCCTAAAAAATTATAAGAAGTGTATATGTTATTTTTTTCGCATTTAATTCAAAATAAAATTTAGGATGCAAATTGAAATTGGGGTTAAAGTTTAGGTTTCAAATTAAAATTTAGTCCTTATATATCTGTTGAAAGGAGTATGTCTGACAATTTTACCCGAATTTGATGGGACTCGCCCGACCTCGACCCCGACCCCGACCCTAATGAGACCCTCACCCCGGCTTTCAATCCGATTATATGTACATATATATATTTTTTAATTAATATTTTGTATAAATAATTATGTACTTGTTTAAATTATTTCATTATAAATTTATAACATTAATAATATAATATGTTTCAAAAAATAGAAAAATTACATTTTGTTTGATTTTGAATTAAAAATAATTGCATAAAATAATATAAAAAATTTAATTTAATAAATAATGGAGTAATTGGGTAAATGGTGCGATGTGAGAAAGGTATGAGATATTATTCCTAGAGTCGAATCGAGTTCAGGAGATAAATATGTGGAGGAGTTCCTTGACTATAGTCTATAATAAAGTTCTCAAAATTGAATCGTTCATCGAACCGAAAAAAGTACTGTGTGGATGGATTATTGATTCAATCAGTGGTCGAATCGTTATTGACGTAGTGACGTCATTAATATATAAAAATAGGATTTTCTTAACACGTGCCTTAGGACACATGCTAAGCAAGTCCAATAGATGAACATTGAATTCAAGAGATGGGGTCTATCAAAATATAATTTTTAAATACATATGGCCCCACTGAAATATTATTTTAATTATATTTCAATGGGCCTCATCTTTTGAATTCAGTGCCCATCCATTAAATTTCGTGCTTAGCATGTGCCCTAAGGGCATATGTTAAGAAGACCCTTACAAATACTATATATTATTAGTAATTAATAAAATTTTAAAAATCTCATTTTTTATGAATTAAAATATAATAAAGATGATTTACAATATTAATAAAAATAATTAATTTTAATATAATTTTTTTTTGATAAAAAAAAATCAATTGAGTCAATTAATCGAATTTAGCGGTTTGATCACTGATTAAACAGGTGGTCAACAGGCCAATTCAAGTTTCGACTAAAATTCAGTCATCGGTTTAAATCGGACCGGAAGACAGACCGATTTTGTTGCCGGTTCCGTCCGGATTTTAAAACGAGAAAATGGGACCACTCGCGGCAACAATGACGATGAAGCTATCGCCTTGCAATTGTTAAACCTAATGATGAATTCAATTCAATTCACGGTTGTTGGGATATGATTATTTGGGTCTGGCCATGGTGCAGCCCAATCTATTTAATGGTCCGACCCATATGTATTTATTGTGACAGTAAGAGAGTCCTTATTAAAATAGGATTGTGTTTCCTTATTATTTGGAGGGATAAGGAGTCCTTCTCCTAGTTGGATTCGAGTGGAGGTGACTTCTATATATACGGCTACAAGCAAGGGTTGAAGACATGATGAAACACACAGGAGGAAATATGATACAACACAAATACACCATATGTACTCCCAATATTATTATAGTGGATTACTCTCTCTCTCCGTGGTTTTTTCCCAATTGGGTTTCCACGTAATTCTTGTGTTCATGCTTTATATTTCTTTTGTTTATGTTTATGTGAGGGTATTTCGTGGGTTTGATTTCACAATGATACAATCAACCGTTGGCGCTATTTTGGCCTGCACTTTTGGGTGATTTCGTCAGGCGTACAATATCAGGCGTTAACAACGGTGATTATTGGCACAGATTCTGTAGCAAGAAGAAGTCCCAGTGTCATTTTCCCGCTTCTGGTTCGATTCCGTGCCCAAAATCATTTTCTTAAAAAAATTAATATTCTACATATTTTTAGCAGTTCTGTTTTGAATGAATCCATTAATAGCAACAACATGCAATCAATTTTGATGTTTTCTATTGCTAATTTGCTATGAACCCGTTGGTGATACTCTGAGTGGGATTAAAGGTCAATTTATGTATTTTGTACATAGCTTGGACTGGATTTTAGCCGACATTTTTTGGCTGTTCTAACTTCTATCTAGGGCTGTAAATGAACATGGCTGCTCCGCGAGCTCGGCCGGGCTCGACCAAGCCCGGCTCGAGCTTGTTAACGGACCGAGTTTGAACAACACCTTTAGCTCGTTTAGTTGAACGATTGTTCAAGTTGAACGAGTTGAGCTTGAATGGTGTTGGACTCGAGCACTCGTTTAATTTAAGCCCGACTCAAACAATTATTTATTTAAAATTTATTTTATTTATATAAAATGTATAATACAAAAATTTATTTTATTCATATATATTTTTCCCCCACAAAAAGGTGAAAAATGAAATACATTTTTTAAAAAAAATAAACGGCCGGGTTTAAGCTTGATTCACCTTATTTAAGGCCGACTCGTTTATAAACGAGCCGAATTCGTACTCAAGATTTCAAGCTCGTTTAAAGTCCGACCCGACTCGGCTAGTTTAACTTTTAACGAGCTCGAGCTCAACAAGTCAAATCAACTCGGCTTGTTTACAGTCCTAGTTCTATCTCAGTATGAAATCTTTAATTTTGATGGGATTATCTGATTACTTAGTGGCTGATTTTTAATCATTTTTGTTGGTGACTCAACAGCCGAGTTTTTATTGTAGTTGGGGAGTAGACATACTTAAAGGATGGAATTTTGCAGGCATAGGTGAAATGATTATTGGAATGGAAGGAATATTAAGGACGAATATAAGTGTGGTTAGTGTTACAAAAAGCTCTAGGCGGACCTAGGCAGCAAAGGTATTTTCGATTGTAATCGTGGGCTTAGGAATTTTCGTAGGCTTAGGCTGCTTCCCTAGGAAGGCGGCGTCCCTAGGAATTATTACTTTTTACATTTTTGAAAAAACTTAAACCTATTCTTTTGTATTTATAATAAAATGCTATATTTATAGAAAGTGAAAGTTTCGGGATTGCTTTAAGATATTCTCAAATTGTTGGGCCAAGTTTGAATTTTGAGAGAAATTTTGGGCAGTTAATAGTAATTTAAGAAATTAAAAGGATAATCATTGTCCACTCTTAGGCGGCTAGGCACCTAGCATCTACTTTCCAAGGTTGGGCAGCGCCTAGTCCTTGTTTTAGAAGTCAGAACACTGAATGTGGTAAAGCCTGAGCTTCTTGGACTGGTCTTATACAAGATCTGATCCTAGAAAGTTAAGCTATTGAACTTTGGAAATAAACTAGAGAGGTAATATGAATTGAATTCATTGCATTGCCTTAAAAAAGAATACAGGAAAGCCTTTTGATAAACCTTACACATTAAATGCTAACTTAAGAACTATATTTCGACTATGATTGCTTTTGGGGATTGACTTGAAAGGCTAAAAGGCTTCTTATTCTTAGAGTTCTTAGCACTAATATTAGTAACTTTTGATAATGGTCAGCAAAATTAGTATTAGGAAACACCGCTTTGACTCGATGAGATCAAACAAACTAAATACAAACTTGTAGATATCCTGAAAATTAGACCTATGACTTGCTACTAACAGTGTAAGCTTTCTTAATTTGAAGTTGAGCCAAATTCCTAACTTCATATCTTATCTGCCTGTATATATATATTTTTCTGAACTTTTCACAGTGGTGTTGATTACTGATTTTTGTACCTTTGTTTAAATTATCATCATCAGGTAAAGTATCTTGGAGAAGATGGGGAGAATGTTCCTGTTACTGGTGCTGTTGCTATATGCTCTCCTTGGGACCTTTTGGTTGGTGTTTGAACTTAACATTAATCTTATGATCAATATATCAACCTTCTAGAGAACATAAATTGAGAAACCAGTGTGATGGGCTAACAGTAATTACACTAGTGATGCATATGAGGCTTTCTGTCATGTTAAATCATGTGGAATGGGGTCAGGAAATGGTCGAAACATCTTTCTTGCTATGCACATCAGATTCTGGTGAATTTTTTGCATTGTGCTTAGCAGCAATTAACTTTCACTAGGTTTACACTGCACATATTCTAGCTACATGTCCAACACTTCTTTCTAAATGTCCATATTTGAAATATAACATCCTTTGTGTGAGAAACATACCCGAGTCTTGTGGACGGCTATACGTTGCGTGAATGAATCTAAAGAAAAATAAAAAATATGACACTTCCTCCACAAAAGTTGACTGAGTTTTACTTTTAGGATCAAATTGACGATAAAATTCACGATTCAACAACTATAGTCTCCAGTTTTGGAACTGGGGAGTAATAAAATTGTCTTTTTATCTAGATATGAGGTTTGTTTAACATCATAGTGCTATAATTATTATATGTGTTATTTGGTGTCAATCCCTTCTTCTTAGGTGCTTGATCTTTTCTTAGTTTATGTCAAATAAGAATTGGCAAGTCTAGCTGCTAATTTACTACTTGCAAAATGTATCTCTCTCTGCATAATTTCTGTCCAAAAGTTTGCTCTTCGAGGTTCAATTTAATATTTTTTCATTAACACACATTTTTCCCTACTTCCCAGATTGGTTCCAGATTCATGGCTCGGAGACCTGTGCAAAATTTATATGGCAGGGTTCTTGGTATTGGCCTTCAGAGTTATGCACGATCGTATGTCTGCAGTACTCTTCTAAATTGATATTTAAATACCAAAAAATCTAACTCCTGATTTCCTTTTTATTATGTTACATTTATTTCTTAAAGTGATTTTCTATTTCATTACTTTCTTGAGTGATGTATATGGTGGTTTTTATGCAATATTAACTGGATTTTTGAGCTAATATGTATATTGCTGCTCATTGTAGAAATCATTCTCACTTTGTTCGTCTTGCTGATTGGGAAGGAATCATGAAGGTTAGTTTCTCCTCTGGAACTTATCATTTATAGAATAGATAGAATTGTATAAACATGGTTGTAGAGTCCACATGTTACTCGGTTAAATAAAGTTGTTTAAATGTAGTAATACTTGGCTTGAAGCACTGTTTTGAGAACTAAGAACATGTCCTTGTTCTACTTGGTTCCCACTTTCCACTATATAGATAATTCATAAGTCTTGAATTCTTATTAAAAACTGGGTTTTAGGTTTAATCGACTTAGAACTTGTTAAAAAAAATAAGGTTTGGTCATTTTAGAGTTAATAATATAACAAGGTCAAATAGTTTGAATTTTAGATGGACATGGCTAGTAATGCAGGTATGTACATAGTCATTGGAATGTGTGGTTAATATACAATTTCTCTATGCTCGCTCGCACCTTTTAGGTTCCTCTATAACCTATTACTATTTCAGTTTTTAGCTTATGTGAATTGGTACTAGTTAGGAGTATATACAGTAGTAATATCCATTGACGGTGTATCTTATTGCACTTACAACGATAAGCGGATTATGGACCAAAATTACCTATCAAAGAAAAAAGAAAGTGAAAGGATTATGGATATTTAAATTGTACTTTTGTCATGCTATTATTGCCGACTTATCTTGAGATCATTAAATATGACTGTCTACAGTTCACAATCTGTTGAATGCTAGAACACATGTTTTTTCTTTTTTGTAGATTCATAGGGTCTCACTACACATTAGGGGTTACTGTAAAGTTACCTCACACTTAATCCAAGAATATTCCATATTCGAGTACACAGTTTGATTTTGTGCAAATTATTTTGCCTTGCATTAGAATTGTATCGTTCTTGCTCATAAGTGTGTAGTTGTGTACTATCTACATCTATTCCACTTTGAATGTAAGATGGTTATTTGGTAGGCTTAGATTTGGTCCATTGATGACTCCTTTTCTTTGGTTGGGTTGTTTTTGTTGAAGCATAAATGTTGAATATTGGCTCCAATTTGGTCATTGGTCCTCACCCATTATGTTGGTTAACAAACATCTCACCAACTTCCTCATTTAATTCTCCTCCCCACCAACTTCATTAATTCTCCTCCCCCTCTATTTCGGCTATAAAAGGAAGCCAAGCATGAGAAGCAAAGCACACCATCAGTTGAGAGCAAGAAGAGTTAGAGGGAGAGAAAGCTCAAGTTTGAGCATTAGAGAGCTAGAGAGGTAGAGAGAAATAAACAGTTAGTTTATTTCTCAGTAGAGAGTTTTTAATCTCAATATTATTTTCATAGTTAATTTCTGAGATCTCTCCTCGTGGTTTTTTCCAGTTGGGTTTTCACGTAAAATTCTTGTGTTATTATTTTATATCTCATACAGTTGTGTGTTTGTATTTATCTTAGTATATTTGTGTGAGCCTGATTTCTCAACAATTGGTATCAAAGCATTGGTTCGCGCCGTTGGTGTCTAGGAAAGTGATTCAAAAGGCAGCGCCTTTAAGAAAGGTGGTTATTTAATTAGTCACCGTTGCAAAAGCACAGAGAGACTCCCATCCGATTTACACTTACCTGGCCAACTGGTACGATCCATTTAAAGAGATATTAGGCAGGTCACAAATACGAAGATGACAAGCACAAGTGCGAGGTATGAAGTTGAACCATTTGACGGTAAGTCAAATTTTAGTATTTGGGGAAGAAACCAGCGACTATGACAGATGAAAAATGGACGAAACTTGAAGCAAAGGCTGTGACTATGACACCCCCAAAATAGGTTCAATACTAACCCATTCTGAGTCGCCAAATACATGGTACAGAATCTCAAATACAAATCTTTTATAACAAAAGGTCGAAAGAAATACGACCATACAACTGTGAGTGTCAATACAAACGTATGTAATACGAAATATAAACACTAAAATTCAGTCCTCACTAATTACAATTATTATCACACTATTTTACAAAAATAGTGAGGACTACGACTGCTCTACTCTGACCATCACACTGTTCCCCGATTAGTTCCTGCAACATTCTCATTCCCTGAAGAGGACAATAGATGAAAAGGGTGAGCTCAACTAGCCCAGTAAAGAATATTATGACTAAAATAATGAAAAACAAATTATCGTTAGCCTTCAATAAATCAGATAAAATATTATGGATAACAAGTTTTAGATCAATATTCGCAGCGGAAATAACAATTCATTAGAAGAATTAAGTAGATAATGAAGTCTACTATCTTCTATGATTTAAAAGTCCGTCATCAATATTTCATCCCTGTAACATCAATCAATATACATCTCGAATCAAATATTCATCTTTGCACTATGGGTCAAAGATATTCATTTGTATCACCAGTTGGTCATGTTCATCTCAACACCTGTCCATTTTTGCACTACGGGCCAAAGATATTCATCAGGTAATCATTCATCTTTGCTCTACAGGCCAAAGATATTCAGTTATATCACCATTTAAGACTGAGGATGATGAAAAATAATATAAATAACGAATCCAGTGAGATAAAGAACAAAGATTAAGGATTCGTAATTTAGTTTATCCAAGTTTAAAAATACTCCATAATGATATTTTTTGGAGCAAAATTTAAGAATGAAGTTCAAAACATGGATACAATCAACGATAGTAACCATAACAGACAACTTGGACAAATAAAAAAAAATTTAATTTTTCTGTGAATAGTGCCGTATTCGTGAATAGTGGCGTATACGTGAATAGTGTCGTATACGTGAATAGTAACCTCGACATGAAAAGGTAAAAATTTCATAAGAAAGTTTATACCAATATTCCGGTAAAACGATACTAGATGAAACGCAAAATTCGAAGAATTTCTGATCATTTCAGGAATTATAGAAGCAATACTTACCGTAGTAAGTTTTAATTTGGATATATGAAATGAAATGTTATCGCTTTCATAATATGGAATATGAAAGAAAATAATATTCTTTATGAATATTGAAAGAAAGTAACATCATTTACGAGAAAAATAATATCTCTTACCTTAAAAGGAGAGTATTTCTGACTGGTATGGCGGGGATATTCTTGAAAAAAATTTGCATTATTTGCAACACTCAAAGTTTCCTTAAACTCAAAAGAAATACGCTCAATATTATAGAAGAAGAATTCTCTGATTCTGGTGTGTTTTGCAATTCTAAACTAAGCATCCTATTTATAGGAAAATGGAAGGATACTATTTAGGAAAAACACGGATGCACAATTTAGAAAACTCACGGATGAATTCGGCGGAGAAAAACTGATTTTCTGATTTTTACTATTCATTACTGTGCAATAAAATATTCTAATAAAACAAAACTTTAAATAAAATATAATATATTTATATATATATATATATATATATTACCTACCGTATAAGGTAGGTAATTATAATATATATATATATATAATAATAATACTCCCCTTCACGTTTCCTTTCCCCCCCTCATTTCCAAAATCATTTATATATATATATATATATATATATATATATATAGGGCCTAATTCATAGCAACCGGTTGTTAGGGAGTACTATTCAGCAACCATAATTTCCACCATTGATCAATAAAATTAAGTGCTGAGATTGAAAATAAAAAGACCCAGCCGCTACTCCTTCTACCGGCTGTTACATCAACTTTTTTAGCATAGTAATTTACCAAAATGTATCTCATTATTAATATTATATTCATTATATTCAACCGGCCGCTACTCTTAGTAGCGGCTGACTCCTAACTCTCTCTCTTTATATAAGCTGCCATGCACTCTCTCTCCTCTTTATATATTATATATTATATTTTATAATTATTATAATATTCTTTTGACATTATTATATTATCATAAAAAAAATGATTTTATCAAAATATTAAGTGTCATTTAAAATATTAAGATGTAATAATTTAAAAATATTAATAAATATTTTGGTATGAGAATATTTTTATTATAACAATATTAATATTCTTTTTTTAATGTATGTAGTACGAAATAAATTTTAAGACATATTAAAAATTATAAAAATATTAAGATGTCTTAAAATTAAATTAATTTTTACAAAATTAAAAAAATATAATATTTAACATTATTATAAGTCTTTTTTAATATAATATTTAAATATAAAACATATTAAAAATAATATTTATTAATATTATTGTTGAAAATAATATTGTTAAATATTATAATATTTAACAATATTATTTTAACAATATTGTTAAATATTATATTTTTTTAATTTTGTAAAAATTAAATTAATTTTAAGACATCTTAATATTTTTATAATTTTTAATATGTCTTAAAATTTATAATTTCGTACTACATACATTAAAAAAAGACTATTAATATTGTTATAATAAAAATATTCTCATACCAAAATATTTATTAATATTTTTAAATTATTACATCTTAATATTTTAAATGACACTTAATATTTTTATAAAATCATTTTTCTTATGATAATATAATAATGTTAAAAGAATATTATAATAATTATAGAATATAATATATAATATATAAAGAGGAGAGAGAGTGCATGGCAGCTTATATAAAGAGGAGAGAGAGTTAGGCGTCAGCCGCTACTAAGAGCAGCGGCCGGTTGAATATAATGAATATAATATTAATAATGAGGGACATTTTGATAAATTACTATGTTAAAAAAGTTGATGTAACAGCCGGTAGAAGGAGTAGCGGCTGAGTCTTTTTATTTTCAATCTCAGCACTTAATTTTATTGATCAATGGTGGAGATTATGGTTGCTGAATAGTACTCCCTAGTAACCGGTTGCTATGGATTAGGCCCCATATATATATATATATATATATATATATATATATATATATATATATATATATATATAAACAAAACTGAGATAACTTTTACCGACATTTTTGAAAAATGGGTAAGTGGGGGGTCCAAATAATAAGTCAAATTTATAACAAATACTGATAAAAATACCTCAGCACTAATTCTTTCTTTTATATCCACAAAAATAAATATTTCCTTATCATATAAATCAATAATTACTTATTCACAAATAATATTACCCAGGTCGTTCCCAGGAAAGAGGGGGCCTTCCGATAAGGATTTCTCCTTACTGGCACGCAATTAAATAACCCCTCCTAAACAGAACTTCCTTAGACATTGCCAATAATGCTATCTAATAATATTATTCAAATAATATGAATTATTGATATTGTGATAATGTGAAATACTGTGCAATGACAATTATTGAATCAATAAAATATTATGCAATTATCAATGTAGCAATTATTGAATCAATAATATAAAATATTGAACAGTAATTACTGTAACAATTGTTGAGTAGTGACTTCTTACGTAAGAATCAATAATTAGAATTACTGTGCAATACCGTGTGCTACTGTGCAACACTGCGCATTACTGTATTTTAACCACCGGGTATTTCAACAGTTTTAACGGTAACAACTACGCCGTTATTTTTAGAAAAACTTATTCTTGTCGTTTTCTTCATCCGACAATTTTCCGTTATGGGGCCCACAAATGATTGCGCCGTCGTACGAATATTCCCCGACAAAAAGAATATTCCCCGACCAAACGAATATTCCCCGACACAATGAATATTTTATGGCCACTTGTTTATTTTGTAAAACTTACACATTTCACCCCATAAGTTATCACAATCATCAAATCAACCCCTTACTATTTCAAAAAATATAGAGAGGATATTCAATTTTATTCATAAAAATTGGGGTCTTACAGTGACGCCCCCAAAATAGGTTCAATACTCAACCCATTCTGAGTCGCCAAATACATGGTACAGAATCCAAATACAATCTTTTATATCATACGGCCGTGCAAAATACGATCACACAACTGTGAGTGCCAATACAAACATGTAAAAAATATAAACACTTAAACTAAGTCCTCATTATAATTATTATCACACTATTTTACAAAAATAGTGAGGACTATTACTGCTCTTAACTAGGACCATCATTCTGTCCTCCAACTAGTCCCTGCGATATTCTCATTTTCTGAAGAGGATAATAGAAGAAAAGGGTGAGCTCAACTAGCCCAGTAAAGAATATTCTGACTAAGATAACGAAGAATAAATTATCGTTAGTCTTCAACAATCAGATAAAATATTATGGACAACAATTTTAGATCAACAACTGCAGCGGAATTAACAATTCATTAGAAGAGTTACGTAGAGAATGATGTCTACTATCTTTTATGATTTAAAAGTCCATCATCAATATTTTATCCCTGAACATCAATCAATATATATATATCTCAAATCAAATATTCATCTTTGCACTACGGGCCAAAGATATTCATTTGTATCACCAGTGGTCATGTTCATCTCAACACCTGTCCATCTTTGCACTACGGGCCAAAGATATTCATCAAGTAATCATTTTTGCACTACAGGCCAAAGATATTCATCAAATAATCATTCATCTTTGCACTACAGGCCAAAGATATTCGTTTGTATCACCATTTAAGACTGAGGATGATGAAAAAAAATATAAGAAACGAATCAAGTGAGATAAAGGACAAAGATTAGAGATTCGAAATTTAGTTTATCCAAGTTCAAAAATACTCCGTAATAATCAACTGTGGAGAAAATTTCAATAATGAAATTCAAAACTTGAATCCAATCATAGATAATTTAGATAAAAAAAATAATATTTTTTTACCGTGAATAGTAACTCGTGAATAGTAACTCGTCATGAAAAGATGAAAATTTTATAAAAAGTTCAGACAAATATTCCAGTGAAATGATATTAGATGAAGCGCAAAACTCAAAGAATTTCTGATCATTTCAGGAATTATAGAAGCAATACTTACCGTAGTAAGTTTAAATTTATGAATATGAAATGAAATAGTATCACTTTCATAATATGGAATATGAAAGAAAATAATATTCTTTATGAATATTGAAAGGAAATAACATCGTTTACGAGAAAAATAATATCATTTACCTTAGTAAAATACTAGATCTGACTGGAATATCGGATATTTTGTTGAGAAAAATCTTGCACCGTAATCCACACTAAAACTATCCTTATACTCACAAGAAATACGCTCAATATTATAAAGAGAAAATTTTCTGATTCTGGTGTGATTTTCATTTCTAACTAAGCACCCTATTTATAGGAAAATGTCATAACATCAATGTTGACTTTTTATACATACGGAGGCTTTCTTAGCACCCATCTTTGAAAAATGAGCACAACACTTTTGAAATAATTCTCAGCACATTTCACACCAACAAAGGACAAGAGTGGGGCCCACCCATTCTAGAAAATCTCTACCAAAATATTTTAAATTAAAACAATATTCAGAAACTTCAATAATTCATAATAAATAGCCCTTTTATCAAAAAAATATGAACCTTATGTTCATTCCATATAAAATTTAATTCTCTACAACTTTGTAGAAGAAAATTTTTCCAAATTCCGAACGAAAAATGATCCAAATTTACATACGGATGATTTTTTCACACCCCCACTCTGACAAAATATATATTGATAAAGATCTTCGTATACCAACTTTGAAAATTCAACAATCAGCATTTTACAACAAGTGGGGTCCACCAACTCACAAAATATGTTTTTAGCATTTATTGTAACAAAATCAATTCGGACCCAATTTGCTCTCTTTCTCCTCATTTTATTCATATATCGTGAATTTGTTGTAAAAAAAAATATCATCACTATTATATTATTATATTATCACATTATACACTTATAATGTAATATTATAATAATATATTTGAATGAATTATTTTATCAGAACAGATAAAATATTCATTCTCAATAATTGTCACTTTTACTAAAAATTTCTCAGTTTAAATCCACTTTGAATAAATATTTACTTATCATTTTTATCAATAATTATTATTCACAAATAATATTACAGAACCACAATAATGACAACCAGGTCGTTCCTAGAAAAGAGGGGGCTTTCCGATAAGGATTTCTCCTTACTGGCGCACAATTAGATTAACTAACCTTTTCCTAGACAGAACTTCCTAGACATTGCCAATAATGTTGTCTAATAATATTATTCAAATAAAATGAATTATTAATTTGATAATGTGAAATACTGTGCAGTGACAATTATTGAATCAATAATATAAAATATCAACGTAGCAATTATTGAACCAATAAAATATTATGCAATTATTGAATCAATAATATAAAATATTGAACAGTAATTATTGTAACAATAATTGAGTAAGTGTCTTCTTACGTAAGAATCAATAATTCGAAATACTGTGCAGTACCGTGTGTTACTGTGCAACAACGCGTATTACTGTATTTTTATCACCGGGTATTTCAATAGTTTGACGGTAACAGTTTTATCGTTATTTTATAAAAATGTTATTTCTGTCGCTTTCTATATCCGACAGTTATTCCGTTGTGGGACCCACAAATGGCTGCGCCGTCGTACGAATATTCCTCGACAACAAGAATATTTCACGACCAAACGAATATTCCCCGACAACAATGACTATTTTATAATCACTTGCTTATTTTGAAATATTTGCACATTTCACCCATAACTTATCACATTTATCAAATCAACACCTTACTATTTCAAAATAATGTATAAAGAAAATTAAATCTTTATTCATAAAAGTTGGGGTCTTACAAAGGCCGTGGCAACAATCAGATTGAGTTTGGCGTCACAGATCAAATATCAGGTTTTGACAGAAACCTCTTCGAAGGACTTGTGGGAGAAACTTGAGAAAGTTTACAAGTCAAAATCTCTGTCAAACCGGTTATATTTGAAGAAGGAATTGTACCGGCTTCGGATGGAAGAAGGGTCAGATTTGACCAATCATATTAATGAGTTTAATAGATTGGTGACCCAACTAACCAGTATTGATGTGAAGTTGGACGAAGAAGATAAAGTTTTATTGCTTCTTGTCTCTCTACCAGATTCATACTCAACTCTCCAGACTACACTCCTTGTAGGGAAGGAAAAGCTTGCAGTTGACGATGTGATGTCAGCAGTCCTGGATTAGGATAAGTTCAGGGGAACTACTTCCAGAGATCAAGGAGACAGTCTTCTTGCATTTTTAGATGGGCGTGGCAGGGGTCCTAATCAAAAGAAGTATTCCGGCAAGGAACGAGAAAGGTCTCAGTCGAGACCAGACAACAAGAATAAATCTCAGGTTGAGTGTTATCATTGCCACGAGAAGGGCCACTATAAAAATCAGTGTCCATTGTTGAAGAAGGATAACAAGAAGAAAGGTAAGCAGATTGAAAATTCTGCTAATGTTTCTGAGCAAGCAGATGTGTGCAACGACGGAGAGCTGTACACAGTGACAGAAAATGAAGCTTCACAAGGTGATCTCTTATCCGTTAGAGACAGTAGCAGCCTTATAGATTGGTACATGGATTCCGGTTCTTTTCATATGTCCCCTCACAGGGATTGGTTTGATACTTTTACATCCTGCAATGGTGGTACAGTTTTATTGGGTAACAATTCAGTCTGCAAAGTTACTGGGATAGGCACCATCTAAGTTAAAATGTTTGATGGAATTGTCAGAACATTGGGTGATGTAAGGTATATTCCAGAATTGAAGAAGAGCTTGCTATCGGTTGGAGTACTTCACTCTATAGGCTGCAATATCTCAGTCAGAGATGGTGTCATGAAAATTACCAAGGGTTCAATGGTAATTATGAAGGGCCAGAAAAAGGGCACCCTCTACAAGTTGATAGGGGATACAGTTGCTGGTGGAGCATCAATTTCTGTGCAGGACAATTCCAACAGTGATAGCACAGAATTATGGCACATGCGACTTGGTCATTTGAGTGAAGGAGGAATGAAAGAACTTCACAAAAGGCAGTTGATGAAAGGAGTCAAAACGTGCAGTTTGGAATTTTGCAACTTTTGCGTGTACGGCAAACAACGAAGAGTCAGCTTCAAGGCAGGAGCACTTACCAGTAAAAATGTACTTGATTATGTACATTCAGATGTTTGGGGGCCGATCAAGCATACGTCATTGGGTGGAGCCCATTATTTTGTCAGCTTCATAGATGACTACTCCAGAAAGGTGTGGGTGTATTTTATGAAGCAGAAATCCGAGGTTTTCAGAATCTTTAAGCAGTGGAAAGCTAAAGTAGAAAACCAGACCGAAAAGAAGCTGAAGTATTTCAAATCAGATAATGGCACAGAATACAAGGACAGGTCATTCCTACAGTTCTGCCAGGATGAAGGTATCACCAGGCATTTCTCAGTTAAAAGAACTCCAGAGCAAAATGGGGTTGTCGAGAGGATGAACATAACTCTATTGGAACGTGCCAGATGTATGAGGTTGAATGCAGGATTGTCCAAGAATTTCTGGGCTGAGGCAATCAACACAGCATATTATCTGATAAATCGATCTCCTTCAGCTGGAATTGATTACCAAATCCCCAAAGAGGTATGGAGTGGGAAACCAGTTGATTTTTCTGTGATGAAAATCTTTAGTTGTCCAGCTTATGTTCATTTGCCAGTCGAGTAGCGACAGTCCAAGCTTGATCCAAGGTCAAAGGAATGTACTTTCCTTAGATATAAAGATGGAGTCAAGGGATACAGGTTATGGGATCCAGTATCCAAGAAGAAGGTTGTTAGCAGAGATGTGGTGTTCAATGAGAAACACATGTTGAACAAGTCTGAGAATAAAGAATTTGCAGCAAGTGAATTGCAGAAATACCCAGTTGAGGTGGAGCTTCTTGAAGATACAAAGGAATCTGAAGAAATTGAAGATGATCATTCTTCAGATCCCCAAGAGAGGTCCTATAATCTTGTTAGAGATCGGGAAAGGCGAGTCAGCAAACCAGTGCAGAGATATAAGTTTGATGGCATGGTTGTCTTTGCCTTGATTGCTGGTAGTGGAGATCCAACTAGCTATCAGGATGCTATTCAGTCCGAGGATAATGATAAATGGGCAATAGCAATGGCAGAAGAGATGGAGTCTTTACAGAAGAACCAGACTTGGGAGTTAGTTCAACTTTCAAAAGGATCGAAGGCTATAGGATGCAAGTGGGTGTTCAGGAAAAAGGAAACTCAGTCTGATAAAGAAGGTGAAAGATTCAAGGCTAGGTTAGTAACAAAGGGATTCTCTCAGAGAGAGGGAATCAACTACAATGAGATCTTCTCACCAGTTGTGAAACATACGTCGATTCGGTTGATCTTATCTATTGTAGCATCACAGGATATATAGTTAGAGCAGCTTGATGTGAAAACAGCTTTTCTCCATGGTGATTTAGAAGAAAAGATCTACATGAAGCAGCCTGAAGGGTTTATTGAACCAGGAAAAGAGAGCTTAGTTTGCAGTTTAAAGAAGTCTTTGTATGGTTTGAAGCAGTCCCCGAGACAGTGGTACATAAAGTTTGGCAACTTCATGGTGGCTCATGGTTACTCTCGTTTGGAGTATGATCCATGTGTGTATTTCAGATCCCTTGATGATGGTTCTCTAGTATTGTTGACGTTATATGTCGATGACATGTTGATAGCAGCAAAGAGGAAGTCAGATATTTTTCAGCTGAAGAATTTGTTGAGCAGTGAATTTGACATGAAGGATCTTGGGTCAGCCAAGAAGATCCTAGGTATGGAAATTCACAGGGATCGTCAGGCAGGAAAGTTGTGGCTAACTCAGAAAGGATATGTGCAGAAGGTCTTGGAGAGGTTTAACATGAACAATGCTAAACCAGTTAGCACTCCGTTGGCAGCACATTTCAGATTGTCTTCACAGTTGAGCCCATAGACAGAGGATGAGGTGGAGTATATGTCCAAAGTACCATATGCAAATGCAGTGGGTTGTCTCATGTATGCCATGGTATGTACAAGGCCAGATATCTCACATGCAGTCAGTGTGGTTAACAGGTATATGGCAAATCCAGGGAAAGAACATTGAAATGCTGTCAAATGGATTTTTCGTTACCTAGCAGGTACAACCAATAACGGTCTTATGTTTGATCGTGATACCGCAAGAAGTGAGGTTACAGGGTTTGTTGATTCGGATTATGCTGGAGACCTAGATGCAAGGAGATCTACGATAGGGTTTATATACACCTTTTATGGAGGATGTATATGTTGGAGGTCAGTGTTGCAGTCTACGGTAGCATTATCAACAACAGAGGCTGAGTATATGGCATTGACAGAGGCAAGCAAGGAGGCTTTGTGGATTAAGGGACTAGTTGAAGAACTAGGTTTCAAGCAGGGCAGTATCCAGATTCAGTGTGATAGTCAAAGTGCTATTCATTTAGCAAAAAACCAGGTGTTCCATGTCAGGACCAAACATATAGATGTTCGGTATCACAAGATTCGTGAGTGGCTGAACAATGGTGACATTGCAGTTGGCAAAATTCACACAAAGGAGAATGCCGCAGATATGCTCACAAAGTCAGTTACAGCAGAAAAGTTCAAGCACTGCTTGGACTTAATTCACTTCGTCGAATACTGAGTTTGTGGTGGAGTATCCAGGGAGAGGGATACATTCACAGACACGAAGAGGTTCACAATACGTAGTATTTGAAAAATATGAGCCAAGGTGGAGATTGTTGAATATTGGCTCCAATTTGGTCATTGGTCCTCACCCATTATGTTGGCCAACAAACATCTCACCAACTTCCTCATTTAATTCTCCTCCCCGCCAACTTCATTAATTCTCCTCCCCCTCCATTTCAGCTATAAAAGGAAGCCAAGCATGAGAAGCAAAGCACACCATCAGTTGAGAGCAAGAAGAGTTAGAGGGAGAGAAAGCTCAAGTTTGAGCATTAGAGAGCTAGAGAGGTAGAGAGAAATAAACAGTTAGTTTATTTCTCAATAGAGAGTTTGTAATCTCCATATTATTTTCATAGTGAATTTCTGAGATCTCTCCCCGTGGTTTTTCCCAGTTGGGTTTCCACGTAAAATTCTTGAGTTATTATTTTATATCTCATATAGTTGTGTGTTTGTATTTATCTTAGTGTATTTGTTTGAGCCTGATTTCTCAACAATAAAGCTATCTGTAAATGCTATATGCTAACTCGATATCTGAAAGCTGATTAACTTCAATTATTTGTACAAGAATGTTCAAAAGGACGTAGTTTTAGGTGGGAATTTGTCTTCATAGGAACATTATGGAACATTTCTAATGAAACCATTAAGAACACCTCAGGTAATGGCATGAACCTTCTAAAAAGAATTTCAAAACATTTGAGGACTTTCCTTCTCACTCTTCCTCGTACATCTAGGGAAACTTGTTTGTATTGATTCACGACAGAACTACTGGAAATTTGATTAGTTCCCTAGTATTGCACCTTAGTAGGTGCTGGTACATTTTTATTTCTTTATGGTGCTAAATTCATCCTGTTAAAGTTCTCTTAGATCTGAAATTACTTCTTTTTTCCCTCAATGTTAGACTGTATTTACAATTCTTAATGGATGATCATTTGAGTTTTTCTCTTACACTAGCATCTTTCTGCTCCCATACTGATTAAAGTTTGTGTTTTATTAATCATAATTATGAAGCCATTTAAATATCATATACCTATTTGCCACAAGAAAAATACAATGTGTATGAATGTGCCCGAGTCTGAAGGCAGCCAAAGGGTAGGTCTGCACACAATCCTCCCTGCAAATACTACCACAAGAGTTCATTAACAAGAATTTGCCCAAGAGACCAACTTCCCTTTCTGCCCTTTGCTCAACCTGAAATAGGCATTAATGAAACTTTCCACATGAACGTTTTTGCTAAGGTCAAACTAATGCTGATATTATGAACTAATTAGAAGGCTTAGTGGGTTCAACAGGAACAAAGTCAGGATGAAAACCATAACCCAGTTTCCACTTGGTGTCTTCTTTCAAGAACAACAATCGAACCTAAGTTGCATCAGCAGTTGACTTCATAGTAACATACAACATTATCAATATAACCACCATTTACCAGCATTAGCATAGGAAAATCTTTGATTATGGGGTTTCATAATTTGGCTTGGGAATAAATGAATATTAGTCCTCATGGTTTGTATACTTTGCGTGGACTCGAGTTTCTCCCGTTTGCACTTTTAGTGAATTATATGTAAGGTTTTAAGCCCAGAAAAACCCAATGTTGATATTTATTTTATTATTTTAATAATAAAGTTTAATTTCATTTTGCATAATTAAATGTGTCATAAATTTTTGTCCATAATTATACATTTTATAATTTATGTATATGAAGGAGTGTCATATACAGAAGACATAAATTATATGTTATGTATAATTAAAGAAATATATTGTTCTCAATCTTAGATGGAAATGGACAAACCATTCTAGTAGATTGTAATACACTTGATTGAATGATTTGTCTTAGTCATGTAAAGTGAAGACTTTAATCTAGTGTATTGGTGTATTTTTGAAATACACAGAACTGGATCGTTACGAAAAATTATTTGTTAAATACTGTTATTATAAATAATTTTTCAATTACTATTAATGTGCAATTACTCTTAATCCTGAGAGAATAATGAACTTGATTTTATAATGTATGTCACTTTAATATATTAAAGAGTGAGATTTTAAATACAATCAATACCTCAATATGTTGGGTGATATATGTTATGAAATTAGGAACATATATTTTTCAAGATGGAATTCTACAATTAAATTATAATATCCCCTTGATATAACTTATTGGTTGATCACCAGAATCTTGGCCAAGTATTTTAGTAATTCAAATTACTAAAGTATTAATTTAATTTATTAAATTAATGAGTGATCAAAAGTTTATAAATTATGTAGTCAAGGATATAAACAGTAAACGTAGTGGGTTAACAGTTTTATTCCTACACACGTTTATGGATATTATTGTAGAGGGGTATTTTGCAAGATACTAATAGTGGAAGGATTTAATTAATTAATTTTAATTTTATTAATTCTAGAGTGCAATTATAACTATTTAGTGGAATTAGTTATAATTAATATAATTCTAATTGATTAAAGAGTTAATCAGAAATTAGTATTATATTGGAGCTAGAATTGTAGAATCCTACTTGATCCCCACTCTAGCTCTTATTAAGATATAACAAAATAGCAGGATAAAATATATCAAAAAAGTTTTCAAATTATCCTGATAATTATCAGGGAGTTGAGGACTTTATATATTATATCACTTTGCAGTATTTTGAGCCCACACTCAGAAAAGTACGTAATATCAAAATAAGGGTTATAGAGAGGAAGATCAGGAAGGAGAAAATCCATCATCAGAATAAGCAAAAATTCTCCATAGTGCTACAACCAAACACAAGGTATGTAATACAATTTTTGATTATGCTAAATTATGAGAAATATCTTGGGATAATAATTTTTAAAATAAAAATTATTAATTTATTTGGAAATCGTTTCCTACAATTGGTATCAAGCTAACTCATAATTTTCATAAATCATGATTATATTATTTAATTTGAATTATATTCAATAGATGTATGGAGATATATTTTTTTTTCTTTCTCAGTAAAACTATTCGGATTTCATGAATCAGATTTGTTTTATATATCAATTAATTGATATCTGCGGATGTAATTATTTAAAGCTTACAGATATATATGTTCAGAGAAAAACGGTGGCTGTACGTTTTTTTTTGTTTGTTTCAATGATATACTGCTCCTGCATGTTCGCTGCAATATTTTTTTTAATAAAAAAAAAACAACGAAGTATATATCTTCACATGCATGGAAATGGGGCTATCATGTATTTTAACATAATATTAAGGATTATTGTTAGATGAACTTTTTCATTATCTGTTTGTGTAGTTACAGTGGCGTTGGTTGTATTACAAGTTATTTGTTTGTGGGAGGTCCGGAGATCAAGTTTTGGCAGCAACAATAAATAAATATTTTTTTTAAAAAAAAAAAAAAAAAATTGATGATCCCAGGCTGTTAAGCCCAAACCGTCCATATAGAATTTTTTTTAAAATTTAGTTGTTGTTGCAAAGAATTGATCTCTAGTCCTAAATGTTGAAACAATCACACTCAAACCAACTGCACCAATTAATCTTTATTTATACTTGCACATTCATATATATTTATTGATAGTTAACAATTATAATGTTTAATTATTGATTTTTCATGATGTTGTAATTGTTAAATGTGAATATGCATGGATCTTAGTTTATATGTATCAATATGGGATATTGATATAATTATATATTTTAAATTAATAAAAATCCTCATTTTTATATAAATAAAAAATCAAGTGGGAAAAAGAATTGTATTTCTTACGGCCTCCATCATTGGTCCATTATATTGATACATGTATCTAATCTCAAATTTTGTGAGTTCCCTTCGGAAGATGCATGAATCTAGTTATATTAGATATGGATTTCCTTGTGATAAATTTATTTAAAATTGTATTATGAATTATTTCCCATCGAAATATTTGTATTAAAATTTTAAAGAAAATTTAAATGGATGGTGTACACTTGACAAAACATAAATAATAATTCTCCCCATCGGAGTGATACTTATTATTATTGTTTTGGGCTAAATTAAATGGTGAATTATTTTTATTTCATGAGATGTCAAGATATAAAAATAATAGTAATTTTAAATTATTCTTATTTTCCCTTCGAAAAGAGAATTATTTGAAATTAAGTTGCCATGTTTATTTTATGTTTGTGTTTGAGGATTACACTTTCATATTATATGCAAAAGTTTATTGAATGACCATTTAATTTATGCATATTGTATAATTGTACAGATTACCATGTCGTCGTTTAATCCCCTTGCTGTTATCCTTAAAGAAAATAAGTTAACTGGACCAAATTATGTGGACTGGAAAAGAAATCTTGACATTGTGTTGACTGCTGAGGACTACAAGTTTGTGCTGACTGAACCTTGCCCAGTTCTCCCAGAAAATGCTACTGTTGCACAAAAGAATATCCATAAAAAGTGGCAAAAGGCAGATGATATGGCTCGTTGTTATATATTGGCATCTTTGTCAAATATATTGCAACACCAATATCAGTCTACTACCACTGCTAAAGAGATCTTGGATAGCCTTCATGAAATGTTTGCTGACCAGAGTCGTGCTGCACGACAGACTGTGATGAAAACACTCATGAATTCCAAGATGTCCGAGGGATCTTCAGTTCGAGATCATTGTTTAAAAATTATTTCTTACTTAAACGAACTGGAAATCTTGGGAGCAACAGTTGATGGGGAAACCCAGGTTGACATGTTGCTAGAGACCTTGCCTGGTTCCTTCAATCAGTTCAAACTTAATTACACTATGAACAAAATGTCTCTATCATTACCTGAACTGATGAAGGAACTCCAAGCAGCAGAGGGTATTCTTAGTGTAAAAGGAAGCATTCATATTGCAGAAACTGGTAATTCTAAGGGAAAGCCTAAGGGCAAGAACTGGAAAAAGAATAACAGTAAGAAAGCTGCAAATGGAAACCTACTTCCATCTGGAGGGGTTGAGAAGAAAGGGGCAAAAGCAAAACCTAAAGGGAAATGTTTCCACTGTGGGGAAAAAGGTCACTGGAAAAGGAATTGTCCTACTTACCTAGCCAAGATCAAAAATCAAGGTATGATTGATTGTCTAATTGATCAGTTTGGCAAGATAGGTAAATATCAATCTTTCGTTCATGAAACATGTTTTGTGGGCCATTCTACTGAATCCTGGTGTGTAGATTCGGGAACCACTAATCATGTCTGCAATTCTTTGCAGGGGTTTCAGGAAACCAGAAAATTGAATGAAGGCGAGATTTATCTACACCTTGGTTCTAGCGCAAAAGTAGCAGCTATTGCAGTGGGAGTTGTGCATCTTAATTTTAATAATGATAGGACTTTAGAATTAGTAGATTGTCTTTATGTTCCAGACATTCGTAGAAATTTAATTTCAGTTTCTTGCTTGTTTAAACATGGATATTCAGTTAATTTTGATTCCAATATTGTTATTCGCAAGAATGGATATTTTATTTGTTCTGGTTCATTAGTCGATAATTTATATATTCTTACTCCAAATTATTATTCATTAATGCAAACTGAATGTAGTCAACATATACCATTAAAAAGAAAAGGTTCTTCAGTTAATCAAACTTATCTCTGGCATTTACGATTAGGTCATATTAATCTAAATAGGATCCAAAGACTGGTTAAAGATGGTCCTCTAAGTTCTTTAGAAGTTGAAAATCTTCCAGTTTGTGAATCCTGTATAGAAGGAAAAATGACCAAAGGGCCTTTCAAGGCAAAGAATTATAGAGCCAGTGATAAGTTAAAATTAATTCATACAGATGTATGTGGTCCTATGAATATCCGAGCACGAGGAGGGTTTGAGTATTTTATCACCTTTACTGATGATTACTCAAGATTTGGTTATGTGTACCTAATGCATCGAAAGTCTGAAGCATTTGAAAAATTCAAAGTATTTCAGGCAGAAGTAGAAAGGCAATCTGGTAAACACATAAAGGCCCTTCGATCGGATCGAGGAGGCGAATACCTCCTTGGGGAATTCAAAGATTACTTATCTGATATAGGAATTATATCTGAATTGACTGCACCGGGTACACCCCAGCAAAATGGTGTGGCTGAAAGAAGAAACAGGACTCTTTTGGATATGGTAAGGTCTATGATGAGTTTTTCTACCCTTCCTATTTCCTTTTGGGGTTATGCACTAGAAACAGCAATGTACTTATTGAATCTTGTACCATCAAAGTCTGTTCCTTTAACACCTAGAGAATTGTGGAGTGGGCGAAAGCCAGTATTGCACCATATTCATATATGGGGCACACCTGCACATGTACGAAAAGGAAAGACAGACTTAGATAAATTAGGTTCAAGAACAGAAGTATGTTTGTTTATAGGATATCCAAAAGGAACTAGAGGTGGTCTATTTTATAGTCCTTTAGACCAGAAAGTATTTGTTAGCGCAAATGCAGTTTTTCTGGAAAATGACTATATAATGGATCACAAGTCGAGTAGTAAAATTGTCTTAGAAGAAATGTCAAGTACATCAATTACTCAATCAATTAATCCACCACAAGACTTGGATGAATTGCCACAAACTAATCAACCAGATTCTTTTAATACACCGGAGCTTCGTCGTAGTGGGAGGAATATCAGGCCTCCTGAGAGACTTTCACTTCTTGGAGAAACTTATGATGTTATTCCGGAAGAAGTTGAGTCGGATCCCTCTAACTTCCATGAAGCTATTAATGATGTAGATGCATCCAACTGGCACATAGCTATGAAACAAGAAATGGATTCCATGTATTCTAATAATGTATGGGAACTTGTAGAAGCACCTAATGGGGTCAAACCTATAGGGTGCAAATGGGTCTACAAAAGAAAAAGAGGGGTAGATGGAAAGGTGGAAACCTTTAAAGCACGGTTGGTAGCAAAAGGTTTTACTCAAAAAGAAGGTATCGATTATGAGGAAACTTTTTCACCAGTAGCTATGCTTAAATCTATCAGAATACTCTTATCCATTGCAGTTCATCTCGATTACGAGATATGGCAAATGGATGTCAAGACTGCTTTTCTTAATGGATATCTTGATGAAGAAATCTATATGAAGCAGCCTGATGGTTTCATAGTTAAAGGCCAAGAAAATATGGTATGCAAGTTGCAAAAGTCCATTTATGGACTTAAGCAAGCATCAAGGTCTTGGAATATAAGGTTTGATAAGGCAATCAAATCTTATGGGTTTGAACAAAATCCAGAAGAATCTTGTGTGTACAAGAAGAATAAAGATGGGGTGGTGGTATTCTTAGTTCTTTATGTGGATGATATATTGCTTATGGGTAATGATGTGGGAGTATTATCTAGCGTCAAAATTTGGTTGTCTAGTAATTTTGAGATGAAGGACTTAGGAGAGGCTAATTACATTCTAGGGATCAAGCTTTGGCGTGATCGCAAGAATAAAATGTTGGGCCTATCTCAAGCTACATACATAGATACAATTTTGGCTAGGTTCAACATGCAGAATTCCAAGAAAGGACTACTTCCTATCAGACATGGAATTCCTCTTACTAAGGAGCAGTGTCCTAAGACACCTCAAGAGCAAGAGCGCATGAAGACAATCCCTTACGCTTCGGCGGTGGGAAGTCTTATGTATGCAATGTTGTGCACTAGACCAGATATTTGTTTTGCAGTAGGCCTGGTCAGCAGATATCAGTCTAACCCTGGACTCGAACATTGGATAGCAGTAAAGCATATACTTAAGTATCTACGGAGAACAAGAGATTATATGCTTGTCTATTCTAGTGATGATCTTGTCCCGAAAGGATATACAGATTCGGATTTTCAGGCAGATCGAGACTCTAGAAAATCAACATCTGGTTATGTGTTTACTCTTGGAGGTGGAGCTGTCAGTTGGAGGAGTGTTAAACAGTCTTGCATAGCTGACTCCACCATGGAAGCTGAATATGTTGCTGCTTCTGAGGCTGCAAAAGAGGCTGTATGGCTCAAGAAGTTCTTGTTAGAAATAGGAATGGTACCTTCAGTATCATCTCCTATTGTCCTGTTTTGTGACAATAACGGGGCGATTGGACAATCAAAGGAGCCTAGGAACCACAAGAAAGGCAAACACATTGAAAGAAAATATCACCTCATTCGAGATATAGTTCAGCGAGGAGATGTGATAGTTTCAAAGATAGCTTCTGCGCAAAATTTGGCTGATCCTTTTACGAAGACCTTGTCTTCTAAAGTTTTTGATTTTCATCTTGAGGGGATGGGTATTAGACATATGGTAGATTGGGTTTAGGGCTAGTGGGAGATTGTAAGGTTTTAAGCCCAGAAAAACCCAATGTTGATATTTATTTTATTATTTTAATAATAAAGTTTAATTTCATTTTGCATAATTAAATGTGTCATAAATTTTTGTCCATAATTATACATTTTATAATTTATGTATATGAAGGAGTGTCATATACAGAAGACATAAATTATATGTTATGTATAATTAAAGAAATATATTGTTCTCAATCTTAGATGGAAATGGACAAACCATTCTAGTAGATTGTAATACACTTGATTGAATGATTTGTCTTAGTCATGTAAAGTGAAGACTTTAATCTAGTGTATTGGTGTATTTTTGAAATACACAGAACTGGATCGTTACGAAAAATTATTTGTTAAATACTGTTATTATAAATAATTTTTCAATTACTATTAATGTGCAATTACTCTTAATCCTGAGAGAATAATGAACTTGATTTTATAATGTATGTCACTTTAATATATTAAAGAGTGAGATTTTAAATACAATCAATACCTCAATATGTTGGGTGATATATGTTATGAAATTAGGAACATATATTTTTCAAGATGGAATTCTACAATTAAATTATAATATCCCCTTGATATAACTTATTGGTTGATCACCAGAATCTTGGCCAAGTATTTTAGTAATTCAAATTACTAAAGTATTAATTTAATTTATTAAATTAATGAGTGATCAAAAGTTTATAAATTATGTAGTCAAGGATATAAACAGTAAACGTAGTGGGTTAACAGTTTTATTCCTACACACGTTTATGGATATTATTGTAGAGGGGTATTTTGCAAGATACTAATAGTGGAAGGATTTAATTAATTAATTTTAATTTTATTAATTCTAGAGTGCAATTATAACTATTTAGTGGAATTAGTTATAATTAATATAATTCTAATTGATTAAAGAGTTAATCAGAAATTAGTATTATATTGGAGCTAGAATTGTAGAATCCTACTTGATCCCCACTCTAGCTCTTATTAAGATATAACAAAATAGCAGGATAAAATATATCAAAAAAGTTTTCAAATTATCCTGATAATTATCAGGGAGTTGAGGACTTTATATATTATATCACTTTGCAGTATTTTGAGCCCACACTCAGAAAAGTACGTAATATCAAAATAAGGGTTATAGAGAGGAAGATCAGGAAGGAGAAAATCCATCATCAGAATAAGCAAAAATTCTCCATAGTGCTACAACCAAACACAAGGTATGTAATACAATTTTTGATTATGCTAAATTATGAGAAATATCTTGGGATAATAATTTTTAAAATAAAAATTATTAATTTATTTGGAAATCGTTTCCTACATTATATACCTATCAAAAAATAATTAAATTAATTTTGCTGGATAAGTAGAATTTCTGAAACAAAGAAGAGAGGCAATGTGCATACTTGCCAGCCTTTATTTTACTTGCTAACCTCTATATTATTGGTTAATACTTAATAACATAGAGAAACATACACTTAAATATTTTTTGTCATTTTTCGCTGGCAATTGGACTTTCTTTAGTTCGAGTAATTTTAACAGAGTAAGAAGCATGAAAATGTTGTCAATGTTATTTCATTGCTATTTACACCATTTATACTTCCTTTCTGATTAAAGTTTTATGTTTGGTCACTCTGTTGTGGTTAAAAAGACACCTTCGATTCGGGAATTTGACAAATATGCTACTTGTGTCATTGAAAAATTTGAGGTATTAAGTTCCCTTCTCTCTCACACACACCAACTCTCAATGAATTACTTTCCTCTTTTAGGTTACTCTTTGTAACATTTTGCTTCTACAAGACTGTGGATGCATACTACAGATGGTGTAGCTCTGCTCCTTATGTGAAAAATGTTTCAGTCCCACTACTCTGTATAAGTTCTTTGGATGATCCAATTTGTACTGCAGAAGCCATTCCTTGGGATGAATGTAGGTAAGGCTGCTCTGCTTTACGTCATAGACATAGTTGTCAAATCGTGAATTGTATCGTGTATCGAGAACCCTCATTTTGTGTTTCATGTATCCTATCGTGTATCGTGAAGAATCGTATCGTATATACATACGGAAACGAAATGAAAAATGTCGTAATATATATTTAAACATATAAAACACATAATTTAGTGGGCAATCAAGCATATTAGCTTGACTATATATAAAAGTAGCCAAGTACATATTAGTATGGACTAAAAATAAATTTTAAGGTTAAATAGTAGCCAAAATACTCTAAATTGATTTATTAGATATTATTTTAGTAATCTTATAGAGGAACTAGATAAAACGAACGATAGGCAGATACTTATATTCCATCCCCTTTTTTTTGTCAAAGTTACACTTATCTAATACCGTTCTTTCTTCAATTCACAGAGCAAACAAAAACATTGTTTTGGCTACAACAAAACATGGTGGACATCTTGGGTTTTTTGAGGGAATGACAGCATCTGGGTTGTGGTACGCAATACTAACATTCTTTGGACATTACTTTCGGTATGCTTGTAGCATTTATAATGTTTTTGCCGGCAGCTTTAAAATCATATGATAAATAATCTTCTATAGTTTACTTGATATTGGCAAGGAATGTCCATGATAACTTTTTTTGTTTGTAAAACATTCCAGCATTTAGAGAATAAAAACATGTGGCTCCTGTTTTTCAAGTTGCCACAAAATCCTACTCTGCCTTCAAATGAATAGACTGCTTCTAGGTTACTTACAAGATTCAATTTCACTACTTAATGACATTGTAAAACCTAAAAGGAATAATTTATAGAACTTGGTTTAGCTGATTTCTCTACTTAGGACCGAAGCTAAGTAGCCTATTGTGTTCTGTTTGTTGTCGCAATCATTGGCATACAAGTAATGGTACTTGCACCTAATTTATACACTTTATTTTCACACATGTTTCACAAAGTTCTTTAAAGGTACAAAAAATAATGCGATTTAAGAGCTAGGAGCTACTGAACCATGAGCTTGTGAGCTACTGAACTAAGAGCTTATGAGCTACTGAGCTCTCTATAATGCCTAGTGTTATAAAAATAGCAAGGCAGAGGGATGTGGTGCCTAGGTGGTCTTATTTATTATTATCTTTATTAACTTTTGTATATTTGTATATACTATTTAAAACCTATGTTAGATGTAGATATTCTAAATGTACATGAAAAATTACCGAAAAAAAGAAAAACAATTTTATAAGGCAAAATAAGTTCATTTCAAGTATTATAGAGTTTCAAATTTAGCAACAACAAAAAAAACACTTTCAAAGCCTTCATCAAATACTATTATTAGTCACTACTTTAAATTCATTTTTGTAGTCTTTAAATCTTTTGATGGAATCTGCCTAAGCGGGGGCTTGGGCACCCAGCTAAATCAAGGTGGTAGATGTCTGGTTGTGGGGGCCTACATGAGCGCGTAGAAGGAATTTAGAACACTGATAATTTTTAAAGATCCCCTTAAGGCCCCTTGAACTGCAATACCCTTGACATAGTTTTGGTGCATTTAGCATTTCTCTATGCGTAAGTTGCATTTTATCTTATTAAGAGCTTCTTGTACTATGGTGGGTTTTTCATTTGCTATTTTCCTCTTAGGTGGGTGAGGGCGGTCAATGAGTTCATCGGTGTTCTCCATTCTAGTCCTTGTATGCATAGGCGAAAGAAGGTAAAATTATTTTCAATACTTTTTAATATAAGATATTTTTAAACTCAAAATTGATGTGATTCATTTACCTTTTGACTACAATAAAATTTTGTATTTACTAGTACTTTTGAAATTGTTTAATATTTTTATAATTGTATTATTTAAAACTAAATAAATTCACATTAATTTCACAAAAGTCAATATCGATCCAATTTTTTTGAGCCGAGGGAGTATTTCTTTTATTTTATGGATTCTATTGATACTTTTACAGTCAGCACTGGTGTCTGCTATAGGCAATGAACCCACAACAGATAATATGGTCAAAAAACCGCCTAAAAGGCAGATATTTCAAAACAGGAGCATTAACGACATGGTTTCGGATGCAGCACAATTTGAGCATTCAAAAGATTTAGAATCTGCTTGTGCGTCTAATATTGTCAAACTCTCCCATGCAGCAGCGTGCGTCAACGATTTCAATTCGCTCAGAACAAGAAGAAGATTATTATATAATCTTTCTCGCAAAATAGAAGATCAATGTGGCTGCTCGCTTATCTTGCCTGTCTTTTCAACTTGGCAATTGGTAGCTCTTCACCTCATCTTCAAGAATTTCAGAAGACTTTTACCAGCAAAGTTGCAGAACTGATGGAGTTTTATTCTTGTACACCATAGCTATAGAATGCATTATAACATGTGGCATTGTGGTTTTGAATATGTTCTCTTTCACTTTTAAGGACATCAATGTTGCCATTTTTGTTGTGAAGTGAATTTTTTGGTACTAATGAATAAGGAATTTATTTTGTGTGAAAATTCAGGTTTAATTATTTTGTAGGAGTGGAAGACTCAACAAGCATAATTGAGTACTCTTTGATTACAACTTTTGTCCAAAATTAACTGACCCTCTTTGCTTGGATTGTAATTTAAGAAAGAGGAGTTGCCAATGCTTTAGTTCTTTTCCCCATTATATTGCTAAAAATAATTCATTGGTATTTTGATAAGCTTCTAAAAAGTTACAAATGTCTTTCTTAAAATTTTAAACAAAATTATAACAATAATAGTACCGATGAATGTTTACATGAAACTTGGGTGCACAAAAAAGCCCAAGCTTGAAAACGCAGCCTTGCCTGGCCCAAAAAATTAGGCCTGGGTCTAACTCGGGGGTCTTAATTAGGCCTACTATTATACCTAAAAGACCTACATGAACCCAGCATAAATTTTTATTACAAATAAACACAATAACATAATTTATAAATTAATACAAATATATAAATAATTATATATATATACTAATAATGAAAGGGGATCGATAGTCAACATTATAAATTTAAGATTATCCTTACAACATATTATGGTCGTCCATCCGGAGATCTAAAGATAAAAAATAGAGTCCTTTATAGAACTATACAACAATTAAAAAGTAATTACACTATTAGTGCATCCACAAAATAATTACAAAAAAAGTGCAAAAAATTCAAACCATTCAATTTCACATTAAATAAGGAAACCTAAAATCAAGGAGAACTAATAATTCAAATTCAAATCTTTTGGATCTAACAACAATTTCAAATCCATAATTCAAAATTCAAATCAAAATGAGAAAATTAAAAATAAAAAATTATGAAGGAGTTACTGTTCATCATCCTCCTTCCCCGCCTCCCGCCGCTGCTATATCACCGCCGCCGCCGTTATATCATCGGAGTTGCTATTCTGATTTTTTTTGACGATTTGGTTACCCACAAAATTAAAATGGTTACCTTTATACGAAGTTTGGCTACCAACTGCATCACATTCAAAATAAAATTGGTAATCAAATAAAACTGAATTGGTTACCTTATCAGAAGGTTTGGTAACCAACTGTATAAAGTTTGGTTACCAACTGCATCACATTCAAAATAAATTGGTAACCTAATAAAACTGAATTGGTTACCTTCATACCAAGGTAACCAAACCTTCATACCAAGGTAACCAAACCTTCATAACAAGGTAACCGAACCTTCATATTAAGGAACCCTTCATATTAAGGTTCGGTTACCTTGGTATGAAGATTTGGTTACCTTGGTATGAAGGTTTGGTTACCTTGGTATGAAAGTTTGGTTACCTTGGTATGAATGTTTGGTTACCTTTATATAAATGCTTGGTTACCTTTGTATGAAAGTTTGGTTACCTTGATATGACTGTTTGGTTACCAACGTATGAAGATTTGGTTACCGGTGGAGGTGGAGAATGGACCGGTGGTGGAGGGGAAGCAACGGGTGGTGGATGGGACTGAACTGGTGGTGGTGGGGAATGAACCGGAGGTGGTGGAGATTTAACCGGAGGTGGTGATCGTCGAGGAAGAGGAGAAAGGGGGGCGGGAGAAGGAGGGGGAGGCGGAGGGAGGGGAGGGGGTGGGGCGGGGGCGGGAGGAGAAGAAAGGGGGGCGGGAGGAGGGGAGGGCGGTGGGAGGCAGAGGGAGGAGAAAGGGGACGGGAGGAGAGGGAGAGGGAGGGGGTGGGGCGGGGGGAGGAGAAAGGGGGGGAGGGGGAGGGGGAGGGGGAGGCGGAGGGAGGGGAGGGGAGGGGAGGGGAGGGGAGGGGGTGGGGCGGGGGCGGGAGGAGGAGAAAGGGGGTGCGGGAGGAGGAGGAGGGCGGAGGGAGGGCGTGGGGCGGGGGTGGGAGGAGGAGAAGAGAGGCAGTGGTGATTGAATTGTAGTGGCGTTGAAATGGAGTGGGAGAAATAATAAAATAATAATTAATGAGAAGAGATAAGGGAGAGAATCATGTGCCATAATTAAAGGGATAAGAATACACTTTTTTTTTGTAATTAAATATTGCATATGCACTAATTTTGTAACTATTTTATTTATGCACTTTTTTGTAATATTTTATTAAAATGTACTATAATATGTAATTTATCCTAAAAAATAATATCTCGTTTGCACTTTAATATGAGCGAGCCCGCAGAACTAAACTACGGATTGTAAAAGTGGCCAAAGTACCCTTAGGCTCCGCAGTTTTGTTTTACGGACGAGACAAGTGAAAAAACCCCCAACTCAAATCTATTTCGTTCGCATAACTAAAATGCAGACTAGGAGAATAATTTATTGTATATATATAACTAGTATGATATATACTATTATCATCAGTAATTTATTATAGAGGAACTTCAAAAGAATGGATTAACAAAATTGTGTACTTCTGTACAACAAGTATAACCCAAACACAGAATCCTATCATCTCTCAAAAAATTAATAATAATAATAAAAGGGTTCTCTTAACATGTGCCCTAAAGGCACATACTAAGCACACAATTCAAGAGAATATTCTCTTGAATTGTGTGTATATTCTTTTAATTTCTGCATTTGCACCAAGTTCAAATAAATATGAATACAATTCAAGAAAATATTCCTTTCAACTGTGTGGAGCATGTGACCTCCATTTACTATAGAGTAACTTCAAAAGAAGGGATTAACAAAATTGTGAACTTCTATACAACATGTACACACCCCAAATACAGAATCCCATCGTCTTCCAAAAAATTAATTAAAAAAAAAAAAACTACTTATCTCCTACAAACCTTAAGAAATTTCTAGAGTGGATGACGGGCAATCTCTTTTGTAAAGATGTTGAATTTTTCGTTACGATCTAACATACTGATTCTCACACATTTAGGGCTAACTCCAAAAGCCATTTTGTTGAAACTTATTTTTCAAATCATTTTTTATCCGCACTTTAGTTGTGGAGACGGTATAGATTTGAGTTCGGTATTTATTTGTCACTTGTGTCGTCAGTAGGACTAAATTGTGGAGTTTGAGGATATTTTGGCCACTTTTGAGATCTTTTATTCTTAAATTTTTGAATAGACGATCACGATTAGACGTCTTAAATGTAAAAGTTTGGTTATAAATTGGTCCCAAATAATATGTCCCCAACAAGGAAATCCATATATTTGAGTCACAATACAAGTCAATTCTTTTCTGATTACTCATATTCTGAAGTACCCCAAGACTACAACTGAAAATCAAGATCATCTTTTTCAGCGTCAATGGATTATTCTTCCAACTACACACCGTACTCTCCCTCCCATTGGGATTACGCCAATCTATTCCTTTTCCGTCCAATTCTCGCGATCGTATTCGTACTCTCTCTACTTCTCCTTGGTCTCTCTCCTTTTCTCTCTCTGTATACGTACTTATATATATATACACACATGACTGGGCTCCTAAAATTATGCTAATTAGGGTTTTTTGTTTTTCTAATGTGATGCAGGTTGGTTTTTGGCGTGGAAGCTAGTATTGGTACATGTACCACTGGTTCAAGAAATTTTCGGTCTCCGTAAAAAGGCCATCAAACCTAAACCCCCAACTCGCCGCCGTCTCACCAAATTCTACAACAGTTTGAATGCCAAAGACTGGTAATTTTTCTGTTTTCTTCAAGTATCCCTTTTTTTTTCAATTGTTTTTGTGCCCAGTATTTAGAATTGGAATATAGATAGATTTTTGAATTCTGTTATTAAAATTTTGAGGTCCCTTTGGGAACCTGATTTGATGGTTTGGAATTGGAAGTTCCAATTCCAATACTGTTAAATTACGCTTGGATGATTGTTTGGTATTTTAATTTTTTTGGGTAAATTTGATCCCACTATAATTAATTTACTTGATTTTACTATTATGGCATTAAAATGTATGATATCTCATTTTCAGATGTCTTACTTTATGCTAGTTAGACTTATTTTAAAATGACTTATAAGTTAAAATTTAAAATGACTTATAACTCATAATAAGTTCTGACTTATAAGCAAAAATGTTTGGCACTACTTTGAGTTATAAATTAGAAATTAAGTAAAAACAAGTTGTGAGAGTGTTTGGGTGATAATGACGTATAAGTTAAAATAAATTCTAGAGATTACTAGAAAGGACAGTAATAAAAAAAACAACAGATTAATTCAATATTCCATCATAAGAATCACCATTGTAACATTAGTAAAACATTAAAGTGAACCATTAAAATACTGAGGTAGGTCCAAGACATAAACAAATAAAAATTAAAAAGTCTACACACCAAATTTTAAATTTTCAGTCAATTTACAGATAGAGCTTGAAAACACTTTAAAGATTAACTTGGAGCAAGTGCACTGGCAAAGTGTTATTTGGATGCATAATGTTTCCAACTGCACAGGATTTTGACTCTTCAAGCAATTGCTAATAGTGCTTGAGGGAGAGAAGGGGAGGAATGCGAGGGAGGGAGAGAGGGAAAATAATGAGGGGAGAGATGGAGAGAGGGAGGGAGATATAAAGAGAGGTTAGATATAATTCGTGAAAAAGATGGAGGGTAAAATAGTCATTGCATTTGGTCGAACCAACTTATTTAGAATGACTTATAAGTCATTTTTGATAAGTAATAGATTGTTAATTCCCAAAACAACTTATAAGCTAGAAATTAAGTCACACAAGAACACCCAAATAGTAAAAAACAACTTATAAGTTGACCAACTTATTGTGTGTAGTTTCTGTTTATGGGTGGAGCGCCAGTTTTTAAGGGTAAGACTCAAGAAAGAAACTTCGACAATTCTAGCTTGTTGAAGTTCCCTTTATCTCTCCTGCAGCTCGATGATAAAAACTTTTAGTTTCATTTAATGTTGATGATGTTTATTAGTTGCGGTCCCAGTAAAGGAATTACTGAAAATTTCCTTGAAGAGTTTATATAGATATACATTACATACATATATACACGTATATTTTGAACGATCCATTTTGAATTGCAATAACAAAGAACTTTCTTTCTATCTTTTATTCCCTATCCATCTTGCGAATTAACTTGGGTTATAAGTTTGGTTCTGGACCATATCTTTTGGTGTAATTGGTTGGTGACCACAACCACCATAAGCCCTATATATATGTTTACATTCAAAAGTCAAGACAATTATAGGGAGGATGATCTCTTGGAGTTATATTTTATATTCTTGCCGGGGTAGGAACATACGACTTGGTTTAGTAGATCCTCACGATACTAGTTGTGTGAGGTTTTCGGTTTGTTTTTATAATGAGATCTTACAAGGTCAGGGTGGGTGTTTTATATGGAAAAACATTTGGCATGTGGGATTGTCGAGAAAGATGGCCTTTTTTTAATTTAATCTTAGACGGCTGCTTTGGGAGCTAATTTGATGTAGGTTTCCTTATGGCAAAGGTTTAAACATTTGGGTAATCGATACTATATGTGGAGGAAGGGTTGGGAATCAGTTGACCATTTACTTTTGCATTGGAAGTTTGTTAGAGATCTTTGTTCAATATCTTTATGTTTTTTGGTGTGCCTTGAGTGAAGCCAAGATAGGATCAAGCATTGTTATAGGCCTAGAGGGGAGTATGGGTTCTGAAGAATAGTCGAAGGTGCTCATTGCTTGCTTGTGTTGGGAATTATGGAGAAAGGAAATGTAGATATTGTGAAGAGGAGCGTTCAATTTTTCATATTAACTATTTTTTCCAAGCCTCCTCTTTTTCTTTTTTTGGCTCCACAAGTCTTATCCGGGCTTGATAGATTTTTTTGTCGATTTTGTAGCAGAGTTATTCCTGTTAGCTTGGGATGGCTTTTTGTCGTCAAGGCTAGGTTCCCTACTTGTAAACAATTTTCTAAAAGATGCCCTAGTTGGGCACCTTGGCAGAGGTCGCTGCCCAACGAATTGATTAGGCTGAAATCGACTAAAGAAATGCTTGAGCTTTTTTATTTTGTTTATATATATATTATTTCTTTTGCTTTTTATGTGATGTTTTAAGGTAAATAAATAAGATTAAATTAAAACTTAAAAACAAGCCAACCAAGTTCTCACCATCTTCCTCTTTTTCATAGAGAGAGAAATATGAGACTAAGAGAAAGACGACGCAAATGAATTGAGGAAGAGAGGGATTGAAAGACGATGCCAATTGGTTTAAGGAAACATGTGATTGGCGTCGGTGGAGATGGGTTAAAGAGGATGCCAATTGTCCCAGTAAGAGACTCGTGGAGTTGCTAGTCGAAGGGAGGTGACTAGGTTTTGCTATGGGTTAGTGACAAGTGACAATTCAGTGCATCTTTTTGTCCCTGGCTGCCTGGAGTCATTGAGTTGAAGGGTAAGGGACTAGGGTTTTCTATGGATGTGACAACTGACGATTCGGTGTCTACTCTTATTTCTATAATAATTTATTTTTTTCCTTGACAACTATTCTTCATTTCTTTAAACAATGTGACAGAACACTGTATATGTGATAATAGGTAACCCAAATGCACACATGTGATGTGAGAATGGAAAAGGAAAGTGGATACATTTTTGAAAAACGGCAATAAGTATGATATACATAAAAAGATGTGAGTCATAAAAATAAATAAATAAACTTCCTAGGAAAATGCCCATACGCGAGCCTGTGTTGCCTAGCTAGCTATGAATCACAAACACCTCCCGAAGATCAATGAGTTAATGTCGGGGGCGTCTCAGACATAGTTGTTACGACGTAGCCTTGGCGACGCCTAGGCGTCTTGGCGATGAAAAGAAGGCCATGTCGTGCATCGACTTGAGGCAGGGCTACCAAGGCGTGCGCCTTCGCGGCTTTAGCCCAACTTATAATTTTTTTTACCAATAACCCATGGGTCTTCTACTTACCCAACAACCATCACGATGAAGTTTAAAGCCCTAAACTCGACATCAACTCTTAGTCCTCTGCCTTCATGACATCGACTCCTCTGCCTTCACGACATCGACATCGCTTCTCGCCGACTCCTCTTCCTCATGACTTCGCGACTCCGTGACTCCTTTCCTTGGTTCCTCGTAGACTTTGCCTCCCCCAATTGAGCCTCCCTCAGTCGCGCCTGCCCCAATTGCGAACATCCCCCAGTCGAGCCTCCCTTAGGTCTGTTTTCTCTCCTCTCTCTCACATGCGAAATATGTTGTTTTGCTGGGTATCTTCCTTCTCCCTTACTGTTATGTTGGGTATTTTGTTTGTGATATGTTGGGTTATTTGGGTATTCTTACTGTTTTAGTCAATTAGTCTTCTTATGTAATATGTTGGGTAGTTTTAGACTCTGTATATGATTAAATAATATTGTTTTGGAGATGAGTATTGTTTATGAATAAAACTAATACGTTAAAGATATGTTTGAACTTTGAACAATTGCATGTTTGTGTTTGAACTTTGACATTGATAATATGGATGTGTTTGAACTTTAAGTAAATGTCTTTATTATCTTTATATAGATTGTTTTGCTTTATATTATTGTTTTGTTTGGATAAATGTAAGATAAAATATTAAAATTAGCTTAAAATAAAAAATCCTGCCTAGGCCACGCCTAGGCTTCCTAGGCGCTAGGCCCCCTGTGGGCGCTTTCCTCCCACCTAGCGCCTTTTAGAACATTGTTCATTAATAAAAAAAGGCTTGGAGATTTGTTTCGTAAAAGCACCTTCTTCCTATCCATGTTTCTATCTTTACTCGCAGAGACGACCCTCAATGGACGCTCTACTCCAACAACCATAACGGTCGAATGGGGCAGGCCCTTGCCCCGGAACTTAGAGTCATTGTGGATGGAGTTCTGTTACGGAGAGCATGAAGTTTGGTGTGCCAATTATTGCCATAGCCATTCATTTTGATCAGCCTCTCAATACTCGGCTGGTGGTGGTCCTGGTGGAGGTTGGTGTGGGTATGGAGGTTGTGAGAGGCGACAAATGGGAGGTTTAACAGAGAAGAGATTGCGGGTGTGATAAGAAAGGTTGTGGTGGAAAAAATTGGGGAGGTTGTGAGGATGAAAACAAGGGAAATGAGTGAGAGAACGAGAGAGAAAGGAGAGAGATAGGTAGGGTGGTGGAGGAGCTAATACAGATTTGCAGGAAGAAGGAATAGTTTCTTTTCTAAGATTATGTAACATGTTTCTTAAGGTATATTTGGAAAAAAAATGTAATACTTTTTGACACACACATATATACATACATATATATTATCTCTCTCTCTCTCCATATATAATCATATATACATACAAGTTATATTGACACTTGAAAGGCTACCAAGGCCATATAATTTTTTTTTTGAATTTCAAAGTAATAAATTGTTGTTGATCCATGGGAAATCTGTGTAGAGAAGTGCGTAAACATCCTTAACTAATTTATATGGCCTTGTTGGCTGCCCCTGGGCAATGTTTGTTGCCATGAGCTTAAGTCTAATAGCAAATTTAACAATTCGAAGATATACATGCTTAGGTGAAAAGAGTACTAATGGACAACAAGACAGCTCCGTTGATTATGTTAGGGAAAAGTTTGGAGAAATGCCATAGTTCTGTGAGCTTATGATTGCTAAATGATAAGTTGTAAATATTTGAAGCATGCATATTTCTTCTGAGCATAGGCGGATCCAGCAAGGGGCAAGTGCCCAGCATTTCCTTTTGATATTTTTTTACAAGTATAGTGTTAATATGGTAAAGTGATGCTCCCCTTAAGAAATAAATATTAGGTCACTTATCAACAATTAGATATTTCTAATATACGTTAAAAAAAGGATATTTCTAATATCCTCTTTCAAATTCAAATTTCAATTTTTGTTTTCATGAGTCTTTGGATTTTTCCCAATTTATAGGGTTAAGGTTAAATATCATTAAACTTATCTCTAATTTTTTTATTAATTATCTATAAGTAGTTAATTGTTTAGTTTTGATTCTTATTTGTTTTATTCCTTCATACTAGTTAGCACATCCGTACATTCTTCTTAATTTTGCAGTATATATTGAAGTTGTCGGTATGTGTATCATTTGATGTTGTATTAAAATCAATAAAGACATCCGTACATGCTTCTTAATTATAAGAGTGCCCTGCATCCGCCCCTGCTTCTGTGTACATATATGTACTCAAGTAGTTTAGGTCTTTATAAACTGATCGAATATTTTGCTCCTATAAGATTAAGCTCTCCATTTTCTATTTTGAATTTCATTCTTTTTATGATTTATGTCTGCCCATTAGAATAACTTTTCATGGAAACTTTAGTACTCCCTCCGTTCCAAAATACTCCCTCCATTCCATAGTATAAGATCATTATTTAGTTTTTGAAAACCACCCAAGACATTTAAATTCAAAATTGACATGAATTTCTTTAATTTTATTCAATATAATGTTGAATATTGTGAAGTATTAACAAATGCTACTCATTGTAAAATTTGTTGTTTCATAATTTTCAACGAATATTCTCAATTTTTGAGTTTGAAAATGTTTTAAATTAACTTTTAAAAGTAAATAATGATCTTATAATTTGGAACAGAGGAAGTATAAGGTAAATATTGACTTTTTAAAAGTTAATGTGGAACATTTTCAAATCCATGAATCCTTTTTTAAAAAATTCATTATAATTACGATTACTATAAACTATCTAAAATGTACTACTAATTATTAGTATATTATTTTCAAAACTTCATGAAAATGTCTTAAATTGACCTTTTAAATTGAATTTTAAAAAATCCATATTGAGCTTATGTTCTGGAACGGAGGGAGTATTATATTAATGATCAAAATCTCGTTGTAGAGTATGTGAGTGATGATTTCATTTGACATTAGAGATTCAAAATTCTTTTCTTTTATTGGTATGTAAATTCCATGTGCAAAATCTACAGAGAATGGCGGTATCAATTGTTGGATTCCCTACAAGAAGCAACATTTCCAGGTGGACAGGGTTGAAGAATGAGAGACAAAATTTGCTCACAATAGATTTGTTGTTCAAATAGCTTGCATACAACTTTTCGTGTGTATGTGCACATGATTTCAATTCTGTAAATAATGTTTTATTCAAATTCAGTGTTGAAATAGTTTGGTCTTCTGTATATCATATCATAGCTCAGGGTGCTTGTTATGATTCTTTTACTACGTTTTCCATTTGATTTCAAATTTATGAGACTTTTATGCTGCATTTGGATTAAAAGAATAAAGGTAGGAATGGAATGATTCATTCCTATGGAATAAAAAAAATTATGTTTGGTTGCGATCGGAATGAATTGAACTATTTTTTTTTTTGCTATTTTCGACTGAAATTTAACATTCTTGCCCAAGATTTCATGCGCAAAGCTTTGTGAGTAATTTTTTTTATCATTGAGTCATGAGGGTCTTGGGGGAGGGAGAGTATGGAATAACTCATTCTAACTAGAATGGAATGAATTATTCTAATCTCTATTTCATTCTTTCTATCCAAACGCAGCATTAGGATCTTGAGAGGCCCCAATTGATTTGATAGGTAAATTTAGAAAGAAACATATTTCAATCGCAGAACTTGAGGGAAGAAGGGGGGGGGGGGGGGGGGGGGGGGGGGGCAGAAAAAAAAGGAAGAAAGTCTATTTGCTATAATGTTTTCTTTTCCATTTTTGTATGTGATGGTGTAGTTGAACCCTAGTGGTTTGCTGAGCTACTTCTGTTGTAAGAGGTTAACCATTTTCTGCTGTAGGAAGAACTTTAAGTCTGATGGTCAGTTTTTATGAGGAAAGGTATATTCATCAAATAAGCTGACCATCTCTGAACTGCAGTAACAATGGCCATAAGTTCTTTCTCATAAGTTGACAACTTGACATAGCCTTCCTTACTCCTCGGTCCGAAAGCCTTGCTGAAGTATAGCCAAGGGTTTACCTTCTTGCAAAAGAGTATTGCTCCAATTCCTGAGTTGCTTGCATCTGTTTCTGCTGCGAATTCTTTCTCAAAGCCCAGTAGTACTTGAACCGGGGTTTCAGTCATAGCCTTCTTAAGTTGTTCAAAAGCCTTGGTTGCCTCCTCACTCCATTTAAAGCAAAATTTTTTTCCAGTAACTTGGTTAATGGTTTGGCAATGGTTCCATATCCCCTTATGATTTTTCTGTAGTATCCAGTTAGGCCAAGAAATACTCTTAGCCTTTTTTACAGTAGTTGGTTGGGGCCGATTGAGCATGCACTCAATCTTTGCTTGATCCACTGCCACTCCTTGTTTGTTGATTACATGGCCCAAGTAAACCACTTCAGTTGTTGCAAATTTACATTTGCTCATTTTGGCATAAAGATGGTGCTGTCTCATGACCTTGAAAATTTCTTGTAAGTGCTCCAAGTGGGATTCTAAATCCTTGGAATAGACTTGAAATATCATCAAAAAAGACTAATGCAAACTTCCTGAGGTAGGGTCAAAACACTTGGTTCATAAGGGCATTGGAAAATGACTGGAGCATTTGTGGGCATCACAGTGAACTCATCCTTACTTGATGATAACCTGCCCTGAGGTCCAATTTAGAGAAATACTTTGCCCCGCCTAGCTCATCCAAAGGTCATCAATTAAAGGGATTGGAAATTTATTTTTGATGGTGAGAGTTTAATTTTCTTTAGTCAATGTAGAATCTCCTTGATCCATCTTTCTTCTTTACAAGTAATATAGGCAAAGCAAAAGGGGAACAACTGGGTTGGATGATTCCTGCCTCTAGCATTTCTTCAACTAGCCTTTCAATTTCATTTTTTTGATCACATGAGTATCTATAGAGCCTTAGAGAAAAGGGTTGTGAATCATGTTTGAGCTCTATATGATGCTCAATCTTTCTTGAGCGGGGTAGGGTTTTAGGTTCTGCAAATATATCTTGGCACTGATCCAGTAGCATAGTTGTTAAGTCGTCACTTAGGTGACGCTTAGGCGTCCAATTGCTGATCATAGCCAAGCCGTCTAGTCGACTTGCTGGAGGGATAGAAAGTCAGGCACTCAGATGGTTGTCGTTACCTTGGACGACTTGGAGATGCCTTTGGGCGTTCTAAGCGGGCGACTTAGTGATGCCGGGGTATGGTTCGACCCAAAGGCCAATTGGGTTAAAAAAGAAAAAAAAAGGACTTCAACGATTTAGATCAATCGATCGATCAAGCCTTTAACAATCGTGATTATGACAAAGAGGGGGTGAGGGAGAGAAGTAACGACTTT
This sequence comes from Panax stipuleanatus, assembly GCA_020205555.1. NCBI lineage: Eukaryota > Viridiplantae > Streptophyta > Magnoliopsida > Apiales > Araliaceae > Panax > Panax stipuleanatus. Next base: position 67,996,119 of record CM035124.1, read on the forward strand.
AGCGACTCAGGCGGGGTGAGGGAGAGAAGTACCGACTTTGGCGACTCAGGCGACTCCGAAGACTGAAGCCATATACCAACTCGGGAGACTTTACATATATTCTTTTTCTAATCTTCTCTTCCTCTTTTTCTCATCTTTTCTTCTTCTTCTCGTCTTCATCTCTTATTCTCATCTTCTTATGTTCTTGTCTTCTTGTCTTCTTCTCTTCATCTAATCTTGGTTCTTGTTTTTTTCTCTTCCTTTTTTGGTTTTCTTCTTTTAATCTTCTTCTACTCTGCTTTGAGCCTCTGTTGTTCACTATCTGTTTGTGGCTTGTGCGTGCTATATTATATACATGGTACTTATGTATAAATTATAATAGTATATACTTGATGTATTACTTGGTGTATAAATTATAGTAGTGTATAAATGCTTTATATATATGTTCATTATTGTATAAGTATATAAATTACATATATAGTATAATGTATAAATTTGTTTGCTATGTTTTGAGAATTGAGATTAATGTATAATTGTATACTTAATGGGCTACAGTGCTAGTTGACAACCAACTATTGCTTAATGGTTAATGAAATAGCATGTTGTCTGCCTAGTGCTTAATGTAAAATTGTAAATAACCTGCGTAATGTACTTAAGTCTTAATGTAATAAGTAATAACTAATAAAACTTGTTTTCTTAATAAATAAAAAATTGCAGTATGTAACATCTTAATAAAAAAAAATGTATAGGTTAATGCTATGTTTTCTTTTTTCAATGCCATCTATGTTTACTTGTTTTATTATTAACAATGTCTTGTTTGTTTGTGTTATTATACTTTGTAGATAGTTAAATTGCGAAAAGTTCGAGAACGGGGGATTATGATTCAAGTAAGGATCCGAAAAGAAAAGCCAAGTCTAAGGATTCGGGGTGGAAATATGGATTTTGACTAGAATTGAGCGATAAAAATCTCGTATAATGCATACTCTATGGGAAAAGGGTTCATAGAGGAATCAAGAGATTCAAGCAACATCTTACCGTTGGGTATAGGATTGTGGCTAAGTGTCCTCGAATTACACCAGAAATTACATACGAGATACATCAAGCAATAATGAGTAACAAAAGGAACAAGTCAATTCAATTTGATGATAGTGATGAAATAGAAGAAATTCAGTCATCTAATATTCTAAGTCATGTCCAATCCTTCCGATGCTTCCTTTGCAATTGTTCCAAGTTCTGGGACTATAGCTAAAAAGATGAAGAGTGCGTTACAATTCATTAAGCCACAACCACAAACAAATACAATTGAAACTCATCTTAGGAAATCTACTGAAGAAGTTGTGGACGAAAAGTATCGTAAAGGTCCTTGTCAAACAACCTTGGAGAATCGTCTAAGGACACCAAAAGAGAAATGTAGCGTTCACATGAACATTGCCAACAGATTTTATGAGCATGACATCACATTTAATGCAGCAAATTCAAGAAGTTTTGAGGTGATGATAGAGGTTATCAGGCAATATGGGTCGGGTTTGAAGCCTCTTTTGTATCACGAGTTAAGGGTTCCTCTTTCAGGGAATGCAAAGACTAAAATAGAGGAATTGAAGAAGAAGCACAAAACTTTTTGGAAGCATCACAATTGCACCCTTATTTCAGGCGGATGGACATACAGAATAGGCAGACACTTAATAATTTTTTTTGTTAATAGTCCTGTAGGGACTTACTTTATAGATCAGTTGATGCTTTTAGTCAATCTCAAGATGCAAGTATGCTGACAGAGTTACTTGATGAGAAGATCAAAGAGATTGAGGCTGAGCATGTTGTGCAAGTAGTGACAGACAATGCCTCCAATTATAAGGCAGTTTATCATATTTTAATGAAGGGTATGCCTACTTTGTTCTAGCCACCATGTGCAACCCATTGCCTAGACCTTATGCTAAAGGACGTAGACAATTTGAAACAGTTTAAGTGTATAATCGGGAGGGCAAGAAAAATAACAATATTCATTTATAGACACGGTCGCTTTCTTAATGCAATGAGTGATAGGTCCCAGTCAAAGTTGTTATATGTTTAATGTAAATAAGATTCTACTCCAGGTGAGAATAAACCACAGTAGTTTGTTAAAACTACTCTCGACCACAACTGCTAAAAATAAGGATTCCACTACTACCACTTATTCACATAGCAAGAAAAATAGCTAATAAACTCTATACTAAGTCTTCTGATTGCACTATGCCAGCAATAGTCTATGCATATCGTTCCACTTCTGCAGCTTAGTATGGGCTCCTAAAGAGCAGCAAACCGCACCATGAAGTTACTGTATCAACTCATTATGGTGAGACCAAAATTACTATAGCATGTTGGTCTCACGTGATTCACACTTCTATGCTAGGAACTTGGGATTCTTTTTTAGAGCTCTTTGTGATCTTCTTGGCTTATCAATACCCCCACTTTCAGCGGAACCTTGTCCTCAAGGTTCAAGTTTATGAACCTCTCCTGCAGATCTTGCGTGTTTTCCCAAGTGGCATCATCATTTGGAAGTCGGTTCCATTTGACAAGACTTTTCTCAACAAACTTTGACCCTTTTTTTGATCCAACGAGTGTCCAAGATGGCTTCAGGTTGTATAAGAATTTCACTATCATCAGTAATAGGTGGCAACTCATTAGTAGTATTATTGGAGTTTCCTAGTTTCTTTTTAAGCAACGAAACATTGAAGATAGGATGGATACAGGATCCCTCAGGAAGCTTGAGCTTATACGCCACCTTGCCATGTTTTTGTTAATCTGATAAAGACCATAAAAATGACTTGCCAATTTCAGAAATGCTCGTTTAAAGAATGTTTGTTGACGGTAGGGATGAAGTATAAGGAAAACTCATCCTCCTTGAAATTCCATATCTCGCCTCTTTGAATTAGCAACTTGTTACATGCGGTTATTAGTTGCATGTAAGTTTTCTTTCAGTTGGCACATAATTTTATCCCGTAGCGAGCTGTAGATCTACTTCATTCACTGGAGACATGCCCACTTGATAGAGTGGGATGGTTGGAGGTAAGTGCCCGTACAAACCCTGAAAGGGTGTTATTCTTATTGATGCATGATAGGTCGTGTTATACCAAAACTCAGCCCAAGAAATAAACAAACACCATTTTCGGGGTTGTTGATGGAAAAAGTATCGAAGATATTGCTTGACACATTTGTTGACAACTTCAGATTGGTTGTCGATTTGGGGATGATTTGATGAACTCATTTTTAGTTGCGTATCTGATAGTTTGAAAAACTCACGCCAAAAATGATCGATAAATATTGGATCCCGATTAGTAATGATAGATTTGGGCATGCCATGGAGTTTCACTACGCCTTCGACAAATTTTTCAGCCACCATTTTTGTAATGTAAGGATGTGCCAATGCTAAAAAAATGTGCGGACTTACTAAGTCGATCAACCACAACAAGGAAGGTATTCTTGTCGCTGGACTGTGGAAGTCCTTCGATGAAATCCATTGTGATGGCATCCTATACTTGAAAATGAATGGGCAACATCTGCAAGAGTCCGGCTAGAGAGAGTGTTTCTGACTTGGCTCATCGGCATACATCACAAGAAGAGACGTACTCTTGCACTATTCGATGTTGTTAGTTCTCCTAAATGGCCACCAAGTTGCGAGTCATGGAATTCTCGCAATAATTGTCGGATGATGCTAGAGTTTGGAGGTACCACCACTCTGTTCTTATAGTATACTAAACCATTTCTCCATATATATGGGCTTCCTGGTTTCTCAGTTGCCATCTTGCCAATTTTCTACATATAAAGATGACAACTGCTTCCTCTTTGATATTATCTCATGCCTAAGAGTGTGAAACAAATAAAGCATCAAGACATGGGCCACAAATAAAGTTTTTAACAACTGCTGATTCAATTTCATTTTGTGGTATTTCAGCTTCAGTTTGTAAATAAATAGCAAACATATAATGACCATGTCGTAAGTCCTTTAAAACAGCTTTTAAGGACGCTGGCTAAATGGGCTGGACATCTGTCCCTTGCAACTTCTGAGTTTGATTATTCCATGGAATTCCATGGTCATCTTTTGCTAATTACAAATCACTATCCCCAATTACTCTACATTGAACTCCTAACACTAAATCTAACCCCATTAGTGGCAAAGAATAAAAAGTACAAGAGAATGGAATACCTTGAAGTAAGACATGGATGTTTTCAAATCTTCCTTGGCACTTTAATGGATTACCATTCGCCACCTTTACATTGAATGCCTTAGTTGGTACCACTGGTAGTTGTAGCCAATTAGTTATTTATTTGCTAATAAAATTATGGGTAGATCCGCTATCAATAAGGACAATCAATTCATGGTTGCCAACCTTGGTCGTGACTCTTATGGTCTTTGAAGTTAACCCCCCCGGTTAGAGCATGTAATGGTATTTTAGGTTCATTGGATATAGGGTCCTCGTCATCTTCCTTGTTTGAATGACACTTTGACCTGGAGTGAATTTGTCGTCGTAGTTAAAACAGAGGCCTTGAGCTCGCCTTTTTTGCATTTCATCCATGTAAGGCGTTTCATGGGTGTTGGAATGTAATTATTTGGGTCTAGCCAAGGTGTAGCCTAATTTATTTAATGGACCAGATTTGGTGTTACCCCATATACGTTTATTTCCTAATTGCTCAAATAGTGGGAGAATCCTTATTAAAATAAGATTGTGTTTCCTTATTTGGTGGGATAAGGAGATCTAACTTGGGAAGGAAACTATCAATCATTAATTGCAGTTATAAGGTGATTCTGAAGAGAACTTCTACTCCTAATTGGATTCGGTGGATATGACTTCTATAAATACAGCAACAAGCAAGGGTTAGAGCACACAATAACATAGGACACAAATAAACAATTTGTACTCCCGTTATTATTTTATAGTGGATTTCTTCTCTCTCCGTGGTTTTTTCCAATTGGATTTTCACGTCCATGTTTTATATCTCTTACTGTAAGACCCTAAATTTTATAAATAAAGATTTAATTTTCTTTATATATTGTTTTAAACAGTAAGGTGTTGTCTTGATAAATGTTGTAAGTTATAGAAGAAATGTGCAAATTTTGCAAAGTAAGTAAGTGATCATAAAATATTCATTTGGTCGGAGAATATTCTTTTTATCGGGGAATATTCGTACGACGGCGCAATCATTTGTGGGCCCCACAACGGAATAACTGTAGGATGAAGAAAACGACAAGAATAAGTTTTCTAAAAATAACGGCGTAGTTGTTGCCGTTAGAACTGTTGAAATAATCCGGTGATAAAAATACAGTAATACGCGTTGTTGCACAGTAGCACACGGTATTGCACAGTATTTCGAATTATTTATTCTTACGTAAGAAGTCACTACTCAATAATTGTTACAGTAATTACTGTTTAATATTTTATATTATTAATTCAATAATTGCTACATTGATAATTGCATAATATTTTATTGGTTCAATAATTGTTACGTTGATATTTTATATTATTGATTCAATAATTGCTACATTGATATTTTATATGATTGATTTAATAATTGCTACAGTTGATATTTTGTATTATTGATTCAATAAATGTCACTGCATAGTATTTCACATTATCAAATCAATAATTCATATTATTTGAATAATATTATTAAATAGCATTATTGACAATATCTAAGGAAGTTCTGTCGAGGAAAAGGGTTATGTTAATCTAATTGCGCGCCAGTAAGGAGAAATCCTTATCGGAAAGCCCCCTCTTTCCTGGGAACGACCTGGTTGTCAATATTGTAGTTCTGGAATATTATTTGTGAATAATTAAATTATTGATAAATATGATGAGTAAATGTTTATTCAATTTTGATATAAAGGGAAGAATTTTTAGTATGAGACATTTGTTGAAAAATTGGCATTTTATCTTCTCCGATAAAATATTTATTCTAATATATATTATAATATTACATTATAATATTATAATGTGGTAATATAATAGTACAATTTTATAATTTGAAGAAGTGATATTGTTGTAATAAATTTATGACATAAAAATAAAATGAGATGGAAGAGAAAAGAATTGAATTGGAATTTTTTTAATAATTATAAATGTTTTATTATATATATATATATAAAGCATGTGGGATATCTTTTTCCTTCTTGGTATGCTGCCAAACTTGCCAACTTTTTCAAAACTTGTATGTTGAGAAAATTCATCCGCCTGCAGTTTTGTCAACATTGACATGATAAGCCTTTCCTATAAATAGGGTGCTTAGTTAGAAATGAAAATTACACCAGAATCAGAAAATTTTCTCTCTATAATATCGAGCGTATTTCTTGTGAGTATTTAGATACTTTGAGTGTTGATAGCAGTGCAAGTTTTCGTCCACATAATATCCGATATTCCAGTCAAAACTACTCTCTTGTTAAGGTAAGGGATGTTATTTTCTTTCGTAAATGATGTTATTCTTCTCAATATCATTATACCAAAATATTGGCATGAATTTTATTATGAAATTCTTACTTTTTTCTTCGGGGTTACTATTCACGTATACGACTACTATTCATAGATACGGTACTATTCACAAAAAAAATTTAATTTTCTTCTATTTGTCTAAGTTGCCTGTTAAGGTTCCTATCTTTGATTGAATCCAAGTTTTGAGCTCTATTTTTGAATTTTGCTCCACAAAGTATTATTATGGAGTATTTTTGAACTTGGATAAACTAAAATGCGAATCCTTAATCTTTGTCCTTAATCTCGCTAGATTCGTTTTTTAAAATATTTTTCATCATCCTTAGTCCTAAATGGTGATATAACTGAATATCTTTGGCCTGTAGTGCAAAGATGAATGATTACCTGATGAATATCTTTGGCCCGTAGTGCAAAGATGAATATTTAATTCGAGATGTATATTGATTGATGTTACAGGGATAAAATATTGATGATGGACTTTTAAATCATAAAAGATAGTAGACTTCATTCTCTACTTGACTCTTCTAATGAATTGTTATTTCCGCTGCGAATATTGATCTAAAACTTGTTGTCCATAATATTTTATCTGAATTGTTGAAGACTAACGATAATTTATTTTCTATTATCTTAGTCATAATATTCTTTACTGTGCTAGTTTAGCTCAACCTTTTCATCTATTGTCCTCTTCAAGGAATGAGAATGTTACGGGGACTAGTCGGGGAACAGTGTGATGATCAGAGTTAGATCTGTAGAAGTTCTCACTATTCTATAAAATAGTGGGATAATAATTGTAATGAATGAGGGATGAATTTGAATGTTTATATTTCGTATTATATACGATTTGCATTGAAATTCATAGTTGTATGGTCGTATTTCTCATGACCTTTTGTTATAAAAGATTGTATTTGAATTCAGTACCATGTATTTGGTGACTCAGAATGGGTTGGTATTGAACCTATTTTGGGGGCGTCACAGTTGGTATCAGAGCTTAGGGATATGATCTCTGGCGGAGATCTGGGAATAGAACTAGGAGGGGAGAGACGAGTAAGACCTTCGCTAGTGTGTCCTACCTAAGCTTATTTGTTATTTAATTGGTCGTTTGGAACATAGGGTTAATATGTGATATGTTAATTTGTTTGATTAACCCTTGTTTAGTGGCAGTATTTGAGAATGACAGCTGAAAATCTAAACAATGGAGTGAATGAGACCGTTGAGACACCTTTAATCACCAACCAGGAGAACGTGCAACAGGAAGGCTATATTCCTCATGTAAAAAACCCTACCGAAGAAACGTTAAACGATGGGATGTTTAGAAGCTTTTTGAAGTTCATGAAAAACCAGACGAGGGAGACTCGTGTTCATAATACAGGTGGAAATAATAACAACTCGCGGATTATCACTGCCAAGCAGTTCAAAGAGTTGGGACCACCAGAATTTCAGGGAAAGCCAGATCCAATCAAGGCAGAAATGTGGGTTAAGCAAATTACCAAGATATTTGATGTCTTGGGATGCATGGAGGAACAGAAGGTCCCATTCGCCACCTTTATGTTCCGTGGAGAGGCAGATTACTGGTGGAAATCTGTGAAGCGTACCCAACCTGCCGCACTCAAAATATCTTGGGAGGCATTTCAAAAACTGGTCAATGACAAATACTTTCCAGAAAGTATTCGTCACATGAAAGAGGTAGAGTTTATCAGACTGGAACAGAATAACATGACGGTGTCCCAGTACGAGACTAAGTTTGCGGAGTTATCTCGGTTTGCACCTCATTTGGTGGAGAATGATGAACGTATGACGCGGATGTTTCTGAGAGGTTTGAAACCAAAAATTCGTCAATACCTCATTTCTCACAAATTTTCTCTATATTCGGATATAGTGAACAGGGCCCAGTTATTAGAACGAGATAATGATTATGTTTAACCAAGGGACAACAACCAAGGTCGTACCGGTGGCAGCAGTCATCTGAACAATGACAACCAGCAGAGAGGAAAGTATCATGACAGAAGTGATAACCACTCCGATGATAATCGTGGCTATGTTAATAGAAGGAGTGAGTCGGGGGGAGATTTCAAGAAGAGAAGGTACAACAATGAGAATGTGAAAACATCGACAGCAGCACCAACATCAACTGTTTCTAGGGGAGGAGAACGACCGCCGGTCGTATGCTATAAATGCGAACAAGAGGGATACATCAGTCCCAACTGCACACAGCAATCCAAGGTGTGCTATAACTGTGGAAAGGAAGGACATATAGCTCGAGTGTGTCCTGTAGCGAAACCAAGTCCAGCAGGAATGATGACTCCAAAGGCAGTTCCAAACAAGGCAAAGTCAGTGGTTCTTGGAAAAGCTTTTGTTGTAACTGCCCAACAAGCGAGGAACCCGAATGAGGTTATTACGGGTAAGCTTAATCATAAACTCTTGCGAAGTCTATACCTTATTAGATACCTGTGCTACCCATTCTTTTATTTCACCTGCTTGTGCTCAACGTTTGAACTTGATTTCTGAAAAATTAGACTTTGACTTATCTGTTGAAACTCCGTTAGGAGAAACCTTCGTTACATCTACAGTTTACAAATCTTGTTTGATTCAAATTGGTACCCTCACCCTACCTGTTGATCTTATATCTTTGAAAATACTTGCATTTAATGTGATTTTAGAAATTGACTGGTTAACCACTTATCATGCCAAAATTGATTATTTTCGTAAGGTTAGTTTTCATATTCCTAATCAACCTGTTGTGCGAATCCAAACCACCAAACCACTAAAATTAGTCAATGCCATTTCAAGTCATAAAGCTATTCGTTTATTGAAAAACGGATGTCAAGCTTTCTTAGCACATATTACTGATCTAAACCAGAATACGTCAGGTTTGAATGATATTTCTGTTGTTAATGAGTTTCCTGATGTATTTCTCGAAGAACTTCTCGGTCTACCCCCAGAACGTGAAGTTGAATTCTTTATTAACCTTGAGCCCGATACAAAACCCATTTCTTAAACCCCATATCGAATGGCTCCTATTGAACTTCAAGAGTTAAAGGTCCAACTACAGGAGTTATTGGACATCAGTTTTATTCCTACTAGTACATCTCCTTGGGGTGCTCCTGTTTTATTCGTAAAGAAGAAAGACGAGAGTATGCGACTTTGTATTGACTATCGGGAGTTGAACCATGTCACCATCAAGAATAGGTATCCATTACCTCGTATTGATGACCTGTTCGACCAGTTGCAAGGTGCACAATTCTTTTCAAAGATCGATCTTCGTTCTGGATATCATCAGTTGAAGATTAAAACTGAGGATATTCCAAAGACTACTTTCAGAACTCGATACGGGCATTATGAATTCTTAGTCATGTCTTTTGGATTGACTAATGCTCTTGCTCCTTTCATAGATATGATGAACCGTATATTCAAGGAGTATTTGGATCAGTTCGTGGTTGTATTTATTGATGATATCCTCATCTATTCCAAAAGCCGTGAAGATCATGAGCACCACTTGAAGCTGGTACTTCAAAAGCTTCGTGATAACAAGCTTTATGCCAAGTTGAAGAAATGCGAGTTCTGGCTTGAGGAAGTAGCATTCCTTGGGCACGTGGTATCAAAACGTGGAGTATCTATGGACCCAGCGAAGATTAAAGTAATACAAAGTTGGGAGCAACTAAAGTCGGTAACCGAAGTACGTAGCTTTCTGGGCTTAGCTGGTTATTATCGGACATTCGTGGAAGAATTTTCTCGAATCGCTACTCCATTAACTCAGCTGACTCGAAAAGATACAAAATTCGTATGGAACGAGGAATGAGAGAAGAGCTTTCAAGAGCTCAAGAGGAGACTCATTTCGGCACCTGTTCTGACGGTACCATCTGGTTCGGATGGATTTGTCATTTACAGCGATGCTTCGGGCAAATGGTTAGGATGTGTTCTCATGCAACATGGGAAAATCATAGCCTATGCCTCACGACAACTCAAGGAATATGAGAGGAATTTTCCTACTCATGATCTAGAGTTGGCAGCAGTCGTTTTAGCCTTAAAGATCTGGAGACACTACCTGTATGGAGAGAAAGTGGAGATCTATACGAATTATAAGAGCCTCAAATATTTCTTCACCCAGAAGGAACTCAACATGCGGCAACGACGTTGGCTTGAGCTGTTGAAAGATTACGACTATACCATCCAATACCATCCTGGTAAAGCAAAGGTGGTTGCTGACGCGTTGAGTAGAAGATCATATGCGGGAACGAATGCGATGCTATCAAGGCCTATTTTGTGTGATTTACAAAAGATGGAGATAGAGTTCAAGACTCCGGGGACCCACGTGATGATGTCAAGTATACGCGTAGAACCAGCTTTGATTGATAAAGTTAAAGCTGCTCAAGCTACAGACCCGGAGCTGATAAAGATGAAGAAAAAAGTGCAAGAAGGTGCTATTTCAGAAGCAAGAATCGATGAAAAGGAATACTTCGAGTCAACTCCAGACTTTGTGTTCCTAACGATTCTGATTTAAAGTATAGAATCATGATGGAGGCACACAACACACCGTTTGCGATCCATCCTGGGAGTACCAAAATGTATCGTGATCTTCGACATACATTTTGGTGGAGTAATATGAAGAGAGAGATCACTGAGTTCATCTCAAGGTGTTTGACTTGTCAGCGTGTCAAGGCAGAGCATCAAGTACCGAAGTGTCCATTGCAACCCCTTGAGATTCCAAAGTGGAAGTGGGAACACATTACCATGGATTTCGTTACGGGTCTTCCCAAGGTTTCTCAAGGCATAGATGCGATTTGGGTTATTGTTGATAGATTAACCAAGTCTGCTCATTTCTTGCCTATACGAGAGACTTATTCCCTTGAACGTCTTGCTCATATGTACGTGAATGAGATTGTGAGATTGCATGGCATGCCATTATCCATAGTTTCGGATCGTGACCCAAGATTCACTTTGCGATTTTGGGTCAGTTTGTAAAAAGCTATGGGCACCGATTTACGATTCAGTTCGGCATATCATCCTCAAACGGACGGGCAATCAGAAAGGACTATTCAAACTCTTAAAGATCTATTGAGACTCTGTGTTCTGGACTTCAAAGGGAGTTGGGATAAGTACTTACCATTGGTGGAATTCTCCTACAACAACAGTTATCAGGCAAGTATAGGCGTGGCTCCATTTGAAGCGTTGTATGGACGAAAGTGTCGTTCTCCAGTATGCTGGGATGAGGTGGGTGAAGCAACATTGTTGGGACCGGAGTTAGTACGTATGACTATGGAAAAGAATCAAATGATCCGGCAACAGATACAAACCGCACAAGATCGACAAAAGAGTTATGCTGATCTTCATTGAAGAGATGTGGAATTCAATATCGGAGACCATGTATTGTTACGTGTTGCTCCATAGAAAGGAGTTACGAGATTCGGGAAGAGAGGAAAATCTCAATCCACGATTTATTGGTCCATTTGAAATCCTTGACCGAATAGAAAATGTGGCCTATAGACTCGCTTTACCTCTAAGCATGTCTCGTGTTCATAACGTTTTTTATATATCTGTGTTACGTAAATATGTGAAAGATCTAAACCACATTATTGACTTAGAACCGGATGAGATAGCTGAAGATTTAACATACGAGGAGATACCTGTCAAGATCTTGGATAAGAAGGAGCATGTCCTACGCTCAAAGGTTATACCACAAGTTAAGGTTTTGTGGAGAAACCATGAAATTGAGGAAATGACCTGGGAGTTGGAATCGGAAATAAAAGCGAGGTATCCTCACCTTTTTGACATACAAGGTACGTACATCAATTTCGAGGATCAAAATTTCATAAGGAGAGGAGGTGTAAGATCCCAACTTTTATGAATAAAGATTTAATTTTCTTTATATATTATTTCGAAATAGTAAGGTGTTGATTTGATAAATGTGAAAAGTTATAGGTGAAATGTGCAAATATTTCAAAATAAGCAAGTGGTTATAAAATATTCATTGTTGTCGGAGAATATTCGTTTGGTCGTGAAATATTCTTGTTGTCGGGGAATATTCGTACGATGGCGTAGCTATTTGTGGGCCCCACAACGGAATAACTATCGGATATAGAAAGCGATCGAAATAACCTTTTTATAAATAACGGTAAAACTGTTACGGTTAAACTATTGAAATATCCGGTGATAAAAATACAGTAATACGCGTTGTGCACAGTAGCACACGGTATTGTACAGTATTTCAAATTATTGGTTCTTACGTAAGAAGTCACTACTCAATAATTGTTACAGTAATTACTGTTTAATATTTTATATTATTGATTCAATAATTGCTACAATTGCATAATATTTTATTGGTTCAATAATTGCTACTGTTGATATTTTATATCAATAATTGCTACGTTGATATTTTATATTATTTATTCAATAATTGTCATTGCACAGTTTTTCACATTATTAAATCAATAATTGTCACTCTTATTATTTGAATAATATTATTAGATAACATTATTGGCAATGTCTAAGAAAGTTCTGTCTAGGAGGGGATTATTTAATTGCGCGCTAGTAAGGAGAAATCCTTATCGGAAGGACCCCCTCTTTTTTGAGAACGACCTGGTTGTCATCATTGTAGTTCTGTAATATTATTTGTGAATAATTAATTATTGATTTATATGATAAGAAAGTATTTATTTTAGTAGATATAAAAGGAGTTAGTGCTGATGTATTTTTATCAGTATTTTGGTGTGGAAAATCATCCGTTTGTGGATTTCGACCATTTTCGGTTGAGAATTTGGAAAAAACTTTCTTCTATAAAGTTGTAGAGAATTAAATTTCCTATGAAAAGGACATAGAATTTGTATTTTTCTATTAAAAGGCCTATTTATTATGAATTATTGAAGTTTGGAAATAAATATTTTTATTAAAAAACATGGATGGGCCCCACTTTGGTTTTGTGTGAAAAAAATGTTGATCCAATTTGGTAGGTAGCCATCAAGTTTTTTTCCAAGCAAGTGTGCTCCGAGGCTGCAACTGTCAATCCTGGCATCCTAGTATTTTCCTATAAATAGGGTGCGTAGTTAGAAATGAAAATCACACCAGAATCAGAAAATTTTCTCTCTATAATATCGAGCGTATTTTTTTGTGAGTATAAGGATAGTTTGAGTGTGAATTACGGTGAAAGTTTTCGTCCACATAATATCTGATATTCCAGCCAAAACTACTCTTTTGTTAAGGTAAGAGATGTTATTTTCTTTCGTAAATGATGTTATTCTTTTCAATATCATTATACCAAAATATTATCATGGAATTTTATTATGAAATTCTTACTTTTTCCGTCGGGGTTATTATTCACGTATACGGTACTATTCACGAAAAAATTAAATTTTCTTCTATTTGTCCAAGTTGCTTGTTAAGGTTCCTATCTTTGATTGGATCCAAGTTTTGATCTTCATTCTTGAATTTTGCTCTACAAAGTATTATTATGAAATATTCTTGAACTTGGATAAACTAAATTACGAATCTCTAATATTTGTCCTTTATCTCACTGGATTCATTATTTATATTATTTTTCATCATCCTTAGTCCTAAATGGTGATATAACTGAATATCTTTGGCCTGTAGTGCAAAGATGATTGATTACCTTGATGAATATCATTGGCCCGTAGTGCAAAATGAACAGGTGTTGAGATGATCATGACTAACTAATAATACAAATGAATATCTTTGGCCCGTAGTGCAAAGATGAATATTTGATTTGAGATATATATTGATTGATGTTACATGGATAAAATATTGATGATGGACTTTTAGATCATAGAAGATAGTAGACTTCATTCTCTACATAACTCTTCTAATGAATTGATATTTCCGCTGCAGTTGTTGATCTAAAACTTGTTGTCCATAATATTTTATCTGATTTGTTGAAGACTAACGATAATTTATTCTTCATTATCTTAGTCAATAATATTCTTTACTGGGCTAGTTGAGCTCACCCTTTTCATCTATTGTCCTCTTCAGGGAATGAGAATATTGCGGAGACTAGTCGGGGAACAGTGTGATGATTAGAGTTAGATCTGTAGAAGTTCTCACTATTCTATAAAATAGTGGGATAATAATTGTAATGAATAAGGAATGAATTTGAATGTTTATATTTCGTATTATATACGATTTGCATTGAGATTCATAGTTGTATGGTCGTATTTCTCACGACCTTTTGTTATAAAAGATTGTATTTGAATTCTGTACCATGTATTTGGCGACTCAGAATGGGTTGGTATTGAACCTATTTTGGTGGCGTCACAGTTGGTATCAGAGCTTAGGGATATGATCTTTGACGGAGATCTGAGAATAGAACTAGGAGGGGAGAGACGAGTAAATCCTTCGCTAGTGTGTCCTACCTAAGCTTATTTGTTATTTAATTGGTCGTTTGGAACATAGGGTTAATATGTGATATGTTAATTTGTTTGATTAACCTTTATTTTGTGACAGTATTTGAGAATGGCAGCTGAAAATCTAAACAATGGAGTGACTGAGACCGTTGAGACACCTTTAATCACCAACCAGGAGAACGTGCAACAGGAAGGCTGTATTCCTCTTGTAAACAACCCTACTGAAGAAACGATAAACGATGGAATGTTTAGAATCTTTTTGCAGTTCATGCAAAACTAGACGAGGGAGACATGTGTTCATAATACAGGTGGCAATAACAACTCGCGGCTTGTCACTGCCAAGCAGTTCAGAGAGTTGGGACCACCAGAATTTCAGGGAAAGCCAGATCCAATCAAGGCAGAGACGTGGGTTAAGCAAATTACCAAGATATTTGATGTCTTGGGATGCACGGAGGAATAGAAGGTTCCATTCGCCACCTTTATGTTCCATGGAGAGGCAGATTACTGGTGGGAATCTGTGAAGCGTACCCAGCCTGCCGCACTCATGATGTCTTGGGAGGCGTTCCAGAAACTGTTTAATGCAAGTATTTTCCAGAAAGTATTCGTCATATGAAAGAGGTAGAGTTTATCAGACTGGAACAAAATAACATAACGGTGTCCCAGTACGATGCTAAATTCGCACAGTTATCCCGGTTCGCACCTCATTTGGTGGAGAATGAAGAACATATGACTCGGATGTTTCTGAGAGGTTTGAAACTAGAAATTCGTCAATACCTCATTTCTCACAAATTTTCTCTATATTCGGATGTAGTGAACAGGGCCCAGTTGTTAAACGAGATAGTGATTATGTTCAACCAAGGGACAACAACCAAGGTCATATCGATGGCAGCAGTCATCGGAACAATGACAACCAGCAGGAAGGAAAGTATCATGACAGAAGCGGTAACCACTCCGGTGGAAATCGTGGCCATGTTAATAGAAGGAGTGGAGTCGGGGGGAGATTTCAAGAAGAGAAAGTACAACAATGAGAACGTGAAAACATCGACATCGACAGCAACACCAACATCAACTGTTTCTAGGGGAGGAGAACGACCGCCGGTCATATGCTATAAATACGGGCAAGAAGGACACATTAGTCCCAACCGCACACAGCAATCTAAGGTGTGCTATAACTATGAAAAGGAAGGACATATAGCTCGAGTGTGTCTTGTAGCGAAACCAAGTCCAGCGGGGGTGGTGATTCCTAAGGTAGTTCCGGACAAATCAAAGTCAGTGGTTCCTGAAAGAGCTTTTGTCGTAACTGCCCAACAAGCGAGGAACTCGAATGAGGTTATTATGGGTAAGCTAATTATAAACTCTTGCGAAAGCTATACCTTATTAGATACCGGTGCTAGCCATTCTTTTATTTTATCTACTTGTGCTCAACGTTTGAACTTGACTTCTGATAAATTAGACTTTGACTTATCTGTTAAAACTCCATTGGGAGAAACCTTCGTTACATCTATAGTTTACAAATCTTGCTTGATTCAAATTGGTACCCTCACCCTACCTGTTGATCTTATATCTTTGAAAATACTTGCGTTTGATGTGATTTTAGGAATTGACTGGTTAACCACTTATCATGCCAAAATTGATTGTTTTCGTAGGGTTGTTAGTTTTCATATTCCTAATCAACCTGTTGTACAAATCTAAACCACCAAACCACTAAAATCAGTTAATATCATTTCAAGTCATAAAGCTATTCGTTTATTGAAAAACGGATGTCAAGCTTTCTTAGCCCATGTCACTGATCTAAACCAGAATACGTTAGGTTTGAATAATATTTCTGTTGTTAATGAGTTTCCTGATGTATTTCCCGAAGAACTTCCCGGTCTACCCCCATAACGTGAAGTTGAATTCTTTATTGACCTTGAACTTGGCACAAAACCCATTTCTAAAACCCCATATCGAATGACTCGTATTGAACTTCAGGAGTTAAAGGTCCAACTACAGGAGTTGTTAGACATTGATTTCTTTCGTCCTAGTGCGTCTCCTTGGGGTGCTCCTGTTTTATTCGTAAAGAAGAAAGACGGAAGTATGCGACTTTATATTGACTATCGGGAGTTGAACCATGTCACCATCAAGAATAGGTATCCCCTACCTCGTATTGACGACCTGTTCGACCAGTTGCAAGGTGCACAATTCTTTTCAAAGATCGATCTTCGTTCTAGATATCATCAGCTGAAGATTAAAATTGAGGATATTTCAAAAACTGCCTTCAGAACTCGGTACGGACATTATGAATTCTTAGTCATGTCTTTTGGATTGACTAATGCTCCTGCTGCTTTCATGGATATGATGAACCGTGTATTTAAGGAATATTTAGATCAGTTCGTGGTTGTCTTTATTGATGACATCCTCATGTATTCCAAAAGCCGTGAAGATCATGAGCACCACTTGAAGCTAGTACTTCAAAGGCTTCGTGAAAACAAGCTATATGCCAAGCTAAAGAAATGCGAGTTCTGGCTAGAGGAGGTAGCATTCCTTGGACACGTGGTATCAAAACGTGGAGTATCTGTTGACCCGACGAAGATTGAAGCAATATAAAGTTGGGAGCAACCGAAGTCGGTGACCGAAGTACGTAGCTTTCTGGGATTAGCTGGTTATTATCGGAGATTCGTGAAAGGATTTTCTCGAATTGCTACTCCATTAACTCAGCTGACTCGAAAAGATATTAAATTTATATGGAACGAGGAATGTGAGAAGAGCTTTAAAGAGCTCAAGAGGAGACTCATTTCGGCACCTGTTCTGACAATACCATCTGGTTCGGATGGATTTGTCATTTACAGCGACGCTTCGGGCAAAGGGTTAGGATGTGTTCTCATGCAACATGGGAAAGTCATAGCCTATGCCTCGCGACAACTCAAAGAATATGAGAGGAATTATCCTACTCATGATCTAGAGTTGGCAGCTGTCGTTTTCGCATTAAAGATCTAGAGACACTACCTGTATGGAGAGAAAGTGGAGATCTATACGGATCATAAGAGCCTCAAATATTTTTTCACTCAAAAGGAACTCAACATGCGGCAACGACGTTGGCTTGAGTTGTTGAAAGATTACGACCATACCATCCAATACCATTCTGGAAAAGCGAACGTGGTAGCTGACGCGTTGAGTAGAAGATCATATGCGAGAACGAGTGCAATAATGTCAAGTATACGTGTAGAACTAGCTTTAATTGATAAAGTTAAAGCTGCTCAAGCTACATACCCAGAGCTGATGAAGATGAAGAAGAAGGTGCAAGAAGGTGCTATTCCAGAAGCAAGAATCGATGAAGAAGGAATACTTCGAGTCAACTCCAGACTTTGTGTTCCTAACGATTCTGATTTGAAGTATAAAATCATGATGAAAGCACACAACACACCGTTTGCAATCCATCATGGGAGTACCAAAATGTATCGTGATCTTCGACATACATTTTAGTGGAGTAATATGAAGAGAGAGATATCGGAGTTTATCTCGAGGTGTTTAATGTGTCAACGTGTCAAGGCGGAGTATCAAGTGCCAAAAGGTCCATTGCAACTACTTGAGATTCCAAAATGGAAGTGGGAACACATTACCATGGATTTCGTTACGGGTCTTCCTAAGGTTTCTCAAGGCATAGATGCGATTTGGGTTATTGTTGATAGATTAACCAAGTCTGCTCATTTCTTGCTGATACGGGAAACTTATTCCCTTGAACGTCTTGCTCGTATATACGTGAATTAGATTGTGAGATTGCATGGCATGCCAGTATCCATAGTTTCGGATCGTAACCCAAGATTCACTTCATGATTTTGGGTCAGTTTGCAGAAAGCTATGGGTACGGATTTACGATTCAGTTCGGCATATCATCCTCAAACGGACGGACAATCAGAAAGGACTATTCAAACTCTTGAAGATCTATTGAGACTCTATGTTCTAGACTTCGAAGGGAGTTGGGATAAGTACTTACCATTGGTGGAATTCTCCTACAACAACAGTTATCAGGCAAGTATAGGCGTGGCTCCATTCGAAGCGTTGTATGGACGAAAGTGTCGCTCTCCAGTATGTCGGGACAAGGTGGGTGAAGCAACATTGTTGGGACCAGAGATAGTACGTATGACTACGAAAAAGATTCAAATGATCCGGCAACGGATACAAACCTCACAAGATCGACAAAAGAGTTATGCGGATCTTCATCGAAAAGACGTGGAATTTAATGTTGGGGACCATGTGTTATTATGTGTTGCTCCGTGAAAGGGAGTTACGAGGTTTGGGAAGAGAGGAAAGCTCAATCCACGGTTCATTGGTCCTATTTGAGATCCTTGACCGAGTAGGAAAGGTGGCCTATAAACTCGCTTTACCTCCAAGCATGTCTCGTGTTCATAACGTTTTTCACATATCCGTCCTTTGCAAATATGTGAAAGACCCAAACCGCATTATTGAGTTAGAACCAGATGAGATAGCCAAAGATTTAACGTACGAGGAGGTACCTGTCAAGATCTTGGATATGAAAGAACATGTTCTGCGCTCAAAGGTTATACCTCAAGTCAAAGTTTTATGGAGAAACCATGAAATTGAGGAAATGACCTGTGAGTTGGAATCGAAAATAAAAGCGAGGTATCCTCACCTTTTCGACATACCAGGTACGTACGTCAATTTCGAGGACTAAATTTCATAAGGAGGGGAGGTTGTAAGACCCCAACTTTTATGAATAAAGATTTAATTTTCTTTATATATTATTTCGAAATAGTAAGGTGTTGATTTGATAAATGTGAAAAATTATGGGTGAAATTTGCAAATATTTCAAAATAAGCAAGTGTTTATAAAATATTCATTATTGTCGGGGAATATTCGTTTGGTCGTGGAATATTCTTGTTGTCGGGGAATATTCGTACGACGGTACAACTATTTGTGGGCCCGACAACGGAATAACTGTCGGATATAGAAAGCGATAGAAATAACCTTTTTATAAATAACGGTAAAGCTGTTACGGTTAAACTATTGAAATACCCGGTGATAAAAATACAGTAATACGCGTTGTGCACAGTAGCACACGGTATTGCACAGTATTTCGAATTATTAGTTCTTACGTAAGAAGTCACTACTCAATAATTGTTACAGTAATTACTGTTCAATATTTTATATTATTGATTCAATAATTGCTACAATTGCATAATATTTTATTGGTTCAATAATTGCTACGTTGATATTTTATATCAATAATTGCTACGTCGATATTTTATATTATTGATTCAATAATTGTCATTATACAGTATTTTACATTATTAAATCAATAATTGTCACTCTTATTATTTGAATAATATTATTAGATAGTATTATTGGCAATGTCTAAGAAAGTTCTGTCTAGGAGGGGTTATTTAATTGCGCGCTAGTAAGGAGAAATTCTTATCGGAAGGCCCCCTCTTTCTTGGGAACGACCTGGTTGTCAATATTGTAGTTCTGTAATATTATTTGTGAATAATTAATTATTGATTTATATGATAAGAAAATATTTATTTTTGTGGATATAAAAGAAGTAGTTAGTGCTGATGTATTTTTATCAGTATTTTGATGTGGAAAATCATCCGTTAGTGGATTTCGACCATTTTCGGTTGAGAATTTGAAAAAAACTTCCTTCTGCAAAGTTGTAGAGAATTAAATTTTTATGAAAACGACATAGAATTTGTATTTTTCTGTTAAAATGGCTATTTATTATGAATTATTAAAGTTTCGTAAATAAATATTTTTATTAAAAAATATGGGTGGGCCCCACTTTTGTTTTGTGTGGAAAAAAATGTTGATCCAATTTGGTAGGCAGCCATCAAGTTTTTTTTCCAAGCAAGTGTGCTCCGAGGCTGCAAATATCAATCCTGGCATCCTAGTATTTTCTATAAATAGGGTGCTTAGTTAGAAATGAAAATCACACCAGAATCAGAAAATTTTCTCTCTATAATATCGAGCGTATTTTTTTGTGAGTATAAGGATAGTTTGAGTGTGGATTACGGTGAAAGTTTTTGTCCACATAGTATCCGATATTCCAGTCAAAATTACTCTTCTGTTAAGGTAAGGGATGTTATTTTCTTTCGTAAACTGATGTTATTCTATTCAATATCATTATACCAAAATATTATCATGGATTTTATTATGAAATTCCTACTTTGTTTGTCGGGATTATTATTCACGTATACGGCACTATTCACGTATACGGCGCTATTCACGAAAAAAATTAAATTTTCTTCTATTTGTCCAAGTTGCTTGTTAAGGTTCCTATCTTTGATTGGATCCAAGTTTTGATCTCCATTCTTGAATTTTGCTCCACAAAGTATTATTAGGAAATATTCTTGAACTTGGATAAACTAAATTACGAATATTTAATCTTTGTCCTTTATCTCATTGGATTCGTTATTTATATTATTTTTCATCATCCTCAGTCCTAAATGGTGATATAACTGAATATATTTGGCCTGTAGAGCAAAGATGAATGATTACCTGATGAATATTTTTGGCCCGTAGTGCAAAGATGAACAGTTGTTGAGATGAACACGACCAACTGATGATACAAATGAATATCTTTGGCCCGTAGTGCAAAGATGAATATTTGATTTGAGATATATATTGATTGATGTTACATGGATAAAATATTGATGATGGACTTTTAAATCATAGAAGATAGTAGACTTCATTCTCTACATAACTCTTCTAATGAATTGATATTTTCGCTGTAGTTGTTGATCTAAAACTTGTTGTCCATAATATTTTATCTGCTTTGTTGAAGACTAACGATAATTTATTCTTCATTATCTTAGTCATAATATTCTTAATGGGCTAGTTGAGCTCACCCTTTTCATCTATTGTTCTCTTCAGGGAATGAGAATGTTACGGAGAATAGTCGGGGAATAGTGTGATGATTAGAGTTAGATCTGTAGAAGTTCTCACTATTCTATAAAATAGTGGGATAATAATTGTAATTAATAAGGAATGAATTTGAATGTTTATATTTCGTATTATATATGATTTGCACTGAGATTCGTAGTTGTATGATCGTATTTCTCACTGACCTTTTGTTATAAAAGATTGTATTTGAATTCTGTACCATGTATTTGGCGACTCAGAATGAGTTGGTATTGAATCTATTTTGGGGGCGTCACAGGAGATTGTAAGGCCCCAAATTTTATAAATAAAGATTTTATTTTTTTTATATATTGTTTTAAACAGTAAGGTGTTGCCTTGATAAATGTGTTAAGTTATGGGAGAAAAGTGCAAATTTTGCAAAGTAAGCAAGTGGTCATAAAATATTCGTTTGGTCGGAGAATATTCTTTTTGTGGGGGAATATTCGTACGACTGCGCAATCATTTGTGGGCCCCACAACAGAATAACTGTCGGATTAAGAAAACGACAAGAATAAGTTTTCTAAAAATAACGGCGTAAGTTGTTACCGTTAGAACTGTTGAAATAACCCGGTGATAAAAATACAGTAATACACGTTGTTGCACAGTAGCACACGGTGTTGCACAATATTTTGAATTATTGATTCTTACGTAAGAAGTCACTACTCATTAATTGTTACAGTAATTACTGTTTAATATTTTATATTATTGATTCAATAATTGCTACATTGATAATTGCATAATATTTTATTGGTTCAATAATTGTTACGTTGATATTTTATATTATTGATTCAATAATTGCTACGTTGATATTTTATATGATTGATTCAATAATTGCTACAGTTGATATTTTGTATTATTGATTCAATAATTGTCACTGCACAGTATTTCATATTATCAAATCAATAATTCATATTATTTGAATAATATTATTAGATAGCATTATTGACAATATCTAAGGAAGTTCTGTCGAGGAAATGAGTTAGGTTAATCTAATTGCGCGCCAGTAAGGAGAAATCCTTATCGGAAAGCCTCCTCTTTCCTGGGAACGACTTGGTTGTCAATATTGTAGTTCTGTAATATTATTTGTGAATAATTAAATTATTGATAAATATGATGAGTAAATGTTTATTCAATTTTGATATAAAGGGAAGAATTTTTAGTATGAGACATTTGTTGAAAAATTGGCATTTTATCTTCTTCGATAAAATATTTATTCAAATATATTATTATAATATTATAATGTGATAATATAATAGTACAATTTTATAATTTGAAGAAGTGATATTGTTGTAATAAATTTATGGCATAAAAATAAAATGAGATGGAAGAGAAAAGAATTGAATTGGAATTTTTTTAATAATTATAAATGTTTTCTTATATATATATATATATATATTATACATGTGGGATATCTTTTTCCTTCTTGGGATGCTGCCAAACTTGCCAACTTTTTCAAAACTTGTATGCTAAGAAAATTCATCCGCCTGTAGTTTTGTCAACATTGGCATGCTAAGCCTTTCCTATAAATAGGGTGCTTAGTTAGAAATGAAAATCACACCAGAATCAAAAATTTTCTCTCTATAATATTGAGCGTATTTCTTGTGAGTATTTAGATACTTTGAGTGTTGATAGCAGTGCAAGTTTTTGTCCACATAATATCCGATATTCAAGTCAAAACTACTCTCTTGTTAAGGTAAGGGATGTTATTTTCTTTCGTAAATGATGTTATTCTTCTCGATATCATTATACCAAAATATTGGCATGGATTTTATTATAAAATTCTTACTTTTTCCTTCGGGATTACTATTCACGTATACGGTACTATTCACGTATACGACACTATTCACGTATACGGCACTATTCACAAATACGGTACTATTCACAGAAAAATTTAATTGTCTTCTATTTGTCCAAGTTGCCTGTTAAGGTTCTTATCTTTGATTGAATCCAAGTTTTGAGCTCTATTCTTGAGTTTTGCTCCAAAAAGTATTATTATGGAGTATTTTTGAACTTGGATAAATTAAAATGCGAATCCTTAATCTTTGTCCTTAATCTCGCTAGATTCGTTCTTTAAAATGTTTTTCATCATCCTCAGTCTTAAATGGTGATATAACTGAATATCTTTGGCCAGTAGTGCAAAGATGAATGATTATCTGATGAATATCTTTGGCCCGTAGTACAAAGATGGACAGGTGTTGAGATGAACATGATCAGTTGGTGATACAAATGAATATCTTTGGCCCGTAGTGCAAAGATGAATATTTGATTCGAGATGTATATTGATTGATGTTACAGGGATAAAATATTGATGATGGACTTTTAAATCATAGAAGATAGTAGACTTCATTCTCTACTTAACTCTTCTAATGAATTGTTATTTTCGCTGCGAATATTGATCTAAAACTTGTTGTCCATAATATTTTATCTGAATTATTGAAGACTAACAATAATTTATTTTCCATTATCTTAGTCATGATATTCTTTACTGGGCTAGTTGAGCTCACCCTTTTCATCTATTGTCCTCTTCAGGGAATGAGAATATTGCGGGGACTAGTCGGGGAACAGTGTGAT
The DNA here is from genome assembly GCA_020205555.1 of Panax stipuleanatus. Lineage (NCBI taxonomy): Eukaryota > Viridiplantae > Streptophyta > Magnoliopsida > Apiales > Araliaceae > Panax > Panax stipuleanatus. Next base: position 68,020,366 of record CM035124.1, read on the forward strand.
GATCAGAGTTAGATCTGTAGAAGTTCTCACTATTTTATAAAATAGTGGGATAATAATTGTAATGAATAAGGAATGAATTTGAATGTTTATATTTCGTATTATATACGATTTGCATTGAAATTCATAGTTGTATGGTCGTATTTCTCACGACCTTTTGTTATAAAAGATTGTATTTGGATTCTGTACCATGTATTTGGCGACTCAGAATGGGTTGGTATTGAACTTATTTTGGGGGCGTCACACTTACAATGATGTGTGTATGTTTATTTGTGTGTAATTTGTGACTTTGAATTCACAACAATACAATCAACTGTTAGCGCGGTTTTGACCTGCTGTTTTGACGATTTCGTCAGGCGTACAAAATCTGGCGTTGTCATTGGCGCTGTCTGTGGGAAACACAAAATTTTGTTCAAAAAAATCACCAACACAATTAATTTTTGTGATTGAAGACGATGCAATTATGAGATTTGCTAAAGTACTTTGATCCGCGTAACATGCAAAACCATCAACAATTCGACTAAAGTTAAATCTTTTATTTCTTTCTCTATTTATAATTTATTTGTGACAAGCATGTACGGACATTTCAAGTGCTAATTCATCCATTAGGATTCTTGATATGCATATAATTTTAATCTCGACAACTATTTTTTTAATTAACGGATCCCTATTTGCGAATGATATTATTAGTATTATATATTCAATTCTCGTTAAATCACCAATTGAGACGGCTCTTGCTGTTAGAAGGTGGTTGCAACAATTATTTGAGTCACCGTCCCATGTCCAGGGGGGAGTCGTGGTGGAGTTTCCACGTTAGGACTTGGCCATTTGCTGCGAATAATTGCTGGCATTAAAGAGTCATCTTCTTTTAATTAGTAGTAATTCCTAATTCTCATGCAACTCAATTGGAGCCTTCAAAATGGTGCCTAACGTAACATATATAGAGGAATTCGTGATGTAGAAAGATTCAAAGGTTATTGATGCTGTAACAACCTTTTTTTAAATAGAAGAAGAAGTTACGCATAAAACACAACATAATCTAAGAAATCATAATAAGGCTCTAAACCACAAAAGAATAATCTAATATCTCATAATTAACACAAATCAAACCATAATAAATGCCAATCCGACTCAATCCACAATCTAAAGTATTTTATTACAACTCCAAGTAAATCATTTGACAACCTAACAAAATATCTAAATTGTTTGGATAAAAGGAAGCTCTCGTCACACTTGCCCTTGACCCCCCTGATTACTTGTCGAAAGAAAAACACAGCATGAGCCAAATACCCAGTACGGATATAGAATACAAAATAAAAAACTGAGATAACTAACTCAATTAATGAACTGAACTGTAACGAACAAAACTAATACAACGAAATAATAGGCTGAATCAAATGGCTAGATGTTATTTCATACTGAGCTCAAAATAAAACAGAATATATATTGCCACACAGGCAAGTCAAATAATGCCACACATGTAAGTCACACATTGGACCGCGAATCCAAATGCATGTAAAATCGAAAGGCGTGTTTGGTACAAACATCGCCACTCTGCAGAACAGAACAGAAAACTAGGGTCGACCAATACGCCTCCCACAACAAAACACTAAATGACCAACTCCTACCGGAGCACAAAACGGAGACTTCGTAGACTGATCACACCGCTACGGAAAGTGTTATGCCTCGGTTCCAAGAGGACATGCCTGTGGTAGCCCCACAGGTGGTTATAGCTCAGGTATACCCTACGGTATATTCTAACAAAAATACTATGTCACAACACATGCGACACAATATCAACACAAAGGGTTCTAACGTGTACATATTAAATCGAGGATAGGTTCTAACGTGGAGTGATGCCAACGCCGTCCTCGAGGATAGGTCTCCAGACCTAAAGCAGTGGCGGGCCGTAGGCAAGGGAGCCTCTCAAATGCCCAGAACTGGCCTATGTAAATATCAAAAGTCTTTAGTGACCAAGATTGACAAATGTAAATGCAAAAATCAAAAATGTACAAGAAAGATGTACTCACCAGCAGAAAAGGATAAAACCCTAACCAAGCCTCCTGTCAAACCCTCAGACAGCATGCGCATGCCCCGGAGAAAATAGGCAAAGGTGTAGAAACCCCAATCAAAGTCACCGAGGCGCTCTACATGTCGGGTAACACTGGCCAGGGCGAAGGACACAATAGAAGAGTTGTCCACCACAAAACAACCCCTGATGATCACCAAAAATAATCACCTCAGAATACGATCTCTAACCCTCTGATCATCAGGTGGAGGCTCGAGCAAAGCCCCACTCTGGGCATCTATACTCAAGGGACCAGATTGGATCGTCCGACCCTTGAGTGCAGTCGCGGGAACTTCCAGCAGGGACCGAACGACAGTAGGTGTGATGTCAGCCACGACAGGCACTGGCTCATCCTCAAACTCAATACCAGTGATGAACCTCCAGTCCATAGGGGTCATCATCACCTCACAGTCCAGCAATTGAAGGGACTGAGTCTGGTGGAACTAGCGCTCAGACAAAGCCCTCATATACCCCCAGGGGCAACGACGGGGAAGAATGGAGAAAAAAGCCTAGAACCCCCAGCCATCAACGATATCCCTGTAGTCCTAATGTATCGTATGATACAGGGAGTGCACGTTGAACCAGTTCCCTCGAGGCTGCATAAAGCCGATAACCGGCATCGAAAACCAATCCATATCAAAAACCTGTTCCCCGAGAATGGCAAAAAAAAAGAATTCAGAGAGAAGAAAATTTCAAGTCACCTTATTGGCGTGAAGAAATCTCAACGGATGACGACTCAAGTCGCCCAACAACTCCTGAGTCGGCACAACAATGCCAGGAACCTCTGCACGTGGAGCCTGAGCGGGAGCAAGAGCAGCAAAAGCAGCCTTCTCATCATCAATATCAATCGGTGGCTCGTCTTGGGCTGGACGAATCACAGACTCTGCCAATCTGTGAGGCGGTCTAGCAGGACGCGACTGAGGTACGTCTGAGGCCCTCCTACGTCTAATGGCTGAAACAACTCTGCTGGCATTGCCGGGTCTATCGCGGTCCATCGCCTGGACAAAATCTCCAAATCACCTCAGAAAGGGTGTGGTAAGCCTAAAACATGTGACTTATTATTTTAAATCAGTACTCTATGCATTTCTAAGTCCTAAAACATGCATGGATCAGTCAAAATACCCAGTAAAGTCAAAATTGTATATTTTTCAAAAGATAAATTCTAAAACCTACATGGGTCAGTCTGAAATCTCCAGTAGAGTCAAAATTGCATGTTTATTAATTGCTCAGGTTTTGAAAAAATTTCGCCAGAGTCTCCTTCGTAAAATGGACTGTCCGCATGCACACAGGCATGTCTAGGTGTCCATTCAGTAGCACACCTTCCCAAAAATAAGAACAGTTCATATTTATGAAATAAAATCAAAAATCAACCTCACATGGTAGCCAAATTACCATGGACATTTTTAGTTGAAAATCCAGGCTCACTAGGCCTCAAAAAGGATGAGTAAACTGATAAAAAAAGCAAAATATGACTGTCTCAGAATCTGAATTTTCTTACATCCAAACGTGCATTACAGTAAGATATGCATACATATGAAGTCAATTTTTTTTAGCAGATCATATAGGCATACATTTTTCATACATTGAGTCTAAAAGCCCCCTACGTGGTTCGCTTGCTTTTAACAGTTAAAACTTGCAAAAAAGGACGTAAAACGTTACCTGCGATGCGCTGAACGCGTAGAGACTGACGGAATCAGAAAACGGCTGCCCAAACTCTGTAGATCTGAAAAAGAAGATCAATTCCATTTGAAACTCGAAATGAAAATTGCAAATTATGAAATCCTGCAGCCCAATATAAAGCCACCAGTGGAAGCGGGCCCACCTTCGGCTGCCGCACCTCCACTTGCGACTCCCCAGGGTGGGTCCCACTCCCTCGGGCATGGTTCGATTTGAGTCAAAACGAAGTTTATATGAGCTTCCAAGTCAAATTTGAGGAAAAATCGCTACGCGATTGAGCTGTTTGTCCTAAAATCCTGCGTTTAAGCATCGTAATCCTAACAGAAAGGGAAACACCCTGGAAACCCTTGGTATTCATCCCGGAGCCATATCCAGAGATCAATGACGCAAACTGCAGAAAAACTGCGCGAAACTGCGCGAAACTGCTGAAAACTGCCATTTTCGAAGCTTCGGGTACAGACCGAGTCTAGTTCAACCGTTGGCACAACCTAGCAAAGCGTTGGGTACTGACCGATGATAGTTTAGCCGTTGGTTCAACCCCAATGAAGTTTCGGGTACAGACTGAGTTCAGTTCAGCCGTTGGCACAACCCAAAGAAGTGTCGGGTACTGACCGATGACAGTTTAGCCGTTGGCACAGCCCAACAAAGTGTCAGGTACTAACCGATGATAGTTTAATCGTTGGTTCAATCCCAACGAAGTGTCGGGTACTAACCGATGATAGTTCAGCCGTTGGCACAACCCAGCGAAGCGTCGGATACTGACCGATGACAGTTCAGCCGTTGGTTCAACCCCAACGAAGTTTTGGGTACGGACCGAGTTTAGTTCAGCCATTGGCACAACCCAGCGAAGCATCGGGTACTGACTGATGATAGTTCAGCCGTTGGCACAACCCAGCGAAGCGTCGGGTACTGACCAATGACAGTTCAGCCGTTGACACAACCCAACGAAACATCTGGTATTGACCGATGATAGTTCAGCCGTTGGTTCAACCCCAACGAAGTTTTGGGTACAGACCGAGTCCAGTTCAGTGGTTGGCATAACCCAGCTAAGTTTCGAGTACAGACCGAGTCCAATTCAGCCATTGGTTCAACCCCAGCGAAGTTACGGGTACAGACTGAGTCTAGTTCAGCTGTTGGCTCAACCCCATCAAAGTTTCAGGTACAGACCTAGTCCAGTTCAGCCGTCGACTCAACCCCAGCGACGTCTTAGTCGTTAGAGCAACCTCCGCGAAGCATCGAAAGTGATCCGGTGACGGAAACCATGTAACAGTCCATCCCCGATGATGGAATCTGTTATACACATCCTTAAAAGGAGCGCCAAGAAGAATTGGTGATTCAACCTTCTATTGAAAAAGGCCGGTGTAAACTATCATCAGGATAGGCATCGGAAGCGTCCATTAAAGAAACTCGGTAATCGAGAAATGTCCCCTAGCAGAGGAGCCTTTAGAAATGTGCAACAACACTGGCCGAAGGGAAATAGGCCCTGTGAAGAGTATCGCCAGACAGGGAAACCATAGGTCTCAAACCAAGGTAGCATCAATAATATCATCCCCGTCAGAATCACCTAAGCTATCGCAGAGGACGTCATCCCCAGCAGAGAGTGACAAAAATAGCCTGTGATAGTTTAACTTTGATATTCTACTGGCAACCTCCTGATAATGCTGCAATAAGGATTATCATGAGTAACGTCATCCCTAGCAAAACAAGACAAGAACAATCTGTGATAGCTCAGCTCTGACAAACATGTCAGTGGTTCCCCTACTAGTAATCGTCTGATAGTGCCGCCCCAAAGGCTATCATAAAGGACATCATCCCCAGCAGAAATGTAGAAAACATTTTAGTTTATCATCATCATATGAACATCGACAACACCGATGGGAATCAAATCGTTGGTATCAGCCCCAACACAAGCACCGATAAAGGTAAGCGATTTGTGCGATTGCGATGCGATTTGCGATGCGAAGTGCGAAATGCGATCTGCGAAAATATTTCAACATTCATTGCATTGCATCATTAATATCTTGTCATATTTCAAGTGTTTAGCAATCTTTATCCTGCTCATTCCATTACATTGTATGAACATGATAAAGAGGGGCTTATGTAGACACTTAAAATTTCCTCTCCCTGTTACTAACACTATAGGAGGACAAGACTGTCTTTTCAAATCTACCCCGGTCTCAATAACGGGCCTTTAAATCAACCCCGGTCTCAATACTGGGCCTTCAAATCAATCCTGGCCTCAATATCTGGCCTTCAAGTCAACCCCTGATCTCAATATTGGGCCTTCAAGTCCACCCCGGTATCAATACTGGGCCTTCAAATCAACCCCGGTCTCAATACCAGGCCATCAAATCAACCCCGGTCTAAATACCGGGCCTTCAAGTCAACCCCGGTCTCAATACCGGGCCTTCAAATCAACCCCGATCTCAATACCGGGCCTTCAAGTTAATCTCGATCTCAATAACGGGCCTTCAAATCAACCCCGGTCTAAATACCGGGCCTTCAACTCAACCCCGATCACCGGACCATCAAGTCAACCCCGGTCTCAATACCGGGCCTTCAAATTAACCCCGGTTTTAATACCAAGCAATCAAGTCAACCTCAGTCTCAATACTGAGCGATCAAGTCAACCCCGGTCTCAATATCGGGTCATCAAATTAACCCCGGTCACAACTCGGGAAGTATAGGTCAGCCCCGGTCTCAACCCGAGAGGTACAGGTCAGCCCTGGTCTCAACCCGGGAGGTATAGGTCAGCCCTGGTCTCAACCCGGGAAGTATAGGTCAGCCTCGGTCTCAACCCGAAAAGTATAGGTCAGCCTCGGCCTCAACCCGGGTGGTACAAATTAGCCCCGGTCTCAACCCGGGAGGTACAGGTCATCCCCGGTCTCAACCCGGGCAGTCAGGTCAACTTCAGAAACAATCCTGAAGCATCACAACATCTTCAGAGGAAAACCTAGAATGACCAAGTCAGCCTCAGAGACAACCTTGAGGACAAACAGACTCGAATGCAATCCAAGTATTGGAAACAACTCCCGGAAGTCAACCGAAGGCCATACCGACACTTAAGGCAACCCTAGGAGGGGCAAAATGATCATTTTACCAACCTTAAGCCAATTCGGTCAAATTTAAGCTGAATTGATGCCGCCAAGGTCAGAACGAACCATAATAATGATCCCGAGTGCAAACGGCGCAAGACAGCTCAACGGATAAACTGAGGGGAATCGAAGAACTGGTTATGAACCCGTCTTCTTGGACCTGAAAAATGTTTTATCCTATGTCATCGTGACACTCTCGGTGAGGGCTTTTCGGAAAGGTATCGCACGCCTCAAACGGACGCTCCGATCAAAAGTTAGAAAGTTTCGACTTCGACCTCGCGTTGCTCGAAGTGCACGTACTTCGAGATGACGAAGCCCGCCATGTGGGCCCCATCATGTGGAGCTACACCTCTACCTACGGAAGCAGTAGGTAGGGTGGAGGCTCCCTGGCCTATATATACTAGGGCACCCCCCCTCATTTTCATAATTCAGAAACGCTTGGAACCTCTGCCCATTTGATTTTTTGATTTTTCCACATCTTCCAAACTCAAATTTTTTCACTCTAACACATAGATATACCCACATACTACCACATATCAGAAAATAACCGGTAGATTTGGATGTTTAAAGACTACGATTTGGTAAAAAGCCCGTGTAACAGTCATTTGTAAGTATTTTTACTATAAAAAAGTTATTCTTACTTCTTTGCACTGTTTTGTACTTACATATCAAGTTTCGTTTTCTAAATATGCTCGGAACTTAGTTCCGTGGCCGTTTTCGTTAACTTTTGGTACATTTTTGTACATAAACTCAATATTTGGCATTTCTACAACTCGGATTGATGATCCGTCTCTTCCAGCAGTTTCGGCATACTTGCATCTTCGTTTTAAGCAACTTCGCCGGACTGAGTTATCTTCCCAGTTCGGGTTTGGCTTTTTTTATATATTTAACTGTATATATACTAACTTTTCAATTCTGTCAAACCGGGATGTCAAATCCGAGATAGTTTACTGCTTTTATATATATATTTATGCATATATAAGCAACTTTCACCACCACTGGGTTCTCTTCCTAGTATTGGTTGACTACATTTCTGTCTATATATATATATTTATATATTTCAGTTCGGCCTGGATCATTCTGTGGCCTTTTTACTACTTTTATATATAAATATGCATATATAAGCAAATTCACCACACTGGGTTATCTTCCTAGTCTTGGTTGACTACTTTTCTGTACATTTACATTCCAGTCCAGCCTGGATCATTCTGTGGCTTTTTTACTATTTTTGTACATATCTGCAACATTCATCACACTGGGTTATCTTCCCAGTCTTCGTTGACTACTTTTCTGTCTATTTCAATTTCAGTCCGGGCACCGGTGTGAAAACCCACTGCCCTTTTTTATTATTTTTCTATATATATTTCAATTATGTCCAGCCTGGATTATTCCGTGGCTTTTATAAAGATTATATATATATATATATATATATATATATATATATTCCAATTCCAGTCCGAGCACCGGTGTGAAAACCCATCGCCCTTTACAGCTTTTGCATATATAACTGTATTTACATTGCCTTACTCGCTTTTATTAAACTGTTGCTTTAAATATTCATTTTATATGAATCAACACTGACATTTCTGCGGGCGAACTAGATTTATTTAAATCTCGCCAACTCTAGCTTTCAAACGGTTCAAAATAAGTACAGACAGAACCGGGAAGCTAGAATGGCTGAGATTTCCTTAAATCTAGCTTTCTTTCTAGTTTCAGTTGAAAAAAGCAAACTTGCGGCCCTTAGATCGCTATCTAGTAGGAACGAGACGCTTTGGCCACGCGTAGCTAGGATTTACTGATGAATCCATGGTTCCATTGCGACGTGAGGATGTATATATCTGTTTCTGTACAAATTTGAGTTGTGTAGGTTTATTGGCTACTCATATGTGAGCCTAGGAATCGTGGGATTCATGATCAAACTGATCAGAATCTGATTCCCACGATGGACAAACTCCAGTTTATGAATGTACCCTGCCGATTTTTATGTAAAATGTACATACAAAAAGACCTTAAAATGGTTATCCGAATTTAAGGTCTCAACATAGTGAAAATATGGTTTGTCGTGTCAGAGTCCCTCCGATGGCTTTCATGCCCATGAGGAGACTGACACTCGTATTTATTTTTGTGGTCGAGGATGCTTCGCAGCCCGACAAATCACCATTCAAATGCAAGCCATAAGGCTAAAAAGATAAAAATAGAAGTATCAACAGGCTTCAATTCCTATGTTAGCGTAAGGGTTTGATAACCAGCTTTCAAAACATCATTTTCAATTCAATCAAAAGAAAAGCTTTTGCAAATCAAATTAAACACTTTTGCAAATCAAATCAAAAACTTTTTTGCAAATCAAATCAAACTCTTCGTATATAGGTTCAACGAAGCAAAGCACTACTTTCAATCAATCAAATATAGGCCCAATTTTCAAATAACATTCACACACGCATTTCAGTTTAAAAGAGAAATATTGAAAAGATGCGGTACCGTGTTTACACGGGAGTTGTGGGGTGCCTAACACCTTTCCCACACTTAACCAAGCCCCCGAACTCAAACTTTGTTTTCAAAGATCAAGTTTTGGCAGTGTCCAAAAATTGGGCCTTTTTCAAACAAACTCGGTTGAGTTGGTACAACCATTTTAAATCTACCAACTGGCGAGTCTGTAAAACGTTTAAATCGTCGACACGATACAAGTTGGCCTTTTCTTAAAAAATCTTTCAAAACCTTTTTTATAAATAAAAAGAGTGAGGGTAGAGATAACTTAGGAAGAGAGAAAGATTCAGGTTGTGACCCGACCCACGAATTTTTTCCCGACGTCGACATATACAGGTTTCAAAATTTATAAAAAAAAACGTGACTTAGCTTTTTTTGACTTGGAACAATCCAATATAACTATTTTAATAGTAAGAACTTACTTCTTGTTCCTTATGACACAAAGTGCAATCAACTTTCCCTTCTTCTTTTTCCTCTTCCGTAGCAGCGGCTACACTCTTTTTCTTTTTCTCAGACGAACAAAAGTAGGGTACACTATATGTGGTTTAGGTTTTATTTATTATTTAATATAACTTATTAACTCTCCTAATCTTAATAGAATTTATTATTATCAATATATAAATAAAACCCAATTACTTTTAAGGCCCAATTAATTTAATGGTCTAAATTAATGTAATCTTTTACTTATTATTTCCCACACAAATTAAATATAATTTGACCCAACCACAAGAAAAGCCCAATTAAAATATTTAAAACAAAATTTTAAAATGTCATTTATTTATTTATTTTTATTTTTTCCGGGTATTACATCACCTACTACCCCTTAAAAAGGATTTCATCCCCAGAATCAAAAGAAAAGAACGAACTTAATTATCAAAAAGATACGGATACTCCGCTCGAATAGACTCCTCCATTTCCCATGTAGTTTCTCGTTCTGAATGGTTTCTCCACAAAACCTTGACAAACTGAATTGTCTTCCTACTCATAACCCGCTCTTGACGATCCAAAATTACCTCGGCTTTCTCCTCACAAGTAAGATCCTCCCGAATCTTATCGAACGAATATTGCACCATATGCAACGGATGATATTGATAACTCCTCAACACCGACACATGGAACACATTGTGCACATGAGCTAGCTGTGGAGGCAAAGCTAACCGATATGCAACCTCACCAACTCTCTCCAAAATCTCAAATGGACCAATATAACGTGGACTAAGCTTCTCTTTCAGACCAAATTGTCGAATACCCTTCCAAGGAGAAACTTTTAGAGACACATGCTCACAAAGTTCAAACTCTAAAGTCCTCCTATGCTTATCAGCATATTGCCAAGATCGAGCTGATTTCAATTTCTCCTTAGCCACCACTACCTTCTCTGTGGTGATTTGAACTAACTCAGGCCCTTCTATGGCTCTCTCGCTAACCTCATCCCAACAAGTTGGTGCCCGACACTTTCTACCATACAACGCCTCAAACGGAGCCATCCCAATACTTTCATGCCAGCTGTTGTTATACGCAAACTCAACTAGGCTCAAATAATCATCCCAATTCCAAACCACTCAAGTGCACAAGACCTCAACATGTCCTCTAACGTTTGAATGGTCAGTTCGGACTTCCCATCGGTCTGCGGATGGAAAGAAGTACTAAAGTTGAGCCGAGTACTCCAAGCTCGTTGAAAACCTTTCCAGAACTGTGAAGTGAATCATGGGTCTGAAACAATAGACACCGGAGTACCATGAAGTCTAACAATTTCTTGCTCCTATCCACCGAGTAACCCTCATGGATAGCCAAAAAATGTGCCGATTAGGTCAATCGTGTTGGGAATAAGCATAAAAATGTTATTCCTATTTATATAAGATTTGATTATGATCTTAATGAATGAATATGCAAATATGTCTGAATTGATGAAAGATGTAAAGTCCTTAATAGATGATAGGAATATATGTACAAGGACTTAGAATGAATTGATCAAATATGTTAGGTTGATCCTACATAAACAAAACAGCTTTGTAAAGTCCTTCAAAAGAAATGATGTACAAAGACTATATATAGAAAGATCAAGCTTGTTAGGTTGATCTTATATAATATAATAGATAGGCCTGTCTGATCGTCGAGCACTGCACTAGTCTTCGTAGTCTGCCAAGAGAGACAAGGAAGACTCGAGGACTATCAAGGCAGAATCGTAGTCTGCAAGGATAGTAGCTCTCGGAGTTCGTAGTCTGCCAGGAGAGATGAGGCAGGATCATAGTGTGTCGAGAAGAACTTTCTCGGAGCCGTAGTCTGCTGAGGAAGTCATGTTCTGAATCGTAGAGACAGCTTGTCTAATAGCCGACCGAGCATCTGCTGAACCAAGTTAAGAATCGTAGGCCACACTTGAAGTAGTGGAGTCTACTGATCATATCAGTGGCAAAAATTGTAGTCAAACCAGATCAGACAAGGACAACAAGAGCTAAGGCAGAAATCGTAGTCTGTCAGTTGATCTGATCTCGGAGTCGTAGTGTTTGCAGAACCAATGCAAGATCGTAGTCTGCAGAACAAAGTCTTCGGCAAAGTCAAGTAAGTGCTCACAACGCCAAGGAAGAATTGTAGAGACAATACGATTCTCAACATATGAGCACTCCTAAAGAATCCAAAGATGTAGCCTCTGGTTAGAGCTGTAAAGATGCAAACTACCTGAAGAAAGCCAGAGAGCACTCAACGAATGACATGCAAGCAAACAGAAGATCTAAGCACCAACTCAATCAACATCCTGATTGAGAAGTGAAGCCATTCAGGTGAAGTCTTCTTCAAGCAATAGTAAGAAAACTTCAGATGAAGTGACTGACCAAAGGAAGTCAGCAGTGCAGTAGCTGTCAAGATAAAATGAAGAAAATGATCTTGGGAGTAACCAGGATCATAGTGTTTGCCAAATGAGAAGCAGGAACTGATACGGTTTATACAGAGATACTTGCCAACCTATAAAGAATAGACGAAAAAGATGAAGCATGGGTCAGACCATTGATGATATGTGAATGAGAGATCACAAGGAGAAAGCGAGCTGAGTGTGCCTAATCAGATGAGTCTTACAATCAAGAAGGGTCAGAGCATTCGGACAAGTTATCAGTTCCTGAGATAAGTCAAGGCAAGCAGAAGTGTTAAAGCATTGCACAAGTGGAGGAAGAGGTGTTCTACATTGCAAATCAAAAGAACATTCTTCAGAATCGTAGTGTTATCTCAACCAGTCAACGAGCATCACTCAACAAAAAAACTACGATCAAGTTCAAAGTCATCTGCATCAGAATCGTAGAGTTCGGGCATCTAAATATTGAAGCATTGACAACGTCTCAATATGAAGACTGACATCCAAACGTTGCTAATTGAGAGCATCGATGCAGAAGGACAACTTATGATGTTCTGTTTGAGAAATCAGAAAGAAGAAACAAAGGTGACTACCAGCCTGACACGTTAAAGTAACATCTCTGAAGTGGTAGGTGAAATAGTAGACAGTGTGTCAGAAAAAGTTAAAAAGGGGCTATCACGTCACATCAGCAGTCTACACCAAATAACTCGAGATCTGAGAAGCAATTCAAATAACTTCCAACGGCTATTTACCAACGGGAAGCTTGTGGAAGGGTATTTAACAGATGGAGCTTCAAAGATGAAAGATGGCTAAGTTGTTGAATCGTTGAGTTGTTGGAATGCTAAGTTGTTCACTCTATGAGTTCTACAAAGCTGAACATAATATGTCTCAGTGGTAGTGAGACTACGAAAGTAGAAGTGAAGCAGATTTGAAGAAGGGCTTTAATAGACAAAGGCTTAACTCAACAACAATGAGGATGCCATTGAAAATGGTAGCTAAGCTGAGAGCCGAGAAGGCCAAGAAGATAGCATTTAGAAAAGTGGCAGAGCAGAAAAAAGACTCGAAGAGCCACTCTACGAATCACCAAGAACTAAGAGCTGAAGGAGAACAGATGCAGAACTAAGTCTGCACGTAAGTCAAGTAAAGTTTAGGGGATGCTAAGGACTAGAAGAAGTTGACCAGCAATGACAAGCCTTAGCAAACCCAAGTGGTGAAGGTGCACAGCTGAGATTAAATGAAGTCAAGCATTGACCACACAAAGATCAGCTTCACCAAAGAAGAAGACTGCTAAGTACTCAAAGATGTTGAGCTTCATGAACATCTTAGCAGTCTATTCAGTGGTGGTCCAGAATCGACGCAGAATGCAAAGAGGACCACACCAAGCTTCTAAGTACCAGAGATGATCAAGCTTCAAGTCATCTTATCAGCAGAGCACCAACAACAACTACAATAACAACAAGTAGCCAGGGCCTGAGGGTCCTTGTCTGGAGGGGCTAAATTGAATTCCAAGGTTGCCGGCCTTGAAGAGTTCTTAGTGAACTGAAGTTCCAAGGCTGTTGGCCTTAAGAGTTCTTAGTGAACTAGAGTTCCAAGTCTGCTGGACTTGAAGAGTTCGTAGAGAACTTAAGTTCCAAGGCTGCTGACCTTGAAGGAATCTTAGTGATTCAGATGTAAAGACTTCCTTAGTGGAATTCCTGCTTGTCGAAGCAGAAGAGTGGATTAGGAGCTTGTGTCTCTGAACCACTTAAAATCCCTTGTGTCGTTTACATTATGTCATTTACATTATGTATATATAACTGCTATAACGACTATGGATGTAATAACCACTTACACATAAACTAACTATAGAACAATAGTTAATAAAGTTATCTATGAAGGGGATCTTTAACTTATTTCGTTGTGCTTGAAATGATTCTTATGTTTGTTATCTGCTAATTATTTAGCAATACAAAATAAAATGGAAAAGAGTATGAAAATAAAAAATGATCTATTCAACCCCCTTTCTAGATCTATTGTGTGCCCTCTAGGAACTAACAAACCGATCCACCACAACCCAAATGGCATCATTCTTCCTGAAAGTCTTCGGCAACCCATTCACAAAATCCATCGTAATATCCTCCCACTTCCACACAGGAATGTCTAAATGTTGCAGTAAACCACTAGCTCGTTGATATTCTATCTTCACTTGTTGACAAGTGAGGCACTTCCCAACGTATTCAGCTACATCTCGCTTCATCCCATTCCACCAAAAATTTTCCTTCAAATCCCTGTACATCTTTGTAGAACCTGGATGAATAGAAAATGGCGAACTATGAGGCTCCGCCAAAATCGCCTACCGAATGATTGGATCAGACGGTACACACAACCGCTCACCCAACCAAATCACACCATGGTCATCAATATGAAAGTCGGGCTGCTTTCCCTCCTTCAGATTCTGCGCTATACTCCACAATTCTCCATCTTCCTTTTGTGCTTCTTTAACCCACAAAATAAGAAAGGGCTCCACTCTCATACCTGCCAAATGCACATATGAACCTTGCACATACAACTTTAACTCTAGTCATTCCATATCCGAAATAAGCTGAGGTTGTGTAATAAAAGTTGCTACACTTCCTGAACTCTTTCGACTGAGAGCATCTACAAGCACATTCGTCTTCCCCGGGTGATACTGAATCCTCACATCATAATCATTTAAAGATCCAACCAACGCCTCTGCCTCATGTTAAGATCCTTTTGAGTGAAAATGTATTTAAGACTTTTGTGATCAGTGAAGATATCACAAGTCTCACCATACAAATAGTGCCACCAAATCTTTAGGGCAAAGATCACCGCTGACAACTCCAAATCATGCGTGGGGTAATTCACCTCATAAGGTTTAAGCTGCCTAGAAGCATAAGCAATCACCTTACTGTGTTGCATCAAAACACACCCCAAGCCCTTCTTAGAAACATCACTATAAATCTGGTAACCTCCTGTCCCCGATGGCAATGTAAGTATAGGAGCTGTCACAAGTCATTTCTTCAACTCCTCGAAACTCTTCTCACGCTCCTTATTCCACTCAAACTTCGTGCCCTTTTTCATCAACTGAGTTAATGGCAAAGCAAGCAAAGAGAATCCTTCTACAAATCTCATATAATACCATGCTAAACCCAAGAAACTTCTAATCTCTGTCACAGTAGTAGGTCTCGACCATTTAGTGATAGACTCAACCTTCGCAGGATCCACCTTAATGCCTTAGGCAGAAATAACGTGGCCCAAAAATGCAACCTGCTCCAACCAAAACTCGCATTTAGAGAATTTAGCATGCAATTTCTCTTTTTGTAAAATTCCCAACACTGTTCGAAGATGCTCCTCATGCTCCTCCCTAGACTTGGAGTAAACCAAAATGTCATCAATAAAGACAATAACATATTGGTCCAAGTACTCCTTGAACACCCAATTCATCAAATCTATAAACACCGCCAGAGTATTAGTCAACCCAAATGGCATCACCAGAAACTTGTAATGCCCTTAGCGAGTACGAAAAGCTGTGTTATAGACATCCTCATCTCTCACCCTCAATTGATGGTAACCTGACCTCAAGTCTATCTTTGAGAAATACTTCGCCCCCTGAAGTTGGTCAAACAAGTCTTCAATCCTCGGCAATGGATACCGATTCTTGATAGTAATCTTGTTCAACTCCCTATAGTCTATGCACAACCTCATAGACCCATTTTTCTTCTTCACAAACAAAACCAGAGCACCCCACGGTGAAACACTCGGCCGAATCACACCACGATCTAACAAATCTTGCAACTGCTCCTGTAACTCCTGCAACTCCAATGGTGCCATCCGATACAGTGCCTTAGAAATAGGTCCCGCACCAGAAACAAGCTCAACAGTAAACTTAACTTCCCGCTGCGGTGGAAACCCTGACAACTCCTCAGGAAACATATCGGGAAAGTCACGAACAACTGAAATATCCTCAATACGAGACTCACCCTTAGAGGTATCTTTCACATATGCTAAATACCCCTCACAACCCTATGCCACTAATTCCCAGCCTTCAAAGCTGAAATCAACTTCACCAGTCTACTCTGCCGTGAATCCTGAAACACGAATTCCGGAGACTTCACATCTCCAAATATAACTTTTCTCACCTGGAAGTCGATAGTGGCCTGGTGCTTATCCTACCAGTCCATCCCGAGAATGACATCGAAATCGTGCATACACATTGGTCTATGTTCTTAAATGATATTGCAACAAAACCTATCCTTGATCAAAGTCAACCAGTAGTCTGCAAACTAGAGATGGAAAGTCAAAAAGCAAAGAGTCTGTCATCCACCTATTCTGAAAGATGAAAGGCCTATACATGCAATGCAATGCTTATCCAAGGAAGAAAGAAGATTTCTTTCAATATGTATTATTATCCATATATAAATAAAACCCAATTAATTTTAAGGCCCAATTAATTTAACGGTCCAAATTAATGTAATCTTTTACTTATTATTGTCCACACAAATTAAATACAATTTGACTCAACCACAAGAAAAGCCCAATTAAAATATTCAAAACAAAAATTTAAAATATCATTTATTTATTTATTTTTATTTTTTCCGGGTATTACAGATGCACCAAAATCATCTGAGGTTTAAAGGATGGCAACTTGGTCAGGTTTAAAACTATATCCAAAGGGGGCTTTTTGCATGTTTATATCCAAAGGGAATGGTGAATAGCAGACATTGGATCTCAGAGGATGGCGACATGAATGGTGAATGGCAGACATTAGTTCATTGATAACTGCACTATCATTCAACAAACAAGAGCGGAGCTAGGATTATGTTTGGGGTGGGTTAGAAAAAAAAATTCGTGAACAATCACTACATACATTTTCTTTTTAAATTAAACCATATATTAAGATAACTGTATATGTCATAAAATCATATAGCTAATTGAATAATAAACAAAATCATCACTAATTCACTATAACATTAATAAAATTTTGATAATGAACGTACGTCCAAGACATAATAACATACCTAGTCAAATTGCACTCTTCGCTCTTGAATAGAAGCAAATTTTGTAATTATTGAGTCTGCATCATAGTTCTCAGTCAACTCCTTTTCGATGTGGACAATTATGTTATCAGCTAAGAAGTCATTCTCCATCTTGTTGTGCAACATTATTTTTATACGTTTCATAGCTGAAAATAATCTCTCTGTAGTTGTTGTGGAAACCGACAAAGTCAAAATAAGACAAATTAACCGATCAATCATTTGATATGTCGTTGATTATTTTGTTTCAAATAATCCTTGGCATAACTCAGCAAGAGTAGTAACATTCTTGAGCACATCATCATGAGGTACATCAAGCTCATAAATTGTCAGCTCGCTTCTCAAGCGATGTAACTCTTGTTTAGAGAAATCTCGAGGATAAAACTTCTCTGCAAGTTTGCAAAATTATCAATGTTAAATGCCTTAAAACCATTTGCAGGGTCCAAAGATGAGCTAAGAATAAGAAGTTTCTTTGTTCTTTCACTGAACCTGCCATTCAATTCCACCAACTCAAAATCTATTGCAGCATAAAATAGGTCAACACCATAATGATGCTCAGTTGTTATGTTTCTTTGTTGACAATTACGGCGACGTGAACTCATACTGAATTGACCGTCCATGTTAGGAATATCTATATCATGCTTTCTGCAAAAATACATCACTTTTTCAAGAAAATCTTCGCAACTGTCTTCTCTTAATTTCTGAAGAGAATTTACTGTAATTTCCACCAGATTCATAACATTCAAAATATCTTGAGATTTTTGCTGCAACTTTCGACATAAGACATCAGTAAGTCCCATCATGTCTTTCAACAAATGCAAGATGAATATGAATCGAAATGATCTAATTGTATTGTAAGCACCATCAACTTCCGCACGTAAAGACTCTGTGGTTTTATCAACCATAATAAATTCAATAACAGTACAAGTTGCATCATATTTATCTATCAAGTCACAAACTGAAGTAAAATGAGAACCCCAACGAGTAGCTCCAGGTCTATATAAGGTACCAATCTGATTAAGTCCTCTACCTGTTCCACGCTCACCTGCTATAACCAATTCTGTAATATGCATAACTTGAGCAACATGAAATTCAGTATGACATTTTGGAGAAGTGCAAATGACATTGACAATAGAACTCAAGGAAGAAAAGAATTTCCAAATAGGATCAACTTTTTTTAAAGCTGCAATCAAGACTAATTGTAACTGATGGGCGAAACAGTGTACATAATATGCATATGAGCAATCCCTCATAAATAATGCATGTAACCCATTCCATTCACCTCTCATATTACTAGCACCATCATACCCCTGACCTCTTAATCTTTCAACTTGCAAATTATGATGGAGAAGAACTTTAGATATCTCTTGATGAAGTGTCTCGACAGTAGTGTCATCAACCATCACAATATCAAAAAATCGCTCTCTTAGAAAAGCCTCTTTGTCGACAAATCTCAAAATAATAGCCATTTGCTCTTTATGAGCTGAGTCTTGTGCTTCATCAACAAGAATACAAAAGCCAGAATCCCCAACTTCTCCTCGAATGTGCATCCTCACTTTGTTTGCTAGAATATTCAAAATCTCTTTCTGGATTGTGGGTGAGGTGTATGTAGCATTTTTTTGGGGCATTTCCTAAAACAACTTTAGCAACTTCCGGACTAAACTTTGCTACATGCTTTATAAGCTCAACACAATTGCCACGATTTTTGGAATCTAAAGACTCGTCATGACCCCGAAAAGCACACCCTTGATATGCAAGATAATGAACAGATTCAATGGTTGTCTTGAGTCTTAGCCGGTTCTTCAAAATCTCATCTCTGCTTTGTCGGTTCAGAATTATGTCTACATGTTAAGGTGCTTTCATCAAATCCATAACACATTTCTCACAACTATTATGTAATGAGTATGGACCTCCAATGTGATTTAAAAATACACAATTCTTTCCATCTTGAACTCTTTTCCAGTCATTAAATCCATCAGTAGTCAGTGCAGGATTAACTTTTGGACCCTTTGCAAAAAGAAAGCAGGGGAAGCAAAATACTTTATTCTTAAGAGGTGAATACTCTAACCATGGCCAATCTTTGAACCAAGAATAATTGAACCGACGATACTGGTTTCCTGATTGAACTCTTAGATACTCAAAAAGTTTATAATGATAAAACCCCAAGTTTATATATGCACGTCGAATTCGGTCATGCTGATTAATAGGATATTCATATATTTGCTTTTGTTTCCCCGGATCTCCTTCTAAATGACCAACTTCAAAATTTGTATCTTCAAGAGTCTCAGATATAACATCAGGTTTCTCATTGACCATTGTATTGTTAACATTACATACTGGCGGAGTAGGAATAAATTCTCTAGATGTTGAATCAAAAGTAGGGACATTCTTTCTAGTCTCTGGTATTGTTGATTGACTTGATTCAACTATAGGAACAGACTCTCTATCAGTATCTGATGCAAGTCCAGACTGTTTAATAGGAACAAACTCTCTAGGCTGGAGTATAGGAGAAGGAACATGTTGATGCTTATCAGATGTAAGAGGTGCACTGCTATTTGGCCTATTCCGTTCAACTGACTGAGCTAAATCTTTTTTCGTACCATATACTAAATTTTTCTTTCTTTCTTAGCTTGTCTATCATGATCAGACATGTTTTGAGTATCTAATCATTATTAATTTTCAATCAACCATGTATTATAGCATATAAGTAAATCATATAGTATAACAACAATTCACAAATCACAAACGTACAGACCCTGAGACCCATATGGCCATATATTGATATATAATCCCAATTCAACTAGCAATGAGAATCAATGAATCATGATATCTTATTGAATTCAAATCAAATTAATTAATTTCACTTAAGGCCATCAATCAATTCGTACCTGGTCACTGAAGAGAGAAGAGCAACCGCTTTAGAAAGGCAACGGGTAAAGAAAAAAGAAGAGAAAACGTTGACCTAATTCTCTATAAAAAGCAAGCCCAATTATTAACTGAATTACTTAATAAATAATAAAACAAAATAGTTTATATTTGATAATAATATAAATGAACTAGAACAACATATGGGCTAACTGCTAAGTATTTAAATTTGGGGTGGGCTTACTGGGCTAATTTTTAATTTGGGGTGGGCTGTAGCCCATCGTAGCCTGTGTGTAGCTACGCCCTTGATCCTAAGGTCTATTAACCTTAACTGAATACATACCTTAAGTAACTACAAAGGTTTACAACATCATTTTAATATGATAACTAAATAATAGGCTGAATCAAATGGCTGGGTGTTATTTCATACCGAGCTCAAAATAAAACAGAAATATATCTTGCCACACAGGCAAGTCAAATAATGCCACACATGCAAGTCACACATTGGACCGCAAATCCAAATGCATGTAAAATCGGAAGGCATGTTTGGCACAAACATCACCACTCCGCAGAACAGAACAAAAAACTAGGGTCGACCTATACGCCCCCCACAATAAAATACCAAATGGCCAACTCCCATCGGAGCACAAAACGGAGACGTCGTGGACTGATCACACCGCCACGAAAAGTGTCATGCCTCGGTGCCAAGAGGACATACCTGTTTATAGCTCAGATATATCCTACGGTATATTCTAACAAAAATACTATGTCACAACACATACGACACAATATCAACACAAAGGGCTCTAATGTGTACATGTTAAATCGAACGAATCAACACGAGTCTCCAAAAATATTAACATGTACTTTTTACAAAGATCGAAATAAATACTAAACATGATACACTAGATCAAGAGTACAAACACGAGTTCTAAGTATCAATACCAATATGGAACTATCACAAGAATTTAAGAACGAACAATTATGGAAAACAATAACCAATTTCGAAATGAGAAATAAAACGAACAAATTAAATTTAATAAGAGAATCGCTGAAGGAGTACGAAATCCGTACCTGAATTAAGCAACTTAATACCCGAAATTATATTCCAAAAATTATTCGTTAACTCCTTCGATTCTATCTAATAAAATTAAATAAAATTTTATTACAAATTTAACCATTAATAATATGCTCCTGATAAATTTATTATTAACTTAATTTTATAACTTTTAAGCTCAAAATGCTCAGTTGACTGAATATGCAAAATCTCAATACAACATATTAAATAATATAGTACCGTATATATTTAACATACATTAGAAATCCTTAGTTTAAAAATAATTTATATATATATATATATATATATATATATATATATATATATAATAATACTAAATTGATGAATCATAAAACTAGACATATATGTAATAATATATGTATTACAGCAATCGAATTATATATATATATATATATATATATATATATATATATATATATATATATATATTATTAATGTATCCAGATCATGTCATGCAATCATTATATATATATAGGTTCCAAAATTTATAAAAAAACGTGACTTAGCTTTTCTTGACTTGGAACAATTCATTATAACTATTTTAATAGTAAGAACTTACTTCTCATTCCTTATCACACAAAGTGCAATCAACTTTTCCTTCTTTTTTTTCCTCTTCCGTAGCAGCAACTACACTTTTTTTTCTTTTTCTCAGACGAACAAAAGTAGGGTACACTATATGTGGTTTATGTTTTATTTATTATTTAATATATTTTATTAACTCTCCTAATCTTAATAGAATTTATTATTATTCACATATAAATAAAACCCAATTACTTTTAAGGCCCAATTAATTTAAGGGTCTAAATTAATGTAATCTTTTACTTATGATTGTCCACACAAATTAAATACAATTTGACTCAACCACAAGAAAAGCTCAATCAAAATATTTAAAACATCATTTATTTATTTATTTTTATTTTTTCCAGGTATTACAGATGCACCAAAATCATCTGAGGTTTAAAGGATGCTAACTTGGTCAGGTTTAAAACTATATCCAAAGGGGGCTTTTTACATGTATATATCCAAAGGGAATGGTGAATGGAAGACATTGGATCTCAGAGGATGGCGACATGAATGGTGAATGGCAGACATTAGTTCATTGATAGCTGAACTATCATTCAACAAATGCAAATTTTTTATTCTATGGACTCATATGCCCCTGCTGACATAAGACACACCTCATCTTCGGTTATGACATTGGAATTTCTGCTTCCCGAAGCAAACCGATAATGTAAAAGCATTCACAACAGTTTCCCCAATAGACTCTCTATCCACACATTTGAAGAATAGATCAATAAATCATTATCCAACAGTTTTCTTATCCTTATATAATTTTCTACTTTAATCCCTATATATGATTTGACTCCTCAGGGTGAGGGAATCAAAAGAGCGTTTCCTATTTATGTAAAATGACATTTCACACCTTATTTATTGCGATTTTATGTTGGTTAAAGGATCTTATCTCACTTAATTGCTGATTTGGATATGCCTATCAAATTCACTCATTTTTTTTAAACAGATGATTTAAAGAAGAAAGAGAACTATAAAAAAAATTAAATATCAGTTAAATTTTGATTTTGTTCC
This sequence comes from Panax stipuleanatus, assembly GCA_020205555.1. Lineage (NCBI taxonomy): Eukaryota > Viridiplantae > Streptophyta > Magnoliopsida > Apiales > Araliaceae > Panax > Panax stipuleanatus. The sequence goes on from CM035124.1 coordinate 68,043,086, forward strand.
TTTTTGTAAAAAATATTACTACTAATTATAAATTTTATTATTTTATAATTAAAATAATGTTATTTTAGTTCTCATAAACACATAATGATCGTTACATTTTTTGATTTATAACAATATCTATTTTTAAATTAAAAATTACAATTTTTAAATTCAAACAACAATTACTTTTAAATAAAAAATAATTACTTTTAAATAAAAAATAATTACAACGTTCAAAACATGATTTGACTGTTGGAACTTTCAAATTTTAACTTTTAAATTTTAAATTTCAAATTTTAATATTTAAGGAATCAATATAAGGAACCTGTTGGGTACATAGTGAAAAAATTGAATCTCTATCCTACAGAATGACCCAATAGCACTGCAAAGTAGGAATAGAGATAAAGAAAATGTTGTGAATGCTCTAAGACTTCGGCCTTTATGTTTCTGCCTTCATGGTTCAGTCAATGGGGAGATTGTCTCACCATTCAAATTTAACACCAATACCCTATCATAAATGGGGCATACGAATTCTGAACTCAATAATTTTTGGCTCGTTGTCTCTCCTGATCATTTTCTCTCTCCGACTACAACAAGTTTCAGCATTGGCATTAACAGTGGCGTTTGTCAAAGGGTTTGGCATAGGTTCAATCATTTTCAGATTTTGATACAATAAAAAGTACTCATCTTCGGCATCGACAATTCCAAACTCTCTTCAGCCACCAAAATCAAACTCTATCATCGGATGACAATATCTAATTTCTCGGCAAACACATCAGCATAATATGTTCGGTGCTCCTGTTGGTAGTCATCCATCGTCTTTGGCACACCAACTGTTGTCGAAGGAGAAACTATTATGCATATCTCTTGGTCTTCAATAACTGTACAATAGTTATGAAGTACTTAAGAATAATCAAAATAACTGTTTGATATCTTTCAAAACCATTCCCAAGGACTTTATAGCCTTTTTGGAATCTGTATTTGTCAACGACCATGAACCATCATTTAGTTCTCTTTCATGAAAGGAACAACCCGACACGAAAGCCGTAAGTTCGATATAGCTTACGAGCACATCCAGGTGATCAACATGTAGTACTCTATGTTGATCAACACTTATACATTAAACATGTTTACATTTAATTGATGGCAACTTCAAGTGCCTGTCGAATTAATGACGTAAAAGCATTTGTTTTATTCATGCTCAGGTTTACCTGAGAATCCTTACCAATCAACTAGAATAGGATAACAATATTATATATATTTTGAAAAGATTTGTGGAAAAACTCACCATAATATGCTAAGTCTCAGTCTAGCCGAATCAATTGGCATCGACTATTCAATAACAGTTTATGCATAAGCAATCATGCATAATGACAACTTGTCCAACCATAACGTATTGACAAGAGTTTAGAAACTTGCATCAAGTAGAACTTGAACAAGGTTAGGAAACTTGCATAACGAAACGTTAATACAAGAGTCAGAAAACTTGCTTTTGCGTCTCTTAAACCTTTAATGTAGTCTACTCAGTCTTTACAACGTCTACAAAGCATAACACATAGCATACCAATGAGAATTCATAGTTGATATACAATGTATAACCTAACTTCTCCTTCTTGTATAACTTAATTGAATCTTTAAGCTAATAACATTTGTTCAAGTTACTTAACATTTATTACGGCTTATTAACATCCATATATCCTAAACCGACTCTTGTCGATCATCATGAAGCACAATGACGGACCAAACCCTAAAAGCTTGTTAGGTTAACCACATTCCCGTCGGATTCTCATTATCGAACCCCGTATAGAATTTACATGCGTTTTAACTTCATTCGATGTCATTCATGTATTACGTACCCCTATTACATGTTATATAACCTTAGGGTACGGTCACAACTCGATTACGAATCATTGTTCACATTATCGAATTTTGAGTTTTAGATTTAAATACGTTTTGTCAACGTTTAATTCATAAAATCGTTCTTAAACATGTTGTTTAATTAATTTCTCTTTATGAATATTCATTATATAGTTGCCCCATAATTACCGTGTAGAAAGTCGGGACATAAAATATCAAGGTCAGAAATTTTTCCCCTTAAGGGCACTGCAGCGCCGTCGTAGGTTTATTTTTGGCGCTGGCGTGCCGACCTACAGAACACGGATCCCCTGTTCTGGCACTGCGGCGCTAACCCTGCTCCCCTGATTTTTTTTCTTATAAGTTTTCAAATTCTGAGATTCCCGATCTCATAACGTGATCGTTATAACTCAGAATTGGCTAGTTCCAAAGCCAATAGTTCACATATCTTACGTTCTACGATTCCATCCAATCGGAATTTATTTCTAAATTCGTTGGCGGAAAATTGACCGTTTCGTCCATTTTTACGTTTTCGTTAAACGTTCGTGAACGTTCGACACTAGTTTCTTCGTTTTAAGTCGAAATTGGTTCGTTCTTGCTCCCGCACGCCTTATTTACCTAATTACACGTGTTATAATCGAAAACCATCATTTTTGAATCGCACGACAAATTTTAACCTTTATTTCTGGAAATTTACAATTTTGACGATTATCGTCTAATCGCGTAACTTTCGCCGAATCTTCGTTCCTTGTTATTTTTACTTCAAACCAATTGGAATCAATCCATTAGTTGATTATTAATGATTCTAACAATTCTAAACATTTATGTTTTCATGGTTTAACATGTTCATCATTCACATTCTCATGAATTGAAAAAGTTCTTCATTAGTTCCTTATTCACTTATTATTATTTCATCATGCATGGGTTGTTAGGGTTCTTAGTTCACCATTAAGTCATCCTTATAACTTCTTATTATTCATGCTTTCACCAATCACTTCTCTATCAATTATATTATGAAAGATAATTGATTTCACATAATTTTCTTATATTTATACCTTTAGTGTTCTTGGTTGATTGAGTATGTATACCCAATGATCTTCTTGCTCCTTAGTTGATTGAGTTTCTTATCAAATGCAAGGCTAGCTTCTCTTTCTCTCTCTATATTGGTTTCAAGTTGAACAACCAACAAATGGCTAGCAAATGGGCTATATTTATAGAAATTACAAGACTTGGGGTAGTTTGGTCTTTAGACCAAACCTCCTCAACCCCTCCTCTTGCCTATGTCTTTTTATGTGCTAGCATATGCTAGCATATGCCACCCCACATGCCCCACAGGTCACCCCATGTGCCCTTGGGTTGCTCTATGGGTTGCCCCATGGGTTTAACCCACCCGTTTATCTAACGGTTCGACCCACGATTTTAGTTATTAAATTAAATTTAAATTCAATGTATTTACTTCGTATAAATTCGTATTATACGTTGTATTAATTCTTGTATTCTCTTCGTATTATATTCGTACAATATCTCGTATTATACGCGTATTCATTTCGTATAATAATCATTTATTATTATACTTAAACAATTATTCTTTAGGTTTACTTTCCCTAACACTTCAGATTTTAAGTCCTCACGGTAAAACTTCGTGAGCCATAAGTGAAATATTATTACATATTTCACCTCGTCTTGAAATCCTATCATTACGCGTTTCTCAGAAATTCAATAATAATTTTCGAGCAAAAATGGATGAATTGTGATTTTCTTGCTAGAAAAATTTTCTCGACTAACTTAACTTTTCATAATATATTACCTTCAAATGTTTCGACAGAACGCCATTCCGATATTTTGAACTCTCAAACAGGCTTAGGATCTCAACCCTTAGGGTTAAACCCTAACCCCTAAGATCAAACCCTAACCCTTAGGGTTTGATATATAAATAGTGCCTATTTCATCTTTTTTTCAAAAATATTTTATTTTTGTCTTATAAATTTACATCAATTATTTCTAGCACGTAGCCAGAATACTAACCATTTTGGACATCTCTAGGTCATAGAATGATCTTCGATTAGCTTACTCAGTTTAATAAACAAATAATCAAATTTTATTCAATAAATCAACTAAAATTCATTTACATAAACGTTCAATTTTCTCGGGCATTACAATCCCCCCTTTTAAGAATTCTGTCCCCGAAATTTCGATACAAGTTAATCAAACAAATTAGGATAAGACTTCCTCATCTTGTCCTCGAGTTCTCACGTTGCTTCTTCGGCATTGTGGTTCCTCTATATCATTTCATCGAAGGTATAACTTCGCTCCTCAAGTCTTATTCTTTCTTATCAATGACTTGATTATGAATTTCTTCATATGTTAAGTCTTTCTCGACATGGATTGGTTCATACTCGATTACATGCTTGTAATCCAACTTATAGGGACGTAATACCGATACGTGAAACATGTTATGGATATGTCCAAACTCTGGAGGTAATGCTCTCGCATATGCTACCTCTTCTACCCTTCTCAAAATTTCAAAAGGTTATATGAACCTAGGACTTAACTTTCCCTTCTTCCCGAAGCGTATCTTCCCTTTCCAAGGCGACACCTTCAGGAACGCATACGAACCGACTTCAAACTCTCTGTTCTTCCGATGTGGATTGACATACTTTTTCTGTCTGTCTTGAGCTGCTACTAGCCGCGTTTGTATCAACTTAACCACTTCCGTCATTTTTTGCACCATCTCTGGTCCTAACATTCGATGCTCTCCCACTTCATCCTAGCACAGTAGCGTTCTGCACTTCCGTCCATATAATGCTTTGTAAGGCAGCATGCCTATACTAGCATGATAACTGTTATTGTAGACAAACTCTACTAATGGTAGATGATCGTCCCAACTCCCCTTGAAATCCATAACGCAAGACCTTAGCATGTCTTCTAGCGTTTGAATTGTTCTTTCGCTCTTTCCATCTGTTTGTGGATGATACGTCGTGTTCAACCTCAGTTGCGTTCCCATTTGTTCTTGTAAGCTCTTCCAGAAATTTGAGATGAAACATGGGCCGCGATCTAACACAATCGAAACTGGAACTCCATGTCTTGAGACAATCACTTTGACATAAAGTTTAGGTAGCTGGTCTAAGTTATACCTGACCCTTATTGGCAAGAAATGAGCCGACTTCATTAAAGGATCCACTATTACCCAAATAGCGTCGTATCCTTTCTGCGTCGTTGGAAGTCCTACCACAAAGTTCATCATGATATGCTCCCACTTCCACTCTGGAATCTCCAATGATTGTAGTAAACCACTGGGTCTTTGATGTTTGACCTTAACTTTCTGACAAGTTAAGCACCTATTGACATACTCTGCTATCTTCATGTTTGGCCACCAAAAATTTGTTCGAAGGTCTTGATACATCTTGGTACTACCAGAATGAATCGAGTACCTTGAGTGATGAGGTTTATCCATGATCTCCTCTTTCAACTCCGGCTCACACGGAACCCAAATTCTTCCTTCAAATCTTAATAACTCTTCGTTATCAAGACTATACATATCCTCGGTACCATCAATAATCTTCTTCCTTATCTGCTCGCACTCCTCAGTTCTGAGTTGCACTTCCTTTACCTTCTCTACAATAGTAGGTTGAACTTCCATCGCAAACAGCTTCTCCCCTTCCTCATTTGGACATCGTACTTTTAATTCCATTCTTGCCATCTCTGTTATTAACTCATTCTGAGCTGATAACATTGACAGCTTCTCCCGACCCTTCCTACTTAAGGCATCGGCCACTACGTTCGCCTTCCCTAGGTGATACAGGATTTCGCAGTCTTAATCTTTTCTCAACTCCAACCATCTCCTCTGCCTCATATTCAACTCCTTCTGTGTGAAGATATACTTCGGACTATTATAGTTTGTGTAGATCTCACACTTCTCCCCATACAGGTAATGCCTCCAAATTTTTAAGGAAAAAACCACCGCGGCAAGTTCAAGGTCATAAGTAGGATAACCTTTCTCATACTCCTTCAACTTCCTAGATGCATACGCAATGACTTTGCAATGCTACATGAGCACACAACCCAGTCCTTTATGCGAAGCATCGTTATACACTATAAAATTTCTGGTCTCATCCGGTAAAGATAATACCGGTGCTTGACTTAACCTCTTCTTCAGCTCTTGAAAACTGTCTTCACACTTCTCTGTCCGCACGTAATTCACCGCCTTTCTGGTCAAATTTGTCAATGTAGTAGCTATCTTCGAGAAGTCATGAATGAACCTCCGATAGTAACCCGCTAACCCTTGGAAACTCCGCACCTCTCTCGGCTTTTTTGGTTGTTCTAAGTGAATCACGGATTCCACCTTTGCTGGATCTACTGAAACCCTTTCCTTGTCAATGACGTGGCCCAAAAATTGCACCTTTCTAACCAAAACTGGCACTTAGTGAATTTTGCTTACAACATCTCTTTTCTTAGTGCTTCCAACACTAATCTCAAATGTTCAGCGTGATCCTACTTCGTCTTAGAATAGACTAGGATATCATCAATGAACACCACGACGAACTTGTCCAAATATTGTTTGAACACTTTGTTCATCATGTCCATGAATGCAGCTGGCGCATTCGTCAACCTAAATGACATCACTAAGAACTCGTAATTGTAAGAACCCAAATTTTGTGAAGTAGAAGTATTCAATTTTTCTTATAATTATTATTCAGTAAATGGTTAAATTGATAAAAGGTTAAAGTTGAGGGTGATATATGTAAATTTTTTAAAATAAGCAAGTGGTTATAAAATTTTCATTGTTGTCGGGGAATATTTGTTTGGTCGTGGAATATTCTTATTGTCGAAAAATATTCGTACGACAACGCAACCATTTGTGGGCCCATAACAGAAAATTGTCGGATGAAAAAAACGATAAGAATAAGTTTTTTATTAATAACGGCTTAACGGTTACCGTTAACACTGTTGAAATACCCAGTGGTTAAAAATAAAGTAATACGCGTCGTTGCACAGTAGCACACGGTATGACACAGTATTTATATTATTGTTGTTTCAATAATTATCAATGCGCAGTATTTTACTTTATCAAATCAATAATTTATATTATTTGAATAATATTATTAGATAGCATTATTGGCAATGTCTAAGAAAGTTCTGTCTAGGAGGGGTTATTTAATTGCGCGCCAGTAAGGAGAAATTCTTATCGGAAGGCCCCCTCTTTCCTAGAAACGATCTGGTTGTCAATATTACGGTTCTATAATATTATTTATGAATAATTAATTATTGATAAAAAAAAATGATAAGGAAATATTTATTTTATGTGGATATAAATGAAGGAATTAATGCTGAGGTGTTTTATCAGTATTTTGTCAGAATGGAGGTGTGGAAAATCATCCGTATGTGAATTTCGGTCATTTTTCGTTTGGAATTTGAAAAAACTTCCTTCTATAAAGTTTTAGAGAATTAAATTTCCTATGGAATGGACATAACTTTTAAATTTTTCTGATAAAAAAGCTATTTATTATGAATTATTGAAGTTCCGGAATAATTAATTTTTGGGGTTACAAATATTTTTTTCACAAAAAACGTTTTTAATGTGGGTGGGACCCACTTGTGTGTGCTGATGAGAGTGATGTGGTGTGCGTAGAATTTGTTTTTAAAAATATTAATATTTTATTAAATTTTATGCTTTGGCGTTCTAAGCATTTTCTTATAAATAGGGTGCTGAATTAGAATTTAAAAATTACACCAAAATCAGAAGTTTTCTCTCTCTATAATATCGAGCGTATTTTTGTGAGTATTTAGATACTTTGAGTGTTGCTATTCAGTGCAAGTTTCTTTCAGTAATATATCCGATATTCCAATTAGAAGTACTGTTCTTTTGAGGTAAGAAATGTTATTTTTTTCATAAATGATGTTATTGTTTCAATATCATTTTATCAAAATATTGGTATAAATTTTATTATGAAATTTTTACCTTTTCCGTCGGGGTTACTATTCACGTATACGGCACTATTCACGTATACGACACTATTCACGATTACAGTACTATTCACAGTACTATGCACGAAGTATGATTTTTCTTATAAAAATTTCTACCTTTTCATGTCGGGGTTACTATTTACGTATACGGCACTATTCACGTATACGACACTATTCACGAATACGACACTATTCGCAGAAAAATTAAATTTTCTTTTATTTGTCCAAGTTGGTTGTTAAGGTTCTTATCTTTGATTAGATCCAAGTTTTGAACTTCATTCTTGAATTTTGCTCCACAATTGATTATTAAGGAGTCTTTTTGAACTTGGATAAAATAAATTACGAGTCCCAAAATTTTGTCCTTTATCTTACTGGATTCGTCCTTTAAAATATTTTTCATCATCTTCAGTCCTAAATGGTGATATAACTGAATATCTTTGGCCTGTAGTGCAAAGATGAATGATTATTTGATGAATATCTTTGGCCTGTAGTGCAAAAATGAATGATTACCTGATGAATATCTTTGACCCGTAGTGCAAAGATGGACAGGTGTTGAGATGAACATGACCAATTGGTGATACAAATGAATATCTTTGGCCTTAGTGCAAAGATGAATATTTGATTCAAGATATATATTGATTGATGTTACATGAATAAAATATTAATTATGGACTTTCAAATCATAGAAGATAGTAGACATCATTTTCTACTTAACTCTTCTGATGCATTGTTACTTCTGCTGTAGTTGTTGATTTAAAATTTGTTGTCCATAATATTTTATCTGATTTATTTAAGACTAACGATAAATTATTCTTTATTATCTTAGTCATATTATTCTTTACTGGGCTAGTTGAGCTCACCCTTTTGTTCTATTGTCATTTTCAAGAAATGAGAATGTTGTAGGGACTAGTCGGGGAACAAAGTGATGGGCAGAGTTAGAGCAGTAGTAGTCCTCACTATTTTTGTATAATAGTGTGATAATAATTGTAACTATTGAGGACTGAATTTGAGTGTTTATATTTTGTATTATATACGATTTGTATTAACACTCACAGCTTGTATGGTCGTCCTGCTCACGACCTTTTGATATAAAAGTTTGTATTTGAATTCTGTACTATGTGTTTGGCGACTCAGAATGGGTTGGGTTGATTGGACCTATTCTAGGGGAGTCATAGTCGGTATTAGAGCTTAGGGATATGATCTCTGGCGGAGATAGGGGAATAGAACTAGGAGGAGAGAGACGAGTAAATCCTTCGCTAGTATGTCCTACCTAAGCTTATTTGGTGTTTAATTGGTCAGTCGGAGCATAGGGTTAATATGTGATATGTTAATTTGTTTAACTAACCCTTGTTTTATGGCAGTATTTGAGAATGACAGCTGAAAATTTAAGCAATGGAGCATTTAAGACCATTGAGGCACCGCTACTCGTAGTCTAACTTTTAGCGGTTGTTATCTATGTAGTGATTGAAGGATTAATAGTTACACCCGAGCTAGTTGTAGAAGTAGCAGCTGAGAGTGAGGAAGAAGAGGAACCTGAGAAAGATTTATTAGGAGAATTTTATGATCGGAATGTAGAACTGCAAAATCGTATTCATGAGTTAGAAGATCAGGGTAAAGAACGGCAGGCGGCCATGGAACAAACAGATACAACAATTCAAGATTTTGCTATTCTATATGCGAGGCTTGAACAGAAGCTCTCTCTAGCAGAGCATATGATTTAGAGCTGAAAGCTGAGAATGCAATTGTCAAAATTCTGATGAAAGAAGAAACAACTGAACGAATGAAAATGGAGGATGCATGGGTAAAAGCCGCACGACGCGTTGATATTTTAGAAAGAGACATCCGATCCAAGAAGGTAAGAATAAACGATATGAATTTCACTTTATGGACAGCAATTGGGAGAATCCAACATCGAGTTTGGAATTACCCTGTGCAGAGCGGTCAACCCCAATTCGATATGGATCGAAGAGTAATGATTCAAATCATGGATCAGGAGTGCGACGAAGCAATTGAGGGTGGGATGTGCTTTCTAGCGAAGTCAAGTCAAGCTGGGATGGTGACTCCAAAGACTGTCTTAGACAAGTCAAAGTCGGTGGTTACTGGAAGAGAGTTTGTCATGACTGCCCAAAATGCGAGGAATCCGAACGAGGTGATCACGGGTAAGTTAATCATAAACTCTTGCGAAATCTATACCTTATTAGATACCGGTGCTACCCATTCTTTTATATCACCTACTTGTGCTCAACGTTTGAACTTGACACCTGAGAAATTAGACTTTGGCTTATCTGTTGAAACTCCGTTGGAAAAAACATTCGTTACATCTACAGTTTACAAATCTTGCTTGATTCAAATTGGTACCCTCACCCTACCTGTTGATCTTATCTCTTTGAGAAATATTTGGATCATTTTGTGATTGTCATTATTGATGACATCCTAATACACTCCAAAAGCCTTAAATATTTTTTTCAAAAGGAACTCAACATGCGACAACAACGTTGGCTTGAGCTATTGAAAGATTACGACTATACCATTCAATACCATCCTGGAAAAGTGAACGTGGTAGCTGACGCATTGTGTATAAGATCGTATGCGGGAATGAGTGCGATGCTGTCAAACACAAAGGCCTATTTTGTATGACTTACAAAGGATGAAGATAGAGTTAAAGACTTTGGGGACCCACGTAATGATGTCAAATATACGCATAAAACCAGCTTTAATGGATAGAGTTAAAACTGTTCAATCTACAGACCCGGAGCTGACGAATATGAAAGAGGTGCAGGAAGATGCTATTCCAGAAGCAAGAATCGATGAAGAGGGAATACTTCGAGTCAAATCTAGACTTTGTGTTCCTAACGATGCTAATTTGAAGTATAAAATCATGATGGAAGAACACAACACACCGTTCGCAATAGTACCAAAATGTATCGTGATCTTTGACATACATTTTGGTGGAGCAATATGAAGAGAGAGATCGCGGAGTTTATCTCGAGGTGTTAAATGTGTCAACGTGTCAAGGCGAAGCATCAATAGCCATAAGATGTGAAGAGCCCCGAGCCTCTAGCTGGTGACTTATTGTGTGGGATGAACTAAAGTCAGACTATCCGTAGGGGACGCCGTTTTTGTGCGGTAGCAAACTGATAGGTACCATTGTGAGGTACTATGGTTGAAGCACCATGAGAGTTACAATTGGAATTGAAGAAATGACTTGGGAGTTAAAATCGGAAATGAAAACGAGGTATTCTCAACTCTTCGAAATACCAGGTACGTAAATTTTGGGGACGAAATTTCAAAAGGACCAGATTGTAAGACCCCGAATTGTGTGAAATAGAAGTATTCAATTTTTCTTATAATTATTATTCAGTAAATGGTTAAATTGATAAAAGGTTAAAGTTGAGGGTGATATATGTAAATTTTTTAAAATAAGCAAGTGGTTATAAAATATTCATTGTTGTCGGGGAATATTCGTTTGGTCGTGGAATATTCTTGTTGTCGGGTAATATTCGTACGACGACGCAGCCATTTGTGGGCCCCATAACAAAAAATTGTAGGATGAAGAAAACAACAAGAATAAGTTTTCTATTAATAACGGCTTAACGGTTATCGTTAATATTGTTGAAATACCCGGTGGTTAAAAATAAAGTAATACGCGTTGTTGCACAGTAGCACACGGTATTACACATTATTTTATATTATTGTTGTTTCAATAATTGTCCCTACACAGTATTTTACTTTATCAAATCAATAATTTATATTATTTGAATAATATTATTAGATAGCATTATTGGCAATGTCTAAGGAAGTTCTGTCTAGGAGGGGTTATTTAATTGCGCGCCAGTAAGGAGAAATCCTTATCGGAAGACCCCATCTTTCTTGGAAACAACCTGGTTGTCAATATTGTGGTTCTATAATATTATTTGTGAATAATTAATTATTGATAAAAAATGATAAGAAAGTATTTATTTTATATGGATATAAATGAAGGAATTAATGCTGAGGTGTTTTATCAGTATTTTATCGGAATGGAGGTGTGAAAAATCATCCGTATGTGGATTTCGGTCATTTTTCGTTTGGAATTTAGAAAAACTTTCTTCTACAAAGTTATAGAGAATTAAATTTCCTATAGAAAGGACATAAGATTTGAATTTTTTTGATAAAAGGGCTATTTATTATAAATTATTGAATTTTCAAAATAATTGAAACACACTGCCTTTCCCTTGAGGCAGAGTCCCAGATGAGTCTTATCGTAAGTCTTGCAGGCCTCCATCTTCCTCTTAGGAAATTCTTGCTTTCCTCCGGTATTCTCGGAGCTGAAACCCTTCCTCTTCTGGCCACTCCCGCTGGCTCCCTCAATTTTGATTGACACCTCAGTCTTAGCCTTATTCTTTTTCTCCTCGTGGTATAAGGTCAATGCCTCACTACCACCCTCGGCGATAATCTCCTTCTCTAACATCACTCCAAAGGTAATACTTTGGAAAATCGAGATCTGATTATAGAGCCAGGGTTTCAGTCCCTGCTCGAACCGTCATGTCTTTCGCAACTCTGTGTCCACTTGGTGTGGAGCAAACCTCGCCAGTTCATTGAACCTGGATGCGTATTGGGGAACTATCATGTCCCCCTGCTTCAGTTCTAGGAACTGAATCTCCATCCTCCCTTGCATGTTTGTGGGGAAGTAGTTCTCGAAGAATAACTCCTTGAACCGTTCCCAAGTAACCATCTCAGTTTCGGTCCTACCCTGGTTAGCCTCCCACCAGTATTTGGCCTCACCCTTCATCATGTAAGTCGCAAAAGAAATCTTCTGCGCCTCACAGACATTTGCGATGACAAATGCCTTCTTAATTTCTTTTATCCACACTTGGGTAGCTATAGGGTCCGAAGTTCCATAGAATTCAGGCGGACCTATTATCTTAAACTTCTTAAAGGTAGTCTCACGACCTACCCCAGGATTAGCGCGTACGACATCTCTCATTCTATTGAGAGCCGTAGCAAGTAGATTCACAAATTCTTCCATCGGGTTATTATTCCCCTACCATTCCTCGTTACGTGGCTCTTCTTCCTGGTTTTTTGACGTTTTCTTGGCGGCATTTTCTGTTAATGCAAAAACATTTCTGTTATTATTTATTTCTCCATTCGATTCTTATTAACAATTAATAATAACTCAATCACATTGACAAGTATTTTAATAAACTTTTATATTAATACGCTTCTTCGTAGTACAACACTACATCGTTCATTACATGGCTTCAGCTATTTACAATACTATCCCGCAATTACTTTCCAAAAGTTGAGAATTACAAAAGACCACCCTTGTTTATACAAAAGAGGGTTTTACGTCATTGATATCTACACACTATTTACATTACTAATTCTGTTATACATACTACTGGACTACATCTGCCTCACAACATTCTCGTAATCCGCATCGACCATACTGGCCACAATGTCCCGACTAATGGTATGTCGAGTCTGTCCCTCTTCAATAGGATACTCAGCAATCTGGTGCTGGTAATCCTCGTGCGAACTCCTATGGATGTAGGACATTCGACTTATCTTCTACTACTTATTCAGAAGCTTTGTGTTTAGTTCTTAGACCTCTAGCTTTAGATCCCAAACTTTATCCTTGGCCAGCACTCTCTCGTCATGCTCGACCTCCCAGAAGACCTCTATGTCTTCCTTGTCCTCCTGGACATCGTGAACCTCCTGCTTGAGGTCACGCACTTCCTTACTCAGTTGGACGTTCATGTCCAAAATTGCCATGAATAAAGCCTTCATGGACTCCTCCGGTGTAGACTCTTCCGCCACCTCCTCGGTAGGTAGTATCATATTAATCGGCACTGTCTCCACCTCTTCCTCAGACATACCATCAAACAATGATGCGAAGTCAAGGTTATCAGAGTACTCGAACAGATCCTCCTCCTCCGGATCAGTTTCCTCCAGAATTACTACCGGTACCTCTGCTATTGGCATCGATACAACTTCTATCATATTAACTGAGTCCTCACTTATTTCCTGAACTTCGTTATACACATCCATAATACCTGATATCTACAATAAGAAAAAAATAACTGGATTAGTATACAATCAAAACTTTAATAACATATATCTCATTTAATATATTTATTTAAGGTTACTTTCTTCTTGTTACATCTCTACTCGAGTTTATTTACTTCTAACCTGTACTTCCTTCTCAAGGTTATAGTGTAAGGTTTCCCCCCCTTAAGTCTTATAACCTAAAGTTTTGATACCAACCTATGACGCCCCCAAATCCGGGTACCTTCAAACCCTGGATATGGTGCTACATGGTACTACTGTCTACTCATACATTCAATTGAAAGACTTCAATAACACTCATTAGTTTACTAAATATTACATTCTATTAATCCCTTCCCAGGTTCTTAATACTTATTACATTGTTCTGAGTCATAATATCAGTAATTACAATACTAATACTACACTATTACAAACGATCACTACTTGTCCATCTTGGACTTGCCTTTGTCTTTACCGGATCCTTCGGTCCGTTCGCTCTTAGCTGAAATCATTTAGTTTTAAACAAGAATGAGCATAAATAGCTCAGCATGTTAAACAATATATCTTAAAACCACAAAATCAAGAATAATATCTCTTGGTCTTCAATAACTACACAATAGTTATAAAGTACTTAAAAATAATCAAAATAACTGTTTGATATATTTCAAAACCATTCCCAAGGACTTTATAGCCTTTTTGGAATCTGTATTGATCAACGCCCACGAACCATCATTTAGTTCTTATTCATGAAAGGAACAATCCAGCATGAAGGCCGTAAGTTCGATATAGCTTACAAGCACATCCAGGTGATCAACATGTAGTACTCTATGTTGATCAACACTCATACATTAAACATGTTTACGTTTAATTGGTGGCAACTTTAAGTGCTTGTCGAATTAACAATGTAAAAGCATTTGTTTTATTCATGCTCAGGTATACCTGAGAATCCTTACCAATCAACTGGCATAGGATAACAACATTATATATATTTTGGAAAGATTTGTGGAAAAACTCACCAAAATATGCTAAGTCTCAGTCTAGCCGAATCAAGTGGCATCGACTATTTAATAATAGTTTATGCATAAGCAATCATGCATAATGACAACTTGTCCAACCATAACGTATCGACAAGAGTTTAGAAACTTACGGCAAGTAGAACTTGAACAAGGTTAGGAAACTTGTATAATGAAACGTTAATACAAAAGTCAAAAAACTTGCCTTTGCGTCTCTTAAACCTTTAATGTAGTCTACTCAGTCTTTACAACGTCTACAAAGCATAACACAGCATACCAATGAGAATTCATAGTTGATATACAATGTATAACCTAACTTCTCCTTGTTGTATAACTTAATTAAAAAGTTAAGCTAATGACATTCTTTCAAGTTACTTAACATTTATTACGGCTTATTAACATCCATATGTCCTAAACCGATTCCCGTCGATCATCATGAAGCACAATGACGGACGAAACCCTAAACGGTTCGTTAAGTTAACCACATTCCCGTCGAATTCTTATTATTGAACCCCGTATAGAATTTACATGCGTTTTAACTTCATTTGATGTCATTCATGCATTACATACCCCTATTACATGTTATATAACCTTAGGGTACGGTCATAACTCGATTACGAATCATAGTTCACATTATCGGATTTCGAGTTCTAAATTTAAATACGTTTTGTCAACGTTTAATTCGTAAAATCTTTCTTAAACATGTTGTTTAATTAATTTCTCTTCATGAATATTCATTATATAGTTGCCCCATAATTACCATGTAGAAAGTAGAGACATAAAATATCAACGTCGGAAATTTTTCCCCTGAAGGGCGCTGTAGCGCCAGCGTAGGCTTATTTCTGGCACTACCGCGCCGACCTGCAGAACACAGATCCCCTGTTCTGGCACTGTGGCGTCAGCTTGCAAGGCTTAGGCGGCGCTGCGGCGCCAACCCTGCTCTCCTGAATTTTTTTTCTAAGTTTTCAAATTCTAAGATTCCCGATCTTATAACGCAATCGTTATAACTCGAAATTGGCTCATTCCAAAGCCAATAGTTTACATATCTTACATTCTACGATTCCATCCAATCTGAATTCATTGGCAGAAAATTGATCGTTTCGTCTATTTTTACGTTTCCGTTAAACGTTCGTGAACGTTCGACGCTCGTTTCTTTGTTTTAAGTCGAAATTGGTTCGTTTTTGCTCATGAAAGTCTTATTTACCAAACTACATGTGTTGCAATCAAAAACCATCGTTTTCGTATCACACGGTGACTTTTGACCTATATTTCGGGAAATTTACGATTTCGACGATTATCGTCTAATCGCGTAACTTTCGCCAAATCTTCGTTCCTTGTTATTTTTACTTCAAACCAATTAGAATCAATCCAATAGTTGATTATTAATGATTCTAACCATTCTAAACATTTAGGTTTTCATGGTTTAACAAGTTCATCATTCACATTCTCATAAATTGAATAAGTTCTTCATTAGTTTCTTATTCACTTATTATTATTTCATCATGCATGGGTTGTTAGGGTTCTTAGTTTACTATTAAGTCATCCTTATAACTTCTTATTATTCATGCTTTCACCAATCACTTCTCTATCAATTATATTATGAAAGACAATTGATTTCACACAATTTTCTTATCTTTATACGTTTAGTGTTCTTGGTTGATTGAGTATGTATACCCAATGATCTTCTTGCTCCTTAGTTGATTGAGTTTCTTATCAAATGCAAGGCTAGCTTCTCTTTCTCTCTCTATATTGGTTTCAAGTTGAACAACCAACAAATGGCTAGTAAATGGGCTATATTTATAAAAATTACAAGACTTGGGGTAGTTTGGTCTTTAGAGCAACCCTCCTCAACCCCTCCTCTTGCCTATGTCTTTTTATGTGCTAGCATGTGCTAGCATATGCCACCCCACATGCCCCACAGGTCACCCCATGTGCCCTTGGGTTGCCTCATGGGTTTAACCCACCCGTTTACCCAATGGTTCGACCCACGATTTTAGTTATTAAATTAAATTTAAATTCAATGTATTTACTTCGCATAAATTCGTATTATACGTTGTATTAATTCTCGTATTCTCTTCGTATTATACTCGTACAATATCTCGTATTATACGCTTATTCATTCCGTATAATAATCATTTATTATTATACTTAAACAATTATTCTTTAGGTTTACTTTCCCTAACACTTAGAATTTTAAGTGCTTATGCTAAAACTTCGTGAGCCATAAGTGAAAGATTATTACATATTTCACCTCGTCTTGAAATCCTTTCATTACGCGTTTCTCGAAAATTCAATAATAATTCTCGAGCAGAAACGAATGAATAGTGATTTTCTCCCAAGATAACTTTTTTCGGCTAACTTAACTTTTCACGATATATTATCGTCAAATCTTTCGACAGAATGTCATTCCGACATTTCGAACTCTCAAACAAGCTTAGGGTCTCAAACCCTAACCCTTAAGGTCAAACCGTAACCCTTAGGGTTTGATATGTGAATAGTGCCTATTTCATCTTTTTCTCAAAAATATTTTGTTTTCGTCTTATAAACTCACATTAATTATTTCTAGCACGTAGCCAGAATACTAACCATTTTGGGCATCTCTAGGTCATATAACGACCTTCGATTAGCTTACTCAGTTTAATAAACAAATAATCAAATTTTATTCAATAAATCAAATAAAATTCATTTACATAAACGTTCAATTTTCTCGGGCGTTACAGAACAAGTCTTATTTTTATGTTCGTCGCGTCTAATTATTTGGAACGGACGTCCCTTACATTGACTCAGTTCTGTCGAACGAGTCTAATTTTTATGTTCGGCGCGTCCAGTTATTTGGAATGGATGTCCCTTATATTTACTCAGTTCTGCCGAACGAGTCTTCTTTTTATGTTCGGCACGTTCAGTTCTTCGGAACGGACGTCCCTTACATTGGTATTCAGTTCTTGAAATGAATACTGCTTGAATTTCCAGTTTTTTGACACAAAAGTTTTTATGTTTACTTACGTTCAGTTCCTTGGAACAAACATTTTTATTCAGTTCTTTGGAACAAAAATATTTAGTTCTTCGGAGCGAATATTTTCATCATTTGTTAAATTTAGTTCTCCAGGACCTCTATCTGATACCTCTCACGGGGGTCGGGAAAGATATATTCGATTGTGATAAGGTTGGTTATCTATATCTTCGGTTGTGATAAGGTTGGTTATCTATATCTTCGGTTGTGATAAGATTGGTTATTTATATCTTCGGTTGTGATTAGGTTGGTTCTCTATATCTTTGGTTGGTATAAGGTTGGTTCTCTATCTCTTCAGTTGTGATAAGGTTGGTTCTCTATATATTCGGTTGGTATAAGGTTGGTTCTCTATCTCTTCGGTTCTCTATAAACTAACCTTATCACAACCGAAGAAATAAAATAATATATAAGGTTGGTGTATTGTATTAGAACCCACTCTTATGTGCAATATACAAGAGTCCTTTTTAAGATTGGAATTCATTACAAGAATTCTTTCAGCAAATAAACTAAAAGGTATATTATGCTGTGAACTAATAATAACCTTAATTTTTTTTATCTAGAAACTATTTTTCTCAAGCGACTCAAAAAACAGCGTTTGGGGTTCAAATACAATACACCAAATATGATGCGGCGCGTTTAAAAATTTAAAGACTCCAAATGCTACTGCCTCAAATGTTAATAACTGAATAAAACCCTTAGATATGCTTAATCCACATTCCAAAAGAGAACTTGCCTCATGAAAGTACTTTTTTCAATTTCTTGCCTTTTTTCCACAAAAATGCATCACACAGCACATTCTTATCCAGAAATTGTTTTACATGGCTTATTTAATTTTAAGTTTCAATGTAATAGATGAGAAACCTGGCCCAAAGGAAGCTTGGATCCCATTTTAATGTATCAAGGTCGACATAATAAAAATAATTAAATGTAAGTTATAACTTCAACATAAATGAAAAAATAACAGATAATTGTAAGTTTAAATGTTTAAGAATGACAAATGACTAGGAACAGTTTCTTTCCATAGAGGGATTAGATAATTCTCCATCTACCGCATATGCTGGTCCATCTCATGCACATGTTACCCCGACCACCCTTACCTAGAATACCCACAAGAAAATCCACCCAATAGCGCCAACCTAGAATACCCAAAAGAAAATCCACCCAATAGCCCAAGTAAGAGGAAGTTTTTTCTAAAATATTAATAAAAATGTGGATGTGTTACTATTTTTCTAATGCTCTTACCTAGCCCTATACAAATAGGTCTTTGGGACTGACCTGATTCGAGCCAAGTCTTGACGGTTTCCCAAACCAGACTATGCCGGAGCCCTTTCCCAATTGTTGGGATGTAATTATTAAGACTCAAATTAGATGGTGGGCCAAAGTACACATGGAAGTATTTATCGTGCATAAGAATCTAATTTGGCAGTTGAGTATTTTGAGGAATCAAAGATTCCTAATTACATTTAATATTCCAACTTCTAAGTAAAGTGTCAGGATAGAATCCGACTTAATTTCTTTAAGGAAATTTAATCCAATCTCGTTAAGAAATCATACCTAATAAGGAATCCTATTTCTATACGGGGAAGAGCTTAGAGAAGGGGGTGTGCAATATAAATACAAGACTACACCCTAATTATCAGGTACAACATTATTCTCAGCACTATAGCATAAAGCCTCCATTGTTAAAACCTTATTCAGCCTGTACTTATTCTCACACCGGAGCAATCCCCCGGCGGAACAAGCCGTCAAGCTTCACGTGTGATTTCGTTTCTTTGTATGATTGGATGCGCTCTTCATGATTAAGGCGTGTGGACGAATCTTGGCGTTAACATTGGCTTTAGAAGAATGTCTTTTTAGTGCTACGTAATTCTCAATCACTTGGGTGTTCACGGTTGAAATCATGGTGAGTAGTAAGGCAAAAATAGTCCCTGCACGTGATTAGTCCAAGGCTGGCTCCCTCCATCAACCTCGGGGATCGGCCAATGACAAGCTAGGACCATCCATTTTGAAAAGGCTGGGGTGCCACGCCAAAGCTGTAGCTACGTAAAAGGACCAGTCAGCCGGTGTTCGGCGTGGGCTATTTTTGACAGCCAGTAAAGAGGCGTAATTCAATGATTGTGTCGAGGATGCTCCATCTCGAATACGTGCTCAAGACAATCAGAACTCGCGACGAGATGCCATGACGAAATGAGGTTAATCTTAGCCAAAAAGGCACACCAGAACGATGATGCCATGAAAGCTTTACTCTTTTAATGAAAGGAGATTGATGCACATATGTTACTTTTGATAGGCGGAGAGGATGGTGCTTCTATCCATAACCCAAGGCAGGAGGGTTCACCAGGGAACCAGTCTAGGACACATCTTCTGGACGATTCTCGATAGATCGAGATCAGGCACCGAAAGTCGCTCTCGGGAAATGAGCAGGCATATATCAAAGTAGTTCATAGGAGAGGAACAGGCCCCGAGGCCATTCATAGGAGAGGAGCAGGCACCGAAGCCGCTCCCAGAAAGCAAGTTCAGAAGTTAGAGGGAGGTATAAACGGAGAAGATGGGAGGCTTATCCAAACCAAAGAAATCGGATAGGCGAAGGTCGTCCCCACGAAGAAGCGAAACTGAAGTGTTAACCCGAAGATTGGCAGAGTTGGAACAGAGGTTTGCAGGTTCCAATCTGGAGGGGACCTCAGTCAATTCATCATCACCAATTTCTCTAGAGATAGATTGAGAACGGGCCGATCCGAATAAAAAGGCCCCATATATGGAGAGTTATGATGGGTCCGGAGACCCCTATGAACACAATCAGGCTTATGACCGACTGATGAAATATTATGTTTACTCTGATGCTGCCAAGTGTCAGATGTTCATTACGACTTTGAAAAAGGATGCTTGACAGTGGATGACGTCGTTAACTTTGAATTCAATCTCGTCGTATAAAGAACTCTGCAATAAGTTCCACATCCGATTCATAAGCAATAAGAGAAGATGAAAGTCGATCGGGTCCTTGGCTCAGATAAAGAAATATTCAAACGAAACCTTGAGTCAATATATGAAAATGTTTAAGGAGGCGATTAGACAAGTTATAGATCTGAATGGTTCTCATGCCCTCAGATACTTTCAAATGGGTCTGGACGTTGTAAATTCAAAGAAGTTGGTGAAGTATTTGATGTAAAATCACCCAAAGGATTTGGCCGAAGCGTTTGACAGGGTCGAAGGCTTTATAACAGTGGAAGAGGAAATGAGCAATCTGAAGCCAATCACAATAGAGAAGTCGAAAGATCAGGACAGGAATAACTATTCCAAAAGCGACAATAATAACAGATCGAACGGACAGAAGGAGAAGAAGTATAACAATAATAATAGGGGTTCGGGAGGAGGTCGTCCACCTTTCCCGAACCAGAGGGTCAACAAGATCTATACTTCTCTCAACACTGATTAGGCCATCATTCTGTAAAAGATGAAGGATAAACCTTACTTTGAACAGGCCAAAAACAACACAAAATCAAGCAGAGGAAATCAGAACAAGTACTATGATTATCATGGGACAATTGACATTCTACTAAAGCTTGTTGGAGTTTGAAAGAGTTAATTGAGAAGAACGTCCAGAGCGGTGAATTGGTTCACTGTTGCAGGACTTGATGCTTCGGGAGCGCAGCAAGCGAACACTGCCCCAGTACAAAAACCTATCACCCAACCCCAACAATAGGGTCGACCCAGGCAGCACAACGGGTGATGGATGTGATCACGGACGGGTTGGTCAAAAAGGTTACGGGGAAGAAGAGGTGTGGATTGTTATACGTTGTGCTCACTGTGTCTAATCAGCCTATTAGGCGAGAACGACAATATTCGGGCACAGTCATATCTTTTGCAGATGAAGACTACCCTTAGAAGCCGATCGAGCCGCATAAAAGAGCACTGGTTATTACTGCATAGGTGGGTTCAGTGGATATAAAGAGAAAAATGATTGACAACGGCTCATCGGTGTATATATTATATGCCCACTCATATCAGAGAACGAACTTAGAAGGTAGAAAAATGGAAATTGGGTAGGAGCTTCCCTGTAAGACCCTGAATTTTATGAAATAGAAGTATTCAATTTTCTTATAATTATTATTATATTCAGTAAATGGTTAAATTGAATAAATGCTATAGTTATGGGTGATTTGTGCAAAATTTTCAAAGTAAGCAAGTTGTCATAAAATATTTGAGGAATATTCATTTGGTCGGGGAATATTTTTTTTGTCGGAGTATATTCGTACGATGTCGCAGTCATTGGTGGGCCCTATAACAGAAAACTGTCAGATATAGAAAGCGACAGAAGTAACATTTTTATAAAAATAATGGCAAAACTTTTACCGTTAAACTGTTGAAATACCCGGTGATAAAAATATAGTAATACACGTTGTTGTACAGTAGCACACGGTATTGTACAGTATTTTTAATTAATGATTCTTACGTAAGAAGTCACTCATTCAATAATTGTTGCAGTAATTACTGTTCAATATCTTATATTATTGATTCAATAATTGCTACATTGATAATTGCATAATATTTTATATTATTGATTCAATAATTGCTACAATGATAATTGCATAATATTTTATATTATTGATTCAATAATTGGTACAGTAACCACTGCACAATATTTTACATTATTAAATTAATAATTGTCACACATATTATTGAAATGATATTATTAGATAACATTATTGACAATGTCTAGAAAGTTCTGTCGAGAAAAGGGGTTAGGTTATATAATTGCGCGTCAATGAGAAGAAATTCTTATCGGAAAGCCCCCTCTTTCCTGAGAAGTGGGAACGACCTGGTTGTCAATATTGTAATTCTATATTATTAATTGTGAATAATAATTGATGAGTATAATAAAAATTATTGATAAATATGATAAGTAAATATTTATTTAATTTTGATATAAATGGAGGAATTTTTAGTATGAGACATTTGTTGAAAATTAACATTTTATCTTTTCTGATAAAATTAATTAATTAAAATATATTATTATAATATTACATTATAATAGTATAATGTGATAGTATAATAGTATAATTTTATAATTTGAATGGTAATATTATTATAATAAATTTATGGTATAAAAATAAAATGAGGTGGAAGAGAGAAAATGAAATTGAAATTCTTTTTAATAATTATAAATATTTTAATATATATATATATATATATATATATATATATATATAAACATGTGGTTGGTGTCCTTTTTGGTGTCATCATGGGTGTACTGAAGCTTTTTTCAAAGATGGAGTGTTGCTGGAAAAAAAATCATCCGTATGTTCATTTGTCAACCTTGGTGTTTTAGCATTTTCCTATAAATAGGGTGCTTAGTTAGAAATGAAAATCACACCAGAATCAGAAAATTCTCTCTCTATATTATTGAGCATATTTATTGTGACTATAAGAATATTTTGAGTGTTGATAACAGTGCAAGATTTCCTCAACATAATCTCTGTTATTCCAATTAGAACTACTTTCCTATTAAGGTAAAGGATATTATTTTTCTCGTAAAGGATGTTGTTATCGTTCAATATTCGTAAGGAATATTATTTTCTTCCATACTCTATAGTATGTAGGTAATAATATTTTGTTTCATATTCTTAAATTTAAACTTACTATGGTAAGTATTGCTTCTATAATTCCTGAAATGATCAGAAATTACTTGAGTTTTGCGCTTCATCTAATATCATTTCACCGGAATATTAGTCTGAACTTTTTTATGAAATTTTTACCTTTTCATGTCGGGATACTATTCATACGTACGATACTATTCATACATACGGTACTATTCATGACAAAAATTGGTTTCTTTTTCTGTCCAAATTATTTTTGATACGTGAATATTATTCTTGAATTTTACTCCACAATTGGTTATCATGTTGGCAATTTGAACATTCTTGAACTTGGATAAATTAAATTGCAAATTTCTAATACTTATCCTTGATCATATTGTTCTTTTTATTTCTATTAATCATATATAACATTTTTATAATCATGGTGATGAAAGTTATCTTTGACTTGAGTGCAAAGATGAGTATATTATTGGTATTATCATGACTATGGGTTCTCTTCGGCCAGGGGTGCAAAGATGAATTGTGGATTGGTATGATCATGATCATTGATTTTAAAATTGAATATCTTTAGCTTAAATGCAAAGGTGAATTTGTGACACCCCCAAATCCGGGTACTTCGTTTCCACATGATTTGGTGTTCACTTTCTAACTATAACAAACATCTACCCAATATATCTTAAAATAAATTACAACCTTTATTCAACTATTAATAAAATCTCCCTTAAAATAAGGGTTACAACCTTCTCCATATCAATCCCAGGGTTACTCTAACCTTGAAATGAATACAATAAAGTGCGGAAATAAAACATAACATTCAATTATTACAATCATTCTCAATTAAATAAAAACAAGTCTTCACTTGCTTTGCTTTCCCTTGCCCTTACTCGTAGACGGAGCATCAGCGTTATCAACCTTAACTGAAATTGTTATTTAATGCAAGAGTGAGCAAACCACAGCTCACTAGAGTTTAACAATAATATATACATGAAAGGAATTCTTAAAAAAGAATCTGAATAACTTAGCTTACTTCAACAATAAAGAATTGAATAATAATTCTCTATCAACATTAAAATTCGAATATAGAATTTATCTGAGTGTCATAAGACCTTTGAACTCTTGTCCTAGGTTATAAATATTTCTATTTAAACCTTTAACAGTCAATAAGACTATGGACCTTAACTCGTACTTAGGGGGATCAGCCCTTCGTACCATGTATTGTGCACAAACATCTTAACGCTATGCGTAGTAACCTCCCCTAGTAAATAGGGTTGTTCAACTCAGTAATTTGAATTCAAGTCCGCACCAAAAAAAGTTTGGTTTGGATAAGCTTACAAGGGTAATTTAGAATTCACGTTCATCAACTAAGGATTAGTTGAATCGACTTCCAATAATTCATAAATAAAGAATTATGAATTAACATATGCTTTAGAATCAACTTAAAGCATTTAAAATAATAACTGGATCTTACTTGAACAATAAGTTAAGATCATTTTAATTAAATAAACAATTGTCTAATACAGAAATAGAAAAGGACATTCTTAACAAGAATATATGAACACAAGAAATTATACAAGATTAGGGTTTAGAAAACTTGCATAAAATTAACGAGTTTAAGGTTTAGAAGACTTGCCTCAAGCGCAAGCTACTTAACACAATTCACGTACTTTAATACTTCCTACACATATATATTCAATCACAATAACCTAAATTAGTTAACACGTAACTAATTCACATAAGTGGTTAACCCTCATGGTTAACTCACTCTAATAATAATAATCAACTATCACATAGTTAATTAAATCAATTATGTATTTAACTAAATTATAATTAAACAATTATAATTCAAACACTTAATCAAATTATAATTATAAACAAATTATAATAATTATAATCAATTAAACCACATCATGCATTTAATTACACAAATTATAATTAATCATGAAATTATCAATTTATAATCCATAATTAAACATGCATTTATTAAATTATAATTACATAAATTATAATTTAAATTAACATCTAATTGATTAAAATAAACCAACTTCTATACATTATAATTTCACAAAAATTAAAATTTAAATTAAACATTTACTCTTAATTATAATTAATAAATTATAATTAAGTAACTTATTGTACAATTAAACAATTATAGTTTATAATTTAAATACCATATTAGTTTTTTCAAAACTTTCTTTTTCTCGAATTATGAAATTATCAACTTCATGTTAACACATGTTATAGCAGCTAGATACATGCTCATTATCTTAGCAATAATGTAATGGAAACATAACAACACACTGCACACTTGACTAAAACTCACTGCCACTGCACTGTGCACGGCGCAGCTGCGCAGCCACAGGCCTTGGCACCGGCGCAGCTGCGCAGGGTAAGGATCTGGGAAGGACAAGCAGCGCAGCTGCGCAGCAACTCGGCCAGACGCAGACAGCCACGTTACTCTGCTTCACCGATTAACCCATACAAGCCAACAAATGGATATTTACAGTAACTTAAACATTGTAAATCATACCTATGCAATTATACATATATATAACATGCTTCCACAACACAAAACCATTTAAACAATGATAATCACAAGTTTTAAAAATCCAATTTGGCCATTTTCATGAAAACTCATATATTTTCCAAAATAAGTCACTGTAATCAAATTCTTCAGCAATTCAACTTATAACACATGCTTTATTCTCATGATTCAGGGTAGTATCATAGAAAATTTTTAAACAACATACTAACATATACCAATTTCTCAATGTAAAATCACCCATAATATATAAACTCATGAAATTTCATATGAACTCATATAAACATGAATTTTCTGTTAAAATATATTTCTACAGTAATTTAATTTCTGAAAATCATTGATAACCATATAATTCACCATGAACAACACCACCTATATATATATATATACCATCCATGTTTATGCTATTACATGAAAACTCAGTTTTCACAGAGAATAAAACATGAAACTTAAATCGAGTTTTGAAAATATGAAAGTAGAGATTATGGATTACCTTTCGGTGATAGGAGAAGAAAACAAAGATTCACTCTAGCCTTCACAAGCTTCTTCTTCCTTCTCTTCTTCTCCAACTCTTCTCTGCTTTCTCTTTTTCCTCTGCTCTTTTTTTTCTTCTTTGCTCTTAGTTTAGACTTAGGATTAATCTAACGTAGTATAGAACTAACGTAATATAATATAATACGCGTACTAACTAATACTAATTAGCCTAATTAATTTAGCAGTTACATAAGTTTTAAAATTCAAAAAGCTTTAAGGCTTTGTTTGGCCAAAATAACATTATTTTAAAAAAAATAGGTTATTATTACTAAGGCCATGTTTGGTAGAATAGATTTAAAACAAATGCAAAGCCTTGTTTGGTAAAAATCATTTAAAATCCTTTTTCTTTTATTTTAATAAATTATTTAATACATACTTTAATGTCACATTTTAATTAATTAAATATCAATCATCTAATTTAATCAATTAAAATCTAACATCAATTAATCACATAAAATTGCCACATAATTATAATTACTTGCTAACTATAATCCATGTAACACTTCATCACATAATTCATCTAATTCAATTATCTCAATTAAATTAGAACTATAGTATAACATTAATATTAATTAAATAAATATTACACATTCATTTAATTAGTATATAACACTTAATTAAATCACTCCATAAATCACATAATTTATTTATTTAACTCAATAAATAAATCACATAAAATATTTATTTATCTCAATAAATATTAAAATTAATTATAAAATCTCAATCGTTACAATCTTCCCTCCTTAAAAGGATTCTGTCCCCAGAATCACAAAAAAAAAAAATCTCGTCTATTACATTCTTCCCTCCTTAAAAGGATTCTGTCCCTAGAATCAGTATATAAGGGGTGACACATAACTAAGCAAATAAATGCGGGTAAGACTTCATCATAACATCTTCGAGTTCCCACGTAGCTTCTTCAGCACTGTGGTTCCTCCAGATTACCTTAACAGAAGGTATCACTTTATTCCTAAGTACTTGTTCCTTTCTATCAACTATTTGAACAGGCACTTCTTCATATGATAAGTCTTTATCAAATAGCAAAGGTTCATATTCTATTACATGTTTATAATCGTGCTTGTAAGGTCTTAATACAGAAATATGAAAGACATTATGTATATTCTCGAGCTCCGGAGGTAATGCAATCTCGTAAGCAACCTCGCCCACCTTTCGTAGTACCTCAAAAGGTCCAATGAATCGGGGACTCAGCTTCCCCTTCTTACCGAATCGAATTTTCCCCTTCCAGGGAGATACTTTCAGGAACACGAAACTTCCTGGTAAGAATTCTCGGTTCTGTCGATGTAAATCGGCATACTTCTTCTGTCTGTCTTGAGCAGCAACTAATCTCGTTCTGATCAGCTTTACAATTTTGGCGGTTTGTTGTACCAATTCTGGTCCCAACAATTGACGTTCACCGACTTCATCCCAGCACAAAAGAGTTCTGCATTTTCTACCGTATAACGCTTCGTAAGGCGACATGCCAATACTTGCATGATGACTATTGTTGTAGGTGAACTCCACCAATGGTAGATGATCCTCCCAGCTTCCTTTAAAGTCCATCACACAAGCTCTCAGCATATCCTCAAGTGTTTGAATCGTTCTTTCGCTCTGGCCATCGGTCTGAGGATGATACGCTGTACTCATTCGCAATTGCGTTCCCATACATTCTTGCAATCGCTTCCAGAAATTAGACGTAAAACGTGGATCTCTGTCGGACACAATCGACACCGGAACACCATGTCGAGAAATAATTTCCTTCACGTAGAGTTTCGCTAGTTTATCCAGGTTGTACTTGACCCTGATCGGCAGAAAGTGGGCTGACTTTGTCAGTCGATCCACTATAACCCGTATTGCATCATATCCCTTATGAGTCGTTGGAAGTCCTACCACAAAATCCATCGTGATGTGCTCCCACTTCCACTCTGGAATTTCTAACGGTTGCAGCAAACCACTTGGTCTCTGGTGTTCTGCTTTGACTTTCTGACATGTTAAGCATTTCGCAACTCATTCAGCCACGTCCCTCTTCATATTCGGCCACCAGAAATGATGCCTGAGATCCTGGTACATCTTCGTACTCCCAGGGTGAATAGAATATCTAGAACTATGAGCTTCGCTCAAAATTTCCTCTTTGACCTCTGGTACTGGCGGTACCCAGATTCTACCTTCAAATCGTAACAGCCCTTCATTATCGACCTTGAACTTGAACTCTTCGCCATCAATTAACCTCGTCCGAATCTTTTCACATTCTTCATCATGAAGTTGTGCTTCTTTCACTTTGTCTATTAAAGTAGAACCAATGGTTTCTTAAAACAACATCTTATTCGATTCTTTGGGAACTTCACTTCCAACTCCAATCTAGCCATCTGTTCTATTAACCGATCCTGATCAGTTAATACGTTCAGTTTCTCCCGACCTTTTCTGCTCAATGCGTCGGCAACAACATTAGCTTTACCCGGATGGTAAAGTATCTCGCAATCATAGTCTTTAATCAGTTCCAACCATCTTCTTTGGCGTATGTTCAAATCCTTCTGGATAAATATATACTTCAGACTCTTGTGATCTGTGTATATTTCACACTTCTCTCCATATAAGTAGTGCCTCCAAATCTTTAGGGCAAACACTACTACCGCCAATTCTAGATCATAGGTCGGATACCCCTTCTCGTAATCCTTCAGCTGACGTGACGCATATGCAATGACTTTGCCGCTCTGCATCAATACACAGCCTAATCCTTTATGTGAGGCATCGCTATATACTACGAAATTCCCCGAACTATCCGGTAAAGACAATACAGGCGCAGTACTCAACCTCTTCTTCAGCTCTTGAAAACTCTCCTCACACTTCTCCGTCCAAACAAACTTAACTATTTTACGAGTCAAATTCGTCAACGGAGTTACGATTCTAGAAAAGTCTTGAATAAATCTTCGGTAATAACCAGCCAATCCTAAGAAACTTCTCACTTCAGACGGCGTCTTCGGCTGTTCCCAACTAATTACGGCCTCAACTTTCGACGGATCCACCGAAATACAATCCTTGTCGATCACGTGGCCAAGAAATTGCACACGTTCCAACCAGAATTCGCATTTTGAGAATTTAGCGTAAAGCTTTTCTCGTCTCAGTGCTTCTAAGGTTAGTCGTAAGTGTTCGGCATGCTCCTCCTCAGTCTTGGAATAAACCAGGATGTCATCTATGAACACTACCACGAACTTGTCCAAAAATGGCTTGAACACCCTGTTTATTAAGTCCATAAATGCAGCTGGGGCATTCGTGAGAACAAATGACATCACCAAGAACTCGTAATGACCATACCGAGTTCTAAAAGCCGTTTTCGGTATATCTTCCTTCCTCACCTTCAATTGATGATACCCGCTTCTCAAATCAATTTTCGAGAAGTATTTCGCACCCTTCAGTTGATCAAACAAGTCATCGATCCTAGGTAAAGGATACCTATTCTTGATCGTAACTTTATTCAACTCTCTATAATCAATGCAAAGACGCATCGACCCATCCTTTTTCTTTACGAATAAGACAGGCGCTCCCCACGGCGAAACACTCGGTTGAATATACTTCTTGTCTAGCAGTTCTTGCAGTTGAATCATCAGTTCCTTCATCTCCACTGGAGCCATTCGGTACGGAGCCTTCGAAATCGGAGCAGTTCCCGGCGCTAGATCGATCACGAACTCTGTCTCCCTATCTGGCGAAAGTCCTGGCAAATCGCTTGGAAAAACGTCCACAAACTCCTTAACTACCGATATCTCCTCCACCCTCGGGCTTTCCTTACGCGAATCTACTATGTAGGCTAGATATCCTACACAGCCTTGCGTCAGAAGTTTCTTGCCTTGCATAACCGTCAGACAACTTACTTGCCTAGGCGATTTGCTACCATAGAACACCAACTTCGACGGAGTCGTAAGGTTTACCGACTTCTTCTGACAGTCGATTATCGCCCCATGGTTGAACAACCAATCCATACCTAGTATGACATCGAATTCCCCAAGTTTTATCGGAATCAAATCTACTCTAAGCTCCTGACCCTTAATGTCCAATCTACAGTTCTTATAAACGCTCCTAACAGGAATAACCTCCCTATTTGCAATCTCTATGTTCAAAGGGTAAATTAACTCCTCTACAGGTAAGTCTAGGGTTCTAGCAAAATCATCAGATATGAATGAGCAAGTAGCACCCGAATCAAATAATACATATGCATTTATACTATTGACCGAAATAATACCTGACACCACATCTTTTGATTGCACAGCATCCTGCACCGTCATATCGAATGTCCGTGCAGTGGGTCGAACAGCTTGCAATGGTGCAGCGATAGTAACGGTACTGCCGCTTCCATTCCCTCCGCTCCCTGTTGACCCTGCCGTCAGCTTTTTCGGGCAGTTGCGAGCCATGTGATCTTTGGATCCACATGTAAAGCAAGCTCCTTTCTTCGGTTTTGGGCAATTAGGTGCGATGTGGCCTTCCTGACCACAGTTGAAGCACACCCGCTTCCCCTTCATGCACACGCCAGTGTGATTCTTACCGCATGTAGCACATGCTTCGAACTTCCTCTTCTGCTGGCTTCCTTGCTGACTCCCAGCAGAGGTATTATCAAACCACTTCCTCTTCTGGTTCACAGTGCTGCTACCCCCAGACTTGGTTTCTACCTCATTCTTCTTCTTCTTATCTTGGTTGAACTTCGTCACCGCTTCGCTTCCTCCCTCAGCAAGTATGGCCTTCTCCAGCACCGCTGCAAAGGTATTCAGCTGGAACATGGAAACCTTGCTGTAGAGCCAAGGCTTTAGTCCCCGCTCAAACCTTCTCGCTTTCCTAGCGTCAGTGCTGACCTGGTATGTAGCGAACCTGGCCAACTCGTTAAACTTAGCGGCATACTCAAACACCGTCATCCCTCATTGCTTAAGTTCTAGGAACTGGACCTCCATCTGGTCCTGCGAACTCACTGGAAAATACATCTCGTAGAACATTTCCTTGAAACGTTCCCACGTGATGACTCCCTCTCCCTCTCGAGTCTTGTTAGCCTGCCACCAAAAACTAGCATCCGACTTCAACATGAAAGCCGTGAACATTGTCTTTTGGTCTTCTCCTACCCTAGCCATGTCAAATACCTTCTCTATTTCCATAACCCATGTCTGAGCTTTGATAGGGTTAGTGTAAGAACCCGGATTGTCAGATATTATTAAATAAGGATTTAATAAATAAAATTCTTAAACCATGAGATGGGTTCGAATAAAAAGATATATATGTGATATGAGGTATGTGGTATTATATTACATAGGGTAATATGGACTATGTAATATGTGTTTTTGTGATTAATGAATATATTATTAATATATATTTTTTATTTATTTT
The DNA here is from genome assembly GCA_020205555.1 of Panax stipuleanatus. NCBI lineage: Eukaryota > Viridiplantae > Streptophyta > Magnoliopsida > Apiales > Araliaceae > Panax > Panax stipuleanatus. The sequence goes on from CM035124.1 coordinate 68,074,955, forward strand.
AGAGACGATTCAATTGAGGTAAAGGAAGTGGATAAATTCCTATCGATATTAAATAATTTATAGAATTATTTTATCATAGTAAGTTGGTGACATTAAATATCCTTAATGTATAATCACCATATTCTTGTGTATGTGTACTAATAACTCGTATGTTTATAATATAGGTTATTAATAGCACTTAAGCTATCCGTGAATAGGTTTGGATAGTGAAGCATGAGTTAGTTAAGGAATTAACTAATAAGAATAAATATTGGTTAATTTAAGCTGAGAGTTATATTATGGAATAATATAATGTGAATATTGAACCTTAATTAACTAAGGTAATATGGTACAAGGTTTAATTTACTTAAGTAAAGGAGTGAATTAATATATATGTTGAATATATGATTATTATTAGTACCTTCTATATACTACTTAGAATGGTAATATGTGAGAAAGTCTAATGTGCGAATAACATTAAATATATATATACGTTATTAAAGGGAGATGGAAATCATTATATGATTAAATGAAGAAATTGTTTTGGGAACAATTTATAGAAAAGAAAGAGAAATAATTATTATAAAGGATATTAAAATAAATTCTAATATTGAATTATTTTAATAAAGGAGGAAATATTATTTTTGAATAATAATATTACCCTATATGTTTTTGGGTATGATGTAATAAGTGTGATTAATTAATATGGTAAATACATTAAAACATATTTGCTATATATAAATAAATTGATGGAAATAAATTATTATAATAGAAAATAAACTTATTACCTATTTTCTATATAAAATGTATGTACATGTGCCATACATGTAATTATTTTAGTAGATATTATATTAAGAATAATATCTTGAGACAATAAGTAAATTATTTTCTAACAATGAATATCTTTATTTGGAGAAAACATAATATTTTATGTTATGGCAAAATACATAATTCCTAATGTATTTTCAAGAAAGTTTATTAATGAAAGAAAACTAAGTTATTTCAATATATTAAATAACTTAAGTTATTATTTTATCGTAGATTTTATAATAATTAATAGAGTAAATATTAATTATTCTAGTGTAAAGGTTATACATATAATTGTTCAAGGTAGCTAAATAATTTAGCATTAAAGTGCATGTGTCACACAAACCTTATATTAAAAGAATATTAAAGTGTGATGGGAGTGATAATAAGCTTAAGGTAAGCTTGTGAGATATGCCTAGTGTGGCAAAGTGGTGGAATAAACATTCATTAAATAAATTAATGAATGAATAATTAATGGAATTAATTATTATTATTATGTGAATAAATTCCTATGTGCAATGATGTGTAATTATAAGTTATATAGTAGCTACATCTATATAATATGGAATGAAGTGTGACACTTCAAGAAAACTATATAATATAGGAAACTATATGATTAAGTGTAATAATAAAGTTACAATAATGGGGTGTGACACTACTCAATTAAAATATATTCGGTATTGTCAAATGTACATGGATTATGTGATTGGGTGTATGTGTGACCCTATCATATCATATGGTAATAACATTAAGTTATTAGATATAAGCTTGCAAGTTAGTCCATGTGAGAACAATAATGGTCAATTAAGTGGTTAGGGTACATGAATAGTGGTAGTTGGTGGGAGTTAGCCACCAACTTCCCTTTTGCCCTTTGGGTAATAACCATAGGAGAATAATAGCTTGATAATGAATAGATGCAATACATTGGTGTGTAGAGTTTGTTAATTCAATTACTACATTGTTGCTAAGAAAGCATATAATAAGAAATGTAATTACACCATGAGCATGTTATAAGGTGTAATGATGAGGAAGGACCATGAATAGTAGTAGTTGGTGGAGTTAGCCACCAACTCCTCTTTGACCATTGGGTATTACCCATAGGAGGGTAATAGATTGTTTATAATAGAGAACATGTAATGTAATGGTATTACTTTATGAACATATTATAAGATGTAACATTGAGTATAATATTATTTTAGGAGATTATATTATTATAAGCTTGTGGACTATTAAGTACTAAGTTCACATAATTATGCCTTGTGTGACATAAATAATGAAGTTAAATCAAGGGGATTTAATTGGAAGTATTAGAAGAAAATTAATGGTTGATATTAATTATCATTATAATATTTGAGTATATTTGTGATAATACCCAATAGAATTATATCCGGTAAGATGAGATATATATGGATGATATATGATACATTGTAATTAGAGATTTTATTTACAATTCATTCATAACCTAAGCTATATGTATGAATGTGTATATATGTATATATTATAACCTATGCGTTTATAAAATGAAATGTGATATAGCCTTGGTAAGTGGTGGACTATATAACATTAGTATGAGGTAATTGTAAGCAAGTTGCTGAGATTTAGTGGCATTGTCCCATATTAAGTGCCCACTTTCTCTTCCTTTTCTCTTTCACGTGAATGGCTAAGGCTAGCCTATCTCCTTCATCTCTCAACTTCCTAGCTAGCAATGAGTGTGATGATTGTGAGGGGTGTGGGATTGATGATGGATTTCACCAACTCCTTACTAACCTCTTGTTAACCTCCATGTCTTTGATCAACCCATTGGTTTGATTCAATGTGCAAGAGCCAAATTTGGTCCATAAATTCTCTATAAATTGAAGCTTCATATTCACAAATTGAAGTTGCTAAATAATTGCTAAGTTGATATAGAGAATATGGTGATGAGAGTTATGTGAGAAAACTGATTTGGGAAGCAAGCTTAGTAATTCAAGGCTCCAAGAGGTATAACTCTAACTTTGAATTTTTAGTCTTGAATTTTATAAATTCATAAGAGATTTCATGAATTAGTGGAGAATTGATATGTAAGATGATGTTAACATGTTAAGTAGAGTCTAAATATATGTTATAAATACAATATGATGGCTTTCAAGCTTGTTACATGAAGTAAGAAAAGGATTAGCTGAAGCTCTGTTTTAGCAGTAAAGTTTCTGGTCTGGAAACGGGGACACGCGGCCGCGCGTCTCCCTAGTACAAATGGGGCGCGGCCGCGCCCTCTGCAGAAACTCTTGGTGATTTTGTGTTTTCTGGTTGGTTAAGCATACTAGTTAGGCTCTAATAATTTCATAAAGGGGTCTGACATGTGTACTAAGGTTGTCATGCACATAGTGAGTTGTATTAGTTGGTTTAACATAATTTTCTAAAAGAAAACGTAAAGTTTTGAAAATGAGACTTGACGAATTTTGTGTTCTTTGAGTCGGACTTTTGAGACATGTGTAAGTGTCTTGGTTATGTGTATCAATGGGTATGAAGGTAGTTGTTGATTAATTACCTTGGCTAATAGTAAACAATTATACCTTGTTGTAGTGGAGTTTTTAATGAAAACTTAAGGTTTTATAAATGAATTTTGGCGTATTTAAGTCATGTTTATATTCTGACTTTTTAAGCATGATTATATGGTTTAGATATGCATGATATGTGAGTCGGAGGTATTGAGCATACACTAGAACACATTGTTTAAATTAAAAATGATTTCAAAAGACAAACTTAGAGTTTTTGGACATATATATAGGATGTCCACGTTCTGACCATTGAGCATGTATAGATGACTTATATATGTGTTCTAATACATGAGAATCATGACTACAAGGTACTTTGCATATACTTAGTTACCTTTGTTGACTTAAAGCGATTTTTATGAAAAGTTTAGAATGTGTAAGATGATAGCATCAAACACGGAGTGAGTTATATTATGATCATACGAGCATGTATATTAGGATTCATTATGCCTATAGACATGTTGACATAAGCATCATGTGATGAAACATGGATTTCACCTATGCACGCATATTCGAGAAAATGAATTTCAAAAGCATAGACTATGTGATTAAGTATACATGTGTAGTATAAGCACGAGCATGCCTACTTAGTGTGGTTAAGCCTTGTTATGTGATAACATGACTTTAGTAGTTGAGCTTTATTGATTTAAGTAATTCAACGTAGAGCTACGCTATTCAAAGCTAAATAGTTTGAATATGAAAACCTACTTAATGTGTGTGTATAATATATATCAGAATGCATGATATGTTAGGACCAAACTAAGTTTATGAAATCTAAGTTCTGGTTCTGGCAGGGAGTCGCGCGGCCGCGCCACTCCCAAACTTAATTGCCGCGCGGCCGCGCCGTGTTGCAGAGCTGCCAAGAACAGTTTGTTAACTGTCTGGTCCTAAGTTATTTTCCTTAAGGACCCTAAGGACCGAAATAGAATGGTTTCTATAGAATAAGTATGAAGGTATGATGTTGTAACATCGCGGTTATCCTAAGATAGAGTGAAACGAAACCAAGATTAGAAAACGATATACGAATTGTTATTCTATTAAGAGCATATGAAATGTATGACAGATGGATGTAAATCCATGATTATATAACTGTGTAGGAATACACGAAGTGCAGATAGCTTTAAGCAGTTAAGTCGTAGTTGTTAAACTACGAATCAGGCAAGTCTTTCAGTTCCTATTTGATATATGAATTCAATAACTGTTAGTTGAATTATATTATGCTGTGATAATGTGAACTTATATATGAATTGTATATGAGATATAAATGAGATTGAAAGTTGATCTTTGATGATATACTTGTTATGTGAAAAGTAACATGCGTAGTAAATATAAATTATTTATAAATGCATGAACTGAGTATAATGTTGTATGCTATGTGATGCATGAAAACTGTTAGAATTGCTGAGCTGTCGAGCTCACTCTTGCAAATAACCACTTTTGCAGGTTAAGGACTTACGATAAAGACTTCGTGCTTCTTGATTGATAAAGATAGATAGTATCGAATTGAAGAAGTACTATTTAGATTATTGCTTGAACCCTGTTTAGATTCTAGAAGTATTACTTGATAGTTGTTTACACTGTTTAATACAGGTTGTGTTGTAAAGATGTATTAGTTAATACATAGAGGATATCAAGTCGAGTTATAAACGTTATATGATAACTCAAATATAATGAATCATATTTTATAATTGATTCAAGGGTTGTAATTGATTCAAGTTATGAAATCAATAAAAGATTTTATTCAAGGAGGATTGAAAAAGTTTAAATTATTCCGCATTTTAGTAACATCGAACATGATGTAAAGATGAGATCTTGGATATAAATAGAATTTATATTATAAATTGTAATAAGTAAAGATGTATTCTTTTAGTAATGAATAAAAGATATAATAGTTTGGCGTTAGTAGTATCGTGACTGCACCGAATCCGAGGTTTCGAAGGAACGTGGATTTGGGGGCGTCACAGGTTGGTATCAAAGCTGTAGGTTATAAACCTTAGGTAAGTGTACCTTAGACTATAACCTGAGAGAGTGAAAGATAAGATTAAAATATATCTAAATGAAGATTCAAAGAAAAATCTCGAAATATCTAGAGAACGAGAATCAGGAGTTTCCTAACTCCGGTAATGAAAATGTTAAGACGATGTCTATAATATGAATATGACAAAGATAATGAGAATGAACTCAGATGGAGTTTGGTTGATAATAGGGAAAGAACCCTAAGGTATAGTGATGATCACGACGTGATCAGATTGAACTGTGAAATGATAGATAGTCTGTAATGACTAAGTATGTATAGCTTGATGCTATAAGAGAATGTACTATGATAAAGTACGAGATGAACTTATGAAGAGTTGTATGTGATGAAACGTAGAAAGCTCGTAATGAGCAAGTGATAGAGTAAGATATGGTTAAGTGTTGGAATTCCATTGAGGACTCATGTGATGGCTTAGTTGTACAAACTTTTGTATGGGCAGAAGTTTTGTGCTTGCACTGAGTGTGTCACATTGATAATCGTTGGAATGTTAGTGTCGCGGTATCATTATACATATGGCGGAAAGGTGATTCTTTTCTCATATTTATTTTGATAGATAGAGATTTCTAAGATATAATTAGATAATATTAAGTTTAGGTGCGAGTTCTTAAAACTCATGCCTATGACAAGTTCATGACTCATAATCGTATGATGGGACCCCTCAGCGAATGGACGATTTTGGTCTGACTAGGATAAGTTCCTCAACCCATATGATTGTGGTAAGTTCCTGAACTTCCATGGTGTGGTAAGTTGGTGAACTGTACTGAAAATAGATATATTATATAAGAGTTTTGGAATAGTAAGCATTGATGGTGGTAAGAGATTGAAGCGATGGAGAAATTGGATTTTCCTAAATCCTCTAGCTACGCTAGATTTTCAATAATTATTGACTTCGTGCTAGTGTTTGCACTTCGATTTTCTTGAGAAAACATTGGGTCAGGTAACTGAACTAATGAGTTTTAAAAAAAAAACAACACCGTTATTCGTATGTCTACGCTATTTGTTTCGGCTAAGACAAAAATGATTTGACAATCTTTCAAAATGTATTTTGACCATATGCATCATTTGATATGATGTAGAATGGTAAACGATGGAGTCATCAATGCAATCGAACCTAGTGTTGGTTGTGATCGAAAGATCGTCAGCCCACTATGGTATGTTGTAATATGACAAAGTCATAAAATGGCGGAATCCTCAACGTACTACTAATCTAGTATGGTATCATGACGTCATAAAAGAATTTTTGGTTTTCTTGTAAATTATAAAGAAGGTCAATTAAGTTGACTAAATTATTTCGATTGATGTCCGAATTGTTGATGAGAGTCTAAGCTATTTGATTCGGCTAGGCGACTGTTGGAAAGGGATTATAGAATTCAAGTATTCTTGTGTATGTATGCCAAACCAGATTGCTCTGGTGCGGATTTTGACGTTGAAAAGCTGAGGTGAACAACCCTATAAAGGGGACATGTTTTCGGGGACAATGGTTCCGAACGTAATGCATATAGTCGTTACAAAACACTACGTTGCGGCCCAACATACTGGTACAATAGGTTGGCCACCTAGAGTACGTGTGGAGAGTGTTTTTAGTCTTTGTGATTGATAAACACTCTGGTTTGCGGTGTGAAGAATTGTGTTGAAGCATTAGTAAACCTGGAGAAAAGTTCACGGTCTTGTGACCCCTCAGCATAAATTGGAATCTGAGTTATTCATACTACTTCCCGATTATTGAAAAATCGTGGAAGATTCTTATTCTTCTAAAGGATGAATGTAGTAAGTAGAATGTTCCTTAGAAAGGAGAAAGTGGTAGAATGAGATTGAGAAAGTTATAGTAATAAAACTTCTGAAAAGAGAATGAATAAAATTATTCTAAAGAATATGTAATATTCGGAATAGCACCGAGTAGAGGAAGTTTCGGTGATTCCGAGGACGGAATCCTTATAAGGGGGAGAGGATGTAAGAACCCGGATTTTCAGATATTATTAAATAAGGATTTAATAAATAAAATTCTTAAACCATGAGATGGGTTCGAATAAAAAGATATATATGTGATATGAGGTATGTGGTATTATATTACATAGGGTAATATGGACTATGTAATATGTGTTTTTGTGATTAATGAATATATTATTAATATATATTTGTTATTTATTTTAGAGACGATTCAATTGAGGTAAAGGAAGTGGATAAATTCCTATCGATATTAAATAATTTATAGAATTATTTTATCATAGTAAGTTGGTGACATTAAATATCCTTAATGTATAATCACCATATTCTTGTGTATGTGTACTAATAACTCGTATGTTTATAATATAGGTTATTAATAGCACTTAAGCTATCCGTGAATAGGTTTGGATAGTGAAGCATGAGTTAGTTAAGGAATTAACTAATAAGAATAAATATTGGTTAATTTAAGTTGAGAGTTATATTATGGAATAATATAATGTGAATATTGAACCTTAATTAACTAAGGTAATATGGTACAAGGTTTAATTTACTTAAGTAAAGGAGTGAATTAATATATATGTTGAATATATGATTATTATTAGTACCTTCTATATACTACTTAGAATGGTAATATGTGAGAAAGTCTAATGTGCGAATAACATTAAATATATATATACGTTATTAAAGGGAGATGGAAATCATTATATGATTAAATGAAGAAATTGTTTTGGGAACAATTTATAGAAAAGAAAGAGAAATAATTATTATAAAGGATATTAAAATAAATTCTAATATTGAATTATTTTAATAAAGGAGGAAATATTATTTTTGAATAATAATATTACCCTATATGTTTTTGGGTATGATGTAATAAGTGTGATTAATTAATATGGTAAATACATTAAAACATATTTGCTATATATAAATAAATTGATGGAAATAAATTATTATAATAGAAAATAAACTTATTACCTATTTTCTATATAAAATGTATGTACATGTGCCATACATGTAATTATTTTAGTAGATATTATATTAAGAATAATATCTTGAGACAATAAGTAAATTATTTTCTAACAATGAATATCTTTATTTGGAGAAAACATAATATTTTATGTTATGGCAAAATACATAATTCCTAATGTATTTTCAAGAAAGTTTATTAATGAAAGAAAACTAAGTTATTTCAATATATTAAATAACTTAAGTTATTATTTTATCGTAGATTTTATAATAATTAATAGAGTAAATATTAATTATTCTAGTGTAAAGGTTATACATATAATTGTTCAAGGTAGCTAAATAATTTAGCATTAAAGTGCATGTGTCACACAAACCTTATATTAAAAGAATATTAAAGTGTGATGGGAGTGATAATAAGCTTAAGGTAAGCTTGTGAGATATGCCTAGTGTGGCAAAGTGGTGGAATAAACATTCATTAAATAAATTAATGAATGAATAATTAATGGAATTAATTATTATTATTATGTGAATAAATTCCTATGTGCAATGATGTGTAATTATAAGTTATATAGTAGCTACATCTATATAATATGGAATGAAGTGTGACACTTCAAGAAAACTATATAATATAGGAAACTATATGATTAAGTGTAATAATAAAGTTACAATAATGGGGTGTGACACTACTCAATTAAAATATATTCGGTATTGTCAAATGTACATGGATTATGTGATTGGGTGTATGTGTGGCCCTATCATATCATATGGTAATAACATTAAGTTATTAGATATAAGCTTGCAAGTTAGTCCATGTGAGAACAATAATGGTCAATTAAGTGGTTAGGGTACATGAATAGTGGTAGTTGGTGGGAGTTAGCCACCAACTTCCCTTTTGCCCTTTGGGTAATAACCATAGGAGAATAATAGCTTGATAATGAATAGATGCAATACATTGGTGTGTAGAGTTTGTTAATTCAATTACTACATTGTTGCTAAGAAAGCATATAATAAGAAATGTAATTACACCATGAGCATGTTATAAGGTGTAATGATGAGGAAGGACCATGAATAGTAGTAGTTGGTGGAGTTAGCCACCAACTCCTCTTTGACCATTGGGTATTACCCATAGGAGGGTAATAGATTGTTTATAATAGAGAACATGTAATGTAATGGTATTACTTTATGAACATATTATAAGATGTAACATTGAGTATAATATTATTTTAGGAGATTATATTATTATAAGCTTGTGGACTATTAAGTACTAAGTTCACATAATTATGCCTTGTGTGGCATAAATAATGAAGTTAAATCAAGGGGATTTAATTGGAAGTATTAGAAGAAAATTAATGGTTGATATTAATTATCATTATAATATTTGAGTATATTTGTGATAATACCCAATAGAATTATATCCGGTAAGATGAGATATATATGGATGATATATGATACATTGTAATTAGAGATTTTATTTACAATTCATTCATAACCTAAGCTATATGTATGAATGTGTATATATGTATATATTATAACCTATGCGTTTATAAAATGAAATGTGATATAGCCTTGGTAAGTGGTGGACTATATAACATTAGTATGAGGTAATTGTAAGCAAGTTGCTGAGATTTAGTGGCATTGTCCCATATTAAGTGCCCACTTTCTCTTCCTTTTCTCTTTCACGTGAATGGCTAAGGCTAGCCTATCTCCTTCATCTCTCAACTTCCTAGCTAGCAATGAGTGTGATGATTGTGAGGGGTGTGGGATTGATGATGGATTTCACCAACTCCTTACTAACCTCTTGTTAACCTCCATGTCTTTGATCAACCCATTGGTTTGATTCAATGTGCAAGAACCAAATTTGGTCCATAAATTCTCTATAAATTGAAGCTTCATATTCACAAATTGAAGTTGCTAAATAATTGCTAAGTTGATATAGAGAATATGGTGATGAGAGTTATGTGAGAAAACTGATTTGGGAAGCAAGCTTAGTAATTCAAGGCTCCAAGAGGTATAACTCTAACTTTGAATTTTTAGTCTTGAATTTTATAAATTCATAAGAGATTTCATGAATTAGTGGAGAATTGATATGTAAGATGATGTTAACATGTTAAGTAGAGTCTAAATATATGTTATAAATACAATATGATGGCTTTCAAGCTTGTTACATGAAGTAAGAAAAGGATTAGCTGAAGCTCTGTTTTAGCAGTAAAGTTTCTGGTCTGGAAACGGGGACACGCGGCCGCGCGTCTCCCTAGTACAAATGGGGCGCGGCCGCGCCCTCTGCAGAAACTCTTGGTGATTTTGTGTTTTCTGGTTGGTTAAGCATACTAGTTAGGCTCTAATAATTTCATAAAGGGGTCTGACATGTGTACTAAGGTTGTCATGCACATAGTGAGTTGTATTAGTTGGTTTAACATAATTTTCTAAAAGAAAACGTAAAGTTTTGAAAATGAGACTTGACGAATTTTGTGTTCTTTGAGTCGGACTTTTGAGACATGTGTAAGTGTCTTGGTTATGTGTATCAATGGGTATGAAGGTAGTTGTTGATTAATTACCTTGGCTAATAGTAAACAATTATACCTTGTTGTAGTGGAGTTTTTAATGAAAACTTAAGGTTTTATAAATGAATTTTGGCGTATTTAAGTCATGTTTATATTCTGACTTTTTAAGCATGATTATATGGTTTAGATATGCATGATATGTGAGTCGGAGGTATTGAGCATACACTAGAACACATTGTTTAAATTAAAAATGATTTCAAAAGACAAACTTAGAGTTTTTGGACATATATATAGGATGTCCACGTTCTGACCATTGAGCATGTATAGATGACTTATATATGTGTTCTAATACATGAGAATCATGACTACAAGGTACTTTGCATATACTTAGTTACCTTTGTTGACTTAAAGCGATTTTTATGAAAAGTTTAGAATGTGTAAGATGATAGCATCAAACACGGAGTGAGTTATATTATGATCATACGAGCATGTATATTAGGATTCATTATGCCTATAGACATGTTGACATAAGCATCATGTGATGAAACATGGATTTCACCTATGCACGCATATTCGAGAAAATGAATTTCAAAAGCATAGACTATGTGATTAAGTATACATGTGTAGTATAAGCACGAGCATGCCTACTTAGTGTGGTTAAGCCTTGTTATGTGATAACATGACTTTAGTAGTTGAGCTTTATTGATTTAAGTAATTCAACGTAGAGCTACGCTATTCAAAGCTAAATAGTTTGAATATGAAAACCTACTTAATGTGTGTGTATAATATATATCAGAATGCATGATATGTTAGGACCAAACTAAGTTTATGAAATCTAAGTTCTGGTTCTGGCAGGGAGTCGCGCGGCCGCGCCACTCCCAAACTTAATTGCCGCGCGGCCGCGCCGTGTTGCAGAGCTGCCAAGAACAGTTTGTTAACTGTCTGGTCCTAAGTTATTTTCCTTAAGGACCCTAAGGACCGAAATAGAATGGTTTCTATAGAATAAGTATGAAGGTATGATGTTGTAACATCGCGGTTATCCTAAGATAGAGTGAAACGAAACCAAGATTAGAAAACGATATACGAATTGTTATTCTATTAAGAGCATATGAAATGTATGACAGATGGATGTAAATCCATGATTATATAACTGTGTAGGAATACACGAAGTGCAGATAGCTTTAAGCAGTTAAGTCGTAGTTGTTAAACTACGAATCAGGCAAGTCTTTCAGTTCCTATTTGATATATGAATTCAATAACTGTTAGTTGAATTATATTATGCTGTGATAATGTGAACTTATATATGAATTGTATATGAGATATAAATGAGATTGAAAGTTGATCTTTGATGATATACTTGTTATGTGAAAAGTAACATGCGTAGTAAATATAAATTATTTATAAATGCATGAACTGAGTATAATGTTGTATGCTATGTGATGCATGAAAACTGTTAGAATTGCTGAGCTGTCGAGCTCACTCTTGCAAATAACCACTTTTGCAGGTTAAGGACTTACGATAAAGACTTCGTGCTTCTTGATTGATAAAGATAGATAGTATCGAATTGAAGAAGTACTATTTAGATTATTGCTTGAACCCTGTTTAGATTCTAGAAGTATTACTTGATAGTTGTTTACACTGTTTAATACAGGTTGTGTTGTAAAGATGTATTAGTTAATACATAGAGGATATCAAGTCGAGTTATAAACGTTATATGATAACTCAAATATAATGAATCATATTTTATAATTGATTCAAGGGTTGTAATTGATTCAAGTTATGAAATCAATAAAAGATTTTATTCAAGGAGGATTGAAAAAGTTTAAATTATTCCGCATTTTAGTAACATCGAACATGATGTAAAGATGAGATCTTGGATATAAATAGAATTTATATTATAAATTGTAATAAGTAAAGATGTATTCTTTTAGTAATGAATAAAAGATATAATAGTTTGGCGTTAGTAGTATCGTGACTGCACCGAATCCGAGGTTTCGAAGGAACGTGGATTTGGGGGCGTCACAGGTTGGTATCAAAGCTGTAGGTTATAAACCTTAGGTAAGTGTACCTTAGACTATAACCTGAGAGAGTGAAAGATAAGATTAGAATATATCTAAATGAAGATTCAAAGAAAATCTCGAAATATCTAGAGAACGAGAATCAGGAGTTTCCTAACTCCGGTAATGAAAATGTTAAGACGATGTCTATAATATGAATATGACAAAGATAATGAGAATGAACTCAGATGGAGTTTGGTTGATAATAGGGAAAGAACCCTAAGGTATAGTGATGATCACGACGTGATCAGATTGAACTGTGAAATGATAGATAGTCTGTAATGACTAAGTATGTATAGCTTGATGCTATAAGAGAATGTACTATGATAAAGTACGAGATGAACTTATGAAGAGTTGTATGTGATGAAACGTAGAAAGCTCGTAATGAGCAAGTGATAGAGTAAGATATGGTTAAGTGTTGGAATTCCATTGAGGACTCATGTGATGGCTTAGTTGTACAAACTTTTGTATGGGCAGAAGTTTTGTGCTTGCACTGAGTGTGTCACATTGATAATCGTTGGAATGTTAGTGTCGCGGTATCATTATACATATGGCGGAAAGGTGATTCTTTTCTCATATTTATTTTGATAGATAGAGATTTCTAAGATATAATTAGATAATATTAAGTTTAGGTGCGAGTTCTTAAAACTCATGCCTATGACAAGTTCATGACTCATAATCGTATGATGGGACCCCTCAGCGAATGGACGATTTTGGTCTGACTAGGATAAGTTCCTCAACCCATATGATTGTGGTAAGTTCCTGAACTTCCATGGTGTGGTAAGTTGGTGAACTGTACTGAAAATAGATATATTATATAAGAGTTTTGGAATAGTAAGCATTGATGGTGGTAAGAGATTGAAGCGATGGAGAAATTGGATTTTCCTAAATCCTCTAGCTACGCTAGATTTTCAATAATTATTGACTTCGTGCTAGTGTTTGCACTTCGGTTTTCTTGAGAAAACATTGGGTCAGGTAACTGAACTAATGAGTTTTAAAAAAAAACAACACCGTTATTCGTATGTCTACGCTATTTGTTTCGGCTAAGACAAAAATGATTTGACAATCTTTCAAAATGTATTTTGACCATATGCATCATTTGATATGATGTAGAATGGTAAACGATGGAGTCATCAATGCAATCGAACCTAGTGTTAGTTGTGATCGAAAGATCGTCAGCCCACTATGGTATGTTGTAATATGACAAAGTCATAAAATGGCGGAATCCTCAACGTACTACTAATCTAGTATGGTATCATGACGTCATAAAAGAATTTTTGGTTTTCTTGTAAATTATAAAGAAGGTCAATTAAGTTGACTAAATTATTTCGATTGATGTCCGAATTGTTGATGAGAGTCTAAGCTATTTGATTCGGCTAGGCGACTGTTGGAAAGGGATTATAGAATTCAAGTATTCTTGTGTATGTATGCCAAACCAGATTGCTCTGGTGCGGATTTTGACGTTGAAAAGCTGAGGTGAACAACCCTATAAAGGGGACATGTTTTCGGGGACAATGGTTCCGAACGTAATGCATATAGTCGTTACAAAACACTACGTTGCGGCCCAACATACTGGTACAATAGGTTGGCCACCTAGAGTACGTGTGGAGAGTGTTTTTAGTCTTTGTGATTGATAAACACTCTGGTTTGCGGTGTGAAGAATTGTGTTGAAGCATTAGTAAACCTGGAGAAAAGTTCACGGTCTTGTGACCCCTCAGCATAAATTGGAATCTGAGTTATTCATACTACTTCCCGATTATTGAAAAATCGTGGAAGATTCTTATTCTTCTAAAGGATGAATGTAGTAAGTAGAATGTTCCTTAGAAAGGAGAAAGTGGTAGAATGAGATTGAGAAAGTTATAGTAATAAAACTTCTGAAAAGAGAATGAATAAAATTATTCTAAAGAATATGTAATATTCGGAATAGCACCGAGTAGAGGAAGTTTCGGTGATTCCGAGGACGGAATCCTTATAAGGGGGAGAGGATGTAAGAACCCGGATTTTCAGATATTATTAAATAAGGATTTAATAAATAAAATTCTTAAACCATGAGATGGGTTCGAATAAAAAGATATATATGTGATATGAGGTATGTGGTATTATATTACATAGGGTAATATGGACTATGTAATATGTGTTTTTGTGATTAATGAATATATTATTAATATATATTTGTTATTTATTTTAGAGACGATTCAATTGAGGTAAAGGAAGTGGATAAATTCCTATCGATATTAAATAATTTATAGAATTATTTTATCATAGTAAGTTGGTGACATTAAATATCCTTAATGTATAATCACCATATTCTTGTGTATGTGTACTAATAACTCGTATGTTTATAATATAGGTTATTAATAGCACTTAAGCTATCCGTGAATAGGTTTGGATAGTGAAGCATGAGTTAGTTAAGGAATTAACTAATAAGAATAAATATTGGTTAATTTAAGTTGAGAGTTATATTATGGAATAATATAATGTGAATATTGAACCTTAATTAACTAAGGTAATATGGTACAAGGTTTAATTTACTTAAGTAAAGGAGTGAATTAATATATATGTTGAATATATGATTATTATTAGTACCTTCTATATACTACTTAGAATGGTAATATGTGAGAAAGTCTAATGTGCGAATAACATTAAATATATATATACGTTATTAAAGGGAGATGGAAATCATTATATGATTAAATGAAGAAATTGTTTTGGGAACAATTTATAGAAAAGAAAGAGAAATAATTATTATAAAGGATATTAAAATAAATTCTAATATTGAATTATTTTAATAAAGGAGGAAATATTATTTTTGAATAATAATATTACCCTATATGTTTTTGGGTATGATGTAATAAGTGTGATTAATTAATATGGTAAATACATTAAAACATATTTGCTATATATAAATAAATTGATGGAAATAAATTATTATAATAGAAAATAAACTTATTACCTATTTTCTATATAAAATGTATGTACATGTGCCATACATGTAATTATTTTAGTAGATATTATATTAAGAATAATATCTTGAGACAATAAGTAAATTATTTTCTAACAATGAATATCTTTATTTGGAGAAAACATAATATTTTATGTTATGGCAAAATACATAATTCCTAATGTATTTTCAAGAAAGTTTATTAATGAAAGAAAACTAAGTTATTTCAATATATTAAATAACTTAAGTTATTATTTTATCGTAGATTTTATAATAATTAATAGAGTAAATATTAATTATTCTAGTGTAAAGGTTATACATATAATTGTTCAAGGTAGCTAAATAATTTAGCATTAAAGTGCATGTGTCACACAAACCTTATATTAAAAGAATATTAAAGTGTGATGGGAGTGATAATAAGCTTAAGGTAAGCTTGTGAGATATGCCTAGTGTGGCAAAGTGGTGGAATAAACATTCATTAAATAAATTAATGAATGAATAATTAATGGAATTAATTATTATTATTATGTGAATAAATTCCTATGTGCAATGATGTGTAATTATAAGTTATATAGTAGCTACATCTATATAATATGGAATGAAGTGTGACACTTCAAGAAAACTATATAATATAGGAAACTATATGATTAAGTGTAATAATAAAGTTACAATAATGGGGTGTGACACTACTCAATTAAAATATATTCGGTATTGTCAAATGTACATGGATTATGTGATTGGGTGTATGTGTGGCCCTATCATATCATATGGTAATAACATTAAGTTATTAGATATAAGCTTGCAAGTTAGTCCATGTGAGAACAATAATGGTCAATTAAGTGGTTAGGGTACATGAATAGTGGTAGTTGGTGGGAGTTAGCCACCAACTTCCCTTTTGCCCTTTGGGTAATAACCATAGGAGAATAATAGCTTGATAATGAATAGATGCAATACATTGGTGTGTAGAGTTTGTTAATTCAATTACTACATTGTTGCTAAGAAAGCATATAATAAGAAATGTAATTACACCATGAGCATGTTATAAGGTGTAATGATGAGGAAGGACCATGAATAGTAGTAGTTGGTGGAGTTAGCCACCAACTCCTCTTTGACCATTGGGTATTACCCATAGGAGGGTAATAGATTGTTTATAATAGAGAACATGTAATGTAATGGTATTACTTTATGAACATATTATAAGATGTAACATTGAGTATAATATTATTTTAGGAGATTATATTATTATAAGCTTGTGGACTATTAAGTACTAAGTTCACATAATTATGCCTTGTGTGGCATAAATAATGAAGTTAAATCAAGGGGATTTAATTGGAAGTATTAGAAGAAAATTAATGGTTGATATTAATTATCATTATAATATTTGAGTATATTTGTGATAATACCCAATAGAATTATATCCGGTAAGATGAGATATATATGGATGATATATGATACATTGTAATTAGAGATTTTATTTACAATTCATTCATAACCTAAGCTATATGTATGAATGTGTATATATGTATATATTATAACCTATGCGTTTATAAAATGAAATGTGATATAGCCTTGGTAAGTGGTGGACTATATAACATTAGTATGAGGTAATTGTAAGCAAGTTGCTGAGATTTAGTGGCATTGTCCCATATTAAGTGCCCACTTTCTCTTCCTTTTCTCTTTCACGTGAATGGCTAAGGCTAGCCTATCTCCTTCATCTCTCAACTTCCTAGCTAGCAATGAGTGTGATGATTGTGAGGGGTGTGGGATTGATGATGGATTTCACCAACTCCTTACTAACCTCTTGTTAACCTCCATGTCTTTGATCAACCCATTGGTTTGATTCAATGTGCAAGAACCAAATTTGGTCCATAAATTCTCTATAAATTGAAGCTTCATATTCACAAATTGAAGTTGCTAAATAATTGCTAAGTTGATATAGAGAATATGGTGATGAGAGTTATGTGAGAAAACTGATTTGGGAAGCAAGCTTAGTAATTCAAGGCTCCAAGAGGTATAACTCTAACTTTGAATTTTTAGTCTTGAATTTTATAAATTCATAAGAGATTTCATGAATTAGTGGAGAATTGATATGTAAGATGATGTTAACATGTTAAGTAGAGTCTAAATATATGTTATAAATACAATATGATGGCTTTCAAGCTTGTTACATGAAGTAAGAAAAGGATTAGCTGAAGCTCTGTTTTAGCAGTAAAGTTTCTGGTCTGGAAACGGGGACACGCGGCCGCGCGTCTCCCTAGTACAAATGGGGCGCGGCCGCGCCCTCTGCAGAAACTCTTGGTGATTTTGTGTTTTCTGGTTGGTTAAGCATACTAGTTAGGCTCTAATAATTTCATAAAGGGGTCTGACATGTGTACTAAGGTTGTCATGCACATAGTGAGTTGTATTAGTTGGTTTAACATAATTTTCTAAAAGAAAACGTAAAGTTTTGAAAATGAGACTTGACGAATTTTGTGTTCTTTGAGTCGGACTTTTGAGACATGTGTAAGTGTCTTGGTTATGTGTATCAATGGGTATGAAGGTAGTTGTTGATTAATTACCTTGGCTAATAGTAAACAATTATACCTTGTTGTAGTGGAGTTTTTAATGAAAACTTAAGGTTTTATAAATGAATTTTGGCGTATTTAAGTCATGTTTATATTCTGACTTTTTAAGCATGATTATATGGTTTAGATATGCATGATATGTGAGTCGGAGGTATTGAGCATACACTAGAACACATTGTTTAAATTAAAAATGATTTCAAAAGACAAACTTAGAGTTTTTGGACATATATATAGGATGTCCACGTTCTGACCATTGAGCATGTATAGATGACTTATATATGTGTTCTAATACATGAGAATCATGACTACAAGGTACTTTGCATATACTTAGTTACCTTTGTTGACTTAAAGCGATTTTTATGAAAAGTTTAGAATGTGTAAGATGATAGCATCAAACACGGAGTGAGTTATATTATGATCATACGAGCATGTATATTAGGATTCATTATGCCTATAGACATGTTGACATAAGCATCATGTGATGAAACATGGATTTCACCTATGCACGCATATTCGAGAAAATGAATTTCAAAAGCATAGACTATGTGATTAAGTATACATGTGTAGTATAAGCACGAGCATGCCTACTTAGTGTGGTTAAGCCTTGTTATGTGATAACATGACTTTAGTAGTTGAGCTTTATTGATTTAAGTAATTCAACGTAGAGCTATGCTATTCAAAGCTAAATAGTTCGAATATGAAAACCTACTTAATGTGTGTGTATAATATATATCAGAATGCATGATATGTTAGGACCAAACTAAGTTTATGAAATCTAAGTTCTGGTTCTGGCAGGGAGTCGCGCGGCCGCGCCACTCCCAAGCTTAATTGCCGCGCGGCCGCGCCGTGTTGCAGAGCTGCCAAGAACAGTTTGTTAACTGTCTGGTCCTAAGTTATTTTCCTTAAGGACCCTAAGGACCGAAATAGAATGGTTTCTATAGAATAAGTATGAAGGTATGATGTTGTAACATCGCGGTTATCCTAAGATAGAGTGAAACGAAACCAAGATTAGAAAACGATATACGAATTGTTATTCTATTAAGAGCATATGAAATGTATGACAGATGGATGTAAATCCATGATTATATAACTGTGTAGGAATACACGAAGTGCAGATAGCTTTAAGCAGTTAAGTCGTAGTTGTTAAACTACGAATCAGGCAAGTCTTTCAGTTCCTATTTGATATATGAATTCAATAACTGTTAGTTGAATTATATTATGCTGTGATAATGTGAACTTATATATGAATTGTATATGAGATATAAATGAGATTGAAAGTTGATCTTTGATGATATACTTGTTATGTGAAAAGTAACATGCGTAGTAAATATAAATTATTTATAAATGCATGAACTGAGTATAATGTTGTATGCTATGTGATGCATGAAAACTGTTAGAATTGCTGAGCTGTCGAGCTCACTCTTGCAAATAACCACTTTTGCAGGTTAAGGACTTACGATAAAGACTTCGTGCTTCTTGATTGATAAAGATAGATAGTATCGAATTGAAGAAGTACTATTTAGATTATTGCTTGAACCCTGTTTAGATTCTAGAAGTATTACTTGATAGTTGTTTACACTGTTTAATACAGGTTGTGTTGTAAAGATGTATTAGTTAATACATAGAGGATATCAAGTCGAGTTATAAACGTTATATGATAACTCAAATATAATGAATCATATTTTATAATTGATTCAAGGGTTGTAATTGATTCAAGTTATGAAATCAATAAAAGATTTTATTCAAGGAGGATTGAAAAAGTTTAAATTATTCCGCATTTTAGTAACATCGAACATGATGTAAAGATGAGATATTGGATATAAATAGAATTTATATTATAAATTGTAATAAGTAAAGATGTATTCTTTTAGTAATGAATAAAAGATATAATAGTTTGGCGTTAGTAGTATCGTGACTGCACCGAATCCGAGGTTTCGAAGGAACGTGGATTTGGGGGCGTCACAGTTAGTCGATCCTTTGAACTCAGGCGGTCCTACTGCCTTGATTCCTTGAAAGTAGTATCCTGCATCTGCGGCTGATTCGCAAGAGCTCCTGTCAACAGGTTCACCAACTGCTGAACCGAATTGGGATTCGTTCGTTCGTCGAACCCTCGGGATTTTGACGTGTTACTCTTCTTCTAGGAGGCATTTTCTGTTAAGAAAATATTATTATTAGACCCTTTATTCAATTATTAAGTACTCCAGTTCATACTTAAACGTTCTAGACAATTCAGTGCACATAGAATACATAGCACGTCAATAAACTTCTTTTATTCATTAGTCGTAGTTTAAAAAAACATGAACCAGATAGCATTTCTGCCATTTACATCACCCTTCCTGAACTGGAAAAGTTGCAGGATTATATTATTAACTCATCCCATTCTTATCTCAAATTATGGAATTTACTTTATTTAATACAAAAAGCAATACATAAATAAAAGCACTACAACTACTGCTACTGCTACTACTACTATTACTGCTACTGCTGCTACTGCCTAGGCATATTAATACGTCGCACAGCCTCTCTACATTCCTCTTCCATTACCCAAAATGCCGTTCTTCGGTCCACCACATACCACGGTAAACCTTGGAACTGAGCTGGGTAGTAGAAAATACGGTCCTGAGCTCTCTCTATCGCTGTATGGAATGCATATTCTGTTTCCCTCAGCTTGGCCAACTTGGCTTCAGCTTCATCTTCAGCTCGATCAGCTCTTTGATTAGCCCTCAAGCTTGACTCCTCAGCTCTGGCACGCTTCCTCGACTCCTCCTGGATGTCTTGCTTCAGCTTTGCCAATTCAAAACGAGCAGCATCTCTTTCAACCTCCATATGTATCAGGTTCCACTGTGCATCTCCCAGGTCACTTGCCATTTCCTCGATCGTCTCATCTCGTTGCTGGATAGTCTCCTCGAGATCTCCTACTCGTCCATGAAGCTCCACGTTGCTATCGTAGACTGCCTCGTACATCTCAGCACTAGTAGAGTGAGGTGGGAATTCCTCTTCGGGATCCTCTTCCTCCTCTTCAGACTCGTCCTCGTCCTCATCCTCTAGAATAGGTGTCAGCTCACGCTCCTGACCAGCTACGGTGATCACTGGAGATGGCTCTCTCCTAACCAGTTGCTCCCAGACAATATGTATTTCACGGGGCTCTTCCTCTCTAGGCACCTGAGGTACATCCTCTCTAGCCTGACTAGGTTCTCCCACGTTCGACATCCTGACAAAAGAATTTTAAAGTTCATTATTACGTGATAACGAATCGTCACTCTTCGAATACTATAATGTAAACACATAGGCACATAAGGTAGTTTATTATCTTTACCTAGCATCACTATCTTTTCGATCTTACCATAAGGCTACTACCTAAGGTTTTTTCCCACCTAAGGTTTCATAACCTACAGCTTTGATACCAACCTGTGACACTCCCAAATTCGGGTACTTCGTTTTCACATGATTTGGTGTTCACTTTCTAACTATAACAAACATCTACCCAATATATCTTAAAATAAATTACAACCTTTATTCAACTATTAATAAAATCTCCCTTAAAACAAGGGTTACAACCTTCTCCATATCAATCCCATGGTTACTCTAACCTTGAAATGAATACAATAAAGTGCGGAAATAAAATATAACATTAAATTATTACAATCATTCGCAATTAAATAAAAATAAGTCTTCACTTGGTTTGCTTTCCCTTGCCCTTACTCGTAGACGGAGCATCAGCGTTATCAACCTTAACTGAAATTGTTATTTAATGCAAGAGTGAGCAAACCACAGCTCACTGGAGTTTAACAATAATATATACATGAAAGGAATTCTTAAAAAAGAATCTGAATAACTTAGCTTACTTCAACAATAAAGAATTGAATAATAATTCTCTATCAACATTAAAATTCGAATATAGAATTTATCTGAGTGTCATAAGACCTTTGAACTCTTGTCCTAGGTTATAAATATTTCTATTTAAACCTTTAACAGTCAATAAGACTATGGACCTTAACTCGTACTTAGGGGGATCAGCCCTTCGTACCATGTATTGTGCACAAACATCTTAACGCTATGCGTAGTAACCTCCCCTAGTAAATAGGGTTGTTCAACTCAGTAATTTGAATTCAAGTCCGCACCAAAGAAAGTTTGGTTTGGATAAGCTTACAAGGGTAATTTAGAATTCACGTTCATCAACTAAGGATTAGTTGAATCGACTTCCAATAATTCATAAATAAAGAATTATGAATTAACATATGCTTTAGAATCAACTTAAAGCATTTAAAATAATAACTGGATCTTACTTGAACAATAAGTTAAGATCATTTAATTAAATAAACAATTGTCTAATACAGAAATAGAAAAGGACATTCTTAACAAGAATATATGAACACAAGAAATTATACAAGATTAGGGTTTAGAAAACTTGCATAAAATTAACGAGTTTAAGGTTTAGAAGACTTGCCTCAAGCGCAAGCTACTTAACACAATTCACGTACTTTAATACTTCCTACACATATATATTCAATCACAATAACCTAAATTAGTTAACACGTAACTAATTCACATAAGTGGTTAACCCTCATGGTTAACTCACTCTAATAATAATAATCAACTATCACATAGTTAATTAAATCAATTATGTATTTAACTAAATTATAATTAAACAATTATAATTCAAACACTTAATCAAATTATAATTATAAACAAATTATAATAATTATAATCAATTAAACCACATCATGCATTTAATTACACAAATTATAATTAATCATGAAATTATCAATTTATAATCCATAATTAAACATGCATTTATTAAATTATAATTACATAAATTATAATTTAAATTAACATCTAATTGATTAAAATAAACCAACTTCTATACATTATAATTTCACAAAAATTAAAATTTAAATTAAACATTTACTCTTAATTATAATTAATAAATTATAATTAAGTAACTTATTGTACAATTAAACAATTATAGTTTATAATTTAAATACCATATTAGTTTTTTCAAAACTTTCTTTTTCTCGAATTATGAAATTATCAACTTCATGTTAACACATGTTATAGCAGCTAGATACATGCTCATTATCTTAGCAATAATGTAATGGAAACATAACAACACACTGCACACTTGACTAAAACTCACTGCCACTGCACTGTGCACGGCGCAGCTGCGCAGCCACAGGCCTTGGCACCGGCGCAGCTGCGCAGGGTAAGGATCTGGGAAGGACAAGCAGCGCAGCTGCGCAGCAACTCGGCCAGACGCAGACAGCCACGTTACTCTGCTTCACCGATTAACCCATACAAGCCAACAAATGGATATTTACAGTAACTTAAACATTGTAAATCATACCTATGCAATTATACATATATATAACATGCTTCCACAACACAAAACCATTTAAACAATGATAATCACAAGTTTTAAAAATCCAATTTGGCCATTTTCATGAAAACTCATATATTTTCCAAAATAAGTCACTGTAATCAAATTCTTCAGCAATTCAACTTATAACACATGCTTTATTCTCATGATTCAGGGTAGTATCATAGAAAATTTTTAAACAACATACTAACATATACCAATTTCTGAATGTAAAATCACCCATAATATATAAACTCATGAAATTTCATATGAACTCATATAAACATGAATTTTCTGTTAAAATATATTTCTACAGTAATTTAATTTCTGAAAATCATTGATAACCATATAATTCACCATGAACAACACCACCTATATATATATACCATCCATGTTTATGCTATTACATGAAAACTCAGTTTTCACAGAGAATAAAACATGAAACTTAAATCGAGTTTTGAAAATATGAAAGTAGAGATTATGGATTACCTTTCGGTGATAGGAGAAGAAAACAAAGATTCACTCTAGCCTTCACAAGCTTCTTCTTCCTTCTCTTCTTCTCCAACTCTTCTCTGCTTTCTCTTTTTCCTCTGCTCTTTTTTTTCTTCTTTGCTCTTAGTTTAGACTTAGAATTAATCTAACGTAGTATAGAACTAACGTAATATAATATAATACGCGTACTAACTAATACTAATTAGCCTAATTAATTTAGCAGTTACATAAGTTTTAAAATTCAAAAAGCTTTAAGGCTTTGTTTGGCCAAAATAACATTATTTTAAAAAAAATAGGTTATTATTACTAAGGCCATGTTTGGTAGAATAGATTTAAAACAAATGCAAAGCCTTGTTTGGTAAAAATCATTTAAAATCCTTTTTCTTTTATTTTAATAAATTATTTAATACATACTTTAATGTCACATTTTAATTAATTAAATATCAATCATCTAATTTAATCAATTAAAATCTAACATCAATTAATCACATAAAATTGCCACATAATTATAATTACTTGCTAATTATAATCCATGTAACACTTCATCACATAATTCATCTAATTCAATTATCTCAATTAAATTAGAACTATAGTATAACATTAATATTAATTAAATAAATATTACACATTCATTTAATTAGTATATAACACTTAATTAAATCACTCCATAAATCACATAATTTATTTATTTAACTCAATAAATAAATCACATAAAATATTTATTTATCTCAATAAATATTAAAATTAATTATAAAATCTCAATCGTTACAATCTTCCCTCCTTAAAAGGATTCTGTCCCCAGAATCACAAAAAAAAATAAAAAAATCTCGTCTATTATAGAATTGCTCAACATGGTTATAAGTATTGCTTCTATAATTCCTGAAATGATTAGATATTCCTTTAAGATTTAAGTTTCATCTAATATCGTTTCACTTGAATTTTTATTTACATAAATCTTCTTATTAAATTCTAATCGTTATCTTTGAAATATGAAACTTGAATATCTTTGGCCCATAGTGCAAAGATGGACATGTGTTTGGCATGATCATGATCATTGATGTTACTGTTGAATATCCTTGGCTCTTAGTGCAAAGATGGACATGTGTTTGGCATGATCATGACCATTGATGTTACTGTTGAATATCTTTGGCCTGAGTGCAAAGATGAATTTATTAGCATGATTATGAATAGGAATTATGATTTGGTATAACCATGATCTTTGGTGTTTCAGTTAAAGGCAGGTGATGAAAATTATCTTCATCCTAGGTGCGAAGAAGAATTTATCAACATGATTATGATCATAAACTATTTACGTGATTGTGGGCAGGAACTGTTGATTGATGTTATAGGGATAAAATATTGTTGGTGGACTTTTAACATGGAGAAAATAGTAGACATTATGTTCTACTTGACTCTTCTAAGGAATTGTTATTTTCGCTGCAGTTGTTGATCTAAAACTTGTTGTCCATAATATTTTATCTGATTTATTGAAGGTTAACGATAATTTATTCTTCATTATCATAGTCATAATATTCTTTACTGGGCTGGTTGAGCTCACCCTTTTCTTTCATTGTTCTCTTCAGGAAATGAGAATATAGCTGGGACTAGCCGGGGAATGGAGTGATGGTCCGAGATAGTGCTATAGTAGTCCTCACTATTTTGTAAAATAGTGTGATAATAATTAATGAGGATTGAATTTGAGCATTTATATTTTCGTATTATATACGATCTATATTGTAGCTCACAGTTCTGTGGTCTTTTTTTCACAACAGTATAATAGTTGAAATTGTGTAAGATTTGTATTTGGATTCTGTACCATATATTTGGCGACTCAGAATGGGTTGTGTATTGGACCTATTTTGGGGGCGTCACATTCCCTTATACAGCTTCAGCAACGATCTGGTTCTGGTAGCAGGGACGATAGAGCTGCCAATCGTCTTTGGGACAACTCCTCAACAGATTGAGGTAATGTGCAGATTTTTTGTGGTACATGTGGATTCGACTTACAACGCCATTCTTGGGAGACTGAATTTAACAGCGTTGCAAGCAGTAACTTCAATTACACACTTTAAGATTAAGTTCGCTACACTGAATAGAGTTAGAGAGGTTGTTGAAGGCTTCGACTTGGCAAGAAGGTGTTATCATAACGCATTAGTCTCTTCGGGGGCAGGGGTCAGTAAACATAAGCAGGCGATGGCAATAGAGATTGAGCCATTTACCGAAGGGAGTACAGAGCCCCTCGCCATGCCT
Source organism: Panax stipuleanatus (assembly GCA_020205555.1). Classification (NCBI taxonomy): domain Eukaryota; kingdom Viridiplantae; phylum Streptophyta; class Magnoliopsida; order Apiales; family Araliaceae; genus Panax; species Panax stipuleanatus. Next base: position 68,101,378 of record CM035124.1, read on the forward strand.
GCCAAAGAGATATAAGACATTGAGCTGATACCTGGGAAGAAGGATAAGAGAGTCAAGATCAGATCGGGATTGCAGGAACCATTTTGGACAAGTTTGATAGAACTACTTCAGGGTTATGTTGATATTTTTGCATGGATTCTTAGCGATATGCCTGGGATCAACGAAGAGGTTGATGTGCACAGATTACACGTGGACCCTTCTAGTAAACTAGTCCAACAGAAGAGAATAATCTTTGCCCCGAAAAGGCAGAAGATCATTGATGAGGAGATAGCGAAATTATTGGCAACAGACTTTATTTTTGAGATTTACTATCCAGAGTGGTTGGCGAATGCAGTATTGGTGCAGAAGCAGGACGTGAAGTGGCAGATTTGCATCGACTACATGGATTTGAACAAGGCATGCCGAAGGATTTTTACCCCCTTCCACACATCGATCAACTCATCGATGCTACTTCAGGGTATGTCTTACTCAGTTTCATAGATGCCTTTTCGGCATACAATCAAATTTAGATGCATGAGGAGGATATCTCGAAGACGACTTTCATCACTCATCGGGCGATTTATGAGTATTGAAAGATGACCTTCGGACTACTGAACACTGGAGAAACATACTAAAGGATGATGAATTATGTGTTCCAAAGACAGTTGGGCCGAAGTATGGACGTATACGTTGATGATATGATTGTTCAGATTGTAGTTGTTCGGGGACATTTGGATGACCTAGAAGTTTGCTTTCAGACAGTCAGACACTATACATCAGGCTGAAACTGACGAAGAGCACCTTCGGTCTTGGAGTAGAAAATTTTTTGGGTTATCTGATAAGTAAGAGGGGAATCAAGGAAAACTCGAAGAAGATCAGGGAAATATTGGATATGAAGTCTCCTCAATCTCATAAGGATGTACAATGGTTGACTGGTCGGATTGCAGCATTGAGGAGATTTATTTTCAAATCAGTAGAAAGTTGTTTTTCATTCTTTGATACTTTAATGGGCTCGAAGAATGAGAAAACCTTCCAATGGACTTCAAAGTGCGATGATGCTTTTCAGGGTATTAAAAGGTATTGGTCTTCGGCTCCCCTGTTGGTGAAACCGGTTCCTTTGGTGCCTTTGTATTTATATTTGGCAGCAAGTTCGTTGGCAGTTGGACCTGTATTAGTCCGGGAAATTGGGGAAAGCAGTTCCCAGTGTATTATGTGAATCATGCTCTTTGAGACGCATAAACTAGATACATGAACCTTGAGAAGTTTGCCTACACCCTAATAACAGTTAGTTGAAAGCTTCGACATTACTTCCAAGGTCAGTTAATTTTAATATATATTGATCAGCCCTTAAATAAGATTCTAAACAAGCTAGACATCTCTGGTAGCATAGCAGCTTGGGCAATGGAATTGACACTGTTCATCTTGGAGTATCATCCTCAGACAGCGATAAAAGGTCAGGCCTTAGCCGATTTTGTGGTAAAATGCTCGTTTTCTGAACTCGACACCGTTGATTCGGCATGAGGGATGGTTGGGTCGGTTTCAGATACTCGGTCTATTCAACCTCGTGGACATTATATGTGGATTGTAGACACTCAAAATTTTATTTCCCTGTTTCTAACACTGTAGGAGGGCAAAATTGTCTCATTTAATCGACCCCGGTCTCAATACCGGGTCATCAAATTAACCCCGGTCTCAATACCGGGTCATCAAATTAACCCCGGTCTCAATACCAGGTCATCAAGTCAACCCCGATCGTAGTATCGGGTCATCAAATCAACATAGATCTCAATACCGGGTCGTCAAATCAACCCCGATCTCAATATCGGGTCATCAAGTCAACCCCGGTCTCAATACCGGGTCATCAAATCACCCCCGGTCCCAATATCAGGTCATGAAGTCAACCCCGGTTACAATACCGGGTCATCAAATCAACCCTGGTCTGAATATCGGGTCATCAAGTTAACCCCGGTTATAATACCGGGTCATCAAATTAACCCCGGTCTCAAGGGTCTCAATATAGGGTCATCAAGTCAACCCTGGTCTCAATATAGGGTTATCAAGTCAACCCCGGTCTCAATATCGGGTCATCAAATCAACCCCGATCTCAATACCGGGTCATCAAATCAAAACCGGTCTCAATATCGAGTCATAAAATTAATCTCGGTCTCAATACCGGGACATCAAATCAACCCCGATCTCAATACCGGGTCATCAAGTCAACCCCGATCTCAATAACGGGTCATCAAGTCAACCCCGGTCTCAATACCGGGTCATCAAATCAAACACGGTCTTAATACTGGGTCATTAGATCAGCCCTGGTCTCAAACTGGGAGGTACAGGTCAGCCCCAGTCTGAACCCGGGAAATACAGGTCAGCCCCAGTCACAACCCAAAAAATACAGTTCAGCCCCGGTCTCAACCCGGGAAGTACAGGTCATCCCCGGTCTCAACCTGGGAACTACAGGTCATCCCTGGTCTTAACCCGGGAGGTGCAGATCAGCCTCGGTCTCAACCCGGGAAATACAGGTCAGCCCCGATCTCAACCCGGGAACTACAGGTCAGCCCTAGTCTCAACGCGAGAAGTACAAGTCAGCCCCGGTCTCAACGCGGGAAGTACAGGTCAGCCCCGGTCTCAACCCAGGAAGTACAAGTCATCCCCGGTCTCAACCCCAGTCTCAACCCAAGAGGTACAGGTCAGCCTCGGTCTCAACTCGGGAAGTACAGGTGTGCCCGGGTCTGAACCCATGATATATAGGTCAGCCCCAGTCTCAACCCGGGAGGTACAGGTCAGCCCCAGTCTCAACCCGGGAGGTACAGGTCAGCCCCAGTCTCAACCCAGGAAGTACAGGTTAGCCCCGGTCTCAACCCGGGAAGTACAAGTCAGCCCCGGTCTCAACCCGGGAGGTACAGGTCAGCCCCGGTCTCAATCCGGGAGGTACATGTCTGCCCCGGTCCTAACTCGAGAGGTATAGAGTAGCCCCAATTTTAACCCGTGAAGTATAGGTTAGCCCTGGTCTCAACCCGGGAGGTACAGATCAGCCCCGGTCTCAACCCGGGAGGTCCAGATCAGCCCCGATCTCAACCCGGGAGATTCAGGTCATCCCCGGTCTTAATCCGGGAAGTCAGGTCAACTTTAGGAACAAACCTGAAGATCACAACATCTCCAGAGGAAAACTTGGAGTGACCAAGTCAGCCTCAGAGACAACACTAAGGACAAACAGACTCGAATGAGATCCAAACCTTGGAAATAACCCTATGAAGTCAACCGAAGGCCATGCCGACAGTAAAGGCAACCCCGGGAAAGGTAAAATTGTTATTTTGTCAACTTGAAGCCGATTCGGTCAAACTCAAGCCTAATTGATGTCAACAAGGTCAGAACGAACCATAACAATAATCCCGGGTGCAAACAGCGCAAGACAGCTCAACAAACAAACTGTGGGGAATCAAAGACCTAGTTATGAACCCGTCTTCTTGGACCCAAATTTTTGTTTACCCATGTTATTGTGACACTCTCGATGGGAGCTTTACGGAAAGGTATCGCACACCTCAAACGGACGCTCCGATTAAAAGTTAGAAAATTTTGATTTTAACCTCGCGTTACTCGAAGTGCACGTACTTCGAGATAATGGAACCAGCCACGTGGGCGCCACCATGTGGAGTCGTACCTCTACCTACAGTAGCAACATGTATAGTGGAGGCTCCCTGGCCTATATATACAGGTGCACCCCCCTTTCTTTTTCAAGTTAAAAATCGTTCTGAAGCCTGGCCCGATTCGTTTCTCGACTGAACTGTTGTCTTCCAAACCCAAATTTTTTTACTCTAACACGTAAATATACTCACTACCACATATCAGAAAATAACTGGTAGATTTGGACGTTTAAAGTCTACGATTTGACAAAAAGCCCGTGTAGCAGTGCATTGTGAGTATTTTTTCGATCAGCAAGTCAATACTACTTCTTTACACTATTTTTCCACTTGCACATCAAGTTTCATTTTCTAAATATGCCCGGAACTCAGTTCTATGGCCCTTTTTGTTAATGTTTGGTATATTTTTTGTATATAAACGCATTTTCTAGTATTTCTACAACTCGGATTGACGATCCGTCTCTTTCGGCAGCTTTTATACGCTTGCATCTTTGTTATTAGCAACTTCGCCGGACAGGGTTATCTTTCCAGTCTGATTTTGGCTTTTTTTGTATATATTATACTGCATATATACTAACTGTTCAATTTTGTCAAACCCGGATGTCAAATCTGCGGTAGTTTACTGCTATTATATATATATATATATATATATATATATATATATATATATATATATATATATATATATATATATATATATATATATATATATATATATATATATATATATGCATATATAAGTAGTATTCACCACACTGGTTATCTTCCCAGTCTTGGTTTGACTACGTTTTTGTCTATATATATATATATATATATATATATATATATATATATATATATATATATATATATATATATATATATATATCAGTTCGACTTGGATCATTCTGTGGCCTTTTTACTGCTTTTATATATATTTATACATATATAAGTAGCCTTCACCACACTGGGTTATCTTCCCAATCTTGGTTGACTACTTTTCTATATATTTACATTCTAGTTCGGCCTGGATCATTCTGTGGCCTTTTTACTATTTTTGCACCATTCACCACACTGGGTTATCTTCTCAGTCTTGGTTGATTACTTTTCTGTCTATAAATATATATATATATATATATATATATATATATATATATATATATATATATATATATATATATATATATATATATTTCAATTTCAGTCCGGGCATAGGCGTGAAAACCCATCGCCCTTTTTACTATTTTTCTCTATATATATATATTTCAATTCAGTCCAAAATGATCATTCCGTGGCTTTTCTACAACTTTTATAAATATATATATATATATATATATATATATATATATATATATTTCAATTCCAGTCCGGGTACCGGCGTGAAAACCCATCGCCCTTTACAGCTTTCGTATATATAATTTTATATATATATATATATATATATATTGCTTTATTCATTTTATCAAATTGTTGCCTTAAATATTCATTTGATATGAATTGGCACTGACATTTCTGCGGGCGGACTACATTTATTTAAATCTCGCCAACTCTAGCTTTCAAACGGTTCAAAATAGGTACAGACGGAACCGGGGAGCTAGAATAGCTAAGATTTATTTAAATCTAGCTTTCTTTCTACTTTCAGTTGTAAAAGCAACCTCGCGGCCCTTAGATCGCTATTTAGTGGGAATGAGACGCTTTGGCCACTCGTAGCCAAGATTTACTGATGAATCCTTGGTTCTATTGGGACGTAAGGATGTATATATATTTCTGTGCAAATTTGAGCTGTGCAGGTTTATTGGCTAATCATATGTGAGCCTAGGAATCGTTGGATTCATGATCAGACTGATCAGAATCTAATTCCCACGATGGACAAACTCCAGTTTACGAATGTACCCGGCCAGTTTTTCTATAAAATGTACATACAAAAGACCTTAAAACGGTTATCCGAATTTAAGGTCTCAACATAGTGAAAATATGGAGTGTCGTGTCAAAGTCACTCCGATGGCTTTCATGCCCATGAGAAGACCGACACTTTTATTTATTTTTACGGTCGAGGATGCTTAGCAACCCGACAAATCACCATTCAAATGCAAGCCTTAAGGCTAAAAAGATAAAACGAAAGTATCAGTATGTTTCAATTCCTATGTTAGCGTAAGGGTTTGAAAATCTGCTTTTAAAACATCACTTCAATAATTTTAATTAAAAAGAAAGCTTTTGCAAATCAAATCAAACACTTTTGCAAATCAAATCAAAGACTTTTTGCAAATCAAATCAAATCCTTCGTATATAAGTTCAACTATTCATAAACACACTTTCAATTAAACAAACATAGGCCCAATTTTCTCGTGAAGGATGTTGTTATCGTTCAATATTCGTAAGGAATATTATATTCTTCCATACTCTATAGTATGTAGGTAATAATATTTTGTTTCATATTGTTAAATTTAAACTTACTATGGTAAATATTGCTTCTATAATTCCTGAAATGATCAGAAATTCCTTGAGTTTTGCACTTCATCTAATATCATTTCACCGGAATATTGGTCTGAACTTTTTTATGAAAGTTTTACCTTTTCCTGTCGGGGTACTATTCATGCGTACGGTACTATTCACGGGATATTATTCATGACAAAAATTGGTTTCTTTTTTTGTCCAAATTATTTTTGATACGTGAATATTATTCTTGAATTTCACTCCACAATTGGTTATCATGTTGACAATTTGAACATTCTTGATCTTGGATAAATTAAATTGCAAATCTCTAATACTTATCCTTGATCATATTGTTCTTATTATTTCTATTCATCATATATAACATTTTTATAATCATGGTGATGAAAGTTATCTTTAACTTGAGTGCAAAGATGAGGATATTATTGGTATGATCATGACTATGGGTTCTCTTCGGCCAGGGGTGCAAAGATGAATTGTTGATTGGTATGATCATGACCATTGATTTTACAATTGAATATCTTTAGCTTAAGTGCAAAGGTGAATTGCTCAACATGGTTATAAGTATTGCTTCTATAATTCCTGAAATGATTAGATATTCCTTTAAGATTTAAGTTTCATCTAATATCATTTCACTTGAATTTTTATTTACATAAATCTTCTTATTAAATTCTAATCGTTATCTTTGAAATATGAAACTTGAATATCTTTGGCCCATAGTGCAAAGATGGACATGTGTTTGGCATGCTCATGATCATTGATGTTACTGTTGAATATCTTTGGCCCGTAGTGCAAAGATGGACATATGTTTGGCATGATCATGACCATTGATGTTACTGTTGAATATCTTTGGCCTGAGTGCAAAGATGAATTTATTAGCATGATTATGAACAGGAACTATGATTTGGTATAACCATGATCTTTGGTGTTTCAGATAAAGACAGGTGATGAAAATTATCTTCGTCCTGGGTGCGAAGAAGAATTTATCAACATAATTATGATCATGAACTATTTACATGATTGTGGGCAGGAACTGTTGATTGATGTTATAGGGATAAAATATTGTTAGTGGACTTTTAACATAGAGAAAATAGTAGACATTATGTTCTACTTGACCCTTCTTAGGAATTGTTATTTTCGCTGCAGTTGTTGATCTAAAGCTTGTTGGCCATAATATTTTATCTGATTTATTAAAGGTTAACGATAATTTATTCTTCATTATCATAGTCATAATATTCTTTACTGGGCTGGTTGAGCTCAACCTTTTCTTTCATTGTTCTCTTTAGGAAATGAAAATAAAGCTGGGACTAGCCGGGGAATGGAGTGATGGTCCGAGATAGTGCTATAGTAGTCCTCACTATTTTGTAAAATAGTGATATAATAATTAATGAGGATTGAATTTGAGCATTTATATTTTCGTATTATATACGATCTATATTGTAGCTCATAGTTCTGTGGTCTTTTTTTCACAACAGTATAATAGTTGAAATTGTGTAAGATTTGTATTTGGATTCTGTACCATATATTTGGCGACTCAGAATAGGTTGTGTATTGGACCTATTTTGGGGGCGTCACATTCCTTTATACGGCTTCAGTAACGATCCGGTTCGGGTACCAGGGACGATAGAGCTGCCAATCGTCTTTGGGATAACTTCTCAGCAGATTGAGGTAATGTGCAGATTTTTTGTGGTACATGTGGATTCGACTTACAACGCCATTCTTGGGAGACCGAATTTAATAGCGTTGCAAGCAGTAACTTCAATTACACACTTTAAGATTAAGTTCCACACACCGAATAGAGTTAGAGAGGTTGTTGAAGACTTCGACTTGGCAAGAAGGTGTTATCATAACGCATTAGTCTCTTCGGGGGTAGGGGTCAGTAAACATAAGCAGGCGATGGCAATAGAGATTGAGCCATTTATCGAAGGGAGTACAGAGCCCCTCGCCATGCCCGCCGAAGAGATATAAGATATTGAGCTGATACCTGGGAAGAAGGATAAGAGAGCCAAGATCAGATCGGGATTGTAGGAACCATTTTGGACAAGTTTGATAGAACTACTTCAGGGTTATGTTGATATTTTTGCATGGATTCTTAGCGATATGCCTGGGATCAAAGAAGAGGTTGATGTGCACAGATTGCACGTGGACCCTTCCAGTAAACTAGTCCAACAGAAGAGAAGAATCTTTGCCCCGGAAAGGCAGAAGATCATTGATGAGGAGATAGCGAAATTATTGGCAACAGACTTTATTTTTGAGATTTACTATCCAGAGTGGTTGGCGAATGCAGTATTGGTGCAAAAGCAGAACGTGAAGTGGCAGATTTGCATCGACTACTTGGATTTGGACAAGGCATGCCGAAGGATTTTTACCCCCTTCCACACATCGATCAACTCATCGATGCTACTTCAGGGTATGTCTTACTCAGTTTCACAGATGCCTTTTCGGCATACAATACAATTTAGATACATGAGGAGGATATCCTAAAGACGACTTTCATCACTCATCGGGTAATTTATGCGTATCGAAAGATGACCTTCGGACTACTGAACGCTGGAGCAACATACTAAAGGATGATGAATTATATGTTCCAAAGACAGTTGGGTCGAAGTATGGAGGTATACGTTGATGATATGATTGTTCAAATTATAGTTGTTCCGGAGCATCTGGATGACCTAGAAGATTGCTTTCAGACCGTCAGACACTATACATCAAGCTAAATCTGACGAAGAGCACCTTCGGTCTTAGAGCAGATAAATTTTTGGGTTATCTGATAAGTAAGAGAGGAATCAAGGAAAACTAGGAGAAGATCAAGGAAATATTGGATATGAAGTCTCCTCAATCTCATAAGGATGTACAATAGTTGGCTGGTCGAATTGCAGCATTGAGGAGATTTATGTTCAAATCAGCAGAAAGGTGTTTTTCGTTCTTTTATACTTTAATGGGCCCGAAGAATGAGAAAACCTTCCAATGGACTTCAGAGTGCGATGATGCTTTTCAGGGTATTAAAAGGAATTGGTCTTCGGCTCCCCTGTTGGTGAAGCCGGTTCCTTCGGAGCCTTTGTATTTATATTTGGCAGCAAGTTCTTTGGTTGTTGGACCTGTATTAGTCCGGGAAATAGGGGAAAGCAATTCCCAGTGTATTATGTGAATCATGCTCGTTGAGACGCATAAACTAGATACATGAACCTTGAGAAGTTTGCCGACACCCTAATAACAGCTAGTTGGAAGCATCGACATTAATTCCAAGGTCGGTTAATTTTAATATATACTGATCAACCCTTAAATAAGATTCTAAACAAGCTAGACATCTCGGATAGCATAGCAGCTTGGTCAATGGAATTGACACTGTTCATCTTGGAGTATCATCCTCAGACAGCGATAAAAGGTCAAGCCTTAGCCGATTTTATGGTAGAATGCTCGTTTTCTGAACTCGACACCGTTGATCAGGCATGAGGGATGGTTGGGTCGGTTTAAGATACTCGGTCTATTCAATCTCATGGATAGTATATGTGGATTGTAGACACTCAAAATTTCATTTCCTTGTTACTAACACTATAGGAGGGTAAAATCGTCTCATCAAATTAACCCCGATCTCAATACCGGGTCATCAAAACAACCCTGATCTCAATACCAGGTCATCAAGTCAACCCTGATCGCAATACCGGGTCATCAAATCAACCCCGATCTCAATACCGGGTTGCCAAATCAACCCCGGTCTAAATAACGAGTCATCAAGGTAACCCCGGTCTCAATACCGGGTCATCAAATCACCCCCGTTCCCAATATCGGGTCAACAAGTCAATCCCGGTTACAATACCAGGTCATCAAATCAACCCCGGTCTCAATACCGGGTCATCAAGTTAACCCCGGTTACATTATCGGGTCAACAAATCAACCCCGATCTCAATATAGGGTCATCAAGTCAACCCCAGTCTCAATACAGGGTCATCAAGTCAATCCCGGTCTCAACATCGGGTCATCAAATCAACCCCGGTCTCAATACCGGGTCATCAAATCAACACCGGTATCAATATCGGGTCATAAAATCAATCCCGATCTCAATACCGGGTCGTCAAAATAAACCCCGGTCTCAATACCGGGTCATCAAATCAACCCCGGTCTCAATACCGGGTCATCAGATCAACCCTGGTCTCAAACCGAGAGGTACAGGTCAGCCACAGTCTCAACCCTGAAAGTACAGGTCGGCCCCAGTCTCAACTCAAAAAGTATAGTTTAGCCCCGGTCTCAACCCGGGAAGTACAGGTCAGCCCCGGTCTCAACCCGGGAGGTACAGGTCAACCCCGGTCTCAACCCAGGAGGTACAAATCAACCCCGGTCTCAACCCGGGAGGTACAAGTCAGCCCCGGTCTCAACCCGAGAAATACAGGCCAGCTCCAATCTCAACCTGGGAGGTACAGGTCAGCCCCGATCTCAACTCGAGAGGTACAGGTCAGTCCTGGTCTCAACCTGGGAGGTACAGATCAGCCCCGGTCTCAACCCGGGAAGTACAGGTCAGCCCCGGTCTCAACTCAGGATATATAGGTCAGCCCCAGCCTCAACCCAGGAGGTACAGGTCAGCCCCAATCTCAACCCAGGAAGTACAGGTCTGCCCCGGTCTCAACCTGGGAAGTAAAGGTCAGCCCCGGTCTCAATCCGGGAGGTACAGGTCAGCCCCGGTCTCAACCCAAGAGGTACAGATCAGCCCCGGTCTCAACCCGGGAGGTACAGAGTAGCCCCAGTTTCAACCTGAGAAGTATAGGTTAGCCCCGGTCTCAACCCAGGAAGTACAAATCAGCCCCGGTATCAACTCGAGAGGTCCAGATCAGCCCCGATCTCAACCCGGGAGATTCAGGTCATCCCCGGTCTTAACCCGGGAAGTCAGGTCAACTTCAGGAACAAACCTGAAGATCACAACATCTCCAGAGGAAAACTTGGAGTGACCAAGTCAGCCTCAGAGACAACACTAAGGACAAACAAACTCGAATGAGATCCAAACCTTGGAAATAACCCTAGGAAGTCAACCGAAGGCCATGCCGACACTAAAGGTAACCCCGAGAAAGGAAAAACGGTTATTTTGTCAACTTGAAGCCGATTCGGTCAAACTCAAGCCTAATTGATGTTAACAAGGTTAGAACGAACCATAACAATGATCCCGGGTGCAAACAGCGCAAGACAGCTCAACGAACAAACTGTGGGGAATCGAAGACCTGGTTATGAACCCGCCTTCTTGGACCCGAAATTTTTTTTACCCATGTCAATGTGACACTCTCGAAGAGGGCTTTCCTGAAAGGTATAGCACACCTCAAACGGACGCTCCGATTAAAAGTTAGAAAGTTTTGATTTTGACCTTGCGTTGCTCGGAGTGCACGTACATCGAGATGACGGAACCCACCATGTAGGCCCCACCACATGGAGTCGGACCTCTACCTGCGGTAGCAACATGTAGAGTGGAGGCTCCCTGGCCTATATATAGAGGTGCACCCCCTTTCTTTTTTAAGTTGAAAATCGTTCTAAAGCCCTGTCCGATTCGTTTCTCGACCAAACTGTTGTCTTCCAAACCCAAATTTTTTTACTCTAACACGTAAATATACCCACATACTACCACATATCAGAAAATAACAGGTAGATTTGGATGTTTAAAGTCTACGATTTGGCAAAAAGCCCGTGTAGCAGTCCATTGTGAGTATTTTTACAATCAGCAAGTCAATACTACTTCTTTACACTATTTTTCCACTTGCACATCAAGTTTCGTTTTCTAAATATGCCCGAAACTCAGTTCCGTGGCCCTTTTTGTCAATTTTTGGTATATTTTTGTACAGAAACGTATTTTCTAGCATTTCTACAACTCGAATTGACGATCCGTCTCTTCCGGCAGCTTTTATACACTTGCATCTTTGTTATTAGCAACTTAGCCTGACTGGGTTATCTTCCCAGTCCAGTTTTGGCTTTTTTTTGTATATATTGTACTGTATATATACTAACTGTTCAATTCTGTCAAGCCCGGATGTCAAATCTGCGATAGTTTACTGCTATTATATATATATATATATATATGCATATATAAGTAGCATTCACCACACTGGTTATCTTCCCAGTCTTGGTTTGACTACGTTTCTGTCTATATATATATATATATATATATATATATTTCAGTTCGACTTGGATCATTCTATTGCCTTTTTACTGCTTTTATATATATTTATACATATATAAGCAGCCTTCACCACACTGGGTTATCTTCCCAATCTTGGTTGACTACTTTTCTGTATATTTACATTCTAGTTCGGCATGGATCATTCTGTGGGCTTTTTACTGTTTTTGCAGCCTTCACCACACTGGGTTATCTTCTCAGTCTTGGTTGACTACTTTTCTGTCTATAAATATATATATATATATATATATATATATATATATTTTAATTTCAGTCCAAGCACAGGCGTGAAATCCATCGCCCTTTTTACTATTTTTCTCTATATATATATATATATATATTTTAATCCTGTCCAACCTGGATCATTCCGTGGCTTTTCTACAACTTTTATAAATATAAATATATATATATATATATATATATATATTTCAATTCCAGTCCGGGTACCGGCGTGAAAACCCATCACCCTTTATAGCTTTCGTATATATAATTATATATATATATATATATATATTGCTTTATTCATTTTATCAAATTGTTGCCTTAAATATTCATTTGATATGAATTGGCACTGACATTTCTGCGGGCGGACTACATTTATTTAAATCTTGGCAACTCTAGCTTTCAAACGGTTCAAAATAGGTACAGACGGAACCGGGGAGCTAGAATGGCTGAGATTTATTTAAATCTAGCTTTCTTTCTACTTTCAGTTGTAAAAGCAACCTCGCGGCCCTTAGATCGCTATTTAGTAGGAACGAGACGCTTTGGCCACGCGCAGCCAAGATTTACTGATGAATCCTTGGTTCTATTGCGACGTGAGGATGTATATATATTTCTGTGCAAATTTGAGCTGTGCAGGTTTATTGGCTAATCATATGTGAGCCTAGGAATCGTTGGATTCATGATCAGACTGATCAGAATTTGATTCCCACAATGGATAAACTCCAGTTTACGAATGTACCCTGCCAGTTTTTTAGTAAAATGTACATACAAAAGACCTTAAAACGGTTATCCGGATTTAAGGTATCAACATAGTAAAAATATAAATTGTCGTGTCAAAGTCACTCCGATGGCTTTCATGCCCATGAGAATACCGACACTTGTATTTATTTCTACGGTCGAGGATGCTTCGCAGCCCGATAAATCACCATTCAAATGCAAGCCTTAAGGCTAAAAAGATAAAACAAAAGTATCAATATGTTTCAATTCCTATGTTAGCGTAAGGGTTTGAAAACCTGCTTTCAAAACATCACTTCAATAATTTTATTTAAAAAGAAAGCTTTTGCAAATCAAATCAAACACTTTTGCAAATCAAATCAAAGACTTTTTGCAAATCAAATCAAACCCTTCGTATATAAGTTCAATGATTCATAATCACACTTTCAATTAAACAAACATAGGCCCAATTTTCAAATAGCATTCACACATACATTTTAATTTTTAAGGGAAATATTAAAAAGATGTGGTATCGTGTTTACACGGGAGTTTTGGGGTGCCTAACACCTTCCCCACTCTTAACCAAGCCCCCGAACTCAAAACTTCAGTTTTAAAGATTAAGTTTCGACAGTGTCCAGCAATTGGGCCTCTTTCACACAAACTCGGTTGAGTTGGTTCAACCATTTCAAATCTACCAACTGGCGACTCTGTAAAACGTTCAAATCTCCGACATGATACATGTTGGCCTTTTCCTAAAAAACCCTTCAAAACCTTTTTTCACAATAAAAAGAGTAAGGGTAGAGATAACTTAAGAAGAGAGAAAAATTCGGGTTACCCACGAATTTTTTCCTGACGTCGACAGGTAACGACTCTGCTGAGGATCAGTAGAGGGCTTAAGCCGCGTTCAAATCTTTTTAAACATTTTCCTTTCAAAACTACGTATGTGTGAATACTGTGTCTTTACATTGAATGAATGCGTGAATGCTGCATTTTTACATTGAATAAATGCATCAATGTTGTATATTTACATTGAATGAATGCTTTCCTACTTTATACCAATGTCATTATATGCATACGGTGAGACACGATGTATGTGAATGTATGTTGTGTGTTTCCTCCTTCGGGAGACCAAACCCGTCGGTGATAAGTTATGACTCTGGGGACGGCTAAGTCTCTGGGGGCTCATGAAAATGCACCACCCAAATTTGCTCCAGTTGAAAGATCGGATTAATTTCTCCTCTAGTAGATTGTGATGATCTGGGGACCTTCATGCCAACAAGTCGCGAGAGTAACCTAAGATAGGTCAGCCTCTGATTAACCAAATCTGATGAGAAGCTTATTCATGCCCTCCTCTTTCAATTCAATGCCTAGTTTTCAATTTCAAATGTACAGGAGCACAATGTAAATATCATAATAAAAATTTACGTTCCTTGTCATATACATCCTGTTATGTTATCCTGTCATCAAAACAACTGACCTCTGTTTTGCAGGATAAGATTAAAAAACGACCATGGCATGCATCATATCCCTACCCAATTTAGGAAATTGACAAGCCTACGCTTTGCTGTAGGTGAAAAATTGGTATTGTCACTAGATCTAAGTTTAAAAAAGCACCAAGTCCATCCACGGACATGACTTCAAGTGCTCAACTAGAATCCACCCCTGAATCTAGGGAGGAGTTTGAAGGACTGAAGAATCAGATAGCTGAATTGACCAGTTTCTTAAGAGAACAAAGCAAGGCCCTTAAGGGGAAGCAGGCCCAAGCTCACACAGAACCAGGAACACCTGGTGGTAGTGGTGGCAGTCAAGAGACTTAAAAGGCAGATACTCAGATTTCTGGACCACAAAACCAGGACACAACTAACAAAACCCCTGAAATCACCATCCTCAACAAAGAACAGGAAGCTGGTGACATTCTAAAGAAAGTATAGCAGATGGAAGAAACTATCCGGTCTATCAAAGGGACTGGGGCATTCGGCAGTGTTAATTACTCTGACCTTTGTATATTTCCCGGGGCTCGCTATCCCAAAAAGTTCCAAAGTCCCCGATTTCGAGAAATACAATGGATTGGGAGACCCTTATACACACCTAAAGATATTCATTGGAGAACTCGGATCCTATGCAGAGGACGAGAAACTCTGAATGCAGGTATTTCAGAAGAGTTTGACCGGAGCAACAAGAGCCTGGTATGCCCGTCTAGACAATTCTAAGATTCACAGTTGGGAAGAATTGGCACATGCCTTTCCCAGTCAATACAGCTTCCAATCTCAGCTGGCTCCAGACAAATACCAAATAACCAAAATCAAGAAACAAAATACTGAATAATTCAGAGAATATGCCCAACGCTGGAGGCGGGTTGCAGCACAAGTCACCCCATCCATGACTGAATCTGAAATAGTCATGACCTTCATCAACATTCAAGAAGCTCCATATTACGAGAGGGTCCTAGCAGGCATAGGAAAACCATTCTCTGAAATGATCAAACATTGCGAGATGGCAGAAATGGGGTTGAAGTCTGAGAAGATCAAGGATATAACTGCCCTCGAAGCTGTTGCTGAACATATCCAGTCCAAAAATTATAGGAGTAATCCCCGGAGGGTACACAAAAAGAAAGATGAAGAAGTGTCCTTAGTATTACAAGGACAGAATCAAAGAGGCGAGTCAAACAGTATGCCCATTCAAAGGAGGAACTATACCCCTTTTCAAGCTTCTGCGCAACTTGCAAATCCTCCATTCCAGAAAAATATGGAGGTCAGGCATCGAATAACTTTCACCCCTCTAGGGGATTCACTCAAAAATGTGTTAAAACTTCTGACAGCCCAGAAGAAGATTGTTCAACTCCTTCCACCAGCTAACACTGGTGGACGAAACTTCGACCCAAGCAAGAAGTGTGCTTACCATTCCGGATCTTCGGACCATGACACTCAAGACTGTTGGTCTCTCAAGCATAAAATTCAATACTTGATTGACAACGGAGAGATTGTGGTAACCAAACCGAAGCAACCGAACGTACTAGACAATCCCCTTCGACAGCATAAAGAGGAGAATGTCAACATGATCGGTACAGAAAATGGAGAAGGATCCAAGTACCTCTGATACATCGAAGAATCGACTCCATCCAGCAACAATAGCCCAAACAGTTGGGAGATTTTGAAAAGGCAATTCCTAATAGAGCAAGAGATAAATTCTATCAAGGATCAGATCGAATAACTGGCAGAGCTGGTTATATACCAACATCAGATCACCAGACAGATGATGAATCAGGCCAACCAATCTGATGCCGATCTTCCACCCACATCGAAAATCAATCCCATCCCCGTGAGGGATCGCTACCGGTCTCATGAGCATGAACCCTGGGCCGACAAGATGGCCAAAGATGAGAATGTCCAAGCTGGTAGGAAATTCTTATTCCAAAGGAATTTCACTAACCTGAACCAGCAAATGGAAGAAATCCTCCATATGTTAATCAACGTGGGAATGGTTGTGTAGATTTATTACCTCCATTGAACCCTCAATCCAGGAAATTCAAGCCTGACCAAATCTGTCAATACCACTCCAATGCACCTGGCCATGATACTGAAGATTACTGGGCACTTCGTAACCTGATTCAGAATATGATTGAAAATGGTGACTTGATAAGAGGAAATCGGGATCATGGCCTCCTAGATGAAGAAACTCTCTTTACTCCCACTGCATGGAATCAGGATACAGTGGTTGTCATCTCCTGAGATAGGGAGTCAGCTCTCACACCCATAATACTTCCTGGGAAAGGGGTCCAAGAAATACAAAATCCTGTGAAGGTGGCCGCACTAGAGCCTTTAATCTTGCCCTTCAGACCTCAATATCCCGTTATTAGTCTGAAAAGGGTCCTATGGAACTACGAGAATGATGAAGGTTCCACTTCAAACAACATTGCCATTGTACCAAAAGATAATCCATTATACCTGCCTCAGCGGGTGATCAAAGCAATCATCAAAGCCAAAGAAAAGGTGACTGATGAGAAAATCGAAGAGTTCCTCAACAAAATGGGACACAATAAAATCAAAATAGTGCAAAGCTTGAAAGATGCACCCAAGCAAATGTCCATCATAGACTTGGTTTTATACTTGGTAGAGCACCGCAACATTCTAGTGAAAGTACTGGAAAAAGCCCATCTGCCACATACAGTGGATGCCGAGAAATTTTATCACGTGGTAGAACACATTTTCAACAGCAATGTGATATCTTTCACTGACAATGATATCCCTGCAGAAGGGATGGGCCATCGTAAGTCCCTGCATATAGTTGTAATGTCATCCGGGTATATAATCGGAGGTGTGCTTATAGATGGAGGATCATCCCTCAACATCTGTCCCTATGATACCTTAGAGAGAATGAAGATCAACCCAAACCGGATCAAAATCAGTCATGTGGTCATCTGGGCTTTCGATGGATCTCGCCGACAAGCTATGGGAGAAATAGAGCTTCCTCTGGAGATTGGTCCGCACACTTTCTATGTGTCCTTTTAGGTGCTCAACATTATCATTGGATACAACCTGTTGTTAGGCAGGCCATGGATCCACATGGCAGGAGCAGTTCCATCCACCCTTCATCAACAGCTCAAATATATTATCCACGACAACCTAATCACGGTCAATGTCGAACCGAAATACCCTGTCTGCATATAGGGAGACATGTCGGTGATCAACCTTGATGCAGGGATTGAACCTGCAAGTTTTCAAGCCCTGGAGGTGAGTGATTCTCAGTATCTACATATTGGGGCACCAGCCCTGAAACCAAAGGTCTCCACCGAGGTGATGACAGTGGGCCAGGAGATGGTATCTTTGGGTTTCTAACCTGAAGAAGGGTTAGGAAAGAATCAGCAAGGTATCAAGATTCCAGTACAAATCCCGAGTCAAATTGGGAGAGCGGGATTGGGATATTCATCAGGATCAAATCACAGGAACCCACACAAGCATCCTAAGGCTCATGCCTCCACAATTTTGCTGCCAAACCTCACGGATATTGGATGGGTGAAACCCATGAGGAAAATCCCAGCTGTGGTATCAACCAAGTTATTTCCTCCCATTATACCAGCAAGTGAAAGAACAACTCCCAGATTCGAGATGGATAGCAAAAAGGGAAAAGAAAAGATCATGTACAAAGAACGAGACCCATTTGCTAACATGTGGGTCATTATAAACTACGAGGGTATGAATGATGAGATCCCAGATAGTGACGACAAAGATCAGATTCAAATTTCTCGCATTAAGAAAGAGAAGAGGGGTAGTTCAAAGAAAAGCCTTGACCTTATTTTGAAGGATGTCTTAGTCATCATCCGAGATGAGACAGATGATCACAATTCCTTGATCCTCCCTGTTCATGAGGATCTAACCCTGGATAACTGGAGCAGTGTCCCTTGCCTCAATCACAAAAGGTAAAGGGGCAGAGAGTACATCTGCCCTTTAAACATGCTTTCATTCACTACTTACTTTTGATTACATAGCTATAGCAGTAATTTTTGTCATGCTTTGTATATTTAAGCAGTTGTATATATTAAAGTGAAAGCATTTTGTTTTCAGGACTCAAGTATTGGATATGTGTGTGTCTTTGCTGATAAGATGCCAACCTATCAAAGTGACTACAACTTTGATGTAGAATTGAACTTTGACTTGATGGATATTGATCAAGAGGAGGAAGATGACTATGAGGTGCCCGAGGAGATCAAAGAATGGGTCAAAGACAAACCCAAACCAAACCTCGACCAAACCACCACTATCAACATAGGAACCTCCAAAAACATCAAAGAGATCCAGATAGGCATAGACCTTACCCAAGACCAAAAAGCCAACCTGATCGAACTCCTAACACAGTACCAGGATGTGTTTGCATGGTCACATAAAGACGTGATTGGTCTGTCTACTGACATTGTCATCCATCGAATGCTCGTCAAAGATGGATTCAAGCCAGTCAAACAGAATCTCAGGCGATTGAAACCTGAATAGAGTCTGAAAGTCAAAGAAGAGGTCGTTAAACAATTCAAAGCCGGAATCATCATGGTATCAACATACCCAGAAAGGCTGTCAAACATAGTTTTGGTGCCTAAACCCAGAGGGAAGGTACGAGTATGTGTGGATTACCTGGATTTGAACAAAGCCTACCTCAAGGACAATTTCCCTGTACCTTTCATCCACATCCTGATAGACAACACTGCGTAATACGACATGTATTCCTTCGTAGATTGCTTCACTGGGTACCATCAAATTATGGTTGCTGAAGAAGACAAGGAGAAAACATCTTTCATCACTCCCTAGGGAACCTTCTGTTATCGACGGCTATCCTTCGGCCTCATCAATGCCAGGGCTACGTATCAAAGAGCCATGATGGCTCTATTTCATGACATAATGCACAACGAGATAGAGGTCTATGTGGACGACATCATCATCAAATCCCGAAGGGAGAATGATCACATTGACCATCTCAGGAAGCTGTTCAATAGGTTGCGTAAGTACAACCTCAAGCTGAATCCCGCCAAATCTGCTTTTGGCATCAAAGCAGGCAAGCTATTAGGATTCTTGGTGAGTAATCGAGGCATCGAACTAGATCCTGCCAAGATCAAAGTCATCACTAAGATGCCAGTACCTCGAACAGAGAAGAAGCTATGTGGGTTCCTGGGGAGAATCAACTTCATAAGCCGATTCATTTCCCAGCTCACAGCAACCTGTGAACCCATATTTAAGCTATTGAGGAAGAATTCCTCCACCAAATGGAATGAGGATTGTCAACGAGACTTCCTTGCCATCAAGAAACAGCTGATTGAAGCACCTATTTTGGTACCCCCCCCCCCCCCAAGGGATGGAGTTCCCTTATTCATGTACCTGTCCGTCAATACCAATGCAATGGGCTGCATGTTAGGACAGAAGGATGATAGAAATAAGGAGAGAGTCATCTACTACATCAGTAAAAGATTCAATAGTGGTGAACAGAAGTACACCCTGATCGAGAAGACATGTTGTGCGTTAGCATGGGCAGCCACGAGGTTACAACATTACCTCCATGGGCACACAACCTACCTCATATCCCGTATGGATCCACTGAAGTATGTTTTCAACAAGCCAATGTTGAATTGTCGACTGTCCAAATGACAGTTGATCCTACAACAGTTCGACATTGTCTACGTAACTCAGAAGTCAATCAAGGGTCAAGGCATTGCAGATCAATTAGCTGAAGCACCTTCAGGTCGAGCCTTAGAGACCTATTTCCCAGATGATGGGATCATGGAAATTCAATAACTTCAACAAGAGAATACAGTCCAACCATGGAAAATGTATTTCGATGGAGCAGTAAACATGGAAGGTGCCAGAGCTAGGGCAGTCTTTATCTCTGGTACAGGAGAACAATATCCTGTGGCTACCAAACTTCAATTTGGCAACACCAACAACACATCCAAGTATGAAGGCTGCATAATGGGGTTGAAACTAGCCCAATCCATTGGTATCAAACACCTACTAGTCTTTGGAGACTCTGAGTTGGTCATCAGGCAAACCACTGGGGCAAATCACACCAAAGAACTGCATTTGCTGCCCATTCATCGACAAGTCGTCAAAATATCCCTGGAATTTGAAGACATAACCTTCATCCATATTCCTAGGGGTAGGAATAAATTCACGGATGCATTGGCGACGTTGGCTTCATTGATCCGCATATCCGATAGGAGTGGGATTCCCAACATCAAATTCACAAGCCAAAAGGCCTCGACATACGGGAATTACATTGGAGAAATATCTGATAAAATCCCTCCTGTCAATAAACCTTGGTATCACGACATCAAGGAATATCTCCAAGATGGATCTACACCCACCGGGGCAAGCCAATTCGAACGAAAGTGGATTCACAAAATGGCTATGAAGTTCTATCTGAGCGGAGATGCCCTATATATGAGGGATACTGGAATAGGCTTGTTACGATGCCTCGACAAAGAACAAGCCTAGAGATTAATGGATGAAGTCCACGGTGGAGTCTGTGGTCCACACATGAGTGGTCAGCTGCTGGCCAAGAAAATATTAAGAACATGACATTATTGGATCTCTCTCAAAGCTGACTATGATGATCACGTCAAGAGATGCTTTCAATGTCAAGTACATGGAAATGCCATCCACTCTCCTCCAAAAGAGCTACACAACATGATTTCACTATGGCCTTTCTCCATGTAGGGAATGGACGTGATCGATCCAGTGGAACCCAAAGCCAGCAATGGTCATCAATTCATCTTCACCATAATCGATTACTTCACCAAGTGGGTTGAAGATGTCTCCTTCCCGAAAGTCACCAAAGAGGTCATCATCAGTTTTATCAGAAACAATGTCGTTTGTCGATATGGACAACCGGAGGTGATCGTATCAGACAATGCCAAGAACCTGAACAATCAAATAATGAAAGAACTGTGCAGTAAGTTCCACATCAAGCATCTCAATTCCGTCATCTATCGGCCCAAGATGAATGTTGTTGTTGAAGTGGCCAACAAGAACATCAAAAAGATCATGCAAAAAATGTCCGCCAATCACAAAGAATGGTCTGACCTGCTGCCTCTAACCCTGTTAGCCTACAGGACGTCAATGCGTACCTCTACTGGGGCTACCCCCTATTCATTAGTCTATGGCATGGAAGTAGTCCTCCCCATAAAAGTAGAGTTAGAGTCCTTGTGAGTGTTAATCGACGCTCAGATGGACGAAGATCAGTGGTTGCAAGACCGGTATCACCAACTGTCCCTGATAGATGAAAAGAGGGCTATAACCATTTTCCACGGGCAGTTATATCAGCAAAGGATTGTTCGATCCTACAACAAGAAGGTCCGAATACGATAATTCAAAGAAAATAACTTGGTATTGAAGAAAGTTGTGGTCAATCAGGATGAAGCCAAAGGAAAGTTCGTCCCAAATTGGGAAGGCCCTTTCATTGTGTAGGGTTTTCGGCACATAAACGCAGCGGAAATTAAAAATTTTCGAAACCCTAAAACAGGATCCATGCGAAAACATATTAATTCAGAGGTTAAGATATATTTTACCGATTATTCAAGCCTGAAAGGAGACGATGGAGATTCTGGAACTGCTTCGAATCCTCAACGCAATCCAACGGAACTGCGCCTCTACGGTATCCACACGAACGTCCCGCGAATCGTCACACGATCTGCAGCAAAGAAAGCTGCGGTACTAGCCGCCAAGGATCTGGACTTTTTCGAAATTTTTCTCTCTAGTCTCTCTCTAAGAGCGGCTAGGGTTTTGATATTGATCATACCCTAAACGGCTGATATATCATATATATAGCAGTTAAAGGAATTAACCAAAACCTAATCCAATTAGAAATATAAAATCCGAATTTATATATATATATATATATATATATATTATATCTTAATTAAGTCTTACTTAATTAATATATATATATATATATATACAAATTATCCTATTAATTTAAATTCATAATTTAAATACTATCAATCATATTGATATATTTAAATCCATACAATTTAAATTAATTCCCTTTTAATTACGTTCTAAGTGTGTGACCCTATAGGTTATTATTATGTTGGCAATAATTTTAAAATCATATTATAAAATTATAAACAGTGAGCGGCATCTAGTAATGCATCACTGCTACCCAAATAATAATAAGATCGGTGATTCGATACAACCTTTTCGTGACCAATGTTTCAATGTAATTTAATCCTTTTAACCTTGACATCCTAGATTAAACTCGAGGCATGGAATGTGTCATCCTCTTCATAATTTAATCTGAGTTTTCTTGATCGATGAGTAGACTATATGAAACAAATCACTATTTGAGCATGGCCATGCATTTCATAGTCCTACTCAATCAAGAGGCCTATGGATATCACCCCTAATATATAGGAGGGTTAAATTCCATCTAGATCACTCATATTCCTCACACGATTCATGATATACCCAATAATCACCTTTATCGTCCACCTATTAAAGGTGGCCTTTGATGATATCAAAGTACATAAATTCTCGTGTAGTAATATAGTGATTTCAGGTCGGAGGATCATTACATCATTGTCACTATGAGAATTGCTTATGACACTTTGCATAATGCTCCACGTAGAATTCTCATGGTGGGTCTGCCCAGTACATTGTTCTCTAACATGTACCTATGCATTGACTCAATATCTCATATATTTATGACCAATGAGATTTGGCCATCAGTCAATCCACATACTAGTCTCAATGTATCATTGTTGTCCCATTAACAATGACACTCGACTAGGGACATTTAAGAGTAATGATACTAATTGTAACTATATGATCTCATGTTCAAGTCACATACTTGAAGCCATATAATTTGTATCACTATTCTAAGGACTTTTATTATGTTAACATTCATGTAACGCAGTAAATAAAAGCATAATAAAATAATTCATTTATTCAATCAAATATAATATCAAAAAATATTTAAATAATTACATCAAAGAATTAGCCTCTAGGGCATAAACTCTAACAGTTTCCCACTTGCACTAGAGCCAATCACTCATGTATCTAATACCCATGGAACTAGTGTGACCTTCATACTTATGCTGCGACAAAGCTTTGGTCAGTGGATCTGCAACATTATCATCTGTTGGCACTCTGCTTATATGTACATCTCCTCTATCAATGATTTCACGGATGAGATGGTACCGCCTAAGTATATGCTTGGATCGTTGGTGAGATCTAGGTTCCTTAGCCTGTGCAATGGCTCCATTATTATCACAGTATAGCTCAACCGGATCAACAATGGTTGGAACAACACCAAGTTCAGTGACGAACTTTTTAATCCATACAGCCTCCTTGGCCGTACTAGAAGCAGCAATATACTCAGCCTCTGTTGTAGAATCGGCTACTGTCTCTTGCTTCGAACTTTTCCAGCTAACAGCACCACCATTAAGGCAAAACACAAAACCTGACTGAGACTTATAGTCATCTGTGTCAGTCTGGAAACTAGCATCTGTGTAACCCTTTACTGTCAGTTCGTCTTCACCTCCATATACCAAGAATGAATCCTTAGTCCTTTTCAGGTACTTGAGGATATTCTTGACTGCTGTCCAGCGACCTTCACCTGGATTCGACTGGTATCTGCTCGTCATGCTCAAAGCATACGAGACATCCGGACGAGTACATATCATTGCATACATGATAGATCCAATTGCCGAAGCATAAGGGATCTTTCTCATACGCTCCTCATCATCATGTGATTTAGGACATTGGGCCTTAGAGATCTTAACACCATGAGACATGGGTAAGTGTCCTCTTTTTGCCTCTTGCATGCTGAACCGTTTCAGCACTTTATCAATATATGTACTTTGACTTAGGCCGAGCATTTTTCTCGATCTATCTCGATAGATCTTGATACCTAAAATGTAGGTTGCATCGCCCAAATCTTTCATGGAGAAACATTTTCCTAACCATGTTTTTACAGCCTGTAAGGAAGGAATGTCATCCCCAATAATTAATATGTCGTCAACATATAATACCAGGAATACAATGTGACTCCCACTAACCTTCTTATATACACAAGGTTCATCTTCATTTTTTATGAAGCCAAACTCTTTGACTGCTTCATCAAATCGAAGATTCCAACTCCGAGAGGCTTGCTTCAATCCATAAATGGATCGCTGCAACTTACATACCTTTCCAGCATCCTTTGGATTGGCAAAACCCTCAGGTTGTGTCATATACACATCCTCAAGGAGATTTCCGTTAAGGAAAGCAGTTTTGACATCCATCTGCCAGATTTCGTAATCATAAAAGGCTGCAATAGCAAGTAAGATCCTGATGGATTTAACCATTGCCACTGGAGAGAAGGTTTCATCATAGTCAACACCTTGAACTTGTTTGAAACCTTTTGCTACCAGTCGACCTTTATAGGTTTAAACATTACCATCCATGTCGGTTTTCTTCTTGAAAACCCACTTGCACCCGATTGGTTTTACCCCTTCGGGTGGATCAACCAAAGTCCATACTTGGTTAGTATACATGGAGTCCATCTCAGATTTCATGGCTTTAAGCCATCTCTCAGAATCTGGTCCATTCATAGCTTCTTGGTAGGAAGCAGGTTCATCATGATCTATGAGCATCACATCGCCATTTTGAGTCACAAGAAATCCATAATATCTCTCGGGCTCTTGGCGTGTCCTACCAGATCTACGAATGCCTCGTGTAATTTGAGCAGGTTCACTTTCAATATCTTGTGGTTCCTGCTCATGTTCCAACTCAGGTTCAATGATATTTTGTGGTTCCCGAACTTCTTCGAGTTCTACTTTCCTCCCACTGTTTTCTTTAGAGACAAATTCTCTTTCTAGAAAAATACCAGTTCGAGCAACAAATACTTTGTTCTCAGAAGGTTTGTAGAAATAATACCCTTTTGTTTCCTTTGGGTATCCCACAAAATTACATTTGTCAGATTTGGGTCCGAGCTTGTCAGAAGCCAGACTTTTTACAAACGCCTCGCAACCCCAAATCTTCATGAACGACATACTAGGATGTTTCCCAGTCCACATCTCATATGGTGTCTTATGAACCGTCTTTGTAGGAACACGGTTAAGTGTGAATGCAGCTGTCTCTAGGGCATGACCCCAGAAGCTTATTGGAAGATCTACATGACTCATCATCGATCGTACCATGTCCAACAAGGTGCGATTCCTCCTCTCAGACACACCATTCCATTGTGGTGTTCCAGGTGGAGTGAGCTGTGATATAATACCACACTCCTTTAGAAGGTCATCAAAGTCTTGGCTTAAGTATTCACCTCCTCGATCGGATCGAAGGGCTTTTATGCTTTTGCCAAATTGGTTTTGAACTTCATTCTTGAATTCCTTGAACTTTTCAAAGGATTCGGATTTGTGTCGCATAAGATACACATATCCATATCTACTGAAGTCGTCAGTAAATGTAATGAAGTAATAAAACCCACCTCTTGC
Organism: Panax stipuleanatus; assembly: GCA_020205555.1. Lineage (NCBI taxonomy): Eukaryota > Viridiplantae > Streptophyta > Magnoliopsida > Apiales > Araliaceae > Panax > Panax stipuleanatus. The sequence goes on from CM035124.1 coordinate 68,127,470, forward strand.
TAACGAACTCATGGGTCCGCATACATCACTATGTATAAGTCCCAATACATCGCTAGCCCTTTCACTGTGTCCAGTGAAAGGGGCTTTAGTCATCTTACCTAATAAACAAGACTCGCATGTCTCATATGATTCAAAATCAAATGAATCCAAAAACCCATCTTTATGGAGTTTGGATATGCGTTTCTCATTTATATGGCCTAAACGACAGTGCCAAAGATATGTCGGATTTGAATCATTTGATTTAAATCATTTTGTATTTATGTTATAGATAGGCATTTCTAAATTAAGAATATAAAGACCATTAAACAATTGTGCAACACCATAACATATTTCATTTAAGTAAAATGAACAACTGTTGTTCTTTATTAAAAATGAAAAACCTTTCTTGTCCAAACAAGAAACAGAAATAATATTTTTGCTCATAGCAGGCACATAATAACAATCCTCTAATTCTAATACTAGCCCAGTGGGCAAAAATAAATGATAAGTTCCTACGGCTAGTGCAACAACTTTTGCTCCATTCCCAACTCGTAGGTCAACCTCGCCTTTCGCCAAAGTCCTACTCCTTCGGAGTTCCTGCACATTAACACAAATGTGAGAACCACATCCAGTATCCAATACCCATGATGTAGAAGTGGACAAATTGACTTCTATAACATATATACCTGAATCAGAAGTCATACTTCCTTTCTTTTTCTTCAGTTCTTCCAAATAAGCATGACAATTCCTCTTCCAGTGTCCAGATTTTCCACATAAGTGACAATCACCTTCTTTAGCCACCCCACCTTTAGGTTTTAAAGCCTGTTTGGTTTTGGGATTGGGTTTGGCAGATTTAGATCCTATCTTCTTCTTTCCTTTCCCCATTCCCTTAGCATTCCCCTTTTGCACCATCATTATGGGAGCGGGTCCTGCCTTTTTCATGTTGTTCTCGGTAGTTCTTAACATGCTCAACAACTCAGTAAGTGGTTTCTCAATTTCATTCATGAGGTAATTTATAACAAATTGAGAGTAGCTGCTGTTCAAAGATTGCAAAACAAGATCAGTTTGGGCTTCCGGAGTAATCGGAAAACCCAACCTACCAAGGTACTCAATATACCCAATCATTTTCAGCACATGTGGACCAACTGGATCACGTTCACCCATCTTGCAGTGATACAACGCCTTGCTTGTATCATACCTCTCCTGTCGAGCATGCCCTTCGAACAATTTCTTGAGATGCTCGATCATCTCATAAGCATCCATTAACTCATGTTGCTTCTGAAGCTCAGAGTTCATAGTTGCTAGCATGAGACAACTCACGTCCAGAGCATCATCTTGATGCTTCTTATAAGCATTATGCTCTACACGTGGTGCAGTGTTAGCTGGTGCTGCAGGAATGGGCCCATCAAGGATATATAGCTTACGCTCCTGTTTGAGGACAATCCTCAAGTTCCTATGCCAGTCTAGGAAATTAACTCCACTCAGCTTTTCCTTCTCAAGGACTGATCGTAGTGAAAGACTATTTGTGTTGTTGTTTGCCATTGATATCTACAATTTATAAGTGCAAAAATAATAAGTCAAATTGCAGAATTTTGATATTATGTAATTGATAATAGTACATTCAAAATATACCTCCCACTATTTTATTCAAATTAATAGCCCTCACCATTAATTTGGAAAGCATTTTTCAATTAAATCTTTCTAGTGAGCTAAGATCCATATTTCATTATGCCTTAAGTTAGCTTTGGCTATTCTCTCAAAACATAATTATTTAGGTAGACAACCCTTTGTCAATTATATCATATATAACTCTTAGATAGTTTGGTGAACAACATTTGTTTCTAGTCCATCTAATGGTACCTACCAAACTCTATGCCTCTAAGTCCACAATCCTATTGTGATAACTTAGTTAAGTCTGGCCCAATGATTTTAACAGTTTGGATATCACAATTATCCTATCGCATCTTACCAAGATAAATGGGGTACTTTACTTTGGCAAACCTACATCCATCGGTCAAGGTCTTGATGAGTGTTATTCATTGGAAGGCATCTGATTTAGACTTAATAATTTTATGAGGGATTTTAGTAATTAATTTAGATCTCACCAATTTTAATCTTATTAAACATGCACATTATTTATCATATCATATCGTATACAAGCATAAATAAAGTGCAAAATTAAATGTGTCACAGTTATGGCCCCAACCCTATGCCAATCTTTTCAAGCTAATGAAAAGATTGAAGGTCAGTCTAAGGTGGTAAAAGGTCTTCAAAATAGTAGCTTCCTTGGACCTTCCTCATGCATGTGTCTCCTCTCCATCATCATCTTGTCATCTTGATAGGTTACAATTGTACATTACATGACATAAAGAAACCTCGAGTTACATTCGAGGGGATTTAGATGAGAAGAGAATATTACATCAGAATTTATAGAAAGGCACGACATGCAAGCCGTATTTCAAAACCAAAACCACTAACCTATGGGTCAAAAGGGCCATAACTGTGCACCATGCATATCACAATAAGCACATGACACAATTTATATAATTAAAGAAAACTATATACAAAATATTGGGGTCACGACCATCGTGCGCTACGATGGGGGGGTCCAAGGGGGGGGGGGGGGGGCTCCCCCCTGGCGGTGGTCCGGCTGGCCGATCAGCCGGCGGGTGGTCTCGCTGCCCGGTCAGCGAGCGAGGCCGGGGGCAGCGCCCTGGGAAATTTTTTTTGAACTACAATCTGTATTGTAGAATTTTTCAAACAAATCTCTAAAACAATTCCAGAATCATATACAATCCGCTAACACACTCATACTAACAATACACCCAGAACATATCATATATGTCCAGTTTCGATTAATCATATTAAATCGAATCTTCATGTTTCTAATCCAATTAGAATAGAAGTTGAATTGTTATTCCACCTTCTAGGATACAATTATCAGAACATCATATACATGCATATATATTACAGATTTCCAGAATACGCATACATGCAGAATATCATATATTCAATTTCAGATCGGTAAACATGCATCATCATATATCATATATAACGAATACAATTAAAACACGTAATCTGAATTAATCATTTCGCAAGTAGCTCTGATACCACTGTAGGGTTTTCGGCACATAAACGCAGCGGAAATTAAAAATTTTCGAAACCCTAAAACAGGATCCATGCGAAAACATATTAATTCAGAGGTTAAGATATATTTTACCGATTATTCAAGCCTGAAAGGAAACAATGGAGATTCTGGAACTGCTTCGAATCCTCAACGCAATCCAACGGAACTGCGCCTCTACGGTATCCACACGAACGTCCCGCGAATCGTCACACGATCTGCAGCAAAGAAAGCTGCGGTACTAGCCGCCAAGGATCTGGATTTTTTCGAAATTTTTCTCTCTAGTCTCTCTCTAAGAGCGGCTAGGGTTTTGATATTGATCATACCCTAAACGGCTGATATATCATATATATAGCAGTTAAAGAAATTAACCAAAACCTAATCCAATTAGAAATATAAAATTCGAATTTATATATATATATATATATATATATATATATATATATATATATTATATCTTAATTAAGTCTTACTTAATTAATATATATATATATATACAAATTATCCTATTAATTTAAATTCATAATTTAAATACTATCAATCATATTGATATATTTAAATCCATACAATTTAAATTAATTCCCTTTTAATTACGTTCTAAGTGTGTGACCCTATAGGTTATTATTATGTTGGCAATAATTTTAAAATCATATTATAAAATTATAAACAGTGAGCGGCATCTAGTAATGCATCACTGCTACCCAAATAATAATAAGATCGGTGATTCGATACAACCTTTTCGTGACCAATGTTTCAATGTAATTTAATCCTTTTAACCTTGACATCCTAGATTAAACTCGAGGCATGGAATGTGTCATCCTCTTCATAATTTAATCTGAGTTTTCTTGATCGATGAGTAGACTATATGAAACAAATCACTATTTGAGCATGGCCATGTATTTCATAGTCCTACTCAATCAAGAGGCCTATGGATATCACCCCTAATATATAGGAGGGTTAAATTCCATCTAGATCACTCATATTCCTCACACGATTCATGATATACCCAATAATCACCTTTATCGTCCACCTATTAAAGGTGGCCTTTGATGATATCAAAGTACATAAATTCTCGTGTAGTAATATAGTGATTTCAGGTCGGAGGATCATTACATCATTGTCACTATGAGAATTGCTTATGACACTTTGCATAATGCTCCACGTAGAATTCTCATGGTGGGTCTGCCCAGTACATTGTTCTCTAACATGTACCTATGCATTGACTCAATATCTCATATATTTATGACCAATGAGATTTGGCCATCAGTCAATCCACATACTAGTCTCAATGTATCATTGTTGTCCCATTAACAATGACACTCGACTAGGGACATTTAAGAGTAATGATACTAATTGTAACTATATGATCTCATGTTCAAGTCACATACTTGAAGCCATATAATTTGTATCACTATTCTAAGGACTTTTATTATGTTAACATTCATATAACGCAGTAAATAAAACCATAATAAAATAATTCATTTATTCAATCAAATATAATATCAAAAATATTTAAATAATTACATCAAAGAATTAGCCTCTAGGGCATAAACTCTAACACATTGTCAAGGTGTTGACTGGAGGAGCTATTAGATTACAAGAAATGGACAGGATCGAATTTCCCCAACTCATCCTCAGACACCGTAAAAAGGTACTATGTCTGAAGCACATGCATACCCGCATCTGGGTCCTACAAATCAAATCAGGTTTGGTTTTCACCAGAAGCCGGAACTACGAATGACCTGATCTCCCTACACACTGGAGTACGTAGGCAGCCATTTCTGGCACGGTCAAACCAAGCAAAAAATTCCAAAACTCATCAAACCAAACTCAAAACCCAAGATAAATACTTTTCAAACCTCTCACACAAAGAATTGAACTACGAATGACCTGATCTCCCTACACCCGGGAGTACGTAGACAACCATTTACGGTGCGATTTGACCTTCAAGGAAAAAAAAACCAAATAAAAACCAGTCTCAAGACACCAAAACCACATAAAAACTAAGTCCTATGAAGCTATCTGAGATACTCTCTGACATCTCAACTGTCAGTCCATCAAGGAGAAGCTCGAGATACATCAACAACAGCGAGTCATGAAAGAAGTGGTAATCACTCAGTAATGGCAATACATATCCAAACCGGGAAGTGAATCAAAAATATATTTCTATGATATATAACACTATTTGATATATACATAGTGTTCTGTACATGATAAAAATGGCTGATCTAGTATGTGCAGGAAAAGCAAAGCTAGTTTATGGACCCAAGGATAAGAGGGCCAGCAATGCCAACATGGCGTCTCTCTCTGAAGATGGAGGAGCAACTGCAAGTGCAATACCCTCAGCCTCCATACGGCTCAAAATATCCACAGTCATCTGTAGTGTAGCACTATGATCATCAATGTATACACTCATCTCGACAACTAGTCCATGAGTATAAGATCGAAGAGTAGTACTTTCGGCAATGTGGAAATCCCAGAAAGCTATAGCCTCGTCCCTCTCCACAAAAGTTGTGTCCCTAGCAATCAAAGTCTCCTCGATCTTAACAAAGTTTGCATCTCTGCCCGAGCAGATCTCATCTCTCTCTACAAAAGATGCGTCTCTGGCAGATTGGATCTCCTCCCGCTTAATTAATCCTGCATCCTGAGCGGCTCGAGCCATATCTCTCTCCGACAAAACTATATCTCTGCCAGACAGAGCAGTCAACATTGGTGCTCTAGCCTGATCTCTCTCAAAGGTCATCCTAGCTAGTGAGTCTGCTAAAGCGGGATCTATCCCGGCAGGAATAATCGGTAGATCACTAACTAAAGTGGCTATCAAACCCATGAACAACTCATTCTCAGTAGGAGACTCAGGATCCTCCATAGGCTCCTCCTCGTCTGAATCTACAATAAGAGCTGACTGGATGAATGTGGCTGATGCTATATCTGCCTCCAACCACGCTGAGTACTCTGTAGAATGGTCCGAGTGGCTACTGGAGAAATCAGCCCTCTCTCTATGAGTCCAACACTCATCCACCCAAATCAAATCAGCAGACGACATAGACGAAGCTGACATCCTCTGATCAGCAGCCCCCTTAAAATGATGCAGGCTCTGAAACTGATTGAACTGGCCCATAACTGCCAGAGGATGATAAGTAGTCACTCCCCTTAGTCCCGCTAGGGGTAGATAGTCCGTGCCAAGTGCATGGGTAATAAAGCTATAAGGGGAGACTAGCCCTGTGCACGGCAGAATCGAGAATGGATGCACGATATCAGACAAAAATGCTGGCCATGTCTCTGCATCGGTACACTCCACTAGCTGAAAGGAGTAGGACATAGCAATATCATGGGAGAAACAATACCCATGATGTCTGAAAAATATAATCGGTCGAATATGGGACATGAGCTATATATTCAACAACACCGAACTGCCTCTGAAAAACCCTTCCGGGTGGGTACTGCAGTAAGTGGCTGATCTAAGCGTCTCGACCAATATCATCGGAATGATGGTGCTCCCCTGCCTAAGGGCCCGGACCACAACTATCAATCCCACATCCAAATGGTCCAAGAGAAGTGGCATATAGACGTAGGATACGATGCACATCAGCAAAACGTCTATCCTGGCCAACCGCCACGCCTCTGCCGATACAACAAAATCCCCGGCATGTCAATCTTAGCTATCAAGCTCACCAAACCAATCGATCAAAAGTCGATGGAGATCATACTTCCAGAGATAATCTCATCCATCACTACGCTCTGGCGAAGACCTGATATCCGTATAAACGGTCTCCTCATATCACTAATCGTCGTACGAGCGCAGGGCACCTCTAAAGCTAAGCCAGTAATCTGCTGGTACTCTTCAAGGGTTGGAGTTAGCTCATGATGCCCAAAGCACAAGACCTATATATTGGGTATCCAATAGGGTAAAAGGCTATTTGCAAACCTGTATAGCACCCGAAAATCTACTAGGGCCAACGAATACCCCAGCATCTGATCTAATGTCCCCCTGGCTGAGAAGGGAAAGCTGTCGTACCACGATCTCAATGATGATGCCACCTCAAACGGTGGTAGATGCTCAATACGACTAACGGTGGACGACGTCATCTGTATCACTGTATCACAAGACCATCCAGGAGTCAAACCTGAACTCATCTGTCTAAATGCATACACATGACATAATACAAGCATAATGACAGTAATAAACAGGATGCAATAGATAGGAAATATCATGCATATCTACAATAAACTATCTACGGTAAGAATCATCCCTGTATGATAATACAAAGCAGAATAAAAGTACAAGAATATTGGGCACCACCACCCAACTACTAACAGTGGTCTATCAAAATGAGGCACAGCCGTCCAATAGCCAAAACAGTAGCCAACCAAAAGATGTAGCTACAATAGCTACCCAAAAAGATCCAAAACATCTACGCTCGCAGAATAAAAGTACAAGAATATGGGGCACCACCACCCAACTACTAACAGTGGTCTATCAAAATAAGGCACAGCCATCTAATAGCCAAAATAGTGGCCGACCAAAAGATATAGCTACAATAGCTACCCAAAAAGATCCAAAACATCTACGCTTAGGTGGTTAATCTGCTCTATCTCCTTCGTGGACATAAAGTCGCGGTCATCAGGCATGTCTGGGCGGTATAAGGGAGGATCAGCCCCTAAAATATTGCTAGAAAATGGACTTGAAGAGGGGCCTGCTCTGGAGCTGAACGGATCAAAAGAAGATGCCTCTGAAGGATCTCTGCCAAGATGCCTGATAAATAGGTGAGCTCTCTCCAGCTGCTGGGTCAATCCTGTGATCTGGTCTAAATGAGTCGGCTCCCTGAGGCAAGCTATCCAGTCTGTCATCATAACAGACCCAGGCACTATGTCTGCCATAAATTGGGTAGCCTGAGTCTGAGCTCCAATAGTGTGAAGACTCCACCAACTGTTAAATGCCTCCTGGCTGTACGGACCCTCCAATAGGGTAAAGCCATCTATGCCCTCCATAGGGATATCTGTCAATGGCAAGAGCAATGGCCAATGATGCCAACCAGGAGGAACAATGGGAATGCGAATCTGACCCATAATACTCCTGATAGCACGCTCTCCCAAATAGAGCTCCCAGCTTCCCTCTATCAATAACAGGACTCTGAGGGTCGATAATGCAAACTCCCAACCAGTGGGGAAGCCTCCCTCAAATTCGATAGTCAAAAACTCAGAGGTATATGGGATCCAAGAGATCGCTCTAACCGTCAAAATCTCCAACTGCAGGCAAGAATGGGTAAAACCCTCAGTAACAGAACCTCCATCAGAGTGGAGTGATGCCAACGTCGTCCCCGGGGATAGGTCTCCAGACCTAAAGCAGTTGCGGCTATAGGCAAGGAAGCCTCTCATATGCCCAAAACTGGCCATGTAAATATCAAAAGTCCTCAGTGACCAAGACTGACAAATATGAATACTGAAATCAAAAAGGTACAAGAAAGATGTATTCACCAGCAGAAACGGGTAGAACCCTAACCAAGCCTCTGTCAAACCCTTTGAGAGCATGCGCATGCCCCAAGAAAATAGGCAAAGGTGTAGGAAGCCCAATCAAAGTCACTAAAGTGCTCTACATGTCGTGTAGCACTGACCAGGGCGAAGGACGCAGTCGACGAGTTATCCTCCTCAAAACAACCTCTGATGATCACCAAAAATAATCGCCTCAGAATGCGATCCTTAACCCTCTGATCATTAGTTGGAGGCTCAAGCAAAGCCCCACTCTGGGCATCTATACTCAAGGGACCTGATTGGACCGTCCGACCCTTGATCGCCATCCTAGGAACTCCCTGTAGGGACCGAACGACAGTAGATGTGATGTCAGCCATGACAGGCATTGGTTCACCCTCAAACTCAATACCTGTGATGAATCTCCAGTCCATAGAGGTCATCATCACCTCACAGTCCAGCGCTCAGACAAAGCCCTCATATACCCCCAGGGGCAACGACGGGGAAGAATAGAGAAGAAGGCCTAAAACCCCTAGCCATCAATGATATCCCTATAGTCCTGGTGCAAAGTATGGTACAGGTAGTGCACGTTGAACCAGTTCCCTCGGGGCTGCGTAAAGCCAGGAACCTGCATCAAAAACCAACCCATATCAAAAACCTGTGCCCCGAGAATGGCAAAAGGAAGAAAGAGAATCCAAAAAGAAGGAAACTTCAAGTCACCTCATTGGCGTGGAGAAATCTCGAGGGATGACGACTCAAGTCTCCCAACAACTCTTGGGCCGGCACAATAATGCCGAAAACTCCGCATGTGGTGCCTGATTAGGGGCCGGAGCAGCAAAAGGAGCTTGCTCATCATCAATATAAATTGGCTGCTCATCCTGGGCTGGACAAATCACCGACTCTACTAATCTACAAGGCGGTCTAGCTGGACGTGGCTGAAGAACATTAGATGCTCGCCTACGTCTAACGCCTGAAACTACCCTACTAGCACTGCTAGGTCTGTTTCGATCCATCACCTGGACAAAGTCTCCAAATCACCTCATAAAGGGTGTGGTAAGCCTAAAACCTGTGTCTTATTAATTCAAATCAGTATCTTATGCATTTCTAAGTCCTAAAACATGCATGGGTCAGTCAAAAATACCCAGTAAAGTCAAAATTGTATATTTTTCAAAAGTTAAATCCTAAAACCTGTATGGGTAAGTTAAAAATCCCCAGTAGAGTCAAAACTACATATTTTTTTAAATGCCTAAATTTTTGAAAAATTTCACAGTCTCCTTTGTAAAATGGACTATCCACATGCACTCAGACATGTCTAGGTGGCCATTTAGTAGCACACCTTCCTAAAAATAGAAACAGTTCATATTTATAAAAAAAATCAAAAGTAAACTTCACATAGTAGCCAAATTACCATGGACATTTTTTAGTTGAAAATTCAGGCTCAATAGGCCTCAAAAAGGATGAGTAAACTGATCAAAAAGAGCAAAATATGACTGTCTCAGAATCTAAATTTTCTTACATCCAAACGTGCATTACAATAAGATATGCATACATATAAAGTCAGAAAATTTTTAGCAGGTCATATAGGCATACATTTTTCATACATTGTATCTAAAAGCCCCCTACGTGGTTTACATTCTTTTAAAGATCAAAACTTGCAAAAAAAAAGGACGTAAAACGTTCCCTGAGATGCGCTGAACGCGTGGGAGCTGATAGAATCTGAAAAAGGCTGCCCGAACTCCGTAGATCTGAAAAAGAAAATCGGATTCCGTTTGAAACTCGAAATAAAACTGATTCAAATGAACTCCCGCTGCCCAATATAAAGCCACAGCTAGAAGCGGGCCCACCTGCGGCTGCCGCACCTCTACCTACGCCTCCCCAAGGTGGGTCCTACTCCCCCTGGTTCGGTTCAATTCGAGTTGGAACGGAGTTTTTATGAGCTGAGAAGTCCAATTTGAGGAAAAATCGCTACGCGATTAAGCGGTTTGTCCTAAAATCTTGCGTTCAAGCAGCGTAATCTTGACATAAAGGGAAACTTTCTGAAAACCCTTGGTATTCATCCTGAAGCCATATCCGGGGATCAATGATGCAAAATGCTAAAAAACTGCCGAAAAACTGAGCAAAATTGTCAAAAACTGCTATTTTCAAAGTTTCAGGTACAGACCAATGAACGTTCAGCCGTTGGCTCAACCCCAGCAAAGTTTCGGGTACAAACCGAGTCCAGTTCAGCCATTGGCTCAATCCTAGTGAAGTTTTGGGTACAAAATGAGTCCAGATCAGCCGTTGGCTCAACCCCAGCGAAGTTTTGGGTACAGACCGAGTCCAGTTTAGCCGTTGGCTCAACCCCAGTGAAGTTTTGGGTACAGACCGAGTCTAGATCAGGGACAACCACAGTGAAGTTTCGGGTACAGATCGAGTCCAGTTCAGCCGTTGGCTCAACCCCAGCAAAGTTTTGAGTACAGGCCGAATCCAGATCAGCCGTTGGCTCAACCCCAGCAAAGTTTTAGGTATAGACCGAGTCCAGTTCAGCCGTTGGCTCAACACCAGCGAAGCGTCGGGTATAGACAGATGACAGTTCAGTTGTTGGCTCAACCCCAGTGAAGTTTCGGGTATAGACCGAGTCCAGATCAGCAGTTGGCTCAACCCTAGCGAAGCGTAAGGTACTAACCGATGACAGTTCAGCCGTTGGCTCAACCCCAGCAAAGTTTTGGGTACAGACTGAGTCCAGATCAGCCGTTGGCTCAACCCCAGCAAAGTTTTTGGTACAGACCAAGTCCAGTTCAGTTGTTGGCTCAACCCCAACGAAGTTCGTGTACAGACCGAGTCCAGATCAGCCCTTGGCTCAACCCCAGCGAAGTTTCGGGTACAAACCGAGTCTAGTTCAGCCGTTGGCTCAACCCCAGCTAAGTTTTGGGCACAGACCGAGTCCAGTTCAGCCGTTGGCTCAACCCTAGCAAAGTTTCTGGTACAGACCGAGTCAAGATAAGCCGTTGGCTCAACCCCAGCGAAGTTTCGAGTACAGAGTGAGTCCAGTTCAGCCGTTGGCTCAACCCCAGCGAAGTGTCGGGTACAAACTGAGATAATTCTGCCATTAGCTCAACCCCAACGAAGCGTCAGAAGGGATTCAGTGACGGAAACAATATAATAATCCTTCCCCGATGATGGAATCTGTTATACACATCCTCAAATGGAGCACTGAGATGAAGTGGTGATTCAGCTTATTGTGGTAAACTACACGTGCAGATTATCGTCAAGATATGCATCGGGAACAGCTACTGAAGTAACTCGGCGGTAATAATGTCATCCCTATCAGAATCACCTAGGCTATCATGGATGACATCATCCCCAGCAGAAAGTGACGAAAATAGTTTACGGTAGCCTATTAGTGATCTCCCCATCAAAATAAGACGAGAACAGTCTGTGATAGCAGCCTGACTTTGATAACCTGTCGGTAGATATCCTACCAGCAACCGACTGATAATGCTGCAACAAAGGTTATCGCGGGTAACGCTTATCCCGAGCAAAAACTGACATAATCAATCAGTGATAACCCTACCCTCTCGAAGGTATCTAACATTCATCGCGTATCCTGCCATGCATTGCTTTACCTTGGCATTTGCATTTCCAGTGTCTAGTAATCTTTATCTTGCTCATTCAACTACATTGCATGAACATGATAAAGAGGGGCATCTGTAGACACTCAAAATTTTATTTCCCTATTACTAACACTGTAAGAGGGCAAAACTATCTCATTAAATTAACCCCGGTCTCAATACCGGGTCATCAAATCAACCCCGGTCTCAATATCGGGTCATCAAGTCAACCCCGGTCTCAATACCAGGTCATCAAATCAACCCCGGTCTCAATACCAGGTCGTCAAATCAACTCGGTCTCAATATTGGGTCATCAAGTCAACCCCGGTCTCAATACCGGGTCATCAAATCAACCCTGGTCTCAATATCGGGTCATCAAGTCAACCCCGATCTCAATATTGGGTCATCAAATCAACCCCGGTCTCAATATCGGGTAGTCAAATCAACCCCGGTCTTAATATCGGGTCATCAAATCAACCCCGGTCTCAATACCGGGTAATCAAGTCAACCCCGGTCTCAATACCGGGTCATCAAATCAACCCTGGCCTCAATACCGGGTCATCAAATCTACCTTGGTATCAATACCGGGTCATCAAGTCAATCCCTCAATATCGGGTCATCAAGTCAACCCTGGTCTCAATATCGGGCTGTCAATTCAACCCTAGTCTCAATACTGGGTTATCAGATCAGCCCTGGTCTCAACCCAGGAGGTTCATGTCAGCCCCAGTCTCAATCCGGGAAGTACAGGTCAGCCCCAGTCTCAACCCGGGAAGTACAGGTCAGCCCCAGTCTCAACCCGAGAAGTACAGGTCAGCCCTGGTCTCAACCCAGAAAGTACAGGTCAGCCCCGGTCTCAACCCAGGAGGTACAGATCAGCCCCCATCTCAACCAAGGTGGTACAGGTCAGCCCCAGTCTCAACCCAGGAAGTACAGGTCAGCCCCGGTCTCAACCCGGGAAGTATAAATCAGCCCCGATCTCAACCCGGGAAGTACAGGTCAGCCCCGGTCTCAACCCGAGAAGTACAGGTCAGCTCCAGTCTCAACCCGTAAAGTACAGGTCAACCCCGGTCTCAACTTGAGAAGTACAGGTCAGCCCCTATCTCAATCCAGGAGGTACAGGTCAGCCCCAGTTTCAACCCGGGAGGTACAGATCAGCCCCGATCTTAACCCGAAAAGTACAGGTCAGCCCCGGTCTCAACCCAGAAAGTACATGTCAGCCCCGGTCTCAACTCAGGAAGTACAAGTCAGCCCCGGTCTCAACTCGGGAAGTACAAGTCAGCCCGGTCTCAACCCAGAAAGTAAAGGTCAGCAGCGGTCTCAACCCGGGAAGTACAGGTCAGCCCCGGTCTCAACCTAGGAAGTATAGGTCAGCCCCAGTCTCAACCCGGGAGGTACAGGTCAGCCCCAGTCTCAACCCGGGAGGTACAGATCAGCCCCGATCTCAACTCGGTAGGTACAGTTCAGCCCTGGTCTCAACTCGATAGGTACAAAGCAGCCCCAATCTCAACCCGAGAAGTACAGGTTAGCCCTGGTCTAAACACGGGAGGTATAGATCAGCCCCGGTCTCAACCCAGTAGGTACAAGTCATCCCCGGTCTCAACCCAGGAAGTCAGGTCAACTTCAGGAACAAACCTAAAGCATCACAACATCTCCAGAGGAAAACCTGGAGTGACCAAGTCAGCCTCAGAGACAACACTGAGGATAAACAGACTCGAATGATATTCAAACCTTAGAAATAAACCCAAGAAGTCAACTGAAGGCCATGCCGACACTAAAGGCAACCCCGAGAGAGGCAAAATGGTCATTTTGTCAACTTCAAGCTAATTTGATCAAACTCAAGCTGAATTGATGTCAACAAGGTCAGAACAAATCATAACAATGATCCCGAGTGTAAACAGCGCAAGACAACTCATAGGATAAACTGCGGGGAATCAAAGACCTGGTTATGAACCCGTCTTCTTGGACCCAAAAAATATTTTATCCCATGTCATTGTGACACTCTCGGCGAGGGCTTTTCGTAAAGTTATCGCACGCCTTAAACGGACGCTCCGATCAAAAGTTAGAAAGTTTTGACTTCGACCTTGCGTTGCTCGGAGTGCACGTACTTTAAGATAACTGAACCCGCCATATGGGCCACACCACATGGAGCCGCAGCTCTACCTACGGCAACAACAGGTAGAGTGGAGGCTCCCTGGCCTATATATAGAGGTGCACCCCCCTCTCATTTTCAAGTTAAAAATCGTTCTGAAGCTTTGCCCGTTTCGTTTCTCGACCAAACTTTTGTCTTCCAAACTCAATTTTTTTTACTCTAACAAGTAGATATACCCACATACTACCACATATCAGAAAATAACATGTAGATTCGGACATTTAAAGCCTATGATTTGGCAAAAAGCCCGTGTAGTAGTCCATTGTGAGTATTTTTACGATCAGCAAGTTAATACATACTACTTCTTTACACTGTTTTCCACTAGCACATCAAGTTTTGTTTTCTAAATATGCTTGGAACCCAGTTCCGTGGCCGTTTTTTTGTCAACTTTTGGTATATTTTTGTACATAAACGCATTTTCGGGTATTTCTACAACTCGGATTGACGATCCGTCGCTTCCGACAGCTTTTATACTCTTGCATCTTTGTTATTACCAGCTTCGCCGGACTGGGTTATCTTTTCAGTACGGGTTTGACCCTTTTTTGTATATATTGCACTGTATATATACTAACTTTTTAATTCTGTCAAGCCCGGATGTCAAATCCGCGGTAGTTTACTGCTTTTATATATATTTGTGCATATATAAGTAGCCTTCACCACACTGGGTTATCTTTCAAGTCTTGGATTGACTACGTTTCTGTCTATATATATATATATATATATTTATATTTCAGTTCGGCCTGGATCATTCTGTGGCCTTTTTACTGCTTTTATATATATTTATGCATATATAAGCAGCCTTCACCACACTGGGTTATCTTTCCAGTCTTGGTTGACTACTTTTCTGTATATTTATATTCCAGTTTGGCCTAGATCATTCTGTAGCATTTTTACTGTTTTTGCACCATTCACCACACTGGGTTATATTCCTAGTCTTGGTTGACTACTTTTCTGTCTATAAATATATATATATATATATATATATATTTTAATTTCAGTCCGGGCACAGACGTGAAAACCTATCGCCCTTTTTACTATTTCTATATATATATGTATATATATATATATATATTTCAATTCTGTCCAGTCTGGATCATTCCGTGGCTTTTCTACAGCTTTTATAAATATATATATTTCAATTCCAGTCCGGGCACTGTTAGGTATTTTCTATACGCGCTACACGCGAGTATACGTGATCCACAAGTAATATAATGATAAATCAGATATCGTTCCCATGAGGAATTATTTAACAACTATCACCAAGTACTAACCCTTAACCAACTCAATCTTATTTAAATAAATGAATTAACAATATATAATTAACTTAATTCTAATTACCACCAATTAAATTAAGATTATGGAGATTTAAGATTATAACTTCACTTACTGCTTCATCTAAGTTAATACACTTCTTATCAATTATTCTCACTATTCTGAATTATTAATCAAGAATACTAAAGCAGATATAACCACCTTTCGATGCATTATACCCATACTCACTTGCATCCACAGATGATAGAATTAAGCAAGATACCCTAATTAACTAATCCCCTATACCTCTATGTGAATTACAATTAAAGAGAATTTCACGCACAAGTTCTCTATTAGATTACATATGGCGTAAAGATATATCTCTATCCTAAACACGAATCAAGAATTCTATCTACGCATAAATCACAAACACATGCTATTATGATCAGATCTAAACCCATAATTCGTCTCTCGAGTTCATATGGATTATCACGGTAATTGATAATTAGGTAATTAAGCAGTTAAGTCCAAATCACAATAGACAACTCACAACAATAGATCACAATAATTGATAGAGAAGAATATTAAAATAAACTACACAATAAGATCCATTGTAATCTTAAACAAAGAATTTAAGTCATTGTTATTGAATTAAAACCAAGAATCCATAATTGAATACACATTAAAAGATAAAAATAAGATTAGAGAAGATAATTGAATCTGTCATCGGTCAACACATCTCCTGCCCCTTCTTGCTCCTGCTCTTTAATGGCTCCAAGTGCTTCAAATCTCCAAAATCCCATACAACTAGGGTTTTTCTCTCTACTTTTATTCTCAAACTAAACTAATCTAATATTATTGAATTCATTCCCTAAACTATCTAATATAATATATATATATATATAGGGTCAGTCTCTCCAGCGAACCATAAAGAGCGAACTAAAAACGAACTGGCTATAGCGACGGTTTTTTCCGTCGCTATAACATAGAAAGCCGGTTTTTTATGTTATAGCGACAAAAAAAAACCGTCGCTATAGCCGGTTCGTCATTAGTTCGCTCCCTATGGTTCGCTAGAGAGACGGACCCTATATATATATATATATATATATATATATATATATATATATACTAAACTGCTCCGTCCATACAAGTTGAGTAACCCCAATCCGAATAGGACAAGAAGAGCAGCCGAGCCCAAGGCGCAAAAGGAGTGCAAGCTGCAACCGATCAAGTCCCCTTTTTAATATTCGTGGCCCCTACATATACTCCTTAATGCTCCCACGTGCACTAGGAAAGAGTTCAGCAAATTGCATCTGAAGTCCACTCGGCAAAAGGTGATCTCCAGCAGCTGCTCATATCCTAATTGAATAATATCTAATATATATTATTATTCCCCCAAGCTGCTCCGTCCCTTTTTAATCAAGTCAGCCCACTTTTTCTTGTGCACTACAATCTGAATAAAAGTAGGGAATTATCCAGCTGCTTCGTGGCTCCCCTTTTTATATCCTCTAGTAGCAGCCACGAATCATGCCCATGATGCACCCGTGTCCTAATAAGAAAAGGAGATATAGCAGCTGGCACTTTATATCAGGCTTTACTTGTAGCAGCCAAAGTCTAAAGCGAAATGGGAAAGTAATAAGCCTGATGCCGCCTCCCCGCCTCAGCGGGGATCTCCTTACTAAACTCTCAGCCCAACGGGGGTTGGTACTGCCCAGTCGGATTCTTTTGCATGGATCTTCTTTGTTGATTCTCCTTTGCAAGCTACTGCGTGGGCCCATGATACTTATTTTGCTTTTGAATCCATGAGTTGCTTGATTTAGTTCCCTTGGTCCATTATCAAATTGGGTCAGCCCAATTAGTCCCATTGAGTTTGTCTCTAAATTATTTCCAATGTCACGGACCCCTTCAATTGTACATGCAAATTTGTCCTTTAAAGCTACTTTCGCATTCATTTCATTATCTGCACACAATAACATAAAACCCAGTAAAATGATGGGAAAATTACTTGAAAATAACAAGAACCAAGCTATAATGAATACCGATTCGCAGGTATAAAACCCACTCATCAGGCACCGACGTGAAAACCCATAGCCCTTTACAGCTTTCGTGTATATAATTATATATATATTGCTTTATTCATTTTATCAAATTGTTGCTTTAAATATTCATTTAATATGAATTGGCACTGACATTTCTGCGGGCAGACTATATTTATTTAAATCTCGCCAACTCTAGCTTTCAAACGGTTCAAAATAGGTACAGACGGAACCGTGGAGCTAGAATGGCTGAGATTTATTTAAATCTAGCTTTCTTTCTAATTTCAGTTGTAAAAGCAACCTCGCGACCCTTAGATCGCTATCTAGTGGGAACGAGACGCTTTGGCCACGCGCAGCTAGGATTTACGGATAAATCCTTAGTTCTATTGCGACGTGAGGATGTATATATATTTTTGTGCAAATTTGAGCTGTGCAGGTTTATTGGCTACTCATATGTGAGCCTAGAAATCGTGGGATTCATGATCAAACTAATCAGAATCTGATTCCCACGATGGACAAACTCCAGTTTACGAATGTACCCTGCCAATTTTTCTGTAAAATGTACATACAAAAGACCTTAAAACGGTTATCCGAATTTAAGGTCTCAACATAGTGAAAATATGGATTGTCGTGTCAGAGTCACTCCGATGGCTTTCATGCCCATGAGAAGACCGACACTTGTATTTATTTCTACGATCGAGGATGCTTCGCAGCCCGACAAATCACCATTCAAATGCAAGCCTTAAGGTTAAAAACATAAAACGGAAGTATCAATATGTTTTAATTCCTATGTTAACTTAAGGGTTTGAAAACCTGCTTTCAAAACATCACTTAAATAATTTTATTTAAAAAGAAAGCTTTTGCAAATCAAATCAAACACTTTTGCAAATCAAATCAAAGACTTTTTACAAATCAAATCAAACCCTTCGTATATAGGTTCAACGATTCATAAACATTCTTTCAATCAAACAAACATAGGCCCAATTTTCAAACAGCATTCACAAACATTTCAATTTTTAAGGAAAATATTGAAAAGATGTGGTACCGTGTTTACACGTGAGTTTTGGGGTGCCTAACACGTTCCCCACACTTAACCAAGCCCCCGAACTCAAAACTTCGGTTTCAAAGATCAAGTTTCGATAGTGTCCAGCAATTGGGCCTCTTTTAAACAAACGCAGTTGAGTTGGTACAACCATTTCAAATCTACCAACTGGCAACTCTATAAAAAGTTCAAATCGTCGACATGATACATGTTGGCCTTTTCCTAAAAAATCCTTCAAAACATTTTTTCGCAAAAAAAAAAGAGTAAGGGTAGAGATAACTTAGGAAGAGAGAAAGATCTGGGATGTGACCCGACCCGAAGATTTTTTTCCGACGTCGACATAGATGGTTCTTCAACTTTAGATGTCAGTGGAATTGGGGTTATCTTGGCAAGTCCAGAATTGTTTAAAGTGCAGCAGGCGATTCATTTTGGATTCAAGGCGACCAATAATGAAGTAGCGTATGAACCAATCTTAGCAGGACTTCAGTTAGCAAAGAGTCTTGTGGTACAGAGGTTGATCATCTTCAGCGATTCTCAGTTGGTGATAAAGCAAATAGCTGGAGAGTATGAGGCCCCGGGGGCAAAAATATCTAAATATCTGGCCAAGGTCAAAGATCGGCTCCACTACTTCAGCTCGTTTACTTTTCAGGGGGTTGATAGATCAAATAACACTATAGTCGATGTTTTGGAAAGGTTGGCTACGACGAATGTAAGTTTATTTAGTGGATCGGTTTATCTGGAGGTTTTAAATTCACCAAGTGTTCAACGTTCGGAGGTAATGACGGTGGAGCGGTAAAACTGTTGGCTTACGCCTTCTTTGGACCACTTGGCATATGGCGTCTTACCTTCGGATCGGGATGATGGTGAAGAAAATCAAATACAGAAGCTCGAACTTTGTGCTCATTGATGGAGATTTATATTGAAGGGCTTCCTCCTCCCCTTTATTGAGGTGTTTAGTACCATCCAAAGCCGAATATGTTCTTCGAGAGGTTCACGAGGGGATCTGCGGTGATCACATGGTAGCAAAGGAGTTGACATACAAGGTACTTCGACATGGATATTATTAGCCAA
Organism: Panax stipuleanatus; assembly: GCA_020205555.1. Classification (NCBI taxonomy): domain Eukaryota; kingdom Viridiplantae; phylum Streptophyta; class Magnoliopsida; order Apiales; family Araliaceae; genus Panax; species Panax stipuleanatus. The sequence goes on from CM035124.1 coordinate 68,147,178, forward strand.
CAATCTTTCAGGAAGCAAATGATTATGTGCAAAAGTGTCCAAAGTGTTAGTTAAATAGCCCTATTTCTCATCAGCCACTTAAAGAATTATTCTCTGTTCTGTCCCGATCCCCTTTGTTGTATGGGGGATTGATATCTTGGGACTATTAACAAAGATAAAGGGTCGGGTTAGCTTTGTGGTAGTAGCCATTGACTATATAACTAAGTGGGTGGAGGCTAAACCGATTCGGCATATTACAGAGCAGGAATGTTTGAAGTTTCTTAAGGAGTTCGTGGTTTTCTGATTTGGGATTCCTATAGTGTTGGTCTCGGACAACAGCATACAATTTGTGGGCTCGAAGTTTCAACAATTTTTAAAGGATTTGGGGATTCAACATCGGAAGATTTCGGTCACCCACCCTCAGTCAAATGGCCAAGTAGAAGTCACCAATAGGACTCTATTAAATGGAATAAAAAGAAGGTTGGATGAGGCGAAGGGGAGATGGCTCGAAGAGCTGCTTAGTATATTTTGGGCATATCGGACTACTCTAAGGACAACAACAGGAGATTCGCCATTCAGATTAGCCTACGAAATCGATGCCCTTATTCCTGTTGAAATTGGGTCCCCTTCACTTCGGGTCAGCCAATTTAAGGAATTATATAATGATGAAGGCATTTGCCTCAACCTTGATTTATTGGAGAAGGTTAGGGACTCGGCCCTGGTAAGACTATCGGTCTACCAAAGGAGAGTGGTCAAATATTATAATAAAGGGGTAAAGTTGAGGAGGTTTGAAGTTGGTGACTTAGTTCTTTGGGAGATGGAGGCTTCTACGCCCCAAAACCTCAGAAAGCGGATGCCTAACTGGGAAGGACCCTATGAGGTCATAGAAGTGCCGAAGTCAGGTACTTTCCTGCTTCAAGCAATGGATGGAAAAGAAGTCAAGAACACTTGACATGCAGCCAAACTTAGAAAATATTATCAGTAGTGCATGTTAAGTAGTTCATTTGTACAACTATGTATACCTTTTCAAAAATATCAATAAAATGAATATTTTGTTTTATCAAACGAGTATTCTTTAGTTAATTGCATATATCTAATGAAATAGACATTCAGTTGTTTAAAACAAATAATATTTCCATTGATTTACATAATATTTTTACATCTATTGGATAGCTTCAATATTAGCTTCAGATTACAAAAGGAAACAACCACTGTTGAGGAGGATCAGGACCATCATCGGCTTCGTCATCAGAAGAAACGAGGATAGAAACATCAAGCTTGGCAGCAATGATCTTTTTTTTGTCCTTGGCCCGAGCAGTTTCGTATACCTTAGCAAACATTTTCATCACTTCTGACGAGAGTTTGGGGGATTCTCTGTATTCTTGGCAGATCTGCTGTTTGAGTGTTTCGGTCAAAGGAGCTCCCAAAAGCCTTGTATTCCTTGTACTCTTTTTCCAAGGCAATACAAGTGTGGAACATCTATACTCCTTTTTTGACCAGCTCTAAGTTTTGTCTGTTGAACGTTGTGTTCCTCTTCTTCAGCTGGTCATTTTCTTTTTGTATTTACTCATAGTTCTTGATGAGACTCTTTCGGCGAGTTTAAGCTTCGGTAGCTTCTTCTTTCAGTTTAGTGATGTCGGCTTGCAAATCTCATAGTAAAAAGAAGTGTTGTTATGCAGAATTTTTTCTTTCTCAAGGCCGATCATGGCTGCTTGAAGGTTGGACCTCAATCGGGCATTTTCATCCTCAAGATCCTTTTCTCTTCGATCGATCTCTGACCATCGACTGATAATACGGGCAGAGACCGCAACAGACTAAAGATAGAATATAATGGGTTAGTAGATAACATGAATAAAAAGACCCTGTCCAAATAAGGGGTTAAGATATGCTTACCCGTCCTTGGTGCATGAAGGTGGCAAACACGAGGTCTTTGATACTTGCATTCTCGAACCGGAGTTTGTCGGCTGGGAGAGTGAAGTTTTCATAGAGCTCGTGTGGGAAGTCTTCAGTGTATTGGGGTTAGAGAGCTATTAAGGCTCGAGCCTCTCGGACTTGGCTTGAAGAGGGTTGTTTTGGTGGAGAAGGAGGAATATGTTCAAAAGTGTGTTCGGGAGAGACTTCAGTGTTGGCTTTCTTGGTTGGTGGTTCGGATGACTGGTTTTTATGATCTTTTCTTTTTTGGTTTGGATTATCAGTCGATTTAGTGGATGGGTTCGGATTGGAGGTATTGATTTGAAGGGATTCAGAGATCAGAATGACTTTGGTTGGCATGACCGGACTTTCGGACGAAACAACCTTGGGAGTTTCGGTGGCAGTAGTTTGGGGAATGGCTTTGTTGCACCTTTTCTTGATCCGAAGAATCTTAGTCCTTTTGGATTTAGGCATATCTAGTGGGATCTTCTTTTTCGTGAAGGATGGAGTGGGGATTGTTGTGGTGGATGGTTGAGGCACGCTTACTGGTGGGTTTGGTTTGGCAGTGGTGGTGGTGGTGGTGGGTTCTTCGAACATAATTACCAAGGGGGTGGTTTTGGTAATAGGGGTAGAAGAAGATTAGCTGATATCTTCAATGGATGTTGGCATGATGAGGGATACTACAAACAAAGATTACGTCAGAACTGAAGATTATATAAAAGAGAAAGGATAGTATTTCGAGACTTACATTTATGCTCGTACAACCACGTTTGATTATTTAGAAGACCGAAGCTCCATTCCTTCTTTAATGGCAATTTTTCAATCAACTTTACTATTTCAATAACTCTTTTCTCGGGAATCTCATCGATAGTAATGTTCATAAATTTGTATTCGACCCAGTTTGGAATCTGTTGGAGTTCGGGGCCTTTAACAAAGAACCATAGATGATGCCATCCTTTGTTACTAGAGGGGGTACTCATTATTGAGCGTTTCTTGATCTTTTTGGGTTGGTTTGGTTTGGGAGTTTGCTTGCCAAATACTCAAGATGTTGGTTCTCGGGATTTACTCATGGGGAAAACAGAGAGGAAGAAATCAATGTTGGGGGATAACACCGAGTTCATGACAGAAAGTGATGAAGGAGATAATATGGATGTAAGAGTTCGACACTAGCTGGGAGAAGCTGACACACCCTAGCAGGATAACGAGAAAGGCATGAAGTGGAAATCGAGCCCCTTTTTCCAGGTGAATGAGGGGTATGGCAGTCCATCTGTCGGGGCGATGGTACATGTGATCGGTTTTGGAGCGGGCTTTGAGGGTGTAGGTGTCCGGAATACGATATTGTTCCTGTATTTTAGCAAGGTCGTCATCGGTAATGGTGGATTTGGTGTTCGCAGGGACGAATTTCGTTTCATCTAAATACTCTCTTATCATTTTTTGGAATTCCAACTCTGCCTTGGATGGGGCCGGTACTTGGGGGACAGAGTTGGTGGTGGTGACTGCAATAGCTTCAATGACGGTAATAGTGGTGGTGCTTGTTGGGATAGAAGGAATAGAGGAAATGGGGATGACATCAATGGGCTCGCCGATAGTTGGATTGGAGGAGGAAGGGGTACTCGAGGAAGCCATTGTTAGTTAAGGGGTATTATTTCTTTCGTATTCGTAAAGGATGTTATTTTTTTAGTACTCATAAGGGTTGTCATTCTATTTCTTATTAAGCTATGGGAATAACCTGTCTACGTGGACTACCGCATGCCTGGTGAATAACCTTACGTATTCATTCTTTATTAAGCTGTGGGAATAACCTGTCTACGCGGACTACCACATGCCTGGTGAATAACCCTTCGTATTCATTATTTATTAAAGTTGTGGAAATGATCTGTCTACGCGGATTACCGCATGACAGGTGAAAATCCATTTGCAGTTTCGTATATTATTTCATTTCATATTCCTAAATCTAAACTTACTATGGTAAGTATTGCTTCTATAATTCCTGAAATGATTAGAATTTCTTTAAGGGTTACGCTTCATCTAATATCATTTCACTGGAATATTGGTCTGAACTTTTTTATGGAAATTTTAATCTTTTCATGTCGGGGTACTATTCATTCGGGTTACTATTCATGACGGGATACTATTCACGACAAAATTGGTTTCTTTTTCTGTCCAAATTATCTTTTATTCATACAAGAGTACTATTCATCTGAGGTACTATTCATGCCGGAGTACTATTCACGACGGAATTTAAATTTTCTTTTCTTGTCCAGATTATCTTGAAATGTGGATCTTAAATATTATTTTTGAATTTTACTCCACAATTGATTATCATGTTGACAATTTGAACATTCTTGAACTTGGATAAATTAAATTGCAAATCTATAATACTTATCCTTGATCATATTGTTCTTATTATTTCTATTCATCATATATAATATTTTTATAATCATGGTGATGAAAGTTCTCTTTGACTTGAGTGTAAAGATAGGTAGATTATTGGTATGATCATGGCCATGGGTTCTCTTCGGTCAGGGGTGCAAAGATGAATTATTGATTGGTATGATTATGACCATTGTTTTTACAATTGAATATCTTTAGCTTAAGTGCAAAGGTGAATTGATCAACATGGTTATAAGTATTGCTTCTATAATTCTTGAAATGATTAGATATTCCTGTGAGATTTGGGTTTCATCTAATATCATTTCACTTGAATTTTTATTTACTTAAATCTTCTTATTAAATTTTAAACGTTATCTTTGAAATATGAAACTTGAATATCTTTGGCCCGTAGTGCAAAGATGGACAGGTGTTTGGCATGATCATGATCATTGATGTTACTGTTGAATATCTTTGGCCCGTAGTGCAAAGATAGACATGTGTTTGGCATGATCATAACCATTGATGTTACTGTTGAATATCTTTGGCCCGTAATGCAAAGATGAATTGACTAACATTATTATGACTAAAGGATGTAGACTAGTATGATCATGACCATTGATGTTACAAATGAATATCTTTGGCCTAAGTGCAAAGATGAATTTATTAGCATGATTATGAACAGGAACTGTGATTTGGTATAACCATGATCTTTGGTGTTTTAGGTAAAGACATGTGATGAAAATTATCTTCGTCCTAGGTGCGAAGAGGAATTTATCAACATAATTATGATCATGAACTATTTACATGATTGTGGGTAGGAACTATTGATTGATGTTACAGGAATAAAATATTATTGGTGGACTTTTAACATGGAGAAGATAGTAGACATTATGTTCTACTTAACTCTTCTAATGGATTGCTTGTTCCGCTGCAGTTGTTGATCTAAAACTTATTATCTATTGTATTCTATCAGATTTTTTCCATGTTGAGGGCTAAGGTTCTAAATATCTGAATCATTACTGATGAAGGCTATTGATAATTTAATTATCTTTAGTCATAATACGCTTTACTGGATATTTGTGCTCACCCTTTTGCTTCACAATTCCTTTCAGATAATAAGAGTGTAGCTGGGTCGAGCAGGGATAACAGGGGAATAGAATGATGGTATATAACTGTTGAAGTTTTCCATAAAATAGTATGAGAATAATTGTATTGAGGATTTAAAATGTGTGTGTCGTATTTTATACGTCATTTAACAGTTAATTTTGGTGGACAACAATAGGGTGATGAGAACCCGACTTTGGAAGGGTGTGTTGCCACTATCATATAAGATGTCTAACCACATACGACTTCATGTTATCATAAGACATGGTTGTGTGCATCCAGTTGTAGATTATATCTATAAGTACTACCTATATAATATTGGAGTATGGTCGGAATATAATTCTCAATTTGAGACAATGGAGATAATTATATGGCAAGAGAATACCCACCATTGGAATGAACATGATAGTAATCTTCTCATTCTTCTTTGGGGTCTATTGGGTCAACCAAGGTTAATTCTCAAGTCATACAATATCTATTATAACTTACAAGCATGGCCTCCCATGTACAAAGGTTTCCTCGAGCATTTTCCAAAGATTTTAATTCCTAAAACAGTTATTGACTGTACCTTTATGTAACGTATCATTGATAAGAAGTATGAGTATTGTTATTCATAGTTTATGTATGGTCGTATTGTGCACGACAGAGTAATAGTTGGAATATGAAGATTTGTATTTGGATTCTGTACCATGTATTTCTGGCGACTCAAAATAGGTGGTGTGGACCTATTTTGGGAGCGTAGCAAATTGTATCAGAGCTTAGGGATATGGTCACTGGCGGTGATCTGAGACTAGAACTAGGAGGAGAGAGACGAGTAATATACTTCGCTAGTGTGTGACTTATCTAAGCTGAATTTTCTTACTTAACAAATTGAAAATTTGTGATATGTCAATTAACCTTTGTTTTGAAGATGTTTTCTAGAATGATATTTGAAATCTAAGAGATGAGCAATGGAGAAATAATGATACATAAGAAATGACCGGGAAGATAGAATTTGAAATAAAAGCAAGGTATCCTCACCTCTTCGAATTATCAGGTACGTAAATTTCGGGGACGAAATTTCATAAGGAGGGGAGATTGTAAGACCCCAAATTTTATGAAATAAAAGTATTCAATTTTTCTTATAATTATTATTCTATTCAATAAATTGTTAAATTGATAAAATGTTAAAGTTAAGGGTGATATGTGCAAATTTTACAAAACAAGCAAGTTGTCATAAAATATTCGTTGTGTCGGGAAATATTCGTTTGGTCGGGGAATATTCTTTTTGTCGAGGAATATTCATACGACGGCACAATCATTGGTGGACCCCACAACGGAATAACTGTCGGATATAAAGAGCGACAAAAATAACTTTTTTATAAAAATAACGGCAAGACTTTTACGGTTAAACTGTTAAAATACCCGGTGATAAAAGTACAGTAATACGCGTTGTTGCACAGTAGCACACGGTATTACATAGTATCTCTGATTATTGATGCTTACGTAAGAAGTCACTCAGTATTTCATTCAATAATTGCTACAGTAGTTGTTGTATAGTTTCTCATATTATTGATTCAATTATTATCACAGTATCATCTGCACAATATTTTATATTATTAAAGCAATAATTGACACGATACAGTTACTCATATTATTATTATTAGCATTATTGACAATGTCTAGAAAGTTCTATCACGGAAAGAGGTTAGATTACTTAATTGTGCGCCAGTAAGGAGAAATCCTTATCGTAAAGCCCCCTCTTTCCTAGGAACGATCTGGTTGTCAATATTATGAGTTATACTATTAATGGTGAATTGTTGATATAAATATTTTCATTGTGTTGGGGATATTAATATTAATGAAAATTGACATTTAATTTATTTCGATAATAGTTGATTTCTGGATATTAAATTGACCAAACAGGCAATTAATCAGATAAACGAGCAATTAATTGTTATTGGTTCACATGCGAGGAACTATTGATTCACATTCTGGTACTATTAGGGGAGGTGGTGCAAGATTGATAATACTTGAGGGACTAAATTAAAAATGGAGATAAAGATGAAGGTACTAAAATATAATTAATTTTGTAATATGCCACCTTTTCCTGGCCTATAAATACTCCTCCATCCATTCATTATTTCATATCATTTTACAAACCAAAGTTATAATCAAGAATTAGAAAGAGAGAATAAGAGAGAAAGAAGAAGAGTATTCTGCTACTACACTATTGTAGTGTCCAAATTTCTACTAAGGTAAGGGGTATTATTTCTTTCGTATTCGTAAAGGATGTTATTTTCTTTCAATACTCGTAAGGGTTGTCATTCTATTCTTTATTAAGCTGTAGGAATAACCTGTCTACACGGACTTACGTATTCATTCTTTATTAAGCTGTGGGAATAACCTGTCTACGCAGACTATCGCATGCCTGGTGAATAACCCTTCGTATTTATTCTTTATTAAAGTTGTGAAAATGATCTGTCTACGCGGATTATCGCATGACAGGTGAAAATCCATTTGCAGTTTCATATATTATTTCATTTCATATTCCTAAATCTAAACTTACTATGGTAAGTATTGCTTTTATAATTCCTGAAATGATTAAAAATTCTTTAAGGGTTGCGCTTCATCTAATATCATTTCATTAGAATATTGGTCTGAACTTTCTTATGAAAATTTTAATCTATTATAACTTACAAGCATGGTCTCCCATGTACGAAGGTTTCCTCAAGCATTTTTCAAATATTTTAATTTCTAAAACAGTTATTGATTATACCTTTATGTAATGTATCATTGATAAGAAGTATGAGAATTGTTATTCACAGTTTATGTGTGGTCGTATTGTGCAACGACAGAGTAATAGTTGGAATATGAAGATTTGTATTTGGATTCTGTACCATATATTTCTGGCAACTCAGAATAGGTGGTGTGGACCTATTTTGGGGGCGTCACAATTTATGTCCCATTATTGAGCTTTAATTGGGCAATTCTTCCATGAAATGTAGCATTTAACAAAAGATTGGGGTCAATGTTGGAGCGTGATTATTAGGGCCCAAATTATATGGTGGGCCAAAATCCTCGTTAAGGTATTTATCGTGCATAAGAATCTGATTTAGCAGTTAAGTATTTTGAGGAATCAAAGATTCCTAATTACATTTATTATTCCAACTCCTAAGGAAAGTGTCAGGATAGAATCCAACTTCTTTTCTTCAAGGAAATTTAGTCCAATCCCATTAATGAATCATACCTAATAAGGAATCATATTTATATACGTGGAAGAGCTTGGAGAAGGGGGTGTGATCATTATAAATATAAGGCTACACCTTAATTATCGGATACAACATTATTCTCAATACTATAGCATAAAACCTCCATTGTTAAAACCTTATCCATCATGTACTTATTCTCACACCGGAGCTATCCTCCGGCAGTGCAAGACGTCAAGCTTCATGTGTGATTTCATTTCTATGTAGGATTGGACGCGCTCTTGGTGATTGAGGCGCGTGAACGAATCTTGGCGTTAACACCAATCAAACAAAATCATGCCGAAGGGGCTGAAACCAACACATGTTTGAGACTTGCTAACAAGGTTAGGCTAGGCTCAGGCGAGGCCAAGGTCGGCCTAGACTTAGGCTGGGGTGTTGGGGTGAGATGGGGGCGTTGAGCTCTGGTGAGGCGTCAGGTGTGGAGTTGGGTGCTAGAGTTGGGCATTGGCACAGGCAGGACAGACCGAACCTAGATCGATCCAGGCTAGGTTTATGACCTCAAAATTTTTGTGCGCCCGCACTCTCATCCCTACAAAAAATATATATTTTTTGATATGAACGTTACAAAATATAATATATTTTCATTTTAAAAACAATAAATTTAGGGATTCAAATACTTTTCTTTTCCTTTTTACTTAAACTTCTATTGAACAAATATGATTTAAACTATATTTTATGATTTACAAACGTGTATCCTCTTATATAGACCTTTGACTTACACAAATGGTTAGGATCAAAGAATCATCCTTTAAATGTCCAGAATATTAACCAACATAATTATCATATGGATAACTCTAGGACACCTTTTTAAAAACTTACAATTAATTTTAGAAAATGCCAGCTACTATAGTCAATAATCATCTTATGGACTTTCAGTAAGTACAACTAATTTTAATTATATCGTTTAAGAAAGTTATTCTGAATATACTGAATTTAGTAAACGTATGTCATACCAATTAAGCAATTTTTAAAAAAAATACTTTTATCGTACCATGTACCACAAAGTGACATTTTCGTTCTCTTTTTGCCGTGCCGTATCTATGCATGTTTTTGTTTTTGAATACTTTTTGTAGAAACGTCTCAAAGACGATTAATTCTTATCCATATTCGAACTTTTAAGGGTTTAAAAGTTTAGTTTGAGATTATGCACTGATATACAATAATGCTACTCGATGTTTATCTTTGTAAGAATTACATTATTATGACTATTATAAACAAATCATGAGCATTTATTAATTTTCAGAGTTTTTGGTATATTTATTTTACAACTATTTGCTCTGAGCTGTATGTTCTACCAAGGAAATCAGATCCTATAAAACCAGCACAATATGATTTTCTGATTTGCTTTGTCCTAAATTTACTAATAATAAGACCAAAAATTAAAAATAAAACCCACCAATAAACCCATTTAAATTTAAGTACAATATTTGATTATTGATTACTGATTACTGGTATTTATTATAAGTAATAAGAGCAATATCCTTAACTGTGTACATATTTTTTTTTAACTTCCCTCTAGATACCATTAATGTGAATCATTTAACCACAAGTAAATCAACTATCACTCTATCAGGATCAAATTTAATTTTAGTATACCAATAATTGGTACCCTTAATTTGAAAGTGGACTACTAAGAAAAGTTGGATACTAAAAATGGGACTGAAAAAACATTATATTTCAAATTAACTTTTTCAATCTTCAGTTTTTAGCAGCAACAGCCAAACTCGATTCTTACATTTTAGTGCCAAAAAATCACTAGTAGTAAAACATTAGCTGCTTGAGAAATTACAGTAATTAGTACCTTCACAATCATGCCTGAATTTAATTTCTACCTGAATTGCTAAAAGCCCACAAGGATTATTTGTGCACATAATCAAACCAGCTCATTCATCTCTTGAAGTAGGGTCTAATCCGGCTGAGGGGCTATCTGCAAAGTACTCCTGATGTTTGACATTCACACCATACTCTTGTAGCGCTTTGGAAAGGTCATCCATCGCCAAGGTTAGGCGCTTATCCTTTTGCAGCTTGTCTCTTTTGTCCTTGACTACTGCCGATTGTCTTGCCTTGCAGTGCTGAAGTGCATCAGTTGCGACCTCCGCGATAAACTTCTGCGTAGCAACGGCTACCAGCCTAACTAAGCGTACATCTGGACACTGAAACCCACTCTTGGCCAAGTAGTGCTCCACCAATTCATCTGGAATAGTTGGGGTGTAGTCCATCAAAGAAGCCAAAAAATTGGAGAGCGCAGCATCATCCTCGTGTCTTGTTTCTTCAAATTGTTGCCTCTGGTTCATCTTCTGTATGAATTGAACAAAATGTAAATCTTTGCAAAATCTTTCCTTTTCCTAGAAAATGAGTTGCCCTAGATTCCCCCAAGCTTACAGATGAGAGGTGAATGACAAGTGGAAGATTATTAGATATTATCCTAGTAGAAGATGAGCAAGGAATTGCGAACAAAAACATAGCTCATTTGGTGATTGTTTTTGTTTTCTTTAAATTTTTTTTTGTATTTGCTTTCATTTTTCAGAAAACATTTTTGACAACTGGTTTTCCTTTATGAGAAACTGGAACCAGAAGCCCTTTTGCAGTAAAAAACTTGAAAGCAAAAAAACAAAATGCTTCCTCAAAAGTGGCAACATTTTCCCACTATAAACAGATAATACCTTCCTTTTGACTAAACCCAACAAAACCCTCCCCTCAAATTTTCTCTAAAATTATATATCTTCTCTCTTTGCGCACATGGTTATCAAACTATGTTTTCTAGTTTTTGAAAGCAGGGAAAAAAAAGAAATCAGAAATATAAAAGCAATAGTAGTTACCAAATGGGCCTTAAACTTCTGTAAATGGGAAAAAAAAAAAAACAAGCCACACAATAAAAATCACTAATCATTGCTAAGACTAGAGCGAAGCAGCTAAACTTTCTGTAAAGTTAGTGTTCTAAAATATTTAAAGTTTGTGATAAGAAACTGAAATATTAGCGCAACCCCTTTCTTGTGGGTATATATCGTTTATTATGATGCATAATACTAATTGCAAAGGGACTGATTTACATTTAATTGATGATTTCTTGGGGTAATGGTAATCTTAAGTTACTGTATATAATAGAATTACAGAGTTCAAATAGATTAGAATTGTAAACGTGCAATTACTAAATTTTGCTTTAAAATTCTGAAAGAACATGGAAGTAAAATCTTGATAACTATAAATCCTTATATTTTAGTATGAAGAGTTGCAAATATGAAATCGTTAGATTTTCAAGATTTTTATAACCCTAAAGCCCAACCATAAGACATAATCCTTAAATTTCAAATATACAAAATCAATATCATATCAATCTGTATGAGAGAAATGTATACATTATCATATGAATATGTAAAACAAGAAACCTTTTTCACTTCAATCATTCACCCAAAAGTTATTCATCAAATTTGAAATTTGAATGATGCTCGTATCAACAAAATGATACACACATAAGAATGGGAAGGGATCAAGACTGGATAGCGATACTCGTCAAGGCAAACAAAGGAAAAGTAAGAGAGTCACTAGAGAACCAAGTTGGTTAAGGAATACGCCTAGGTAAGATGCGTTGGCAATTAGTGAGTGGGGACAGGTAGTAGCATTGCAAATAACATGTTGTGACATGGTGATTCAATGTGTAAGCTGGACTCAATTGTAGAGACTATATAAGTTGTATGAGAGAGAGATAGAGGCTATGAGAATTCATATAGTTGTTTTACTTTATTTCAATTCGACTGTTTTCTGTTCTTAATTTACTTGGGAGATTTCCCTGGTCTTGAATACAGGTAACAAAATACATATAAAATTCATAAAGTATACAATCTAAAAATCTTTAACAACACGAAGCTCATACCTAGAAAGAATGGAGAGGGAGGCTGCAAAATCTTCGATGTTAGGGATTCTTGCAGAGAGTTCAACAATTGAGCAGCCAGGTCTATTGAATTTTTTTCTGGAGAGATTAGGGCGTATAGTTGAGATGGGGTTTAGAATTGGGATTCATATGTATTTAAGGGTATAAAAGTAGGATTGTGCAACGGTAAATTACCTTAGGAAAATCAATCCAAAATGGATACCGGTGTCACCGTTTTTACCAATAATTGTACCAGTTGTTCTTTTAAGGTTATAAAAATATAAAATAAAAATACAAAATAAAAAAAATGACGATTGTTCAAAATTCACAGCTCAAAAATCAATCTCCTGGTCCAGAATTAAAGTACACAATATTAATACAACCCATACGTGCTATACAACAACATTAAAATACAATCAATACATACAGCCATATATCAATACAGGCTATACTGCAAATACAAATATTAAGCTTCTTGCCTAGTGCCTACTGCTTCCACCAAAATTAAAATGGGTAAAACATTAAACTGAAATATCATGTTAATCTAAAATGGGTAAAACAAATTGGAAAATCAAAATTAAATTTCCAATTCAGGGAAAAAATAAACAAGCAATAAATTAACCCATTTCAATTTTTAAGAAAAAATTGTTCTATAACCCTAGAAATAAAAAAAAACCCAATTAAAGAAATTTTTATACAAGAGTCGATGAGAGAATCAAGAAGAAAGCTTATTACCTGAGAAAGATGTCGATGAGATGGAGCAGAAGGCAGCCGTGGCCCGTAAGCAGCAGAAGTCAACTAGTGGAACGGAGGGAGATGGGTCGGCCGAGGATCGGAGAGGCAAAGACCAGATTCGTGAATTAACGAGCAAGTGACAGTATATATAAAGACTAAAGAGCAAATGAAACCTCTGATTTGTTTGCACAAATAATGTACTAAGAGGAAGATTTATAATAATAAATTAATAATAATAAAAAAAGAGGTTGAAGGAACACTTTACAAATACATGTTAAATAGGAGGGTCACATTTATAATTTAATCTAAGTTATCAGCCTATGACAATCCTTTGTTTTTAGTTTTTTCACTAAAGACAAATTTGTAACTTCATTTAATATTAAGAATCTAAAACATGTCTTAAATACTTTTTGATAATGAATAAGACAAGCTAATTCGATATTACTACCATAACCTTTTCACTTATTAGTCTACTATTATTTGTCCGTGCCTGAAGGCATGACGTAACGAAAAATATTACATTATCTAAAGACTTTTTGTAACCTAAAATAACTTACAATCAGACATAACAATCATCAACACATCCAACCACCAAAACATAAAGCTAGTCGCTACTAATTTCAAAAAAATTCGACAGAATTTTCTTTAAAAATAGATATCCAGAAAAATCTAAACATGTTTACAAAACTTACAATCATTAATATATATCCAAACCACTAAAACAACTATCATTCCATACCCAAAATCATCGTAACCATGTATAATTAATTAATTTTACAAAAGACGAAACATGCGTCCTTATGTGTTAAGCCAAAATTTTCAAGTAACTATTTAAAAGAACTTGATCCTCAACTATCCAAAACATTTCTGAAGAATATTGGTAGCTCAGAAAAGAATTTCTTACCATAGAAAACAGAAAATCAAACAACTTTGCTCAACATTTTAGGTTGCAAAGAGTCTTTATCTAATTTTTTGTTTCTCCTCTCTAGCAGTTCCCAAGCATAAACTAAAAACATGGGAGGAGTGGTGTACCATAACTACACTCAAAAAGAGAACCAATTAAAGTCATCAAAAGACCTGCAATAGAAACAAAATACAGACGTTGTCTCAGTTTCAATACCACTAAAGCCATGAATCTAAACAACAATTGAAATAACATAACAGAAAATAATGATAATTATATAGCCTTTGTATGCCTTTGTATGACTATTTTACTAAAAGCTAAAACTTTGATCAAGTATATAGCCTCAGAACCTCCATCAAAGCTCAACATGTCCAAATAAATCAAGTTCACTTAAAGCAAGAATATAGGATGAACCAAAACTTAATCCATTATCACATCAATAGACTATGCTCAAAGAAGCATTAAAACTTGATACATGAAAATCCTAATTGATCCAAGCAATCAAACCAAAATTTGAAGTTGTCCCTACTCTTTACATCTATTTCGCTGCTAAAGTTTGTTTCTCAAAATTTCGACAGAGTTTCCTTTAAAAATAGATATCCAGAAAAATCTAAATTAGTCTACAAAACTTATAATCATCAATATATATATATATCCAAACCATCAAAACAACCATCATTCCATACCCAAAATCATCATAACCATGTATAATTAATTAACTTTACAAAAGATTAAACATGCGTCCTTATGTGTTAAGCCAAAATTTTTAAGTAATTTAAAAGAACTTGATCCTCAACTATCCAAAATATTTTTGAAGAATATTGGTAGCTCGGAAAGAAATTTCTTACCATAGAAAATAGAAAATCAAACAACTTTGCCCAACATTTTAGGTTGCAAAGAGTCTTTATCTAATTTTTCGTTCCTCCTCTCTAGCAGTTTTCAAATATATCTGAAAAAATAAGATAAAATAAAAATGGTTCTCAGATACATATTAACACTTGCACAACGATGTTCGGGTGTGAGAGATTCTTTAATAGCTTCACTTACTCCTCAACCACAAAAAACATCAGTCTATAGATAGAAAGATATGTAAATTCTAACAAAAAAATGCTATATTTGTAAATAAGTTAAACGAAAATCCAAATAGTCCAATTAAAAAAACACTAAAAACCAATACCAAACTGATCTCAGCATAAATTTAATATAAATAACCAGGCAGCCAAGCAAGTTAAAATTTCCCAAACCACATTAACTCTTAAGGTAAAAGTTATTTATTAACTTTTGCAACAATCTCACATGTAACCCAAAAAAATTAAATTGTGCAATTTCAAATATTCTCCCTATAGCAAAATAACAGTTTATTACCATTTTTAGATGTCATCTCAATTTTCTATTTAAATTGAGGTGTGAGGTAAATATGGAATTGACAGGTTTTTCTAAATGTAAAACTTATTAGGCGCAAATCCTCGTTGGGACTAATGGGGTCTAACTAATACAATCACATCATGTAAAATTGTGACCTGCCTTTTTCCTTACCATCCCACTTTAAAATTCTTTTGGATCCCATTTTGAAAACATGTAATTATAATCCATGAAATTAAGCCTGACTATCAACTCGCATCCCCCATTCCAGTTCTATAATACCCATTGTGTAAGACCCCAAATTTTATGAATAAATATTTAATTTTCTTTATATATTACCTTGAAATAGTAAGGTGTCTATTTGATAAATGTGATAAGTTATGGGTGAAATGTGCAAATATTTCAAAATAAGCAAATGGTTATAAAATTTTCATTGTTGTCGGGGAATATTCGTTTGGTCGTGGAATATTCTTGTTGTCGGGGAATATTCGTACGACGGCGCAGCCATTTGTGGGCCCCAAACGGAATAACTGTCGGATATAGAAAGCGACATAAATAATCTTTTTATAAATAACGGTAAAACTGTTATGGTTAAACTGTTGGAATACCCGGTGATAAAAATACAGTAATATGCGTTGTTACACAGTAGCACACGGTATTGCACAGTATTTCAAATTATTGATTCTTACGTAAGAAGACACTTACTCAATTATTGTTACAGTAATTACTGTTCAATATTTTATAGTATTGATTCAATAATTGCTACGTTGATATTTTATATTATTGATTCAATAATTGCTACGTTGATATTTTATATGATTGATTCAATAATTGCTACCGTTGATATTTTGTATTATTGATTCAATAATTGTCACTGCATAGTATTTCATATTATCAAATCAATAATTCATATTATTTGAATAATATTATTAGATAGCATTATTGACAATATCTAAGGAAGTTCTGTCTAGGAAATGGGTTAATTAATTGCGTGCCAATAAGGAGAAATTCTTATCGGAAAGCCCCCTCTTTCCTAGGAACGACTTGGTTGTCAATATTGTAGTTCTACAATATTCTTTGCGAATAATTAAATTATTGATAAATATGATGAGTACATATTTGTCCAATTTTGATATAAATAGGAGAATTTTTAGCATATGACGTTTGTTAAAAATTGGCATTTTATGTTCTCCAATAAAATATTTTTCAAATATATTATTATGATATTACATTATAATAGTATAATATGATAATATAATAATATAATTTTATTATTTAAATGGTAATATTTTTATAATAAATTCATGGTATAAAAATAAACTAAGGTGGAAGAGAAAAGAATGAAATTGGAATTCTTTTATTAATTATAAAT
This sequence comes from Panax stipuleanatus, assembly GCA_020205555.1. Taxonomy (NCBI): domain Eukaryota; kingdom Viridiplantae; phylum Streptophyta; class Magnoliopsida; order Apiales; family Araliaceae; genus Panax; species Panax stipuleanatus. The sequence continues at coordinate 68,164,034 of CM035124.1, forward strand.
GTTTTAATATCTATCTATCTATATATATATATATATATATATATATATATTATATAAACATGTGGGAATATGGATGGAGGTTTGAAATTTTCAAAAGTTGTATGCTGCAGCTTGTTTTTCAAAAGTAGCATGCTGCTGAGTCATCTGTATGTAAATTTGAGTCATTTTTTCGTTCGGAATTTAGAAAAACTTTCTTCTATAAAGTTGTAGATAATTAAATTTCATATGAAATGGACATAAGGTTCGTATTTTTCTGATAAAAGAGCTATTTATTATGAATTATTGAAATTTCGGAAATAAATATTTTAATATATATATATATATATATATATATTATATAAACATGTGGGATTCATTATTGGTGGCTGATTTTTGTTTAAATGTGATGTGCTGGAGGATTGTCAAAAATGTAAGGCTTGGAAAAATTCATCCGTTGGTGAAAAAGTCTATATTGGTGTTCTAGTATTTTTCTATAAATAGGGTGCTTAAGTTAGAATTGAAAATCACACCAGAATCAGAAAATTTTCTCTCTATAATATCGAGCGTATTTCTTGTGAGTATTTAGATACTTTGAGTGTTGATAATAGTGCAAGTTTTCGTCAGCATAATAACCGATATTCCAGTCAAAACTACTCTCCTGTTAAGGTAAAGGATGTTATTTTTCTCATAAATGATGTTATTTTCTTTCAATACTCATAATGAATGTTATTTTCTTTCATATTCCATATTATGAAAGTGATAACATTTCATTTCATATTCCTAAATTTAAACTTACCACGGTAAGTATTGCTTCTATAATTCCTGAAATGATCAGAAATTTCTTGAGTTTTGCGCTTCATCTAGTATCATTTCACTGGAATATTGGTCTGAACTTTTTATGAAATTTTCATCTTTTCATGACGAGTTACTATTCACGATAAAAAAACTTTTAATTTTTTTATTTCCAAAGTATCTTTGATTAGATCCAGGTTTTAATCTTCATTCTTGAATTCTAGATAAATTCTCTAATATTTGTCCTTTATCTCACTGGATTCGTTATTCGTATTATTTTTCATCATCCTCAGTCCTAAATAGTGATATAGCTGAATATCTTTGGCCTGTAGTGCAAAAATGAATGATTATTTGATGAATATATTTGGCCTGTAGTGCAAAGATGAATGATTATCTGATGAAAATCTTTGGCCCGTAGTGCAAAGATGGACAGGTGTTGAGATGAACATGACCAACTGGTGATACAAATAAATATCTTTGGCCCGTAGTGTAAAGATGAATATTTGATTCGAGATATATATTGATTGATGTTACAAAGATAAAATATTGATGATGGACTTTTAAATCATAGAAGATAGTAGACATCATTCTCTACTTAACTCTTCGAATGAATTGTTATTTTCGCTGCAGTTGTTGATTTAAAACTTGTTGTCCATAATATTTTATCTAATTTGTTGAAGACTAACGATAATTTATTCTTCATTATCTTAGTCATAATATTCTTTACTGGGCTAGTTGAGTTCACCCTTTTCTTCCATTATTATCATCAGGAAATAAGAATATCGCGGGGACTAGTCGGAAAACAGAGTGATGATCAGAGTTAGATCTGTAAAAGTCCTCACTATTCTATAAAATAGTGGGACAATAATTGTAATGAATAAGGAATGAATTTGAGTGTTTATATTTCGTATTATATACGATTTGTATTAAAGCTCATAGTTTGTGTGGTCGTATTTTGCACGACCGTATGTTATAAAAGATTGTATTTGAATTCTGTACCATGTATTTGGCGACTCAGAATGGGTTGAGTATTGAACCTATTTTGGGGGCGTCACACATTGCGTGCATGTGAATAATTTTGTTTGCATAAAGATCAAATTTTTAGTTTGTTACACATATAGTGAACTGTAACCCAAGATAGTAGAACAAATTAACAATAATCCAATCTAATTACATGTGTTTTCTCCTTCGAAGCAGTATTTGCAGCAATTGAAACCTGAACAACCAACCAGTATCATAATTCAAGCTGTAGCAATATTAACATAATCTAAAACAAAAATGGTGTGTGAGTTTGATTTGCGAGTGTTTGATTGGTTAGAGTTATGTGTGTGTGTTTGTGCATGTATTGTGAGTGTTGTGTGTCTGCATGAGAAGTAGAGAAATATAGTCTTAGTAAGAAATACTTTCACACCTAAACTATTGTTTGGTTAGTAGTGGGTTAGTCATTGTCAAAGGTGGATAGGTCGGTACTGGATTGCATATCATTGAACTCTCTTAAATTTCTTCTTCATCCTTTTAAACCTTCTCTTCATTACTATACTTAATGTCCTCGTATCAATACGAACACACTTTGCCCAATGAGGAGAATGCACAACCACCTAAATTATTCACATAAATAATAAAATTAACATTATTTATATTATAGGAATAGTAAAGTTATTTTGATGCAGTAACATAAAAGTAGATTTACCTGATTACGTCGGCCCCATCCACAAAGGTCCATTGTATATACTCTATCATTTTCGTTGACAAATTCACTCCAATCCTACAAAGAATGAACCTCATTGTAAAATTAAAAGTTGAAATGTTGAAAAGATTACATAATTCAGTAGAAATAAACTTGTTTAAACTATTCCATTTACTTGTCGTAAGAATATTATAACAAAATTTCTGGGTAAACAATATTTGTGGTGCAATTCGACCTATCTTTCGGAAGGAGGACAGTAATACGATCCGAAGATGTGCATCTAGATAGTGCCACATAAAGGTGTCCATGACTAAAAACAAGTGCCCGCGGATCAATCCCAACGAACTTGACAGATTGTCCTTGGGATTTATTGATTGTTATAGCATAAGTTAATCGAATAGGAAACTGACGTCTTGTCATTCGAAAAGGCAAGTCCAAAGATGTTGGTGTCAATGATATTCTCGGAATGAAGACTAAATTGCAAATTTTAGCTCCATTTAATATTCGAGCTTCGATTACCCTTGAGGCACATCTAACAACCATCAATCCCGTGTCATTACAAAGTCCATCTTTCGGTGCAATATTTCGTAACAACATTATTGGGCATCCAACTTTCAACTCCAATTTAAATGGTGGCAACCCTAAAGGATTCAGCGAGTTTAAGTACTCATTAGGATATCGATTTCTAATGGTATGATCAAGCTCATCACCTTCAGACATTTTATCTGCAGCTAAAAAAGTAATTGTTTCTCCCGGAGTAATATTCAATGCTACAGCATTTATATCACTGACGTCGTCATTGCGAGTAGATAAAATTGTCCGTTCAGTGAGAAAGGTTGGAGTCACTATACCAATCACATCCAATTGTGGATAGATTCTAAATATAAATTCAATTAGATTATGACACCGATTTATTGTAGATGGAAGTTGCACAATTTCTTGTGGATTAGTCCTAATCTAAAAAATAAAAGTATAATTATTCACAAAGTGAGATTTAAATCAAAGCATCATGTTATAAAAATTCAATTCAAGGTTGACTGAAATATTACCTCCATCAAGAATTGAGCAAAATTAGTATTTCGAACGTCTGTGCGGGTTGATCGCATGTTTAAACCCAGAGTCAAAACACATATATCTTTCCATAGCGAAGACCGTCTCAATGATGCACCCACAATTTGTAAGATCCCAAATTTTATGAAATAGAAGTATTCAATTTTTCTTATAATTATTATTCAGTAAATGGTTAAATTGATAAAAGGTTAAAGTTAAGGGTGATATATGAAAATTTTATAAAATAAGCAAGTGGTTATAAAATATTCATTATATCGGGAAATATTCGTTTGATCGGAGAATATTCTTTTTGTCTAAAAATATTCGTACGACGGCGCAGTCATTGCTGGACCCCACAACGGAATAACTGTCGGATATAGAAAGCGACAAAAATAAACTTTTTATAAAATAACGGTAAAACTGTTACCGTTAAACTATTGAAATACCTGGTGGTTAAAATATAGTAATATGCGGTGTTGCACAGTAACACACGGTATTGCAAAGTAATTCTAATTACTGATTCTTACGTAAGAAGACACTTACTCAATAATTATTACAGTAATTACTGTTCAATATTTTATATTATTGATTCAATAATTGCTACAATTGCATAATATTTTATGGGTTCAATAATTGCTATGTTGATATTTTATATCAATAATTGCTACGTTGATATTTTATATTATTGATTCAATAATTGTCACAGTAATCACTGCACGATATTTCACATTATCAAATCAATAATTTATATTATTTGAATAATATTATTAGACAGCATTATTGGCAATGTCTAGAAAGTTCTGTCTAGAAAAGGGGTTAGTTAATCTAATTGCACGCCAGTAAGGAGAAATCTTTATCGGAAAGCCCCTCTTTCCTGGGAACGACTTGGTTGTCATTATTGTGATTCTGTAATATTATTTGTGAATAATAATTAATTATTGATAAAAATGATAAGAAAATATTTATTCAATGTGGATATAAATGGAGGAATTTTTAGCAAAAGTGATAATTGTTAAAAATTGATATTTTATCTTTTTTGATAAAATAATCCATTCAAATATATTATTATAATATAACGTTATAAGTTTATAATGTGATAATATAATAATATAATTTTATAATTTAAATGATAATATTTTTACAATAAAGTTATGATATATGAATAAAATGAGGAGGAAAAGAGCAAATTGGGTCCGGAGTATTTTTGTTACAAAAGCATGTTAAACAAGTGGGTGGGCCCCACTTGTCCTTTTGTTGGTGTGTTTTTGGCTGATAAAAAACAAATTCAAAGAAGTGGTGCGGAGGTTTTTTATCAGTATATGTGTTTTGTCAGAATGGAGGCATGGAAAAATCATCCGTATGTAAATTTGGGTCATTTTTCGTTTGAAATTTGGAAAAACTTTCTTCTACAAAATTATAGAGAATTAAATTTCATATGGAATTGACATAAGGTTCGTATTTTTCTGATAAATGGGCTATTTATTATGAATTATTGAAGTTTCTGAATATTATTTAAATTTAAAACATGTGTGGGCCCCACTTGTCTTTTTAGGTTGTAAAATGATGATTTTTTTGTGGAGGCTTTGAATTGTTGGCGTGCTGCACGTTTTCAAAAATGTAAGGCTTGAAAATTCATCCATGGTTTCATTAGTCAACTTTGGTGTTCTGGCATTTTCCTATAAATAGGGTGCTTAGTTAGAAATAAAAATCACACCAGAATCAAAAAATTTTCTCTCTATAATGTTGAGTGTATTTCTTGTGAAGATAAGGGTATTTTGAGTGTTGATAATGGTGCAAGTTTTCGTCAGCATAATATTCGATATTCCAGTTAGATTCAGTATTCTACGGAGGTAAGAGATATCATTGTTGTAAGAGATGTTATTATGTTTTATGAAGGAGATTATTTTTCATAAATGATATTATTTTCGTAAATGATATTATTTTGCGTAAAGAATATTTTGATAAATGATATTTTGATAAAGGATGTGATTTTATGCTCGTAAGGGGTATTATTGCTTTCGTATTCGTAAGGGATATCATTGTTGTAAGGGATGTTATTATGTTTCGTAAAGGAGATTATTTTTCATAAATGATATTATTTTTGTAAATGATATTATTTTCCGTAAAATATATTTTGATAAAGGATATTTTGGTGAAATATGTGATTTTATACTCATAAGGGGTATTATTGCTTTTGTATTCGTAAGGGATAGTAAAAGATATTATTTTTCTCATAAAGGATGATTGTTTCCATTCAATATTCGTAAGGAATATTATTTTCTTCCATACTCTATAGTATGCAAGTAATAATATTTTATTTCAGATTCTTAAACTTAAACTTACTATAGTAAGTATTGCTTCTATAATTTCTAAAATGATTAGAAATCCTTGAGTTTTGCGCTTCATCAAATATCATTTCACCGGAATATTAGTCTGAACTTTATTATGAAAATTTTACTTTTTTATGTCGGAGTTAGTATTCACGAGTTACTATTCACGAGTTACTATTTATGAATTACTATTCACGAGTTACTATTCATGGGTTATTATTCACGAGTTACTATTTACGGGGTACTATTCATGGTAAAAAAAAATATTTTTTTTGTCCAAATTATCTTTGATTTATGAATTCTTAATCTTGAAATTAGACCCATGTTTTGATCATATTGTTCTTATTATTATATATAATATTTTTATAATTATGGTGATGAAAGTTTTCTTTGACTTGAGTGTAAAAATGGGTAGATTATTGGTATAACCATAACTACGGGTTCTCTTTGGCCAGTAGTGCAAAGATGAATTGTTGACTGGTATGATCATGACCATTGAGTTTATAATTGAATATCTTTAGCTTAAGTGCAAAGGTGAATTGATCAACATAGTTATAAATGTTGTTTCTATAAATTCTAAAATGATTAGATATTTCTTTGAGATTTGAATATCTTTGGCTTTAGTGCAAAGAATTTATTGATTTATAAATATCTTTAGCCTGTAGTGCTTAGATGAACTAGTGATGAATATCTTTGGCCTGTAGTGCAAAGATGAGCTGTTGATTTATGAATATCTTTGGCCTTTAGTGCAAAGATGAACTATTGATAAATATCTTTGGTCTGTAGTGCAAAAATGAGCGGTTGATTTGTGAATATCTTTGGCCTGTAGTGCAAAGATGAGCTATTGATGAATATCTTTGGCCTGTAGTGCAAAAATGAATGATTAATTGTTGAATATCTTTGGCCCGTAGTGCAAAGATGGATTGATTAGCATGATTATAAACAGGAACTGTGATTTGGTATAACCATGATCTTTGGTGTTTCTGGTAAAGACAAGTGATGAAAATTATCTTCGTCCTGGGTGCGAAGAGGAATTTAGCAACACAATTATGATTATGAATTATTCACATGATTGTGGACAGGAACTGTTGATTGATGTTACAGGATAAAACATTGTTGGTGGACTTTTAACATGGAGAAGATAATAGACATTATGGTCTATTTGACTCTTCTAATGGATTGTTCGTTCCGCTGAAACTATGGTTGAAAAGTTTTATCATCTACCATATGTTCTAAATCTCTGAGTTATTACTGACGAATGCTATTGATAATTTGATTATCTTTAGCCATTATATTTTTTACTGGGCTATTTATGCTCTCCCTTTTGCTTCACAATTCCTTTCAGGTAATAAGAGTGTAGCGGGGTCGAGCGGGGATAACAGGGGAGTAGAAAGATGGTCGATAACTATTGGAGTTTCCCATAAAATTGTATAGAAATAATTTTATTGAGAACTTTAAATGTGTGTGTTGTATTTTATACGTCATTTAACAGTTGATTTTGGTGAACCAAATAGGATGAGGTGAACCCAACTTTGGAAGAGTATTTTTCCACTATCGTACAAGATGTCTAATCACATACGACTTTGTGTTATCATAAAACAGGGTTGTGCACATCCACTTGGTGATTATATCTATGAGCACTATCTATATAATTTTGGCCTACAGTTGAAATATAAACCTCAGTTTGAGAAAATTGAGATAATTATATGGCAAGAGAATACCCACCATTGGAATGAGCATGATAGTAATCTTCTCGTTCTTCTTTGGGGTCTATTGGGTCAAACAAGGTTAATTCTCTTGTCCTATAATATCTATTATAACTTAGATGTATGGCTGCCCATGTACGAAGCTTTCCTTGAGCATTTTTTCAAAGATTTTAATTCCTAAAACAGTTATTGACTGTACTTTTATGTAACGTATCATTGATAAGGAGGGTGGGTACTGTATTCGTATTAAAACTCACACTTTATGTGTGGTCGTTTTGTGCACGACAATTTGATATAAAAGATTTGTATTTTGATTTTGTACCATGTATTTCTTGGTGACTCAGAATGGGTTGTGGATTGGACCTATTTTGGGGGCGTCATAAATGGTATCAGAGCTTAGAGATATGGTCGCTGGCGGAGATCCAAGTCTAGAACTAGGAGGGGAGAGACAAGTAATATACTTCGCTAGTGTGTGATTTACCTAAGCTGAAATTTCTTACTTGATAAGTTGACAAATTGTGATATGTCAATTAACCTTTGTTTTGAAGCTGTATTCTAGAATGAGCAATGGAGAAATCATGATACAGAAGAAATGATCGGGAAGATAGAATCTGGAATGAAAGCAAGGTATCCTCACCTCTTCGAATTACCAGGTACGTAAATTTTGGGGATGAAATTTCATAAAGAGGGGAGATTGTAAGATCCCGAATTTTATGAAATAGAAGTATTCAATTTTTCTTATAATTATTATTCTGTAAATGGTTAAATTGATAAAAGGTTAAAGTTAAGGGTGATATATGAAAATTTTATAAAATAAGCAAGTGGTTATAAAATATTTATTGTGTCGGGAAATATTCGTTTGGTAGGAAAATATTCTTTTTGTCGGAGAATATTCGTACGACAGCGCAGTCATTGGTGGACCCCACAACGGAATAACTGTTGGATATAGAAAGCGACAAAAATAAATTTTTTTATAAAATAATGATAAAACTGTTACCGTTAAACTATTGAATTACTTGGTGGTTAAAATACAGTAATACGCAGTGTTGCACAGTAGCACACGGTATTGCACAATAATTCTAATTATTGATTCTTACGTAAGAAGGCACTTACTCAATAATTGTTACAGTAATTACTGTTCAATATTTTATATTATTGATTCAATAATTGCTACAATTGTATAATATTTTATTGGTTCAATAATTGCTACGTTGATATTTTATATCAATAATTGCTACGTTGATATTTTATATTATTGATTCAATAATTATCACAGTAACCACTGCACGATATTTCACATTATCAAATCAATAATTTATATTATTTGAATAATATTATTAGACAACATTATTGGCAATGTCTAGAAAGTTCTGTCTAGAAAAGGGGTTAGTTAATCTAATTGCACGCCAGTAAGGAGAAATCTTTATCGGAAAGCCCCTCTTTCCTGGGAACAACTTGGTTGTCATTATTGTGATTCTGTAATATTATTTGTGAATAATAATTAATTATTGATAAAAATGATAAGAAAATATTTATTCAATGTGGATATAAATGGAGAAATTTTTAGCATAAGAGACAATTGTTAAAAATTGATATTTTATCTTTTCTAATAAAATAATTCATTCAAATATATTATTATAACATAACATTATAATTAGTGTATAATGTGATAATATAATAATATAATTTTAAAATTTAAATGATAATATTTTTACAATAAAGTCACGATATATGAATAAAATGAGGAGAAAAAGAGCAAATTGGGTCCGGAGTATTTTTGTTACAAAAACATATTAAACAAGTGGGTGGGCCCCACTTGTCCTTTTGTTAGTTTGTTTTTGGCTGATGAAAAACAAATTCAAAGAAGTGGTGCAGAGGTTTTTTATCAGTATATGTATTTTGTCAGAATGGAGGTATGGAAAAATCATCCGTATGTAAATTTGGGTCATTCGGAATTTGAAAAAACTTTCTTCTACAAAGTTGTAGAGAATTAAATTTTATATGAAATTGATATAAGGTTCGTATTTTTCTGATAAATGAGCTATTTATTATGAATTATTGAAGTTTCTGAATATTGTTTAAATTTAAAACATGTGTGGGCCCCACTTGTCCTTTTGGGTTGTAAAATACTGATTTTTTTGTGGAGGCTTTGAATTGTTGTTGTGCTGCACGTTTTCAAAAATGTAAGGCTTGAAAATTCATCCATGGTTTCATTAGTCAACTTTGGTGTTCTGGCATTTTTCTATAAATAGGGTGCTTAGTTAGAAATAAAAATCACACCAGAATCAGAAAATTTTCTCTCTATAATGTTGAGCGTATTTCTTGTGAGGATAATGATATTTTGAGTGTTGATAACGGTGTAAGTTTTCATCAGCATACTATCCGATATTCCAGTCAGATTCAGTATTCTGCCGAAGTAAGGGATATCATTGTTGTAAGGGATGTTATTATGTTTCATAAAGAAGATTATTTTTCGTAAATGATATTATTTTCGTAACAGATATTATTTTGCGTAAAGGATATGTTGATAAAGGATATTTTGGTAAATGATGTGATTTTATACTCGTAAGGGGTATTATTGCTTTTATATTCGTAAGGGATATCATTGTTGTAAGGGATGTTATTATGTTTCGTAAAGGGGGTTATTTTTCATAAATGATATTATTTTTGTAAATGATATTATTTTGCGTAAATGATATTTTGATAAGGGATATTTTGGTAAAGGATGTGATTTTATACTCATAAGGGGTATTATTGCTTTCGTATTCATAAGAGATGGTAAAGGATATTATTTTTCTCGTAAAGGATGATTGTTTTCATTCAATATACGTAAGGAATATTATTTTCTTCCATACTCTATAGTATGTAAGTAATAATATTTCATTTCAAATTTCTAAACTTAAACTTACTATGGTAAGTATTGCTTCTATAATTTCTCAAATGATTGGAAATCCTTGAGTTTTGCGCTTCATCAAATATCATTTCACCGGAATATTGATCTAAACTTTATTATGAAAATTTTACCTTTTCATGTCGGAATTACTATTCACGAGTTACTATTTATGGGTTACTATTCATGAGTTACTATTCATAAATTACGATTCACGAGTTACTATTCATGGGTTACTATTCATGAGTTAGTATTCACGAGGTACTATTCACGATAATATATATATATATATATATATTTTTTTTTCCCTGTCCAAATTATCTTTAATTTATGAATTCTTAATCTTGAAATTAGACTCATGTTTTGATCATATTGTTCTTATTACTATATATAATATTTTTATAATCATGGTGATGGAAGGGTTCTTTGACTTGAGTGTAAAGATGGGTAGATTATTTGTATAACCATAACTATGGGTTCTCTTTGGCCAGTAGTGCAAAGATGAATTGTTGACTGGTATGATCATGACCATTGAGTTTATAATTGAATATCTTTAGCTTAAGTGCAAAGGTGAATTGATCAACATGGTTATAAATGTTGTTTCTATAAATTCTGAAATGATAAGATATTTCTTTGGGATTTGAATATCTTTGGCTTTAGTGCAAAGATGATCTGTTGATTTATGAATATCTTTAGCCTGTAGTGCATAGATGAACAAGTGATGAATATCTTTGGCCTGTAGTGCAAAGATGAGCTGTTGATTTATGAATATCTTTGGCCTTTAGTGCAAAGATGAATTATTGATGAATATCTTTGGTCTGTAGTGCAAAAATGAGAGGTTGATTTGTGAATATCTTTGGCCTGTAGTGCAAAGATTAGTTATTGATGAATATCTTTGGCCTGTAATGCAAATATGAATGCTTAATTGATGGATATCTTTGGCCCGTAGTGCAAAGATAAATTGATTAGCATGATTATAAACAGGAACTGTGATTTGGTATAACTATGATCTTTGGTGTTTCTGGTAAAGACAGGTGATAAATATTATCTTCGCCCTGGGTGCGAAGAGGAATTTAGCAACACAATTATGATTATGAATTATTCACATGATTGTGGACAGGAACTGTTGATTGATGTTACAGGATAAAACATTGTTGGTGGACTTTTAACATGGAGAAGATAATAGACATTATGGTCTATTTGACTCTTCTAATGGATTGTTCGTTCCGTTGCAACTATGGTTGAAAAGTTTTATCATCTACCATATGTTCTAAATCTCTGAGTTATTACTGACGAATGCTATTGATAATTTGATTATCTTTAGCCATGATATTTTTTACTTGGCTATTTATGCTCATCCTTTTGCTTCACAATTCCTTTCAGGTAATAAGAGTGTAGCGGGGTCGAGCGGGGATAACAGGAGAATAGAAAGATGGTCGATAGCTATTGGAGTTTCCCATAAAACTGTATGGAAATAATTTTGTTGAGAACTTTAAATGTGTGTGTCGTATTTTATACGTCATTTAACAGTTGATTTTGGTGAACCAAATAGGGTGAGGTGAACCCAACTTTGGAAGGGTGTTTTGTCACTATCGTACAAGATGTCTAATCACATACGACTTTGTGTTATCATAAAACAGGGTTGTGCACATCCACTTGGTGATTATATCTGTGAGCACTACCTATATAATCTTGGTGTATGGTTGGAATATAATCCTCAGTTTGAGAAAATTGAGATAAATATATGGCAATAGAATACCCACCATTGGAATGAACAGGATAGTAATATTCTTGTTCTTCTTTGGGGTCTATTGGGTCAACTAAGGTTAATTCTCAAGTCCTATAATATCTATTATAACTTAGATGCTTGGCCGCCCATGTACGAAGGTTTCCTTGAGCATTTTCCAAAGATTTTAATTCCTAAAACAGTTATTGACTGTACTTTTATGTAACGTATCATTGATAAGGAGGGTGGGTACTGTATTCGTATTAAAACTCACACTTTATGTGTGGTCGTTTTGTGCACGACAATTTGATATAAAAGATTTGTATTTTGATTTTGTACCCTGTATTTCTTGGCGACTCAGAATGGGTTGTGGATTGGACCTATTTTGGGGGCGTCACACAATTTGCTCGCTAACGCCTTTAGGAATAACAAGCAATATTTGTCGAAAGTCTCCACCTAGGACAACAGTTATACCCCCAAAAGGTCTTTTATTGTCTCTGATATCTTGAAGGGTGCGATCGACTGCCTCAACACAGTATCGATGTTGCATAGGAACTTTATCCCATATTATCAGCTTTGTTTTTCTAAACAATTCGACATGCATTGATTTTTTAGTGAACCCACATATTGAATTATCTAGGGTTTCCAAAGGAATACAAAATGTCGAATGTGCAGTGCGCCCCCTACCAATAACAACGATGCAATACCAGATGAAGCCACAGTAACAACAATATGTCCATAGCTACGCAATTTGGTTGCAATGGTATTGTACAAAAACATTTTTCTCGTCCCAGCACCTCCACTCTAAGAGAAAGTAGTTGCTATGTTTTCACATACTGACGTTGTGACAGTAGTATAAGCAGCAAGTTGTGCATCATTTAGGCCGTAAACATTAATTTGTGCATTAGACTGTTGTGCTTCATTCTCAAGTTGTTGGTGCTCAAACAATAATCTATTTCCAACTACTAAAATTCTAATTTCCAGTTGGTTGTGGCATGGGTGGAAAGTCAACTAAACTCTTCCCTGACTCATGGAGCAATTGATTCATCAAATATAAGCCATAATCTTCAATATGATCATCAGTTGGATTCAAAATACCAAACTCAGTACGAATCATGTGGGCTAAATCATCATATATATGTGCTGAGAATTGCTTCCACAATGCAAATGAATGCAATGGAAAGCATTAGTTTAGAATTATAGCAAATAGTCTCCTTAATTGGTATCCCATTCTCATCATTGCAACCTCTTGAAGACATTGTATCCATTCTTCATCATCTTCAAGAAGTCCTCTTGCAACACATGCTGACTTGAATGTATCATGCATAACATTATTTACCGTGTGTAACCAGTCAAATGAAGTAGGTCCTCTGACAACAGTTAGAAGCAAACGCAAATGAAACTGCTCACCTTAATTAGGGCTAGCAAAGTACATTCTACCAATTGCATAACCCCTTTATCTTGGAGTCCATTTATTGATAGATTTATTCCGAACAAATTTTTGTTGAAATTCCTGATAAGTTAATACACGGGCAGATTCATTTGTAGCACAACAATCAAAAAAGCCAGTTAAAGTTGTTTCTTGATGTGCACCTTTAGAAAGGATCGTATCAAAAGATTCAGCAGGGTTAAAGAACACACGATGCATCCCAGGCAAATGAAGTGCCAGTCTTACAACTGACGGAATCTCTTCATGTAAAGGATTACCAAACAATCGCCACGCAGCTTCTGGAGGTCCAATATACCTAGCATCAAGATATTGTTGGATCTTATTAATTCCTCCAAGTACCATTGTTGCGCGATCATGTCCTTTATAAATATACTTGTGAATGTATTTTACTCATCTGATTCCTGCACAAACTTCAACATTGATATGACAGTTGAACATTCTTGATAAATACGAATTATGTGGCACAACGTCTCTATTATCAATTTCTTGCCCCCTCACGATGTACTTCTGACGAGTATTACGACGACGATAGACAGGATATCCATTGGAGTCCATACTTGTTGATTCAACAAATGATCGAGGGTACCGCTTGGTACACACCCCATTTTCCATACATGGTGCTTGTGAATTTCAAGCACCACATGGTCCGTGTACCATGCAACCTATGATTGTTTCAAAAAGCAATGGGTCAGTTTGACAATCCAAAAATTTAGCACACACTACTCTGTCCACTTGAGCACATGTTTGAATTTTATCTGAACCATGAAGGAACAAAAGTGCATGCATGTGCGGTAACCCCCTTTTTTGGAATTTAATTGTAAAAACATGCGCCACTTTTCTACCAAAGACGTTGTTTGTTTCTATCTCCTTCATCAAAAAATTTCGCTTCAACTCAAAAATATGGGACACTAAATCAGGACGTTCAGTAGGGATCTGATTTGGCAATAGTGATTTAGTAATTTCAGGTTATTTGGGATTTGCTGTCATAGTTAGAAAAATATCTGGGTGTTGATTATACCGTGTGATAGCCATTGAATCTTGAAAATTTTCAAACATATGTCTTGCACTACCAGTGAACGAAGATGGCAACACCATTCGTTGACCAACTTGTTCAGGACCAAGTTCATCTGCACAAACATCTGTAAGACCTTGGTAAAGTTCTGCACGAAGCTTCGATTGATTCAACTTGTAGTATGTCGATCGATTTTTTTCAGTAGCGGCCCAAGCATCTACTACAAATTCCTGAAATAGTTTTTCAGCTCTCAAAATTGTTGAATACTCAGTGCCACGTTGGAACATACGATAACTGTAATATTGCAATTGTGTCAGTCGAGTAGATGAAGGTCCATCTTGGGAAGCATTCCAATGTTTCAAATCTGGATTCCATCCTAGCTCACCATAAGGGAACAATAACATATAATGCACTGGCAAATAGGCCGGATGACACTCATTAATTTGCATCAAACCATTATCTCCTCTCAAATGTAACACAATATCTCTCATTCCACTTGATTCAGTTCCATCTCCCGGTTATATTATCGCAATCTCATTGGTTGTTGGGAGATTATATCGACGACGGTTTGTTACAGAACTGTAGTGAAGATAGGCTGGTAAATTCACCCCCGTCAATTCCAATTCACTTAAAATTATGTGAGCCTGCCGAAATTTCATAGGAAATGGATTTACTTGCAATAAACAATCTTGTATGGTTTTCAAAACATCTCTTCTCAAGTTAGGATTTTTGTTGCTGCGAACATCTAAAGCAGAATTAGGACCATAAATGTACAATTGAGAGTAAATTGGTTCACACCCTGGCTGTGGCATAAGCGATCCTGTTCGATGGCATAATTCTCCATGGATGGTGAATGTTCTAGGCCCCCTCCCAACAATTAATCTGTCATCCAAAGTAGCACCAAGACTCGTAAACGCATTAGCTGCATTATACTCTCGTGTGTGCTGACGAAACGATTTTGATTGTTCATCATTGTCGTCATACAATGCTTTAAGCATTAAAGGAGGTGCAATAAGTGGAGGTAGTCTATTTTTTCCTTATAAACAACATTTACCAAAGAGAGGATTTGATACAGATAATTTTGTTAATTTTTCAGTAAGCCAATGTAAGGCAGAACAATGAGGATATGTTCGATTCATCAAGCCGACGGAATGACGATCTGGAATTTCATGGTTTCGAGGATTAAATGCAACATCCATAGCTACACCTTCTACTGTGTAGGCACTACAGAAAAATTATAGATGTCATATAATTTTATTATATAAATTGAATACAAATTTAAAAGGAGAACATGAATAAGACATCAAGTGTGAGAATAAAAAATAAAAACTTATAGCAAACACTTGGTGCCTTCATTCGGATTTCGCATTTGTTGGAACATGTTTGTCATATATGATGCCCCTGGGGAACATGGGGAGAATGGTTTCAAGAATGTTGTTGTGCTTTTGTATAGGTTTTGAGGCGGCAAGTCTTGGAGCATGGTAGTTACAGACGACACCCTTGAGATATTTGTTGGTGTGCCTTCTTCAAGATTTTGAGGAGGATTTTCTTGATTCATGATGGCCACAGACAACCACTGTGAAACAATTGTTGCAGTGTCTTCATTAAGATTTTGAAGCAAGGTGGTTGACGATGACTCTAAAACATTTGTTGTCACTATACTGTCTGTTACAGGATGTGAAATTTTGGTAGACAAAGTCATTGGTTGAAGGCGGGACCTTTTTATTTGATTCTCGTTCTAGGCATGTTAGGCGACAACGACTCAGTGGTAAAGAAGGAAAAAATCTAGGCTGAACGGGGGCACAATGTTTTGATCGCTCTCTTTCGTGACGTGCAAGTTGTCCCAATTGACGTTTGGAGCACTCATTTTCTTTCCCAGCATAACATATTTCTGGAGTAAGCTTTGCACATTGCGGCAATGTTGATTTTGATATAACATTATAGTTTGGTGCCTAAACCACAAGCTCATAAAAAATTAATTATTATTTTGTTGATTTAACGTATATCGTATCGTTTTCCACTTTATATATATAGCAACGTGAGGTAACTTGACAATAAAGTGTTGCATTAACAGAACTATCTACCCAACCATTTATCAACATTATAATTATAATAAAGTTTTTGTTTGAAGCAAAAATAAAATATCATAGCCACAGTTGCATCCAACACATTGTTCTATTGTAATATGCTAGATTAATAACATATTGAGTTTAACAGCTTGAAAGGTATGCTATAAATAAGATCAAAATTACTGGAAAAGGTTGAGGTTTCACTATTGATCGATGCTTCAAATTATGGAAGGTTCAAACAAATTTAGAGTTTGAAAAAATGGGACCCAACAAAAGATTCAAATTATATGGCATAACAAAAGCTTAAAGGCTACAAAGCAACATTAAGATTAAGAAACAAAAACTGTCAACTACAGAAATTGTAAAAAATAAAAAATCATAGTTCCTCAATAATTCAATTGTATACAAAGAATAACACGAAAAAAAAAAGTAATATTAAATGAGACAAACCAAAAACGTGTTGACAATCAAACGTTCTACATAAAACGAAACTTAATTTTTTTTTAAATTCAATAACAACCAAATTCATTGTAAAAACAGAGAGAAAAGAAAAAGATTAAAAGTGATACCAGATGACAATCTTTATTTTTTGTTCCTTGGCTAGAAGAGGTTGATTTTTGTTTTCCCTTAAATTTGGCATTCGCCAAAGCATTAGAACTTTTTTTCTCCTTCTGTGTAAGAACACGATAAAAAAAATAAGTAATTTTAAATGAGACAAACCAAAAACATGTTGACAAATCAAACGTTCTACATAAAACGAAACTTAAATTTTTTAAATTGAATAACATCCAAATCCATTGTAAAAATAGAGAGAAAAGAATAGGATTAAAAGTGATACCAGTTGACAATCTTTATTTTTTGTTCCTTGGGTAGAAGAGGTTGATTTTTGTTTCCCCTTAAATTTGACATTCGCCAAAGCATCGGACCTTTTTTTCTCCTTCTGTGTAAGAACACGATAAAAAAATAATAATTAATAATTGAGACAAACCAGAAACATGTTGACAAATCAAACGTTCTACATAAAACAAAACTTAAAATTTTTTAAATTCAATAACATCCAAATCCATTGTAAAAATGGAGAGAAAAGAATAGGATTAAAAGTGATATCAGTTGGTAATCTTTATATTTTGTTCCTTGGCTAGAAGTGGTAGATTTTTCTGTCTCCTTAAATTTGGCATTCGCCAAAGCATCAGACCTTTTTTTCTCCTTCTGTGTAAGAAAACACTACTTAAAAGCAGAAAAAAATAATGAATGAGACATAGGTGTGAGTATACACTACCTCGCGTATACGGAGACAATTTAGTTCATACTCATTGCGAAATACCACTCCTACATTATTATGACGAAGTCTTCGAACCTGTAGACAAAAAACGTTGAATAGTAAATAAGTTGATAAAAATATAAGATAAAAAGTAGGAAAATGATGAGTAATAAAAAATTATCATACGGTATTTTCTAGGTCGTCATCCATCTGTCACGACATTAATGAAAATAAAATAAAATAAATAAGTTATTAAAAAAATCAATAAGATCTATTTAGAGAGAGTTAATCAGATGATAAACTTACACTATCAAATATAACAACATCATCCATTGGTCGATGTTTGTGTTGTTGAAATGATTGTAGCTACATAGTAAATTTCATAAGATATGGATAATGAACATCAATTATATAATACATACACAAAAGTACATACACATCCAATTCCCATAACCAAAATTAAGGAAAAAGATAACCCAAAGTAGCCTACAAAATTCACAAAATGAACACTCAATAATAACCAACTCAACATCCATTCCATCCTAACATTCATAATAAAAAAAAATGGATACCCATAAAAGTGCCTATAAATCATCTATAAAAATGGATACCCAGAAATAAAACTTACATCATAGTACACCTTTACTTGAGTATCTAGCTTTGACCTCCAACTTTGAAAATCCTAAGGGTAAAAATCATTAAATAAAACTATGTTAGAAATACATGTGAATGAGGAAATTAAAAAAAGAGTAAGAATGCCTGATCCAAAAATATATCCTACAACCTGAGATAAATTATTACACAGAAGATAGTATTGATGTATATTAAATCAAATTCTACCTCTTTAAAAAATAAACCCAAATCGTTTCATCTTAAATTCACTTTACCTTAGAAGCAACCTAAATAAAATTTTCAAATCACATGTTTTTCTCTTACTTCAGAAGAGTTTTACAACAAAATATATGATCCAGATTTTAATTCAATCACATGTTTTACCCTTCCATTCCTCTAAATAAATTTTCTGTTGTATTATTTGATTCTAGTTTTCTAGAAAACATAGTAAACAATTTGGATAACATATCCTCTTTCTATTTTTATGTACATTACACTTTATTTTAGCAAAAAATTGAAACAATATCCACAAATAGGCGTCTAATACTTTCCTTTTTAAAAACTTATTTTTTAATATACATATATATATATATATATATATATATAATTTTGGGGGGAGGGTTGGGGTTGGAGAATTTATATTTAATGTTCTTCACATGGCATCCCACAGGTACTACCACTTACTCATTCTCACTACAGCCAATCATCTAAAATCTCGGCTTGATTATTAGATTCCATTTCTATTCTCATCACCATTGATCAGTTTATCTCATTACAAATGTGAGTCAAACTAAAATATAATACTCTTTCTTTTGTCATATATTAAGTCCCAAGTTCACACTATTCAATAATTTCAACCATTTATGCTAGCGGTTTAAAAAGATATGGAAGAGCAGAAGATAAAAATATAAGTGAAAGTTCAAAATCTGAGGTTCAATTATAGAGGTTGAATTGGAGAGGACAGTATGCCAATAGCTTCATGGAAGATACAGGGGCTATGCAACATTAACGACTTCCATTTTTAAAACAAAAAATAGAAGGGAAAAGTGAATTTTGATTCAGAAGAACTATATGACAGATGGAAACTACATAGGTCCATCAAATACTGGATGATTCAAGATAAAAAAAATTTCAAATTAGTTATTCAGAGAAGTGCAAAACCTAAAATAAACCCACAATAACAAAAATTGCATAGAGGCGAACAGGAAGAATAATATACATTGAGAATTTGAGATTCGACGGAGAAATTGTAGAGAGAATGAGGATATACCTGAAGGCGGGGAAAGCTCAAAGACCGATTTGGGGGAGGGTGAAAGCAATTGAGAAGAACACCGACTTTACCTTGATCCTATAAGAGAAATAAATTAAAATATAAACTACCTCCGCTCCAAAAAGAAAAGGAATTGGGAAAAGGAAAAGAATGGCAAAAAAGGAAAATGATCCTAATGATAGTAAGTCCAATATGCATAACTCTAACATCAAGTAAATTGCTAAAATAAAGTGTAATGTACTCATAACTAAGCTCTTATGTTTTCAAAATCTTAGTTATTATTCCTCATTATTTTGAGTTCCATACAAAACCTCTAAGGTAAACCCAAGACTTTAATAGCATCAAGCTTTACCTCTACTACGTGAGTTGTTTTACAAAAAGAAATAGAAATGTTTATATTTTGGATTAAATAATTTGCATTTTTACATTTGAAACAAAAAAGCCCTAAATTCCTAACTCCAACCAAAATCGTTTGCATGCAAGAATTAGGAGTGTTGTCAAACTCAGTTTTGGTAAATCAAAACATAAAATAAAAAAATAAAAAATAAAAAATAAAAAATAAAAAATAAAAAATACTTGCTAGAAGCACCTTTAAGAAAAAGAAAAAATAAACTCAAAAAGTGTTGAAAGATTAAACAACTGTAAATCTTAGCCCGGACTTTGCCAATTACATTAATTAACCCACACCCATTACGCATCTCTGCAAATCACTTAAAGGGTTAAGAGCATTTACCAACAATAGAATTTCCACCTTCCCACATTCAACTAAATCACTAAAACAAATGACAAACAAAACCATATATTCCCCTAAAACCTCTTTTCAACAGTATATAGTTGTTTTTGTCTTCGGTATTAGTTCAATTTCATTATATCCAACCAAATTTGGATTACCAACTACGTCAACCAACTGAAATGTCTTAATTACCCATATAAATTAATACAAAAAAATAGTAAAAAAATAATTCAATATGTGACAATTATAGAGAGAGGGAGAGCACCGTGGAAGCTGAAATAGCTTTAAATTGACTTCAGAAATAGAGTGGACTATCTATTGTCGGGAATGGAGCTGAAAATGAGATTGATGAAAATGATATACACATTTTAATACACCAGATCTCAACATTATATATACATATTTTAATTTCTTTAGCAAAAGAATTTCAAAATAAAGGGATATACACATTAGATGAAGATCAAGGATATACACATTTTTTTTCCAGGTGAAGCTCAACAAAGCCCAGCCCTCGCACCAAAAAACAAAAAAGCAAACCCCAGCCCAACATCATGAAATACAAATTAATTAGGGGTAAAAGAAAGTCCTTCAAATATGGTTCACCCAATTCATGATCAAAGCTTAGATGTAAAGGGGAGGAATAAATTAATTAGTTCTACAACATAAAAAAGAAGAGAACAAATTGACTTACTTTTGATTGGTGAAATGATGGAATGGCAACCATATTGCTTCTTCGTCAGATTTACCCAGCGAGGTAACCTTTTACTGATACAGGTTGAAGACAGATGGGTCGGAGGTTATTATCAAAGGACTGCAGAATTTCAAGCCCCAACACAGTCAGGGCACTAAATCAAAACTCTATTTTACAGTATTATTACAATTCCATACGCAGCATCGCAATAAAAGCTAATAGAACGAAAGACAAAATCTAGGGTATCGTCTCCTAGAGTTGATTTGAATCGAATCCGTGAAGCATAAGGTATCGTCTCCTATGTCGTTAAAGACAAAATCTAGGGTATCGTCTACTAGAGTTAAGTTGTGAAATGTAAGTAACCTAGGGGTCGTCTCTTAAGGTCAAGTCATGGAATTTAGGGTGTCGTCTTCTAGAATCGTCAAAGTATTGGTGGGTGTATTATCTTGGAAGCAACTTTGAGTTTCTTTGAACCTATTCACGAAGAATTTGATTTGAAGGAAAAGTTTCATTTTACCTTTCATTTGACAAGAACTTTTTGGTGTCGTTTAAGAAAAATATTGTTTTACGAACCCTTCACCAAATAGAAATCGATGCTCTCTTTTACTTCACATTCTAGTAAGGCTGTAAATCGAACCAAATCGTTCGAACTTGTAATGAATGAGAATTTTATATATTAATTGTAAATATTTATTGAATTAAATAAATATTTTATTGGATTTATTTATTGAGCTAAATAAATAAATTATGTGATTGTTGTGGAATAATTTAATTAAGTGCAATAGAATTAATTAAATTGATGTGTAAGTAATGGTGTAGCATAATTCTAATTTAATTGAGAATAATTAAATTAGAGAAATATTATGTGCTAAGTGTTTATAATGATTTACTAATTTGTTACATGAATTATGATTAATAAGGAAATTACAATTGTGTAGCAATTTAGTATTATGTGCAATTTTAATTAATTAATGAATGTTAGCTTATATTTAATTAAATTAGAAGGTTGCAATTTAATTAAATAAAGTGTAGCATTTAAACTATGGGGTAAAAGATTTATTAAAAGAATTGAAAAGGGTTTTAAATTAATTTTACCAAATATGGCCTTAGTTACTGTTAATCTATTTTAAAAATAATGTTGTTTTGCCAAACATGGCCTTAAGGCTTTTTAAATTCAAAATTTTATAACTTATATAATTAAGTAGTAGTTAGTATATGTAATTAGTATAATACTTATTAGCTACATTAATATTGTAAGTTATATATATGTTGTATATGTTATATGTATATTATCTATCTATAATATATGTTAGTTTAGAAAAGTTAGTCTGTTAGAGAAAGAAAGAACAAAACAAAGAGAAAAGAAAGAACATAGAAAAGATAGAGAGGAAAGGAGGAAGAGAGAAGAAGAAGAGGGCTTTGAGAAAACCAAAGGAAGCTACACACCATCATCTTCATCTTTCCTCCTAATCCAAGTTAGAAAGGGTATAATCTCTATGTTAAATCTTTTCTATATTGTGTTTTACGTATTCTATGTTTTTCATAAAAGAACTACTCTATAATAATCTTTTTTTGTGTGTAAATTACTTGATCATGATGTATATATGTGATGTATATATATATATATATTTATACTTACATATGAGTTATATAGTTGTTTTAGCAATTTAATCCGCGTAATTACGATGAACGTGAAGAAATCATGTTCATAGTAATTTACTGTGAGCTTATTTTGAAAATAGTCTTTAAATTATCAAAATTGGTATATGTTTTTAATTTGTTATTTAAATTGATCATGAATTATGTTAATATGTTAAGAAATAGAGTTAACACAATTAAAATTTCATGATTTGATTTAAAAATGAATTCACAGTAGCAATTTTCGTCAAGAACGGTTAAGAATGTCGTTTTCTTCAAAAATCATGAAAACTGTGTTTTGATTATGTGTTGTAATGATTTTGTATGTTATAATCATGTTAAGAGTCTAAAATTTTGTTTTCATTAAGTTTCATGTACATCATGTTGAGAAAAATCGGACTTTGGTGTGAAGAAATAAGCCAAATTAGCTTATTTTTCTGCCGTTCGCGAGCTGGCCGGTGGTGGATCCCGCCCCAGCGGGGCTTTTATCCTGAGAGGACCCACCCCAGCGGAGCAACCTGCTGTCCGGGTTTTTGTTTTGTGCTTCGTTGAGTTTTTGTGCAGTGTTTGTTTAGCTAACGTATATTGATGACTTGTTAAGTGTAATAGACAATGAGATAACATACTTTTGATATGTTTAGGATGACTTGAAGTCTTATATGAATATATTATATGTGTATGTGTGTATTACTTTCATAAGGTACGCCTGATAGTTAAAGCGTTATAAGCTTGTGAAGTGTATGTTGTGTGTATAGACTCACGTATGTGGCTAGTTAGGAACTTATGTTGTAAACCACGTTGTGAGTTGAACTTAAGTAAGAAGTTCAACGATGTTAACGTAACAATCATGTACTAATTGATATTATAAAAACAATGTAATGTGTAAGGTAATTGTGGAAGTGGTTTGTAATTATAAAGTGTAGCTTGCGATTGAGGCAAGTTCTCTAATCCTTACTCTTTTACTTGAGCACATTTCTTAAACCTTTCTTTTACGTTTATGCAAGCCTTCTCAATGTATCTTTTCATTGTGCAAGTTCTATAACCCTTGCTCATTATATCATGCAAGTTTATTTTTGATTCTTAACTTGTCATGTATTGTACAAGTTATATTGTATTCTAATATTCATAATGCACAATTATTGAAGTGTTGATGAAGTAATGCGATCTTGACTTAATTGTTCAAGCAAGATCTACTTAATCTTTCAATTTCTTTAAGTTATTTCTAAAGCATGCCTACTTATTATGAAGTCTATTGTTATATCTTGCATTTGGTTCATAATTCCTATATTATCGAACTGTTAAAGTATTGAGAGTCGATTCAACTACTCCTTAGTTGATGATAGTTGAAACTCTAAATTTTCTTTTAGCTATCCAAACCAAACTTTCTTTGGGGCGGACTTGTATTCAAATAGTGAGATGAACAACCCTATTTATTAGGGGAGGTTACTACGCGAAAGTGTTGAATGTTTGTGCACAATACATGGTACGAATGGCTGATCCCCCTAAGTACGAGTTAAAGGTCCATAGTCTCAATGACTGTTAAAGGTTTTAAATAGAAATATTTATAACCTAGGACATAGTTCAAGGTCGTATGACCCTCAGATAAATTCTATATTCGAATTTTAAATATGATGAAAGAATTATTATCCAATTCTTTATTTTGACGAAAGTAAAGTTATTCAAACCCTTTTTGAAGTTATTCAGTTATGTCATATCATTGTTATATTTCAAGTGAGCTTTTGTTTGCTCACTCTTGCACATTTTATAACCCCTTGCAGTTAAAGCCGAGAATGTTGACGTACCGTCAACTAGTAAAGGGAAAGGAAAGATGAGCAAGTGAAGACTTGTTGTCTTCAATTTTGATTGTAATAAGACTAGTTTATGATATTTTCTTTCTGCACTTATTTGTTATGTTAAGGTTAGCAAACCTGGGATAATTTTGGATTAAAGTTGTAATCCTTTTTCATAAGGAAGATTTTATTTATTGATTAGGTTGTAATTTTTTTTACAATCCTATTTATTGGGTAGATGTATATTTTATTTAGATAGTGAACACCAAATCGTGTGAAAACGAAGAACCCAGATTTGGGGGTGTCACAGGTTGGTATCAAAGTTGTAGGTTATGAACCTTAGGTGGGGGAAAAAACCTGAGGTAGTAGCCTTATAGGAAGATCAAAAAGATAGTGGTGAAAGGTAAAGATAATAAACTACCTTATGTGCTATGTGTTTACGTTTAAGTATTCAAAGAGTGACGACTCGATATCACGTAATATTAAACTTTAAAATTCTTTTGTCAGGATGACGAACGTTGGAGAGTCCAGTCAGGCTAGAGAGAAGTTACCTTAGGTGCCTAGAGAGGAGGAGACCCGAGACATCCATGTTGTCTGGGAGCAGTTGGTTAGGAGAGAGCCATCTCCAGTGATCACCGTAGCTGGTCGTGAGCATGAGCTGACATCTATTCCAGAGGAGGAGGACGAGGATGGGCCAGAGGAAGAGGATCCCGAGGAGGAATTCCCACCTCACTCTACTAGTGCTGAGATGTACGAGTTAGTTTACGACCGCAACGTGGAGCTTCAGGAATTGTTGGATGAGAGTCGGATTACTATACAGCAGCGGGATGAGACTATCGAAGAGATGGATAGTGAGCTAGGAGAAGTGTAGTGGAAGCTAATCCACGTAGAGAAGGATAGAGACGAGGCATGGGCCGAGCTAGCGAAGCTGAAACAAGACATCCAGGAAGAGTCAACAAAGCGTTCCAGAGCGGAAGAAACAAGCTTGAGGGCTACTCAACTAGCCGATCGAGCTGAAGATGAGGCTGAAGCCAAGAGGGTCAAACTGAGGGAAACAGAATACGTATTCCATACGGCTATAGATAGAGCACAGGATCGTGTCTTCCCAGCTCAGTTCCAAGGTTTACCATAGTATGTGGTGGACCGAAGGACAGTGTTTTGGGTGATGGAGGAAGAACGCAGAGAGGCTGTGTGACGTCTTAACATGCCTAGATAATAGAGTCCTTAACTATGTGTTTCTTTATGTAATAAATAAATGTAAATCCCATAATTTGAGATAATAATGGGATAAAGTGATGATGTAGTCCTGCAACTTGTTCTAGTTCAGAAAAGATGATGTAAATAGCAGAGATGCTATCTATTCTATATTTTTCAAAACTACGAGTAATGAATAAAAGAAGTTATTGATGTGCTATGTGTTCATATACGAACTGAGTTATTTAAATGTTTAAATATAAACTTGAATACTTAAGAATTTAGTAAAGGATCTAATAAGAGTATTTCTTAACAGAAAATGCCTCCTAGAAGAAGACCTACACGTCAAAACCTCGAGGGTTCGACGAACAATAACAACAATAACAATGGGACAAATCCCAACTTGGTTCAATAGTTGGTGAACCTACTGACAGGAGCACTTGCGAATTAGCCGCAAGTGCAGAGCATGACGTTTAAAGAATTTAAGGTAGTAGGACCGCCGGAGTTCAAGGGATCGGTAAACCCGATAGATGCCCAGACGTGGGTAATGGAGATGGAGAAGGTCTTCGACGTGGCTAGGGTTAGCGAAGACCAGAAGGTAGCTTTCGGGACTTTCATGTTAAAGTCGGATGCTAGCTTCTGATGGCAGGCCGATAAGACCAAAGAGGGTGAAAGAGTGATACCGTGGGAACGTTTCAAAGAGTTGTTCTTTGAAATGTACTTTCCCGTGAGCTCGCAGGACTAGATGGAGGTCCAATTTCTAGAGCTAAAGCAGGGAGGGATGACGGTGTCAGAATATGCCTCAAAGTTTAACGAGTTGGCCAGGTTTGCTACTTACCAGGTCAGCACTGACGCTAAGAAGGCGAGGAGGTTTGAGCGGGGACTGAAACCCTGGCTCTACAGCAAGGTCTCTATATTTTAGCTGAACACGTTTGCAGCTCTGCTGGAAAAGGCCATTCTCGCTGAAGGTGGAAGCGACGCGGTGACCAAGTTCAATCAAGATAAGAAGAAGAAGAACGAGATGGAGAACAAGGCTGGTGGTGGCAGGGCTATCAACCAAAAAAGGAAATGGAACGATAACACCTCTGCTGGAAGTCAGCAGGGAAGCCAGCAGAAGAGGAAGTTCGAAGCATGTGCTACATGCGGGAAGAATCACACTGGAGTGTGCATGAAAGGGAAGCGGGTGTGCTTTAACTGTGGTCAGGAAGGCCACATTGCGCCAAATTACCCGAACCCGAAGAAAGGAGCTTGTTACACATATGGATCCAAGGATCACATGGCTCGTAATTGCCAGAAAAAGCCAGCGGCAGGGTCAACAGGGAATGGAGGAAATGGCAGCGGCAACACTCTGACTATCGCTAGACCACTGCAAGACGTTTGACCCACTGCCCGCACATTCAACATTACGGTGCAGGACACTGTGTAGTCAAAATATGTGGTGGTAGGTATTATTCCGGTCAATAGTATAATTGTATATGTATTATTTGATTCGGGTGCTACTTGTTCATTCATATCTGATGATTTTGCTAAGACCTTAGACTTACCTAAAGAGGAATTAGTTTACCCCTTGAACATAGATATTGCGAATAGGGAGATTATTCCAGTTAGGTTTGTTTACAAGAACTGTAGATTGGACATTAAGGGTCAGGAATTAAGGGTAGATTTGATTCCGATAAAACTTGGGGAATTCGATGTTATACTGGGTATGGACTGGTTGTTCAACCATGGGGCGGTAATCGAATGTCAGAAGAAGTCGGTAAACCTTACGAATCCGTCGAAGGTAGTGTTCTATGGTAGTAAATCGCCTAGACAAGCAAATTGTCTGACGGTTATGCAGACCAAGAAATTTTTGACGCAAGGCTGTGTAGGATATCTAGCCTACGTAGTAGATACGCGTAAGGAGAGCCCAAAGATAGAAGAGATATCAGTGGTTAGGGAGTTTATGGATGTATTTCCGAGCGATTTGCCAGGACTTCCACCATATAGGGAGATAAAGTTCGTGATCAACTTAGCGCTAGGAACTGCTCTGATTTTGAAAGCTCCGTACAGAATGGCTTCAGCCGAGATGAAGGAACTGATGGTTCAACTATAGAAATTACTGGACAAGAAGTATATTCAACCGAGCATTTCACCGTGGGGAGCGCCCGTTTTATTCGTGAAAAAGAAGGATGGATCGATGCGACTTTGTATTTGTCGACGTTGGAAAATTTAAGAATTTCGCGGGTCGGTTCATAACCCGGGTTTTCTCAAATCGATCTTCCTAAGTTCTCTTTACACTTATTCTTTTTATTTAGGAAAAATATTTTGAAGGGTTTTTAGGAAAGAGGCCAACATGTGTTTATGTCGACGATTTGATTTGATTTAACAGAGTCGCCAGTTGGTAGATTTGAAAATAGTTGTAATAACTCAACCGAGTTTTGATTTGAAAGAGGCCCAATTGCTGGACACTGTCGAAACTTGATCTTTGAAATCGGAGTTTTAAGTTTGGGGGCTTGGTTAAGTGTGGGGAAGGTGTTAGGCATCCCACGACTCCCGTGTAAACACGGTACCGCATCTTTTCAATATTTCCCTTAAAACTGCGAATGTGTGAGTGAATTCTGTTTAAAAATTGGGCATATTAATTTGATTGATTGAAAGTAGTGCTTTGCTTCGTTGAACCTATATACGAAGGGTTTGATTTGATTTTGAAAATTAATCTTTGATTTGATTTGTAAAAGCATTTTGATTAGATTTGCAAAAAAGCTTTGAAATTGAATTGACAGTGATGTTTTGAAAGCTGTTTATCAAACCCCTACGCTACCATAGGAATTGAAGCCTTCTGATACTTCCACATTTTATCTTTATAGCCTTAAGGCTGCATATGAATGGTGATTTGTCGGACTGCGAAGCATCCTGGACCGCAGAAATAAATACAAGTGTCGGTCTCCTCATGGGTATAAAAACCATCGGAGGGACGCTGACACGACAAGCATATTTCACTATATTGAGGCCTTAAATCCGGATACCGTTTTAAGGTCTGTGTATGTACATTTTACAGAAAAACTGGCAGGGTACATCTATAAACTAGAGTTGTCCATCATGGGAATCAGATTCCGAACGATTTGATTGTGAATCCCACGATTCCTAGGCTCACATATGAGTAGCCAATAAACCTGCATAGTTTAAATTTGCACAGAAATGAATATATACATCCTCACGTCGCAATGGAACCAAGGATTCATCAGTAAATCCTGGTTGCGCATAGCCAAAGCGTCTCGTTCCCACTAGATAGCGATCTAAGGGACGCGAGTTTGCTTTCGAAGCTAAAACTATAAAAAAACTAGATTTAAAGAAATATCAGCCATTATAGCTTCCAGGTTCTGTCAGGACCTGTTTGAACCGTTGAAAGGTAGAATTGGCAAGATTTGGGTAAATCTAGTCCGTCCGCAGATATGTCGGTGCAGATTCATAAAAAAATGAATATTAAATGTAGCAATTGAATAGATTGAGTAAAGCAATATATATATATATATATATATATATTTATATATATACAAAAGCTGTAAAAGGGCAATGGGTTTTCACTCGCAAGCCTGGACTAGAATTGAAATATATATATATATTTATAAAAACTGTAAATAGCCACAAAATAATCCAGGCTGATAGAAATGAAATATATATATATATAAAAATAATAAAAAGGGCGATGGGTTTTCACGTCGGTGCCCGTACTGGAATTGAAATTGACAGAAATAGTCATCTAGTGATTGGGGAGAGCACCCAGTATGGGGAAGTGTGCAAAAGCAGTAAAATAGCCACGAAATAATCTAGGCCGGATTGAATATATATATATATATATATATATATATATATATATATATATATTGACAGAAATGTAGTCAACCAGGACTGGTATGAGAACCAGTGATGGTGAAAGTCTCTTATATATGCGTAAATATATATAAAAGCGGTAAACTACCTCGAATTTGACATCCGGGCTTGACTAAATTGAAATGTTAGTACATTTGCAATTGAATATATACAAGAAAGGGTCAAACCCGGACTAGGAAGATAATCCAGCCCGGCGAAGTTGCCAAAAATGTGTGTGCTAGTGCATTGAAGCTGCCGGAGCTGACGGATCGTCAATCCGAGTTGTAAAAATGCAAAAAACTGCGTTTATGTACAGAAATGTATCAAAAATTTTGATGAAAACGGCCACAGAACTAAGTTCCGGGCATATTTAGAAAGCGAAACTTGATGTGCATGTGTAAAATAGCACAAAGTAGAAGTATTGACTTGTTGATCGTAAAAATACTTACAATGGGCTGTAATACGGGCTTTTTGCCACTTAGTGGGCTTTAAACGTCCAAATCTACCGATGGATTTTTGATATGTGGTAGTATGTGGGTATATCTATGTGTTGGAGTAAAAATATTTGGGTTTAGAAGAGGTGTAAAAGTCGAAAAATCAGACGGGCAAAGCTTTGCTGCGTTTCTGAATTCTTGAAATAAGAGTGGGGTGCCCCTCTATATATAGGCAGAAGAGCCGCAGCTCTATATACGGCTGCCGTATGTAGAGGTGCGGCCACACGAGGTGGGGCCTGCTTGCCCGGCTTGGTCGTCTCGAAGTACGTGCACTCCGAGCGATGCGATGTCCTTTCAGAAACTTTCTAACTTTTGATCGGAGCATCCGTTTGAGGCGTGCGATACCTTTTCGAAATTCTCTCGCCGAGAGTGTTGCAATGACATGAGAAAAAACATTTTCCGGGTCCAAGAAGATGGGTTCATAACCAGATCTTCGATTCCCCACAGTTTGTCCATTGACCTGTCTTGCGCTGTTTGCACTCAGGATCGTCGTTAGGGTTTATTCTGACTTTGGAGGCATCGATTTGGCTTGAGTTTGACCAAGTCGGTGGAGAGTTGGTAAAATGACCATTTTGCCCCTCTCGGGGTTGCCTGTGGTGTCAGCATGACCTTTGATGGAGCTGGCTTCCCAGGGTTGTCTCTGGGGCTGAACTGCACTTTTCGGATTGACGTCAGGGCTGATCTTTATCTCCCGGGCTGAGACCGGGGATGACTTGACATGTCTTGGGTTGATGTACAAGTTGACTTGTACCTCCCGGGATAATGCCGGGGCTGACTTGACGGCCCGATATTGAGATCGGGGTCGATCGGTACCTCCTGGGTTGCTGCCGAGGCTGATTTGAATCTCTCAGGTTGCTGTCGAGGTTGATTTGAAGGGCCGATATTGAGATCAGTGTTTGAACTAATGGCCTGATTGGAGATTGGGATTGATCTAACGGCCCGACTGGAGATCGAATCTGGATTGACGATCCGATTAGAGATCGAAGCTGGATTGACAGTCTGATTGGAGATCGGAGCTGGATAGACGGTCCGATTGGAGATTGAAGCTAGATAGACGGTCCAATTGGAGATTAGAGTAGGATTGATGGTCTGATTAGACATCGGAGCTGGATAGACGGTCTGATTAGAGATCGGAGCTGGATAGACGGTCCGATTGGAGATCGGAGCTTGATAGACAGTCTGATTGGAGATCGGAGCTAGGTAGATGGTTCGATTGGAGATCATAGTAGGATAGATGGTTCGATTGGAGATCAGAGAGGATAGACAGTTCGATTGGAGATCGAAGGTGGATAGACAGTTCGATTGGAGATTGGAGCTGGATAGACGGTCCGATTAGAGATCGGAGCTGGATAGATGGTCTGATTGGAGATCGAAGCTGGATAGATGGTCTGATTAGAGATCGGAGCTGGATAGATAGTTCGATTAGAGATCAGAGCTGGATAGACAGTCCGATTGGAGATTGGAGCTGGATAGACGGTCCGATTGGAGATCGGAGCTGGATAGACGGTCCGATTAGATATCGGAGCTGGATAAATGGTCTGATTGGAGATCGGAGCTGGATAGATGGTCCGATTGGAGATCGAAGCTGGATAGACTGTCCGATTGGAGATCGGAGCTGGATAGACGGTCCGATTAGAGATCAAAGCTGGATTGAGTATCGATATTGGCGATCAAATTTAGGTTTATCGACATTGGTGGTCGGATTTGGATAGAATTCCGATATTGGGGATTGGATTTAAGTTGAAGGACCGACATTGGTGGCTGGATTTGAATTGAAGGACCGGCATTGGTGGCCAGATTTGAGTTGATTGACGGTTTTTCCCTCCTACAGTATTAGTATTGGGGCAAGGAAAATTTTGAGTGTCTACAGATGCCCCTCTTTATCATGTCCATGCAATGTAATGGAATGGACATGATAAAGATTAGTAGACACTGGAAATACAGGGTACTAGAGCTGATTCGAAGGCTGGGCGTCTTTGAGTAGAATGGGGCTACTTTTGGCCGCTTGCATTATCCATTTACTGGGAATACCGTTGTCCGTGATGGCCATTGATGTTATTAAAAAGTTACCGCGAACTAGTTTTGTCATTTTCTTCTGGGGATAACATCATTCACGATAACTTGTTTGACTCTGATGAGATTGGTGAAGATAAGCTATCACAGATTTTTTTGTCTTGATCTGCTGGGGATGACGTCCTCTGCGATAGCTTTGTAGATTCTGATAAGGTGGATATGATTAATACTACCTCAGTGATCCCTTTGAGGATGTGTATAACATATTCCATCAGCTGTCCTTTATGAAGATGGAGTATTGCATGACTTTCGCCCATGAATCGTCTCCTGGCGTCTCATGGGGTTAGTCCGATGGTTGAAACGACTTCGGTCTGTATCCAAACTTCGCTGGGGTTAAGCCAACGGCTAAAACTGCTTCGATCTGTACCCGAACTTTGCTGGGGTTGAGCCAACAGCTGAAACTGCTTCGGTCAGTACCTGAACTTTGCTGGGGCTGAGCCAACGGCTGAAACTTCTTCGGTCAGTACCCGAACTTCGCTGGGGTTGAGCCAACGGCTGAAACTACTTCGGTCAGTACCCGAACTTTGCTGGGGCTGAGCTAACAGCTGAAACTACTTTGGTCAGTACCCAAACTTCTTTGGGGTTGAGCCAACGGCTAAAACTGCTTTAGTCTGTACTCAAACTTCGCTGCGGTTAGGCTAACGGCTGAAATTGCTTCGATCTATACCCGAACTTTGCTGGGGCTGAGCCAACGGCTAAAATTGCTTTGGTCTGTACCCGAACTTCGCTGGGGCTGAGCCAACGGCTAAAATTGCTTTGGTCTGTACCCGAACTTCCCTGGGGTTAGGCCAACGGCTGAAATTGCTTCGGTCAGTACCCGAACTTCGCTGGGACTGAGCCAACAGCTGAGTTATCATCGGTCAGTACCCGATGCTTCGAAAATGGCAATTTTGCGTAATTCTTGCGCAGTTTTTTTGTAGTTTGATTTGTTGATCCCCGGACATGGCTCCGAGATGAATACCAAGGGTCTTCATGGAGTTTCCCTTTCCATCAGGATTATGCTGCTTAAACGCAGGATTTCTGGTCAAACCGCTCAATCGCGTAGCGATTTCTCTTCAGATTTGACTCGGCAGCCCGTTTAAACTCCATTTTGACTCGAATTGAATCGAGCCCGGGGGAAGTGGGACCCACCTAAACTACCGCAGGTGGAGGTACAACAGCCGCATGTGGAGGTGCAGCTACCCTGGGCTACTTAATGTGCTGCGGGATTTTCATTTTGCAAGTTTCCCATTTTGAGTTTTGAAAGGATTCCGGTCTTCTTTTTTAGATCTACGGAGATTGGACATCTATTTTTTGAATCCGTCAGTTCTTACGCGTTCAGTGCAGCGCAAGTAACGTTTTACATGCTTTTTTCACAGTTTTTAACTGTTAAAAGCATGCGAACCACTTAGGGTGCTTTTAGACGTAATGTATGAAAAATGTATGCCTATACGACCTGCAAATTTTTTTTTGTCTACATATGTATGCATATCTTACTGCACACGTTTAGATGTAAGAAAATTTAGGTTCTGAGACAGTGCTATTTTCCACTTTTTGGTCAGTTTACTCATCCTTTTTGAGGCCTAGTGAGCCTGGATTTTCAACTAAAAATGTCCATGGTAATTTGGCTACCATGTGAGGTTGACTTTTGATTTTTTTTCATAAATATGAAATGTTTCTATTTTTGGGTAGGTGTGCTACTGAATGGCCACCTAGGCATGCCTATTTGCATGTGGACAGTCCATTTTATAAAGGAGACTCTGGCAAAAGTTTTCCAAAATCTTAGGTTTTGAAAAAAAAATTGCATTTTTGACTCTGTGGGGAGTTTTTTACTGACCCAATGGAGGTTTTGAGCTTCTAAGATTTGAAAACATGCAGTTTTGACTGTACGGGGTATTTTTGACTAACCCATGCATTTCTTAGGACCTAGAGATATATGCTGGACTGATTGAAAATGATAAGCCACATGTTTTAGGCTTACCACACCCACCCTATTTGAGGTGATTTGGAGACTTGTTGCCGTAGATGGATTGTGATAGACCCGGCAGTTCTAGTAGGGTCTCCTCAGGCGTTAGCTATAGGAGGGCTTCTGATGTGCCACAGCCTCGTCCGGCTCGGACGCCTCGTAGACTGGAAGAGGACAGGATTCGTCTAGCACAGGATGAGCAACCACTGGATATTGATGATGAGGAGGCTCTGTTTGCCATTCTTGCTCCCTCTCCGGCTCCACGTGCGGAGGTCCCAGGCATTCCTGTGCCTACTCAAGAGCTGCTGGGCGACTTGAGTCGCTATCCGTAGAGATATCTTCACGCGAACGAGGTGACTTGAAGTCTTTCTTCTCTTTGGATTCTTTCTTCTTTTTTACCATTCTCGGGGCACAGGTTTTTGACTTGGGTTAGTTTTTGATGCAGGTTCCTGGCTTTACGCTGCCTCGAGGGAACTGGTTCAGTGTGCACTGCCTGTATCATACTCTGCATGAGGATTACAGGGAGATTATAGATGGCTGGGGATTTCAGGCTTTCTTCTCGATCTTGCCCCGCCGTTGCCCCTGGGGGTATATGAGGGCTTTGTCTGAGCACTGGTTCCACCAGACTCAGTCCCTTCATCTGCTGGATTGCAAGGTGATGATGACTCCTATGGGCTGGAGATTTATCACCGACATTGAGTTTGAGGGCAAGTCAGTGCTTGTCATAACTGACATTTTGCCCACTATCGTTCGGTCCCTGCTGGGAGTCCCAACGACGGCGTTCAAGGGTCGGACAGTCCGATCTGGTCCCTTGAGTATAGATGCCCAGGATAGGACTTGTAGTTGCCTCAGCCTGATGACCAGAGGACTAGAGATCACATTCTGAGGCGATTATTTTTGTCGATCATCAGGGGTTGTTTCGTGGCCGACAACTCGTCTACTGTGTCCTTTGCTTTGATCAGCGCAACTCGACATGTGGAGCGCCTCGGTGACTATGATTGGGGCTCCTATACCTTTACCTATTTTCTCCTGGGCATGCGCATGCATTCAGAGGGTACGACGGAGGCTTGGTTAGGATTTTACCCGTTTATGCTAGTGAGTACATCTTTCTGTACCTTTTTGATGTTAGCATTTTTGTCAGACTTGATCACTGAGGACTTTTGATATTTTACATGGTCAGCTTTGGGTATTTGAGAGGCTTCCTTGCCTATGGCCCGCTAATGCTTTAGGTCTGGAGACCTATCCTCGAGGACGGAGGTGGCATCACTCCACTTTGACGGAGGTCCCTGTTGCTGAGGGATTCACTCATGCCCGTTTATAGTTGGAGCTTTTGACTGCGAGTTCGATCACCTGGACGCCGTATACATCCGAACACTTGACCGTTAGATTCGAGGGAGGTGTCCCTACTGGTCAGGAGTTTGAGTTATCGACCCGCAGGGTACTGTTGTTCAGGGAGGGAGGCTGTGAGCTCTATCTTAGAAAGCGTGCCATTAGGAGCCTCACGGGGGAGATCTATATTCCCATTATTCCTCCAGCTTGGCATCATTGGCCATTGACTGTGCCTTAGACAGACATCCCTTTGGAGGGCATTAATGGCTTCACCCTATCAGAGAGCCCGTAAAGCCATAAGGCATTCAGTCGGTGGTGGAGCTCTCGCAGTATTAGAGCTCAGACTCATGCTACCCAGTTTATGGCAAACATGGTGCCAAGATCCGTGATGATGATGGATTGGATAGCTTACCTCAAAGAGCCTACTCATGCAGACCAGATAGCAGATCTGATCAGGGAGTTGGATCAGGCTCGTTTCTTTATCAGGCACCTTAGCCGAGATCCATCAGAGGCATCTTCTTTTAACCCGTCTAGCTCAGGAGCAGGTGCCTCTTCAGGTCCATTTAGCAACAGTTATGCAGGGGCAGATCCTCCCTTATACCGCCCAGAGATGCCTGATCCTAGCAGCTTTGTGCCGACAGAGGAGATAGAGCAGGTAGATCGATTCAACACTGATGTCTACGACTTCCTCTGATAGCTATTGGAGCTATACTTTTTGGTTAGCCATTATTTTGGCTATTTGGCAGTTGTGCCATCATTTTGATAGACCACTGTATTAGCTGGGTAGTGGTGCCCCATTTTACCTGTATTCTTCCTTTTGCGTTGTATCAGGATACAGGGATATTGTATGCAGTAGATGGCTTGTTATAGATATTTCTGCTATATCTTATCTTTCGTATCATATTTATAATACTGTCATCACGCATGTATTATATTATGTGTATGCATTCAGACAGCTGCACCTTGACTTGACCTCTAGACGATCTTGTGGTACGGTGCTACAGATGACGTCATCTACAGTCAATCGCATTGAGAATTTACCACCATTTGTGGTGGCAGCATCATTGAGGTCCTGGTATGATAGTCTGCCCTTTCCTGCTAGGGGGACTGCGGACCAGATGTTGGGGCATTTATTGGCCCTTGCGAATTTTCAGGTTCCGGTCGGATTTGTTGAGGGCCTTCTACCCTGCTGGATTCCTGATAGGCAGGTTTTCTGCTTTGGATGGCCTGAGCTGACGCCGACTCTAGAGGAGTACCAGAGATTTACTAGCTTGGATTTAGAGTTGCCGTGCGCTCAAACGACAAGTAGTGATATGAGGAGACCGTTTATTAGGCTGTCTGGTCTCCGTCAGAGTGTAGTCATGGACGAGATTGTTTTGGGGCATGTGATCTCTATGGACTTCTTGATTGAGCATTTTGGCGAGCCTGATAGCTATGATTGCCACGTCGGAAATTTCGTCTGTTTAGTAGAGGCATGGCATGCAGCCAGGATAGATATGCTGCTGATGTGTGTTGTGACATATGTCTACATGCCATTACGATTGGATCATCTAGATGTTGGATTGGTAGTAGTGGTTAGAGCCCTTAGACAGGGTAGCACCTTTATCCCAACGATATCGACTGAGACATTTCGATCCGCCACATATTGCAGGACCCATCCAGAGGGGTTTTTCAGGGGCAGCTCTGTCTTGCTGTATATATGGCTGATGTTCCATATACGACCGATTAGATCTTTCAGGCCTCGGGGTGTCTGCTTTACTCACGAGACATCCATAGCTTTCTCTTTTCAGGCTGCGGAGTGCATTGATGCAGAGTTTTGGTCTGCATTTTTATCGGATATTGAGCATCTGTTTGTGATCTTGCCATGCTCAGGGCTAGCATCCCCATATAGCTTTATCACTCATGCATCTGGCCTGGATTATTTTCCCTTAGTGGGTTTGAGAGGAGTGACCACCTATCATCCTTTGGCGGTCATGTGTCAGTTTGATCAGATACAGAGTTTGCACCATTTTGAGGGATCCGCTGATCAGAGGATGTCGACTTCTTCTATTTCATCCGCCGACTTGGTCAGAGTATATGAGTGTTGGACTCATCGGGAGAGGGCTGATTTCTCTGGTAGCCATCCGGGCTATTCTTCGGAGTATTCTGCGTGGTTGGAAGCAGAGATAGGAGTGGTAACAGAGGCTTCTTCATCTCCTATTGTGGACTCCGAGGAGGAGCCCATGGAGGATCCAGATTCTCTTATCGAGGATGAGCTGTTCACGAGTTTGACCGCTGCTCTGGTTAGAGATTCCCAGACCATTCCTGTGGGGACAGATCCGGCTTTAGCAGACTACCTATTCAGGATGACCTTTGAGTGAGACTCGTCTAGAGCACAGATGTTGGCTGCCTTGTCTGGTAGAGATTTAGCTTTTGCTGAGAGGGATGGTCTCAGGGCCGCTTTGGATGCTGGATTAATTTAGCGGGAGGAGCTACGCTTTGCTTTAGATACTGCAGTTGTAGAGCGAGATGAGATCCGCTCAGCTAAAGATGCAGTATATGTTGAGATCGAGGAGACTTTGATTTCTCGAGATACAACTCTTGCGGAGAGGGATGAGGCTATAGCTTCCTATGATTTCCACATCACTGATAGTACTGCTCTTCGATCTTACACCCATGGTTTAGTCACCGAGATAAGTGCAGACATTGATGACCACAGTGTCACCTTGCAGATGACTGTGGATGTTCTGAGTCGTATGGAGGCTAAGTGGACTGCACTCACAGCTGCTCCACCATCTTTAGAGAGAGATGCCATGCTGGCATTGCTGACCCGCTTATCACTGGGTCCATAGACTAGCTTTATTTTTCCTGCACAGACTAGATCAGCTATTTTTGTCATGTACAGTGCATTATGTATATGAAGCAGTTATATATATCAGAGAAATATAGTTTCGATTCACTTCCCTGACTGGAGATATATTGTCATTGCTGAGTGATTACCACTTCTTTCACGACTCGCAGTTGTAGATGTATTTTGAGCTCCTCCTTGATGGACTGACAATTGAGATGTCAGGGAGGATCTCAGATGGGCCTGTTGACCAGGATAGGCTTGATAGAATTTAGCTTCTATTTGTCTTTGGTGTCTTGGAACTAGTCTTTCATTTTTTTTTGTTTTTCTTGAAGTTCGAACCGCGCCGTAGATGGCTGCCTACGTATTCCCGGGTTGAGGGAGATCAGGTCATTCGTAGTTCTGGTTTGTGCCGGGATGTTTTGATGTTTGGATTTTTGAATTTTTGTTTAGTTTGACCGCACCAAGAATGGCTGCCTACGTACTCCCGGGTTGAGGGAGATCAGGTCATCCGTAGTTCCGGCTAGTGCCTGGATGTTTTGATGTTTGGATTTTTGAATTTTTGTTTAGTTTGACTGCACCAGGAATGACTGCTTACGTACTCCCGGGTTGAGGGAGATCAGGTCATTCGTAGTTCCGGCTAGTGCTGGGATGTTTTGATGTTTGGATTATTGAATTTTTGTTTAGTTTGACCGCACCAGGAATGACTGCCTACGTACTCCCGAGTTGAGGGAGATCAGGTCATTCGTAGTTCCGGCTTGTGCCGGGATGTTTTGATATTTGGATTTTTGAATTTTTAAATTTTTTGTTTAGTCTGACCGCACCAGGAATGGCTGCTTACGTATTCCCGGGTTGAGGGAGATCAGGTCATCCGTAGTTCTGGTTAATGCCGGGATGTTTTGATGTTTGGATTTTTGAATTTTTGTTTAGTTTGACCGCACCAGGAATGGCTTCCTACGTACTCCCGGGTTGAGGGAGATCAGGTCATTCGTAGTTCCGACTTTCTAGTGAAAAACCGAACCTGATTTGATTTGTAGGACCCGGATGCGGGTATGCATGTGCTTCAGACATAGTACCGTTTCACGGTGTCTGAATTGATGAATTGGGGAAATTCATTCCCATCCATCTCTTGTAGTTTGATAGCGTCCCCAGTCAACACTTCTTTGATAATGAAAGGGCCTTCCCAGTTTGGGGAAATTTTTCCTTTGGCTTCATCCTGATTGGCCAGGATTTTCTTCAGCACTAAGTCGTTTTCTTTGAATTACCGTATTCGGACCTTCTTGTTGTAGGATCTGGCTATCCTTTGCTGGTATAACTATCCGTGGAAAATGACCGTAGCTTTCTTTTCATCTATCAGAGACAGCTGATGATAATGATCATGCAACCATTGATCTTCATCTATATGAGCATCGATTAACACTCGCAAAGATTCTATCTCTACTTCTATGGGGAGAACCGCTTCCATGCCATAGACCAACGAATAGAGGGTAGCCCTAGTAGAGGAGCGCATTGACGTCCTGTATGCTAACAGGGTGAGAGGCAGCAGGTCAGGCCAGTCCTTGTGATTGGCAGACATTTTTGGTATAATTTTCTTGATGTTTTTGTTGGCCGCTTCAACAGCTCCGTTCTTCTTGGGCTGATAGATGACGAAATTGAGATGTTTGATGTGGAACTTACTGCACAGATCCATCATCATTTGATTGTTCAGGTTTTTGGCATTGTCTGATACGATCACCTCCGACTGTCTATATCGACATATGACATTATTTCTAATTAAACTAATGATAACCTCTTTTGTGACTTTGGGAAAAGAGGCTGCTTTAACCCATTTGGCGAAGTAATCGATCATGGTGAAGATGAATCGATGACCATTTCTGGCTTTGGGTTCCACTAGACCTATCATGTCCATTCCCCACATAAAGAAAGGCCATGGTGAACTCATGTTATATAGCTCATTTGGAGGAGCGTGAATGGCATTTCCATGAATTTGGCATTGAAAGCATCTCTTGAAGTGATCATCGCAATCAGCTTTGAGCGAGATCCAGTAATGTTCGATTCTGATTATCTTCTTGGCCAGTAGATGGCCGCTTATGTGTGGACCACAGACTCCACCATGGACTTCATCCATTAGTCTTTGGGCTTGCTCCTTGTCGAGACATCTTAACAGACCTATTTCAGCATCCCTTTTATAAAGTGCGTCTCTGCTCAGATAGAACTTCATGGCCATTCTGAGAATCTGTTTTCGCTCTAATTGGCTTGCACCAGCGGATGTGGACCCATCACGGAGATATTCCTTGATGTCTTGAAACTAAGGCTGCTTGACAGGAGGTATTTCATCTGATATTTCTCCCACATAACTCCCATATGTCGGGGCTTTTTGAACTGTGAATTGAATGTTGGGAAATCCACTCTTATCGAACATACGGATTAATGAAGCCAACGTTGCTACTGCATCAGCAAAGTCATTCCGACCCCGAGGATTATGAACGAAGGTTATTGCTTCGAATTCCCTAGATATTTTGAGGACTTGTCGATGGTAGGGCAATAAATGCAGTTCTTTGGTGAGATACGCACCGATGGTCTGTTTGATGACCAGCTCAAAATCTCCCAAGACGAGTAGGTGTTTGATAGACATGGATTGGGCTAGTTTCAACCCCATTATACAGCCTTCGTACTCGACCGTGTTGTTGGTGTTGCCAAATTGAAGTTTGGTAGCCACAAGATATTGATCACCTGTACCAGAGATGAGGACTGCCCCAACTCTAGAACCTTCCATGTTTACCGCTCCGTCAAAATATATTTTCCATGGTTGGACTGTATTCTCTGACTGGAGTTGTTGAATTATCATGATCCCATCGTTCGGGAAATATGACTCCAGGGGCTCGAACCCTCCTGAAGGTGCTTCTGCTAATTGATCTGCAATGCCTTGACCCTTGATTGACTTATGAGTCACGTAGATAATGTCGAACTACTGTAGGATCAAGTGCTATTTGGACAGTTGGCAATTCAGCATTGCTTTGTTGAATATGTATTTGAGTGGATCCATGCGAGATATGAGGTAGGTTGTCTGCCCATGCAAATAGTGTTGCAACCTCATGGCAGCCCATGCTAATGCACAACATGTCTTTTCGATTAGGGTGTATTTCTGTTCACCACTGCTGAATCTTTTGCTGATGTAGTAGATGGATCTTTCTTTGCTACTATCATCCTTCTGTCCTAACATGCAACCCATTGCGTTGGCGTTGACGGACAAGTACATGAACAAAGGGACTCCCTCACTTGGGTGTATCAGAACAAGAGCTTCAGTCAGCTGCTTCTTGATGGCAAAGAAGGCTTGTTGACAATCCTCATTCCATGTGGTGGAGGAATTCTTCCTTAACAGCCTGAAGATGGGTTCACAGGTTGCTGTGAGCTGGGAAATGACTATGCTTATGAAGTTGATCCTTCCCAGGAATCCACGTATCTCCTTCTCTGTACGAGGTACGGGCATTTCAGTAATGGCTTTGATCTTGGCGGGGTTTAACTTAATGCCCCAGTTGCTCACCAGGAATCCTAACAGTTTACCTGCTTTGACACCAAAAGCACATTTGGCGGGATTTAGCTTGAGGTTGTACTTGCGTAACCTGTTGAACAACTTCTTGAGATGGTCTATGTGATCATCCTTCCTACGGGATTTAATGATGATGTCGTCGACATAGACTTCTATTTCTTTATGCATCATATCATGAAATAGGGCCATCATGGCTCGCTGATACGTGGCTCCTGCATTGATGAGGCCGAAGGATAATTGTCGGCAGCAGAAAGTTCCCCACTGAGTGATAAAGGTTATTTTCTCCCTGTCTTCCTCAGCAACCATGATTTGATGGTAACCAGCAAAGCAATCTACGAACAAATATGTGCCATACTACGCAGTATTGTCGATTAGAATGTGGATGAATAGCACCGAAAAGTTTTCCTCGAGGCAGGCTTTGAAAAAATCCCGGTAATCCACACATACTCGTAACTTCTCTCCCGGTTTAGGTATGGGGACTATGTTTGACAGCCATTCAGGGTATGTTGATACCATGATGATTCCGTCTTTGAATTGTTTAACGACTTCTTCTTTGACTTTCAAACTCCACTCAGGTTTCAATTGCCTGAGCTTTTGTTTGACTGGTTTGAACCCTTCTCTGATGGGCATTCGATGGATGACAATGTTTGTGGATAGACCGATCATGTCTTCATGTGACCATGCAAATACATCCTGGTACTGTGTTAGGATTTTGATAAGGTCGACTTCTTGATTTGATGTGAGGTCTGAACCTATTTGGATTTCTTTAATATTTTCGGAGGTTCCTATGTTGACGGTGGTGGTTTGTTCAAGGTTTGGTTTGGGTTTATCTTCGACCCATTCCTTGATCTCCTCTGGCACCTCATAGTCATCTTCCTCCTCTTGATCAATATCCATCAAGTCGAAGTTCAATTCTACGTCCAAGTTGAAGTCATTTTGACAGGTTGGCATCTCATCAGCAGAGACACACACGTCCAATGCTTGGGTCCTGAAAACAAAAATGCTTTCATTAATATATACAACTGCTGAAATACACATGACATTTGTAAAGCATGACAAAAGTTACTGCTCTAGCTGTGCAATCAAAAGTAAGCAGTAAATGAAAGCATGATTAAGGGTAGATGTACTCTCTGCCCCTTAACCCTTTTCGACTTAGGCAAGGGAAACTGCTCCAATTGTCCAGGGTCAGATTCTCATGAATTGGGAGAATCGAGGAATTGTGCTCGTCTGCCTCGTCCTTGATGATGACTGAGATATCCTTTAGAATAGGACTGTTGGTCGTTTTACCGATCAATATATACGTGCAAGTATATGTTGGGTTTGCTAGAAACATAAACATGCAATCAAATTACATAAACGCTGCGGAAGGGATGAAAAATTAGTTCTTAAAAATTTTCTTACAAACCCTTAACCATGATCTTTCTTGTGCATCAATTATCAGTCAATCCATAGAAGGAGAGGATGTAATTATACCTTTGAAGATCCAAGCTTCCTCAGGTACAAGTTCTACTCCTTTGATTCCTCTGTAGTGGCTCCTTCCCTTGATCAATGTCAGCTACCCAAATGTTTGGCCTCTAATGCTGATCCACCAAGGAAGATGAAGAACTCAGGAAGATGGGTTATTGACTTAACCCTTGTTTCTATCTCTATAGAATATGTGTACTCCCAACCTTTGAAAAAATTCATGTACCTTATTTCTGATATAAGACTCTCTTATATAGATATTAGGTTAACCCTCCTAATCCAATTAGAATAGGGTTTTATTTATTTAATTAATTAAACACTTTTAATTAATTTATATCCTAATCTTATTAGGATTGAGAGAGAGTACTGATATTATATTAATTCCTAAACTCCTTTAGAATTAAAATAATAATAATAATAATAATAATAATAATAATAATAATAATAATAATATTAATAAGACTCCTCTTATTAATTTATATTTAATATTTTTAAAATATTAAATAATAAACATTAAACTATTTAATTTATTCTATCACCATAGATTAAATTAATTACACTTAATACATTATTACTATCATGCCATTTTCTTATTAAATAATTCGTGTTCCTTTTATGGTGTGACCTTTTAGGTT
This sequence comes from Panax stipuleanatus, assembly GCA_020205555.1. Taxonomy (NCBI): domain Eukaryota; kingdom Viridiplantae; phylum Streptophyta; class Magnoliopsida; order Apiales; family Araliaceae; genus Panax; species Panax stipuleanatus. Next base: position 68,208,080 of record CM035124.1, read on the forward strand.
CTCCATATTAAATCGGTTGTGAGTAAATCAATTAGAACAATTCTAATCTTATTTAAATAAATAAATTAAACTAATAATTTATTTAAATAAATAACATTTATTCTACAATAGGGATAAGCCTCCCTAGAGATCAACGACTTTCCAGATAATATAGATTTTAACATTAATCATAAAAGAACCTGTGAGTTAATAGTTATCGTACAATTCAATCCTTCCACCATACAATGTCCCAATTAAATATAAGACATGGATTTACTGTCAAGTCTTAATTTATTTAATCATATGTATTTCGATTAGAAAATGCACAACTCCAAATAATGCAAATTAGAACCCTCTTTCTAATTCATTCTACCTTGGCCAAGGATTCCTGGGTTGTCATTTAACGAATCACATAGGACATATCTCCTCTTTTACTAGAGGTGGTAGATTCTTTATTGATCATTCATTATCTCCATATATAACTCATTGTACCAAGCATACCCTATATATGCCTTAAAAGGCCTTAAGGAATAAGTCAAAGTATAATTTGTTCCATACAAGATACTATGATGATCTCAAGTCCAAGGATCACTTGTACTACTATCACATTAGAAATTTCTATTGACAGACGAGTAAAACTCCATTAGGTATTCCATAGCGAGTCACTTTCAGTGAACTTATTTTCCAATAAGGACCTACATACTTGCTTTAGTATCTCCACACAAATGACCATGAGATCAGTCATCCTCATCCAATGAGCAAGCAACATATGTACCAATCTATCCGGATTTACTAATCCCCATTTTAGAAATCCCATGATTGAGAACTATTTTAGTTTTCAAGCGTTCTAAGAATTTAGATCTTATTCGCATGATCTCATCATGATTCTAAAAGCATTGCTTAAAACTATGGGTTATTTATATATTATAAAAATAGCACCATGTAGATATTTAAATGCCATTTAAATTAATATTTTATTAATAAAAAAATAAGATTGTTTACAAAGTATATGCTTTATCATCATACATGATTGACTTGTATGCACATTACTATCAATCTCACACTTGCACTAAAGCCAATCGCCATGGTATCTCATACCCATCTTCTCTAAGTGACGATCAAATTGCTGTTGCGTTAGAGCTTTAGTAAATGGATCTGCAATGTTATCTTGAGAGTCTATATGCTCTTCTTTCAATGATTTCTTTAATCAAAGTGCCGCAATACATGTTTTAGATTCAAGATGAGACTTAGGAACTATTCCTAGTTCTGTAATGAACTTTTCATCCGAAACATCAATCTTGCAGCTTCACTTACAGTTATATACTTTGTCTTTGTCACTAAATCAGCAACCTTTTGCTGTTTGGAACCTTTCCAATTCACTGCACCACCTTTCAAGGTAACGACTTACCCTATAGTGGATTTACTGTCGTCTTGGTCAGTCTGAAGACTTGAGTCTGTTTAGCACTCTAGATTTATTCAGACCCATCACAGTGTCATGATGACATCCTTAGTATCAGTTAAGTACTTTGGGATGTTTATCACTGTCTCACAGTGATCTTCTCCAGAATCTGACTGATCAACATCAAGTCTCGTATATTTCATTGCATACATGATAGTAACTCATGCGATCTCTCTTTTACTGAGGACAATATTAGAGAGATACACTCCATGACTCATCATCATGAGGCACTCTTTTGGAGTTTGCCATACTAAACGCCTTTAGCATCTAATGAATATGCGTTTCCTTAGGTTAAGCCGAACATCCTTTTAAATCTATTAATACAGATTTATATCCCCAATGCGGGATGTTCTACCCAAATCATTCATGGAGGAATGTTTAGACAACTTTATTTTGATTGATTTTAGCATAGGAATTTCATTCCCTATCAGTAATATATCATCAACATATAATACATGGAATGAAACAGCGCTCCCACTAACCTTCTTGTACACACATGGTTCATCCTCGTTTTTGATAAAATCAAACTCTTTGATTGTCTCATCAAAACGAAAGTTCCATCTACGAGAATCTTGTTTCTTCAATCCACGAATGGATTGTTGTAGCTCATATACATGATTTGCTTCAACCATTGAAACAAAAACCATCTAGCTGTATCATACATACATTCTCCTAATAATGTATATTTAAGGAAGGGCGTCTCCACGTCCATTTTGCCAGATTAAGTAAAATAAGTTGCAATCGCAAGAAAAATCCAAATGGACTTGAGCATAGCTTCCAAATCCATTTTAGATTTTATGGTCATCTACCATTTCTCTGAGTCTTTATTACTCATAGTCTGTTCGTAATTCAATGTATCATCATCATTCATGATGTGTACCTCATCGTCATCCTCTATAACGAATCCATACCTCTTAGGTATCTTCGGTACTTTTCCAGATTTACGAACAGGGTGTGGTACAGTAGGTTCTTCTACTTGGTTAGGTACCTGACTTTGATCCGTGGTAATTTGTGGTTCTTGAACTTCTTCAAGATATATCTTACTCCCACTGACCCCTTCATGGATAAACTCTTTCTCCAAGAAGATAGCATGTTTGGAAACAAACACCTTTTGATCAGTAGGATGATAGAAATAATACCCTACCATTTCTTTAGGGTATCCCACAAATCTACACTTATCGGATTTAGTCTATAGCTTATCATTTTCAAACTTTTTGATGTAAGCTGGACAACCTCAAGTCTTAACATGCTTAAGATTTGGTTTCCTCCCTTTCCACATCTCATATGGAGTCTTTGGGGCGGATTTGGTAGGTACCTTGTTAAGTAGGTATGCAACCGTTTCTAGGGCATAACCCAGAAGGAGATTGGAAGGTCGATAAAACTCATCATGGATCGAACCATGTCCAACAGTGTTCGATTTCTCCTTTCAGATACTCCATTTAACTGTGGTGTACCTGGAGGAGTCCATTGTGAGATTATACCATTTTCTTTGAGATAATTGAGAAACTCACCGCTTAAGTATTCTCCACCTCGATCTGATCGAAGTATCTTAATACTCTTGTCCGTTTATTTCTCTACTTCACTTTGAACTCTTTGAACTTTTCAAATGATTCTGATTTGTATTTCATTAAATACATATATCCAAATCTTGAGTGATCATCAGTGAAAGTAATAAAATTAGAATACCCACCCTGTGCACTTGTTGTCATAGGTCCACAAACGTCTGTGTGAATCAATGCCAACAACTCTGTAACTCTTTCTCCTTTTCCACTAAAAGGAGATTTAGTCATTTTACCCATGAGACAAGATTCACAAGTTGGATATGATTCATAATCGGATAGCTCGAGGAGCCCATCTTTATGCAACTTGGATAATCTTGTTTCATTGATATGACCGAGTCTACAGTACCACATGTAGGTATAATTAATATCATCTCTTTTCTTTTCTTAGTTTGTTCAATTTGAAATATATTTTCTTGTAAGTCAAGTGTATAAAGTCCATTTCGCAAATTTTCAATACCATATAAAACATTGTCTTTATAAATAGAACATCCATTGTTCTTTATAATAACGTCAAAACCTTCCATATCCAATATAAAAATTGAAATAATATTTTTAATAATATTCGGAACATAATAATACTTATTAAGATAAATGGACTTACCCGAAGGCATTGCTAAACAATAAGTTTCTACAGCTAATGCAGCAACCTTTGCTCTATTCCCCACTCGTAGGATCACCTCTTCATTGTTCAGCTTTCTACTTCTGACCAGTCCCTGCACAGTGTTACATATGTGAGACCCACAACCGGTATCCAATACCCAAGTAGAATTATGACTTTCGGATTTCATGGCTTCAAGTCATTTCCTTGAGTCTTTATTACTCATAGCCTGTTCGTAATTCAATGGATCATCATCATGCATGATGTGTACCTCATCGTCATCCTCTATAACGAATCCATACCTCTCAGGTATCTTCGGTACTCTTCTAAATTTACTAATAGGGTGTGGTATAGTAGGTTCTTTTACTTGGTCAGGTACATGACTTTGATCCGTGATAATTTGTGGTTCTTGAACTTCTTCAAGATATATCTTACTCCCACTGACCCCTTCATGGATAAACTCTTTTTCCAAGAAGGCAGCATGTTTCGCAACAAACACCTTTTGATCAGTTGGATGATAGAAATAATACCCTAAAGTTTCTTTAGGGTATCCCACAAATCTATACTTATCGAATTTAGTCTATAGCTTATCATTTTCAAACTTTTTGACATAAGCTGGGCAACCCCAAGTCTTAACATGCTTAACATTTGGTTTCCTCCCCTTCCACATCTCATATGGAGTCTTTGGGGCGAATTTGGTAGGTACCTTGTTAAGTAGGTATGCAGCCGTTTCTAGGGCATATCCTCAGAAAGAAATTAGAAGGTCGGTAACACTCATCATGGATCGAACCATGTCCAACAGTGTTCGATTTCTCCTTTCAGATACTCCATTTAACTGTGGTGTACCTGGAGGAGTCCATTGTGAGATTATACCATTTTCTTTGAGACAATTGAGAAACTCACCGCTTAAGTATTCTCCACCTCGATCTGATCGAAGTATCTTTATACTCTTGCCCGTTTGTTTCTCTACTTCACTTCTGAATTCTTTGAACTTTTCAAATGATTCTGACTTGTATTTCATTAAATACACATATCCAAATCTTGAGTGATCATCAGTGAAAGTAATAAAATAAGAATACCCACACCATGCACTTGTTGTCATAGGTCCACAAACGTCTGTGTGAATCAATGCCAACAACTCTGTAACTCTTTCTCCTTTTCCACTAAAAGGAGATTTAGTCATTTTATCCATGAGACAAGATTCACAAGTTGGATATGATTCACAATCGGATAACTCGAGGAGCCCATCTTTATGAAACTTGGATAATCTTGTTTCATTGATATGACCGAGTCTACAGTGCCACATGTAGGTATAATTAATATCATCTCTTTTCCTTTTCTTAGTTTGTTCAATTTTAAATATATTTTCTTGTAAGTCAAGTGTATAAAGTCCATTTCGTAAATTTCCAATACCATATAAAACATTGTCTTTATAAATAGAACAACTATTGTTCTTTATAACAACGTTAAATCCTTCCATATCCAATACAGAAATTGAAATAATGTTTTTAATAATATTCGAAACATAATAACAATTATTAAGATAAATGGACTTGCCCGAAGGCATTGCTAAATAATAAGTTCCTACAGCTAATGCAGCAACCTTTGCTCCATTCCCCACTCGTAGGATCACCTCATCATTGTTCAGCTTTCTACTTCTGACCAGTCCCTACATAGTGTTACATATGTGAGAACCACAGCCGGTATCCAATACCCAAGTAGAATTATGACTTTCAGAAAAATTAATTTCAATCATAAAAAAACCTTGATTGGAAGTCGAAGCTTCTCCAAGCTTCTTCTCTGCTAGAAACTTCTTGCAGTTCCTCTTCCAATGTCCCGGCTCGTTGCAATGAAAGCACATTCCTTTAGCTGGTTCAGGTTTCTTTTGTTCCTTTTCTTTCCCCTTTCCCTTAGCCATCTTGGATTTCTTCTTTTCAGAAGACACCTTGGGCCTCTTCCTTTTATTGGAAGAATCCACCATCAAAACATGGTTCTTCTTGGATGAGAAGTGACCTTCTGCAGTTTTCAGCATGTTAAGCAGCTCAGGCAAGCTGACATCTAGCTTATTCATGTGAAAATTAACCACAAACTGAGAGAAGGTCTCAGGGAGTGACTGCAAGACCAAGTCTTGACTTAACTCCCCATCCATGACGAACCCAAGCTGTCCAAGACATTCAATCAAATTGATTACCTTCAGAACATGAGTCTCGACGGCAGTGCCCTCGGTCATCCAAGATCGGAAGAGCTCCTTAGATATCTCATATCTAGCAGTCCTACTCTATTCACCATACAACTCCTTGAGGTGAAGCAGCATAGCAGGAGCATCCATATTTACGTGCTGACGCTGAAGCTCTTTATTCATGGATGCGAGCATGATGCATTGAGCCACAGATGCATCATTTTGCCACTTATTGAAAGTGGCAATCTCTTCCTCAGAGGCTGTTTTCGAAACAGATTCAGGGATAGTTGAATTTAGGACATAAGAAATCTTTTCAGCAGTGAGAACAATTCTCAGATTTCTTAGCTAGTCCTCATAATTCGGGTCGGTAAGCTTATTTGCATCAAGTATGCTTCGTAGTGAGATTAGTGATTTTGGCATTTTTAAAATTCTGCATATGAAAAGACAACATTTTTAGCAAACATTCATTTTATTAACTTTGCATACCAAAATAAATTTAGGTCTTTATTTTAAATTGGTATCTCCCACTATTTTCATCAAACTATATTACCCTCACTTATATAGTTCGGCAACATCTAATTAAAGATTTGCTAGTGAGATTTAGGATCCCATTTCAAATGTATATAACCTTGTGGATAGCACAACAAGAGATATACAAATAAATAGGTAGACAACTCTTGTCAATTACATCACCATGTAACTCCTTTTATTTTGCCTCTTAAATCATAATGGTCATATGTGTGCACATCCGAACTAAAATGATTTAAGTTAAGTCCAGCGTAGCACTTCCATAAATTCAAAAAAGAAAAATGTTAGTCCTTGTGGATAGCACAACAAGACTAGATCGTTCAATTTTCTTGATAAGCATCAAATGTGATTAATTAACATCTTAAATACTCAATACTCGCCTTGTGGATAGCACAACATACTCATATTAAATATTTAATACTCTATTAATTAATCATGCTAGAAGGCGACGTTCGATATTTCAAATATCATTTGAACGCTTCAGACTTAATATTATTTCTTTGAGGGGTTTGTTATTATTTGTCTCATCTTGTTTATCGTGCATGCACATATATATATAAAATACGCGTCATTTTATTAAACATGCGAAGCATGTTTGCATAAAATATAATATATATAATATTTAGCATGCAATATAGAATACTATATTCTACCCGGATTGATTATGGACTTTTATTCTAGTTTGGTTCACTAGAGCCACCAAGTGAACCAAAAAGGTCAAACCTAGGAGTGCAAGAATTTAAATTTTTAAATGTAACTATTACATTTAAACCCGGGCTCCATATAAACGGGTCTTCATGCGCTCCTTGCTCCTTGGTCTCCAGTTTCTTCAAGATAATTCTAACTACCTCTATTACATAAACTATTTTTTTACATAAACTATTTATAATTAAATAGAAATCTTGATCAGCAGTCAAGGGGAAGTACATAGGAGGGAGATAGAATTTACACCGAGAATAAAACCAGAGAAGACGAGGTACGCAGACCCCATTTTATAAAACCCATACATTCAAGCATTCATCCAAAATAAAATCCAATCACATTGGTCATAGTCCATAATCAATCCCTTTTATTAACATACATATCATCATACGTATTAATAAAACTTATTCATCTCATGAAAGTAAATTCATTCCATATATGTATTAATATCAGTTAATGGGCAAAAGTTTGCTAAACTTTGTTTTTGGAAAAATAAACTCCTTTATTTCATTCAAAAACAATTTCAAATTAAACTCTTTAATTTTAGCAATTCTGAAATCTCATTTCATATAAAATAAACATCTTTATTTTAAATCTTTATTAATTAAATAAACCATTCATTTAATTAAATAAAAAAATTCAGTTCCTGTCCAGTGGCTCAGCTGTGCCAGGAATATAAAGGGAACCGGCGCAGTTGCGCAGCATGAAAACCAGGACAAGACACCGGCGCAGCTGCGCAGCAAGAAGGCCTTGCACCGGCCCAGCTGCGTAGCTTCGCAGAATAAGAAAATTTTTGTTTTCCAAGAACTCGATCCAATCGCATATCATACATGTATGGAATCATATAAACTGTTAATTAGCACAAGATTGGCTTTGATACCACTGTTGAGTTTGCTAGAAACATAAGCATGCAATCAAATTACATAAACGCAGCAGAAGGGATGAAAAATCAGTTTTTAAAAATTTTCTTACAAACCCTTAACCATGATCTTTCTTGTGCATCAATTATCAGTCAATCTATAGAAGGAGAGGATGGAATTATACCTTTAAAGATCCAAGTTTCCTCAGGTACAAGTTTTAATCCTTTGATTCCTTTGATTCCTCTATAGTGGCTCCTTCCCTTGATCAATGTCAGCCACCCAAATGTTTGGCCTCTAACGCTAATCCATCAAGGAAGATGAAGAACTCAGGAAGATGGGTTATTGGCTTAACCCTTGTTTCTATCTCTATAGAATATGTGTACTCCCAACCTTTGAAAAAATTCATGTACCTTATTTCTGATATAAGACTCTCTTATATAGATATTAGGTTAACCCTCCTAATCCAATTAGAATAGGATTTTATTTATTTAATTAATTAAACACTTTTAATTAATTTATATCCTAATCTTATTAGGATTGAGAGAGAGTACTGATATTATATTAATTCCTAAACTCCTTTAGAATTAAAATAATAATAATAATAATAATAATAATATTATATTAATAAGACTCCTCTTATTAATTTATATTTAATATTTCTAAAATATTAAATAATAAACATTAAGCTATTCAATTTATTTTATCACCATAGATTAAATTAATTACACTTAATGCATTATTACTATCATGCCATTTTCTTCTTAAATAATTCTTCTTCCTTTTATGGTGTGACCCTTTAGGTTCTCTATATTAAATCGGTTATGAATAAATCAATTAGAACAATTCTAATCTTATTTAAATAAATAAATTAAACTAATAATCTATTTAAATAAATAACATTTATTCTACAATAGGGATAAGCCTCCCTAGCGATCAACGACTTTCCAGATAATATAGATTTCAACATTAATCATAAAAGAACCTGTGAGTTAATAGTTATCGTACAATTCAATCCTTCCACCATACAATGTCCCAATTAAATATAAGACATGGATTTACTGTCAAGTCTTAATTTATTTAATCATATGTATTTCGATTAGAAAATGCACAACTCCAAATAATGCAAATTAGAACCCTCTTTCTAATTCATTCTACCTTGGCCAAGGATTCCTGGGTTGTCATTTAACGAATCACATAGGACATATCTCCTCTTTTACTAGAGATGGTAGATTCTTTATTAATCATTCATTATCTCCATATGTAACTCATTATACCCAAGCATACCCTATATATGCCTTAAAAGGCCTTAAGGAATAAGTCAAAGTATAATTTGTTCCATACAAGATACTATGATGATCTCAAGTCCAAGGATCACTTGTACTACTATCACATTAGGAATTTCTATTGACAGGCGAGTAAAACTCCATTATGTATTCCATAGCGAGTCACGTTCAGTGAACTTATTCTCCAATAAGCACCTACATACTTGCTTTAAGTGTCTCCACACAAATGACCATGAGATCAGTCATCCTCATCCAATGAGCAAGCAACATATGTACCAATCTATCCGAATTTACTAATCCTTATTTTAGAAATCCCACGATTGAGAACTATTGTAGTTTTTAAGCTTTTTAAGAATTTAGATCTCATTAGCATGATCTCATCATGATTCTAAAAGCATTGCTTAAAACTATGGGTTATTTACATATTATAAAAACAGCACCATGTAGATATTTAAATGCCTTAAATTAATATTTTGTTAATAAATAAATAAGATTGTTTACAAAGTATGTGCTTTATCATCATACATGATTGGCTTGTTTGCACACTACTATCAGTATATACGGTCAACTAGTAATAAAAAGTAAGTAGAGTATCGTTCCCACGAAGAATTAACTAATAAAAATCACCAAACCACTAGCCCATAACCATTTCAGTCTTATCTAAACGAGTGATTAGGTGTTTTGTTTAAAACTATTTAATTGAACTAAGACTAATTAACCCCTAGAATAAAACCAGATAATGAAGATATGAGATCTCAATTTCCCCTATTAATTCATCTAAGTCAATGCACTTCCTGTTAAGTCAAATTAATCATCACAGATTGTTAGTCGAGAACACGAAAGTGAGACAAGGCCATCTTTCAATGTACCTAATCCATATCACATATAATCCACAATTGATAGAATACACATGAACACCCACATTACCTAAACCACTATATGTCTATGTGATTTACAAATAATAAGGGTTTAAGCTCAAGTCCTTAATTAACTACAAGTGGTTCTTCGGTATATGTCTTTTGTTTATAAGCCCTAATATGAATACCCCTAAAATTTGCACTTCAATCGCACTCTTTAATGAAAAAATCAAGTCTGGTCTCTTTCAGGAGTGGCGCGATCACGCTGGAAATGGCCTGGAATTGGGCGCAGGCATGCTAGAAGCAAATATTAGATTTTTGGCCTAGGGGAAGGGTGCGGTCACGCCCAAAATACACTACAAACTGGCGCGACAGCGCTGCAGAAATTCTGCTGTAGTGCACTCTGGTAGAACAGCCATAACTTTTGATCGGGAGGAGTTACGGGGCCTGCTACCTATCAAATTGATGCTATCAAAGAGATCTACAACTTTCATTCTTTGAGTATTGAGAAATAATGGACGGATGAAGGTCTAAATTAGGCTTGAAGTGAAAGCTGTGCAATGGCAACCCATTACCGTGAAGTTCAACGTCCATTAGTTGGTAAAAAGGTCATAACTCTCGCCTCTGAACTCCGATTGAGATAATTCAAGATGTTCCGAAAAGCTTAGAAGACGCTCTACAATATGACCCAAGTTTCAATCCAAGAATATGAAATGAATATGAAAGCCCAAATGACATCCGGATTGCATTTCCTTCCCTTTTTTGCTTCAAATGCCACCAAGAGAGTTCCCAATATGAAAACTACAAAAGAAAGCAAAAATGCATGAAAAGCTAATATAACACATGAGTTTAAGCAACAAAAGAAGTGAGTTTATATCTAAATAAGTGATTATAAAACCACTTATCAAGGACTGAGGCTTTTCTGTGGATTGTTCCTCCTCTTGATGTGAGGAATTTGGACATGGTCGTCGTCACTATCAGGGAGTTCATCATTCATAGCCCTCGTAGTTAATAATGACTCTCATGTTAGCGAATGGGTCTCGTCCATCGTACATGATCTTTTCTTTTCCCTTTTCACTGTTTGCCTCTGGCTTGAGGGCTTTTCTTTCATGGATAGGTAAGATTGGAGGAAATAACATGGCCGATACCGCAGTCGGAATTTTCCTCATAGGTTTGACCCATCCGACATTTGTGAAGTCTGGGAGCACAATTGTAGAGGCATGAGCCTTGGGATGTTTGTGTGTATTCCGGTGGCTTGACCCAGATGAATATCCCAATCTTTCTCTTCCCATCTGACTTGGGATTTGGACTGGCATCTTGATACCTTGCTTATCCTTTCCCAACCCTTCTCCAGGTTGGAAACCCAAAGATACCATTTCTTGGCCTACGATTATTACTTCAGTGGACACTTTAGGCTTTAGGGCTGGTGCCCCAATAGGTAGGTATTGAGTATCGCTCACCTCGAGAGCTTGAAAACTTGCAGGCTCAATCCCTGCATCCAGGCCAATCACTGGCATGTCCCCATGTATGTAAGTAGGGTATTTTGGTTCGGCGTTGACCGTGAAGAGGCTGTCGTTGATGATGTGCTTGAGTTGCTGATGGAGGGTGGATGGCACTGCCCCTGCCATATGGATTCAGGGTCTGCTGAACAACAAGTTGTATCCGATGGCGATGTTGAGCATATGGAAGGATACGTAGAAAGTGTGCGGACCAATTTCTAGTGGAAGCTCAATTTCCCCCATAGCTTGGCGGAGAGATCCATCGAAAGCCCGGATGACCATATGACTGGCTCTGATCCGATTTGGATTGATCTTTATTCTTTCCAAAGTGTCATATGGACAAATGTTGAGGGAAGATCCTCCGTCAATGAGCACTCTTCCGATTACATATCCAGAGGACATCACGGCTATATGCAGGGACTTGTGGTGGCCCGTTCCATCTGCAGGGATATCATCGTTCGTGAAGGATATCATATTATTATTGAAGATGTGTTCTATCATGTTATGAAATTTTCTATGTCTACCGTGTGTGGTAGATGGGATTCCTCTAGTACCTTCACTAGAATGTTGCGATGATCCTCAGATGATAAGACCAAGTCGAGGATGGATACTTGCTTAGGTGCGTTCTTCAAGTTTTGCACTATCTTGATTTCATTATGTCCCATCTTATTGAGGAACTCTTTGATCTTTTCTTCAGCTACCTTCTCTTTTGCTTTGGTGACTGGTTTGATCTCCCGCTGAGGCAGGTATAATGGATTATCCTTTGATAGGATGGAAATGTTGTTTGAAGTAGAGCTTTTAATGTCCCCGTAGTTCCATGGGACCTTCTTCAGACTGATGATTGGATATTGAGGTCTAAAGGGCAAGAATAGTGGCTGGGGTGCAGCCACCTTCACAATATTTTGAACTTCTTGGACCTCTTTCCCTGTCAGTACCAGGGGTGTGAGGATTGATTCCTTGTTACAGGATATAACAGCCACTGTGTCTTGGTACTATGCATTGGGGATCCAGAGACTATTTTTGCCTGTACGGTCGAGGATTTGATCTCCTCTGATTAGATCACCTTTCTCAATCAGGTCTTGAATTAGGTTCCGAAGTGCCCATCATTCTTCTGTATCGTGGCCGGGAGAGTTGGAATGGTACTGATATATTTGGTAAGGTTTGAATTTTCTGGATTGAGGGTTTAATGGGGGTAATAGATCTGCAACTAGCCCCTCATTGATCATCATTTGGAGAATCTCTTCCATTGACTGGTTCAGATTGATGAAATTCCTTTGAAATAGAAATTTTCTACCTTCTCGATTATACTCAATTTTAACCATCTGTTCGGTCTTGAGCTCTTGTTCTTGAGACTGGCAATGATCCCTACTAGGGATGGGATTGAATTCCTCCGTAGGAGAATGACTGCGAATGGATTGATGGATTTGCTTCAACATCTTCCTGGTGAGTTGATGCTGGTAGAAGACCAATTCAGCCAACTGCTCGATTTATTCCTTGAGAGACTTTACTTCTTTCTCCATCAGGAATCGCTTCTCAAACGTTTCCCAACTTTCTGGGCTACTGAGATTGGATTGACTTGATTCCCCAACATAGCGGAGGTACTTAGATCCTTCTCCACTTGAGGTGCTGATCATATTGACATTCTCCTCTTTATGTTGTGGGAGAGGATTGTCTTGGACATGGGGTTGCTCAGGCTTTGTTACCACAATCTCCCCGCTGTCAATCAAGTCTTGGATTTTGTGCTTGAGAGACCAACAGTCTTGGGTGTCATGGCCTGGAGATCCAGAATGATAAGCACATTTCTTTTGAGGGTCGAAGTTCCTTCTGTTTGTGTTGGTTGGTGGAAGGAGTTGAATAATTTTTTTTGAGCTGTCAGAAGTTTGAAAACATTCTCGAGGGAATCCCCTAGTGGGGTGAAATTTCTTCGACTCCTGACTTCCATATTTTTCTAGAATTTAGGGTTTGCAGGCTGTGTTGAAGATTGGAAAGGGGTATAGTTCCTCCTTTGAATGGGTATATGGTTTGACTCGCCCCTTGAATTTTGTCCTTGTAAGACCAAGGAGACTTCTTTGTCTTTCTTTTTGTGGACCTTCCGGGGATTACTCCCATAATTTTTGGATTGGATATGTTCGGCGACAGCTTCGAGGGTGGTTAGATATTTTATCTTCCCGGATTTGAGCCCTATTTCTGCCATTTTGCCATGCTTGATCATTTCAGAGAATGGTTTTTCGATGCCTTCTAGGAACCTTTCATAATAAGGTGCTTCTTGAATGTCGATGAAGGTCATAACTATTTCAGATTCAGTCATGGCTGGGGTGACTTGAGCTTCAACCCGTCTCCATCGCTGGTCATATTCTCTGAATGATTCAGTGTTCTTTTTCTTAATTTTGGTAATTTGATATCTATCTGGAGCCAGCTGTGATTGAAAATTATATTGGCTGAGGAAGGCATGGGCCAGTTCTTCCCAGCTATGAATTTTGAAATTGTCCAAGCGGGCATACCAAGCTCTGGCTTTTCCGGTTAGACTCTTCTGGAATAGTTTCATCCGAAGTTTCTCATCCTCAACATAGGATCCGAGCTCTCCGATGAAGACTTTTAGGTGTGTGTAAGGATCCCCCATTCCTTCATATTTCTAAAAATCAGGGACTTAAAATTTTTCTGGATAACGAGCCCCGGGGAATATGCAGAGGTCAGAGTAATTCACACTAATGATCCAATCCCTTTGATAGATCGCAGGGTTTCTTCCATTTATTGTACTTTCTTGAAAATATCACCTAGCTTCCTGTTCTTTGACGAGGGGGGTGATCTCAGGAGTTTTGTTAATTGTGTCCTAGTTCTGTGGTCCAGGCATCTGAGTGTCATGCTTCTTAGTAGGTGCTCCTGGATCGGTGTGAGTTTGAGATTGTTTCTCTTTAAAGGCCTTGCTTTATTCTCTCAAAAAATTGACTAGCTTGGCTATCTTATTTTTTAGTCCTTCGAATTCTTCCCTGGAGACAGGGGTGGATTTTGGTGGAGCACTTGAAGCCATGTCCGTGGATGGACTGAGTGCTTTCTTGAATTTAGATCTAGGTGACAGGACCAATTTTTACACCTACAATAAAACGTACGCGTGTCAATTTCCTGAGGTAGGTAAGGATTGGATGCATGATGTGTTTTTTAGTGTTTATCCTTCAAAATTGAGGTTAGTTGTTTTCATGGCAGAATGAACATTTATTTAGCAGGGAAAGTAAATCTTTTATTATTGATATTTACATTGTACTCCTCAGTAATTGGAGACTTAACATGGAATCGAAAGAGGAAGGCATGAAGAAGCTTCCTTCGAATTTGGTTAATCAGAGGCTGACCTATCTTAGGTTACTCTCACGACTTTTGTTTCGGCATGAAGGCACCCAGATCATCGCAATCTACTAGAAGGGAAGTTAATCCGATCATTCAACTGGAGCGAATCTGAGTGGTGTATTTTCATGAGGCACCCCCAAAGACTTAGTCGTCCCCAGAGTCATTACTTAACACCGACCAGGTTATCCTCCTTGTAAGAGGGACACACAACATACATTCACATACATCATGCCTTACCGCTTATGCATGCAATGACAGTTCGTGCGAGGCACTAGTATGGGCGCGAGGCACTAAAAATAGGAAAGCATTCATTCACATTCATTTAATGTAAAGACGCAGTATTCACTCATCCATTGACTGTGGAGATGCAGGATTTCACGCATTCAATAGTTTTGAAAGGGAAATGTTTGAAAAGATTAGAAAGCGGCCTAAGCCCTTTACTGTCCCCAGCAGAGTCGACACCTGTCGACGTTGGAAAATTTAAGAATTCGCGGGTCAGTTCATAACCCGGGTTTCCTCAAATCGATCTTCCTAAGTTCTCTCTACCCTTATTCTTTTTATTCAGGAAAAAGGTTTTGAAGGGTTTTTAGGAAAGAGGCCAACATGTGTTTATGTCGACGATTTGATTTGATTTAACAGAGTCGCCATTTGGTAGATTTGAAAATGAGTTGTACCAACTCAACTGAGTTTTGATTTGAAAGAGGCCCAATTGCTGGACATTGTCAAAACTTGATCTTTGAAATTGGAGTTTTGAGTTCGGGGGCTTGGTTAAGTGCGGGGAAGGTGTTAGGCACCCCACGACTCCCATGTAAACACGATACCGCATCTTTTCAATATTTCCCATAAAACTGCGAATGTGTGAGTGAATGCTGTTTAAAAATTGGGCCTATTGATTTGATTGATTGAAAGTAGTGCTTTGCTTCGTTGAACCTATATACGAAGGGTTTGATTTGATTTTGAAAATCAGTCTTTGATTTGATTTGCAAAAGCATTTTGATTAGATTTGCAAAAAAGCTTTGAAATTGAATTGACAGTGATATTTTGAAAGCTGTTTATAAAACCCTACGCTGCCATAGGAATTGAAGCCTTTTGATACTTCCAAATTATATCTTTATAGCCTTAAGGCTGCATGTGAATGGTGATTTATCGGGCTGCGAAGCATCCTCGACCGCAAAAATAAATACAAGTGTCGGTCTCCTCATGGGTATGAAAACCATCGGAGGGACACTGACACGACAAGCATATTTCACTATATTGATACCTTAAATCCGGATAACCGTTTTAAGGTATGTGTATATACAT
The DNA here is from genome assembly GCA_020205555.1 of Panax stipuleanatus. Taxonomy (NCBI): domain Eukaryota; kingdom Viridiplantae; phylum Streptophyta; class Magnoliopsida; order Apiales; family Araliaceae; genus Panax; species Panax stipuleanatus. The sequence goes on from CM035124.1 coordinate 68,224,227, forward strand.
TTTACAGAAAAACTGGCAGGGTACATCTATAAACTGGAGTTTGTCCATCATGGGAATCAGATCCTGATCGATTTGATCGTGAATCCCATGATTCCTAGGCTCACATATGAGTAGTCCAATAAACCTGCACAGTTCAAATTTGCACAGAAATGAATATATACATCCTCACGTCGCAATGGAACCAAGGATTCATCAGTAAATTCGGGCTGCGCGTGGCCAAAGCGTCTCGTTCCCACTAGATAGCGATCTAAGGAACGCGAGTTTGCTTTAGAAGCTGAAACTATAAAAATAGCTAGATTAAAAAAATCTCAGTCATTATAGCTTCTAGGTTCTGTCGGGACTTGTTTGAACCGTTAAAAGCTAGAATTGGTTAGATTTGGATAAATCTAGTCCGCCCGCAGATATGTCAGTGCAGATTCAATAAAAAATGAATATTGAATGCAGCAGTTGAATAGATTGAGTAAAGCAATATATATATATATATATATATATATATATATATATATATACAAAATTTGTAAAAGGGCGATGGGTTTTCACTCGCAAGCCCGGACTGGAATTGAAATATATATATATATATATATATATATATATATATATATTTATAAAAACTGTAAATAGCCACGAAATAATCCAGGCTGTGACAAAAATGAAATATATATATATATATATATATATATATATATATAGAAAAATAATAAAAAGGGCAATGAGTTTTCACACCGGTGCCCGTACTGGAATTGAAATTGACAGATAATAGTCACCTAGTGACTGGGGAGAGCACCCAGTATGGGGAAGTGTGCAAAAACAGTAGAATGGCCATGAAATAATCTAGACCGGACTGAAAATATATAATATATATATATATATATATATATATTTAGATAAATGTAGTCAAACAGGACTGGTATGAGAACCAGTGATGGTGAAAGTCGCTTATATATGCGTAAATATATATAAAAGCGGTAAACTACCTCAGATTTGACATCCGGGCTTGACTGAATTGAAATGTTAGTATATTTACAGTTGAATATATATAAGAAAGGGCCAAACCCGGACTTAGAAGATAACCCAGCCCGGTGAAGTTGCCAAAAATGTGTGTGCTAGTGCATTGAAGCTGCTGGAGCTGACGGATCGTCAATCCGAGTTGTAGAAATGCAAAAAACTGCGTTTATGTACAGAAATGTACCAAATTTTGATGAAAACGGCCACTAAACTAAGTTCTGGGCATATTTAGAAAACGAAACTTGATGTGCACGTGTAAAACAGTACAAAGTAGTGGTATTGACTTGTTGATCGTAAAAATACTTATAATGGGCTGCAATACGGGCTTTTTGCCACTTAGTGGGCTTTAAATGTCCAAATCTACCGATGGATTTTTGATATGTGGTAGTATGTGGGTATATCTACGTGTTGGAGTAAAAATATTTGGGTTTAGAATAGGTGTAAAAGTTAGAAAATCAGACGGGCAGGGCTTCGCTGCGTTTTGAATTCTTGAAATGAGAGGTGGTACCCCTCTATATATAGGCAGAGGAGCTGCATCTCTATATGCGGCTACTATATGTAGAGGTGCGGCCACATGAGGTCGGGCCCGCGTGCTAGGCTTGGTCATCTCAAAGTACTGTGCACTCCGAGTGATGCGATGTCCGATCGAAAACTTTTTATCTTTTGATCAGAGTGTCTGTTTGAGGCGTGCGATACCTTTTTAGAAAGCTCTCACCGAGTGTGTTGCAATGACATAGAAAAAAACATTTTCCAGGTCCAAGAAGATGGGTTTATAACTAGGTCTTCGATTCCCCGCAGTTTGTTCGTTGAGCTGTCTTGCGCTTTTTGCACTCAGGATTGTCGTTGGGGTTCATTTTGACTTTGGCGGCATCGATTTGGCTTGAGTTTGACCAAGTCGGTGGAGAGTTGGTAAAATGACCGTTTTCCCCTCTTAGGGTTGCCTGTGGTGTCGGCACGACCTTTGATGGAACTGGCTTCCAGGGGCTGAACTGCACTTCCCGGATTGACGCCGGGGCTTATCTGTATCTCCCAGGCTGAGACCGATAATGACTTACCATGTCCTGGGTTGATGTCTAGATTGACTTGTACCTCCCGGGTTGATGCCGGGGCTGACTTGATGGCTCGATATTGAGATCGGGGTCGATCGGTACCTACTGAGTTGCTATCGGGGCTAATTTGAATCTCTCGAGTTGCTGTCGAGGTTGATTTGAAGGCCCGATATTGATATCAGGGTTTGAACTGATGGCCCGATTGGAGATTAGGATTGATCTAATGGCCCGATTGGAGATCGAAACTGGATTGACAGTCCGATTGGAGATTGGAGCTGGATAGACGGTCCGATTAGATATCGGAGCTGGATACACGGTCTGATTGGAGATCAGAGTAGGATTAATTGTCCGATTAGAGATCGGAGCTGGATAGACTGTCCGATTGGAGATCGGAGCTGGATAGATGGTTCAATTAGAGATCGGAGCAGGATAGATGGTTCTATTAGAGATCGGGGCTGGATAGACGGCCCGATTAGAGATCGGAGCAGGATTGACGGTCCGATTGGAGATCGGAGTTGGATAGACGTTTCAATTAGAGATCAGAGCTGGATAGACGGTCCGATTAGAGATCGGAGCTGGATAGACGGTCCAATTGGAGATCGAAGATGGATAGAGGGTCTGATTGGAGATCGGAGCTGGATAGACGGTCTGATTAGAGATCGGAAGCTAGATAGACAGTTCGATTAGAGATCGGAGCTGGATAGACGGTCCGATTGGAGATCAAAGCTGGATAGACGGTTCGATTGGAGATCGGATCTGGATAGATGGTCCGATTAGAGATCGAAGTTGGATAGACGGTCCGATTGGAGATCGGAGCTGGATAGACGGTCTGATTGGAGATCGGAGCTGTATAGACGGTCCGATTAGAGATCAGAGCTGGATAGACGGTTCAATTAGGAGATCAGAGCTGGATTGAGTACTGACATTGGTGGTCGAATTTAGGTTTACCGACATTGGTGGTCAGATTTGGATAGAATACCGATATTTGGGATTGGATTTAAGTTGAAGGACCGACATTGGTGGCCTGGATTTGAATTGAAGGACCGGCATTAGTGGCCGGATTTGAGTTAATTAACGGTTTTGCCCTCCTACAGTATTTATATTGGGGTAAGGAAAATTTCAAGTGTCTACAGCATTGATTATAGGGAGTTGAACAAAGTTACGATCAAGAATAGGTATCCTTTACCTAGGATCGATGACTTGTTTGATCAACTGAAGGGAGCTAGATACTTCTCGAAAATTGATTTGAGAAATGGGTATCATCAGTTGAAGGTGAGGAGAGAAGATATATCGAAGATAAATTTTAGGACTCGGTATGGTCATTACGAGTTCTTGGTGATGTCATTTGGTCTAACGAATGCCCCAGCTGCATTTATGGACTTACTGAACAGGGTGTTTATGCCATTCCTAGATAAGTTCGTAGTAGTGTTTATAGATGACATCCTGGTTTATTCCAAGACAGAGGAGGAACACACAGAACATTTAAGACTAACCTTAGAATAGCTGAGACGAGAGAATATTTATGCAAAATTCTCGAAGTGCAAATTCTGGTTAGAACGTGTGCAATTTCCTTGGCCACGTGATTGACAAAGATGGGATTTCGGTAGATCCGTCGAAGGTTGAAGCTATAATGAATTGGGATCAGCCGAAGGCGCCATCTGAAGGGAGGAGTTTATTGGGATTGGCGGGTTATTACCAGGAGATTTATCCAAGACTTTTCTAGACTGGCAACTCCATTGACGAATTTGACTCGTAAAATAGTTAAGTTTGTTTGGAAGGAAAAGTGTGAGGAAAGTTTCCAAGAACTGAAGAAGAGGTTGAGTACTGCACCTGTATTATCTTTACCAGATAGTATGGGAAATTTCGTAGTATATAGTGATGCCTCACATAAGGGATTAGGCTACGTGCTAATGCAGAGCGGCAAGGTCATTGCCTACGCATCACGTCAGCTAAAGGATTATGAGAAGGGGTATCCGACCTATGACTTAGAATTGGCGGCAGTAGTGTTTGCTTTAAAGATTTGGAGACACTACTTATATGGAGAAAAGTGTGAGATATACACAGATCATAAGAGTCTAAAGTACATCTTTACACAAAGGAATTTAAACATGCGCTAAAGGAGATGGTTGGAAATTGATCAAAGACTACGATTGTGAGATTCTTTACCATCTTGGTAAAGCTAACGTTGTCGTCGACGCTTTGAGCAGAAAGGGGAGGGAGAAGGTAAACATGTTAACTGATTAGGATCAGTTGATAGAACAGATGGATAGATTGGAACTGGAAGTGAAGTTTCCGAAGGAATCAGATGAGAAGTTGTTTCAAATAACTACTGGTTCTACTATGGTAGACAAAGTGAAAGAAGCACAACTTCACGATGAAGAATGCGAGAGGATCCGAAGGAGAATAGCCGAAGGTGAAGAAATCAAGTTCAAGATCGATAATGAAGGTCTGCTACGATTTGAAGGAAGAATCTGGCTACCGCCGATACCAGATGTCAAGGAAGAGATTTTGAGCGAATCTCACAGTTCAAGATATTTGATTCATCCTGGGAGTACGAAGATGTACCAATATCTCAAACACCATTTCTGGTGGCCGAATATGAAGAGGGACATTGCTGAATGCGTTGCGAAATGCTTAATGTGCCAAAAAGTCAAAGTAGAACACTAGAGACCAAATAGATTGCTACAACCGTTAGAAATTCTATAGTGGAAGTGGGAGCACATCACAATGGATTTCGTGGTGGGTCTTGCAGCGACTCAGAAGGGTTTTGATGCGATATGGGTGATAGTGGATCGACTGGCAAAGTCAGCACACTTTCTAACAATCAGGATTAAGTACAACTTAGATCAGTTAGAGAAGCTGTACGTTAAGGAGGTTATATCTCGACACAGTGTTTCGGTGTCGATTGAGTCCGACAGAGATCAGCGATTTATGTCAAATTTCTAGAAGCGTTTGCAAGAGTGTATGGGAACACAATTGCGAATGAGTACGGCGTACCATCCTCAGACTGACGGCCAGAGCAAGAGAATGATTCAGACATTAGAGGATATGCAGAGAGCTTGCATTATGGACTTCAAGGGAGGCTGGGATGATCATCTACCGTTGGTGGAGTTCGCCTACAACAATAGTTATCACGCGAGTATTGGCATGCCACCTTACGAAGCGTTATATTATAGGAAATGCAGAACGCCTTTGTGCTAGGATGAAGTCGATGAACGTCAGCTATTGGGACTGGAACTGGTACAACAAACCACCGAAATCATGAAGCTAATCAGAACGAGACTAGTTGCTGCTCAAGACAGACAAAAGAAGTATGCCGATCAACATTGACATAATCAAGAGTTTTTACTAGGAAGCTTCGTTTTCCTGAAGATATCTCCCTGGAAGGGGAAGATTCGATTTGGCAAGAAGGGGAAGCTGAGTCCCCGATTTATTGGACCTTTTGAGGTAATACAAAAAGTTGGCGAAGTGGCTTATGAGGTGGCGTTACCTCCGGAGCTAGACAATATACACAACGTATTCCATATTTTTGTGTTACGACCGTACAAACACAACTACAAACATGTAATAGAATATGAGCCATTACAGTTTGATAAAGACTTAACTTATGAAGAGGTTCCTATTCAAATAGTTGATAGGAAGGAACAAGTACTTAGAAATAAAGTGATACATTCTGTTAAGGTAATCTGGAGGAACCACAGTGCTGAAGAAGCTACGTGGGAACTCGAAGATGTAATGAAGAAATCGTATCCTCAATTATTTGCTTAGTTATTTGTGTAACCCCTTATATATCGATTCTGGGGACAATCTTTTTAAGAGGGGAAGAATGTAACAGATGAGATTTGTTTTGTGTGATTATGGGGATAGAATCCTTTTAAGGAGGGAAGATTGTAACGAATGAGAATTTTATATATTAATTATAAATATTTATTGAATTAAATAAATATTTTATTGGATTTATTTATTGAGCTAACTAAATAAATTGTGTTATTGTTGTGGAATAATTTAATTAAGTGCAATAGAATTAATTAAATTGATTTGTAAGTAATGGTGTAGCATAATTCTAATTTAATTAAGACTAATTAAATTAGATCAATATTATGTGTTAAATGTTTATAATGATTTACTAATTTATTACATGAATTATGATTAACAAGGGAAATTACAATTGTATAGCAATTTAGTATTATGTGCAATTTTAATTAATTAATGAATGTTATCTTATATTTAATTAAATTAGAAGGTTGAAATTTAATTAAATAAAGTGTAGCATTTAAACTATGGGGTAAAAATTTATTAAAAGAATTGAAAAGGGTTTAATTGATTTTACCAAACGTGGCCTTAGTTACTATTAATCTGTTTTAAAAATAATGTTATTTTGCCAAACATGACCTTAGGGCTTTTTAAATTCAAAATTTTGTAACTTATATAATTAAGTAGTAGTTAGTATATGTAATTAGTATAATACTTATTAGCTACATTAATATTATAAGTTATATATATGTTGTATATGTTATATGTATATTATCTATCTATAATATATGTTAGTTTAGAAAAATTAGTCTGTTAGAGAAAGAAAGAACAAAACAGAAAGAAAAGAAAGAATAGAGAAAAGATAAAGAGGAAAGAAAGAAGAGAGAAGAAGAAGAGGGCTTTGAGAAAACCAAAGGAAGCTACACACCATCATCTTCATCTTTCCTCCTAATCCAAGCTAGAAAGGGTATAATCTCTATGTTAAATCTTTTCTATATTATGTTTTACGTATTCCATGTTTTTCATAAATGAACTTCTTTGTAATAATCTCTTTTTTTTGTGTAAATTACTTGATCATGATGTATATATGTGATATATAGTTGTTTTAGCAATTCAATCCATGTAATTACGATGAACATGAAGAAATCATGTTCATAGTAATTTACTGTGAGCTTATTTTGAAAATAGTCTTTAAATCATCAAAATTAGTATGTGCTTATCAATTGTTATTTAAATTGATCATGGATTATGTTAACATGTTAAGAAATAGAGTTAACACAATTGGAATTTCATGATTTGATTTAAAAATGAATTCACAGTAGCAATTATTGTCAAGAACGCTTAAGAATGTTATTTTCTTCAAAAATCATTAAAACTATGGTTTGATTATGTGTTGTAATGATTTGTATGTTATAATCATGTTAAGAGTCTAAAATTTTATTTTCATTAAGTTTTATGTACATTATGTTGAGAAAAATCGGACTTTAGTGTGAAAAAATAATCCAAATTGGCTTATTTCTCTGCCGTTCTCGAGCTGGGGGAACCCACCAGTAGTAGGCCCCGCCCCAGTGGGGGCTTTTAGCCTGAGAGGACCCGCCCTAGTGGGGCAACCTGCTGTCCGGGTTTTTGTTTTGTGCTTCGTTGAGTTTTTGTGCAGTTTTTGTTTAGCTAACGTATATTGATGACTTGTTAAGTGTAATAGATAATGAGATAACATACTTTTGATATATTTAAGATGACTTGAAGTCTTATATGAATATATTATATGTGTAAGTGTGTATTACTTTTATAAGGTACACCTAATAGTTAAAGCGTTATAAGCTTGTGAAGTGTATGTTGTGAGTATAGACTCACGTATGTGGCTAGTTAGGAACTTATGTTGTAAACCACGTTGTGAGTTGAACTTAAGTAAGAAGTTCAACGATGTTAACGTAACAAACGTGTACTAATTGATATTATAAAAACAATGTAATATATAGGGTAATTGTGGAAGTGGTTTGTAATTATAAAGTGTAGCTTGCGCTTGAGGCAAATTCTCTAATCCTTACTCTTTTACTTGAGCAAGTTTCTTAAACCTTTCTTTTACGTTTATGCAAGCCTTCTCAATGTATCTTTTCATTGTGTAAGTTCTCTAACCCTTGCTCATTATATCATGCAAGTTTATTTTTGATTCTTAACTTGTCATGTATTGTACAAGTTATATTGTATTCTAATATTCATAATGCACAATTATTGAAGTGTTGATGAAGTAATGCGATCTTGACTTAATTGGTCAAGCAAGATCTACTTAATCTTTTAATTTCTTTAAGTTATTTCTAAAGCATTCCTACTTATTATGAAGTCTATTGTTATATCTTGCATTTGGTTCATAATTCCTATATTATCGAACTGTTAAAGTATTGAGAATCGATTCAACTACTCCTTAGTTGATGATAGTTGAAACTCCAAATTTTCTTTTAGCTATCCAAACCAAACTTTCTTTGGGGCGGACTTGTATTCAAATACTGAGATGAACAACCCTATTTATTAGGGGAAGTTACTACGCGAAAGCGTTGAATGTTTGTGCACAATACATGGTACGACGGGCTAATCCCCCTAAGTACGAGTTAAAGGTCCATAGTCTCAATGACTGTTAAAGGTTTTAAATAGAAATATTTATAACCTAAGACATTGTTCAAGGTCGTATGACCCTCAGATAAAATCTATATTTGAATTTTAAATATGATGAAAGAATTATTATCCAATTCTTTATTTTGACAAAAGTAAAGTTATTCAAACCCTTTTTGAAGTTATTCAGTTATGTCATATCATTGTTATATTTCAAGTGAGCTTTTGTTTGCTCACTCTTGCACATTTTATAATCCCTTGCAGTTAAAGCCGAGAATGTTGACTGTACCGTCAACCAGTAAAGGGAAAGGAAAGATGAGCAAGTGAAGACTTGTTGTCTTCAATTTTGATTGTAATAAGACTAGTTTATGATATTTTATTTCCGCACTTATTTGTTATGTTAAGGTTAGCAAACCTAAGATAATTTTGGATTAAAGTTGTAATCCTTTTTCATAAGGAATATTTTATTTATTGATGTGGTTGTAATTTATTTTACATTCCTATTTATTAGGTAGATGTATGTTTTATTTAGATAGTGAACACCAAATCGCGTGGAAACGAAGAACCCGGATTTGGGGGTGTCACAGAACTCGATTCGAAAAAATGTGAGCGAGACTCATATTCGTTAATAATATAATCCAAATTTGCGCACAAAAAATGGTTTGAATAAAAATACGAGTAGAATTTGAGTAAGGCTATACTCGGCTCATTTATGATTCAAACTATTCGAATTCTTGTTCATGATTTGATACATACTCGATTAATACATATTCAAATAGATACTCGATACATTCTCTTATAATATATGCACAATTTTATAAAATTATAATAAATAGTTATTATTTTTTAATTTTTTAATTTTAATTATATTTTTGTATTTGTAAAGTATAATTATAAATATATTTTCTAATTTCTAAGTAAAATAATAAGTTCAATTGGTAATTATATATATTATAAAATTACTTACTATATGGATATTCGAATTCGAGCTTGAATTCAAAATTCGCGAGTAGTTTAAAAATAATTCGATCAGAGCCGGATCTAATTCAAGTAATAAATATTGAAATCGAGTCAAATTTGAGTAGAGTTTCTCAAATACAATTCGAATCTGAGTCGAATTCGAGTAAAAACTTTTCTTTCCGAATCGAATTCGAGTATCTCTGTTCGCTTCGGTTCAACTCATTTACACCCTTATATTTTTGATTTTGGCCTAGAATTAATCTAATCACCTAGTTTGATTCAATTTTAAAAGATCGTTGTAATTTTGTTCAAAAATAGTTTTCATATGTCGAAAGATAAAATCAAGCATCAAAAATAGGGTTGGAGCTACCCGTGAGCATGTGAGCCATCTAAATAACTCCAAGTACAACACAATAATAAAATCTATTATCAAGAGGCCTTAAATCCAATTTTTGCGAGATGAAGCTCTCGATATCGTTTAAGGCCCAAATTACATTTACAATGATCGAATCGCAAAAATTACAATCGTTAACTATGTCCATCGTGAGAATATTCTTTAATTTCCATTAAACACGATGTTTAAGGGTCTTGAATTCATTCCTAAGTTCACATAATTCATAATCATACCCAACAACGCATTAAGACCTATATACGGAGTTTAGAGTTTAGTAATGAACTTCCATAAACCCTAAATTCATAGATCGCACAACAAATCAATAACATCACAATTATATCGTTAACTATATCGAAATCGTAAGGATCTATTATATATCGACAAGATCTATTAAAGGAACTTAGAATCTAAGGAATGAAACCAATAGATCTAAGATTCCATAGATCTAGAAAATAACGCATCGAGATCTAATCGAAAATATATCCCAGATAGGCTATAAGGAGATTCCATTAGCGAGAAATTCTCTCTAGCTGTCCATAATCTCAAAAATAGGAACTAAACACCTTTATATATGATATTGGATGCTTGGAGAGCCTCAAATGAAGAAATAATCATAAGTAAACAAAGCCAAAACACAATATTGACAAAATATGCTAGAGTTAAGCTAGATCTAGTATAAAGATGAGAACTTTAAACTTAGGAGTAGGAGTTGCTTCCTCCTTAAGCTTTGTATGGATGACTTGATTATAGATTGATAGGACATTTGATGAGAGAAAATAGATCTAGATTGGATTTAGAGAGGTTTTTTCTGCCTTTCATTATTTTCTCCCCAGATAACATATTTTCTCTCTCTAAAATGTCTTCTTCTCCCAAAAAATGAGTTAAATCCGCCTTATATTGGCACCCTAGGTGTAATACCCGAGAATTTTTAAATAATTTTAGTAATAAAAGAAAGGTATTTGCAATTATTTGTGTGCATGTATATATATATATATATATATATATGTGTGTGTGTGTGTGTGTGTGTGTGTGTGTGTGTGTATGCGTGTGTGTGTGTGTGTGTGTGTGTGTGTGTGTGTGTGTGTGTGTGTGTGTGTGTTATGGGACTAATAATTCAATTTAAATTGAATCAAATATGAAATGATTAAGAAGTATATTAAGTTTAAGTGATAAGCCTTGTGTGACATAATTAATTTTCTAATTGGACTAGTTGGGTCATGATATTAATAAAGTATTGGACTTAGGATATATCAAAGCCCAACATTACTAATGGGACATGCTTACTAGAGTTAGGAGGTGTGGTCCAAACAATTGAATTACTAGGTTAATGTTGGAGCCCAATGTGTATAAGTATTTGTGCCTAGCCCAATTTAATTTAGCTTGAGACTAACCCAATGTGTAATACATGGATGGTAGACATATGTATTTAAATACATGCATATGTAGGTATATGTATATATGTGGATGTATATATATAGGTATTTATACATATATGTGTGTATACAAGCATGAACTAGTTAGCATTTTGTATAATAGGTAAATAAAAGACCTAATCTAGCTATAGTACTCCCTCCCAACCGACCACCCCCTCATTCTTCATCAAAAATGCTGATTTTTTTCCTTCTCTTTAGCCAACAAGTAAGCCAATGTGATGTAATGATAAAAAGGAGTATATGAATAGTGAGAGTTGGTGACTATTTCCACTAACCCACCTTTTACCCTTGGTTAATGTCCAAATTAGTGGATATTAATTCTTCTATAAATTGAAATCTCCTAACACATTACCTCATTTGATAAATCCTACGTATTGGCAAATAAGAGAGAGCTAGAGAGAATTTAGAGTTAGAAAGAAGAAGAACAAAACCTAGGAGCTCTTGCATTTTGGTGGAGCACCAAAAGGAAAGAACAAGGTGGAGGCCTATTGGAAGTTCATTTCAAGAAGGAAGAAAGCATCTAAAAGGTATGTTCATCATCTAGTTCTAATTTTGTAAGCTAAGTGAGTATATGTTAGTTTAGATAGAAATGTATGCTTGGTTGTGGGAGGTTTGTGTGTTATGGAAGGTTTGTGTGTTGTGGGATCATGATGGATCCGAAGGTATAAGTATGAGTATGTGAAGGAGATTATGTGATATATATGCATTGTATATGATTTTAGAACCAAATGAACAAGAAAAGTGAATGTGAGCATGAAACCTAGCTTAATATGCTTGGAAGTATGATTGTTGTTGATTAATGTCATAAAATGTGTAAGCCATATTTATGATTCAAAAAGTTTATGTTGAACCTCTATGAAATACGGACATAACCTAAGTGGAATCGTAGGAATCATATATAAAATGAACTCGTAGCGGAACTATTTGTAAAGCATGTCCAAATGTGAACCCTAGATCGAAAAAATAACAATTTTGATTAATTAAATACTTTGGAAGTTTGTTTAAAAGATCAAATATGGAAGATATATGAGTTTGTGAAAGTATAGAATTGGTTTGAAATTAATGGGAATGTATAATGCAAAAGTTATGCAAGATTGAATCAAAAGATCAAAAATGTTGAAAAACCTAAGTCTAAAAAATCTGTCAGGCCAGCGCTAGAGAACTATACTCGGCACTGCCGCGCCAGGATTATTTCAAGGTATAAAATCCCTGGATGACTGGCGCTGCCGGGCCATCCTTAGTACAAAACTACGGCGCTGCCGCACAACACCAAAATCAAAGAACCCATGGAAGGCTGGCGCTGTTACGCTGCATGCAAGCTTAAGCCCGGCGGTGCCGCACCAGGCCTGTTTCAAAGTTGACCCGGATCCGGGTCAAACCGGGTCGGGTCAAACCAGGTCAGAAAATAAAATTTTCTAAATTAAAGTAAAATAATAATAATAATAATTAATTTGAGTGATATTAGAGACCTTATTAATTGAAGATAATTAAAGAATTAAAGTAATTTAATTGTGAATTAGTCACTAAAAATTAAAGTTTTTTTTTACTTAAAGGAGATTAAACAATTAAAATAATTTTAATTGTAAATTAATAAGTTGTAATCATTCTAATATTTAGGATTTCTTTAAGAAATTCCTAAACTATAACAATTAAAACTAAATAAGGTTTTAATTTGGAAACGAATAGACAACTAATGTAATACTTGTTGTGAATTGATGAAACTTAAATCGATTATATATGGTAAACTATTACAATAATACTCCCTCCATCCCATAATAAGTGATGTTTTAGATTTGGGCACAACCATTAAGGAATTAATTGTATAACATTAAATATAATATCATTTGTCTATAATACCCTTTGTATTAATAAGGAGAGAGAGAGAGAGTTAAAAGCATCTAGGTATTGAAGTAGGAGTAATGATGGGTAATTTTGGAAATATTATAATTAATGCTCCTAGATTTTATAAAACATCAAATAATTTGGAACAAATGAAATCATCTAAAACATCACTTATTATGGAACGGAGGGATTAGTAAAGACTATTTCAAATTGTGCTATTAGTGGAGCTTGAATAATTAAGTAACATTTGTCGACGTTGGGAAAAAAAATCTTGCCACTTTCGATAGATCTTTCTCTCTTCCTAAATTTTGTTATTTTCTACCCTTATCTGTCTTATCTGTTTTATGAAGGGTGAATTTTTTTTAGGAAAAGGCCAACATGTATCATGTCGACGATTTGAAAGGTTTTACAGAGTCGCCAATTGATAGATTTTGAAATGGATGTACCAAATCAACCGAGTTTTGTTTGATTTTGCAAGTATGCTCAATTACTGGACACTGTCGAAACTTGGTCCTGAAACCAAGATACTAAAGTTCGGGGGCTTGGTTAAGTGGGGGAAGGTGTTAGAAACCCCCCAACTCCTGTGAAACACGGTACCACATCTTTTCAATATTTCCCTTTTTAATTTGTAATATGTGTGTGTATGCTGGAAGTAATTAAGCCTACGTTCGATTTTGAAAGTATTGTCGTGCTTTGTTGAACCTATATGCGAATGATTTGATTTGATTTGTAAAAATCCTTTTTAGACAAGATATGAAAATGATGTTTTGAAGGGTTGATTTTCAAACTCTTTCGCTCACATAATAATTGAAGCATGTTAATACTTCCATTTTATTCTTTTCAGCCTTTGGCTCGATTGGAATAGTGATTGTTGGGATGCGAAGCATCCTCGACCATAGAATATATATATATATATATATATATATATATAAGTGTTGATATTCTCATGGGTATGACAGCCATCGGAGTGACTCTAGCAGAACAAATAATATTTCACTATGCTTGAGACCTTAAACACGGATAACCATTTTAAGGTCCCTCAGATGTACATTTTACAGAAAAACTGGCAAGGTACATTTGTAATGTGGAGTTATCTATCGTGGGAATCAGATTCTGATCAGTTTGATCACGAATCCCACGATTCCTAGGCTCACAAAAAAGGACCAAGAAAACCTGCACAGCACATTTATTCACAGAAAATGCAATTTGTACACTAGACGTCACAAAAACAAAGGATTCATCAGTCAAATCCTTGTATGCGAGTAGCCAAAGCTTCCTGTTCCTACTAGATATGGATCTAGGGTCGTGAGGTTGCTTTAATATATAACAAAATTAGAAAAAAAGCTAGATTAAAAAAAATCTTAGTCATTCTAGCTTCTCGGTTCCGGTTGGACCTATTTTGAATTGTTTGAAAGGTAGAAGGGCTAGATTTAAATAAATCTAATTTGCCAAATTTATATTAAAAAAAATTCATATCAAATGAATAATTGAAACAGATATTTAATCACAATGAATAAAGAATATATATATATATATATATATATATATATATATAAGTTGTAAAGGGCCACGAATTAGTAATCCAAGCCCTACTGGAATGTGTGTGTGTATATATATATTTATAAAAACTATAAAAGAGCCATAAATTAATCCAGGCTCGACAGAAAAGGAAATATATATATTCATATTCAACCTGGATTTCTACCGATTAATTTTTGATATGTCGTAGAATATACATATACAAACGTATTGGAAGAATAAAAGCTAAGTTTGGAGTACCAGAAGTAGGGCTAAGGGACGAAATGGGCTGAGTTTTAGAGCGTTTTTCTATTTTTCTCTCTTTCTTTTGGCTGGTTGGGAATTTCATTTATAGACCCGATGGTAGCGAGTCTACCCACGATAGCCGCGGTTCTACCCGCGACAGCCGCGGTTCAAGTTGCAATTGTTTGTGGTGGGCCCCATATGGTGGGTCCCGTTGTCTCGAAGTACGTGCACTTTAACCAATACACAGTCTACTTGAACCTTCATAACTTTTGATCCGGGAGTCCGATTGAGGCTTGCTATACCTTTTCGAAAATCCCTTTACGAAAGCTACACAATGATATGGGATTTGACCATTTCTGTATCCTAGAAGATGGGTTTATAACCAGATCTTCATTTTTTCGTAGTCCGGCCATTGAGCTGTCTTGTGCTGTTTTCACTCGGGATTAATGTTATGGCTCTTTCTGACCCTCATTGCATTAATTTGGCTTGATTTTAACTTGATTTGGCTTCAAGTCAATAAAATGATCGTTATGCCCCTCTAGGGGTTGCCTCTAGGATTGACATGGTTTTCGACTGTTTCTCGGGACCGTCTCCGAGGTTTTGATCCCAGCCCACTTTGTTCTTCCTCGGGGTTGTCTCCGAGGTTGACTTGGTCTTTCAATGGTTATCTCTGGGGATGATGTGATGCTTTGGGACTATCTCCGAAAGTTGACTGTACCTCCTGGGGTTGTTGCCGGGCTGGACGTGGCTACAACTGTTTTTCCTAGGGTTATCTCCGGGATTCGACTGCTACCGACTTTTGTCTGTCTTCAGGGTTTTCTCTGAAGTTATCTTGATAATTTCCTGGGGCTTTCTCTGGGGTTTTGGTTTGATGTCGTAATCCTCCGGGGTTGTTCTCCAGAGTGGAAAAAAGACGCTTTTGCCCTCCTATATGGTTAGTAACAGGAAAACAAAATTTCGAGAGTCTATAGATGCCCCTCTTTGTTATGTTTATGCAATGCAATGAAATGAACATGACAAAGATTACTAGACACTTGAAATATGACAAGATATATATTTAATGATGCAAATCGTAATGCAAAGAATGTTAAAATATTTTCGCAAATCACATTTCGCACTTCGCAAATCGTAGATCTTATCGCAAATCGCATACATAATCATATGTCGCATTGCATATCGCATCACAAATTGCTTACCCTTACCGGTGCCTGTGTTGGGGCTTATCTCCACGGTTGACTTTTATCAGTGATGCTGATGTCTATGTTGGTGTTGAATCCAACGGTTTGATTTTTATATATGTTACCGATGTTTGTTTGATGAAGATAAACTGAAATGTTTTCTACATTTCTGCTGGGGATGATGTTCTGAAATCATCGGATCGTTTTGATATTTACATTGGTAGTTTACAACAGTGCCTACCCTGATGCTAGTTGACAATGGTTGATCATCGGACTGACTAGATGCCTACTCGAATGGTAGTTTACAAAGCTTTATCTCACCGAACTGTCTCAATGCCTAATTGAATGGTAGTTTTCAATAGCAGAATTTTTCCTCGAGTCTAGGTATTTAATGTGTATGCATATTTAACTCTAATGGGTATGTATGCTTAACTTTTTAATGAGATGCGCGATATAGAGCTTGTTGCACATGTGCAGACCAGGCATCATGTGATGATCTTAATTTATCCTAGGTTGATGCATATGCTTAATTGAATTGATGTAGAACCATACCTCACCTTTTCTGAGGCAATTTAGAGTTTCTTTTCAGGCATAGATTCTGATTGGCCTATCAACTCCAACTCCCGTATGGCTCCTTTTGTCATTCGCAGAGCAGATTCAGATGTTCCCCTTTTATATGTCATCTTGGTGGGAATCTCGCAAAGGCTGCTATTTTTCTTTCTAAATCTGGACCTGGTGCTAGTCCTTCTGGCGGTTCAGACACTGATGGCTTTACTAGGAGATATCCCTATATCTTCGCTGAAGTAGTGTTCAACGGCTTACATCACCGGATCTTTCCCCGATGCTACGTTGGATTGACTCCAACAGTTTGATCATTGATTATGAAAAGGGGCAAGCTCTTTACTTGCCACCCTGCTGGATTAGATACTGGCTTAGCAGATGACCCAGGTGTTGCTGACATCCTAGAGGATGTAGCTCGTTCTTTCATTGCCCAGATTTGAACTTCGGTGTAGAGGCCTCGACTTGTGAGGACTTGGTGCATGTTGACATTGTTTGATGATGTAGATTTCATTTGCCAGACCTTTTGTCATCGAGCTTCTATTTTTTTTCGAGTTAAGGACTCTCTTGAGAATTTTTCATTTCTTTTGTCGGACAAACTTATGTCCCCTTAATTTCTTTCTGGAGTTCTTCCCCTTCCTTTTGATGAGAGGCTTGATCCCGCCTTGGACTCCTTCCATTTCCTGGAATCAAAAAAATGCCCCAGCCTTTTCGCACGTTGTTACTGGGGTTCATAGAAGAAACTCGATTTAACCACATCCAGAGTAAGCAATATCCTGCACTTTAGACAAATAACAAAATGTGCCAAAAGCTTGACGGCTATGGGCGTCTGGATTAGTATGATCTTGTGAATGAGGCATTTGAAAAATTGAATGCTTGTATTCACTAAGCTTTTATCTTATCGCTAAAGATCTTGAAATCGAGTACGAAAATGAATTTTTCCTAAGGAAATCAAAATTTTCATTTGACAAGTTATGAAATTGTAAGAAAACTTTTAAGCATCCATGGTCATTGTTCATAGGCAGGATCAGATTCAAAAGACTTATCTCCATTTATCAGAGACACCTCATCTTCGCTCTAGACACCGCTCTTCACAAAATTAAGCATCATATGACACGTGCACTATGAGTGACGCAACCCTTAGTAAGGGTTTCTCTTCTATGACTTTAGATGATCTCATTTTTATCTTGTAAAATTTTTCTGCTTTCCTCGCTTAACTTTATCTCTTTTTCTTAAGCCATTCAGGGTTACCCATGTAACGAATTTTGGACCAAGACTTCTAAACCAGACGGCTTTAGGGCACTAGGTGTTAAGACACCCCTTCGGGTTTACTGGCTCGAGTAACAAAGGCCACACTTTTAGACAAGTCAGGCGGTCTACTCTATTTGATCCTCGCCTGAGCTTGTACAAGATTCATTTTCTTAGGCTCTAAATTACCCGTGTAGTGAGTGTTGGGCCGGTGACTCCCAAACCAGACGACTTTAGGGCAGTAAGTGTAGAGACACCCCTCAGGATTAATTACTCGAGTAACCTAGATCACGATTCAGATATGCTCAGGTTTTACCTTCTTCTTCTTGTAATGCTCATTTTCTTAGGCATTGAGTTACCTATGTAACGAGCGTTGGGTCGGTGACTCCGAAACCAGATGGTTTTAGGGCACCAGGTGTAAAGACACCCCTCAGGCTTAATAACTCGAGTAACCCAGGCCACAATTCGAGACATTAGGCAGGCTACTAATTGTCATCCCTGTCAACATAGTTTCATACCCCACAACTAAGAGTTAGGGCGATCGCAAAGTGCAGACATGCATATGAGGTCAAGTTTGTTCCAAAAAGTGCTTTAAACTAGGATGTCGTGCCTAATCAAAAGGTTGAATTGTCTTAATTCTCAAATCGTTCTTGTGATTCTTGCTCCACGGACGCTTATCAGAATTAATCCAATTCATAACAAGTTAAGCAAAAATCTTCCCTTTTTAAAATCTTTTTCAAAGATTCTAACGCAAGATTTATCTATACTTAACATGTATACCATTGCCAATGCATGTAGCACATAAAGAGATGAAAGAGTCATATCTTATTAGTGGATCGCGATATTCTAAGAAAATTATGATTGGAAAAGACCGATTGATCATACCGGATCGCTAATAATGGAAGCTTTGATGATGACAGACTATGCTGATGGTGCCGACTGGTGCATTTTCATTGGATGGTTGATAAATGCCCAAGTGTTGAGTTATTGCAATTTCTAAAATTGGTCCAGTCTTGTTGTAAAGGTCCCAACATTGGGTTGTTGTTGATTATGAACTTGCCCCTGTCTTGCTTGTCATCTGGGGTGATTACTTTGTTGTATGTTTGACAGATGGGCTGATAAGATGCCGAGATCGTAAGAGTCTTTTACCTCATAACCCACATGGTGAACATGTAGTGGATATGGGGCTTGATGTTTGGATGCCCCAATCATTGTTTCTGACTTGTGAGCGCAATTGAATTTTATGGTTGATATCGAAAGGCCTGCGGATTCCACTGAATTGGACTCAAGGGCTTGTGATGGTTGGTGATATGATGGCTTTAACCAAATTTGGTTTGATTTATGAGGTTTAATCTGTGGCCTTTTGCTCAGGGAATAGATAATCGGGTATGAGATAAACTTTTTCATGACGGTCGTCCCTATTCTTTTGTAGGTCAAACGAGATCAAGTCTTCTCATACTTCAGGAATGATGAGTTACTGAAGGTTTGCATCTTAGGATGTTTGCTATTTTATCACTGGGACTGGCCGTCTTAATGCATCACTACTTCTTCCTTTTGAGACTTGCTCCGGATTTGATGAAACAACATTGAGGTGCTGTTGGGTCCTCTCAACATGGGTCATCAATCTTGAGTATCTTTCTTGGATGTAGGCTTTTCAGGTTTGGCCTTCATGAGTTGACTCCTACACTAAGGAGTATGTGAAAGTAGTATGCATACAAGCCAATCATGTATGATGATAAAGTATATACTTTGGAGACAATCGTATTTATTTATTAATAGAAGTATTCACTTATTAAAGGCATTTAATTATCTACATGATGCTGTTTTTATAATATGTAAATAACCTATAATTTTAAGCAATGCTTTTAAAATCATGATGTTGATCATTCTAATGAGATCTAAATTCTTTGAAAGCTTAAAACTAAAATAGTTCCCAATCGATGGATTACTAAATAGGGGATTAGTAAATCCAGATAGATTAGTACATATGTTGCTTGCTCATTGGATGATGATGATTGATCTCATGATCATTTGTGTGGAGACACTAAAGCAAGTATGTAGGTGCTTATTGGAGAATAAGTTTACTAAATGTGACTCGCTATGGAATACCTAATGGAGTTTTACTTGCCTGTCAATAGAAATTCCTAATGTGATAGTAGTACAAGTGATCCTTAGACTTGAGATCATCATAGTATCTTGTGTGTAATGAATTATACTTTGACTTATTCCTTAAGACCCTTAGGGTATATCAAAGGGTATGCTTGGGTATAATGAGTTAAATATGGAGATAATGAATGATCAATAAATAATCTACCACTTCTAGTAAAAGAAGAGATAGTTCCTATGTGATTCGTTAAATGACAACCCAGTAGTCCTTGGTCAAGGCAGAATGAAATTAGAAATGAGTTTCTAATTTACATTATTTGGAGTTGTGCATTTTCTAATCAAAATACATATAATTAAATAAAATAAGACTTGACAATAATTTTATGTCTTATATTTAATTGGGATATTGTATGGTGGAAGGATTGAATTGTACGGTAACTATTTACTGACACGTTCTTTTGTGATTAATGTTGAAATCTATATTATCTGAAAAGTCGTTGATCGCTAGGGAGGTTTATCCCTATTGTAGAATAAATATTATTTATTAAAATAGATTATTAGTTTAGTTTATTTATTTAAATAAGATTAGAATTGTTCTAATTGATTTATTCGCCACCGGTTTAATATGGAGAGCTTAAAGGGTCACACCATAAAAGGAAAAATAATTATTTAAGAAGGTAATAGGTATAATTTTAATAATGCATTAAGTGTAATTAATTTAATCTATGGTGATATAATAAATTAAATAGCTTAGTGTTTATTATTTAATATTTTGGAAATATTAAATATAAATTAATAAGAGGAGTCTTATTAATATTATTATAATTATTATTATTTTAATTTCTAAAGGAGTTTAGGAATTAATTTAATATAAGTACTCTCATTATTCCTAATAAGATTAGGAGGCAAATTAATTAAAGGAGTTTAATTAATAAATCCCAATATGATTGGGAAGCCTAATTAATTAAAAGAGTCTAATTAATTAATTGAAACTCTATGTCTAATAGGATTAGAAGGGTTGACCAATATCTATATAAGAGGAGTTTTATAATAGATATCAGTTGATGCAATTTCAATTGTTGGAGAGTACTCCTTTTCTATAGATGATAGAAAATTAGGGATTAGCCAATCACCCTCCCTCTTGATAATTCCTCTTCCTTGGTGGATCACCTTTAGAGGCCAAATACTTGGGTGGCTAACGTTGATCAAAGGAAGGAATCTAACCCGAAAATTCAAGGAGATCACGAAGAACATGGAGTTGAACTCGCACATGTGGAAGCTTTGTTCTACAAAAGTATTATTCCATAACTTCTTATTTATCATTTTAAATTAATAATTTGCATAAAAGATTATCCGGGTAATGGTTTTGTAGAAAATTTTAAACTCTTGATATACCATGCTTCCGCTAATTTTTGTAATTTGATTGCGCCATGATTTCGTACAAACCCAACAGTATGAGCGCCTCACTGGTTTGGCATTAGATCTGCCTTGTGCTAGGATAACCATTAGTGACATGAGACTGACCGTTCATGACCATGACTGGTCTGAGACGTAGAATCGTCACTGAGGAGATTACTGCGGGGCATGTGGTGTCCCTGGACTTTTTGATCGATCGCTTTGGCCGGTTGGATAGTTACGAGCGATATTCAGGAGATTTTATCGTCCCCGCAGATGAGTGGCAGTTTGCACGTGTGGATGTTTTGTTGATGTGCGTCACAGCTTAGTGTATATGCCAATATATATGGACCACTTGGATATTGGCTTGATGGTAGTGGTTCGTGCTCTTAGACAGGGTTGTACCATCCTGCCTATGATATTAGCCGATACTTTGAGGTAGGCCCCATTCTGCCATTCCCATCTAGCGGGGTTTTTTAGGGGCAGCGCCGTTCTACTGTACGTGTGGTTTATGACACACTTGAGTCCCAGTGGCACTTTCAGACATCATGGGTACTGCTTTACTCATGAGATATCAATGTCCTACTCTTTTTGGCCAGTAGAGTGTACAGATGTGGCATCTTGGTTGGCCTCTTTGATGGCGATTAATCATCTATTTTTGATCTTGCCCTGCTCAGGGTTTGGCTCCCCTTACAGATTCATCACTCATATAGACGGTATGGATTACCTGCCCTTGGGGGGTTTGAGAGGGGTGACCATATATCATCTGCTGGCAGTCATGGTCCAGTTTGATCAATCTCAAAGCATTCACCACTTTGAGGGGGCTATGGATCAGCGGATATCAGCTTCGTCTTTGTCGTCAGGCTAAGCTTACTTCGGACTTATGAGTGTTGGACTCGTAAGGAGAGGGCTGATTTTCCTACTAGCCATCCAGATCGTTCTCCAGAGTATTCTGCATGGTTGGAGGCAGATATTGCATTGGCTGCGGTTATCCAGTCAGCTCCAAGCATTGATTATAATGAGGAAGAGCCTATTGAGGATCCTGATTTTCCCACCCTGGATGATTTATTTGTTGGTTTGACATCATCTTTAGTCAATGACCCCCTGAGCATTGCAATTGGGACAGATCCAACTCTTGTTGATTCACTAGCTCGTATGACTTTTGAGAGGGATCAGGCTAGAGCGCTGATGTTGACAGCCCTTTCTAGCAGGGATACCGCTTTTGTTGACAGAGACGAGGCTCGAGCTACTTGGGATGCAGCATTTGTTGAGAGATACGAGGCTCGATCTACCCGAGATGCAACTTTTGAGGAGATTGAGGAGGCCTTAGTCGCCCGGGATGTTGCTTATATTGAGAGGGATGAGGCCATAGACACCCGGGATGTTTATATTGCGGACAACACTGCACTCATATCATATACACACAGCTTAGTTGTAGACATGAGTGCTTTCATAGATCGCCATAGCAGCACTATGCAGATGGCTGTGGATATTCTTGCTCGTATGGAGACCAAGGGTGCTTCTCCATCTTATGAGAGGGATGCCATATTGGCACTGCTATCCCGTTTGTCCACGGGTTCATAGACTCATTTTATTTTTCCTGCACATACTAGATCAGCCATTTTTGTCATGTACAGGACACAGTGTATATATCAAACAGAATTATATATCAGAGAAATATATTTTGACTCACTTCCCTGTTGGATATGTATCGTCATTGCTGAGTGATTACCACTTCTTTCATGACCTTAATGGATAGACATTGAGATGTCGAAGAGTATCTCGGCAGGGCTTGTTGACTAGGGAGGCTTGATAGGATTTTGGTTTTTATAGGGTTTCGGTGTCTTGGGTTCGGTTTTTTATTGGGTTTTTTTCTTTGAAGGTCAGACCGCACTATGAATGGTTGCCTACGTACTCCCGGGTTGAGGGAGGTCAGGTCATTCATAGTTCAAGTTTAGCCTGAAAGGTTTGAGAAGTGTTTATTTTGGGTTTGAGTTTGGTTTGATAGGTTTTTGAACTTTTTAGTTTGGATTAACCGTACCAGGAATGGCTGTCTACGTACTCCCGGGTTAAGGGAGATCATGCCATTCGTAGTTCGAGCTTTGACAAGACCTAGGCTGGTTTGATTTTTTGATTGATTTTGATTTTTATATGCATGGAAAATAAAAATTATAACGCTAAGAAAGGGATAATGTTCTAACATCTCCCGAAACTCAGTAACTTTTCTCTGGATCTACGTCTTCTTGGCTAGCTGAGGCCTGATAGTCCAGTTATCAGTAGTTATGTTACCTTCGAGGCTCGTGATAGAGGTTACCTCTTGGTTATGAATATCTTCACTCATGGCCATAACTTGATCGTCTTCTGATTCAGCATATCCCTTAAGGAGGCTCAAATTGGATTCATCGCAAAAAGGGATGAACTCTAGATTCCTCGATGGGTTGGCTTCCCTGACAACCTCACCACTTTTCTCTTCATCTGTTCCTTCACTATTTCATGGGCTTGAGAGGATTTGACTATGAAATCACTCTCGAACTGATGTTGTATCTCTCGCAAAGAACTTTCCTTTTTAGCTTTTTCCACACTAGAAAGGATCAGTATCTCCTCCTCATCATCCAGGAGGGTAAAATCAGGAATGCGGTTGCTGGCTTTGGGCAACAAGATATTTGATGGTGGCGGATGAATTTCCTTAGAGGACTCTCCTGTCTACTATGTCAATCCCAGCATTAAGATCAGTTCACCTTGTATTCTACCAGGATTGGTGCTTACAGCCGTCACCTTCTTTGAATTGCCTGTCTCGAGTGGACATCTTAAGCTTTTTATTTCCTTTCTGCTTTTTCTAGTCACGGGGACTTCAATATTCAGTTCTCCATTTTCAGTGAGATCCTGAATTTTATGCTTTAGAGACCAACATTCCTCAGTTGTATGTCCATGTGAGTTAGCATGATATAGACATATCTTGGTGGAATAATAACTTTTCATCTCGGGCTTGGCAGAAGGCAGCAACTCAGTAATTTTTTTTGCACAACCAACGATGCTAACACATTTTCCAACGAGTCCCCCAAAGGAGTGAATACCCTTCTCTGCCTACTCTCCCCGACTCTCGGTGCCTTAGGATTTCGAGGGTTTGCCAGTGTTTGGAATGTTGCTTGATATTTCCTATTAGGGGATTCGCATTCCTTCGGACGATTTTTCCTTTGGCAAGATCTTCTAGTAATTTTATCATTCCACCATTCTCGTCTATTCAGCATGCTTTGATCTTCTTCATTTAGCTGGCTGATCTTGGAGGGAGATAGGCTTACATTCTGAATAACCTCCTTTTTTTCTTAGCTTTCTGATAGTTGAGTGAAAAGCTGCCTTGTATCCTTATGTTGGCGCACTATCAGATTAGCCAACAGAGTTACTTGATGCTGGATCGTATCCATATTTTGCATCACTGTCATACCCTCCTCTGAATTTTCCAACTCTAGGACATTTGTTCTGTTCCTTTGGGGGTATTCTTCCATCCTTCGTATGTATTTATGATTTGGACACATTTTGACCCTTCCTGACCCGATTATATTCACTTCCTCCGTATCATGCTGTAACAGAAGGTTGGTGTTGGTATTTGGATGGTCAGGTTGTTGGGCCATAACTTCGCCACTTTCGATCAGGTTTTGGATTTTAAGGTCCAACAATCAGTGTGTATCGTGTCATGGAGACCCTGAATGGTAAGCACCTCTCTGGCTTGGATTGTATCTTTTGCTTCTTGGATCCAGAGGTGGAGCCAATTCGGTAATTATCTTGTGATCCATTAACATCACTAATACATTTTCCAAGGAATCGCCTAGTGGAGTGAACACCCGATTTTCTATTCTTTCAAATTTTCTCTTTCTGTCCTGGCATTGGTTGAATGTAGTTTGTTGTTGTAACGACATATTGCCTTCCCTTTTCCAAATGGGGGGACTATGGTTGGGTCTCCTATCTTGCCCCTGTAAAATGAGGGATACTTCTTTATCGCCTTTCTTGGGTACCCTCATGGGAGTGTTCGCATAGTTGCCAGATTGTATATGCTCAATGAATGCTTCTAAGGTAGTGGGATCTTTAATCTTGCCTGCTTTCAGGCCCATCTCTGCCATTTCACTGTGTTTGATCATCTCTGAGAATGACTTTCCTATTCCAGCTAGAACCTCTCATAGTAAGGTGCCTCTTGGATGTCTATGAAAGTCATCACGATTTCAGTTTCTGTCATAAATGAGCTAACTTGCGCTGGCAAGCGTCTCCATCTTTGGGCATACTTATGGAAAGATTCGTTGCGTTACTTATTGACCTTGGTCACTTGATATCGATCCGGATCCACTGAGACTGGAAGCTATATTGATTTAGGAAGGCATAAGCTAGCTCTTCCCAACTATGGATTTTTGCATTGTCAAGTCGGGCATACTATGTCCTAGCCTCTCCAATGAGACTCTTTTGGAAAAGCTACATTCTGAGGCTTTTAGCTTCAGTATAAAACCCCAGCTTGATAATGTATACTTTCAAGTGCGTATAGGGATCGCCTGCCCTATTGTACTTTTCAAACTCTGGGACTTGGAATTTTTCAAGATATCTAGCCCATGGGAATATGCAGAGATCTGAATAGGTGACACGTTCAAGGTTTCTAGTCCCTTTAATTGCCCAGATGGTTTCTTCCATTTGTTGGACTTTCCTTCGGATATCGCCAGTTTCCCGATATCCCTGAGATTTGTGATTTTAGGGGTTTTGTTGGTTCTTACTCTGGATCGAGGTTCAGGGATCTGCATTTCCCCATTTTTGTCAGCACTTTAATTGCCACCATATGAGGAGGACTCTGTTTGATTGGGCATTGCCTGTCCCTGAGTGCTTTTACTTTGTTCTTTTAGGAGGATAGCCACCTCTGTTATTTGATTCTTAAGTCCCTCAAACTCTTTTCGAGATAGGGAACCTGATTCATGTTGGGCACTTTTCCGCCATGTCGGTGGATAGGCTTTATGCTTTCTTAGATTTCGATCTGATAATGAGACTAATCTTGCCTAGGAGAAGAGTAGGTAGTTTAGTCTTAACAAGCATTAATAACATGTGTTGATGCAATGTATTAGTCTTTTATGGGGTTTTAATATTTTCTTGCAAAATAAACGTTAGTTGTTTTGATGACAGGATGATAAGATTTGATATCTGTATAATAATAAAATTGACGGGAAATAGAATGTACATTTACATTTTCTTTTCTTTTTCTTTTCTTAACATTTACATGTAATCGTAATTTACATTTAATCGAACTTTACATGGAATTGAAAGGGAAATGTATGAAGAGACTCCCCTTCGCGTTTGGTTTATCAAAGGCTGACCTATCTTAGGCTATTCTCGCGGTTTTTTGGGCATGAAGGTCCATAGATCATCGCAATCTACTATAGGGGAAATTAATCCGATCTTTCAATTGGAGCGAATTTGAGTGGTGCCTTTCCTGAGCATTGAAGGATTAATCTCCTTTGAGTCCAGTAATCAAACACCGACAGGGTTCGCCTTTTGGTGGAGGAATCACACAGCATACATTCACATACATCGTGTCTCACCGTATGAAATGATGACATTGTACGAAGCACTAATATAAAGCAGTAAAACATTCATTCACATCCATTCAATGTAAAGCACATCATCCACACACACGCAGATAGAAAAGGGAAATTTTGAAAATATTTGAGCTCGGCCTAAGCCCTCTAATATCCCCAGCAGAGTCGCCACTTGTCGATGTCGGGAAAAAAAATCTTGTCGCTTTGGACTATATCTTTCTCTCTTCCTAAATTTTGTTATTTTCTACCCTTATCTGTCTTATCTGTTTTATGAAGGGTGAAGAGTTTTTTAGGAAATGGCCAACATGTATTATGTCGACGATTTGAAAGGTTTTACAAAGTTGCCAGTTGATAGATTTTGAAATGGTTGTACCAACTCAACTGAATTTTGTTTGATTTTAGAAGTAGGCCCAATTACTGGACACTGTCGAAACTTGGTCCTGAAACCAAGATAAATTCAGGGGCTTGCTTAAGTGGGGGGAAGGTGTTAGGCACCCCCTTCCCGTGAAACACGGTATCACATCTTTTTAATATTTCCCTTTTTAATTTGCAATGTGTGTATGTATGCTGGAAGTAATTGAGCCTACGTTCGATTTTGAAAGTATTGTCGTGCTTCGTTGAACCTATATGCGAAGGGTTTGATTTGATTTGAAAAAGTCCTTTTTAGACAAGATATGAAAATGATGTTTTGAAGGGTTGATTTTCAAACCCTTTCGCTCACATAGGAATTGAAGCATGTTGTCGACGCCGGGCGAAAAAAGAGATTTTGTGTTTCTCTCTTTATGTCCCTTCCCTTCTGTTGAAGGAGGGGGTTCTTTTTCTCTTTTGGAGTTGTTTGCCATCATCTCTAGTCCGTGGGACGAGAGAGGATTGTCCATATTTCCTATTTTATTCTTTTCTTTTTCGCTTTCGCTTTGTCTTTGGGGTTCCGTTTTAAAGGGTGAATTTGTAGGAAATTGGTACCCACATATGTGTCGACGATTTTGAAAAGTTTGATTTTATTGATTGGACCGATTGAGACAGAGTCGCCAGTTGGTATTTTAGAAATGGATGTACCAACTCATCCAGGTTTTAATAGTTTTTCGCAAGATGGTCCAATGCGTGACTCTTTGATTTGGTCTTGAAACCCGAGATTCTTGGAATTCGGGGGCTAGGTTAAGCGGGGGGAAGGTGTTAGGCACCCCCGACTCCCGTGCAAGCACGGTACCGCATCTTATTGATTTTCTATGCAAAAAGTGTGTGTGTGTGTGTGTGTTTGTGTGTTTTGATTTTGAAAACTTTATTAGTTGGTTTCTAAGTCTTTTTGGTGACTTGAAAGTAGTGCTGTACCTCTTTTGCGCCTAGGTACAAAGGATTTGATTTATTCAAAAGTTTATTTTTAACAAGATATGCAAATTGAAATGAGGTTTTAGAAAGTAAGGTTTTCAAATCCTTTGCCCGACTAGGAATCGAGGACTTCGATACTTCCTTTTATTCTTTACGTTAATTACGTGATCTACCCCGAATCGCTTTATTTCATTAAAAGCTCTTTGTGGTTTTCTTTGAGAAATCATTTTGATGATATGCATGCTAAAGCATTAAGAAAGTTCGGATCATCATCGGGCTTAAAAGCCATCTCGATGAACCGAGCTCCCGTAATGAAAGTTTTCACTATCACGGGATCTTGAATCCGAGCTCTCGAGACTAACCCCTCGAGTTCGTTTTCAAGATCCAAATATTATATGTACATCGATATTTACGGTACTTAGAGCATTTACAACGTAAAAATCGGTCCATCGTGGGAATCAAGTCGGATCCATTCGGGGATCTCGACACCGAGATTCCTAGGCTAACATGTTTTGAACAATATTATGTATACATAACGTCCACGGCCTCAATACTAAGCGATTTCATCGTTTGAAATCACCGTCACGCCGATTCGGCCCCCCTTTCACCTCTAAATATAGATTTAGGGCTATACGGGTTAACCAGGACGATTCAAAAGCGATAAAGCCATAGATATACCATGGATCTAAGCCGTTATAGCTTCTGGGTTGAAGCATCATGCTAACAACCTCTCGGGAGCTAGATTAGGCTTAGCTTGAGGTATATCTAGCCTCCAAAGTCAATATACAATGTATTAAGCACAAAATAATTGATAAAAATGTAAAAACTACCAACAATTACAACATATGCTTAAAATACAACAAGTTTAACTATATTCAAACAAGATAGTTCATTAATCTATCATTTGAACAAAGTTTACAAAGAAACAAAGCTTGAACGTGCGTTATTTCACCTTGGGGGATGCGTGAATGGGCGTTTTGACTCCCGGGATGAACTAAGAACACTAAGATGGCTTCAAGTAAATGCTAGATGGAAGATTTGAGCTTCAAATTCCTTAGTTAAGGTTTAACCCGAGCTCTTCTCTCTCTAAAAATCTCTCTCTCTCTTTCTCTATGTCTCTCTTCTTTTTTCTTAAAATGAACTAAGATGGGGGGTTATAATCTGTCTAGGGTAGCCGCACACATGTATACAGCCAGTCACATACATGGGTGAGGCTACCCAAGTGGGCCCCCCGTCTCGGCTATTGCTCCTTCGATCTCGGTTCTGCAGAAGTTGACGTCCGTCGCTTGATCTTTCGGACCGTCTTTGACGAAGGCAGCGAGATAAGATCTAGTCTGACTGAACTAGGGTTTGGGAAATCGATACTCGTAGCTGAGATATCTTCCAGGTCCAGATATCAGTCCGCAGGCTTATCTCTTGATGGCATGTCGTTCGAGGTTTGCTAAGGTGGTTTCCGGTGATCACTCTCTCAGCTCGTCGATCTTTGATCGGGTTGCGGTATGTTCGGACTTCATTGATCCTCTTCATCATTCCTGGGGTTGTCTCCGAGATGACCGAGATCTTTTGCCCTATTTCAGGGTTGTCTCTAAAGTAAACTGATGCTTTTACCCTCCTGTAGGGTTAGTACGACAAAAGCGAAATTTCGAGTGTCTACACATGTTAATACTTCCATTTTATTCTTTTCTGCCTTTGGCTTGATTGGAATAGTGATTGTCAGGATGCGAAGCATCCTTGACCACAGAATATATGTACAAGTGTTGGTCTTCTCATGGGCATGACAGCCATCGGAGTGTCTCTAGCACAACAAATAATATTTCACTATGTTTGAGACCTTAAACACGGATCACCGTTTTAAGGTCCCTCAGATGTACATTTTATAGAAAAATTGGCAGGGTACATTTGTAATGTGGAGTTGTCCATCGTGGGAATTAGATTCTGATCAGTTTGATCATGAATCCCACGATTCCTAGGCTCACAGAAAAGGACCAAGAAAACCCGCACAACACAGATATTCACAGAAAATGCAATTTGTACACTAGACGTCGCAAAAATAAAGGATTCATCAGTCAAATCTTTGTATGCGCGTAGCCAAAGCTTCCCGTTCTCACTAGATATGGATCTAGGGTCGCGAGGTTGCTTTAATATCTGACAAAACTAGAAAGAAAGCTAGATTTAAAAAAATCTTAGCCATTCTAGCTTCCCGGTTCCAGTTGGACTTATTTTGAACTGTTTGAAAGGTAGAAAAGGCTAGATTTAAATAAATCTAATTCACCAAATTTATATTAAAATAAATTCATATTAAATGAATAATTGAAATAAATATTTAATCACAATGAATAAAGAATATATATATATATATATATATATATATAAAAGCTGTAAAGGGCCACGAATTAGCAATCCAGGCCCAACTGTAATGTAATATATATATATATATATATATATATATATATATAAAAGTTATAAAAAAGTCATGAAGTAATACATGCTTGACAGAAAAGTAAATATAATATATATATATATATATATATATATATATAAAAGCGGATAAAGAGCCACGAATTTCTCCAGGCTCAACTGAATGTAAATATATATATATATATAAGTTATAAAGAGTCACGAATTAATCTAGGTTTGACAGAGTGTAAATATATATATATATATATATATATATATATATATATATATATATATATATATATATATATATATATATATATATATATATATATATATATATATATATATATATAAAAGTTGTAAAGGAGCCATGAATTAATCCAGGCTCAACTGGAATATAAGTGTTAATATATATACAGTTATTATATATATTAAAGCGAAGAAGGCCACGAATTAGCAATCCAAGCCAAACGAAGTCAGAAAAATTATATATATAATTATATATATATATATATATATAAGCAGTAAAAGGGCCACGAAATAGCAATCCAGGCCCGGCTGAATTGAAAGTTGGTGTGTATATATATATATATATACACACACACACACACATAAAAGCGAGTAAAAGCCACAGATCGACGATCTAGGCTGTGCAAACGAAGAAAAACGTATATATATATATATATATATACTAAAAAGTTAGCTAAAACGGCCACAAAATTGAGTTTCAGGCAAAACCAGAAGATGAAACTTTATATGCACGTTCACATATACGTAATGAAGTAGGAAATGAGTTCTGACCGTAAAAAAACTTACAATGGACTGTTACACGGGCTTTTTGCCACTCAGTAGGATTCAAATGTACATTTCCACCGGTATGTCATAGAATATATGTATACAAACGTATTGGAAGAGAAAAATCTAAGTTTGGTGTACTAGAAGTAGGGCTAAGGGACGAAATGGGCGGAGTTTCAGAGCGTTTTTCTAATTTTTCTTTCTGTCTTTTGGCTGGTGGGGGGTTTTATTTATAGACCCGATGGTAACGGGTCTACCTGTGGCAGGTCTACCTGCGGCTGTTTGTGGTGGGCCCCACATGGAGGGTCCCGTTACCTCGAAGTACGTGCACTTTGACCAATGCGCAGTTTGCTTGAACCTTCATAACTTTTGATCCGGGAGTCCAATTGAGGCGTGCTATACCTTTTCGGAAAAGCCCTTTCTGAAAGCTACACAATGACATGGGATTTAACCATTTCTGAATCCAAGAAGATGAGTTTATAAGCAGATCTTTGTTTTTTCGCAGTTTGACCGTTGAGCTATCGTGTGCTATTTTCACTCCGGATTGATGTTATGGCTCTTTCTTACCCTCATTGCATCAATTTGGCTTGATTTTAACTTGATTTGGCTTCAAGTTGATAAAATGATTTGTTTGACTCTCTAGGGGTTGCCTCCAGGATTGACATAGTTTTCGACTATTTCTCGGGATCGTCTCCGAAGTTTTGATCCCAGCCGACTCTGTTCTTCCTCAGGATTATCTCTGAGGTTGACTTGGTCTCTCAATGTTATCTCTGGGATGATTTGATGCTTCGGGACTATCTCTAAAGGTTTACTGTACCTTCTGGGGTTGTTATCGAGGCTTGACGTGGCTATAACTATCTTTCTCGGGGTTATCTTCGGGATTCGACTGTTGTCAACTTTTGTCTGTCTTTAGGGTTATCTCTAAAGTTGGCTTGATGATTTCCCAAGGCTTTCTCCAAGGTTCTAGTTTGATGTCGTAATCCTCCGGGGTTGTTCTCCAGAGTGAAAAAAGACGCTTTTGCCCTCCTGTATGGTTAGTAACAGGAAAACGAAATTTCGAGTGTTTACAACATTAACAAACATTTTAATTATGGACCAATGAGACATAAATAATTAGAATGACATAAAGAAATATCCTTAATTATGAATCAATGATGATTAAGGGAATTACTTAGAGAATAATTAAATGTTGATAAATATAGTAATCATACCTTACAAATACAATAAGGTGTAAACCCTTAATCGAATAATTAGGATAATAAAATGTTATCTTGCAAAGATCAATGATAGAATGAAAGAGATAAAAATTAGAGAAACAATGAATAAAATATATATTATTTTGTGAAGTCTTAGATACCTAAGGCTAGTGTGTTAGACCAATTAAGGTTTATATGTTTATGAGTTGATAGAGATTAACCATTATAATAACAATAGGTTATTCAGAGGATAAGAAGTCGAGGTCGAAATTAGTCAGCGACTCAGGAAAGTATTCGAACATTACTCTTTATTGAGCAAATACTTAAACTCGTACTCTTATTGATATTACGAGTAAATAATTGCTAGAATGATTCTTGTTAATATGTCATATTATGTAGCTTGATTTAAATCACAATTATATTCTTAGAATCATATTGTGAGCGCTGAACCTATAAATTATTCTTATATATATATATATATATATATATATATATATTATAAAATTTATCTACGCCATTTGATTCAGCTAGACCAATATCATGAGTTAAAAACGATCCAAACCAATTGCCTTGGTGCGGAATCTTATAAATCTACTGAGATGAACAACCCTCATTGAAGGGGAAACAATATAACTATTGGGGAACCGATATGCACACAAATAACATGTAAATATTATGCATAATGTAGGGTACTTTAGGCTGAATCACCTGTTGTACTTGTTCATATTGGATTTTCTGTAAAATACTATTAATTCTAGCAAGAGTTCTTGGTCCTTAGTTACTGCTCAGTATTAAAATTTTATCTATGGAAAAACGTTAAAACCTTTGAATCCTTTTGAAAAAACTTTGGTCTATAATGACCTTCTGTTTACCATTCAAAGGACAGTTTTAGAACTATTAATATTTCATTGTTTACAACATTATTCTTTAAACCCTTGAGCTATCCTTTGTCATTATACCTTGGATATTATTAGCTTTATAATTATGCTTCCCCTTATTGCTATATTACTTGTTGGGCAAATTTGTTTCTCATTCTTGCTTTTCCTTAAATATTTCAGTTAAGGCGGAACAGTGTAGACCCTCTAGCACGGATAAGGGCAAAGGCAAGGCTACGGCGTAACTTTGTTCTTCTTTGTTAGAAGATTTATTATTTTGTTATAATGAGACTTATTTTATATTATGTACTGAGTTATGCTATAGTTTAAGTTTTGTTTAAGTTAGTCATGGTTGGGAGACCGTGGGACGCGAATATTTATATTAAATCAATGTAAATTATTCTTTTATTCCGTTGCATGAGATTTAAGTATGTTATTAGAATTAGATCATGAAGCACCAGATTCGAGGTACATGTATCTAAGTTTGGGGGTGTCACAGGTTGGTATCAAAGCGTTAGGTTATAAACCTTAGGAGCGAGAATCCTTAGACTACAATCTTAGAAGAACATAGAAGAATTTAGAAGAACTTGGAGGATAGAGGGAGATGAAACTCATGTAGAGTTTTCTTAGAGAGTTAGTAGTGTTATGAAATATATTTTCATTCTAGACAATGATTTTATATTTTATTTAACATTCTGATGGAGTTTGTTGTTTGTTGTTTTGTATTTGTGGTTGTAGGATGTCGGACTTGGGCGGACCCAGTAGAGTAGTAGAGGAGGAGCCACGCGACATACATGTGGTATACGAGGCACCTCTGATAGCGGAGCCCATATCGATAGTGGCCCCTACCGATGATGAGGATGAGGAGGAGGTGGAGCCATATCCTGTAGAGTCTGACCCTGAGGAGGAACCCATGGAGGATGAGCCCGTGGGATACTCCGACGAGGCTACATTCGAGGACCGGATGCTGGGAGAGTATGAAGAGCGAATTTTGGAGTTGGAATGTAGATTCGAGGAGTTATAGGCCGAGGCTCAGGAGAAATAAACAGAGATGCAGAAGTTAAAAGATGAGGACTATAAAAGAAATCTGGATATGCAAGAGCTAGAGGTTAAACTTGCATATCGCAAGGAAGCAGGGACCCAACTAGGAGCTCTAGTACACCACTTGGTATCTCAGAACGTGGAGCTGGTATAGTAGATAAGACAGTCCAAGGAGAAGTAACTGAGTGAGAAAAAAGAAAAGGAGGCTCTTCGCACACAGTTTGAGCTAGAGGTGATGGAGAGGATCCACTTTGAGGAGAAGTGGGAAGGATCAGATGATAAAGCCAATGACCTAGAGGATGAGGTGAGACACAAAAAGGGGAAGATGAATAGGATGGGGTGCGCCCTTTGGACGACCATAGAGAGGTTAATTGATGGTGTATATCACTACCCAGCGGATCAGAGACATACCCGATATACCATGAGTACGGATTTGGTATCACAGGTTGAGTACAAGAGCACGGTGAAGCACGGGATATTGGGATAGCTTGATCAGATAGGTGTCTAGTAGTATATATATGTTATGTATTGTTGTGTAATCCAATCTTTTGTGTGAGATATGGGATAGTTATGTAAACCTCGAGTAGACTTATGTTAGAGGGTTAGTATGTTAGTATTTCCCCATCTTTTGTAATATTAGGGGATAGACGTTGACATTTATAGAAGTATGCTAGGAATGATCATATCGATGTAATGATTTGGCATATGAATATAAATTTCCTTATTTCATAAAATATGTTATAAAATTTTGTTCCTTTTTGCATTAAAGAAATACTTAAGTAATATAATTAGATAATAAGAATGAAATTTTGTGATGCAGAAAATGTCACCCAGACGTAGACTAACAGCACCAGAGGAATCGGTCAATAATGAGAGAGAGCAAGTAGATCCTATTCAACGATTAGTTGACTTGTTTGGAGAAGCCCTTCGAGGGAGAAATAATGAACCAGTACGCAACAACCCACAAGTAGTGCCAGTAACCAACTTTAAAGACTTTAGGAGCAGTAGGACCTCCAAAATTTATGGGTACTACCGATCCTATTGAGGCACAAACTTGGATCAAAGAAATGGAGAAAGTCTTCGCCATTGCTCATGTGGGTGAATATCAGAAGACTTTGTTCTCTACGTACATGATAAGGGGTGAAACAAATTATTGGTGGGAGGCCAATCAGCAAAGAACGGGAAAAGGGACTATAACCTGGTAAAGGTTTAAGACTTTGTTCTTCAAAAATTTCTTTCTAAAGAGTATGAAGAATAGGATGGAGGTGAAGTTTTTGGAACTGAAGCAAGGAGAGATGGCAGTAGCCCAGTACGCTGCAAGATTCAACGAGCTCACATGATTTGCAACGCACCAAGTGGATACTGAAGAGAGGAAAGCTAGGTGCTTCGAGCTTGGACAAAAACCTTGGTTGTTCAATAAGGTGTCAGTTCTCCAAACGACTAGTTCGCCACGCTGTTGGAAAAGGCCATCATTACGGAAGGAGGTAGCGAGGCCTTGAGTCAGTATAAGAAGGAAAAGAAGAGTAAGAACACTGGAGGAGAGAGCTGTGGAGGAAGCAGTAGTGGAGGAAATAATCTAGGGAAGAGAAAGTGGGATAACAATAACAACAGAAACAATCATCAAGAGGGAAGTTTCCAAGGAGGGTTTAAGAAGAGAGCTGAGGGATGCACGAAGTGTGGGAAGAACCACCAAGGAGAGTGCTGGAAAGGGCGCAATGTTTGTTACAACTGTGGCCATGAGGGGCACATTTCACCAAACTTCCCAAAATCGAAAAAGATCAAGGAATGTTTCGTTTGTGGCTGAATCGAGCATCAGATCAAAGACTATCCAAAGAAGGGGAACAACGAAGGAAGTGGCCATCAGGGAGGAGGTTGCAAGCTCATGATCGGCGGACCAACACAATCCAACCCACCAACTGCTAGAACGTTTAACATGACCGTCTAGGATGCCATGGCTGCGAAGGATGCGGTGTCAGGTATCATCCCAATCAATATTATAAATGCGTATGTATTATTTAATTCGAGTGCTACCTGTTCATTTGTGTCTGAAGAATTTTCTAGTTGACTAAACTTACCCCAAGAACGATTAGGAAATCCTTTGAACATAAAAGTTGTGAATAAAGAAGTAATCCCCGTAGAGTTCGTTTAGCAAAATTATTGTGTAAACCTTAGAGGACATAAACTAAGCGTAGGACTTAATTCTTATTAGATTGGGGGAATTTGACGTGATACTTGGACTGGATTGGTTATACAACCACGCTGTGATAATTGATTGTCAAAATAAAAGTGTGAACCTTCAGACTCCAAATTGGTCTAAGGTGGTATTTTATGGTAGCTCATCGCTTAAGCAATCATGTTGTTTTTCGATGATTCAGGCCAAGAAATTGTTAAAGAAAGGATGTGTAGGTTACTTAGCCTATATTATAGATACTCAGAAAAAGGGAGTAGAAATGAAAGATATATCCGTGATAAGGTAATTTCAAGACGTATTTCCAAACGATCTGCTTGGTCTTCCGCCAGACAGAGAAATCGAATTCGTAATAGACTTAGCACCGGGAACTGAACCGATTTTGAAAGCTCTATATCGTATGGAGCTAGTAGGCGTGAAGGAATTGATGATACAATTGTAAGAATTGCTAGATAAAGGTTATATAAGGTCGATGTGTGTCTCCTTAGGGAGCACCAGTGTTGTTTGTTAAGAAGAAGGATGGATCGATGAGGCTCTATATCGATTATCGAGAATTAAACATAGTGACTGATCAAGAATAGATATCTGTTGCCGAGGATAGATGACCTTTTCAACCAATTGGAAGGAGCAAAGTGTTTTTCAAAAATAGATCTGCGAACGGGTTATCATCAATTGAAGGTACGGGAGGAGGACATACCAAAAATGATGTTCCGAACCTGATATGGACACTACGAGTTTTTTGTGATGTCATTTGGATTGACTAATGCTCCAGCAACATTCAAAGACTTGATGAACCGAGTTTTCAAGCCATATTTGAATAAGTTCGTGGTAGTTTTCATCGACGACATCGTAATTTACTCAAAGACAAAAGAAGAACACATTGGAAATCTGCAAATGGTATTAGAAGCGCTAAGAAGGGAGAAGATGTATGCATAGTTTTTGAAGTGTGAATTTTGGATGGAGAAAGTCCAGTTTCTAGGACACGTGATAGACAAGGATGGGATTTCAGTGGACCCTGCAAAGGTAGAGGCAGTGAGTAATTGGGAACAACCGAAAACGCCAACGGAGGTAAGAAGTTTCTTAGGGTTAGTAAGGTACTATCTAACATTTATCCAAGATTTTTTCAAGATAGCGACCCCATTGACCAATCTGACAAGGAAGACTGTGGAGTTTATGTAGACGAAAAAATGCGATGAAAGTTTTCAGGAGTTGAAGAAGAGATTGAGCGAGGCACTTGTATTGTCATTACCGAATTATGCGGGAGGCTTCGTGGTGTATAGTGATGCATCGTACAAGGGACTTGGCTGTGTGCTAATGCAACATGGCAAGGTCATTGCGTATGCATCACGGCAATTGAAGGATTACGAAAAACGATACCCTACCTATGACTTGGAGTTGGCAGCAATAGTTTTTGCATTGAAGATTTGGAGACATTATCTGTATGGAGAAACATGTGAGATATACACTGGACCATAAGAGTCTAAAATATATCTTCACACAAAAGGAGTTGAACATGCGACAAAGAAGGTGGTTGGAATTAATCAAGGACTATGACTGCAAAATTCTTTATCACCCAGGAAAAGCAAACGTAGTTGTCGACGCACTGAGTAGAAAGGGAATGGAGAAGTTATTTGTACTGACGTCTCAAGAGGAGTTAATAAGAGAGATGGAGAAGTTAGAGATAAAAATGAAGGAACACGGGAAGTCCGAGGGAAAGTTATTTGTAATGGAAGCTCATCCGACATTATTGGATAGAATAAAGGAATCACAAGAAGAGGATGGAGAGTGTGAGAAGATAAAGAGAGGATAGTAGGAAATGAAGAAGAAAGGTTCAAAATGGATAAGGACGGTATATTGAGATTGGAAGGTTGAGTATGGGTGCCAGCTATAACTGAACTGAGAGAGGGAATTTTGCACGAAGCACACAATACGACGTATTCTAATCATCCAGAAGGCACAAAAATGTATCGAGATCTTTGACAGCCCTTTTGGTGTCCCAATCTGAAACGTGAAGTTGCAGAGTGCGTTAGTAGATGTTTTACTTATCAACGAGTCAAAGTAGAGCACCAGAGGCCGAGTGGTCTAGTCCAACTGTTGGAAATACCTGAATAGAAATGGGAGCACATCACAATGGACTTCGTTGTGGGACTTTCGATCACGAAGAAGGGTTATGATGCCATTTGGGTTATCGCGGATCGACTGACAAAGATAACTCATTTTCTACCAATCAAGATCCGATTCAATTTAAATCAGTTAGCCAGTCTGTATATAAAGGAAATCATTTCGTGACATGGAGTGCCGGTATCAATTGTCTTCGATCGAGATTCGGGCTTCATGTCCAATTTTTGGAAGAGTTTGCAAGAGAGGATAGGAACACAGTTAAGGTTGAATACCACTTATCATCCTCAAACAGAAGACATAGTGAGCGAACCATACAAACGTTAGAGGACATGCTTAGAGCTTGCGTGATGGATTTCAAGGGAAACTGGGACTGACCACTTACCCTTAGTAGAATTTTCTTACAACAATAATTATTATGAGAGTATCGGTATGCCACTGTATGAAGCCCTTTACGATAGAAAGTGCAGAACACCGTTGTGTTGGGACGAAGTCGGAGAACGACGAATTTTGGGACCAGAATTAGTTCAACAAACAGCGGATGTGGTGACAACGATAAGAGCCAGACTGGTAGCAGCTCAAGATCGCCATAAGAAATACGCAAATTTGCATTGTCAGAACCGAGACTTTGAAGTCGGTAGTTTTATTTTTTTGAAAGTGTCTCCTTGGAATGAAAAAAAAGATTCGGTAAGAAAGGAAAGTTGAGTCCGAGGTTCATAGGACCACTTTGAGGTATTGAAGCGAGTGGGCGAAGTGGCGTACAAGGTAGCTTTACCACCCGAGCTAGAACACATCCACAACATGTTTCACATTTTCGTGTTACGTCCATACAAGCCTGACTATAACAATGTGATATCCTATGAGCCCATCTAAGTGGAGAAGAATCTAATATATAAAGAAATTCATGTCCAAATAATTTATAGGAAAGAACAGGCCTTGAGGAATAAAGTTATATATTCTGTAAAAATAATTTGGCAAAACCACAACGCCGAGGAGGCTACGTGGGAGTTAAAGGATAAGATGAAGATGGACTATCCCCATCTCTTTGTGTAACCTTGTACCAATTTCGAGGTTATAATTTTTATAAGGGGGGGAGGATGTAAATTTTATAAATAATTTTAGTAATAAAATAAGGTATTTGCAATTATTTGTGTGTATGTATATATATATATATATATGTGTGTGTGTGTGTGTGTGTGTGTGTGTGTGTGTGTGCGTGCGTGCGTGTGTTATGGGACTAATAATTCAATTTAAATTGAATTAAATATGAAATAATAAAGAAGTATATTAAGCTTAAGTGATAAGCCTTGTGTGACATAATTAATTTCCTAATTGGTTTAGTTGGGTCATGATATTAATAAAGTATTGGACTTAGGATATATCAAAGCCCAACATTACTAATAGGATATGATTGCTAGAGTTAGGAGGTGTGGTCCAAACAATTGAATTACTAGGTTAATGTTGGAGCCCAATGTGTATAAATATTTGTGCCTAGCCCAATTTAATTTAGATTGAGACTATCCCAATGTGTAATACATTGATGGTAGACATATGTATTTAAATACATGCATATGTAGGTATATATATATATGTGTGGGTGTATATATATAGGTATTTATACATATATATGTGTATACAAGCATGAACTAGCTAAAATTTTGTATAATAGGTATATAAAAGACCTAATCTAGCTATAGTACTCCCTCCCAACCGACCACCCCCTCCTTCTTCACCAAAAATGCTGATTTTTTTCCTTCTCTTTAGCCAACAAGCAAGCCCATGTGATGTAATGATAAAAAGGAGTATATGAATAGTGAGAGTTGGTGACTATTTCCACCAAC
Organism: Panax stipuleanatus; assembly: GCA_020205555.1. NCBI lineage: Eukaryota > Viridiplantae > Streptophyta > Magnoliopsida > Apiales > Araliaceae > Panax > Panax stipuleanatus. The sequence goes on from CM035124.1 coordinate 68,264,863, forward strand.
CCACCTTTTACCCTTGGTTAATGTCCAAATTAGTGGATAATAATTCTTCTATAAATAGCAATCTCCTAACACATTACCTCATTTGATAAATCCTAAGTATTGGCAAATAAGGGAGAGCTAGAGAGAATTTAGAGTTAGAAAGAAGAAGAACAAAACCTAGGAGCTCTTACATTTTTGGTGGAGCACAAAAAAAAGAAACAAGGTGGAGGCCTATTGGAAGTTCATTTCAAGAAGGAAGAAAGCATCTAAAAGGTAGGTTCATCATCTAGTTCAAATTTTGTAAGCTAAGTGAGTATATGTTAGTTTAGGTAGAAATGCATGTTTGGTTGTGGGAGGTTTGTGTGTTGTGGGATCATGATGGATCCAAAGGTATAAGGATGAGTATGTGAAGGAGATTATGTGATATATATGCCTTGTATATGACTTTAGAACCAAATAAACAAGAAAAGTGTATGTGAGCATGAAACCTAGCTTAATATGCTTGGAAGTGTGATTGTTGTTGAGTAATGTCATAAAATGTGTAAGCCATATTTATGATTCAAAAAATTTATGTTGAACCTCAATAAAATACGGACATAACCTAAGAGCAATCGTAGGAATTGGACATAAAACGAACTCGTACTGGAACTTTTCATAAAGCATGTCCAAATGTGAACCCTAGCTCGAAAAAACAACTATTTTGATTAATTAAATACTTTGGAAGGTTGTTTAAAAGATCAAATATGGATGATATATGAGTTTGTGAAAGGATAGAAGTGGTTTGAAATCAATGGATGTATAATGCAAATGTTAACCAAGATTGAATTAAAAGATCAAAAATGTTGAAAAACCTAAGTCTAGAAAATCTGTCGGGCCGGTGCTGCCGTGCCTCCCAGAGAACTAGACTCGGCACTAACACGCCAGGATCATTTTAAGGAATAAAATCCCTGGATGACTGGCGCTGTCGCGTCATCCTTAATACAAAACACGTCGTTGCCGCGCCACACCAAAATCAGAGAACCCCTGGAAGGCTAGCGCTGTCGCGCTGCATGCAAGCTTAAACCCGACGTTGCCGCGCCAGGCCTGTTTCACAGTTGACCTGGATCCAGGGTCAAACAGGGTCGGGTCATGGTGAACCGGGTCGGATCGGGTCAAACCGGGTTAGAAACTAAATTTTTCTAAATTAAAATAAAATAATAATTAATTAAAGAATAATAATTAATTTGAGTGATATTAAGAGACCTTATTAATTAAAGATAATTAAACAATTAAGGTAATTTAATTATGAATTAGTGACTAAAAATTAAAGATATTTTTTACTTAAAGGAAATTAAACAATTAAAATATTTTTAATTGTAAATTAATAAGTTGTAATCATTCTAATATTTAGGATTTCTTTAAGAAATTCCTAAACTATAACAATTAAAACTAAATAAGGTTTTAATTGGGAAACTAATAGACAACTAATGTAATACTCATTATGAATTGATGAAACTTAAATCGATTATATATGGTAAACTATTACAATAATAGTAAAGACTATTTCAAATTGTGCTATTAGTGGAGCTTGAATAATTAAGTAACATTAATAAATATTTTAATTATGGACCAATGAGACAAAAATAATAAGAATGACATAAAGAAATATCCCTAATTATGAATCAATGATGATTATGGGAATTACTTAGAGAATAATTAAATGCTGATAAATATAGTAATGATACCTTACAAATACGATAAGGTGTAAACCCTTAATCGAATAATTAGGATAATAAAATATTATCTTGCAAATATCAATGATAGAATGAAAGAGATAATAATTAGAGAAACAATGAATAATATATATATTGTTTTGTGAAGTCTTAGATACCTAAGGCTAGTATGTTAGGCCAATTAAGGTTTATATGTTTATGAATTGATAGAGATTAACCATTATAATAACAATAGGTTATTAAGAGGATAAGAAGTTGAGGTCGGAATTAGTCAGCGACTCAGGCAAGTTTTCAAACCTTACTCTTTTTTGAGCAAATACTTAAACTTGTACTCTTATTGATCGTACGAGTAAATAATTGCTAGAATGATTCTTGTTAATATGTCATATAGCTTGATTTAAATCACAATTATGTTCTTAGAGTCATGTTGCGAGCGTTGACCCTATAAATTGTTCCTATATACATTGTAAAAGTTTTCTACTCCATTTGATTCGGCTAGACCAATATTATGAGTTAAAAATGATAGTAGTGTGCATACAAGCCAATCATGTATGATGAGAATGCACATACTTTGTAAACAATCTTATTTATTTATTAATAAAATATTTATTTATTAAAAGTATTTAATTATCTATATGGTGCTGTTTTTATAATATGTAAATAACTCATAGTTTTAAGCAATGCTTTTAGAATCATGATGTTGATCATGCTAATGAGATCTAAATTCTTAGAAAGCTTAAAAACTAAAATAGTTCCTAATCATGGGATTACTAAAATGGAATTAGTAAATCTGGATAGATTAGTACATATGTTGCTTGCTCATTGGATGAGGATGATTGATCTCATAATCATTTGTGTGGAGACACTAAAGCAAGTATGTAGATGCTTATTGGAGAATAAGTTCACTGAACGTGACTCGCTATGGAATACCTAATGGAGTTTTACTCGCCTGTCAATAGAATTCCTAATGTGATAGTAGTACAAGTGATCCTTGGACTTGAGATCATCATAGTATCTTGTATGTAATGAATTATACTTTGACTTATTTCTTAAAGCCCTTTAGGGTATATAAAAGGGTATGCTTGGGTATAATGAGTTACTATATGGAGATAATGAATGATCAATAAAGAATCTACCACCTCTAGTAAAAGAGGAGATATATCCTATGTGATTCGTTAAATGACAACCCAGGAATCCTTGGCCAATGTGAAATGAAATTAGAAAGGAGTTTCTAATTTGCATTATTTGGAGTTGTGCATTTTCTAATCGAAATACATATAATTAAATAAAATAAGACTTGACAGTAAATCCACGTCTTATATTTAATTGGGACATTGTATGGTGGAAGGATTGAATTGTATGGTAACTATTTACTCACAGGTTCTTTTATGATTGATGTTGAAATCTATATTATCTAGAAAGTCGTTGATCGCTAGGGACGCTTATCCCTATTGTAGAATAAATATTATTTATTTAAATAGATTATTAGTTTAATTTATTTATCTAAATAAGATTAGAAGTGTTCTAATTGATTTATTCACAACCGGTTTAATATAGAGAACCTAAAGGGTCACACCATAAAAAGGAAGAATAATTATTTAAGAAGATAAGAGCATAATCGTAATAATGCATTAAGTATAATTAATTTAATCTATAGTGATAGAATAAATTAAATAGCTTAATATTTATTATTTAATATTTTAGAAATATTAAACATAAATTAATAAGAGGAGTCTTATTAATATTATTACAATTATTATTATTTTAATTTCTAAAGGAGTTTAGTAATTAATTTAATAGTTAGTACTCATCATTTATTCCTAATAAGATTAGGAGACAAATTAATTAAATGAATTTAATTAATTATTCCCCATGTGGTGGGAAGCCTAAATTAATTAAAGGAGTTTAAATAATTAAAAGAAATTCCATGTCTAATAGGATTAGAAGGATTGACCAATATCTATATAAGAGGAGTCTTATAATAGATATTACTTGATGAAATTCTAATTATTGGAGAGTACTCCTTTTCTATAGAGGATAGAAAACTAAGGTTTAGCCAAACACCCTCCTTCTTGATAATTTCTCTTCCTTGGTGGATCACCTCTAGAGGCCAAACACTTGGGTGGCTAACGTTGATCAAAGGAACGAATCTAACCCAGAAATTCAAGGAGATCACGAAGAACAAGGAGTTGAACTAATACCTGTAGAAGCTTCGTTCTACAAGGGTATGATTCCATAAATTCTTATTTATCAGTTTTAAATTAATAATTTGCATAAAGGATGATCCGGGTAATGGTTTTGTAAAAAAATTTTAAACTCCGATATACCATACTTCCGCTAATTTTTGCAATTTGATTGCGTACAATTTCGTACAAACCCAACAAAAAAACGATCCAAACCAATTGCATTGGTGCAAAATCTTATAAATCTACTGAGATGAACAACCCTCATTGAAGGGAAAACTATATAACTATCGAGGAACCGACGTGCACACAAATAGCATGTAAATATTATGCATAATGTAAGATACTTTAGGCTGATCACCTGTTGTACTTGTTCATATTGGGTTTTCAGTAAAATATTTTTAATTCTAGCTTGAGTTCTTGGTCCTTAGTGACTGCTCAGCTATTAAAATTTTATCTATGGGAAAACGTTGAAACCTTTGAATCCTTTTGAAAATACTTTGGTCTATAATAACCTTTTGTTTACCATTCAAAGGATAGGTTTGGAACTATTGATATTTCATTGTTTACAACATTATTCCTTAAACCCTTGAGCTATCCTTTGTCATTATACCTTGGAGATTATGAGCTTTATTATTATGCTTATCCAAATCCGGGTACCTTCAAACCATAGACATGGTGCTACACGATGCTGCTATCTACTCATACATTCAATTGAAGACTTCAATAGCATGCATAAGTTTACTAAATATTACATTATAATAATCCATTCCCAAGCTCATTATAACCTTTACATTCGTTCGATGTCATAATATCATTCATTACAAAAATAATACTATGCTATTACAAGGATAACTAGTTATCCATCTTAGACTTGCCATTGTCCTTACCGAATCCTTCGGTCGGTTGGCTCTTAGCTGAAATCATATAATTTTAAGCAAGAATGAGCATAACTAGCTCAACAAGTTTAACATTTTATTCTGCAACCACAAAATCAAGAATCATATGACTTCCTCTTCCATAACTGTACAATAGTTATGAAGTAGTGTGCATAATCAAAATAGCATTTTGAATTCCTTTAAAACAATTCTCAAGGACTTATAGTCACTTAAGAATCTGAGTTGGTCAAATACCATAAATATTCTCTTCATTTTCATTCATAAAAGAACAACCCGATACTAAGACCGTAAGTTCGATATATCTTACAAGCACGTCCAGGTGATCAACCTGTAGTACTCTATGCTGATCAACACTCTTTCCTTAAACGTATTTACGTTTAAGCTTTTTGGCAACCTCGGGTGCCCGTCGATTTAACGACGTTAAAACCTTTGTGTATTCATACACTGGTTTACCTTTGAATACGTACCAAAGTAATTGGCATAGGATAACAACATCAAGAATACAACCCAGAAATTCTTGATAATTTCTCTTCCTTGGTGGATCACCTCTAGAGACCAAACATTTGGGTGGTTAACGTTGATTAAAGGAAGGAATCTAACCCAGAAATTTAAGAAGATCACGAAGAACAAGGAGTTGAACTAGTACCTGTGGAAGCTTCGTTCTACAAGGGTATGATTCCATAACTTCTTATTTATCGTTTTAAATTAATAATTTGCATAAAGGATGATCCGGGTAATGGTTTTGTAGAAATTTTAAAACTCCGATATACCATGCTTCCGCTAATTTTTGCAATTTGATTGCGTACAATTTCGTACAAACCCAACAGTGGCATCAGAGCCAAACCTTTATGCAATTATTAATTATTTTAATTTTATATTATATGGGTATGTATTTAGAATAATTTATTGGGCATAATTAATTGTATAAAATTATTTTTATTTGAAAAAAAAAATTCGGAAAGCTTGCGAAAACAGTTTTTTTTTTCCAACAACATGCTGTATCCGTGCTTTAAACGGAAATCAATTTTTTTCCTTACGCTGCTAGAATCCGTGGCAATGGGCATTAAAGCTGACTGACGTTTAATGCTGGAAGCTAATTGTTTTAAAAAGGAATTCGGCAAGTGAATATATATGTGAACAGCATAATCATGACTTGAACTTCATGATCCCTTCATTGTTTTAAAAGGTAACCCACATAATTGTTGCAGGATTGTTTCAAAAGTAACTATATATATATTATATATATTAAGTAACTTGTTGAATATATGTGATTCATATGGAAAAGGAATAAGGAAAGTACTTTAGTCCAACAAAAAAAAATGGTTATTCACGTTTTTTTTATTATATATATATATATATATATATATATAATATTCTAAATAATTTTATAACTAAAATAAAGAGTTTATTTTAATCTTGAAATTAGATTTCATGCAATTTAAAATTGCCCATGAAATGATACTCATATATATATATAGAATGTTTTAATTCATGAGATGAATATTTATTTATTGATATATATAGTGATATGTATGATAATAAATAGGGATTGATTATGGACTATTTGACCAATGTGATTGGATTTTATTTTAGTTGAATGCTTGAATGAATGAGTTTTATTAAATGGGGTCTGGGTACCTCGTCTTCTCTAATTTATTCTTGATGTAAATTCTATCTCTCTCCTATGTACTTCCCCTTGACTGTTGATCAAGGTTTCTATTTAAATTTAAAATAGTTTTTGTAATAGAGATAGTTAGAATTATCTTGTAGAAATTAGAAGACCAAGGAGTAAGGAACGCGTGAAGACCCATTTGTATGGAGCCCGGGTTTAAATGTAATAGTTACGTTTAAATTTAAATTCTTGCACTCCTAGGTTTGACCTTTTGGTTCACTTGGTGGCTCTAGTGAACCAAACTAGAATAAAAGTCCATAATCAATCCGAGTAGAATATAGTATTCTATATTGCATGCTAAATATTATATATATTATATTTTATGCAAACATGCTTCGCATGTTTAATAAAATAACGGATATTTTTTATATATATATATATATATATATATATATATGTGTGTGTGTGTGTGTTTGTGTGTGCAAGCGCGCTAAACAAGATGAGACAAATAATAACAAACCCCTCAAAGAAATTATATTAAGTCCGCAGCGTTCAAATGATATTTGAAATATCGAACGTCGCCTTCTAGCATGATAAATTAATAGAGTATTAAATATTTAATATGAGCTTGTTGTGCTATCCACAAGAAGAGTATTGCGTATTTAAGATGTTAATTAATCACATTTGATGCTTATCAAGAAAATTGAACGATCTAGTCTTGTTGTGCTATCCACAAGGACGAACATTTTTCTTTTTTTGAATTTATGAAAGTGCTAGGCTGGACTTAACTTAAATTATTTTAGTTCGGATGTGCACACACTTGACCATTATGATTTAAGAGGCAAAATAAAAGGAATTACATGGTGATGTAATTGACAAGAGTTGTCTACCTATTTATTTGTATATCGTTTGTTGTGCTATCCACAAGGTTATATACATTTGAAATGGGATCCTTATTCACACTAGCAAATCTTTAATTAGATGTTGTCGAACTATATAAGTGAGGGTAATATAGTTTGATGAAAATAGTGGGAGATACCAATTTAAAATAAAGACCTAAATTTATTTTGGTATGCAAAGTTAATAAAATGAATATTTGCTAAAATGTTATTTTCTTTCACATGCAGAATTTTAAAAATGTCTAAATCACTAATCTCACTACGAAGCATACTTGATGCAAACAAGCTTACCGGCCCGAATTATGAGGACTGGCTAAGAAATCTGAGAATTGTTCTCACTGCTGCAAAGATTTCTTATGTCGTAAATTCAACTGTCCCTGAATCTGTTTCGGAAACAGTCTCTGAGGAAGAGATTTCCACTTTCAATAAGTGGCAAGATGATGCATTTAGTGGCTTAATACATTATGCTTGCGTCCATGAATAACGAGCTTCAGCGTCAACACGTAAACATGGATGCTCCTGCTATGCTGCTTCACCTCAAGGAGTTGTATGGTGAACTGAGTAGGACTGCTAGATATGAGATATCTAAGGAGCTCTTCCGATCTCGGATGACCACTGCCGTCGAGATTCATGTCCTAAAGGTGATCAATTTGATTGAACGCCTTGGACAGCTGGGGTTCGTCATGGATGGGGAGTTGAGTCAAGACTTGGTCTTGCAGTCACTCCCTGAGATCCTTCTCGCAGTTTGTGATTAATTTTCACATGAATAAGCTAGATGTCAGCTTGCCTGAGCTGCTTAACATGCTGAGAACTGCAGAAGGTCACTTCCCATCCAAGAAGAACCATATCTTGATGGTGGATTCTTCCAATAAAAGGAAGAGGCCCAAGGTATCTTCTGAAAAGAAGAAATCCAAGAAGGCTAAGGGAAAGGGGAAAGAAAAGGAACAAAAGAAACCTGAACCAGCTAAAGGAATGTGCTTTCATTGCAACAAGCCGGGACATTGGAAAAGGAACTGCAAGAAGTATCTAGCAGAGAAGAAGCTTGGAGAAGCTTCGACTTCCAATCAAGGTTTGTTTATGATTGAAATTAATTTTTCTGAAAGTCATAATTCTACTTGGGTATTGGATACCGGCTGTGGTTCTCACATATGTAACACTATGTAGGGACTGGTCAGAAGTAGAAAGCTGAAGATGAGGTGATCCTACGAGTGGGGAATGGAGCAAAGGTTGCTGCATTAGCTGTAGGAACTTATTATTTAGCAATGCCTTCGGGCAAGTCCATTTATCTTAATAATTGTTATTATGTTTTGAATATTATTAAAAATATTATTTCAATTTCTTTATTGGATATGGAAGGATTTAACGTTGTTATAAAGAACAATAGTTGTTCTATTTATAAAGACAATGTTTTATATGGTATTGGAAATTTGCGAAATGGACTTTATACACTTGACTTACAAGAAAATATATTTAAAATTGAACAAACTAAGAAAAGGAAAAGAGATGATATTAATTATACCTACATGTGGCACTGTAGACTCGGTCATATCAATGAAACAAGATTATCCAAGTTTCATAAAGATGGGCTCCTCGAGTTATCCGATTGTGAATCATATCCAACTTGTGAATCTTGTCTCATGGATAAAATGACTAAATCTCCTTTTAGTGGAAAAGGAGAAAGAGTTACAGAGTTGTTGGCATTGATTCACACAGACGTTTGTGGACCTATGACAACAAGTGCATGGGGTGGGTATTCCTATTTTATTACTTTCACTGATGATCACTCAAGATTTGGATATGTGTATTTAATGAAATACAAGTCAGAATCATTTGAAAAGTTCAAAGAATTCAGAAGTGAAGTAGAGAAACAAACGGGCAAGAGTATAAAGATACTTCGATCAGATCGAGGTGGAGAATACTTAAGCGGTGAGTTTCTCAATTGTCTCAAAGAAAATGGTATAATCTCACAATGGACTCCTCCAGGTACACCACAGTTAAATGGAGTATCTGAAAGGAGAAATCGAACACTGTTGGACATGGTTCGATCCATGATGAGTGTTACCGACCTTCTAATTTCTTTCTGAGGATATGCCCTAGAAACGGCTGCATACCTACTTAACAAGGTACCTACCAAATTCGCCCCAAAGACTCCATATGAGATGTGGAAGGGGAGGAAACCAAATGTTAAGCATGTTAAGACTTGGGGTTGCCCAGCTTATGTCAAAAAGTTTGAAAATGATAAGCTATAGACTAAATTCGATAAGTATAGATTTGTGGGATACCCTAAAGAAACTTTAGGGTATTATTTCTATCATCCAACTGATCAAAAGGTGTTTGTTACGAAACATGCTGCCTTCTTGGAAAAAGAGTTTATCCATGAAGGGGTCAGTGGGAGTAAGATATATCTTGAAGAAGTTCAAGAACCACAAATTATCACGGATCAAAGTCATGTACCTGACCAAGTAGAAGAACCTACTATACCACACCCTGTTCGTAAATTTAGAAGAGTACCGAAGATACCTGAGAGGTATGGATTCGTTATAGAGGATGACGATGAGGTACACATCATGCATGATGATGATCCATTGAATTACGAACAGGCTATGAGTAATAAAGACTCAAGGAAATGACTTGAAGCCATGAAATCCGAAATAGACTCCATGTATGAAAATAAAGTATGGACTTTGGTTTCACCACCTGAAGGCATTAAGCCTATTGGGTGTAAATGGGTCTTTAAAACAAAGACTGGAGCGGACGGAAAGGTAGAGACCTATAAGGCCCGACTGGTTGCAAAAAGTTTCAAACAAAGGCAAGGAGTTGACTATGATGAAACCTTTTCACCAGTAGCTATGCTCAAGTCCATTCGGATTTTGCTTGCGATTGCAGTTTATAACGACTATGAGATCTAGCAGATGGACGTGAAAACGGCCTTCCTCAATGGGAAACTTGAGGAGGATGTGTATATGACACAGCCAGAAGGATTTGTTTCAAAGGTTGGAACAAATCAAGTCTGTAAGCTGCAACGATCCATTTATAGATTGAAGCAAGCTTCTCGTAGATGGAACATTCATTTTGATGAGACAATCAAAGAGTTTGATTTTATCAAAAATGACGATGAACCATGTGTGTACAAGAAGGTTAGTGGGAGCGCAGTTTCATTCCTTGTATTAATTGTTGATGATATATTACTGATAGGGAATGACATTCCTATGCTACAATCGAATAAAATCTGGTTATCTAAACACTTCTCCATGAAGGACTTTGGAGAAGCATCCTATATTTTGGGGATAAAGATCTATAGAGATAGATCTAAAAGGATGCTTGGTTTATCCCAAGGAACGTACATTGATGCAATGCTAAAGAGGTTTAGCATTGAAGATTCCAAAAGAGGTCTCATGCCGATGAGCCATGGAATACATCTCTCTAAGAAACAGGCCCCAAAGACACCTGAGGAGAGAGACCGTATGAGTAAGATCCCTTATGCTTCTGCAATAGGATCTATCATGTACGATATGATATGTACTAGATCAGATGTTGCTCATGCACTTAGTGTAACGAGCAGATACCAGTCGAATCCAGGAGAATAGCACTAGAAGACAGTGAAGAACATCCTAAAATACTTAAGAAGGGCTAAGGATATTTTTCTTGTCTACGGTGGGTCTGAATTAAAACTCGAGGGCTTCACAGACTCAAGTTTTCAAAAGGACCAAGATGACAGTAAATATGTTTCGGGGTATGTTTTTACCTTGAACGGAGGCGCAGTGAGTTGGAAAAGTTTCAAGCAACAAACAGTTGCTGATTCAGTGACAGAGGCAGAGTATATAGCTACAAGTGAAGCTGCAAAGGAAGCTGTTTGGATGAAGAAGTTCATAACTGAACTTGGTGTGGTTCCTAGCATTAGAGAAGCAGTTCCCGTTTACTGTGACAACACAGGAGCAGTTGTACAGGCTAAGGAACCAAGGTCTCATCAGAAATCTAAACACGTGTTGCGGCGATTTCACTTGATCAGGGAGATCATTGAAAGAGGAGACGTCACCTTGGAGCGTGTAGACTCTCAAGACAACATTGCAGGTCCATTTACTAAAGCTTTAACACAACAGCAGTTTGATCGTCACTTAGAGAAGATGGGTATGAGATACCATGGCGATTGGCTTTCGTGCAAGTGGGAGATTGATAGTAGTGTGCATACAAGCCAATCATGTATGATGATAAAGCACATACTTTGTAAACAATCCTATTTATTTATTAATAAAATATTTATTTATTAAAGGCATTTAATTATCTACATGGTGTTGTTTTTATAATATATAAATAACCCAGAGTTTTAAGCAATGCTTTTAGAATCATGATGTTGATCATGCTAATGAGATCTAAATTCTTAGAAAGCTTAAAAACTAAAATAGTTCCTAATCATGGGATTACTAAAATGGAATTAGTAAATCTGGATAGATTAGTACATATGTTGCTTGCTCATTGGATGAGGATGATTGATCTCATAATCATTTGTGTGGAGACACTAAAGCAAGTATGTAGGTGCTTATTGGAAATAAGTTCACTGAACGTGACTCGCTATAGAATACCTAATGGAGTTTTACTCACCTGTCAATAGGAATTCCTAATGTGATAGTAGTACAAGTGATCCTTGGACTTGAGATCATCATAGTATCTTGTATGTAATGAATTATACTTTGACTTATTCCTTAAAGCCCTTTAGGGTATATAAAAGGGTATGCTTGGGTATAATGAGTTACATATAGAGATAATGAATGATCAATAAAGAATCTACCACCTCTAGTAAAAGAGGAGATATGTCCTATGTGATTCGTTAAATGACAACCCAGGAATCCTTGGCCAAGGTGAAATGAAATTAGAAAAGAGTTTCTAATTTGCATTATTTGGAGTTGTGCATTTTCTAATCGAAATACATATAATTAAATAAAATAAGACTTGACAGTAAATTCATGTCTTATGTTTAATTGGGACATTGTATGGTGGAAGGATTGAATTGTATGGTAACTATTTACTCACAGGTTCTTTTATGATTGATGTTGAAATCTATATTATCTAGAAAGTCGTTGATCGCTAGGGAGGCTTATCCCTATTGTAGAATAAATATTATTTATTTAAATAGATTATTGATTTAATTTATTTAAATAAGATTAGAATTATTCTAATTGATTTATTCACAACCGGTTTAATATAGAGAACCTAAAGGGTCACACCATAAAAGGAAGAATAATTATTTAAGAAGGTAATGACATTATCGTAATAATGCATTAAGTGTAATTAATTTAATCTATAGTGATAGAATAAATTAAATAGCTTAATGTTTATTATTTAATATTTTAAAAATATTAAACATAAATTAATAAGAGGAGTCTTATTAATATTATTACAATTATTATTATTTTAATTTTTAAAGGAGTTTAGTAATTAATTTAATATTAGTACTCTCATTTATTCCTAATAAGATTAGGAGACAAATTAATTAAATAAATTTAATTAATTATTCCCCATGTGGTGGGAAGCCTAAATTAATTACAGGAGTTTAAATAATTAAAAGAAATCTCATGTCTAATAGGATTAAAAGGGTTGACCAATATCTATATAAGAGGAGTCTCATAATAGATATTACTTGATGAAATTCCAATTGTTGGAGAGTACTCCTTTTCTATAGAGGATAGAAAACTAAGTTTAGCCAAACACCCTCCTTCTTGATAATTTCTCTTCCTTGGTGGATCACCTCTAGAGGCCAAACACTTGGGTGGCTAACGTTGATCAAAAGAAGGAATCTAACCCAGAAATTCAAGGAGATCACGAAGAACAAGGAGTTGAACTAGTACCTGTGGAAGCTTCGTTCTACAAGGGTATGATTCCATAACTTCTTATTTATCGTTTTAAATTAATAATTTGCATAAAGGATGATCCGGGTAATGGTTTTGTAGAAATTTTTTAAACTCCGATATACCATGCTTCCGCTAATTTTTGCAATTTGATTGCGTACAATTTCGTACAAACCCAACAAAAAAGCGATCCAAACCAATTGCATTAGTGCGAAATCTTATAAATCTACTGAGATGAACAACCCTCATTGAAGGGAAAACTATATAACTATCGAGGAACCGACGTGCACACAAATAGCATGTAAATATTATGCATAATGTAAGGTACTTTAGGCTGATCACCTGTTGTACTTGTTCATATTGGATTTTCAGTAAAATATTTTTAATTCTAACATGAGTTCTTGGTCCTTAGTGACTGCTCAGTATTAAAATTTTATCTATGGGAAAACGTTGAAACCTTTGAATCCTTTTGAAAATACTTTGGTCTATAATAACCTTTTGTTTACCATTCCAAGGATAGGTTTAGAACTATTGATCTTTCATTGTTTACAATATTATTCCTTAAACCCTTGAGCTATCCTTTGTCATTATACCTTGGAGATTATTAGCTTTATTATTATGCTTACCCAAATCCGGGTACCTTCAAACCATAGATATGGTGCTACACGGTGCTGCTATCTACTCATACATTCAATTGAAAACTTCAATAACATGCATAAGTTTACTAAATATTACATTATAATAATCCATTCCCAAGCTCATTATAACCTTTACATTCGTTCGGTGTCATAATATCATTCATTACAAAAATAATACTATGCTATTACAAGGATAACTAGTTATCCATCTTAAACTTGCCATTGTCCTTACTGAATCCTTCGGTCGGTTGGCTCTTAGCTGAAATCATATAATTTTAGCAAGAATGAGCATAACTAGCTCAACAAGTTTAACATTTTATTCTGCAACCACAAAATCAAGAATCATATGACTTCCTCTTCCATAACTGTACAATAGTTATGAAGTAGTGTGAATAATCAAAATAGCATTTTGAATTCCTTTAAAACCATTCTCAAGGACTTATAGTCACTTAAGAATCTGAGTTGGTCAAATACCATGAACATTCTCTTCATTTTCATTCATAAAAGAACAACCCGATACTAAGACCGTAAGTTCGATATATCTTACAAGCACGTCCAGGTGATCAACCTGTAGTACTCTATGTTGATCAACACTCTTTCCTTAAACGTATTTATGTTTAAGCTTTTTGGCAACCTCGGGTGCCCGTCGATTTAACGACGTTAAAACCTTTGTGTATTCATACCCTGGCTTACCTTTGAATACGTACCAAAGCAATTGGCATAAGATAACAACATCAAGAATACTTTGAAAGATTTATGGAAAAATCATTCAAAATACTTTAAGTTTCAATCCAGCCGAATCAAACGGCATCGACTATTCAATAACAGTTTATGCATAGAAAACCATTTATATTGACAACTTATCCAACATAACGTGTAGACAAGAGTTTAGAAAACTTGCCTTTGCTTCTTCAACCTTTTAAGTTTACTTTACTTTGGATCTTTACCACTTCTACAAGATATAAACACATAGTATATCAATTAGGTTATCACAATAGATATACATTGTGTAACTATCTTCTCCTTCTTGTATAACTTATCCGAATTGTTAAACTAATAATATTCGTTTAAGTTATTTAACATTTCTTAACATCCTTATGCTTCGCACCTCTATTACATACCATATAACCTTAAGGTACTCATTCAACTCAATTTCGATTCATGATTTACGTTTTCGGATTTCAAGTTTTATGTTTAAATATGTTTGATCAACGTTTAATTCTTAAAACCCATGTTAAACATGTTGTTTAAGAATTTTCTCTTCATGTATTTAATCCTTTGCTAGCCTCATAATTACCATGTAAAAATTTGGGTGAGTAAATGTTTACGTCGAAAAATTTTCCAGTAAGGGCGTTGCGGTGCCAGCTTTGACTCTCACAACGGCGCTGCTCTTACAGCAAATAAACCCTGGCCCGGCACTGCGGCGCTGACTTTGCCTTACTTAGCCACGCTGCGGCGCCAACCATGCAGGGATCTCCTTTCAGACTGGCGCTGCGGCGCTGAGGAACACTGCTTGGGCGGCGCTGCGGCACCGGCCCTGAGCTTTAGAATTTTTTTCCAAATTTTAGATCTCCGAGCTTGTAGCGCGATCGTTACAACTCGAAATTGACTCATTCCAAATCCATTAGTTCACATATCATATGTTCTACGATTCCCTTCAGTCAGAATCCATTTCTGAATCCGTTGGGGAGAAATTTGTCGTTTAGTCTATTTTTACGCATTCGTTAAACATTCGTGAACGTTCGACGTTCAATTCTTCATTGTAAGTCCAAATTCGTTCTTTCTTGCTCCCGCAAGTCTTAATCACCTAACTCTACGTTATTCCATCGAAAACTGAGGTTTTTGAATTAAACAGCGACTTTTGACTATCGTTCAGGGAAAATTTACGATTTCGACTTTTTGGCTTAAATGAACTGCTGTGTCGAACTGCAGAGTTCCTGTCTGCGCAATAGTGCAGCTGCGCCGGTGTCAAGGACAGGAACATTAGCTGCGTTGGTGTCAAGGTTCAGGAAGGCGTAGCTGCGCCCTTACTTGTTTAAAGACTCTTTTATTTTTTTATTTATTTTTAGTCCATGACATGAGAATCTAATCTAGTCTAATTAGCATGAAAGTGTGTTATGTGACACCCCCAAATCCGGATACTTAATTTTCACATGATTTGGTGCTCACTATCTAAATAAAATACAACTACTGCCCAATAATAAGGAATGCAAAATACATTACAACCTTATATATAAATAAAAATCTTCCTTATAAAAGGATTACAAGTTAATCAAATTAATCCCAGGGTTTGCTAACCTTAACATCAATAATAAATGCGAAAAATAAATATCACATAAGAAAGTCCTATTACAATCACATAATAATTCTTAAACAAGTCTTCACTTGTTCATCTTGTTCTTGCCCTTACTAGTCGATGGTGCGTCAATGCTTTCGACTTTAGCTGCAAGGGTTATATAATGCAAGAGTGAGCAAACAAAAGCTCACTTGGAAATATAACAATAATAGTGATGACATATATTGAATAACTTCAAAAGATTTGAATAACTTTTCTTTCATCAACAATAAAGAATTGAATAATTAATCTTTCAACAAAGTTTAGAATTTTGAATATAGAAATCATCTAGGGTCATAAGACCTCGAACTATGTCCTAGGTTATAAATATTTTTATTTAAAACCTTTAACAGTCGTTTAGACTATATGGACTCTTAATTCGTACTTAGGGGGGATCAACCCTTCGTACCATATATTGTGCACAAACATCTTAACGCTTTCGCATGGTAATCCCCTATTAAATAGGGTTGTTCATCTCAGTATTTGATACAAGTCCGCACCAAAAAAGTTTTGTTTGGATAAGCTTCAAGGGAAATTTAGAGTTCAACTACCATCAACTAAGGAGTAGTTGAATCGACTTACAATAACTTAGAATAATTCAACAATAAATAATTATGACTTAACTTATGCTTTAGAATTAAACTTAAAGCATTCGAAAGATAAGATAGACCTTGCTTGAACAATTAAGTCAAAGTCACATCAATTCATAAATGAACTTCGATTATATATTTATTCAATATTTAAATTATAGATAATACAATAACTGTCATAAACGAAATCAAGAAGGATAGAACAACTTGCATATTAATAACAAGTTTGAGTTTAGAAAACTTGCCTCAAGTGCAAGCTACAGTTACTATCACGTTCCTTAACAAATCCTACATATATAACTAATCATAATAATCTAAATTAGTTATCATACAACTACTTCACATAATTAGTTAACTCATTTAGGTGAACTCATTCCTCTATAATTATTAAGTGCAATAATTAATTATCACATAATTAATCAACTAATAATTATGTACTCATATTCATTAAATTATAATTAAACAAATTATAATTTAAATTAAACATTCACTTTAATTATAATTAATAAATTATAATTAAACAAATTATAATTTAAGTTAAACATTTACTTTGATTAAAATTAATCAAACAACATTATACATTTATTATAATTTAATAAATTATAATTTAAATTAAATATTTACTTTAATTATAATTAATTAAATTATAATTACATTTTATATCTTAACAATATAAGTCATTACTGTCCATTTAGCATTTTAATTTTATTAGCATGCTTTATCAATTATTACATCATTAATCTCATAAGTTTCACATTTTAAAAATAGCTTTCTACCCAATCTGCAGGACCAGCGCGGTCGCGCTCCAATTAGCCTTGGGAGCGGCGCGGGCAGCGCAGCCTGACGCGGGCGCGCTCCATTAATGCCTTGGAGCGGCGCTGCGCAGACAAGTCTGAAAGTTCGCGAACTTTGCAAAGAAAAAACTAATTTGACTTATTTCTCCACATCAAATTCTGAATTTAAAACCCATAACTCACATAAACTATTGTAAAATTATCAGTTTATGATTCTAACATGTTTAACACATAAAAACATCAAAACACATAATTTAAAACACTAAATTTTGTAAAATTTGGAGAAAAACTATTTTTCAGTGTTCTTGATAAAATTGAACATTGTGAATTTGTTTTTAAACTAATTCACATGATTCTAAGCATCTTAACTTCATTTCTAAACATGTTAACATAATCGATACTCAATTTACACAATAATTAACAATCAAACATAAATTTTGATTTTTAAAGAAGCCAATTATTAAAACTACTTCACTGTAACTTTTGATGAACATGAATTATTCATGTTCATCATGTTTACATGAATAAAACCAATAAATTATGCATACAATTCATATATAAGCATGTTATGAACACAAATTATATATATATATATATATATATATATATATATATATACATCATGTTTATACAAATTTCATGAAAAACTCATATTTACAGAGAATAAAATTTGAAGAATATAAAATACAATCTTAATAGCTATAAGTTTAGAAATTATACCCTTTGCTAATTGAAGTGAAGAAGAAGATGATGGTGCTCAATTTCTAACAATCCCTTCTCATTCTTCTTCTTCTTTCTCTCTTTTCTCTCTAACTTTTATTCTCTATATTTTTCTATCTTCCAACACTGACTAATCTAACGTATAGCTAATATGTATAACTGATATACATATATTAGATATAGGACATAATACATATATTATAATTGACAAAATACTTAATAAATATAATTATATATAATAACTAACAATTAATATATCAGTTATAGTATTTTGAATTTTAAAAGCCATAAGGCTTGTTTGGCAAAAGCCCATTATTTTAAAAAAATAGATTTTTGGTAGTTAAGGCATTGTTTGGCAAAACGGAATTAAAACAGGCGCAAGGGCCTTGTTTGGCAAAACTAATTTAAAAACCCTTTTAATTTTTTTAACACATACTTTCAATGTTACACTTTAATTAATTAAATGTTAACATTCTAATTTAATTAAATTAAAGCTAACATCAATTAACCAAATAATTTTGTCACATAACAATTATAATTACTCGCTAATCATAGTCTCATGTAACAATTACTACATAACTTCATCTAATTTAATTATCTCAATTAAATTAGAATTATACCATAAATCATTACACATCAATTGAATTAATATTAATTATTCATTTAATTAATATATAGCACTTAATTAGATTACTCTACAATAATCACATCAATTTTTTATTTAACTCAATAAATAAATTAATTAAAATATTTATTAAATTCAATAAATATTTAAAACTAATATATAAAATTCTCATTCATTACATGTTAAACATATAACAAGATGTTATAATAGATTATTAACATGTATATGATGGTTTCAAGTTACAAAGTGACAAATTGTATAAGAACTCAAGCTTGTTATTCACGAGGTTGGATTTTGGTGTTCATATTGATTGTCATGCAATGATTTCAGAGTTGTGATGTGTGATTAGTTTAATGGTCAGGACTTGAACTAAGTTAACAAGTTAAACTTAAGTGGGAACTAAGTCTATGGGGTTAATGTTAGCATGTCTAATGGATGTTATGATTCCAATGGTATATGTAGTACATGGGGTGATCGTGTAATTGTAATTGTTTAACCTACAGCACGAGGCAAGTTCTTTACCCTATCTTGATTACGATTACACAAATTTTATATTCTTAAACTTGTTTAATATTACGCAAGCTCTCTAAACCTAAGCTTTCATTGAGCAATTCATTATTTTCTATATCATTTATTATTGTGCAAGTTATAAGCCTTGATTCTCTATTCAAGTGAAGTATCTTTGATTATTCCAAAGTTACAACTCTTGGAAAAGTATTACTTAGTTATAAACATTTATTCAATTATAAATCGCTATTAATGATCATTGATCATAAGTATCACAGTTTAATTCTCTAATGTTGTATAAAACTCTTATATAGCTAGTGAAACCTTATTAATTTGACTAGTCCATAGTTGATGAGCGTTCTAAAATTCTAGAACTGTTATTAAATTTAATCCAAACCAAATTTCCTTTGGTGCGGACTCTTATGTCAAGCTAAGATGAACAACCATATTATAGGAGATTATTTATGCGTTAGCGTTAAGATGTTTGTGCACAATACATGATACAAATGGTTGATCCCCCTAAGTACGAGAAGTAAGGTCCATATAGTCTTATGACTATTAAAGGTTTAAAGTAGAGATAATTGATAACCTAGGATATAGTTCATAGTCTTGTGACCCTCAGATGTACTTTTAATCTTGTTTCTTATTCTTGATTCAAAAGTCGAGCTTTCTATTATTCAGAATTCATTGAATACTCCCATGTTATTATTATTGCTGTTGTTATACTTATGGGAAATTATTTGGTCACTCTTGCATATAAAATATTGCAGCTAAAGTTGAGAAAGTTGATGAGCCGTCCACTAGTAAGGGCAAAAACAAAACGAACAAATGATGAAGACTAGTATTATTTTGTTTGATAAGGATTGTGTAATTAAAGACTTATTAAATTATTTTTTATTTTCGCTTATGAATGATGTTATAAAGGTTAGATTACCTAGGATTGTTTTTGAAAGTTTGTAACCCTTTAATGGGAAGATTATTGTTTAAGTTTATTAAGTTTACGTTTTAATGTTATCCTATATTGTGGGTAGTTAGATGTGTTTGTCCTGGACAGTGAACACCAAATCCTGTGGGAATGAAGTACTCAGATTTGGGGGTGTCACAAATAATGTGCGATAAATCCCGAGGCATTACATTTTGTTAGTAATTTCAGCAGAAAGAAGAACACTAACCAGAATAGTTACAATCCAGGGTGGAGGAACCATCCTAATTTGTAATGGGCAACAACCAAAATCAACATTAGGCTCCACAAAAATCTTATCCACCTTGATTTCAGAACCAACAACAACCAATTCAACAGTCTAAAAAAGAAACTCGATTTGGAAGAAATTCTAGCAAAATTTATGACCAGTATTGAGGTGACCTTTAAGAGTCAAGTTGTAATACCCGTGAATTTTATAAATAATATTAATATTGATATTAATAAACGTGTGAATATTTATTTCAATATAAACATTTATGAAGTATGAGATGAGCAACTCAATTAAATTAAATTGACTTTATGATAATTGAGAAATGTGGAGAGTTTATGATAAGCTCGTGAAATGCCTTGTGTGGCACGATGATGGAATTTATGATGATTTAATTAAAGAATGAATGAATTAATAAGTGAAGGATTAATTAATATTATATTATTAATTATTATTATTATGAGTAAGAGCTTGTTAATGAGTAAATAAATAATTAATATAATATATTAATGTTTATTCAATTAATTGCTATGTACAATAATGTGTAATGATTAATCATATGTTATATAGTACCTACATCTATTTAGAATGAAATAAGGTGTGACACTACAAGGTGACTATATAATATATAAAACTATATGGTAAAATTAAATGAATCATATAAGTTACATAAATGGGCCTATGTGACAACATGTTATGTGTGGATACATTAAATATGTACTTTAATGAGAAGAATTAAATTAGAATAAATAAATGATTGTTATTTATTAATTATTTCAATAATTAAGTATAATTGAAATAATAAAGTTTTATGATAATGTGGAATGATAATACTCAACTAGATTATATTTAGGTATTATCAAATATACATGAATTATATAATGATGTGAATATATATATATATATATATATATATATATATATATATATATATATACACACCCCTAACTTGCTACAATGTAATAATAATTCCTCACTAAAATTACATTGTAACTTAAAGAAAGATTTAAACCTAGGTATACATATATACATTGTGTAGATATATATATATATATATATATATATATATGTGTGTGTGTGTGTGTGTGTGTGTGTGTATGTGTGTGTGTGTGTGTGTACATTACATCTTAGTATTGTTAATTAACCATTTTTCAAATGCTGAGTATTGAGAGACTTGTCCCATAATTGGTGTCCCATTTTCTTTCTTACGTGTATAGCCTTTGGCCTAGCCTATCCCCTTTATTTCTCAATCTCAGCAATCTAACAATCAAATGATGAAATGGGGGGTGGTCTCAATAGTGATTGGCAACTATTCCACCAACTTCTCTCAATCTATTGGCTTCTTCTTCCTCCCATTGGTTTAATTCAATGTGCAAAGCTTTGGTATAGATTTTCATTTTTCTATAAATTGAGCGTGTGATACCCCCAGATTCGGGTACTTCATTTCCACATGATTTGGCGCTCACTATCTAATTAAATCATACAACTACTGTCCAATAATAAGGAATGCAAAATAATTTAAAACTTTATAATTAAATAGAAATCTTCCTTATAAAAGGATTACAACCTTAATTAAAATATCCCATGTTTAATCTAACCTTAACGTAAATAATAAGTGCGAAAATAAAACATAACATCATAAAGTCTTATTACAACCATAACAAACATAAACAAAAACAAGTCTTCACTTGTTCATCTTGCTTTTTCCTTTACTTGTTGACGGTGCGTCAACATTATCGACTTTTGCTGCAATGGTTATTTAATTGCAAGAGTGAACAAACAAAAGCTCACTTGGAATAACAATAATAATAACGATGACATAACTGAATAACTTCAAAAGATTTGAATAACTTTTCTTTCATCAATAATAAAGAATTTAATAATAATTATTTCATCAACATTTAGAATTTTTGAATATAGAAATCATCTGAGGGTCATAAGACTTTGAACTATGTCCTAAGTTATAAATATTTCTATTGAAAACCTTTAATAGTCGTTTAGACTATATGGACTCTTAACTCGTACTTAAGGGGATCAGCCCTTCGTACTATGTATTGTGCACACACATCTTAACGCTTTCGCATGGTAATCTCCTAAAAAATAGGGTTGTTCATCTCAGTATTTGATACAAATCCGCACCAAAGAAAGTTTGGTTTGGATAAGCTTAAAAAGGTAATTTGGAGTTCAACTATCATCAACTAAGGAGTAGTTGAATCGACTTACAATAAACTAGAATAATTCAACAATAAAGACTTATGAAATAACTAATGTTTTAGAATTAAACTTTAAGCATTTGAAAGACTTAATATACCTTACTTGAACAATTAAGTCAAGGTCACATCAATTCATAATTGAACTTCAATAAGATATTTGCTTGATATGGAATAATAGAGAATACAACTAATTCACATAATTATAATCACGTAAGGATAGAATAACTTGCTCAAGTAAAGTTTGAGTTTAGAAAACTTGTCTCAAGCGCAAGCTACAGTTACTATCACGTTCCTTAACAAATCCTATATATATATAATTAATCATAATAATCTAAATTAGTTATCATACAACTAGTTCACAAAATTAGCTAACTCATCTAGGTTAACTCATTCCTCTATAATTATTAAGTTCAATAATTAATTATCACATAATTAATCACATCACATGTTTACATTACATTTTTACATAATTAATCAACTAATAATTATGTACTCATAATAATTAAATTATAATTAAAAAATTATAATTTAAATTAAACATTCACTTTAATTATAATTAATCAAATTATAATTACATTGTATATTAATTAAATTATAATTAAAATTAAACATTTACTGTAATTATAATTAATCAAATTATAATTATATATTATATCATCATAATATAAGTCATTAGTGTCCATTTAGCATTTTAATTTTATTTGCATGATTTATCAGTTATTACATCATTAATCTCATAAGTTTTACATTTTAAAAATAGCTTTCTGCCCAATCTACAGCACCAGTGCGGCCGCGCTCCAATATGCCTTGGGATCGGCACAGGCGCGCTGCCTGGCGCGGGCGCGCTCCATCAGTGCCTTGAAGCGGCGTGTGTGAAACCCCCAAATCCGGGTACTTCATTTCCACACGATTTGGGGTTCACGAACCAAATAATACATACATCTACCCAATAATAAGGAATGCAAAATAAATTACAACCTTATAATTAAATAAAAATCTTCCTTATAAAAAGGATTACAACTTCGTCCAAAAAATCTTAGGTTTGCTAACCTTAACATAAACAAATAAATGCGAAAAATAAAATATGACGTCATAAAGTTTTATTACATATCATAAACAAAAGACAACAAGTCTTGTGACGCCCCCAGAATAGGTCCATTCAACCCAACCCATTCTGAGTCGCCAAATACATGGTACAGAATTCAAATACAAACTTTATATCATACGGTCGTGCAAAATACGACCACACAACTGTGAGTGTCAATACAAATATGTAGAAAATATTAAGATTCAAACTAAGTCCTCATTACAATTATTATCACACTATTTATTAAAAATAGTGAGGACTACTACTGCTCTAACTCGGACCATCACTCTGTCCCCCGACTAGTTCCCGCAACATTCTCATTTCCTGAAGAGGACAACAGATGAAAAGGATGAGCTCAACTAGCTCAGTAAAGAATATTATGACTAAGATAATGGAAAATAAATTATCGTTAGCCTTCAATAAATCAGATAAAATATAATGGACAACCAATCTTAGATCAATATTCGCAGCGGAAATAACAATTCATTAGAAGAGTTAAGCAGAGAATCAAGTCTACTATCTTCTATGATTTAAAAGTCCATCATCAATATTTTATCCCTGTAACATCAATCAATATACATCTCGAATCAAATATTCATCTTTGCACTATAGGCCAAAGATATTCATTTGTATCATCAGTGGTCATATTCATCTCAACACCTGTCATCTTTGCACTACAGGCCAAAGATATTCATCAGGTAATCATTCATCTTTGCTCTACAGGCCAAAGATATTCATCAAGTAATCATTCATCTTTGCTCTACAGGCCAAAGATATTTAGTTACATCACCTTTTAGGACTAAGAATGATGAAAAATATTTAAAAAAAAACGAATCCAATGAGATAAAAGACAAAGACTAAGGATTCGTATTTTAGTATATCCAATTCAAAAATACCTCGTAATAATCAATTATGGAGCAAAATTCAAAAATAGAGCTCAAAACTTGGATACAATCAAAGATAGTAACCTTAACAAGCAATTTGGACAAATAGAAGAAAATTTAATTTTTCCGTGAATAGTGCCGTATACGTGAATAGTGCCGTATACGTGAATAGTAACCCCGACGGAAAAAGTAAGAATTTCAAGAGAAAATCCATGACAATATTTCTGTATAATGATATTGAAAAGAATAACATCATTTACGAAAGAAAATAACATCCCTTACCTCAAAAAGATAGTACCTCTGACTGGAATATCGGATATAATACCGAAGGAAACTTGCACTGAATAGCAACACTCAAAGTATTGAAATACTCACAAAAATACGTTCGATATTATAGAGAGAGAAAACTTCTGATTCTGGTGTGATTTTCAATTCTAACCTAAGCACCCTATTTATAGAAAAAGCTTAGGATGCCAAAGGAGACTAAAATAATAAAATATTATTATTTTTTTTAAAAATTCCGCCGCCTGGCGGCTTCCCAAATTTTTAGATTTTCAACAAAAATGGGGCCCACCCATTAAATAATATTTATTTTTCGAAACTTCAATAATTTATAATAAATAGCCCCTTCATCAGAAAAATATAAATTCTATGTCCTTTTATAGGAAATTTAATTCTTTACAACTTTGCAGAAGAAAGTTTTTCCAAATTCCAAACATAAATTATCCGAAATCCATAAACAGATGATTTCTCACACCAAATATTGATAAAAATTCATCAGCGCCAATTCCTTCTTTAATATCCACAAAATCATATAAATCAATAATTAATTATTCACAAATAATATTATAGAACTACAATACTAACAACCAGGTCGTTCCCAGGAAAGAGGGGGTCTTCCGATAAGGACTTCTCCTTACTGGCACGCAATTAAATAACCCCTCCTAGACAGAACTTCCTTGGACATTGTCAATAATGCTATCTAATAATATTATTCAAATAATATGAATTATTGAGTTGATAACTTGAAATATTGTGCAATGACAATTATTGAATCAATACTACAAAATATCAACTGTAGCCATTATTGAATCAATCATATAAAATGGCAACGTAGCAATTATTGAGTCAATAAAATATCAATGTAACAATTATTGAGTCAATAATATAAAATATCAACGTAGCAATTATTGAGTCAATAATATAAAATATTGAACAGTAATTACTGTAACAATAATTGAGTAATGGCTTCTCACGTAAGACTCAATAATTCGAAATACTGTGCAATACCGTGTGCTACTATGCAACACCGTGTATCACTGTATTTTAACCACCGGGTATTTCAACAGTACTAACGGTAACAACCACGCCGTTATTTTGTAAAAAGTTATTTCTGTCGCTTTCTATATCCGACAGTTATTCCGTTGTGGGGGCCCACAAATAGCTGCGCCGTCGTACGAATATTCCCCGACAACAAGAATATTCCACGACCAAACGAATATTCCCCGACAACAAGAATATTTTATAACCACTTGCTCATTTTAAAAATATTTGCACATTTCACCCATAAATTTCATATTTATCAAAACAACACCTTACTGTTTCGAAATAATATATAAAGAAAACTAAATCTTTATTCATAAAAGTTGGGGTCTTACAACCTCCCCTCCTTATGAAATTTCGTCCTCGAAATTGACGTACGTACCTGGTATGTCGAAAAGGTGAGGATACCTCGCTTTCATTTCCGATTCCAACTCCCAAGTCATTTCCTCAATTGCATGGTTTCTCCACAAAACTTTAACTTGAGGTATAATTTTCGAGCGTAGGACATGCTCCTTCCTATCCAAGATCTTGACAGGTACCTCCTCGTATGTTAAATCTTCGGCTATCTCGTCTGGTTCTAACTTAATAATGCGGTTTGGATCCTTCACATATTTACGTAACACGGATATGTGAAACACGTTATGAACACGAGATATGCTTGGAGGTAAAGCGAGTCTATAAGCCACATTTCCTATTCGGTCAAGAATCTCAAATGGACCAATGAATCGTGGGTTGAGCTTTCCTCTCTTCCCAAACCTTGTAACTCCTTTCCACGGAGCAACACGTAATAATACATGGTCCCCAACGTTAAATTCCACGTCCTTTCGATGAAGATCCGCATAACTCTTTTGTCGATCTTGTGCTGTTTGTATACGTTGTTGGATTATTTGAATTTTTTCTGAAGTCATACGTACCAACTCCGGTCCCAACAATGTTGTTTCACCCACCTCGTTCCAACATACTGGAGAGCGACACTTTCTCCCATACAACGCTTCGAATGGATCTACGCCTATACTTGCCTGATAACTGTTGTTGTAGGAGAATTCCACCAATGGTAAATACTTATCCCAACTCCCTTTGAAGTCTAGAACACAGAGTCTCAATAGATCTTCAAGAGTTTGGATAGTCCTTTCCGATTGTCCGTCTGTTTGAGGATGATAAGCCGAACTGAATCGTAAATCCGTACCCATAGCTTTCTGCAAACTGATCCAAAATCGTGAAGTAAATCTGGGGTCACGATCCGAAACTATGGATACTGGCATGCCATGCAATCTCACAATCTCATTCACGTACATATGAGCAAGACGTTCAAGGGAATAAGTCTCTCGTATCGGCAAGAAATGAGCAGACTTGGTTAATCTATCAACAATAACCCAAATCGCATCTAAGCCTTGAGAAACCTTGGGAAGACCCGTAACGAAATCCATCGTAATGTGTTCCCACTTCCATTTCGGAATCTCCAGTGGTTGCAATGGACCCTTCGGCACTTGATGCTCCGCCTTTACACGTTGACAAGTTAAACATCTCGAGATGAACTCCGCGATCTCTCTCTTCATATTGCCCCACCAAAATGTATGTCGAAGATCACGATACATTTTAGTACTCCCAGGATGGATTGCAAACGGTGTGTTGTGTGCCTCCATCATGATTCTATACTTCAAGTCGGAATCGTTAGGAACACAAAGTCTGTAGTTGACTCGAAGTATTCCATCTTCATCGATTCTCGCTTCTGAAATTGCACCTTCTGCACCTTCTTCTTCATCTTCATCAGCTCCGCATCGGTAGCTTGAGCAGCTTTAACTTTATCAATCAAAGCTGGTTCTACGCGTATACTTGACATCATCGCACTCGTTCCCACATATGATCTTCTACTCAACGCGTCAGCTACCGCGTTCGCTTTTCCAAAATGGTATTGGATAGTATGATCGTAATCTTTCAACAGCTCAAGCCAACGTCGTTGCCGCATGTTGAGTTCCTTCTGAGTGAAGAAATATTTAAGGCTCTTATGATCCGTATAAATCTCCACTTTCTCTCCGTACAAGTAATGTCTCCAGATCTTCAACGCGAAAACGACTGCTGCCAACTCTAGATCATGAGTAGGATAATTCCTCTCATATTCTTTGAGTTGTCGCGAGGCATAGGCTATGACTTTCCCATGTTGCATGAGAACACATCCTAACCTTTTGCCCGAAGCATCGCTGTAAATAACAAATCCATCCGAACCAGATGGTATTGTCAAAACAGGTGCCGAGATAAGTCTCCTCTTGAGCTCTTGGAAGCTCTTCTCGCATTCCTCGCTCCAAACGAATTTTGTATCTTTCCGAGTCAACTGAGTTAATGGAGTAGCGATTCGAGAAAATCCCTCTACGAACCTCCGATAGTAACCAGCTAAGCCCAGAAAGCTTCGTACTTCGGTCACCGACTTAGGTTGCTCCCAGCTTTGTATTGCTTCAATCTTCGCCGGGTCAACAGATACTCCACGTTTCGATACCACGTGCCCAAGGAATGCTACTTCCTCAAGCCAGAACTCGCATTTCTTTAACTTGGCATATAGCTTGTTCTCACGAAGCTTTTGAAGTACCAACTTCAAATGGTGTTCATGATCTTCACGGCTTTTAGAATAGATGAGAATGTCATCAATAAAGACAACAACGAATTGATCTAAATACTCCTTAAATACACGGTTCATCATATCCATGAAAGCAGCAGGAGCATTAGTCAATCCAAAAGACATGACTAAGAACTCATAATGCCCGTATCGTGTTCAGAAAGCAGTCTTTGGAATATCCTCAGTTTTAATCTTCAACTGATGATATCCAGAACGAAGATCGATCTTTGAAAAGAATTGCGCTCCTTGCAACTGGTCGAACAGGTCATCAATACGAGGTAACGGATACCTATTCTTGATGGTGACATGGTTCAACTCCCGATAGTCAATACAAAGTCGCATACTCCCGTCTTTCTTCTTTACGAATAAAACAGGAGCACCCCAAGGAGACGTACTAGGACGAATAAAACCGATGTCTAACAATTCTTGTAATTGAATCTTTAACTCCTGAAGTTCAATAGGAGCCATTCGATATGGGGTTTTAGAAATGGCCTTTGTACCGGGCTCAAGGTCAATAAAGAATTCAACTTCACGTTCTGGGGGTAGACCGGGAAGTTCTTCGGGAAATACATCAGGAAACTCATTAACAACGGAAATATCATTCAAATCTGATGTATTCTGATTTAGATCAGTGACATGAGCTAAGAAAGCTTGACATCCGTTTTTCAATAAACGAATAGCCTTGGGATTTGAAATGATATTGACTGATTTTAGTGGTTTGGTGGTTTGAATTCGCACAACAGGTTGATTAGGAATATGAAAACTAACAACCTTACGAAAATAATCAATTTTGGCGTGGTAAGTGGTTAACCAGTCAATTCCTAAAATCACATCAAATGCAAGTATATTTTCAAAGATATAAGATCAACAGGTAAGGTAAGGGTACCAATCTGAATCAAGCAAGATTTGTAAACTGTAGATGTAACAAAGGTTTCTCCTAACGGAGTTTCAACAGATAAGTCAAAGTCTAATTTATCAGAAGTCAAGTTCAAATGTTGAGCACAAGCAGGTGAAATAAAGGAATGGGTAGCACCGGTATCTAACAAGGTATAAACTTCGCAAGAGTTTATGATCAGCTTACCCGTAATCACCTCGTGTGGATTCCTCGCGTTTTGGGCTGTCACGACAAACGCTCTTCCAAGAATCACCGACTTTGACTTGTCTGCAACCGCCTTTGGAATCACCACCCCCGCTGAACTTGGTTTCGCAACAGGACAATCTCGAGCTATATGTCCTTCTTTTCCACAGTTATAGCATCCTTTGAACTGTTGTGGGCAGTTTGGGCTGATATGTCCCTCTTTCCCGCATTTAAAGCATACGACCGGTAGTCGTTCTCCTCCTCTCGAAACAGTTGATGCTGGTGCTGATGTTGACATCTTCGCGTTCTCATTGTTGTACCTTCTCTTCTTGAAATCTCCTCCAGATTCGCTTCTTCTACTATCATGGCCACGATAACCACTGGAGTGGTTACCGCTTCTGTCATACTTTCCTCCTCGCTGGTTGTCATTGCTCCGATGACTGCTGCCACCGGTACGACCTTGGTTGTGGTCCCTCGGTTGAACATAATCATTATCTCGTTCTAATAACTGGGCCCTGTTTACTACATTCGAATATAAATTTTTTTTATGAGAAATGAGGTATTGACGTATTTCGGGTTTCAAACCTCTTAGAAACATCCGCGTCATACGTTCCTCATTCTCCACCAAATCAGGTGCAAACCTGGACAGCTCCGCGAACTTAGCCTCGTATTGGGATACCGTCATGTTGTTTTGCTCGAGTCTGATAAACTCTTCTTCCTTCATATGATGAATACTTTCAGGAAAGTACTTGTCATTGAACAGTTTCTGGAATGCTTCCCAAGACATCTTAAGTGCGGCAGGCTGGGTACGTTTCACAGATTCCCACCAGTAATTTGCCTCTCCACGGAACATAAACGTGGCGAATGGAACCTTCTGTTCCTCTGTACATCCCAAGACATCAAATATCTTGGTAATTTATTTAATCCACGTCTCCGCCTTGATCGGATCTGGCTTTCCCAGAAACTCTGGTGGTCCCAATTCTTTGAACTGCTTAGCAGTGACAGCTCGCGTGTTGTTATTATCTCCACCTGTATGTTGCACACGAGTCTCCCTTGTCTGATTTTGCATAAACTGCAAAAAACTTCTAAACATCTCATCGTTTATCGTCTGACCAGCGTTCTTTTCAGGATTAACATTGCCTTCTTGTTGCACGTTCTCCTGGTTAACGATTAAAGGTGTCTCCACGGTCTCATTCACTTCGTTGTTAACGTTCTCAGCTGCCATTCTCAAATACTGCCATAAAACAAGGGTTAATTAAACAAATTAACATATCACATATTAACCCTATGCTCCGACTGACCAATTAAATACCACATAAGCTTAGGTAGGACACACTAGCGAAGGATTTACTCGTCTCTCCCCTCCTAGTTCTATTCCCCAATCTCCGCCAGAGATCATATCCCTAAGCTCTGGTACCAACTGTGACGCCCCCAGAATAGGTCCATTCAACCCAACCCATTCTGAGTCGCCAAATACATGGTACAGAATTCAAATACAAACTTTATATCATACGGTCGTGCAAAATACGACCACACAACTGTGAGTGTCAATACAAATATGTAGAAAATATTAAGATTCAAACTAAGTCCTCATTACAATTATTATCACACTATTTATCAGAAATAGTGAGGACTACTACTGCTCTAACTCGGACCATCACTCTGTCCCCCGACTAGTTCCCGCAACATTCTCATTTCCTGAAGAGGACAACAGATGAAAAGGGTGAGCTCAACTAGCTCAGTAAAGAATATTATGACTAAGATAGAAATAAATTATCGTTAGCCTTCAATAAATCAGATAAAATATAATGGACAACCAATCTTAGATCAATATTCGCAGCGGAAATAACAATTCATTAGAAGAGTTAAGCAGAGAATCAAGTCTACTATCTTCTATGATTTAAAAGTCCATCATCAATATTTTATCCCTGTAACATCAATCAATATACATCTCGAATCAAATATTCATCTTTGCACTACAGGCCAAAGATATTCATTTGTATCATCAGTGGTCATATTCATCTCAACACCTGTCATCTTTGCACTACAGGCCAAAGATATTCATCAGGTAATCATTCATCTTTGCTCTACAGGCCAAAGATATTCATCAAGTAATCATTCATCTTTGCTCTACAGGCCAAAGATATTCAGTTACATCACCTTTTAGGACTGAGAATGATGAAAAATATTTAAAAAAAACGAATCCAGTGAGATAAAAGACAAAGACTAAGGATTCGTATTTTAGTATATCCAATTCAAAAATACCTCGTAATAATCAATTATGGAGCAAAATTCAAGAATAGAGCTCAAAACTTGGATACAATCAAAGATAGTAACCTTAACAAGCAATTTGGACAAATAGAAGAAAATTTAATTTTTTTCGTGAATAGTGCCGTATACGTGAATAGTAACCCCGACGGAAAAAGTAAGAATTTCAACATAAAACCCATGACAATATTTCTGTATAATGATATTGAAAAGAATAACATCATTTACGAAAAAAAATAACATCTCTTACCTCAAAAAGATAGTACCTCTGACTGGAATATCGGATATAATACCGAAGGAAACTTGCACTGAATAGCAACACTCAAAGTATTGAAATACTCACAAAAATACGCTCGATATTATAGAGAGAGAAAACTTTTGATTCTGGTGTGATTTTCAATTCTAACCTAAGCACCCTATTTATAGAAAAAGCTTAGGATGCCAAAGGAGACTAAAATAATAAAATATTATTATTTTTTAAAAAAATTCCGCCGCCTAGCGGCTTCCCAAATTTTCAGATTTTCAACAAAAGTGGGGCCCACCCATTAAATAATATTTATTTTCCGAAACTTCAATAATTCATAATAAATAGCCCCTTCATCAGAAAAATACAAATTCTATGTCCTTCTATAGGAAATTTAATTCTCTACAACTTTGCAGAAGAAAGTTTTTCCAAATTCCAAACATAAATTATCCGAAATCCATAAACAGATGATTTCTCACACCAAAATATTGATAAAAATTCATCAGCGCCAATTCCTTCTTTAATATCCACAAAATCATATAAATCAATAATTAATTATTCACAAATAATATTATAGAACTACAATATTAACAACCAGGTCGTTCCCAAGAAAGAGGGGGCCTTCCGATAAGGACTTCTCCTTACTGGCGCGTAATTAAATAACCCCTCCTAGACAGAACTTTCTTAGACATTGTCAATAATGCTATCTAATAATATTATTCAAATAATATGAATTATTGAGTTGATAACGTGAAATACTGTGCAATGACAATTATTGAATCAATACTACAAAATATCAACTGTAGCCATTATTGAATCAATCATATAAAATGGCAACGTAGCAATTATTGAGTCAATAAAATATCAATGTAACAATTATTGAGTCAATAATATAAAATATCAACGTAGCAATTATTGAGTCAATAATATAAAATATTGAACAGTAATTACTGTAACAATAATTGAGTAATGGCTTCTCACGTAAGACTCAATAATTCGAAATACTGTGCAATACCGTGTGCTACTATGCAACACCGTGTATCACTGTATTTTAACCACCGGGTATTTCAACAGTACTAACGGTAACAACCACGCCGTTATTTTATAAAAAGTTATTTCTGTCACTTTCTATATCCGACAGTTATTCCGTTGTGGGGGCCCACAAATAGCTGCGCCGTCGTACGAATATTCCCCGACAACAAGAATATTCCACGACCAAACGAATATTCCCCGACAACAAAATATTTTATAACCACTTGCTCATTTTAAAAATGTTTGCACATTTCACCCATAACTTTCATATTTATCAAAACAACACCTTACTGTTTCGAAATAATATATAAAGAAAACTAAATCTTTATTCATAAAAGTTGGGGTCTTACAAGTCTTCACTTGTTTATCTTGCCTTTCCCCTTACTCGTTGACGGTACGTCAACGTTCTCAATTTTAGCTGCAATGGTTATTAAATATGCACGAGTGAGCAAACAAAAGCTCATCGGGAATAATAACAATATTAATGATGACATAATTGAATAACTTCAAAATTTTTGAATAACTTTTCTTACATCAATAATAAAGAATTGAATAATAATTCTTTCATCAATATTTAGAATTTCAAATATTGAAATCATCCGAGGGTCATAAGACCTTGAACTTTATCCTAGGTTTTAAACATTTTCATTTAAAACCTTTAACAGTCATTTAGACTATGAACTCTTAACTCGTACTTAGGGAGATCAACCCTTCGTACCATGTATTGTGCATAAATATTTAACGCTTTCGCATAGTAATCCCTTAATAAATAGGGTTGTTCATCTCAGTATTTGATACAAGTCCGCACCAAAGAAAGTTTGGTTTGGATAGCTAAAAGAATATTTGGTGTTTCAACTACTAAGGAGTAGTTGAATCGACTCACAATAACCAAGAATAATTCAATAATAAAGAATTATGAAATAACTTATGCTTTAGAATTAAACTTAAAGCATACGAAAGATAAGATAGACCTTACTTGAACAATTAAGTCAAGGTCACTTTAATTAATTCATGAACTTTAAATAAGTACTTGTCCATTGCAGAAATAAAAGGACAATCTCAAATACAATAAATATCAAAATTTAAAACACTTGCATATAATATAATTAGCAAGTTTAGGGATAGAAGACTTGCATAATAATAACAAGTTTAGGGTTCAGAAAACTTACCCCAAGCGCAAGGTACAATTACAACTCACGTTCCTTAATTAACCCTACATATGTATAATTAATCATAATAATCTAAATTAGTTATCACATAACTAATTCACATAATTAGTTAACCCATCTAGGTTAACTCATTCCTCTTTAATTATTAAGTTAAAAATTAATTATCACATAATTAATCACATCACATGTTCACCTTACATTTTCACATAATTAATCAAATTATAATTACATCTTATGTTAATTAAATTATAATTAATCAAATTATACTTTAAGTTAAGCATTTACTTTAATTAAAATAAATCAACTATTATAACTTAACAAATTATAATTGCAATTAAACCTTTACTTTTTAATTATTATTCAAATTATAATTTTATATTATATTTTATTAATATAATCCATTACTATTCATTTAGCATTTTAATGTATGTCTAACATGTTATCAATTACATCACATTAAGTTAGTTTTTCAAAATACACAATAAATATAAAACATCATTATTTTCTGCACCACCCCCCCTGGCGAGGCGGGTGTTAATAGGCCCGACAGGGTGGGCCCTTTGCAGCGGCGAATTCCTGGCTCGCAAACTGTGCATGAAAAAAGTCAATTTGGCTTATTTTTCCATATTGAGTTCCGAATCCAGCCAACAATTTGCATATAAAACTTTACAGAAAATAAAATTTAAAGCTTCTAACTTGTTTTAATGCATTGAATCATGAAAACACATAATTTAAAACTCTAAATTTCATGATTTTTGAAGAAAAGCCATTGTTAAGTGTTCTTGATGAAATTGAACACTGTGAATTTGTTTTTAAACCAATTCACACAATGTCAAGCATATTTAATTAGTTTTTAAACATGCTATCATTATCTATAATTACTTTAAACAATAATCAACAATCAAACATGAATTTTTGATTTTAAAAGAAAACTATATATATATATATATATATTTTCAAAATACTTCAGTGTAACCCTTTGATGAACATGAATTCTTCATGTTCATCATGTTTACATGAAATAAACTATTTTGTTGTGCATACAAATCATATATGAGCATATACATAGCATCTATAACATATAAAAATCATAATTACACAATTTTCATGAAAACATATTTTACAGAGAACTAAAGTACGAAGAATACGAGAATAAAACTTCTAAAACTATAGGTTAGGATTATACCCTTTGGCTTAGTGATAGGAAGAAGATAAAGTTGATTATTTTTTTGATTTCTCAAGCTTTCCCTTTCTTTCTCTTCTTCTTCTCTTTTTTCTGTCCTTTCTTTCTCTGTTCTTCTTTGTTTTGTTCTTCTAATTAAACTAACGTAAAACTATTTTTTATAACATAAAATACGTATACTTACATAACATATGTAACTGACAATTACTTAATATATATAATAATTATCAATTACTAATTACCAATTCATATATAAGTTACATATTTTTGAATTTAAAAAGCCATAAGGCTTGTTTGGCAAAAATAACTTTATTTAAAAAAAAAAGGTTTTAGTAACTAAGGCCCTGTTTGGTAAACGAGATTAAAATAGGTGCAAGGGCCTCGTTTGGCAAAACTATTTAAAAACAGTTTTAAGGGCCTTGTTTGACAACACGGATTTAAAACCCTTTTTATTTTTTAATAAATCTTTTTACACATATTTTTAATGTTACACTTTATTTAATTAAATTTCAACCTTCTAATTTAATTAAATAAAAGCTAACATCAATTATCCACATAAAAATGATCACATAACAATTATAATTACTCGCTAATTATAATTTCATGCAACAATTATCATATAACTTCATCTAATTTAATTATCTCAATTAAATTAGAACCATACCATAAAATCATTACACATCAATTAAATAAATTATTAAATATTCATTTAATTAATACATAACACTTAATTAAATTAATCCACAATAATAACATAATTTATTTATTTAACTCAATAAATAAATCAATTAAAATATTTATTTAATTCAATAAATATTATAATTAATATATAAAATTCTCATTCGCTACAATCTTCCCTCCTTAAAAGAACTTTGTCCCCAGAATCATAAATAAAAAAAAACTCATCTGTTACATTCTTCCCTCCTTAAAAAGATTCTGTTCCCAGAGTCGGTATAGAAGGGGTTACACAAAAAATTAAGCAAATAATTGGGGATACGTCTTCTTCATTACATCTTCGAGTTCCCACGTGGCTTCTTCAGCACTGTGGTTCCTCCAGATTACCTTAACAGAAAATATCACTTTATTTCTAAGTACTTGTTCCTTTCTATCAACTATTTGAACAGGAACCTCTTCATAATTAAGTCTTTATCAAACTGTAAAGGCTCGTATTCTATTATATGCTTGTAGTCGTGTTTGTACGGTCGTAACACAGAAATATGGAAAACGTTGTGTTTATTGTCTAGCTCCGGAGATAACGCAATCTCGTAAGCTACTTCGTCAACCCTCCGTGGTATCTCAAAAGGTCCAATAAATCGGGGACTCAGCTTCCCCTTCTTACCAAATCGAATCTTTCCCTTCCAAGGAGATACTTTCAGGAAAACAAAGCTTCCTCGTAAAAATTCTCGGTTCTGTCGATGTTGATCGGCATATTTCTTTTGTCTGTCTTGAGCAGCAACCAATCTGATTCTGATCAGCTTCACGATTTTAGCGGTTTATTGTACCAGTTCTGGTCCCAACAGTTGACGTTCACCGACTTTATCCCTGCACAATGGAGTCCTGCATTTTCTGCCATACAATGCTTCGAAAGGCGGCATGCCAATACTCGGGTGGTAACTATTGTTGTAGGCGAACTCCACTAATGGTAGATGATCATCCCAGCTTCCTTTGAAGTCCATCACGTAAGCTCTCAGCATGTCCTCTAGCATCTAAATCGTTCTCTCTCTTTGGCCATTAGTCTAAGGATGGTACGCCGTACTCATTCGCAATTGTGTTCCCAGACATTCTTGTAAACGCTTCCTAGAAATTCAACTTAAAACCCGAATCTCTATCGGGCACAATCGACACCGGAACACTCGTGCCGAGAGATAATTTCCTTAACGTACAGCTTCGCTAACTGATCCAAGTTAAACTTAATCTTGATCTGTAGGAAATGGGCTAACTTCGTCAGTCGATCCACTATAACCCATATCGCATCGAAACCCTTCTGAGTCGCTGGGAGTCCAACCACGAAACCTATTGTGATATGTTTCCACTTCCATTCTGGAATTTCTAACAGTTGCATTAATCCACTTGGTCTCTGGTGTTCTGCTTTAACTTTCTGGCACGTTAAGCATTTCACCACGCATTCAGCAACGTCCCTCTTTATATTCGGCCACCAGAAATGGTGTCTGGGATTCTGGTACATCTTCGTACTCCTAGGGTGAATCGAATATCTTAAACTGTGAGATTCGCTCAAAATCTCCTCTTTGACTTCGGGTACTGGCGGTACCCAGATTCTTCCTTCAAATCTTAATAATCCTTTGTTATCGATCTTGAACTTTATTTCTTCACCATCGGCTATTCTTTTCTGGATCTTCTCACATTCTTCGTCGTGAAGTTGTGCCTCTTTCACCTGGTCTACCATAGTAGAACCAGTGGTTACTTGAAACAACTTCTCATCCGATTCCTTTGGATACTTTACTTCAAGTTCCAATCTAGCCATCTCTGCTATCAACTGATCCTGATCAGTTAACCTATTCAACTTCTCCTGGCCCTTCCTGCTTAAAGCGTCGGCAACAACGTTAGCTTTACTCGGATGGTAAAGTATCTCGCAGTCGTAGTCCTTTATTAGTTCCAACCATCACTTTTGGCGCATGTTCAAATACTTTTGGGTGAAGATATACTTCAAACTCTTATGATTCGTGTACATCTCACACCTTTCTCCACAAAGGTAGTGTCTCTAAATCTTCAGGGCAAACACTACTGTCGCCAATTCTAAGTCATGGGTTAGATATCCTTTTTTATAATCCTTCAGCTGACGTGATGCATAGGCAATAACTTTTCCACTCTACATCAGTACACAGCCTAATCCCTTATGTGAGGCATCACTGTATACTACAAAATTCCCCGTACTATCTGGTAAAGATAACACATGCACAGTGTGACGCCCCCAAAATAGGTTCAATACCAACCCATTCTGAGTCGCCAAATACATGGTACATAATTCAAATACAATCTTTTATAACATACGGTCGTGCAAACTACGACCACACAAACTGTGAAATTCAATACAAATCGTATATAATGCGAAATATAAACATTCAAATTCACTCCTTATTAATTATAATCTTTATCCCACTATTTTATAGAATAGTGAGGACTTCTACTGATCTAACTCTGACCATCACTCTGATCCTCGACTAGTCCTCGTGATATTCCCATTTCCTGAAGAGAACAATGGAAGAAAAGGGCGAGCTCAACTAGCCTAGTAAAGAATATTATGACTAAGATAATGAAAAACAAATTATCGTTAGCCTTCAATAAATCAGATAAAATATTATGGACAACACGTTTTAGATCAATATTAGCAGCGAAAATAATAATTCATTAGAAGAGTTAAGTAGAGAATGATGTCTACTATCTTCTTTGATTTAAAAGTCCATCATCAATATTTTATCCCTGTAACATCAATCAATATACATCTCGAATCAAATATTCATCTTTTGCACTACGGGCCAAAGATATTCATTTGTATCACCAGTTGGTCATGTTCATCTCAACACCTATCCATCTTTGCACTACGGCCAAAGATATTCATCAGGTAATTATTCATCTTTGCACTATAGGCCAAAGATATTCATCAAGCAATCATTTATCTTTGCACTACAGGCCAAAGATATTCAGTTATATCACCATTTAGGACTGAGGATGATGAAAAACAATACGAATAACAAATCCAGTGAGATAAAGGACAAATAGTAGAGAATTTATCCAGAGTTCAAGAATAAGATCAAAACCTGGATCCAATCAAAGATGATTTGGAAGAAAAAATATATATTTTTTTACCATAAATAGTACCCCGTGAATAGTAACTCGTGAATAGTAACTCATGGATAGTTACTCGACATGAAAAGATAAAAATTTCACAAGAAAGTTCAAACCAATATTTCAGTGAAATGATATTAGATGAAGCACAAAACTCAAGGAATTTCTGATCATTTCAGAAATTATAGAAGCAATACTTACCGTAGTAAATTTTGAGTTAGGAATCCAAAATGAAACAATATACGAAACTGCAATTGGATTTTCACTCGTCTGGCAGTAGTCCGCTCAGACAGATTATTTCACAATTTAATAACAACTGAATACGAAGGGTTATTCACCAGGCATGCGGTAGTCCGCGTAGACTAGGTTATTCCCACAGAATAATAAAGAATGGAATAACAACAGGATTTTACCATGCATGCGGTAGTCCGCGTACACAGGTTATTCCAATAGAATAATAAAGAATGGAATGACAACCCTTACGAATATTGAAAGAAAATAACTCTCTTCATGAATACGAAAGAAATAATACCCCTTAGCTTAAAAATTTAGAGACTGCACTAGTGTAATACCAGAATACTCTTCTTCTTTCTCTCTTATTCTCTCTATACTTTCTCTCTCTATAGCTTTAGTGAATTGGTGAGAAATAATGAAGAAACTGAGCTTCTATTTATAAGCTCGGTAGAGTAAGGGTAAAATAGTCTTTTGCCATAATTTATGACATCATCGATCCTATGACATCATTGCTTACCTCATCGCTCTGATGACATCCTTGCTTACCTCATCGCTCCGATGACATCATTATTTGCATTATAAGAGTTCATATTCAATTTGCACTCTTCCACCTCGTTTAACTTTTATACCATGAATTTACTATAATAATGTTAGCATTCAAATTATAAAAATTATACTATTATATAATCACATCAAACCACTATAATGTAATATTATAATAATATATTTGAATGAATTATTTTATCGAACAAGATAAAATACCAACTTTCAACAAATGTCACATGCTAAAAATTCTTCCGTTTAAATCCACATTGAATAAATATTTTCTTATCATATATATCAAAAATTAATTATTCACAAATAATATTAGAGAACTACAATATTGACAACCAGGTCGTTCCCAAGAAAGAGGGAGCCTTCCGATAAGGATTTCTCCTTACTGGCACGTAATTAATCAACCTCTTTCCTAGACAGAACTTCCTTTGACATTGCCAATAATGCTATCTAATAATATTATTCAAATAATATGAATTATTGATTTGATAATTTGAAATAATGTGCAATGACAATTATTGAATCAATAATATAAAATAGCAAAGTAGCACTTATTGATATAAAACATCAACGTAGCAAATATTGAACCAATACAATATTATACAATTATTGAATCAATAATATAAAATATTGAACAGTAATTACTGTAACAATAATTTAGTAAGTGCCTTCCTACGTAAGAATCAATAATTTGAAATACTGTGCAATACCGTGTGCTACTGTAACACCACATATTACTGTATTTTAACCATTGGGTATTTCAACAGTACTAACGGTAACAGTTTTGTCGTTATTTTTATAAAAAGGTTACTTCTGTCGCTTTTTATATTCGACATTCATTCCGTTGTGGGGTCCACCAATGACTGCGCCGTCGTACAAATATTCTCCGACAAAAAGAATATTCCTCGACCAAACGAATATTTCCCGACACAACGAATATTTTATAACCACTTGCTTACTTTGTAAACATTGCACATTTCACCCATAACTTATCACATTTATCAAATCAACGCCTTACTATTTCAAAATAATATATAAAGAAAATTAAATCTTATTCATAAAATTTGGGATCTTACAACCTCCCCTCCTTATAAAATTTCATCCTCAAAATTGACGTATGTACCTGGTATGTCGAAAAGATGAGGATACCTCGTTTTCATTTTCGATTCTAACTCTCAGGTCATTTCCTCGATATCATGGTTCCTCCACAAAACTTTAACTTGAGGTATAACCTTTGAGCGTAGGACATGTTCCTTCCTATCCAAGATCTTAACAGGTATCTTCTCGTATGTTAAATCTTCGGCTATCTCGTCTGGTTCTAACTCAATAATGTGGTTTGGATCTTTCACATATTTACGAAGCACAGATATGTGAAAAATATTATGAACACGAGACATGCTTGGAGGTAAGGCGAGTCTATAGGCCACATTTTCTACTCGATCAAGGATTTCAAATGGACCAATGAATCGTGGGTTGAACTTTTTCTCTTTTCGAATCTCGTAACTCCTTTCCATGGAGCAACACGTAATAATACATGATCTCCGACATTAAACTCCACGTCCCTTCGATGAAGATCAGCATAACTCTTTTGTCGATCTTGTGCAGTTTGTATACGTTGCCGGATCATTTGAATCTTTTTCGTAGTCAAACGTACTAACTCCGGTCCCAACAATGTTGCTTCACCCACCTCGTCCCAGCATACTGAAGAATGACATATTCGTCCATACAACGCCTCGAATGGAGCCATGCCTATACTTGCCTGATAACTGTTGTTGTAGGAGAATTCCACCAATGGTAGGTACTTATCCCAATTCCCTTTAAAGTCTAGAACACAGAGTCTTAATAGATCTTCAAGAGTTTGGATAGTCCTTTTCGATTGCCCGTCCGTTTGTGGATGATATGCCGAACTGCATCGTAAATCCGTACCCATAGCTTTCTGCAAGCTGACCCAAAATCGTAAAGTGAATCTTGGGTCACGATCCGAAACTATGGATACTGGCATGCCATGCAATCTCACAATCTCATTCACGTACATACTAGCAAGACGTTCAAGGGAATAAGTCTCTCGTATCGGCAAGAAATGAGCAGACTTGGTTAATCTATCAACAATAACCCAAATCACATCTATGCCTTGAGAAACCTTGGGAAGACCCGTAACGAAATCCATGGTAATGTGTTCCCACTTCCACTTTGGAATCTCAAGTGGTTGCAATGGACCTTTTGGCACTTGATGCTCCGCCTTGACACGTTGACAGGTTAAACACCTCGAGATGAACCCCGCGATCTCTCTTTTCATATTGCTCCACCAAAATGTATATCAAAGATCACGATACATTTTGGTACTCCCAGGATGGATTGCAAACGGTGTGTTGTGTGCCTCCATCATGATTCTATACTTTAAGTCATAATCGTTAGAAACACAAAGTCTGGAGTTGACTCAAAGCATTCCTTCTTCATCAATCCTTGCTTCGGGAATAGTATCTTCTTGCACCTTCTTCTTCATATTCGTTAGCTCCGGATCTGTAGATTGAGCAGCTTTAACTCTAACCATTAAAGCTGGTTCTACGCGTATATTTGACATCATTACGTGAGTCTCCGGAGTCGTTAACTCTATCTT
The DNA here is from genome assembly GCA_020205555.1 of Panax stipuleanatus. Taxonomy (NCBI): domain Eukaryota; kingdom Viridiplantae; phylum Streptophyta; class Magnoliopsida; order Apiales; family Araliaceae; genus Panax; species Panax stipuleanatus. The sequence continues at coordinate 68,307,688 of CM035124.1, forward strand.
CATCCTTTGTACGTCATACAAAATGGGCTTCGTGTTGACAATATCGCACTTGTACCCGTATATGATCTTCTACTCAACGCGTTAGCTACCACATTCGCTTTTTTCAGGATGGTATTGGATGGTATGATCTTAATCTTTCAACAGCTCCAACCAACGTCGTTTTCGCATATTGAGTTCATTCTAAGTAAAGAAATATTTGAGGCTTTTGGAGTATATTAGGATGTTATTAATAATAACAACCACAAAATGATCCAAATATTTGATACCAACTGTGACCTTCATGGTGCTTCAACCATAGCACCTCGCAATTGGTCGAACAGGTCATCGATACGAGGTAACGGATACCTATTTTTGATGGTGACATGGTTCAACTCTCGATAGTCAATACAACGTCGTATACTACCGTATTTCTTCTTTACAAAAAAAATAAGAGCACCCCAAGGAGATGTGCTAGGACGTATAAAACCGATGTCTAACAACTCATATAGTTGGACCTTTAACTCCTGAAGTTCAATAGGAGTCATTCGATATGGGGTTTTAGAAATGGGTTTTGTACCGGGCTCAAGGTCAATAAAGAATTAAACTTCATGTTCCGGGGGTAGACTGGGAAGTTCTTCGGGAAATACATCAGGAAACTCATTAACAACAGAAATATCATTCAAACCTGACGTATTCAGGTTTAGATCAGTGACATGGGCTAAGAAAGCTTGACATCTATTTTTCAATAAACGAATAGCTTTATAACTTGAAATAACATTGATTGATTTTAGTGATTTGGTTGTTTGAATTTACACAATAGGTTGGTTAGGAATATGAAAACTAACAACCTTAAGAAAATAATCAATTTTGGCATGATAAGTGGTCAACCAGTCAATTCCTAAAATCACATCAAATGCAAGTATTTTCAAAAATATAAGATCAACAGGTAGGGTGAGGGTACCAATTTGAATCGAGCAAGATTTGTAAACTGTAGATGTAACGAAGGTTTCTCCCAACGGAGTTTCAATAGATAAGTCAAAGTCTAATTTCTCAGGTGTCAAGTTCAAACGTTGAGCACAAGCAGGTGAAATAAAAGAATGGGTAGCACCGGTATCTAATAAAGTGTAAACTTCGCAAGAGTTTATTATCAGCTTACCCGTAATAATCTCGTTCGGGTTTCGTGCTTGTTGGGCAGTCACGACAAAAGCTCTTTCAGGAACCACTGACTTTGACTTGTCAAGGATAGCCTTTGGAGTCACCATCCCTGCTGGACTTGGTTTTGCTACAGGACACACTCGAGCTATGTGCCCTTCTTTTCCACAGTTATAACACACCTTCGATTATTGTGTGCAGTTGGGGCTGATGTGTCCCTCTTGCCCGCATTTATAGCATACGACATGCGATCGTTCTTCTCCCCTAGAAACAGTTGATGTTGGTGCTGCTATCGATGCTTTCACGTTCTCATTGTTGTACCTTCTCTTCTTGAAATCTCCCCCCGACTCACTTCTTCTATTATCATGGCCACGATTACCACCGGAGTGTTTATCGCTTCTGTCATGATACTTTCCTCCCTGCTGGTTGTCATTGTTTCGAAGACTGCTTCCACCGGTACGACCTTGGATGTTGTCCCTTGGTTGAACATAATCATTATCTCGTTCTAATAACTGGGCCCTGTTTACTACATCCGAATATAGAGAAAATTTATGAGAAATGAGGTATTGATAAATTTCTGGGTTCAAACCTCTCAGAAACATCCGCGTCATACGTTCCTCATTCTCCACCAAATGAGGTGCAAACCGAGATAACTCCGCGAACTTAGCCTCGTACTGGGACACCGTCATGTTATTCTGTTCCTAGTCTGATAAACTCTACCTCTTTCATGTGACGAATACTTTCTGGAAAGTACTTGTCATTGAACAGTTTTTGGAATGCCCCCCAAGACATCTCGAGTGCGGCAGACTGAGTACGCTTCACAGATTTCCACCAGTAATCTGCCTCTCCACGGAATATAAACGTGGCGAATGGAACCTTCTGTTCCTCTGTGAATCCCAAGACATCAAATATCTTAGTAATTTGCTTAATCCAATTTTCTGCCTTTATTGGATCTGGCTTTCCCTGAAACTCTGGTGGTTCCAACTCTTTAAACTGCTTGGCAGTGACAAGCCGCGAGTTGTTATTTCCACCTGTATTATGAACACGAGTCTCCCTCGTCTGGTTTTGCATGAACTGCAAAAAGCTTCTGAACATCCCGTCATTTATCATTTCTTCGGTAGGGTTGTTTACTAGGAGGAATATAGTCTTCCTGTTGCACGTTCTCCTGGTTGGTGATTAAAGGTGTCTCAACGGTCTCATTCACTCCATTATTTAGATTTTCAGCTGCCATTCTCAAATACTTCCACAAAACAAGTGTTAATCAAACAAATTAACATATCACATATTAACCCTATGTTCTAACCGACCAATTAAATAACAATTAAGCTTAGGTAGGACACACTAGTGAAGGTTTTACTCATCTCTCCCCTCCTAGTTCTATTCCCAGATCTCCACAAGAGATCATATCCCTAAGCTCTGATACCAACTGTGACGCCCCAAAAATAGGTTCAATACCAACCCATTCTGAGTCGCCAAACACATGGTACAGAATTCAAATACAATCTTTTATAACATACGATCGTGCAAACTACGACCACATAAACTGTGAATTTCAATACAAATCGTATATAATACGAAATATAAACATTCAAATTCACTCCTTATTAATTACAATCATTATCCCACTATTTTATAGAATAGTGAGGACTTCTACTGATCTAACTCTGACCATCACTCTGATCCCCAACTAGTCCCCGCGATATTCTCATTTCTTGAAGAGAACAATAGAAGAAAAGGGTGAGCTCAACTAGCCCAGTAAAGAATATTATGACTAAGATAATGAAAAATAAATTATCGTTAGCCTTCAATAAATCAGATAAAATATTATGGACAACACGTTTTAGATCAATATTCGCAGCGAAAATAACAATTTATTAGAAGAGTTAAGTAGAGAATGATGTTTACTATCTTCTTTGATTTAAAAGTCCATCATCAATATTTTATCCCTGTAACATCAATCAATATACATCTCGAATCAAATATTCATCTTTTGCACTACGGGCCAAAGATATTCATTTGTATCACCAGTTGGTCATGTTCATCTCAACACATATCCGTCTTTGCACTACGGCCAAAGATATTCATCAGGTAATCATTCATCTTTGCACTATAGGCCAAAGATATTAATCAAGCAATCATTCATCTTTGCACTACAGGCCAAAGATATTTAGTTATATCACCATTTAGGACTGAGGATGATGAAAAACAATACAAATAACGAATCCAGTGAGATAAAGGACAAATATTAGAGAATTTATCCGGAGTTCAAGAATGAAGATCAAAACCTGGAATCCAATCAATGATGATTTGGAAGAATTTTTTTTTTACCGTGAATAGTACCATGTGAATAGTAACTCGTGAATAGTAACTCATGAATAGTAACTCGACATGAAAAGATAAAAATTTCACAAGAAAGTTCAGACCAATATTTCAGTGAAATGATATTAGATGAAGCGCAAAACTCAAGGAATTTCTGATCATTTCAGGAATTATAGAAGCAATACTTACCGTAGTAAGTTTTGAGTTAGGAATTCGAAAATGAAACAATATACGAAACTGCAATTGGATTTTCACCTGTCTGGCGGTAGTCTGCTCAGATAGATTATTTCCACAATTTAATAACAGCTGAATACGAAGGGTTATTCACCAGGCATGCGGTAGTCCGCGTAGATAGGTTATTCCCACAGAATAATAAAGAATGGAATAACAACAGGATTTCACCATGCATGCGGTAGTCCGCGAGACAGGTTATTCCAACAGAATAATAAAGAATAGAATAACAACCCTTACGAATATTGAAAGAAAATAACTCTCTTCATGAATACGAAAGAAATAATACCCCTTATCTTAAACATTTGGAGACTGCACTAGTGTAATAACAGAATACTCTTCTTCTTTCTCTCTTATTCTCTATATACTTTCTCTCTCTATAGCTTTAGTGAATTGGTGAGAAATAATAAAAAAAATGAGCTTCTATTTATAGGCTCGACAGAGTAAGGGTAAAATAGTCTTTTTGCCATAATTTATGACATCACCGATCCTATGACATCATTGCTTACCTCATCGCTCCGATGACATCCTTGCTTACCTCATCGCTCCGAATTTAATTTGCACTCTTCCACCTCGTTTAACTTTTATATCATGAATTTACTATAATAATGTTACCATTCAAATTATAAAAATCATACTATTATATAATCACATCATACCACTATAATGTAATATTATAATAATATATTTGAATGAATTATTTTATCGGACAAGATAAAATACCAACTTTCAACAAATGTCACATGTTAAAAATTCCTCCGTTTAAATCCACATTGAATAAATATTTCCTTATCATATATATCAAAAATTCATTATTCACAAATAATATTACAGAACTACAATATTGACAACCAGGTCGTTCCCAGAAAAAAGAGGGGCCTTTCGATAAAGATTTCTCCTTACTGGCGCGCAATTAATCAACCCCTTTCCTAGACAGAACTTCCTTAGACATTGCCAGTAATGCTATCTAATAATATTATTCAAATAATTTGAATTATTAATTTGATAATTTGAAATAATGTGCAATGACAATTATTGAATCAATAATATAAAATATCAAAGTAGCCCTTATTGATATAAAATATCAACGTAGCAAATATTGAACCAATAAAATATTATACAATTATTGAATCAATAATACAAAATATTGAACAGTAATTACTGTAATAATAATTGAGTAAGTGCTTTCCTACGTAAGAATCAATAATTCAAAATACTGTGCAATACCGTGTGCTACTGTGCAACACCACGTATTACTGTATTTTAACCACCGGGTATTTCAACAGTACTAACGGTAACAGTTTTGCCGTTATTTTTTTAAAATGTTTCTTCTGTCGCTTTCTATGTCTGATATTCATTCGTTGTGGGGTCCACCAATAACTGTGCCGCCGTACAAATATTCTCCAACAAAAAGAATATTCCTCGACCAAACGAATATTTCCCGACACAATGAATATTTTATAACCACTTGCTTACTTTGTAAACATTGCACATTTCACCCATAACTTATCACATTTATCAAATCAACACCTTACTATTTCAAAATAATATTAAAGAAAATTAAATCTTATTCATAAAATTTGGGGTCATACACGCAGTACTCAACCTCTTCTTCAATTCTTGAAAACTCTCCTCACTCTTTTTCGTCCAAACAAATTTAACTGTTTTACGAGTCAAATTCGTTAATGGATTGCGATCTTGGAAAAATTCTTAATAAATCTTCAGTAATAACCTGTCAATCCTAAGAAACTCTTAACTTCAGACTGCGCCTTTGGCTGATCCCAATTCATTACAGCCTCAACCTTTGACGGATCTACCAAAATCCTATCTTTGTCAATCACGTGGCCAAGAAATTGCACCCGTTCTAACCATAATTCTCATTTCGAGAATTTAGCACATAGCTTCTCCTGTCTCAGCGATTCTAACATTAGTCTCAAATGTTCGGTGTGTTCCTCCTCGATTTTGGAATAAACCAAGATGTCATCTATGAACACTACTACGAACTTATCTAGGAATGGCTTAAACACCCTATTCATTACGTCCATAAATGCAGCTGGGGCATTAGTTAGACCAAATGACATCACTAAGAACTTGTAATGTTCATACCGAGTTCTGAAAGACGTCTTCGGTATATCTTCTCTCCTTACCTTCAACTGATGATACCCATTTATCAAATCGATTTTCGAGAAATATCTAGCACCATTCAGTTGATCTAACAAGTCATCGATCTTAGGTAAAGGATACCTATTCTTGATCGTAACTTTGTTCAACTCCTATAGTCAATGCAAAGCCACATCAATCCATCCTTCTTCTTCACGAATAATACTGGCGCTCCCCACGGTGAAACGCTCGGCTGAATATACTTCTTGTCCAGCAATTCTTGCAATTGAACCATCAACTCCTTAATCTTGACTGGAGCCATTCTGTACGGAGCTTTCGAAATTGGAGCAGTCCCTGGCACTAAGTCGATCACGAACTCTATCTCTCTATCTGGCGGGAGTCCTGACAAATCGTTCAAAAATACATCCACAAACTCCCTAACCACTGATATCTCTTCTATCTTCAGGCTCTCCTTACGAGTATCTACTATGTAGGCTAGATATCCTACATAGCCTTACGTCAAAAGTTTCTTGGCTTGCATAACTGTCAGATAACTCGCTTGTCTAGGCAATTTGCTACCATAGAATACTAACTTTGACGGAGTCGTAAGGTTTACCGACTTCTTCTGACAGTCATTTATCGCCCCATGGGTAAACAACCAATCCATACCCAGTATCACATTGAATTCTCCAAGTTTTATCAGAATCAAATCTACCCTAAATTCCTGGCCCTTAATGTCCAATCTATAGTTCTTGTAAACAAACCTAACATGAATAACTTCTTTATTCGCAATCTCTATGTTCAAGAGGTAAACTAATTCCTCTTTAGGTAAGTATAGGGTCTTAGCAAATTCATCAGATACGAATGAACAAGTAGCACCCGAATCAAATAATACATATGCATTTATACTATTGATTGGAATAAAAAACCTAAAACTACATCCTTTGACTGCACAGCATCCTGCATCGTCATGTTGAATGTGCGGGCAGTGGATCGAACGACCTGCAGTGGTCCAGCGATAGTCAGAGTGCTGCCGCTGCCATTTCCTCGGTTCCCCAGTTGACCCTCTTGCTGGCTTCTTCGGGAAACTACGAGCCATGTGATCCTTGGATCCACATGTATAGTAAGCTCCCTTCTTTGGGTTCGGTCAATTTGGCGCAATGTGGCCTTTCTGACAACAGTTGAAGCACACCCGTCTCCCCTTCATGCACACTCCAGTGTGATTCTTCCCGCATGTTACACATGCTTCAATCTTCTTCTTCTTCTGCTGGTTTCCCTGTTGACTTCCAGCAGAGGTGTTGTCGTTTCACTTTCTTTTCTGGTTGATAGCCCCGCTACCACCAGCCTTGGTTTCTGTCTCATTCTTCTTCTTCTTTTGGTCTTGATTGAACTTGGTCACCGCATCGCTTCCACCTTCAGCGAGGATGGCCTTTTCCAGCACAGCTGCATATGTATTCAACTGGAACAAGACCTTACTGTAGAACCAGGGCTTCAGTCCCGCTCAAACCTTCTCATATTCCTTGCATCAGTACTGACCTGGTATGTAGCGAACCTGTCCAGTTCATTCAATTTCCCAGCGTATTCCGACATCATCATCCCTCCCTGTTTAAGTTCCAAGAATTGGACCTCCATCAGGTCCTGCGAGCTAACCGGGAAGTACATTTCAAAGAATATTTCCTTGAAACGATCCCACGCTATAAATCCTTCTCCTTCCTTGGTCTTATTGGCCTGCCACCAGAAGCTAGCATCCGACTTTAACATAAAATTCGCGAAAGCCACCTTCTGGTCTTCGCTAACCCTAGCCACGTTGAATACCTTCTCCATCTCCATTACCCACATCTGGGCATCTATAGGGTTCACCGATCCTTATAACTTAGGCGGTCCTACTACCTTAAATTTCTTAAACGTTGTGCCCTACACTTGCGACTGATTCGCAAGTGCTTCTGTTAGCAGGTTCACCAATTGCTAAACCGAATTGGGATTCGTCCCATCGTTATTGTTGTTGTTGTTCGTCGAACCCTCGGGGTTTTGACATATAGGTCTTCTTCTAGGAGGCATTTTCTGTTAAGAAATATTCTTATTAGATCATTTACTCATTTCTTAAATATTCAAGTTCAACTTAAAATATTTAAATAATCCACATTTGAACACATAACACATCAATAAACTTCTTAGTTCATTCATAGTTTTAAAAGCATAGAATAGATAGCATTTCTGCTATTTACATCATCTTTCCTGAGCTGAAAAGTTACAGGATTACATTATCACCTCATCCCATTATTATCTCAAATTATAGGATTTACATATATTTATTACATAAAGAAACACATAGTTAATAACTTTACTGTCTAGGCATGTTAAGACGTCGCACAACCTCTCTGTGTCCTTCCTCCATCACCCGGAATGCTGTTCTGCGATCCACCATGTACCATGGTAAACCTTGAAACTGAGCTGGGTAATAGAAGACACGATCCTGGGCTCTCTCTTTAGACGTATGGAAAGCATATTTCGTCTCCCTCAGCTTGACCCTCTTTGCTTCAGCCTAGTCTTTAGCTCGATCTGCTCGTTGAGTAGCCCTCAAGCTTGTTTCCCCCACTCTGGCGCGCTTTGTTGACTCCTCCTGGATGTCGTGCTTCAGCTTCGCTAGTTTAGCCCGTGCATCGTCTCTATCACTCTCTACGTGGATTAGATCCCACTTTACGTTTCCTAGCTCACTATCCAGCTCTTCAATCGTTTCATCTCGTTGCTATATGGAAGTCCGACTCTCGTCCACCAGTTCCTGAAGTTCCACGTTACAGGTCGTAGACCTCCTCGTACATCTCAACACTAGTAGAGTGAGGTGGGAATTCCTCCTCGGGATCCTCCTCCTCGGGATCCTCCTCTTCTGACTCATCCTCGTCCCCATCATCTTGGTCAGATGTCGGCTCATGTTCCTGACCATTTACGGTGATCAATGGAGATGGCTCTCTCTGAACCAACTGCTCCCTAGACAACATGGATGTCTCGGGGCTCCTCGTCCCTCGGCATCTGAGGTAACTCCTCCCTAGCTTGACTGGACTCTCCAACGTTCGTCATCCTAACAAGAAAATTTTAAAGTTTAATTATTACGTGATATCGACACTCTTCGAATACCTAAACGTAAACACATAGCGCATAAGGTAATTTATTATCTTTAGCTATCACCTATCTTTTCGATCTTCCTATAAGGCTACTACCTAAAGTTTTTCCCCCCACCTAAGGTTTATAACCTGTAGCTATGATACCAACCTGTGACACCCCCAAATACGGGTACTTCGTTTCCACACGATTTGGTGTTCACTATCTAAATAATACATACAGCTACCCAATAATAAGGAATGCAAAATAAATTACAACCTTATAATTAAATAAAAAATTTCTTATAAAAAGGATTACAACTTCGTCCAAAATATCCCAGGTTTGCTAACCTTAACATAAACAAATAAATGCGGAAAATAAAACATGACGTTATAAAGTTTTATTACATATCATAAACAAAAGACAACGAGTCTTCACTTGTTCATCTTGCCTTTCCCCTTACTCATTGACGGTACGTCAACGTTCTCGATTTTAGCTGCAATGGTTATTAAATATGCAAGAGTGAGCAAACAAAAGCTCACTGGGAATAATAACAATATTAATGATGACATAACTGAATAACTTCAAAAGATTTTAATAACTTTCCTTACATCAACAATAAATAATTGAATAATAATTCTTTCATCAATATTTAGAATTTTGAATATTGAAATCATCTGAGGGTCATACGACCTTGAACTTTATCCTAGGTTATAAATATTTTCATTTAAAACTTTTAACAGGCATTTAGACTATGGACTCTTAACTCGTACTTAGGGGGATCAGCCCTTCGTACTTTATTTTGTGCACAAATATTTAACGCTTTCTCATAGTAACCCCCTAATAAATAGGGTTGTTCATCTCAGTATTTGATACAAGTCCGCATCAAAAAAAAGTTTGGTTTGTATAGCTAAAAGGAAATTTAGAGTTTAACTATTATCAACTAAGGAGTAGTTGAATTGACTCACAATAAGCAAGAATAACTCAATAATAAAGAATTATGAAATAACTTATGCTTTAGAATTAAAGATAAAGCATACGAAAGATAAGATAGACCTTACTTGAACAATTAAGTCAATGTCACTTTAATTAATTCATGAACTTTAAATAAATATTTGTCCATTGCAGAAATAAAAGGACAATCTTAAATACTATAAATACCTGAATTTAAAACACTTGCATATATTTAACAAGTTTAGGGATAGAAGAATTGTATAGCAATAACAAGTTTAGGGTTTAGAAAACTTGCCTCAAGTGCAAGCTACAGTTACAACTCACGTTCCTTAATTAACCCTACATATGTATAATTAATCATAATAATCTAAATTAGTTATCAACATAATTAATTCACATAATTAGTTAACCTATCTAGGTTAACTCATTCATATTTAATTATTAAGTTAATAATTAATTATCACATAATTAATCACATCAGATGTTCACCTTACATTTCACATAATTAATCAAATTATAATTACATCTTATGTTAATTAAATTATAATTAAATAAATTATAATTTAAGTTAAGCATTTACTTTAATTAAAATAAATCAACTATTATAACTTAACAAATTATAATTGCAATTAGACCTTTACTTTTTCAATTATAATTATTCAAATTATAATTTCATATTATATTTTATTAATGTAATCCATTACTATTCATTTAGCATTTTAATGTATGTCTAACATGTTATCAATTACATCACATTAAGTTAGTTTTTCAAAATACACAAAAGATATAAAACATAATTATTTTTTGCAACCCCCCCTGCCGGGGCGTGTGTCTTAGCCTTGATAGGCCCGACGGGGCAGGCCCCCTACAGCGGCGAATTCCTGGCTCGCGAACTGTACAGAGAAAAAGTCAATTTGACTTATTTCTCCACATCGAGTTCCGAATCCAGCCAACAATTTGCATATAAAACTTTACAGGAAACAAAATTTAAAGCTTCTAACATGTTTTAACACATTGAATCATCAAAACACATAATTTAAAACTCTAAATTTTATGATTTTTGAAGAAAAGTCATTGTTGAGTGTTCTTGATGAAATTGAACGCTGTGAATTTGTTTTTAAACCAATTCACACAATGTCAAGCATAGTCAATTAGTTTCTAAACATGCTATCATTATCTATAATTACTTTAAACAATAATCAACAACCAAACATGAATTTTTGATTTTAAAAGAAAAGTCTCTATATATATTTCAAAATACTTCACTGTAATCCTTTGATAAAAATGAATTCTTCATGTTCATCATGTTTACATGAATTAAACTATTTTGTTGTGCATACAAATCATATATGAGCATATACATAGCATCTATAACATATAGAAATCACAATTACACAATTTTCATGAAAACATGTTTTATAGAGAACTAAAGTACGAAGGACACGAGAATAAAACTTCAAAAACTATAGGTTAGGATTATACCATTTGGCTTAGTGATAGGAAGAAGATGAAGTTGATTGTTGTTTTGATTTCTCAAGCTTTCCCTTTCAACTAACGTAAAACTATTTTATATAACATATAATACGTATACTTACATAACATATGTAACTGACAATTACTTAATATATATAATAATTATCAATTACTAATTACCAATTAATATATAAGTTACATATTTTTGAATTTAAAAAGTCATAAGGCTTGTTTGGCAAAAACAACTTTATTTTAAAAAAAACATATTTTAGTAACTAAAGCCCTGTTTGGCAAACGAGATTAAAATAGGTGCAAGGGCCTCGTTTGGCAAAACTCTTTAAAAATAGTTTTAAGGGTCTTGTTTGGCAACACGGATTTAAAACCCTTTTTATTTTTTTAATAAATCCTTTTACACATATTTTTAATGTTACACTTTATTTAATTAAATTCCAACCTTCTAATTTAATTAAATAAAAGCTAACATCAATTATCCATATAAAAATTGTCACATAACAATTATAATTACTCGCTAATTATAATTTCATGCAACAATTATCACATAACTTCATCTAATTTAATTATCTCAATTAAATTAGAACCATACCATAAAATCATTACAGATCAATTAAATAAATTATTAAATATTCATTTAATTAATATATAACACTTAATTAAATTAATCCACAACAATCACATAATTTATTTATTTAACTCAATAGATAAATCAATTAAAATATTTATTTAATTCAATAAAAATAAAAATTAATATATAAAATTCTCATTCGTTACAACGCGACCACACCACTGCGCAGACAGGTTTGACAGTTCGCGAACTTTGCAGAGAAAAAACTAATTTGGCTTATTTTTCCACATCAAATTCTGAATTCAGCCAACATAATGCATAAGACACTTTATAGAAAACATAATTCTAAGCTTCTAACGCATGTTTTAACATACATAATTATCATAAAACATAATTAAAACTCTTAATTTTGTAAAATTTGGAGAAAAACTATTTTTTTAAGTGTTCTTGATGAAATTAATCACTGTGAGTTTGTTTCTAAATCAAAATACACAATTCCAAAGCATATTGAATTCGTTTCCTAACATATTAACATAATCTATAATCAATTTATACAATAAATTACTATCAAACATTAATTTTGATTTTAAAATAGCCATTTATCAAAACCAATTCACTGTAACTTTTGATGAACATGATTTCTTCATGTTCATCATGTTTACATGAATTAAACAACTAAATTATGCATAACATATATACATCAAAATCACAAATTTTCATGAAGAATTATTTTACAGAGAAGTTCTATAAACATGAAGAACATCAAACAAGATTTTAAAACTACAAGATAGGATTATACCCTTTGATTAGTGAGGAAGAAGATGATGGTGATGATTGTTTGGCTTCTCTTTTCTCTCTTTTCTTTCTCTTCTCTTTCTTTTCTTCCTTTGTTCTTTGTTTTGTTCTAACAATGACTACCTTTTTCTTCTTTGTTTTAACAAACGTAATATACATATAGTATAACTGTTATAATACTTAATACATATAATTATGTATAATAACTAACAATTAATATATCAGTTATAGTATTTTGAAATTTAAAAGCCATAAGTCTTGTTTGGCAAAAGTTCATTATTTTTAAAAACTAGCTTTTTAATTGTTAAGGCTATGTTTGGTAAAAACTCTTTAAAATAGGTGCAACGGCCTTGTTTGGCAAAAATCTTTAAAAACAATTTTAAGGGTCTTGTTTGATAAAATTAATTTAAAACCCTTTTAATTCTTTTAACACATAACTTTTAATATTACACTTTAATTAATTAAATCTTAACATTCTAATTTAATTAAATTAAAGCTACATCACTTAACCAAATAATTTTGTCACATAACAATTACAATTACTAGCTAATCATAATCTCATGTAACAATTATCACATAAAATTTATCTAATTTAATTATCTCAATTAAATTAGAACTATACCATAAAATCATTACACATCAATTAAATTAAATATTAAATATTTATTTAATTAATATATTGCACTTAATTAAATTACTCCACAACAATCACATATTTATTTATTTAGCTCAATAAATAAATCAATTAAAATATTTATTTAATTCAATAAATATTAAAATCCATATAAAAAATTCTCATAATTCTTATTCGTTACAATCTTCCCTCCTTAAAAGGATTCTGTCCCCAGAATCTCAATAAAAAAATTCTCATCTGTTACATTCTCCCCCCTTAAAAAGATTCTGTTCCCAGAATCGGTGTACAAGAAATTACACATAATTAAGCAAATAATTGGGGATATGTTTTCATCATTACATCTTCGAGTTTCCACGTAGATTCTTCAGCACTGTGGTTCCTCCAGATTACCTTAACAGAAAGTATCACTTTATTTCTAAGTACTTGTTCCTTTCTATCGAATATTTGAATAGGAACCTCTTCATATGTTAGGTCTTTATCGAACTGTAAAGGTTCGTATTCTATTACATGCTTGTAGTCGTGTTTGTACAGTCGCAACACAGAAATGTGGAAAATATTGTGTATATTATCTAGCTCCGGAGGTAACACAACCTCGTAAGCTACCTCGCCAACCCTTCGCAGTATCTCGAAAGGTCCAATGAATCGGGGACTCAGCTTGCCCTTCTTACCAAATCGAATTTTCCCCTTCCAGGGAGATACCTTCTGGAAAACGAAGCTTCCTGCTACAAATTCTCGATTCTGTCGATGTTGATCGGCATACTTCTTCTGTCTGTCTTGAGCAGCTACCAGTCTCGTTCTGATCAGCTTCACGATTTCAGCGATTTGTTGTACCAGTTCGTTCTGGTCCCAACAGTTGACGCCCACGGACCTCATCCTAGCATAATGGGGTTCTGCATTTCCTGTCGTATACCGCTTCGTAAGGCGGCATGCCAATACTCGCATGATTACTATTGTTGTAGGCGAACTCCACCAACGGTAGATGATCATCCCAGCTTCCTTTGAAGTCCATAACGCAAGCTCTTAGCATGTCCTCTAGCGTCTGAATTATTCTCTCGCTCTGGCCATCGGTCTGAGGATGGTATGCCGCACTCATTCATAATTATGTTTCCAAGCACTCTTGTAAACCTTTCCAGAAAATCGACGTGAAACGCGAATCTCTGTCGGACACAATCGACACTTGAACACCATGTCAAGAAATAATTTCCTTAACGTACCGCTTCGCTAACTGATCCAAGTTGAACTTAATCTTGACCGGTAGAAAATGTGCTGACTTTGTCAGTCGATCCACTATAACCCATATCGTATCAAAATCATTCTGAGTCGCTGGAAGACCAACCACGAAATCCATCGTGATATGCTCCCACTTCCATTTTGAAATTTCTAGCGGTTGTAGTAATCCACTTGGTCTCTAGTGTTCTGCTTTGACTTTCTGGCACGTTAAACATCTCGCAGCGCATTCAGCGCTGTCTCTCTTCATGTTCGGCCACCAGAAATGGTGTCTGAGATCCTGGTACATCTTCGTACTCCCGGGGTGAATCGAATATCTCAAACTGTGAGAAATAATTTCCTTTAACATACAGCTTCGCTAACTGATCCAAGTTGAACTTAATCTTGATCGGTAGAAAATGTGCTGACTTCGTCAGTCGATCCACTATAACCCATATCGTATCAAAATCATTCTGAGTCGCTGGAAGACCAACCACGAAATCCATCGTGATATGCTCCCACTTCCATTTTGAAATTTCTAGCGGTTGTAGTAATCCACTTGGTCTCTAGTGTTCTGCTTTGACTTTCTGGCACGTTAAACATCTCGCAGCGCATTAAGCGATGTCTCTCTTCATGTTCGGCCACCAGAAATGGTGTCTAAGATCCTGGTACATCTTCGTACTCCCGGGGTGGATCGAATATCTCAAACTGTGAGCTTCGCTCCAAATCCCCTCTTTAACCTCTAGTACTAGCGGTACCCAGATTCTTCCTTTGAATCGCAGCAGTCCTTCATTATTGATCTTGAACTTGATTTCTTCACCATTGGCTATTCTCTTCCTGATTTTCTCACATTCCTCATCAAGAAGCTGTGCTTCTTTCACCTTGTTCCACCAAGGTTAAACCGGTAGTTACTTGAAATAACTTCTCATCCGATTCCTCTGGATACTTAATTTCTAGTTCCAACTTAGCCATCTCTTTTATCAACTGGTCCTGATCAGTTAATATATACAACTTCTCCCGACCCTTTCGGCTTAACGAGTCAGCAACAGCATTAGATTTACCCGGATGGTAAAGTATCTCGCAGTCGTAGTCCTTGATAAGCTTTAACCATCTCCTTTGGCGCATGTTCAAATCCTTCTATGTAAAGATGTACTTCAGACTCTTGTGATATGTGTATATCTCACACTTTTACCCATAAAGGTAGTGTCTCCAAATCTTCAAAGCAAACACTACTGACGCCAAGTCCAAGTCATGGGTCGGATACCCTTTCTCGTAATCCTTCAGTTGAGCGATGCATAGGCAATGACTTCGCCGCTCTGCATCGGCACACAGCCTAATCCCTTACGAGAGGCATCACTGTATACTACGAAATTTCCTGTACTATCCAGCAATGAAATAGCCCGAGCAGTACTCAGCCTTTTCTTCAGTTCCTAAAAACTGTCCTCACACTTTTCCGTCCAAACAAACTTAACTGTTTTACGAGTCAAATTCGTCAATGGAGTTGCGAATTTTGGAAAAGTCTTGGATAAATCTTCGGTAATAACTTGCTAATCCCAAGAAAATCCTCACTTCAGACGGTGTCTTCGGCTAATCCCAATTCATCATGGCTTCAACCTTTGACGGATCTACTGAAATCCTATCCTTGTCAATCACGTGGCCAAAAAATTGCACACGTTCTAACTAGTGTGTTCCTCTCGTCTCTGCGATTCTAATGTTAGCCTTAAATGCTCAGTGTGTTCCTCCTCAGTTTTGGAATAAACCAAAATGTCATCTATGAACAGCACTACAAACTTGTCTAAGGATGGCTTAAATACCCTATTCATTAGGTCCATAAATGCAGCTGGTGCATTCGTTAGACCAAATGGCATCACTAAGAATTCGTAATGACCATACCGAGTCCTAAAAGCCATCTTAGGTATATCTTCCCTTCTCACCTTCAACTGATGATATACACTTCTTAAATAGATTTTTGAGAAGTATCTAGCACCCTTTAGTTGATCGAACAAGTCATTGATCCTAGGTAAAGGACACCTATTCTTGACCGTAACTTTGTTCAACTCCCTGTAATCTATTCATAACCGCATCGATCCATCTTTCTTCTTCACGAATAATATTGGCGCTCCCCACGACGAAACACTTGGCTAAATATACTTCTTGTCCAGTAATTCTTGCAGTTGAACCATCAGTTCCTTTATCTCGATCGGAGCTATTCTGTACGGGGCCTTCAAAATTAGAGCAGTTCCTGACGCTAAGTCGATCACAAAATCTATCTCTCTATCTGGCGGAAGTCCTGGCAAGTCGTTCAGAAATACGTCCACAAACTCCCTAACCACCGATAGCTCTTCTATCTTCGGGCTCTCCTTACGAGTATCCACTATGTAGGCTAAGTATCCTACACAACCTTGTTTCAACAACTTCTTGCCTTGCATAATCGTCAGATAACTCGCTTATCTAGGCGATTTGCTATCGTGAAACACTACCTTCGACGGAGTTGTAAGGTTCACAGACTTCTTCTGGCAATCAATTACCTCCCCATGGATGAACAACCAATCCATACCCAATGTGACATCAAACTCCCCAAGTTTTATCAGAATTAAATCTACTCTTAACTCCTGAACTTTAATGTCCAATCTACAGTTCTTGTATACAAATCTAAAAGGAATAACCTCCCTATTCGTAATGTTTATGTTTAAGGGATAAACTAATTCCTCTTTAGGTAAGTCTAAGTTCTTAGCAAAATCATCAGAGATGAATGAACAAGTAGCACCCGAATAAAATAATACATATGCATTTATACTATTGACTGGAATAATACCTGACACCACATCTTTTAACTGCACAACATCCTGCACCGTTATGTTGAACGTCCTAGCAATGGGTTGGATCGCCTGCAGTGGTCCAACGATAGCCAAAGTGCTGCCGTTGCCATTTCCTCTCCCTCCGGCCGATCCTCTAGCTGGCTTCTTAGGGCAACTTCGGGCCATGTGATCCTTGGATCCACATATGTAGAAAGCTTCCTTCTTCGAGTTAGGGAAATTCGGCTCGATGTGGCCTTCCTGACCACAGTTGAAGCATACTTGCTTCCCCCTCAAGCACACTCCAGTGTGATTCTTCCCGCATGTAACACATGCTTCAATCCTTCTCTTCTGCTGGTTTCCCTGTTGACTTCCAGCATAAGTGTTATCGCTCCACTTCCTCTTTTGGTTGATAGTACTGCTACCACCAGTCTTAATTTCTGTCTCATTATTCTTCTTCTTCAGGTCCTTATTGTCCTTTGTCACCGCGTCGCTTCCTCCTTCAGCGAGGATGACCTTTTCCAGCTGGAACATGGAGACCTTGCTGTATAGCAAAGGCTTCAGTCCTTGCTCAAATCTTCTCGCCTTCCTCTTGTCAGTATTGACATGGTACGTTGCAAACCTGGCCAGCTCATTAAACTTTGCGGCGTACTCCGGCACCGTCATCGCTCCCTGCTTTAACTCTAGGAACTGAACCTCCATTTGGTTCTGAGAGCTAATGGGGAAGTACATTTCAAAGAACATCTCTTTGAAATGGTCCTATGGTATAACACATTTTCCCTCTCTAGTCTTATTGGCCTGCCACCAGAAGCTAGCTTCCAACTTCAGCATGAACGTCGCGAAAGCCGTCTTTTGGTCCTCACTAACTCTAGCCATGTCGAAGACCTTCTCCATTTCCATTATCCACGTCTAGGCCTCTATCGGGTTCATCGATCCTTGGAATTCAACGGTCCTACTACCTTAAACTCTTTAAACATTGTGTTCTGCACATTGCGGCTGATTCGCAAGCGCTCCTGTCAATAGGTTCAACAATTGCTGAATCGAATTAGGATTCGTCCCATCATTATTGTTATTGTTGTTATTCGTCGAACCCTCTCGGTGTAGACGTGTAGGTCTTCTTCTAGGAGGCATCTTTCTGTTAAGAAATACTCTTATTAGATCCTCTACTCAATTCTTAATTATTCAAGTTCAACTTAAACATTTAAATAATTCAGTTTACACTTGAACATATAGCACATCAAATTATTTCTTTATTCATTCCTACGTAGTTTTAAAAACATAAAATAGATAGCATCTCTGCAATTTACATCATCTTTCCTGAACTGAAAAAGTTACAGAATTACAGTATCATCTTATCCCATTATTATCTCAATTTTTGGGATTTATATTTATTTATATATAAAGAAACACATAATTAAAGACTCTACTATCTAGGCATAATAAGACGTCGCACAGCCTCTCTACGCTCTTCCTCCATCACCTGAAATACCATTCTGCGATCCACTTTGTACCACGATAAACCCTGGAACTAAGCTGGGTAATAGAAGACACGATCATGGGCCCTATCAATAGCAGTATGGAAAGTGTATTCCGTCTCCCTCAACCTGGCCTTCTTTGCTTGAACCTCGTCTTTAGCTCGATCTGCACATTGAGTAGCTCTCAAGCTCGTTTCCTCTGCTCTGGAACGCTTCGCTGACTCCTCCTAGATGTCGCTCTTTATCTTAGCTAGCCCAGCCATTGCGTCATCTCTGTCACTCTCCGCGTGAACTATATCCCACTTTGTGTTTCCAAGATCATTGTCCAGCTCTTCAATGGTCTGGTCCCGCTGCTGTATGGTAGTCCGGCCCTCGTCTACCAGTTCCTCGAGTTCTTCGACTCGTCCATGAAGCTCCACGTTACTGTGACGAACGAGATTTTTGTAATTTAATTTGAATAGTTATTGAATTAAATAAATATTTTTTGATGATTTAATTATTGAGTTGAATAATTAATTGATGAATTTTTGGTAGATTAATTTAATTATATGTGTTACATTGATTAAATTAATGTGGAGAATTTTTATATTCAAAGTATGTATTTAATTGAGCTTATTTGATTAAACAAAATAATTAATAAGCATAATGTTATTCTAATTAATTTAATAATTAATTAGAGGATTAATGATTTAACATAATTAATAAATAAGAATTTTAATTATGTGACTATTTGATTTATTGTGGAATCATGCTATTTTATTTAATTGATTTAAATAAGATTAATTGATTAATTAAAAGTGTGACATTATTAAACTATATTATAGTAAGTTAATCAAAATAAATGGAAAGGAAGAATGAAGGACAAACAAACAAAGCCTAAGGGAGGTTTTAGCAGTTAACCCATTACGGATTAACTGACCACTAACCTTTATACGTGATATACCTATACTTATAATACATATCATATATCAGTTCTTATATCACATACTTCAGAGAAAAAATTGAGAGAAAAAGAAAAGTTGAGAGAGAGATCAAAGGTTTGGAGATAACATAATGGGAGAATCATAGCAATTTGAATCAAGAAGCAAAGGGTAATTCTTTTATCTGAGTTTTTAAAGTTCATATGTTCTTCCATTAACGTATGTTCAAGTTCTCTGTAAAAATATAGTTTGTGATTATTACATAAAGTGATGATATAAGTATTATTGATTAGTCATAACATGTTTTCTAACATGTATTCATGTTTTAAAACCACTAATTTCGTATAATTATGCCTTAATTGGATTTTGTGAAGTTTTCAGAGTTTCTCCATTTACGTGTTTCAAAAAGTTCTCTGTGAAGGAAAAGTATGATGATTATTGAAAATATGACTATATATGTGTTACTAATTGTTAATAATATGTTATATATCATGTATACATGAATCATAGTGATCAATTTCATGTAATCATGTTTTAATTGAGTTTTTGTCAAAGTTACAGAGTATAGAAGTTGGACATATGGCCCATATGGCCCTTATGTACAAAATATACATGCTTTACTCGTTTATTTAACTTAAATTGATGATTGAATATGATTATGTATATTGAAACGAATAAAACAGAATTTAAACGGACGGATTTGGTGTTATAACGAATTCGTAACGTTGAATTTCATATTTTCTTCAAAGTTTTTACAAAAAATCAGAAACAGTGAAATTAAATGCCTTAGTTTGTGTAATTACATGAATTAAAGTGTTGGAATCATGCTAAGAACACTGTATGTGTTTCTGTAAAGTCTATATTTCATGGGTAGCATTAAAATTCATCGTGTTAGTTTAATTTGGGATTTATTGGCTGGGTTCTGTGTTCTTCGCGAACTGCAGAATCTGGGTCTACGTTGCCGCGCTGGCTACGCCACTTCAAGGCACACTTGGAGTGCGCCCGCGCCGTGCACCGCTCCCGCGCCAGTGCACTGCTCCCGCGCCTCTCCAAAGAGCAATTGGAGAGCGGTCCGCGCCCTGCCTGCAGAAATTCAGAAATTATTTTCTAAGTGTTCAAGATTTCAAAGACGTGTTTTAAAAACCTAATGTAATTAGCATGAAGACATGTTAAGCATATAATAAGATGTTAATAACTTATATTACGTAAGTAATTAATAAGTTAATTACATGACTTAAATCGTTGATCGTAAAGTCTAATAACGTGTTCGAAGACCAATGTTGTGATTCGATGGGCTTATCGAACTAATGATTAATGGGTGTTGCAAATGTATCTATATGTAGGATTTAATAAGGAACGTGAATTAACTGTAGCTTGTGCAAGAGGCAAGTTTCCTAAACTCAAACCTTTTAAATTGAGCAAGTGTTCTAAACTTTACTTTTATTGAGCAAGTTCCTTAAATTCTAAGTTATTCATTTATCAAGTCTTAGACTTGTGTTCTATATCGAGCAAACTCTTATTCTTAATTGTTCGAGTTCGAAATTTCATATTAGATGTTATAACTCTTTTAAAGCATGATTCAGTGATATAATACTTATTTGATTTTATACTCTTGAGATTTATTATTCTAGTTGAATATCGATGTTATTGTTGAACCTTATAAGACTAGCGAACCCTTATTGATTCGACTAGTCCATAGTTGATGAACGTTCTAAATTCTATAACTTTTATTGAGCTTATCCAAACCAAACTTCCTTTGGTACGGACTATAATGTCAAAACTGAGATGAACAACCCTGTATAGGGGATTATTTACACTTTAGCGTTGAGATATTGTGCACAGTATGGTACTAAGGGCTGATCCCCCTAAGTACGAGAAGTAGAGTCCATAGTCTTATGACTATTAAAGGTTTAAAGCATAAACACTTTATAACCTAGGACATAGTTCAAGGTCTTATGACCCTCAGATGTTCTTTTGATTCTTGTTATTCATTATTGAGTTAAAAGTCGAGTTCCCTTTATTCATATGTCTTGATTTACTCGTATGTTATTGTATTATTGTTATATCGATTATACTTGTGGGCAATCGTGCTCACTTTTGCGTAATAATAACATTGCAGTTAAGAACGAAATGTCCGATGAGCCTTCTACTATCAAAGGCAAGGGCAAGGTCAACAACTGCTGAAGACTTGTTGTTTATTTTATATGTTTATGTTTCAGACTTATGTTAAAGTTGTGTAAGACTATTTATTTGTTTATGTTTCCACGTTTGAGATTTAAGGTTAGTATGACCTGGGATTGTATTCATTATTTAGATGTTGTAAACCCATAAGGGAAGATGTTGGTTTTAATTCTATCTATTGCATAGTTTACATTTATTATGGGTAGATAGATAGATGATATTTGTACAGTGAACCTAAGATCCCGTGGAATTTAAGTACCCGAATTTGGGGGTGTCACAGGTTGGTATCAGAGCCGTAGGTTATGAACCTTAGGTGGGGGAAAACCTTAGGTTATAGCCTTTTTAGAGATCGAGAACATAGTAAGGATAACTCTTATTGAGTTCTAAGAAAGATAATAACTTATCTTATGTGTTATGTGCTTATACTTATATACTCGAGTATCGATTAGCATCACGTAATAACTAAGACTTAAAATTTTATTTGTCAGGACGACGGATGCTGGAGAACCTAGTCAGCCTAGGGACATTGTACCCCTAGAGGCTAGAGAGGAGGAGCCCCGAGACATCCACACAGTCTGGGAGCAGTTAGTCCGATGAGAGCCATCACCCTTGATCACAGTCATTGGTCAGGAGTATGTACCGGTGTCTGATTCAGAGGAGGACTCTGAGGAAGACCCTGAGGAGATTGAGGTTCAGGCTGAGGCAGCCGAAGAAAAGGAGGAAGACCCTGAAGAGTTCTCACCGAACTCTATCAGTGCCGAGAAGTATGACGAGCTGTACTGACCGTAACATAGAGTTACGTGATACTGTTCAGGAGCTGAGGGAGCGAACTGGTTACTCAACAGTCTATCATCGAGCAGAGGGATGGAGAGGTTGAGGCTCTTCACACACGTTTGGGAAATATAGAGTGGGATTTGGTTCATGAGAAGGGCCAAACCGAGTAGAAGTCAGAGGAAATAGAGGAGCTGAAGAATAAACTGAAAGAGAAATCAGCAAGGCTGGCCATAGCAGAGGAGGCCTGGGTAAGGGAATCAAGACGTGCAGATCTCGCATAAGATAACTGTCGGGCGAAGAAGGCCAAGCTTGAGGAGACGCACTCTACGCTTCAAAATGCAATTGATGAGGCACAGGATCAGGTCATAAGATACCCAATTCAGTTCGGAGGACTACCGTCGTACATGCTAGATCGCAGGACGATGTCCCGAATTATGGAAGAAGAGCGTGGCAAAGCTGTTCGTCGCCTTAATAGGCAGTGATAGGAGCATTTAATTTTTGAAAACCAATCTGGTAGTTAATAATGTAAATTCCGATGTGTTTATAAACAGAGGAATATTTTGCTGTTTTAAATCCTGTAGATTCTTTATCTCAGGATAATTGATGTAAATAGCAGTGTTGCTATCGTATTTTGTTAAAACTTGTGATTAAATAAAATATCAGAGTTATTTAAGATAATGTGTTAAGTGATTGTGTTTAAATGTTTAAGTTAAGCCTTATATATTTAGAGAATTGAATAAAGATCTAATAAGCGTATTTCTTAACAGAAAATGCCGCCAAGAAGACGACCAAATCGTCGACCAGCCCAGGAAGGCTCAACAAACAATAATGACGCTAATGCCAATGCGAACCCTGTTCAATAGTTGGTAAATCTTCTAACGGGAGCGATTAACAATCAACCTCAAGCTCCACCGAACACGACGTTTAAGGACTTCAAGGCGGTGGGACCGCCAGAGTTTAAGGGCACCATGAACTCGATAGAAGCTCAAACTTGGGTTATAGAGATGGAAAAAGTTTTTGACGTCGCCAGAGTCAAAGAGGACCAGAAAACCGCCTACGCAATGTTCATGCTAAAATTCAGAGCTAGTTATTGGTGGCAAGCAAATAAGGTCCAGGGAGGAGAAGGTGTGATTGCCTTTCAAGGAGATGTTCTTCGAGATGTATTTTCCGACCAGCTCGCAGAACCAAATGGAGGTCCCGTTTCTGGAGCTGAAGTAGGGGAATATGTCCGCACCAGACTATGCGATGAAATTCAACGAGTTGGCTAGGTTTGCCAAGTATCAAGTGCACACCGATCAGAGGAAGGCAAGGAGGTTTGAACAGGGCCTGAAGCCCTGGTTGTATAGCAAAGTGTCAATGTTCCAATTGAACACTTTTGCTGGGGTGCTGGAGAAGGCCATGCTCGCTGAAGGTGGAAGCGATGTGGTAACAAAGTATAACCAAGATCAGATAAAGAAGAAGAGTGAAAGTGAAGGAAATAACAAGGCTAGTGGCAGCAACATAGGAGGAAGTAACAATCAGAAGAGGAGGTGGAACGACAACTCATCAACTGGAAATCAGCAAGGAGGTCAGAAGAAGAGGATTGAAGCTTGTCCGACCTGCGGGAAAGCTCACCTGGGGGTCTGTATTAAGGGAAAACGAGTATGCTACAATTATGGTCAGAAAGGCCACATAGCACCTAATTGTCCTAACCCAAAGAAGGTCGCCTGCTTCACGTGCGGCTCAAAGGACCATCTGGCAAGAGACTGTCCCAAGAAGGGATCTGGAGGGGTAGGATCAGGAGGGAACAGGGGAAACAGCGGTGGAAGTGCTCTAACTATCACGGGACCAATCGCAAGCAACCGACCAACCTGCCAGGACCTTCAAAATGACAGTGCAGGATGCTGTGCAGTCTCGCGATGTGGTGTCAGGTATGATTCCAATCAATAAAGTTAATGCTTATGTACTATTTAATTTGGGTGCTACTTGTTCATTTATATCCGATGACCTTGCTAAGAACTTAGAATTGCCTATGGACGAGTTAGAATACCCCATGAACATAGAGATTGCAAATAGAGAAGTGATCCCTGTTAAGTATGTACACAAGAACTGTAGGGTGGATATTAAGGGTAACATTATGAACGTAGATCTTATCCCGATTAGGCTTGCGGGATTCGATATTATCCTGGGAATGGATTGGCTATTCAATTACGGGGCTGTAATTAATTGCTAGAGGAAATGTATTAACCTTATGACTCCGTCAAAGGTTGTGTTTTATGGCAGCAAGTTGCCTAAACAAGCGAGTTGTCTGACGATGATGCAGGCCAGGAAGTTGTTAAGACAAGGCTGTGTAGGATATTTAGCCTACAGAGTCGATAGTCATAAAGAAAACCCAAAATTGGAATATATAGGACTTCACAGATGTATTTCTGGATGATCTACCAGGACTTCCGTCGGACAGAGAGGTTGAGTTTGTGATCAACTTGGCACCAGGAACGGTTCCAATATCGAAGGCACCGTACCGGATGGCTCCGATAGAGATGAAAGAGTTGATGGTACAACTGCAAGAGTTACTGGACAAGAAGTACATCCAACCAAGCGTATCGTCGTGGGGAGCGCCGGTGTTGTTTGTGAAGAAGAAGGATGAGACTTTGCATCGACTACAGAGAACTGAATAAGGTCACCATTAAGAATAGATATCCATTACCGAGGATCGACGATCTGTTTGACCAATTGAAGGGAGCAAGATACTTTTCAAAGATAGACTTGAGGAGTGGTTATCATCAATTGAAGGTGAGGCCAGAGGATGTTCCGAAGACAGCATTTAGGACTCGATATGGTCACTACGAATTTCTAGTGATGTAATTTGGTCTAACGAATGCTTCTGCAGCATTTATGGGCTTAATGAATGGAGTGTTCAAGCCGTTTTTGGACAAATTCATGGTGTTCTTTATCGACGACATTTTGGTATACTCGAAGACCAAGGAAGAACATGTAGAGCATCTGAAATTAACATTAGAGGCGTTGAGAAGAGAGAAGTTGTACGCCAAATTTTTGAAATGTGAATTCTGTTGGGTTTGCTAGAAGCATAAGCATGCAATCAAATTACATAAACGCAGCGGAAGGGATGAAAAAATAGATTTTAAAATTTTCTTACAAACCCTTAATCACGATCTTTTTTGTGCATCAATTATCAGTCAATATATAGAAGGAGAGGATGGAATTATACCTTTAAAGATCCAAGCTTTCTCAGGTACAAGTTTTACTCCTTTGATTCATTTGATTCCTCTATAGTGGCTGCTTCCCTTGATCAATGTCAGCCACCCAAATGTTTGGCCTCTAACGGTGATCCACCAAGGAAGATGAAGAACTCAGGAAGATGGGTTATTGGCATAACCCTTGTTTTTATCTCTATAGAATATGTGTACTCCCAACCTTTGGAAAAATTCACGTACCTTATTTCTAATATAAGACTCTCTTATATAGATATTAGGTTAACCTCCTAATACAATTAGAATAGGTTTTTTTTAATTAATTAATTAAACACTTTTAATTAATTTATATCCTAATCTTATTAGGATTGAGAGAGAGTACTGGTATTATATTAATTCCTAAACTCCTTTAGAATTAAAATAATAATAATAATAATAATAATAATATTAATAAGATTCCTCTTATTAATTTATATTTAATATTTCTAAAATATTAAATAATAAACATTAAGCTATTTAATTTATTCTATCACCATAGATTAAATTAATTATACTTAATGCATTATTACTATCATGTCATTTTCTTCTTAAATAATTCTTGTTCCTTTTATGGTGTGACCCTTTAGGTTCTCCATATTAAACCGGTTGTGAATAAATCAATTAGAACAATTCTAATCTTTTTAAAATAAATAAATTAAACTAATAATCTATTTAAATAAATAACATTTATTCTACAATAGGAATAAGCCTCCCTAGCGATCAACGACTTTTCAGATAATATAGATTTTAACATTAATCATAAAAGAACCTGTGAGTTAATAGTTACCGTACAATTCAATCCTTCCACCATACAATGTCCCAATTAAATATAAGACATGGATTTACTGTCAAGTATTAATTTATTTAATCATATGTATTTCGATTAAAAAACGCACAACTCCAAATAATACAAATTAGAAACCTCTTTCTAATTTCATTCTACATTGGCCAAAGATTCCTGGGTTGTCATTTAATGAATAACATAGGACATATCTCCTCTTATACTAGAGGTGGTAGATTCTTTATTGATCATACATTATCTTTATATGTAATTCATTATACCCAAGCATACCCTATATATGCCTTAAAAGGCCTTAAGGAATAAGTCAAAGTATAATTTGTTACATACAAGATACTATGATGATCTCAAGTCCAAGGATCACTTGTACTACTATCACATTAGGAATTCCTATTGACAGGCGAGTAAAACTCTATTAGGTATTCCATAGCGAGTTACGTTCAATGAACTTATTCTCTAATAAGCACCTACATACTTGCTTTAGTGTCTCTACACAAATGACCATGAGATCAGTCATCCTCATCCAATGAGCAAGCAACATATGTACCAATCTCTCCGGATTTACTAATCCCCATTTTAGTAATCCCACAATTGGGAACTATTTTAGTTTTTAAGCTTTCTAAGAATTTAGATCTCATTAGCATGATCTCATCATGATTCTAAAATCATTGCTTAAAACTATGGGTTATTTATATATTATTAAAAATAGCACCATGTAGATAATTAAATACCTTAAATGAATATTTTATTAATAAATAAATAAGATTGTAGGTATAATTAATATCATCTCTTTTCTTTTTCTTAGTTTGTTCAATTTGAAATATATTTTCTTGCAAGTCAAGTATATAAAGCCCATTTTGCAAATTTCCAATACCATATAAAACATCGTCTTTATAAATAGAACAACCATTGTTCTTTATAATAACGTCAAAACCTTCCATATCCAATACAAAAATTGAAATAATATTTTTAATAATATTCGAAACATAATAACAGTTATTAAGATAAATGGACTTGCCCGAAGGCATTGCTAAACAATAAGTTCCTACAGCTAATGCAGCAACCTTTGCTCCATTCCCCATTTATAGGATCACCTCTTCATTGTTCAGCTTTCTACTTCTAACCAGTCCCTGCACAGTGTTACATATGTGAGACCCACAGCCGGTATCCAATACCCAAGTAGAATTATGACTTTCAGAAAAATTAAATTTTAATCATAAACAAACCTTGATTGGAAGTCGAAGCTTCTCCAGCTTCTTATCTGCTAGAAACTTCTTGCAGTTCCTCTTCCAATGTCCCGACTCGTTGCAATGAAAGCACATTCCTTTAGCTGGTTCAGGTTTCTTTTGTTCCTTTTCTTTCCCCTTTTCCTTAGCCTTCTTGGATTTCTTCTTTTCAGAAGACACCTTTGGCCTCTTCCTTTTATTGAAAGAATCCACCATCAAGACATGGTTCTTCTGGGATAAAAAGTGACCTTCTGCAGTTTTCAGCATGTTAAGCAGCTTAGGCAAGCTGACATCTAGCTTATTCATGTGAAAATTAACCACAAACTGCGAGAAGGTCTCAGGGAGTGACTGCAAGACCAAGTCTTGACTGCGCCGTGCACCGCGCCAGCGCCGCTCCAAAGTGCAATTGGAGCGCGGCCGCGCCCTGCCTGCAGAAATTCAGAAATTATTTTCTAAGTGTTCAAGATTTTAAAGACGTGTTTTAAAAACCTAATGTAATGAACATGAAAACATGTTAAACATATAATAAAATGTTAATAACTTATATTACGTAAGTAATTAATAAGTTAATTACGTGACTTAAATCGTTGATCGTAAAGTCTAATAACGTGTTCGAAGACTAATGTTGTGATTCGATGCGCTTATCGAACTTATGATTAATGGGTGTTGTAAATGTATCTATATGTAGGATTTAATAAGGAACGTGAATTAATTGTAGCTTGTGCAAGAGGCAAGTTTCCTAAACTCAAACCTTTTAAATTGAGCAAGTGTTCTAAACTTTACTTTTATTGAGCAAGTTTAAATTCTAAGTTATTCATTTATCAAGTCTTAGACTTGTGTTCTATATCAAGCAAGCTCTTGTTCTTAATTGTTCGAGTTCGAAATTTCATATTAGATGTTATAACTCTTTTAAAGAATGATTCAGTGATACAATACTTATTCGATTGTATACTCTTGAGATTTATTATTCAAGTTGAATATCGATGTTATTGTTGAACCTTATAAGACTAGCGAACCCTTATTGATTCGACTAGTCCATAGTTGATGAACGTTCTAAATTCTATAATTTTTATTGAGCGTATCCAAACCAAACTTCCTTTAGTGCGGACTCTGATGTCAAAACTGAGATGAACAACCCTGTATAGGGGATTATTTACACTTTAGCGTTGAGATATTGTGCACAGTATGGTACTAAGGGCTGATCCCCCTAAGTACGAGAAGTAGAGTCCATAGTCTTATGACTGATAAAGGTTTAAAGCATAAACACTTTATAACCTAGGACATAGTTCAAGGTCTTATAACCCTCAGATGTTCTTTTGATTCTTGTTATTCATTCTTGAGTCAAAAGTCAAGTTCCCTTTATTCATATGTCTTGATTTACTCGTATGTTATTATATTATTATTATATCGATTATACTTGTGGGCAATCGTGCTCACTCTTGCGTAATAATAACATTGCAGTTAAGAACGAAAGGTCCGACGAGCCTTTTACTATCAAAGGCAAGGGCAAGGTCAACAACTGCTGAAGACTTGTTGTTTATTTTATATGTTTATGTTTCAGACTTATGTTAAAGTTATGTAAGACTATTTATTTGTTTATGTTTCCGCGTTTGAGATTTAAGGTTAGTATGACCTGGGATTGTATTCATTATTCAGATGTTGTAAACCCATAAGGGGAGATCTTGGTTTTAATTCTATCTATTGCATGGTTTGCATTTATTATGGGTAGATAGATAGATGATATTTGTACAGTGAACAACAGATCCCGTGGAATTTAAGTACCCAGATTTGGGGGTGTCACAGTTACAGTCGTAAATCTCCTCGTACATCCCAGCACTAGTCGAGTGAGGTGGGAATTCCTCTTAAGGTTCCTCCTCCTCTTCTTCTTCTGACTCATCCTCGTCCTCATCATCTCGGTCAGATATTGGCTCATGCTCCTGACCAGCTATGGTGATTAAAGGAGATGGCTCTCTCTGAACCAACTACTCCCAGACAACATGGATGTCTCGGGGCTCCTCGTCTTTAGGCATCTGGGGTAACTCCTCCCTAGCCTGACCAGACTCTCTAACTTTCGTCATCCTGACAACAAAATTTTAAAGTTTAATTATTACGTGATATCAATCGATACTCTTCAGGTATATAATTAAAACACATAGCACATAAGGTAGTTTATTATCTTTACTATCATCACTATCTTTTTGATCTCCTACAAGGCTAATACCTAAGTTTCCCCCACCTAAGGTTCATAACCTAACTGCTTTGATACCAACCTGTGACACTCCCAAATCTGGGTACTTCATTTCCACATGATTTGGTGCTCACTATCTAAATAAAATACAACTACTGCCCAAAAATAAGGAATATAAAATAAATTACAACCTTAAATAAATAATTAGAAATCATCCTTATCAAAAGGATTACAACTTAATCAAAAATATCACAGGGTTTGCTAACCTTAACGTAAACAATTAATGTGGAAATTAAAACTTAACACAAAATGTTCTTATTACAATCATAGCACAAATATAACAAGTCTTCACTTGTTCATATTGCCCTTTCCTTTACTTATTGACGGAGCGTCAACATTCTCGACCTTAGCTGCAATGGTTATTTAATGCAAGAGTGAGCAAACAAAAGCTCACTAGGAATACAACATCAATAGTGATGACATATATTGAATAACTTCAAAAGATTTGAATAATTTTTCTTTCATCAATAATAAAGAATTGAATAATAATTCTTTCATCAACATTTAGAATTTTGAATATAGAAATCATCTAAGGGTCATACGAAGTTGAACTATGTTCTAGGTTATAAACATTTCTATTTAAAATCTTTAACAGTCTTTTAGACTATATGGACTCTTAACTCGTACTTAAGGGGGATCAGCCCTTCGTACCATATATTGTGCACCAATATCTTAACCCTTTCGCATGGTAATCCCCTAATAAATAGGGTTGTTCATCTCAGTACTTGATACAAGTCCGCACCAAAGAAAGTTTGGTTTGGATAAGCTTAAAAAGGTAATTTAAAGTTCAACTATCATCAACTAAGGAGTAGTTGAATCGACTTACAATAAACTAGAATAATTCAACAATAAAGACTTATGAAGTAACTTATGCTTTAGAATTAAACTTAAAGCATTTGAAAAACGTTATAGACCTTACTTGAACAATTAAGTCAAGGTCACATCAATTCATAATTGAACTTCAATAAGATATTTGCTTGGTATGGAATAATAGAGAATACAAATAATTCGCATAATTATAATTACGGAAGGATAGAATAACTTGCTTAAGTAAAGTTTGAGTTTAGAAAAAATTTGTCTCAAGTGCAAGCTACAGTTACTATCACGTTCCTTAACAAATCCTACATATATATAATTATTCATAATAATCTAAATTAGTTATCATACAACTAATTCACAAAATTAGTTAACTCATGTAGGTTAACTCATTCCTCTATAATTATTAAGTTCAATAATTAATTATCACATAATTAATTACATCACATGTTCACATTACAGTTTCACATAATTAATCAACTAATAATTATGTACTCATACTAATTAAATATAATTAATAATATAATTTAAGTTAAACATTCACTTCAATTATAATTAATCAAATTATAATTACATATTATACTCCCTCTGTCCCGTATTAAACGTCCTAATTTCCTTTTTAGGATGTTCCTAAATAAATGTCCTATTTCTATATTAGTAACTATTTTTATCTTATTTTTTAACTTATACCCTCATAATCTTTTTAGTCAACTTTTGTTGAAAACTTAAGAAGTGATAAAAAGTTTATATTGGAAAATGATGTATTATAATACCACTAGCTAGAATTTAATACCAATAAATGTGGAGAGTTTACATTTATGAGCATATGTATGTAAATAGTTGGTGGGTTTGGAGAGAGAAATATACTTATTAGAATGTGAAAATAAAAAAAAAATAATTTAGAGAATTCATGTGGAAACTAGTAAGGAATAATTAATGTTGAAGTCATAGAAAAGTGAATGGATACTTCAATTAATAAGTAATTTAAAAGGGACAATTTAGGTAAAAAAATATATTATTAATTAGCGTGTCGAAACTAATTAGGACATTTAATATGGGACGGATAGGAGTATTAATTAAATTATAAGTAAACAAATTATAATCTAAATTAAACATCTACTTTGATTATAATTAATCAAATTCAATTTATGCACTCATATAAATTATAATTAAATAAATTATAATTTAAATTACACATTTACTATAATTATAATTATTCAAATTATAATTACATATTCTATTTTTATTAATATAATACATTACTGTCCATTTAGTATTTTAATTTTATTAACATGCTTTATAATTTATTACATCATTAATCTCATAAAATTTGCACATTTTAAAAATAGCTTTCTGCCTAATCTGTAGGACCAGCGCGACCGCGCTCCATTATGCCTTGGGAGCGCCGCGGTCGCGCCACTACACAAACAGGTCTGACAGTATTGCGAACTTTGTAGAGAAAAAACTAATTTGACTTATCTCTCCACACTAAATTCAGAATTCAACACATATAACTCACAAACTTTTGTAAAAATATTAGTTTATGTTTCTAATCATATTCTAACATATATATTATCAAAACACATAATTTTAAAACACTAAATTTTGGAGAAAAATCATTTTCAGTGTTCTTGATAAAATTGAACACTGTAAGTTTATTTCTAAATCAAAATACACAATTCAAAACATATTGAATTTGTTTCTTGACATATTAACATAATCGATAATCAATTTACACAATAATTAACAATCAAACATAAATTTTGATTTTAAAAGAGCCATTTATTAAAACAAATTCTCTGTAACTTTTGATGAACATGATTTCTTCATGTTCATCATGTTTACATGAATTAAATAACTAAATTATGCATACAATTCATATATAAGCATGTTATAAACACAATTTATACATATAATTCATGTTTATACAATTTTCATGAAAATTCATGTTTACAGAGAACCAAAAATATGAAGAACACAAGAACACAATTCCTAAAACTACAAGATTAGAGTTAACCGTTTGCTAATTGAAGTGAGGAAGATGATGATGATGGTGTTTGATTTCTCAAAGCCTCTTCCCCTTTTCTCTTCTTCTTTTCTCTTTTCTCTCTATCTTTTCTCTGTATTTTTTTCTCTTCTTCTAACACTGACTAACCTTTAGCTTTGTTTTTCTAACTCTAATTCACGTAGAAAAATAACTGACATAACACTTAATACATATAATTATATCATATAATAACTAACAATTAATATATCAACTATAATATTTTGAGTTTAAAAGCCATAAGGCTTGTTTGGCAAAAACCATTATTTTTAAAAACTAGCTTTTTAATAGTTAAGGCCATGTTTGGTAAAAAAATCTTTAAAATATGTGCAAGGGCCTTGTTTGGCAAAACTGTTTAAAAGCAGTTTTAAGGGCCTTGTTTGGTAAAACTAATTTAAAAACCTTTTAAATTCTTTTAACACATACTTTCAATGTTACACTTTAATTAATTAAATCTTAACATTCTAATTTAATTAAAATAAAGCTAACATCACTTAACCAAATAATTTTGTCATATAACAATTACAATTACTCGCTAATCATAATCTCATGTAACAATTATCATATAAAATTTATTTAATTTAATTATCTCAATTAAATTAGAATTATATCATAAAATTATTACACATCAATTAAATTAAATATTAAATATTTATTTAATTAATATATTGCACTTAATTAAATTACTCCACAACAATTATATAATTTATTTATTTAACTCAATAAATAAATCAGTTACAATATTTATTTAATTCAATAAATATTAAAAATCATATATAAAATTCTCATTCGTTACAATATTCCCTCCTTAAAAGGATTTTGTCCCTTGATTCTCAATAAAAATTCACATCTGTTAGATTCTTCCCCCCTTAAAAAGATTTTGTCCCAGAATCGGTGTATAAGAAATTACACATATAATTAAGTAAATAATTGGGGATATGTTCTCATCATTACATCTTCGAGTTCTCACGTAGCTTCTTCAGCACTATGGTTCCTCCAGATTACCTTAACAGAAGGTATCACTTTATTTCTAAGTACTTGTTCCTTTCTATCGACTATTTGAACAGGAACCTCTTCATGTGTTAGGTCTTTATTGAATTATAAAGGTTCGTTCTCTATTACATGCTTGTAGTCGTGTTTGTACGATCGCAACATAGAAATGTGGATAACGTTGTGTATATTATCTATCTCCGAAGGTAAGGCAACCTCGTAAGCTACCTCGCCAATCTTTCGCAGTATCTCAAAAGGTCCAATGAATCGGGGACTCAGCTTCCCCTTCTTGGCAAATCGAATTTTCCCCTTTCATGGAGATACCTTCAGGAAAACGAAGCTTCCTGCTACAAATTCTCGATTATGTCGATGTTGACCTACATACTTCTTCTGTCTGTCTTGAGCAGCTACCAGTCTCGTTCTGATCAGCTTCACAATTTCAGCGGTTTGTTGTACCAGTTTCGATCCCAACAGTTGACGTTCACCGACCTCATCCCAGCATGATGGGGTTCTGCATTTCCTGTCGTATAACGCTTCATAAGGCGGCATGCCAATACTGGAGTTGTAACTATTGTTATAGGCGAACTCCACCAACGGTAGATGATCATCCCAGCTTCCTTTGAAGTCCATAACGTAAGCTCTCAGCATGTCCTCTAGCGTCTAAATCGTTCTCTCGCTCTGGCCATTGGTCTGAGGATGGTACGCCGTACTCATTCATAATTACGTTCCCAAGAACTCTTATAAACGTTTCCAGAAATTCGACGTGAAATGCGGATCTCTGTCGAACACAATCGACACTTGAATACCGTGTCGAGAAATAATTTCCTTAACGTAGAGTTTCGCTAACTGATCCAAGTTGAACTTAATCTTGATCGGTAAAAATTGGGCTGACTTCGTCAGTCAATCCACTATCACCCATATTGCGTCGAACCCTTCTGAGTCGCTGGAAGACCAACCATGAAATCCATCGTGATATGCTCCCACTTCCATTCCAAAACGCATTCAGCAACGTTTCTCTTCATATTCGGCCACCAGAAATGGTGTCTGAGATCCTAGTACATCTTCGTACTCCCAGGGTGAATCGAATATCTCAAACTGTGAGCTTCGCTCAAAATATCCTCTATGACGTCTGGTACTGGCGGTACCCAGATTCTTCCTTTAAATCAGTAGCAGTCCTTCATTATCGATCTTGCACTTTATTTCTTCACCATCGGCTATTCTCTTACGGATCTTCTCGTACTCCTCATCGTGAAGTTGTGCTTCTTTCACCTTGTCTACCAGAGTAGAACCGATAGCTACTTGAAACAACTTCTCATCCGATTCCTTCAGATACTTAACTTCCAGTCCCAACTTAGCCATCTCTTCTATCAACTGGTCCTGATCAGTTAACATATTAAACTTCTCCCTACCCTTCTGACTTAAAGCGTCGGCAACAACGTTAGCTTTACCCGGATGGTAAAGAATCTCGTAGTCGTAGTCCTTGATCAGTTCCAACCATCTTATTTGGTGCATGTTCAGATCTTTCTATGTAAAGATGTACTTCAGACTCTTATGATATATGTCTATCTCAGACTTTTCTCCATAAAGGTAGTGTTTCCATATCTTCAGAGCAAACACTACTACTGCCAATTCCAAATCATGGGTCGGATACTCTTTCTCATAGTCCTTCAGCTGACATGACGCATAGGCAATAACTTTACTGCTCTACATCAGCACGCAGCCTAATCCCTTATGTGACGCATCACTGTATACTACGAAATTTCCTGTACTATCTGGCAATGATAATACAGGTGCAATACTCAACCTCTTCTTCAGTTCCTGAAAACTTTCCTCACACTTTTCTGTCCAAAAAAGCTTAACTATTTTACGAGCCAAATTTGTCAACGGAGTTGCGATTTTGGAAAAGTCTTGGATAAATCTTTGGTAATTATCTGCCAATCCCAAGAAACTCATAACTTCAGACAGTGTCTTCGGCTGATTCCAATTCATCACAGCTTCAACCTTCGATGAATCTACTGAAATCCCATCCTTGTCAATCACGTGGCCAAGAAATTGCACACGCTCTAACCAGAATTCGCATTTTAAGAATTTCGCATATAGCTTCTCCCATCTCAGCCATTCTAATGTTAGTCGTAAATGTTCAGTGTGTTCCTCCTCAGTTTTTGAATAAACCAAAATGTCATCTATGAACACCACTACAAATTTATCTACGAATGGCTTAAACACCCTATTCATTAAGTCCATAAATGCAGCTGGTGCATTCGTTAGACCAAATAACATCACCAAGAACTCGTAATGACCATACCGAGTTCTAAAAGCCATCTTCGATATATCTTCTCTTCTTACCTTTAAATTATGATATCCACTTCTCAAATCTATTTTCGAGAAGTATCTTGCACCGTTCAGTTGATCGAACAAGTCATCGATCCTAGGTAAAGGATACCTATTCTTGATCATAACATTTTCAACTCCCTATAATCAATGCTTAGACACATCGATCCGTCCTTCTTCTTCACGAATAAAACTGGCGCTCCCCACGGTGAAATGCTCGGTTGAATGTACTTCTTGTCCAATAAATCTTGCAGTTGAACCATCAATTCCTTCATCTCGGCTGGAGCCATTCTGTACGGAGCTTTCAAAATCGGAGCAGTTCCCGGTGCTAAGTCAATCACGAACTCTATCTCCCTATCTGGCGGAAGTTCTGGCAAATAGCTCGAAAATACATCCACAAACTCCCTATCCACTGATATCTCTTCTATATTCGGACTCTCCTTACGAGTATCCACTATATAGGCTAAATATCTTACACAACCTTGATTCAATAGCTTCTTGGCTTGCATAACCGTCAGATAACTCGCTTATCTAGGCGATTTGCTATCATGAAGCACTACCTTCGACAGAGTCGTAAGGTTCACATACTTCTTCTAACAATTAATTACCGCCCCATGGTTGAACAACCAATCCATACCCAATATAACATCAAACTCCCCAAGTTTTATCAGAATCAAATCTACCCTCAATTTACAGTTCTTGTATACAAACCTAACATGAATAACCTACATGTTCAATCTACAGTTCTTGTATACAAACCTAACATGAATAACCTCCTTATTCGCAATTTCTATGTTCAAGGGGGTAAACTAATTCCTCTTTAGGTAAGTCTAGGGTCTTAGCAAATTCATCAGATATGAATGAACAAGTAGCACCTGAATCAAATAATACATATGCATTTATACTATTGACCATAATAATACCAGACACCACATCTTTTGACAATACAGCATCCTACATCGTCATGTTGAATGTCCTAGCAGTGGGTTAGATCACCTGCAGTGGTCCAGGGAAAGCCAAAGTGTTGCCGCTGCCATTTTCTCTCCCACCCGCCGACCCTCCAGCTAGCTTCTTAGGGCAACTTCGAGCCATGTGACCCTTAGATCCACATGTATAGCAAGCTTCTTTCTTTGGGTTCGGCAAATTCCGCGCAATGTGGCCTTCTTGACCACAGTTGAAGCACACCCGCTTCCCCCTCAGGCACACTTAAGTGTGATTCTTCCGGCATGTCACACATGCTTCGATCTTCCTCTTCTGCTTGCTTCCTTGTTGACTCCCAGTAGAAGGGTTATCACTCCATTTCCTTTTCTGGTTGATAGCCCCGCTACCACCAGCCTTGGTTTCCGTCTCGTTCTTCTTTTTCTTCAGGTCCTGATTATACTTGGTCACTGCGTCTCTTCCACCTTCATCGAGGATGGCCTTTTCCAGCACAGCTGCAAACGTCCTCAGCTGGAATATGGAGATCTTGCGATAGAGACAAGGCTTCAGTCCTTGCTCAAATATTCTCGCCTTCCCCTCGTCAGTACTGACCTGGTACGTAGCAAACCTGGACAGCTTGTTAAACTTTGCCGCGTACTCCGGCACCGTCATCCCTCCTTGCTTCAGCTCTAGAAACTAAACCGCCATCTGATTTTGCGAGCTAATGGGGAAGTACATTTCAAAGAACATCTCTTTGAAATGATCCCACAGTATCACTCCTTCCCCTTCCCTCGTCTTATTGGCCTGCCACCAGAAGCTATTTTTCGACTTCAGCATGAACGTCGCGAAAGTCGTCTTTTGGTCCTCGCTAACTCTAGCCACGTTGAAGACCTTCTCCATCTCCATTATCAATGTTTGGGCCTCTATCGGGTTCATAGACCCCTGAAATTCCAACGGTCCTACTGCCTTAAACTCCTTAAACGTTGTGCCCTGCACTTGCGGCTGATTCGCAAATGCTCGTGTTAGCAGGTTCACCAATTACTGAACCGAATTGGGATTCATCCCATCGTTATTGTTTCTATCGTTGTTACTCATCAAACCCTCTGGGTGTAGACGTGTAGGTCTTCTTTTAGGAGGCATCTTTCTGTTAAGAAATATTCTTATTAGATTCTTTGCTCATTTCTTAAGTATTCAAGTTCAATTTAAACACTTAAATAATTCAATTTACACTTGAACACATAACACGTCAATAAAATTCTTTATTCATTCCTTTGTACTTTTAAAAACATAAAATAGATAGCATCTCTGCTGTTTACATCATCTTTCCTAAAATGAAAAAGTTACAGAATTACATTATCATCTTATCCCATTATTATCTCAATTTCTGGGATTTATATTTGTTTATATATAAAGAAACACATAATTAAAGACTCTAATATCGAGGCATGTTAAGATGTCGAACAACCTCTCTACGCTCTTCCTCCATCACCCAGAACACCGTTCTGCGATCCACCATGTACCACGATAAACCTTGGAACTGAACTGGGTAATAGAAGGCACGATCCTTGGCCCTATCAATAGCTGTACGGAAAGCATAGTATGTCTCCCTCAGCTTGGCCTTCTTCGCTTGGACCTCGTCTTCAGCTCGATCTGTACGTTGAGTAGCCATCAAGCTTGTTTATTCCGCTCTGACACTCTTCACTGACTCCTCCTGGATGTCTTTCTTTATCTTCGCTAGCTCAGCCAGTTCGTCATCTCTATCACTCTCCTGCGTAAACTAGATCCCACTTTATGTTTCCAAGCTCACTGTCCAGCTCTTCAATGGTCTCGTCCCGCTTGCTGTATGGTAGTCCGGCCCTCATCTACCAGTTCCTCGAGTTCTCCGACTCGTCCATGAAGCTCCACGTTACTGTCGTAAATCTCCTCGTACATCTCAGCACTAGTCGAGTGAGGTGGGAATTCCCCTTTAGGGTCCTCCTCCTCCTCTTCTTCTGACTCATCCTCGTCCTCATCATCTCGGTCAGATATTGGCTCATGCTCCTGACCAGCTATGGTGATCAATGGAATGGCTCTCTCTGAACCAACTGCTCCCAGACAACATGGATGTCTCGGGGCTCCTCGTCTCTAGGTATCTAGGGTAACTCCTCCCTAGCCTGACTGGACTCTCCAACGTTCGTCATCTTGACTACAAAATTTTAAAGTTTAATTATTACGTGATATCGATCGATACTATTCGCGTACATAATTAAAACACACAGCACATAAGGTAGTTTATTATCTTTACTATCATCACTATCTTTTCGATCTCCTACAAGGCTACTACCTAAGGTTTCCTCCACCTAAGGTTCATAACCTAACGCTCTGATACCAACCTGTGACACCCCCAAATCCGGGTACTTCATTTCCACATGATTTGGTGCTCAGTATCTAAATAAAATACAACTACTGCCCAAAAATAAGGAATACAAAATAAATTACAACCTTAAATAAATAATTAGAAATCATCCTTATCAAAAGGAATTACAACTTAATCAAAAATATCCCAGGGTTTGCTAACCTTAACGTAAACAATTAATGCGAAAATTAAACATAACACAAAATGTTCTTATTACAATCATAGCACAAATATAACAAGTCTTCACTTGTTCATCTTGCTCTTTCCTTTAATTGTTGACTAAGCGTCAACATTCTCGACCTTAGCTGCAATGGTTATTTAATACAAGAGTGAGCAAACAAAAGCTCACTAGGAATACAACAATAATAGTGATGACATATATTGAATAACTTCAAAAGATTTGAATAATTTTTCTTTCATCAATAATAAAGAATTGAATAATAATTCTTTCATCAACATTTAGAATTTTGAATATAGAAATCATCTGAGGTTTATAAACCTTGAACTATGTCCTAGGTTATAAATATTTCTATTTAAAACTTTTAACAGTCTTTTAGACTATATGGACTCTTAATTCGTACTTAGGGGGATCAACCCTACGTACCATGTATTGTGCACAAACATCTTAACGCTTTCGCATGGTAATCCCCTAATAAATAGGGTTGTTCATCTCAATATTTGATACAAGTCTGCACCAAAGAAAATTTGGTTTGGATAAGCTTAAAAAGGTAATTTGGAGTTCAACTATCATCAACTAAGGAGTAGTTGAATCGATTTACAATAAACTAGAAAAATTCAACAATAAAGACTTATGAAATAACTTATGCTTTAGAATTAAACTTAAAGCATTTGAAAGACTTAATAAACCTTAATTGAATAATTAAGTCAAGGTCACATCAATTCATAATTGAACTTCAATAAGATATTTGCTTGATATGGAATAATAGAGAATACAAATAATTCGCATAATTATAATCACAGAAGGATAGAATAACTTGCTCAAGTAAAGTTTGAGTTTAGAAAAAACTTGCCTCAAATGCAAGCTACAGTTACTATCACGTTCCTTAACAAATCTACATATATATAATTATTCATAATAATCTAAATTAGTTATCATACAACTAATTCACAAAATTAGTTAACTCATTTAGGTTAACTCATTCCTCTATAATTATTAAGTTCAATAATTAATTATCACATAATTAATCACATCACATGTTCACATAATTAATCAACTAATAATTATGTACTCATACTAATTAAATTATAATTAAATAAATTATAATTTAAATTAAACATTCACTTTAATTATAATAAATCAAATTATAATTATATTTTATATTAATTAAATTATAATTAAACAAACTATAATCTAAATTAAACATCTACTTTGATAATAATTAATCAAATTCAATTTATGCACCCATATAAATTATAATTAAACAAAATATAATTTAAATTACACATTTTCTTTAATTATAATTATTCAAATTATAATTATAAATTATATTTTATTAATATAATACATTATTGTTCATTTAGTATTTTAATTTTATTAACATACTTTATAATTTATTACATCATTAATCTTATAAAATTTCACATTTTAAAAATAGTTTTCTGCCCAATCTGCAAGACCAGTGCGGCCGCGCTCCATTATGCCTTGGGAGCGGCGCGGCCGCGCCACTGCGCTGACAAGTCTGACAGTATCGCGAACTTTGCAGAGAAAAAACTAATTTGACTTATTTTTCCACACCAAATTCCGAATTTAACACATATAACTCACACAAACTTTTGTAAAAACATTAG
Source organism: Panax stipuleanatus (assembly GCA_020205555.1). Classification (NCBI taxonomy): domain Eukaryota; kingdom Viridiplantae; phylum Streptophyta; class Magnoliopsida; order Apiales; family Araliaceae; genus Panax; species Panax stipuleanatus. The sequence continues at coordinate 68,349,161 of CM035124.1, forward strand.
TTTGTGTTTCTAATCATATTCTAACACATATTATCAAAACACATAATTTTAAAACACTAAAATTTGTAAATTTTGGAGAAAAATCATTTTTCAGTGTTCTTGATAAAATTGAACACTATAAGTTTATTTCTAAATCAAAATACACAATTCAAAACATATTGAATTTGTTTCTTGACATATTAACATAATCGATAATCAATTTACACAACAATTAATAATCAAACATAAATTTTGATTTTAAAATAGCCATTTATTAAAACCAATTCTTTGTAACTTTTGATGAACGATTTCTTCATGTTCATCATGTTTACATGAATTAAATAACTAAATTATGCATACAATTCATATATAAGCATGTTATAAACATAATTTATACATATAATTCATGTTTATACAATTTTCATGAAAATTCATGTTTACAGAGAACCAAAAATATGAAGAACACAAGAACACAATTTCTAAAACTACAAGATTAGAGTTATACCGTTTGCTATTTGAAGTGAGGAAGATGATGATGATGGTGTTTGATTTCTCAAAGCCTCTTCCCCTTTCCTCTTCTTCTTCTCTCTTTTCTCTTTATCTTTTTTCTGTATTTTTTCCTCTTCTTCTAACACTGACTAACCTTAGCTTTGTTTTTCTAACTCTAATTCAAGTAGAAAAATGACTGACATAACACTTAATGTATATACTTATATCATATAATTACTAACAATTAATATATCAGCTATAATATTTTGAATTTAAAAGCCATAACGCTTGTTTGGCAAAAACCCATTATTTTTAAAAACTAGCTTTTTAATAGTTAAGGTCATGTTTGGTAAAAACTCTCTAAAATATGTGCAAGGGTCTTGTTTGGCAAAACTCATTAAAAACAGTTTTAAAGGCCTTGTTTGGTAAAACTAATTTAAAAACCCTTTTAATTCTTTTAACACATACTTTCAATGTTACACTTAATTAATTAAATCTTAACATTCTAATTTAATTAAATTAAAGCTAACATTACTTAACCAAATAATTTTGTCACATAACAATTATAATTACTTCGCTAATCATAATCTTATGTAATAATTATCACATAAAATTTATCTAATTTAATTATCTCAATTAAATTAGAACTATACCATAAAATCATTACACATCAATTAAATTAAATATTAAATATTCATTTAATTAATATATTGCACTTAATTAAATTACTCCACAACAATCACATAATTTATTTATTTAGCTCAATAAATAAATTATCTAAAATATTTATTTAATTCAATAAATATTAAAATCCATATATAAAATTCTCATAATTATCATTCGTTACAGAGCTCACATCTCCTTCAATTCACTTTGTTGAGTTGTTTGCTAAGTGTTATAGAGAGTAAATTGAGAGTGTATTCTTGAATTGGAGTCAAGGGAATTCATTTCAAGCTCAAAGAGGTATAACTCTTACATTGTGTTCTTAGTTTTGAGTTTGATAAATTCGTAGAAATTGCATGAATTAGTTGAAGTTTGTTATGTGAGATGATGTTAGCATGTTAGTAGAGTCTATATACATGTTATATATGCAATGTGATGGTATACAAGCATGATTCATGAAGAATTCTAAAATTGGTTTTAAGCTCTGCTCTTGCAGAAGCCCATTCTGGACTGGAACCGAAGTGTGGCCGCGCCACTCCCTAGTACAAACATGGCGCTGCCGCGTCGATATGCAGAACCAAAAATCAATTTTTGTGTTTTCTAAAATGTTGTGCATGTTAGCTTGACTTAAGTATGCCTATTTATGTCCCTGACATGCTAGTATAGGTGGCCTTGCATGTAATCACTTACCTTAGCTTGATTTTAATGACTTTCTAAAGGAAACTCAACGTTAGAGAATGAAACTTGATGAACTAAGTATACCTTGAATTCTGAACTTGTGAGCATGCTATTGTGGTCTAGTTAGGTGTGTACATGAGTATGATGTAAAGAATGTGAAGTTGCTTTGCATGCTTGGTTGGTTTAGCATGAGATTTTCAAAGAAAACTTACAAGTTTGAAAACTAATGATGTTAATAACTACCTTATGTGCATTCTGAAATTTATGACTACTATGATAGGACATGTTACGCATCTAGACATGATGGACATATACACCTATCTAGTTATTAATATGTAAACTAGTCAAATATGGTTACAAATGAGTTTTAAAGTACTAAAACTATGTTAATTTGAAATACATGACTAGGATGACTTGAATATGTATGATTAAGGTTTATTGACCTCATTGCATATGTATAATGGCTAAACATGAAAAGCCTTTCTAATTGATCACCTTAAGCTTGTTAAAAGGAAAGTTGATAACAATCTATGTTGAAGGTAAAATGGAGACCGAACCTAATCATAAAACCTCATAACATGGGCGTTTTTCATGTATCATCATCTAAAGCACATTATTGGACAAGCTAAAATTCTGCAGGAGCAAGCCATCTCTGGTTTGAATTGGGAGCAGTGCGGCCGAGCCACCCTGCAAAATGGTCTGATCATACTGTTTGTAATCTGAAATTGATGCATGCTTATATTGATTTCCTAAACTGTAATACATGTTTAATGAAGTGTTCAAGTGTTAAGGAGTATGTTAATGATACAACCATATATTGATAAGTGAGTATACGACTTTCAAAACGCTAATTCAACGATAACTACGAGCTATGTCATAACATACAAACTGATTTTGTGCTATGTGTACGTAAGATATGTAGCAACATACGTATAGGATTGTACGACTAAGTTAGGATCTTATGTATGTGTTTAACTTACGTATGAAGTATATGTATTCGACTTATGTAACTAATGAAAATACATATATGCGTAACTATGTTACGATAGGATTTCTTAGTTCGTGAAGTGTTGATAAGCTTTAGGTTGATAAACTACGCATAAGGCAAGTTCTCTAATTCTTTTCATTTACATATAGTGCAAATTCGAATTATTGATATATCAACCATATCTACATTAAACAAATATTTGTTATTATTCAAAAATCGACTTTATATCTTGATGTTGCAAGCATTGAACTTAATGTTCCTAAATGCATTACAAAAGTTGTCTAAGCCACTTGATTCGACTAGACTAATATCGTATGATAGAAAGCTATCTAAACCAATAGACTTGGTGCGGACTCTTATAATTCTATTGAGATGAACAACCCTCATGGAAGGGGAAAATTATATACAACTGTCGGGGAACCGACGTGCGCACATGAGTACAATTAAATGTTATGCATGACATAGGGTAATTTAGGCTGATCACCTGTTGTACTTGTTTTATTGGATTATCAGCATATTGTAGAAACTCGAAGTTTTCCTTGCCCCGATACTAACACTGTAGGAGGGAAGAACCATCAATAAACCTAAATTCGATCCCCAATAGCGGAAAACCTAAATCCGATCCCCAATATCACTAAACCCAAATCCGATCCTTAGTATCGGTAAACCTAAATTCGATCCCCAATATCGTTAAACCCAAATTCGATCCCCAATATCGGTAAACCTAAATTCGATCCCCAATATCGATAAACCTAAATTCGATCCCCAATATCGGTAAACCCAAATCCAATCCCCAATAACGATAAACCTAAATCCGATCCCCAATATCGATAAACCCAAATCTGATCCCTAATATCGGTAAACCTAAATTCGATCCCCAATATCGATAAACCTAAATCTGATCCCTAATATCAATAAACCTAAATCTGCTCCCCAATATCGGAAAACTTAAATTCGATCCCCAATATCGGTAAACCCAAATCCGATCCCCAATATCAGTAAACCTAAATTTGATCCCCAATATCGGTACTCCAGCCAAATTAGATCACCAATATCGGTAATCCAGTCAAATCCGATCACCAATGTCAGTACTCAGTCCAGCTCCAATCGTCAATCGGACCGGCCATCCAGCTCTGATCATCAATCGGACCGTCAATCCAGCTCCGATAGTCAATCGAACCGTCAATCCAGCTCTGATAGTTAATCGGACCGTCAATCTAGCTCCGATAGACAATCGGACCGTCCATCTAGCTCCGATAGTCAATTAGACTGTTCATCCAGCTTTGATAGTCAATCGGACTATCTATCTAGCTCCGATAGTCAATCGAACCGTCAATCAAGCTCTGATAGTTAATCGGACCGTCAATCCAGCTTTGATAGTCAATCGGACCGTCCATCCAGCTCCGATAGTCAATTAGACCATTCACCTAGCTCCGATAGTCAATCGGACAGTCTATCCAGCTCCGATAGTCAATTAGACAGTATATCCAGCTCCAATAGTCAATCGGACAGTTTATCCAGCTCTGATAGTCAATCGGGCCGTCCATCCAGCTCTGATAGTCAATCGAACCATCTATCCAGCTCTGATAGTCAATCGAACCATCTATTCAACTCCAATAGTCAATCGGATCGTTCATCTAGCTCCGATAGTCAATCAGACCATCAATCCAACTCTGATAGTCAATCGGACAGTCAATCTAATTCCGATAGTCAATCAGACCGTCAATCCAACTTCGATAGTCAATTGAACTATTCATCCAGCTTTGATAGTCAATCAGACCGTCCATCTAGCTCCGATAGTCAATCGGACCGTCTATCCAGCTACGGTAGTCAATCGGACCGTCAGATCAACCCCGATCTCAATATCGGGCCATCAGATCAATCTCGATCTCCAATCGAGCCATCAATTCAAACCCTGATATCAATATCAAATCTTCAAATCAACCTCGACATCAACCCAAGAGGTATAAATCAGCCCCGACATCAACCCGAGAGGTACAAATCAGCCCCGACATCAACCCGGGAGGTATCGATCGACCCCAATCTCAATATCGGGCCGTCAATTCAACCCTGGTAGCAACTCAAGAAGTCAAGTCAACCTTGACATCAACCCAGGACGTGTCAAGTCATCCCCGGTCTCAGCCCGGGAGGTACAGATCAGCCCCGGCGTCAATCCAGGAAGTGCAGTTCAGCCCCAGAGATAAACCTGGGAAGCCCGATTCACCAAGGACCACCCCAGGAGGGGTAAAATGTTCATTTTATCAAACCTCAAATGATTCAGTCAAACTCAAGCTGAATTGATGTCATCAAAGTCAGGATGAACCATAACAGCGATCCCGAGTGAAAACAGCGCAAGACAGCTCAACAGACAAACTGCGGGGAATCGAAGACCTGGTTATGAACCCATCTTTTTGGACCCAAAAAATGTTTTATTCCATGTCATTGTGACACTCTCGGCGAGGGCTTTCTGAAAAGTTATCACACGCCTCAAATGGACACTCCGATCAAAAGTTAGAAAGTTTCGACTTCGACTGCGCGTTGCTCGGAGTGCACGTACTTTGAGACTGCGGGCCCCACCCGGGGAGCCGCACCTCTACCTGAGGCAACCGCAGGTAGAGTGGAGGCTCCCTGGCCTATAAATAAAGGTGCCCCCCTTCATTTTAAGAATTTAAAAACGCAAGTAAAGCTCTGCCTGTCTGATTTTCTGACTTTTACACCTCTTCCAAACCCAAATATTTTTACTCCAACACGTAGACAACCCCATATCCTACCACATATGAAAAAACCACAGGTAGATTTGGTAGTTTGAAGTCCACTAAGTGGCAAAAAGCCCGTTATGATGTCCCTTGTAAGTATTTTTATGATCAGCAAGTTAATACTACTACTTTGCACTATTTTACACTTGCACACAAAGTTTCGCCATCTAAATATGCCCGAAACTTAGTTCCGCGGCCGTTTTCGTCAAAATTTGGTATACTTATGTACATAAACGCAGTTTTTTGCATTTCTAAAATTCTGATTGACGATCCGTCAGCTCCAGCAGCTTAATGCACTAGCACACACATTCTGGCAACTTCGCCGGACTGGGTTATCTTCCCAGTCTGGGTTTGGTCCTTTTTGTATATATTTAATTGTATATATACTAATATTTCAATTCTATCAAGCCCGGATGTCAAATCCGAGGTAGTTTATCGCTTTTAAATATATTTACACATATATAAGCGATTTTCACCATCACTGGTTCTCATACCAGTCCTGGTTGACTACATTTCTGTCAATATATATATATATATATATATATTTATATTTTCAGTCTGGCCTGGATTACTTCGTGACCATTTTACTGCTTTTGCACTCTTCGCCATACTGGGTGCTCTCCCCAATCACTAGTTGACTACATTTATGTCAATATATATATATATATATATATATATATATATATATATATATATATATATTTATATATATTTTCAGCACGGCCTGGATTACTTCGTGGTCATTCTACTGCTTTTGCCCACTTCGCCATACTGGGTGCTCTCCCCTGTCACTGGTTAACTACTTTTATGTCAACTTCAATTCCAGTACGGGCACCGGTGTGAAAACCCATCGCCCTTTTTACTGTTTTTCTATATATATATATATATATTTCATTTCTGTCAAACCTGAATTATTTCGTGGCTATTTACAGTTTTATATATATATATATATATATATATATTTCAATTCCAGTCCGGGCTTACGAGTGAAAACCCATCGCCCTTTTATAGCTTTTGTATATATATAACTATATATATATATATATCACTTTACTCAATTTATTAAACTGCTGCATTGAAATATTCATTTTTATATGAATTGGCACTGACATATCTGCAGGTGGACTAGATTTATTTAAATCTCGCCAATTCTAGTTTTCAAAAGGTTCAAAACATCCAGACTGAACCGGGGAGCTAGAATGGCTGAGATTTTCTTAAATCTATCTTTCTTTCTAGTTTCAGCTTCGAAAGCAAACTCGCGGCCCTTAGATTTCTATCTAGTGGGAACGAGACGCTTTTGCAACGCGCAGCCAGGATTTACTGATGAATCCTTGGTTCCATTGCGACGTGAGGATGTATATATTTATTTATGTGCAAATTTGAACTGTGCAGGTTTATGGGCTACTCATATGTGAGCCTAAGAATCGTGGGATTCACGATCAAAACGATCGGAATCTGATTCCCACGATGGACAAACTCCGATTTACAGATGTACCCTGCCAGTTTTTCTATAAAATATACATGTAAATAGGACTTAAAATGGTTATCCAGATTTAAGGTCTCATCATAGTAAAATATGGCTTGTCGTGTCAGCGTCCCTCCGATGGCTTTCATGCCCATGAGGAGATCGACACGTGTATTTATTTTTATGGTTGATAATGCTTCACATCACCATTCACATGCGGCCTTAAGGCTATAAAGATAAAATTTGAAAGTATCAAAAGGCTTCAATTCCTATGTTAGCGTAGGGGAATTAAAGTTAGAGAAATCGCGTTCGTCACATCTTTCCTCCCTTAAAAGGATTCTGTCCCCAGAATCACGGTTCAATTAAAATTTTGTCCCGTTACATTCTCCCCCACTTACAAAGATTCTGTTCCCAGAATCGCTTACACATAAATTAAATAAATAAATGTGGGTAATTCGTTAACATATGCTCTTCGGGTTCCCACGTAGCTTCTTCAGCATTGTGGTTCCTCCAAATTACCTTAACAGAAGGTATAACTTTATTTCTGAGAACTTGCTCTTTCCTGTCAACAATCTGAGCAGGAATTTCTTCATAGGATAAGTCTTTCTCAAAATGTAGGGGTTAGTATGCAATCACATGCTTGTAATCGGGTTTGTAGGGTCGTAAAACTAAAACATGGAAGACGTTGTGTACATTCTCGAGCGCCGGAGGTAAGGCTACCTCATATGCAACTTCTTCAATCCTTCGCAGTACCTCAAAGGGTCCAATGAACCTTGGGCTCAATTTCCCCTTCTTTTCGAATCTGATCTTTCCCTTCCAGGGAGAGACTTTCAAAAATACATAGCTACCCGATTCAAACTCAACAATTTTACGGTGTGGATCGGCGTATTTCTTTTACCTATCTTGAGCTGCTATCAGTCTTGTTCGGATCACTTTGACTATCTCTGCTGTCTGCTGTACCAGTTCTGGACCTATTAATTGTCTCTCGCCAACTTCATCCCAGTATAGCAGAGTTCTGCATTTTCTTCCGTACAACGCTTTGTAAGGCGGCATGCCAATACTAGCGTGGTAACTGTTGTTGTAGCCGAATTCTACAAGCGGTAGGTGATCATCCCAATTTCCTTTGAAATCCATGATGCACGCTCTCAACATATCCTCTAAATTCTAGATTGTTCTTTCGCTCTGCCCATCTATCTGAGGGTGATATGCCGTACTCATTCTCAACTGTGTCCCCATGCATTCCTGTAGTCGCTTCCAGAAGTTCGATGTGAAGCGTGGATCTTGGTCGGAAATAATTGACACCGGAACTTCGTGTCTCGAAACAATCTCTTTCACATATAAGCTTTCCAATTGGTCTAAGTTGAATCTGATTCTGATCGGAAGGAAGTGTGCAAATTTCGTCAGTCGGTCAACGATAACCCATACTGCGTCATAGCCTTTCTGAGTCGTCGGAAGGCCAACCACGATAATATGTTCTCATTTCCATTCTTGGATCTCTAAAGGTTGTAGCAACCCACTCGGCCTCTGATATTCTGCTTTCACTTTCTGACATGTCAGACACTTTGCAACATACTCAGCAACATCTCGTTTTGGATTCGGCCACCAGAAATGCTGTCAGAGATCCTGGTACATCTTGGTACTACCGGGGTGTATCAAATACCGTGAGCTATGAGCCTCGCTCAAAATGTCCTCCTTAATCTCTGGCACTGATGGTACCCAAACTCTGCTCTCAAATCTGAGTAGTCCCTCACTTTCTATCCTGAATCTCGGCTCGGTTCCTTCAGATATCTTCTTCTTCACCTTCTCACATTCTTCGTCCTGAAGTTGAGCTTCCTTAACTTTATCCAGCAAGGTTATACTAGCTTGTATTTGGAACAGCTTCTCGTCAATCTCTATCGAACACATCACTTCCAATTCCATCTTTTCCATTGCTGAAATTAGCTCCTCCTGAGCAGTCAACATCATTAAATTCTCCTGCCCCTTTCTGCTAAAGGCGTCGGCAACCACATTTTCTTTACCCGGATGGTATAAAATTTTGCAGTCATAGTCCTTAATTAACTCCAGTCACCTTCTCTGGCGCATATTCAAATCCTTATATGTAAAAATATATTTCAGACTCTTGTGGTCTGTATATATTTCACACTTCTCTTCATAGAGATAATGTCTCCAGATCTTCAAAGCAAATACCACTGCAGCTAACTCCAAGTCGTGGGCCGGATACCCCTTCTCATAGTCCTTCAGTTGTCGTGACGCATACGCAATGACTAAAATTCAGATAAGGCACACTTAGAAGGGGGGTTGAATAACTGTAGGGACAAACTATGACCAATTTTTAAATTTAAGTAATAACTACTGTATTCAGCTTACTATATCAACAAATACAGCTTGCTGAATAAATACGGCCTACTGAATTAAATCTTTAATCTTGTTATTTAATGAAAACAACTAGCTGAATTTATAGCTTTGTAAAAACACTTGGTGTTAACAGTTTATCTTAAGATAATGAAAATACTTAATTTTTTATTTATCAAAACAATTAAATATCTTTTTGTGAGCAAATAAGATAAAGCAAGAACTAATATGAACACCAAGATTTTTTACGTGGTTTAGCTATTACCCTCTATAATAATAACCCAGTCCACGTCCAATACCAACTAGTATTGGAGACTCAATTTATTTCTTTAAATTGACTCCTTTTACAAAACAGTTCAAAAACTTGAATTACAAAATTCACTTGAGCACTTTTGCTCCGTGTGCACCGATGCACTCCTTAAGCACCTATGCTTTCTTGAACCTGTTTGTAAACAATTCTTAATCCACCTGGATTAAATACCTTTAGACAACACTTAGTCTAAATCAAAAATAATTATAATTATAGAGGTCTAATGATCAAAGCAAATAATTAATTTAACAATGCAAGACTCAACTAATGTATGCAATGATCGAATAGTTAAAAGATATCACCAGTTAAAGCTCACGAAAATTAGCCAGAAGACATTCTGAAAATTTAAATTGCCCAGCAGCTTGTATAATTGCACCGATAATGATATAATAACTTTTCAAGTATAATAGTGCAAGATTATTTTGTGTGTTGTGTTTTTCTATACTGATATGTCAATTGATTTTTATAGCCTTAAGATATTACCGTTGCATGTCCCAACAGATTCTATTTTATCTCAATAAATATCCGTTAAAATAAATTACGTTATGTATCTCTAGATAACTCATGGAAAGGATAATCTCATAAACAGATATAACATTGATTGACTTCTTCAAAAGAAAAACCACTGAAGAGATAAAATAAATAAGTGATGGTTCCATAATAATAGCCAAGTAATCATATCACACTTTTTTTTCGAAATAAACAACTTTAGGATATTCAAAAGAGTGTTAGTTCCGTAATTATGCAAAGTGACTAATCACAACAACTTTCTAGGATAATTATGATATGTGAGTTTCGAGACTTATGCAAGTAATCCACTCAATTGATTATTATCCTGTCGTCACAAGCACAACAAGTTTGATCAATTCTCCTTACACGTGTATCAAGCTATTTTTAGAGAATCAGGACTCTCATGAAAACATAAAGTAATATCCATACTAAAGATCTTTTATAATAACTTATGGCAGTATAATTAATTCGTATTACTTCTTATTTTTCAGACATGCATAAAACTCATAACATATAATACGCACATAAAATGTCCTATAGAGCCTTGAACTGAAAAACTAAATATTTGCAATGACCTTACATAAAAATCTTAAGACACAAAGTCTTCAAAGCCTTTGATCATCAATGATCCTTTTATTAACCTCCTGAAATTTCACGGTAAAAGATTTAGTACAAAAAATCAAATCATCATCAAAACTTTAAGGTTAGAATATGAACAAATCAACATTCTCCCTCTTTTTGATGATGACAACACCAAAAATATAACTCCCCTAAATCTATGCATACCGTATTTCAGGATATTTATAAAATCAAAATACCCATCATGCTTTCTGTTAAGCATTATTCAACACCTGCAAATATGTTAGCATAACATATAATAGACATTAAACCAAAAATATTTAATAGCAAATTATCTAAACGTCTTGTGTAGGAATCAAAATCTAAAAAAAACCACGTATAATAGAAAAATAAATAAGTCTTTAACACAATCAAATAAAAAAATAAACACCAGCATCCAACACCAACAACACCCATCATCATCATCCCAAAACATCTCCTCCTTTGTCATCATACAAAAAGAACGGTCAATCAATATCGTCAATATTTACAAACACGGGAGGACGCGTAATGAAATAAGGACGATGAAGAATACGATGAAGTCGTTCTTCGAGAGACAAAGTATCTGCAAAACGAGGGGGACGAGGAATAAAAGTAGAAGTAGGAAGAGGTAGATCAAGAAAATCTCCAATAAACTCAACCATCCAGTTATATCGAGGCCATTCAGGGATGGTGGGATACATATTCTGAAAGTGTAGCCGCTGACCAACATCATTAAACCTTACCGCTATAAAATCTGCAAACTCTCCAAGTTGAGAACTGACAAACTTCAACTCTTGACTTAATTGGCAAGAATTGCAATTAATCTTTCGTTGTAAAGCTTCAACCATCACAGCAGTGTGAAACTCGAAACCAGCCTGCAAGTCAATAAATTCATCTTCCATGTGTGTGATACATTGTTGTAAATCATTCGCCCGTATGGGTAACTTCCCTTTCTCCAGAATATTAAGCCGATGCTTAATTTCAACAATGTCAACCTGCATGGTTTCCTGATTCTGAAGAATAGTTGTCAACATACTTATGATTTCAGGAGAAGAGTCAGATTGATTTGATAGAGAAGAAGAGGAAGAAGGAGTATTAGGCAATATTGGGACATGATCAGGAATAACACGAACGAACGCACCATTAACCAGAGACAAATGAGATTGTTTTAAATTTCAGCATCAACAAACTCATTGTGGGAGACAATAACTTCATCATTAAGATAAATGTTAAAGTGTTGGAAAACCTTGGTTAAGAAACAGCCAAAGGGGAGACACTTTTTAGACTGACGAGAAACAACTGAGCATGTGAGATAACATCATGAGAGAGTAATTAAAAGACACGCCTTTAGGAATCATTGCTACCACTACTAGATCTTGATAAGTAAAATCTGAACCACCACCAAGGAAGGAAACAGATTATATCAAACCAACTTGTGTATAACACAGGCAGTGGGGAAAACATCAATAGTCTTTGGAATACTCAAAGTTGTGAGATAATAATTGTTCATGATAATGTGCAATTGTTCGAGAGGTGGAAAAGGGGTATTAGCAGCACCTTTTAAAGTGAAAGGACACCGTCCATTAGAAGGAATTTTAAGAATACTACCAAAATCCACGACAGTAAAGAACAATGACTTGCCTTTGACAAACGACGTATAACAATCATTATGACACTCAAGATTGGTATAAAACTGTTGGACCAACCTTGGGTAAGCCTTAGTAGGAGGAAAAAGCATAAATGATATCCCACAAGATTTAAAAAACTTTTCTAGAGGAGAATTTTTGAATAAGAACAGATCTAGGATTTTCTCGTAGACAAACTGTTTCGTAGCAATTGAAGTCGTAAATCGTTCTTCAAAAATATGACCTCTAAAGAAATTATCCGGTAAGTCAGAGAAAGAGGAACCATAATTTACCTTTACAGAAGGAGATTTGAGTTGAGAGGAAGGAGATTCCATGGCTGGAGACTGTTTCGTCTTTCGTTGGTGAGAAGATTTGGAGGACTTTAAGAAGGAGAAACTTGAATCTGAACCATCTGAGAAAGCATCATCAGACGATACATGCACAGACGCTTGCTTGCCCTGTCGCTTGGACTTCTTCTGAGTTTTTACTTTATATGGTGATCGGGTCTGTGGACCGTCGTCGATGGTAATTCCGGACGATCGTTTGTTTTCCCTTGTTTTCATTTTGCAGAGATTTAGCAACGATGATAAAGACAAAGGGTTTACTTAGGAAATAACTGAAGGGTTTTGGTAAAGTAAGAGATAAGAAAATATCTTAATAAGGAAGAGTTGGAAACCGAGAAAGAATCTTGAGAAGATAACTTTCTTCTACTGTCCCGTCTTTTCAAATCTCGAAGATCATTATGATATCCAAAAGACTGTTGAGATAATACCGAGAATTAAGGTAATTTGTAACACAAAAACGGTACATATCCCAGTAACATATTTTGGTTAGTATTTCAAATACATGAACAAATAAGAAATATCAAACAGATATATTTTATTTAATAACATGCAGATATACTATTCCATTTTTAAGTACGTGAACACAGATTATACCATGCACAGTCCAAGTTCCCTTCTTAACATACAAAATCTTTCTTCACTTAAGGGTTTAATAAAGATATTAGCTAACTGATTTTCGGTAGGAATAAAAATTTATTTAATCAAACCTTTTGAAACATTATCCCTTAAGAAATGATGTCTTACCTCTATATGTTTTGTACGTGAATGCAAAACAAGATTTTTAGAGATATCTATGGCACTAGAGTTATCACAATATATGGGCACATTATCACATAGAATATCAAAATCACATAAAGTTTGTCTCATCCACAAAATCTGAGAGCAACAACTTCCTGTAGCTAGGTATTCACCCTCAGTAGTAGAAAGTGCCATTGAAGTTTGCTTTTTACTATGCCATGATACAAGACTTTGTCCCAAAAATGTACAAGCACCACTCGTACTTTTTCTATCGATTTGACATCCTACATAGTCAGCATCTGAGTAGCCAATTAGTTCAAAATGATTACAAATTGGATAAAACAAACCCAAATTGATAGTACCACTTAAATACTTGAGTATACTTTTAACAGCTTGTAAGTGGGATTCCTTCGGTTTTTCTTGAAACCAAGCACAAAGATATACACTATACATTATGTCAGGTCTAGATGCAGTAAAATATAATAAGCAGCCGCTCATACCTCGGTATTTGGTTAAGTCTATATCTATACCTTTTTTCATCAGAAGTAAGCTTTATTGATGTACTCATTGGTGTAGCCTTTGAAGTTGATCCTTCAAAACCAAATCTTTTAAGTAGCTCTTTTGTGTACTTGGTTTGATGGATGTAGATTCCCTCCTTTGTTTGCTTAATTTGGAGTCCCAAAAAGTAATTCAATTCTCCCATTAAGCTCATATCAAACTCCTTATGCATACACTTTGAAAATCACTCACAAAGAAAATTATTAGTAGCACCAAATATTATGTCATCTACATATATTTGTACAATAATAATATCCTTATTTGCATGCTTAATAAATAATATAGAATCAGTTTTAACTCTAGAAAAACCATTTAAAAGAAGGTACTTACTCAACTTCTCGTACCAAGCCCTTGGACCTTGTTTGAGACCATAGAGAACTTTTTTTAGCTTATAGACATGATTTGGCTACTTTTCATGTTCGAATCCATGAGGTTGCTTTACATATACCTCTTCATTGATATATCCGTTGAGGAATGCGCTTTTCACGTCCATTTGATAAAGCTTAAATTTCTTGTAGTAAGCAAATGATAACAAGATTCGAATAGACTCTAGCCTTGCAACTGGGGTATAAGTTTCCTCGTAGTCGATCCCTTCTTGTTGATTGTATCCTTGAGCTACTAACCTTGCTTTGTTGCGAGTGATAGTTCCATGTTCATCAAGCTTATTCTTAAACACCCATTTTGTTCCAATAATGGAGAAACCTTCAGGAGGAGGCATAAGTTCCCATACTTGGCAACGTTCAAATTATTGAAGTTCCTCTTGCATTGCCATTAGCCAACTTTCATCAAGGATAGCTTCCTTAGCATTCTTTGGCATAAATTTTAACAAAAATGCAGAGAATGCATAATGATTTTGTAAGCCTCTTCGTGTAGTGATTCCTTTGTTGACATCTCCAATGATATTTTCTGGTGGATGATTCTTGAGATATCTTGCAATCTTTGGCATATGGACATCATGTATTGTCTCCTCTTGTTGGGGGATGTCTTCTTCAAGCTCTTATGTTGTTTCTTGTTCCACTTCATGTGAGTTATCCAATTTAGCTTGCTGAATTCGTTCATTCGGTCTGCTGAATGTACCTTTTCAGTTTGTTGGATTTGCTGAAGTCTCCAAATTACCTGCATCCTCATATCTTTTTTTTTGGAAGATCATTGTTAGTCTCACTGAATGTAACATGAACTGATTCTTCAACACATAACTTGTTAACATTAAATACACGATATGCCTTGCTATTTTGTGAATAACCAATAAAAATGCCTTCATAGGATTTAGCATCAAATTTTCCCAAGTTATCACTAGTATTAAGAATAAAGCATTTAGATCCAAAATTTTAAAATAACTTATGTTAGGAATCTTACTATTTAAAAGCTCATAAGGAGTTTTCAAAATGATTGAACGAATAAGTGCTCTATTCAAAACATAACAAGATGTGCTTACAGCTTCGGCCCAAAACTTCTTAGGAAGTTTACTTTCTTGTAACAAAGTTCTAGCTGTTTCTTGTAATGTTCTATTCTTTCTCTCCACTACTCCATTTTTTTGAGGAGTTTTCGGAGCTAAAAATTCATGGCTAATTCCTTTTTGATCACAAAATGTTATGAAGTCCTTTTAAAATTCAGTACCATGATCACTTCTAATTCTAATGAGTTTGAAATTATATCTTGTTTCAATATTTCTTATCAATTCTTAAAACTTTTTAAATGCTTCATCTTTTGTTCTTAAAAACAATACCCATGTATATCTTGAAAAATCATCAACTATGACAAATGCATAAAATTTACAATTGATGCTAGCATGTCTTTCTGGTCCAAACAAATCAAGATGAAGTAATTGCAAGGAAGAAGAAGTTGATACCATGATCTTTGCGGTGAATGATGTTCTTACTTGTTTCCCGAGTTGACAAGGAACACAAACTCCCTTCTTTTCATACTTTATTTTTGGCAATCCTTTGACAAGGTTCTTTGAGGATAGTTTCTTGATTAAATCCATATGAACATAGCCCATTCTTTTATGGCATAGATTAGCTTCATCTTGTATGCCAGCAAAACACAGTTCTTCCTCCTGTTGCTCAAAATCAAGAGTGTATATATTTCCTTCCCTTTGTGCAACTAGAGTAGCATTGTTAGTACCATGAGAAATTGTACATTTTTCTTTTTCAAATGTTACTTGATGACCATTGTCCATTAATTGACTAACACTTATAAGATTAAATTCAAGTCCATTAACAAGATGTACATTATCAATATTGACATTACCATTACTAATTTTACCTTTCCTAACAATCTCGCAAGTTCAATTATCTCCAAATGTAACTGTTCCATTTTTCTTCTTGATTTTTAGCTCCACAAAATTTGATTTATCACCAGTTATGTGACGAGAGCATCCACTATCAATAATCCATTTTTGAGATGAAACTCTTGCCTTGAGACATACCTATCAAGAAAAGATAATTCATCCTTTTGGTACCCACATCTTTTTGGGTCCTTTAATGTTAGTTGAAAGTAAATCACCCTTTTTAACCCATACCTTTTTAATCTTATTGTTCTTAAAACAATTTATGTCCAAGTGAACTTTAATTCCATAATTTCTACATGTTGTGAAAGGAGAACAATAGTTTAGTCTAAAACGTGATTTTGATTTTAGAATGTTCACATTTCCCTTTTTATACATAGGGTTGTAACCGATTCTTTGTCTTTCAAAACTAGGTCTTTGTTTACCCAAAATGACATTTAAGTTTTCTTCTCCTTGAACGAACTTAGCAAGAGATGATTTTAATGAATCTATTTCCTTTTGAAGTCCATTAGTAGGAATGGTTTTACAAAGAGATTCATCACTAAATGCATCAATACATATATCTCTCATTTTAAGTTCATTAGTCAATTTTTGAACTTCATTATTCAAATAGTTTACCTTATTGAAAAGTATTTTGTTATAATTATCAAGGTAATCATTCTTTGCAATCAAAATCTTTTCTTCTTTACAAGATGATTCTTTTTCGATTTCTTTCTTTTCATCTATCAAACAATCAACTTCACTCATTAATGAATTAACTAATCCTTTTAAACATGCATTCATTTCTTTCAATTTTTCATTTTCTTGTTTCAAAAAATTAAACTCATAAATAGATACCTCGTTTGATTGACCTTCTATTCCCATGAAGCAGACTTGAGCAAGTTCGTCCTTGGCATCGACCTCAACTTCGGACTCCTCTTCATCACTCCAAGTAACAAGTGCTTTGTTTCTCTTATTTTCCTTGAAGCCAGTTTTTCCTTTGTTCTTTAGTTGAAAGCAGTCCTTTTTGAAGTGATCAGGACGTCCACATTCGAAGCATGTTTCTTCGGTTTGCTTTCCCTTGAACTTGTTTGAGTTGAATATATTCCTCCTCTTGTTCTTCCTTTGAAGTAGTCCTTTGAGTCTTCTTGACATCATAGCAATTTCTTCATCTGAGTCATCATCAAGTTCATCTTCATTTCCTGCATTAGGAGCTAAAACTTTTCTTCGAGGGGTTTCCACCTCATCATCATATCTCTTTAATTGATGTTCATATTCCTCAAGTTCACCAAAAAGAGTTAAAGTATCCATAGTGGAAATAGTAGCAGAATCTTGAAGAGTGGTAATTTTAGAAGTAAACCTTTTGGGCATAGCCCGAAGTAACTTAAGGTTAATCTCACTTTGTGGAATGGATTTGTCAAGTAGCTTTAGAGAGTTTAAGAGAACTAGGAACCTCGCTTGAGCAATCATTTTAGTTTCGTCTTTCTCAAGTTTGAACATTTCATAGTCGTGCATGAGCATGCTTAGTTTGACTTCTCGAACCTTGGATGTACCTTCATGGTTCACTATTAGAGTGTCCAACATTTCCTTAGCCGTGTTGCAAGAGGAAAGTTTTTTGATCTCAGATTGTACCATGTCGCTAAGTAATGTGTTCATTGCCCTTAAATGTAGGAGGCCATGCAAGTTTCAGTTGAGTCCATTTCTAGCAAGGTCTTTGGAGTACCGTCATCTTTCCTTGGAGTAACTGGTCCATTCGAAATTTCCAAAAGTTGTAGTTTTCTGTTCCATGCAGTAGAGGAGGTCTATTGGTTATTGACCTTCTTGATTGTTGTTCCTGAATTGTGCCATATTAGAATCTTTCCCTATAAGTCACCTTTAAGACCAAGATAAGTAGAGCCAAGATTTGATACCAAATGAAATTCAAATAAGGCACACTTAAAAGGGGGTTGAATAAGTGTAGGAACAAACTATGACCAATTTTTAAACTTAAGTAATAACTACTATATTCAGCTTATTATATTAACAAATGCAGCTTACTGAATAAATACGGCCTACTGAATTAAATCTTTAATCTTGTTATTTAATGAAAATAACTAACTGAATTTATAGCTTTGTAAAAACACTTAGTGTTAATAATTTATCTTAAGATAATGAAAATACTTAATGTTTTATTTATCAAAATAATTAAATATCTTTTTGTGAGCAAATAAGATAAAGCAAGAAATAATATGAACACCAAGATTTTTTACGTGGTTCAGCTAACCCTCTATAATAATAGCCTAGTTCACGTCCAATACCAACTAGTGTTGGAGACCTAATTTATTTTTTTTAAATTGAATCCTTTTACAAAACAGTTCAAAAACTTGAATTACAAAATTCACTTGAGCACTTTTGCTCCTTGTGCACCAATGCACTCCTTAAGCACCTATGCTTCCTTGAATCTGTTTGTAAACAATTCTTAATCCACCTGGAGTAAATACCTTTAGACAACACTTAGTCTAAATCAAAAATAATTACAATTAAAGAGGTCTAATGATCAAAGCAAATAATCAATTTAACAATGCAAGGCTCAACTAATGTATGCAATAATCAAATAGTTAAAAGATATCACCAGTTAAAGCTCACGAAAATAAGCCAGAAGATATTCTGAAAATTTAAATGCCCAGCAGCTTGTATAATTGCACCGGGAATGATATAATAACTTTTCAATTATAATAGTGCAATATTATTTCGTGTGTTGTGTTTTTCTATATTGATATCTCAATTGATTTTTATAGCCTTAAGATATTACCGTTGCATGTCCCAACAGATTCTATTTTATCTCAATAAATATCCATTAAAATAAATTACGTTATGTATCTCTAGATAACTCATGGAAAGGATAATCTCATAAACAGATATAACATTGATTGACTTCTTCAAAAGAATAACCCATTGAAGAGATAAAATAAATAAGTGATAGTTTCGTAATAATAGCCAAGTAATCATATCACTCTTTTTTTTTCAGAATAAACAACTTTAGGATATACAAAAGAGTGTTAGTTCCGTAATTATGCAAAGTGACTAATCACAACAACTTTCTAGGATAATTATGATATGTGAGTTTCGAGACTTATGCAAGTAAACCACTCAATTGATTATTACCATGCCGTCACAAGCACAACAAGTCTGATCAATTCTCCTTACACGTGTGTCAAGCTATTTTTAGAGAATCAGGACTCTCATTAAAACATAGAGTAATATCCATACTAAAGATCTTTTATAATAACTTATGGCAGTATAATTAATTCTTATTACTTCTTATTTTTCAGACATGCATAAAACTCATAACATATAATATGCACATAAAATGTCCTATAGAGCCTTGAACTGAAAAATTAAATATTTGCAATGACCTTATATAAAAATCTTAAGACACAAAGTCTTCAAAGTCTTTGATCATCAATGATCCTTTTATTAACCTCCTGAAATTTCACGGTAAACGATTTAGTACTAAAAATCAAATCATCATCAAAACTTTAAGGTTAGAATATGAACAAATCAACAATGACCCTGCCGTTTTGCATAAGCATGCAACCAAGTCCTTTATGCGACGCATCACTATAAACTACAAAATTTCCTGTGTCGTCCGAAAGAGATAACACAGGTGCTGAACTCCATCTCTTCTGAAGCTCTTGGAAGCTTTCCTCAAACTTCTCCGTCCAAATAAATTTCACCGATTTCCTACTCAAATTCGTCAGCGGAGTTGCAATCTTGGAAAAGTCCTGAATGAATCTTCTATAATAACCCGTCAATCCAAGAAAACTTCTCACTTTCGACGACGTTTTGGCTGATCCTAGTTCATCACAGCTTCGACTTTAGAGGGATCTACCGAAATTCCGTCCTTATCGATCACATGTCCAAGAAATTGAACCATTTCAATCTAGAATTCGCATTTCAAAAATTTGGCGTACAACTTCTCTCTTCTCAACGCATCTAGTGTTACTTTCAAATGCTCTACATATTCTTCCTTGGTCTTCGAGTATACCAAAATGTCATCGATAAACACCACCATGAATTTGTCCAAAAATGGCTTAAAAACTCCATTCATTAGGCTCATAAATGCTGCAGGAGCATTCGTTAGACCAACTGACATATCAGAAATTCGTAGTGACCATATTGAGTCCTGAATGCTGTCTTCGGAATATCCTTTGGCTTCACCTTCAGCTACTGATAACCACTTCTCAGGTCAATCTTAGAAAAGTATCTTGCTCCCTTTAATTGATCAAACAGGTCGTCAATCCTCGGTAATGGATATCTATTCTTAATTGTGACCTTATTTAATTCTCTATAATCGATGCAAAGCTCTATCATCCCTTCCTTCTTCTTCACAAATAACATCGGCGCTCCCCACAGCGATACGCTCAGTTGTATGTACTTCTTGTCCAATAGCTTCTGCAGTTGTACCATCAATTCCTTCATCTTTACCGAAGCCATCCGGTACGGTGCCTTCGATATTGGAGCCGTTCGTTGCACCAAATTGATCACAAACTCAACCTATCTGTTTGGCGGAAGTCCTGGAAGATCATCCGAAAATACATCTATGAAGTCCCTCACGACTGGTATATCTTCCAATTTTGGGTTCTCTTCACGACTATCGCTATGTAAGCTAAATATCCTACACAGCCTTGTCTTAACAACTTTCTGGCCTGCATCATCGTCAGATAACTCGCTTGTCTAGGTGACTTCCTGCCATAAAATACAACCTTTGACGGAGTCATAAGGTTAATACATTTCTTCTGACAATCAATTACAGCCCTATAATTGAATAGCCAATCCATTCCCAGAATAACATTGAATTCTCCAAGTCTAATTGGGATAAGATCTACATTCATAACGTTACCCTTAATATCCACCCTACAGTTCTTGTGTACATACTTAACAGGGATCACTTCTCTATTCACAATCTCTATATTCATGGGGTATTCTAACTCGTCCTTAGGCAATTATAAGTTCTTAGAAAAGTCATTGGATATAAATGAACAAATAGCACCAGAATCAAATAGTACATAAGCATTAACTTTATTGATCGAAATGATACCTGACACCACATCGCGAGACTTCACAACATCCTGCACTGTCATGTTGAAGGTCCTGGCGGTCGATCGATTGGTTGCGGTTTGTGCCGTGTTAGTTAGAGCATTGCCACTGCTGCCTCCTCTGTTCCCTCCTGATCCTGCCCCTCCAGATCCCTTCTTAGGACAGTCCTATACCAGATGGTCCTTCGACCCACATGTGAAATAGGCGCCCTTCTTTGGGTTAGGACAGTTAGGTGCTATGTGGCCTTCCTGACCACAATTGTAGCACACCCATTTTCCCTTCATACAAACCCTCAGGTGAGCTTTCCCGCAGGTCAGACATGCTTCGATTCTCTTCTTCTGACCTCCTTGCTGATTTCCAGTTGATGAATTGTCAGTCCACCTCCTCTTCTGATTGTTACTTCCTCCCCTGTTGCTGCCACTAGCTTTGTTATTTCCTTCACTTTCACTCTTCTTCTTTTTCTGATCTTGGTTATACTTGGTTACCGCATCGCTTCCACCTTCAGCGAGTATGGTCTTCTCTAGCACCCCAGCAAAAGTGTTCAATTGAAACATTGACACTTTGCTATACAACCAGGGCTTCAGGCCCTGGTCAAACCTCCTTGCCTTCCTCTCATCGGTGTGCACTTGATACGTGGAAAACCTAGCCAACTCGCTGAATTTTGCCGCATAGTCTGGTACAGACATATTTCCTTTCTTCAGCTCTAGAAACTGGACCTCCATTTGGTTCTGCAAGCTTGTCGGGAAATACATCTCAAAGAACATCTCCTTGAATCTTTCCCAGGTAATCACACCTTCTCCTCCACGGACCTTATTTGCTTGCCACCAGTAACTGGTTCTGATTTCAGCATGAACGTTGCGTAGGCTATTTTCTGGTCCTCTCTAATTCTGGTGACGTCAAAAACTTTTTTCATCTCCATAACCCAAGTTTAAGCTTTTATCGGGTTCATGGAGCCTTTAAACTCTGGCAGTCCCACCGCCTTGAAGTCCTTGAATGTAGTATTTGGTGGAGCTTGTGGTTGATTGTTAATCGCTCCAGCCAGTAA
This sequence comes from Panax stipuleanatus, assembly GCA_020205555.1. Lineage (NCBI taxonomy): Eukaryota > Viridiplantae > Streptophyta > Magnoliopsida > Apiales > Araliaceae > Panax > Panax stipuleanatus. The sequence continues at coordinate 68,371,606 of CM035124.1, forward strand.
GTTCACCAACTGCTAAACGGGGTTAGCATTGGCGTCATTGTTGTTGTTTATTGACCCCTCTTGGGCCGATTGATGGTTAGGTCGTCTTCTTGGTGGCATATTTCTGTTAAGAAATACGTTTATTAGATCTTCATTTAATTCTCTAAATTTTTAAGGCTTAACTTAAACATTTTAACATAATCACTTAACACATAACATCTCAATTAACTTTGATATTTTATTTAATCAAAAGTTTTAACATAATACGATAGCATCACTGCTATTTCCATCAACTATCCCGAGATAAAGAATCTATAGGATTTAAATCATCAAAATATTCCTCTGTTTATAAACACATCGGAATTTATATTATTAACTACCAGATAGGTTTGCACATAATCAAACTGTTCCTATCACTGCCTACTAAGGCGTCAAACAGCTTTGCCACGCTCTTCTTCCATAATATGGGACATCGTCCTGTGATCTAGCATGTACCACGGTAGACCTTCGAACTGAATTGGATATCTCATAACCCAATCTTGGGCCTCATCAATAGCATTCTGAAGCGTATAGTGCATTTCCTCAAGCTTGGCCTTCTTTGCCCGACAGTTATCTTCAGCAAGATCTGCACGTCGTGAATCCCTTACCCAGACCTCCTCTGGTATAGGAAGCCTTGCTGATTTCTCTTTCAATTCATTCTTCAATTTCTCTATCTCCTCTGACTTTTTTTTGGTTTGGCCCTTCTCATGAACCAAATCCCATTCTACGTTTCCCAGACGTGTGTGAAGAGCCTTAACCTCACCATCCTTCTGTTTGATAGTAGTCTATTGGGTAATCGTCTTCTCTCTCAACTCCTGAACAGTATCTCGTAACTCTATGTTATGTTCATACAGCTCGTCGTACATCTCAACAGTGATAGAGTTCGGTGGGAACTCTTCAAGGTCTTCATCATCCTCCTTAGCTGCATCAGTCTGAATCTCTATCTCCTCAGAGTCTTCCTCTGAATCGAACACTGACTCATGCTCCCGACGAACGACTGTAATCAAGGGGGATGGCTCTCGTCGAACTAATGGCTCCCAGACTGTGTGGATGTCTCGGGGCTCCTCCTCTCTAGCCTCTCGGGGTACAATATCCCTAGGCTGACTAGGTTCTCCAGCATCTGTCATCCTGACAAATCAAATTTTAAGTCTTAGTTATTATGTGATGCTAATCGATACTCTCGCAAGTATATAAGTATAAGCACTTAGCACATAAGGTAAGTTATTATCTTTCTTAGAACTCGATAAGAGCTTATCATTAATATGCTCTCGATCTCTCAAAAGACTAATATCCTAAGGTTTTCCCCCACCTAAGGTTCATAACCTACAGCTCTGATACCAACCTGTGACACCCCCAAATCGGGGTATTTCAATTCCACGGGATTTGGGTTCACTGTATAAATATCATCTATCTATTAACCCATAATAAATGCAAACCATGCAATAGATAGAAATAAAACCAACATCTCCCCTTATGAGGTTACAATATCTGAATAATAAATACAATCCAGGTTAAACTAACCTTAAACATCTGTGCGGAATATAAACAAATAAATAAGTCTTAAACAACATCAAGTCTTAACAATAAACATTCTTAAATTAAATAACAAGTCTTCAACACTTGTTAACTTTTTCCTTGCCTTTGCTAGTGGAAGGCTCGTCAGATCTTTCGTTCTTAACTGCAATGTTATTATTACGCAAGAGTGAGCACGATTGCCCACAAGTATAACAATATAACAACAATATAATAACATGCGAGTGAATCAAAGACTTCTGAATAAGAAACTAGACTTTTGAATCAAGAATGAATAACAAGAATCAAAAGAACATCTGAAGGTCATAAGACCTCGAACTATGTCCTGGGTTGTAAAGTGTTTATACTTTAAACCTTTAACAGTCATAAGACTATGGACTCTATTTCTCGTACTTAGGGGGATAAACCCTTAGTACCATACTGTGCACAATATCTCAACGCTAAAGCGTAATTAATCCCCTATATAGGGTTGTTCATCTCAGTTTGACATCAGAGTCCGCACCACAGGAAGTTTGGTTTGGATAAGCTCAAAAATAGTTCTAGAGTTTTGGAGCGCTCATCAACTATGGACTAGTCGAATCAATAAGGGTTCACTAGTCTTACAAGGTTCAACAATAAGCTGATAATCAATTCGAATAAAAATTCTTAAGAGATATACAATCAAATAAGCATTGTATAACTGAAATTATGCTTTAAAAGAATTATAACATCTAATATAAAATCTTGAACTTGAACAATTAAGAACAAGAACTTACTCGATATAGAATACAAGTCTAAGACTTGACAATTGAATAATTTAGAATTTAAGGAACTTGTTCAATAAAGGTGAGATTTAGAACTTGCTTAAATAACAATAAGTTAGGGATATGATACTTGCTCAAATAAAGGTTTGAGTTAGAAAACTTGCTCAATGTAAAAAGTAAGATTTAGAAACTTGCCTCTTGCACAAGCTATAATTTATAATTCACGTCCTTTAATTAGTCCTACATAACCATCCATTCACAACATCAATTAATAATAAGTTCGATATACTTATCAAATCACACGTCGATCTTTGAACACTTTATTAGACTTTACACATAGCGGTTTACGTCATTAAATTGACTTATTAATTACTCACATAATATAAGTCATTACATCATTTTAACATTTCCTTATATGTGTTAACCATCTGTTATAACCTCTTGTTATCTTCTTAACATACTATCATGTTAATTAAGCTAAGTTAAACTATCATCACATGATTGAAACTTCAAACAACAAAGTTGTTTATCCTCTGCAATTCGCGCCGGGGCACGTTTCACAAAAGGAATATTCGCCGGGACAAGGTTCGCCGGGGCGCGCTTTACGTGCATAAAATACGCCGGGGCAAAGTTAGCCGGGGCGCGTGTTTCTTAAAGGAAATCTGGGCCGGGGCGCAAACTCCCTAGTTTGAATTCTGCAACTCGCGAAGAATGCAGAAATAAGCCAATAAATCCCAAATCAAACTAACACGATGAATTTTAATGATGCCCAAGAAGTATAAACTTCACAGAAATATCATGCAATGTTTCTGGCATGATTATCATACTTTAGATTACCTAATTATACAGTTTAAAATATTTAATTTTACCATTTTCCATTTTTTGTAAAGTTTTGAAGAAAAATGTGAAATCTATCATTACAGATTCGTTATAACTCCGAATCCGTTCATTCCAATTCTGTTTCCTTCGTTTTAACATGTATAATCATAATCAAGTGTCAATTTTAATTCAAACATATGATTAAAGCATTTAATTTACCCCATATGGGTTATTCAAACAACATGTATACTCTATAATCCATGAAATCCCAATTTAATCAAAATCCCATGGTATGATCACTGTAATTCATGTACACATAATATAACACATGATATTAACATATACAGATATCTATATGATCCTATTTACTTTAATTGTAAGACCCCAACTTTTATGAATAAAGATTTAATTTTCTTTATATATTATTTTGAAAGAGTAAGGTGTTAATTTGATAAATGTAAAAAGTTATGGGTGAAATGTGCAAATATTTCAAAATAAGCAAGTGGTTATAAAATATTCATTGTTGTCGGGGAATATTCGTTTGGTCGTGAAATATTCTTGTTGTCGGGGAATATTCGTACTACGGCGCAGCTATTTGTGGGCCCCACAACGGAATAACTGTCGGATATAGAAAGCGACATAAATAACCTTTTTATAAATAACGGTAAACTGTTACGGTTAAACTGTTGAAATACCCGGTGATAAAAATACAGTAATACGCGTTGTGCACAGTAGCACACGGTATTGCACAGTATTTCGAATTATTGGTTCTTACGTAAGAAGTCACTACTCAATAATTGTTACAGTAATTACTGTTCAATATTTTATATTATTTATTCAATAATTGCTACAATTGCATAATATTTTATTAGTTCAATAATTGCTACGTTGATATTTTATATCAATAATTGCTACGTTGATATTTTATATTATTGATTCAATAATTGTCATTGCACAGTATTTCACATTATTAAATCAATAATTGTCACTCCTATTATTTGAATAATATTATTAGATAGCATTATTGGCAATGTCTAAGAAAGTTTTGTCTAGGAGGGGTTATCTAATTGCGCGCCAGTAAGGAGAAATTCTTATCGGAAGGCCCCCTCTTTCCTGGGAACGACCTGATTGTCAATATTATAGTTCTGTAATATTATTTATGAATAATTAATTATTAATTTATATGATAAGAAAATATTTATTTTTGTATATATAAAAGGAGTTAGTGCTGATGTATTTTTATCAGTATTTTGTTGTGAAAAATCATCCGTTTGTGGATTTCGGCCATTTTCGGTTGGGAATTTGGAAAACCTTTCTTCTGCAAAGTTGTAGAGAATTAAATTTCTTATGAAAAGGACATAGAATTTGTATTTTTTTTTTGTTAAAAGGGATATTTATTATGAATTATTGAAGTTTCGAAAATAAATATTTTTATTAAAAAATATGGGTGGGCCCCACTTTTGTTTTGTGTGGAAAAAATGTTGATCTAATTTGGTAGGCAACCATCAAGTTTTTTTCCAAGCAAGTGTGCTCCGAGGCTGCAAATGTCAATCCTGGCATCCTAGTATTTTCCTATAAATAGGGTGCTTAGTTAGAAATGAAAAACACACCAGAATCAGAAAATTTTCTCTCTATAATATCAAGCGTATTTTTTGTGAGTAAAAAGATAGTTTGAGTGTGGATTACGGTGAAAGTTTTTGTACGCATAATATCCGATATTTCAGCCAAAATTACTCTTTTGTTAAGGTAAGGGATGTTATTTTCTTTCGTAAACGATGTTATTCTTTTCAATATCATTATACCAAAATATTATCATGGATTTTATTATGAAATTCTTACTTTTTCTGTCGGGGTTATTATTCACGTATACGGCACTATTTACGTATACAGCACTATTCACGGAAAAATTAAATTTTCTTCTATTTGTCCAAGTTACTTGTTAAGGTTCCTATCTTTGATTGGATCCAAGTTTTGATCTTCATTCTTGAATTTTTCTCCACAAAGTATTATTATGAAATATTCTTAAACTTGGATAAACTAAATTACGAATATCTAATCTTTGTCCTTTATCTCACTGGATTCGTTGTTTATATTATTTTTCATCATCCTCAGTCCTATATGGTGATATAACTGAATATTTTTGGCCTGTAGAGCAAAAATGAATGATTACCTGATGAATATCTTTGGCCCGTAGTGCAAAGATGAACAGGTGTTGAGATGAACATGACCAACTGATGATACAAATGAATATCTTTGGCCCGTAGTGCAAAGATGAATATTTAATTTGAGATATATATTTATTGATGTTACAGAGATAAAATATTGATGATGGACTTTTAAATCATAGAAGATAGTAGACTTCATTCTCTACATAACTCTTCTAATGAATTGATATTTTCGCTGCAGTTGTTGATCTAAAACTTGTTGTCCATAATATTTTATCTGATTTGTTGAATACTAACGATAATTTATTCTTCATTATCTTAGTCATAATATTCTTTACTGGGCTAGTTGAGCTCACCCTTTTCATCTATTGTCCTCTTCAGGGAATGAGAATGTTGCAGGGACTAGTCGGGGAACAGTGTGATGATCAGAGTTAGATCTGTAGAAGTTCTCACTATTTTATAAAATAGTGGGATAATAACTGTAATGAATAAGGAATGAATTTGAATGTTTATATTTCGTAATATATACGATTTGCATTGAGATTCATAGTTGTATGGTCGTATTTCTCACGACCTTTTGTTATAAAAGATTGTATTTGAATTCTGTACCATGTATTTGGCGACTCAGAATGGGTTGGTATTGAACCTATTTTGGGGGCGTCACATTAATTATCAAATAGTTCTTTAACAGAGAATTTTTAAAAGGACGTAATTGAAAACTCTATAACTTTTGAAACTCAATTACAGCATATTCACATGGATTTGATTGTTTCAAAACATGATTACATTATGGAAAATATGTTAGGAACATATATTCATACATATATCATATATTCATGCATAAATCACAACTTTCACTTTAACAGAGAAATTTGAAATATACAGTGATGGAGAAATATAATACATGAAATAAAATTGGGATGTAGGGATTACCCTTGCAGTCTCTGTTTGATAAAATAGCTTTAATTCTCCAACTTTCTCTTTATTTATTCTCTCTGTGTTTTCTCTCTATTTTTCTTAACTGATAAATAAAGAAGACTGATATATGATATATGATATATAATACGTATATGAATACAATCATAATGGGTGAGTGGTCGCAGGTTAATCTCATAGTGGGTTAATTGACCAATTCTCCTTAAGGCCTTATTTGTTTGTCTTTTATTCTTCATTCACATTATTTTAATTAACCTCTTATTATATAGTTTAATAATGTTATACTTATTAATCAAATATTTTATTTAAATTAATTAAATAAAATAGAATAATTCCACATTAAATCACATAGTCACATAATTAAAATTCTTATTTATTAATTATGCCGACTCATTAAATCTCTAATTAATTATTAAATTAATTAGAATAACATTATGCTTACTAATTAATTCATTTAATCAAATAAGCTCAATTAAATACATACTTGAATATAAAAATTCTCCACATTAATTTAACTAATGTGACACATATAATTAAATTAATCTACCACGAATTCATCAATTTATTATTTGACTAAATAATTAAATTATCGAAAAATATTTATTTAATTCAATAAATATTCAAATTAAATTTATAGAAATCTCAATCATCACATCTATTATCTTCTATGATTTAAAAGTTCATCATCAATATTTTATCCCTGTAACATCAATCAATATATATCTCAAATCAATATTCATCTTTGCACTATGGGCCAAAGATATTCATTTGTATCACCAGTGGTTATGTTCATCTCAACATCTGTCCATCTTTGCACTACGGGCCAAAGATATTCATCAGGTAATCATTCATCTTTGCACTACCGGACAAAGATATTCATCAAGTAATCATTCATCTTTGCACTACAGGCCAAAGATATCCAGTTATATCCCCATTTAGAATTGAGGATAATGAAAAATAATATAAATAACGAATCCAGTGAGATAAAGGACAAGAATTAAGGATTAGTAATTTAGTTAATCCAAGTTCAAGAATACTCCATAATAATCAATTGTGGAGCAAAATTCAAGAATAAAGTTTAAAACTTAGAGCCAATCAAAGATAGGAACCATAACAACCAACTTGGACAAAGAAAAGAAAATTTAATTTTTCTGTGAATAGTGCCGTATTCGTGAATAGTACCGTATACGTGAATAGTAACACCGACATGAAAAGGTAAAAATTTCATAATAAAATTCATACTAATATTTCAGTAAAATGATATTGAAAGAAATAACATCATTTACAAGGAAAATAATATCCCTTACAAGAAAAATAACATCCATTACGAATACGAAATCAATAATACCCCTTACGAGTATAAGATCACATCCTTTACCAAAATATCCTTTATCAAAAAATCATTTACGCAAAATAATATCCTTTACGAATATTAAACGAAAATAACATCCTTTACAACAATAATATCCCTTACCAAAATAACATCCCTTACCTCAGTAGAATACTCGATCTGACTGAAATATCGGATATTATGATGAAAAAAACTTGCACTGTTATCAACACTCAAACTATCCTTAATACTCACAAAAATACGCTTGATATTATAGAGAAAGAAATTTTTAATTCTGATGTGATTTTTATTTCTAACTAAGCACCCTATTTATAGAAAAAATGTCAGAACACCAATGTTGACAAAATTTTCATACGAATACATAATTTGAAAATTAAACATCAGTCAAAAATAGGGCCCACCAACATATTTAACATGTTTTTTTGTTCCAAAAAAGTTTTTAACACCAAAAACCAATTCAGACCTAATATTCAGGAACTTCAATAATTCATAATAAATAGCTCTTTTATCAAAAAAATATGAATTTTATGTCCATTCCATATATAATTTAATTCTCTACAACTTTGTAGAAGAAAGATTTTCCAAATTCTGAACGAAAAATGACTTAAATTTACATACGGATGAAATTTTAATTTCCTTCTCTTCCCTTTCTCTTTCCCCCCATTTTCTTCTTTTTCCTCCTCCTTTCTTTCTTTCTTTCTTCCTTTTCCATCATTTTCAACAAACTCTCCCTCTTCTCTCTCTCTCCTCCACCAACCATATATATATATTAAAATATTTATAATTATAAAAAAATTCCAATTTCATTTTCTCTCTTCCACCTCATTTTATTCATATACCATTAATTTATTGTAAAAAATATTACCATTTAAATTATAAAATTATATTATTATATTATCACAATATACACTTAAAATATAATATTATAATAATATATTTGAATGAATTATTTTATCAGAAAAGATAAAATATCAATTTTCAATAATTGTCTCTTTTGCTAAAAAATCTTTCATTTATATTCACATTGAATAAATACTTACTTATCATTTTTTTATCACTAATTAATTATTATTTACAAATAATATTACAGAATCACAATAATGACAACCAGATCGTTTCCAGGAAAGAGAGAACTTTCCGATAAGGATTTCTCCTTACTGGCGTACAATTAGATTAATTAACCCCTTTCCTAGACAGAACTTCCTAGACATTGCCAATAATGCTGTCTAATAATATTATTCAAATAATATGAATTATTGATTTGATAATGTAAAATACTGTGTAGTGACAATTATTGAATCAACAATAATATAAAATACTGTGCAATACCGTGTGCTACTGTGCAACAACACGTATTACTTTATTTTAACCACCGGGTATTTCCACAGTTTTAACGGTAACCGTTATGCCATTATTTTTAGAAAACTTATTCTTGTCGTTTTATTCATCCGACAGTTTTCCGTTTGGGGCCCACAAATGGCTGCACCGTCGTATGAATATTCCCCAATAACAAGAATATTCAACGACCAAACGAATATTCCCCGACAACAATGAATATTTTATAACCACTTGCTTATTTTGTAAACTTTGCGCATATTATCCATAACTTACAACATTTATCAAATCAACCTCTTACTATTTCAAAATAATAAATAGAGGGAATTCAATTTTATTCATAAAAAGTTGGGGTCTTACAACCTCATCTTCTTATTAAATTTCGTCCTCGAAATTGACTTGCGTACCTGGTATTTCAAAAAGGTGAGGATACCTCAATTTTATTTTCAATTCTAACTCCCAGGTCATTTCCTCAATAGTATGGTTTCTCCACAAAACTTTGACTTGTGGTATAGCCTTTGAGCGTAGGACATGCTCCTTCCTATCCAAGAACTTGACAGGTACCTCCTCGTACGTTAAATCTTCGGCTATCTCGTCTGGTTCTAACTAAATAATGTGGTTTGGTTCTTTCACATATTTATATATCATGAATATGTGAAAAACGTTATGAACACGAGACATACTTGGAGGTAAGGCAAGTCTATAGGTCACAGTTCCTACTCTATCAAGGATCTCAAATGCACCAATGAATCGTGGGTTGAGCTTTCCTCTCTTCCCAAATCTCGTAACTCCCTTTCATGTAGCAACACGTAACAATACATGATCCCCAACACTAAATTCTACGTCCTTTCGATGAAGATTCGCATAACTCTTTTGTCGATCTTGTGCCGTTTGTATACGTTGCCGGAGCATTTGGATCTTTTCCTGTAGTTATACGTACTAACACCGGTCCCAACAATGTTGCTTCACCCACCTCGTCCCAACATACTGGAGAACGACACTTTCGTCCATACAATGCCTCGAATGGAGCCATGAGTCGGTTCTACACGTATATTTGACATCATCACGTTGGTCGTTGGAGTCTTTAACTCTATCTCCATCCTTTGTAAGTCATACAAAATGGGCCTTTGTGTTGTCAGCATAGCACTTGTTCCCGCATATGATCTTCTACTCAATGCGTTAGCTACCACGTTCGCTTTTCCAGAATAGTATTGGATGGTATGGTCGTAATCTTTCAACAACTCAAGCAAACGTCATTGTCGCATGTTGAGTTCGTTATGGGTAAAGAAATAGTTAAGGCTTTTGGAGTATATTAGGATGTCATCAATAAAGACAACCACGAAATGATCCAAATATTTCTCAAATATTCGGTTCATCATGTTCATGAACGCAGCATGGACATTGGTCAATCCAAAATTATAACTAAAAATTCGTAACGTGCGTATCAAGTTCTAAAGGCAGTCTTTAGAATGTCATCAGTTCTAATCTTTAACTGATGATATCCGGAATGGAGATCGATCTTTGAAAAGAATTGAGCACCTTGCAACTGGTCCAACAAGTCATCAATGCGAGGTAACGGATACCTATTCTTGATGGTGACATGGGCTAAGAAAGCTTGACATCCGTTTTTCAATAAACGAATAACTTAATGACTTGAAATGACAGTGATTGATTTTAGTGGTTTGGTTGTTTGAATTCGCACCAAAGGTTGATTAGGAATATGAAAACTAACAACCTTATGAAAACATTCATTTTTCGCATGATAAGTGGTTAACCAGTCAATTTCTAAAATCCCATCAAATGCAAGTATTTTCAAAGATATAAGATCAACAGGTAGGGTGGGGGTGCCAATTTGAATCAAGCAAGATTTGTAAACTGTGGATGTAATGAAGGTTTCTCATAACGGAGTTTCAACAGATAAGTCAAAGTCTAATTTCTCAGAAGTCAAGTTCAAATGTTGAGCACAAGCAGGTGAAATAAAAGAATGGGTAGCACCGGTATCTAATAAGGTATAGACTTCGCAAGAGTTTATGATTAGCTTACCCTGTGATCACCTCGTTCGGGTTCCTCGCGTTTTGGGTAGTCAAGACAAACGCTCTTCCAGAAACTACTGACTTTAACTTGTCCGGGACAACATTTGGAGTCACCATCCCCGCTGGACTTGGTTTCGCTATAAAGCACATTCCACCCTCAATTGCTTCATCGCACACCTGATCCATGATTTGAATCATTACTCTTCGATCCATATTAAATTAGGGTTGACCGCTATGCACAAGGTAATTCCAAACTCGATGTTGGATTCTATCAATTGTTGTCCAAAAAGTAAAATCCATATCGTCTATTTTGGCCTTCTTGGATAGGACGTCTCTTTCTAAAATATCAACGCGTCGTGCGGCTTTTACCCATGCATCTTCAATTCTCACTTGTTCAGTTTCTTCTTCTTTCAGCTGATCGTTGACATTTGTAGTTTCAGATTCCAGTTCTAATATCATATGCTTTGCCAGAGAAAGCTTTTTTTCAAGCCTCGTATATCGAGTAGTAAAATCTTGAATTGCTGTATCCCTTTGTTCTACGGCTGCTTGTCGTTCTACACCCTGCTCTTCTAACTCATGAATACGATTCTGCAATTCTATATTTCGATCATAAAATTCTCCTAATAAATCCTCCTCAGGTTCCTCTTCTTCCTCACTCTCAGCTGCTACCTCTGCGACTAGCTCGAGTGCAACTATTATTTCTTCACTCACCACATGGATATCTCTAATTTCTTCTTCGCCTGACATCCTACAATCAAGTTCAATAACTTAATTAGCACTCTCCAATAAACACCTTTGTTATAACAAGATATTATACTCCAATATTTATTCTTCAAATAAATCTCCTCGATTCATCACTTAAAACTCTATATGAGTTAATTTCTTGATTTTCAAATATCACTCTTAAATACAGCCACAAAACAAGGGTTAATTAAATAAATTAACATATCACATATTAACCCTATGTTCCGGCCGACCAATTAAATATCAAATAAGCTTTAGTAGTATATACTAGCGAAGGATTTACTCGTCTCTCCGCTCCTAATTCTATTCCCAGATCTCCGTCAGAGATCATATCCCTAAGCTCTGATACCAACTGTGACGCCCCCAAAATAGGTTCAATACTCAAATCATTCTGAGTCGCCAAATACATGGTACAGAATCTAAATATAATTTTTTATATCATACGGTCGTGCAAAATACGACCACACAACTGTGAGTGTCAATACAAACATGTCAAAAATATATACACTCAAACTAAGTCCTCATTATAATTATTATCACACTATTTTTTACAAAAATAGTGAGGACTACTATTGCTCTAACTCGGACCATCACTTTGTCCCCCGACTAGTCCCTACGACATTCTCATTTCCTGAAGAGGACAATAGAATAAAAGGGTGAGCTCAACTAGCCCAGTAAAGAATATTATGACTAAGATAATGAGGAATAATTTATCGTTAGTCTTCAACAAATCAGATAAAATATTATGGACAACAAGTTTTAGATCAACAACTGCAGTGAAAATAACAATTCATTAGAAGAGTTAAGTAAAAAATGATGTATACTATCTTCTATGATTTAAAAGTCCATCATCAATATTTTATCCATATAACATCAATCAATATATATCTCAAATCAATATTCATCTTTGCACTACGGGCCAAAGATATTAATCAGGTAATCATTCATCTTTGTACTACAGGCCAAAGATATTCATCAAATAATCATTCATCTTCGCACTACAGGCCAAAGATATTCAGTTATATCATTATTTAGGACTGAGGATGATTAATATAAATAACGAATCTAGTGAGACAAAGGACAAAGATTAAGGATTCGTAATTTAGTTTATCCAAGTTCAAGAATACTCTATAATAATCAATTGTGGAGCAAAATTCAAGAATGAAGTTCAAAACTTGGACCCAATCAAAGATAGGAACCATAACAGCCAACTTGGACAAAGAAAAGAAAATTTAATTTTTTGTGAATAGTGTCGTATACGTGAATAGTGTGGTATACGTGAATAGTAATCCCGACATGAAAAGGTAAAAATTTCATAATAAATTCGTACCAATATTTCAGTAAAATGATATTGAAAGAAATAACATCATTTACAAGAAAAATAATATCCCTTATAAGAAAAATAACATCCCTTACGAATACAAAAGCAATAATACCCCTTACGAGTATAAGATCACATCCTTTACCAAAATATCCTTTATCAAAATATCCTTTATACAAAATAATAACATCCTTTATAACAATAATATCCCTTACCCAAATAACATCTCTTACCTAAGTAGAATACTCAATCTGACAGGAATATTGGATATTATGATGAGAAAAACTTGCACTGTTATCAACACTCAAACTATTTTTAATACTCACAAAAATACCCTTCAGTGGTTCCTATTTTTTATGAAGAGAATGAATCTTTTTATCGAAGGATCCATGCGCTTCATATTCGCCCGAAGTTCGACAATAATAAAGAATAATGTTAGTATTGGGTTTTGGTCAATTCCAGTCCTAATATCTATAGAAAATCTTTATAAAATAGATCAGATTCTTGCTAGGATTTTAACACGTGTAGATAGAGAATTTAATTGAATTCATTGATCGATATTATAGAGAAAGAATTTTCTAATTCTGGTGTGATTTTCATTTCTAACTAAGCACCCTATTTATAGGAAAAATGTCAGAACACCAATGCTGACTAAATTTTCATACGGATACATAATTTAAAAATTAAACAGCAGCCAAAAATGGGGTCCACTAACATATTTAACATGTTTTCTTTGTTCCAAAAATGTTTTTAACACCAAAAACCAATTCAGACCCAAAATTCAGGAATTTTAATAATTCATGATAAATAGCTCTTTTATCAGAAAAATACGAACCTTTTGTCCATTCAATATAAAATTTAATTCTCTACAACTTTGTAGAAGAAAGATTTTTCAAATTCTGAACGAAAAATGACCCAAATTTAGATACGGATAAATTTTCAATTTCTTTCTCTTCCCTTTCTCTTTCCCCCCTTTTCTTCTTTTTCCTCCTCCTTTCTTTCTTTCTTCCTTATCCATCATTTTCAACTAACTTTCTCTCTTTTATCTCTCCTCCACCAACCATATATATATATATATTAAAACATTTATAATTATAAAAAAAATTCTAATTTTATTTTTTCTCTTCCACCTCATTTTATTCATATAACATGAATTTATTGTAAAAAATATTACCATTTAGATTATAAACTTATATTATGATATTATCACATTATACACTTATAATGTAATATTATAATAATAATATATTTGAATAAATTATTTTATCAGAAAAGATAAAATATCAATTTTCAACAATTGTCTCTTTTGCTAAAAATTCTTTCATTTATATCCACATTGAATAAATATTTTCTTATCATTTTTTTTTATCAATAATTAATTATTATTCATAAATAATATTACAGAATCACAATAATGACAACCAGATCGTTCCCAAGAAAGAGGGGACTTTCCGATAAAGATTTCTCCTTACTGGCGCGCAATTAGATTAACTAACCCCTTTCTTAGACAGAACTTCCTAGATAGTACCAATAATACTGTCTAATAATATTATTCAAATAATATGAATTATTGATTTGATAATGTAAAATATTGTGTAGTGACAATTATTGAATCAACAATAATATAAAATACTATGCAATACTGTGTGCTACTATGCAACAACACGTATTACTTTATTTTAACCACCAGGTATTTTAACATTTTTAACGGTAACCGTTATGCCGTTATTTTTAGAAAACTTATTCTTGTCGTTTTCTTCATCCGACAGTTTTCTGTTTGGGGCCCATAAATGTTTGCGCCGTTGTATGAATATTCCCCAACAACAAGAATATTTTACGACCAAACGAATATTCCCCGACAACAATGAATATTTTATAACCACTTGCTTATTTTATAAACTTTGCGCATATTACCCATAACTTACCATATTTATCAAATCAACCTCTTACTATTTCAAAATAATATATAGAGGAAATTCAATTTTATTCATAAAAAGTTGGGGTCTTACAACCTCCTTTTCTTATTAAATTTCATCCTCGAAATTTACGTGAGTACCTGGTATTTCAAAAAGGTGAGGATACCTCAATTTCATTTCCAATTTTAACTCCTAGTTCATTTCCTCAATAGCATGGTTTTTTTCCACAAAACTTTGACTTGTGGTATAACCTTTGAGCATATTACATGCTCCTTCCTATCCAAGAACTTGACAGGTACCTCCTCGTATGTTAAATCTTCGGCTATCTCGTCTGGTTCTAACCCAATAATGTGGTTTGGGTCTTTCACATATTTACATATCATGGATATGTGAAAAACGTTATGAACACGAGACATGCTTGGAGGTAAGGCGAGTCTATAGTCCACAGTTCCTACTAGATCAAGGATCTCAAATGGACCAATGAATCGTGGGTTGAGCTTTCCTCTCTTCCCGAATCTCGTAACTCCCTTTCATGTAGCAATACGTAACAATACATGATCCCTAATATTAAATTCCATGTCCTTTCGATGAAGATCCGCATAACTCTTTTGTCGATCTCGTGTCGTTTGTATACGTTGTCGGATCATTTGGATCTTTTCTATAGTTATACGTACTAACTCCGGTCCCAACAATGTTGGTTCACCCACCTCGTCACAGCATACTAGAGAACGACACTTTCGTCCATACAATGCCTCGACTGAAGCTATAAGTTGGTTCTACTCGTATATTTGACATCATCACGTGGGTCCTTAGAGTCTTTAACTCTATCTCCATCCTTTGTAAGTCATACAAAATGGGCCTTTGTGTTGTCAGCATAGCACTTGTTCCCGTATATGATCTTCTACTCAACGCGTCAGCTACCACGTTCGCTTTTCCAGAATAGTATTGGATGTTATGGTCGTAATCTTTCAACAGCTCAAGCAAACGTCATTGTCGCATGTTGAGTTCGTTATGGGTAAAGAAATATTTAAGGCTTTTGGATTATATTAGGATGTCATCAATAAAGACAACCACGAAATAATCCAAATATTTCTCAAATATTCGGTTCATCATATCCATGAACGCAGTATGGACATTGGTCAATCCGAAACGAGCCGCCGCCGTCGTTTTGCTTATGAACTTGGTAGTACCAAAAGATGGGCGAGAGCTTGAAGTTGAAGTCCTTGGTCGTTTTGAAGACATGTTGGAAGGATTTGCACACAAAAGCTGGTTTGGACAATTGGACAAACACTTGGCGTGCACCCTTTTTCTTCCTTAAACCTAGTATCCTTGTAAACAAATTCTAGCCCACAAATTAGTACTAACAACCTTGGGTGTTCAGTAACCCAAGGGATCCCAATGGAAATTTAGAATAGAAAACTAACACAATTGAATCAATAAGTAATTTCAATGAATAAATGTAATTCACTTTTGTTACCTGTGTGAAGGTTGGAATTCTTTGTTGTTAATTTTGCCTTGTTAATGGATGATTGTAGCCGTAGTTTGTTTGGATGATTTGGTGTTTGGGGATGTAAGGGTGAAAGAGAGAATATGGCTTGAACGAATTTAAAGAGAGAGAATAGGGCTTGAAGCTTTAGAATTGTAGGGAGTATTGGGTTTAGTAGGTTAGGTTTTATAATGGGAAGAAAGGAACAAGAATGGTATAAGTTGAAAGTAGTATGCATACAAGCCAATCATGTATGATGATAAAGCATATACTTTGGAGGCAATCTTATTTATTTATTAATAAAAATATTCATTTATTAAAGGCATTTAATTATCTACATGGTGCTGTTTTTATAATATGTAAATAACCCATAGTTTTAAGCAATGCTTTTAGAATCATGATGATGATCATGCCAATGAGATCTAAATTCTTAGAAAGCTCTAAAACTAAAATAGTTCCTAATCATGGGATTACTAAAAAGGGGATTAGTAAATCCGGATAGATTAGTACATATGTTGCTTGCTCATTAGATGAGGATGATTGATCTCATAATCATTTGTGTGGAGACACTAAAGCAAGTATATAGGTGCTTATTGGAGAATAAGTTCACTGAACGTGACTCGCTATGGAATACCTAATGGAGTTTTACTCGCCTGTCAATAGGAATTCCTAATGTGATAGTAGTACAAGTGATCCTTGGACTTGAGATCATCATAGTATCTTGTATGTAATGAATTATACTTTGACTTATTCCTTAAAGCCCTTTAGGGTATATAAAAGGGTATGCTTGGGTATAATGAGTTACATATGGAGACAATGAATGATCAATAAAGAATCTACCACCTCTAGTAAAGGAGGAGATATGTCCTATGTGATTCGTTAAATGACAACCCAGGAATCCTTGGCCAAGGTAAAATGAAATTAGAAAGGAGTTTCTAATTTACATTATTTGGAGTTATGCATTTTCTAATCGAAATACATATAATTAAATAAAATAAGACTTGACAGTAAATTCATGTCTTATATTTAATTGGGACATTGTTTGGTGGAAGGATTGAATTGTATGGTAACTATTTACTCACAGGTTCTTTTATGATTAATGTTGAAATCTATATTATCTGGAAAGTCGTTGATCGCTAGGGAGGCTTATCCCTATTGTAGAATAAATATTATTTATTTAAATAGATTATTAGTTTAATTTATTTATTTAAATAAGATTAGAATTGTTCTAATTGATTTATTCACAACCGGTTTAATATGGAGAACCTAAAGGGTCACACCATAAAAGGAAGAATAATTATTTAAGAAGGTAATGGCATAATCGTAATAATGCATTAAGTGAAATTAATTTAATCTATGGTGATAGAATAAATTAAATAGCTTAATATTTATTATTTAATATTTTGGAAATATTAAATATAAATTAATAAGAGGAGTCTTATTAATATTATTATAATTATTATTATTTTAATTAGTAAAGGAGTTTAGTAATTAATT
This sequence comes from Panax stipuleanatus, assembly GCA_020205555.1. Classification (NCBI taxonomy): domain Eukaryota; kingdom Viridiplantae; phylum Streptophyta; class Magnoliopsida; order Apiales; family Araliaceae; genus Panax; species Panax stipuleanatus. Next base: position 68,389,503 of record CM035124.1, read on the forward strand.
TAATATTAGTACTCTCATTTATTCCTAATAAGATTAGGAGACAAATTAATTAAATGAATTTAATTAATTATTTTCCATGTGGTGGGAAGCCTAAATTAATTAAAGGAGTTTAATTAATTAAAAGAAATCCCATGTCTAATAGGATTAGAAGGGTTGACCAATATCTATATAAGAGGATTCTTATAATAGTTATTACTTGATGCAATTCCAATTGTTGGAGAGTACTCCTTTTCTATAGAGGATAGAAAACTAAGCCAACCACCCTCCTTCTTGATAATTCATCTTCCTTGGTGGATCACCTCTAGAGGCCAAACACTTGGGTGGCTAACGTTGATCAAAGGAAGGAATCTAACCCGAAAATTCAAGGAGATCACGAAGAACAAGAAGTTGAACTCGTACATGTGGAAGCTTCGTTTTACAAGGGTATGATTCCATAACTTCTTATTTATCATTTTAAATTAATAATTTGCATAAAGGATGATCCGGGTAATGGTTTTGTAGAATTCTTTTTAAACTCTGATATACCATGCTTCCGCTAATTTTTGCAATTTGATTGCATCACGATTTCGTACAAACCCATCAGTGGCATCAGAGCCAAACTTTTATGCAATTATTAATTTATTTTTGATTTCATATACATATGGGTATATATTTAAAATAATTTATTGGGCATAATTTTATTGTATAAAATTATTTTTTTTTAAGAAAAAAAAATGACGTTTTTTTTTTTGGGACGAATCACAATTTTTTTTTTTTTGGGTTCTAATCTTGAATTCTGCAAAGAAAATGTGTTGTCTCTTTCCTACTCCAAAAAGAATGTGACCCATCAGGAAAGGACTCTTTTAATAAACCTGCAGGACTCTTTTAATAAAGGAAGGTGACTTCTTTTTAAAAAAATAAATATGATATATTTATATATTATATTCTAAATAATTTTATAATTAAAATAAAGAGTTTATTTTAATCTTGAAATTAGATTTCATGCAATTTAAAATTTCCCATTAAATGATACTCATATATATATGAAATGTTTTAATTCATGAGATGAATATTTATTTATTGATATATATGGTGATATGTATGATAATAAATGGGGATTGATTATGGACTATTTGACCAATGTGATTGGATTTTATTTTAGTTGAATGCTTGAATGAATGGGTTTTATTAAATGGGGTCTGTGTACCTCGTCTTCTCTAAAAAAAATTTTCGTGATGTAAAATTCTATTTCCCTCCTATGTACTTCCCCTTGACTGCTGATCAAGGTTTCTATTTAAATTAAATAGTTTAATGTAATAGAAATAGTTAGAATTATCTTGAAAAAATTGGAGACCAAGGAGCAAGGAGCGCGTGAAGACCCGTTTGTATGGAGCCCGGGTTTAAATGTAATAGTTATATTTAAATTTAAATTCTTGCACTCCTAAGTTTGACCTTTTGGTTCACTTGGTGGCTCTAGTGAACCAAACTAGAATAAAAGTCCATAATCAATCTGGGTATAATATAGTATTCTATATTGCATGCTAAATATTATATATATTATATTTTATGCAAACATGCTTCGCATGTTTAATAAAATGACGCGTATTTTATATATATATATATGTGCATGCACGCTAAACAAGATGAGACAAATAATAACAAATCCCTCAAAGAAATAATATTAAGTCCGAAGCGTTCAAATGATATTTGGAATATCGAACGTCGCCTTCTAACATGATAAATTAATAGAGTATTAAATATTTAATATGAGCTTGTTGTGCTATCCACAAGGCGAGTATTGCATATTTAAGATGTTAATTAATCACATTTGATGCTTATCAAGAAAATTGAACGATCTAGTCTTGTTGTGCTATCCACAAAGACGAACATTTTTCTTTTTTGAATTTATAGAAGTGCTAGGCTGGACTTAACTTAAATCGTTTTAGTTCGGATGTGCACACACTTGACCATTATGATTTAAGAGGCAAAATAAAAGGAGTTATATAGTGATGTAATTGACAAGAGTTGTCTACCTATTTATTTGTATATCGCTTGTTGTGCTATCCACAAGGTTATATACATTTGAAATGGGATCCTTATTCTCACTAGCAAATCTTTAATTAGATGTTGCCGAACTATATAAGTGAGGGTAATATAGTTTGATAAAAATAGTGGGAGATACCAATTTAAAATAAAGACCTAAATTTATTTTGGTATGCAAAATTAATAAAATGAATGTTTGCTAAAATGTTGTTTTTCACATGCAAAATTTTAAAAATGTCAAAATCACTAATTTCACTGCGAAGCATACTTGATGCTAATAAGCTTACCGGGCCGAATTATACGGACTGGCTAAGAAATCTGAGAATAGTTCTCACTGCTGAAAAGATTTCTTATGTCCTAAACTCACCTGTCCCTGGAACTGTTCCAGAAACGGCCTCTGAGGAAGAGATTGCCACCATTGTAAAGTGGCAAGATGATGCATCTGTGGCTCAATGCATCATACTCGCATCCATGAATAACGAGCTTCAGCGTCAGCACGAAAACATGAATGCTCCTACTATGTTGATTCACCTCAAGGAGTTGTATGGTGAACAAAGTAGGACTGCTAGATATGAGATATCTAAGGAGCTCTTCCGATCTCGGATGACCAAGGGCAAAGTGAACATAAAGGAACAAAAGAAATCTGATCCAGCTAGCAAAGGAATGTGCTTCCATTGCAACGAGCCGGGTCATTGGAAGAGGAACTGCAAGAAGTTTCTGGCAAAGAAGAAGCTTGGAGAAGCTTCGACTTCCAATCAAGGTTTGTTCATGATTGAAATTAATTTTTCAGAAAGTCAAAATTCTACTTGGGTATTGGATACCGGCTGTGGTTCTCACATATGTAATAATGTGAAGGGACTGGTCAGAAGTAGAAAGCTGAACAATGATGAGGTGATCCTACGAGTGGGGAATGGAGCAAAGGTTGCTGCATTAGCTGTAGGAACTTATTATTTAGCAATGCCTTCGGGCAAGTCCATTTATCTTAATAATTGTTATTATGTTCCGAATATTATTAAAAATATTATTTCAATTTCTGTATTGGATATGGAAGGATTTAACGTTGTTATAAAGAACAATAGTTGTTCTATTTATAAAGACGATATTTTATATGGTGTTGAAAATTTGCGAAATGGACTTTATACACTTGACTTACAAGAAAATATTTTTCAAATTGAACAAACTAAGAAAAGGAAAAGAGATGATATTAATTATACCTACATGTGGCACTGTAGACTCGGTCATATCAATGAAACAAGATTATCCAAGTTGCATAAAGATGGGCTCTTTGAGTTATCTGATTATGAATCATATCCAATTTGTGAATCTTGTCTCATGGGTAAAATGACTAAATCTCCTTTTAGTGGAAAAGGAGAAAGAGTTACAGAGTTGTTGGCATTGATTCACACAGACGTTTGTGGACCTATACAACAAGTGCACGGGGTGGGTATTCTTATTTTATTACTTTCACTGATGATCACTCAAGATTTGGATATGTGTATTTAATGAAATACAAGTCAGAATCATTTGAAAAGTTCAAAGAGTTCAGAAGTGAAGTAGAGAAACAAACGGGCAAGAGTATAAAGATACTTCGATCAGATTGAGGTGGAGAATACTTAAGCGGTGAGTTTCTCAATTATCTCAAAGAAAATGGTATAATCTCACAATGGACTCCTCTAGGTACACCACAGTTAAATGGAGTATCTGAAAGGAGAAATAGAACACTGTTGGACATGGTTCGATCTATGATGAGTTTTACCGACCTTCCAATTTCCTTATGGGGATATGCCCTAGAAACGGCTGCATACCTACTTAACAAGGTACCTACCAAATCCGCCCCAAAGACTCCATATGAGATATGGAAGGGGAGGAAACCAAATCTTAAGCATGTTAAGACTTGGGGTTGTCCAGCTTATGTCAAAAAGTTTGAAAACGATAAGCTACAGACTAAATCCGATAAGTGTAGATTTGTGGGATACCCTAAAGAAACTTTAGGGTATTATTTCTATCATCCAACTGATCAAAAGGTGTTTGTTGCGAAACATACTGCCTTCTTGGAAAAGGATTTTATCCATGAAGGGGTCAGTGGGAGTAAGATATATCTTGAAGAAGTTCAAGACCCACAAATTACCACGGATCAAAGTCAGGTACCTGACAAAGTAGAAGAACCTACTATACCATACCCTGTTCGTAAATCTGGAAGAGTACCGAAGATACCTGAGAGATATAGATTCGTTATAGAGGATGACGATGAGGTACACATCATGAATGATGATGATCCATTGAATTACGAACAGGCTATGAGTAATAAAGACTCAGGGAAATGGCTTGAAGCTATGAAATTCGAAATGGACTCCATGTATGAAAACAAAGTATGACTTTGATTTCACCACCTGAAGGCATTAAGCCTATTGGGTGTAAATGGGTCTTTAAAAGAAAGACTGGAGCGGACGGCAAGGTAGAGACCTATATGGCCCGACTGGTTGCAAAAGGTTTCAAACAAAGACAAGGAGTTGACTATGATGAAACCTTCTCACCAGTAGCTATGCTCAAGTCCATTCAGATTTTGCTTGCGATTGCAGCTTATAACGACTATGAGATCTGGCAGATGGATGTGAAAACGGCCTTCCTCAATGGGAAACTTGAGGAGGATGTGTATATGACACAGCCAGAGGGATTTGTTTCAAAGGTTGGAACAAATCAAGTCTGTAAGCTGCAACGATCCATTTATGGATTGAAGCAAGCTTCTCGTAGATGGAACATTCGTTTTGATGAGACAATCAAAGAGTTTGATTTTGTCAAAAACGACGATGAACCATGTGTGAACAAGAAGGTTAGTGGGAGCGCAGTTTCATTCCTTGTATTATATGTTGATGATATATTACTGATAGGGAATGACATTCCTATGCTACAATCGATTAAAATCTGGTTATCTAAACACTTCTCCATGAAGGACTTGGGAGAAGCATCCTATATTTTGGGGATAAAGATCTATAGAGATAGATCTAAAAGGATTCTTGGTTTATCCCAAGGAACGTACATTGATGCAATGCTAAAGAGGTTTAGCATGGAAGATTCCAAAAGAGGTCTCATGCCGATGAGCCATAGAATACATCTCTCCAAGAAACAGGCCCCAAAGACACCTGAGGAGAGAGACCGTATGAGTAAGATCCCTTATGGTTCTGCATTAGGATCTATCATGTACGGTATGATATGTACTAGACCGGATGTTGCTCATGCACTTAGTGTAATGAGCAGATACCAGTCAAACCCTGGAGAAGAGCACTGGAAGGCAGTGAAGAATATCCTAAAGTACTTGAGAAGGACTAAAGATATTTTTCTTGTCTACGGTGGGTCTGAATTAAAACTAAAGGGATTCACAGACTCAAGTTTTCAAACAGACCAAGATGACAGTAAATTTGTTTCAGGGTATGTGTTTACCTTGAAAGATGGTGCAGTGAATTGAAAAGGTTCCAAATAATAAAAGGTTGTTGGTTTAGTGACAAAGACAAAGTATATAACTGTAAGTGAAGCTGTAAGTTGATGTTTTAGATGAAAAGTTCATTACAGAACTAGGAATAGGTCCTAAGTCTCATCTTGAATCTAAACATGTGTTGCGGCACTTTGATTAAAGAAATCATTGAAAGAGGAGAGTGTAGACTCTCAAGACAACATTGCAGATCCATTAACTAAAGCTTTAACACAACAGCAGTTTGATCGTCACTTAGAGAAGTTGGGTATGAGATACCATGGCGATTGGCTTTAGTGCAAGTGGGAGATTGAAAGTAGTATGCATACAAGCCAATCATGTATGATGATAAAACATATACTTTGGAGGCAATCTTATTTATTTATTAATAAAAATATTCATTTATTAAAGGCATTTAATTATCTACATGGTGCTGTTTTTATAATATGTAAATAACCCATAGTTTTAAGCAATGCTTTTAGAATCATGATGATGATCATGCCAATGAGATCTAAATTCTTAGAAAGCTCTAAAACTAAAATAGTTCCTAATCATGGGATTACTAAAAAGGGGATTAGTAAATTCGGATAGATTAATACATATGTTGCTTGCTCATTAGATGAGGATGATTGATCTCATAATCATTTGTGTGGAGACACTAAAGCAAATATGTAGGTGCTTATTGGAGAATAAGTTCACTGAACGTGACTCGCTATGGAATACCTAATGGAGTTTTACTCGCCTGTCAATAGGAATTCCTAATGTGATAGTAGTACAAGTGATCCTTGGACTTGAGATCATCATAGTATCTTGTATGTAATGAATTATACTTTGACTTATTCCTTAAAGCCCTTTAGGGTATATAAAAGGGTATGCTTGGGTATAATGAGTTACATATGGAGACAATGAATGATCAATAAAGAATCTACCACCTCTAGTAAAGGAGGAGATATGTCCTATGTGATTAGTTAAATGACAACCCAGGAATCCTTGGCTAAGGTAAAATGAAATTAGAAAGGAGTTTCTAATTTACATTATTTGGAGTTGTGCATTTTCTAATCGAAATACATATAATTAAATAAAATAAGACTTGACAGTAAATTCATGTCTTATATTTAATTGGGACATTGTATGGTAGAAGGATTGAATTGTATGGTAACTATTTACTCACAGGTTCTTTTATGATTAATGTTGAAATCTATATTATTTGGAAAGTCGTTGATCGCTAGGGAGGCTTATCTCTATTGTAGAATAAATATTATTTATTTAAATAGATTATTAGTTTAATTTATTTATTTAAATAAGATTAGAATTGTTCTAATTGATTTATTCACAACCGGTTTAATATGGAGAACCTAAAGGGTCACACCATAAAAGGAAGAATAATTATTTAAGAAGGTAATGGCATAATCGTAATAATGCATTAAGTGAAATTAATTTAATCTATGGTGATAGAATAAATTAAATAGCTTAATATTTATTATTTAATATTTTGGAAATATTAAATATAAATTAATAAGAGGAGTCTTATTAATATTATTATTATTATTATTATTTTCATTTCTAAAGGAGTTTAGTAATTAATTTAATATTAGTACTCTCATTTATTCCTAATAAGATTAGGAGACAAATTAATTAAATGAATTTAATTAATTATTTTCCATGTGGTGGGAAGCCTAAATTAATTAAAGGAGTTTAATTAATTAAAAGAAATCCCATGTCTAATAGGATTAGAAGGGTTGACCAATATCTATATAAGAGGATTCTTATAATAGATATTACTTGATGCAATTCTAATTGTTGGAGAGTACTCCTTTTCTATAGAGGATAGAAAACTAAGCCAACCACCCTCCTTCTTGATAATTCATCTTCCTTGGTGGATCACCTCTAGAGGCCAAACACTTGGGTGGCTAACGTTAATCAAAGGAAGGAATCTAACCCAAAAATTCAAGGAGATCACGAAGAACAAGAAGTTGAACTCGTACATGTGGAAGCTTCGTTTTACAAGGGTATGATTCCATAACTTCTTATTTATCATTTTAAATTAATAATTTGCATAAAGGATGATCCGGGTAATGGTTTTGTAGAATTCTTTTTAAACTCTGATATACCATGCTTCCGCTAATTTTTACAATTTGATTGCATCACGATTTCGTACAAACCCATCATAAGTATAGTAGGAGAAGGAGAATAGGAAGTAGAAAGAGAAAATGAAAGGTTTTTGGGGTTTAAGGAATGCACGAAATCGTTCCAATTCCGTGTTTAAAACTGAAGCCACCGAACTGCGCGGTCCGCGCGGCTAGGAGCGCGGCCAGCGCTTGGACGAGGTTTTGGTTCTGTACTTTCTTCATATGCTGTGTGGTTCGCGCGGCTAAGAGCGCTGTCAGCGCTTGAACTGGGATATTGGATCTTTACTTTTTGTATATAGTGCGCGGTCCGTGCTGCTTACTGCGCTCTCAGCGCTGTCCTACGCCAGTCCATTGGGTAGATTCTGCATATGTTGCTCCCTCAGCGCTGTTATAGCGCCGTCCGCGCCTCCCTTTCAAACAATTTGATTGTTCCTTTTATTGTTCTTCTTTCCTGCATCATTCTCAATCCATTATCAAAATCTTAAAATTAAAAACTACGTTTGACCAATAAAAATACTACTTATTACAAAAATGTGATAAAAATTATGGGTTGCCTCCCATACAGCTGCCCTTTTTAATGTCGTTAGCTCGATTGAAAGTCTTTCTTTTATTCATAAGTCGATGCTATCAGAGTCATGACTTCGACCTCCTCAACTTGACTACTATCCAGAAATGGTTTCAGCCTGTGCCCATTCACTTTGAACACAGTACCGGTATTCGGATTCTGGATAGTTACTGCACTATGAGAAAAAATGTTAGTAATCACAAATGGTCCCTCCCAGCGAGAGCGCAATTTTCCTGGAAATAACTTTAATCAGGAATTAAAAGAAAGGACTTTCTGGCCCACAGTGAAGGTTTTCCTGAAGATTTGATTGCCATGAAAATCTTTCATTTTTGACTTGTACAGCTTAGAACTTTCGTATGCTTCGTTCCGTAATTCCTCGAGTTCTTGTGACTACAACTTCCTGTTGATGCCAGTCTGGTCCATATTTATATTGCACTGTTTTATAGCCCAGAAAGCTCTATGCTCCAGTTCAACCGGTAGGTGACATGGTTTCCCGAACACGAGCCTATAAGGCGACATACCTATCGGTGTCTTGTATGTCGTCCTATAGGCCCATAATGCGTCATCCAATCTTAGACTCCAATCCTTTTGGTTGGGGTTGACCACTTTTTCCAGAATTGATTTGATTTCTCGATTTGAGACCTCTGCCTGGCCATTGCTTTGCGGATGGTAGGAGGTAGATACTTTGTGAAGAACGTTGTACTTCTTTAGCAAAGCGGCTAACACCCTATTGCAAAAGTGGGTTCCGCGATCACTAATGCTGGCCCGTGGTGCTCCAAACCTGATAAAAATGTTAGTTCTGACAAAATCTGCAATAACTTTAGAATCATCAGTCCTAGTGGCTTTAGCTTCCACCCATTTGGATACATAATCAACTGCCAATAAAATGTAAATATTTCCAAAAGACACCGGAACTGGTCCCATGAAATCAATACCCCAAACGTCAAAGATTTCTACAATTAGTATAGGGTTTTGAGGCATTTGATTCCTATAAGATACATTTCCAGTATTTTGACAATTTCCATATTCTTTACAAAACACATAAGAGTCCTTAAAAATAGACGGCCAATAGAAACCACTCTCTAGAACCTTACGTGAAGTTCTGTTTGGTCCAAAATGACCCCCACAAGCATATGAATGACAGAAAGTTAGAATAGATTGAAATTCACTATCAGGTATACAACGTCTAAGTATCTGATCGGCATAAAATTTCCACAGATATGGGTCATCCCACACATAGTATTTAGGATCACTCTTAAGCTTTTCTTTTTAAGATTTAGAAAATTCACTTGGAACAAAAGCACTTACCAGAAAATTCACTATGTCTGCATACCAGGGAGTCGTAATTGCAATGGTCAGTAGATGCTCATCTGGGAATATATCATGCAATGGTAGTGCTTCTTCATCCTTAATAATCCTGCTCAAGTGATCCGCCACCAAGTTATCTACACCCTTTTTATCTTTGATCTCCAAGTCGAATTCTTGCAGCAACAAGATCCACCTTATGATTCGTGATTTGGATTACTTTTTGGTTAGCAGGTACCAGAGAGAAGCATGGTCAGAATAGACTATTACTTTAGTACCTAGCAAATATGATCTGAATTTATCTAAAGGAAATACAACAGATAAAAGTTCTTTTTCTGTTGTTGAATAGTTTATCTGAGCCACGTTCAAAGTTCTGGAAGTATAGTAGATGGCATGGGTAGTTTTGTCAATCTTTTGGCCTAAGACGGCGCCTACAACATAGTTGCTTGCATCACATATTATTTCAAAAGGAAAATCTCAATTTGGCGGTTGAATGATAGGGGCTGACGTCAATGACTTTTTCAAGGTATCAAAAGCCTCCATGCACTCATTGTTGAACTGGAATTCCTCATCTTTTTGTAGTAGCTTGCATAAAGGTAACGCTATCTTGGCAAAGTCCTTGATAAACCTGCGATAAAATCCTGCAAGTCGAAGAAAAGCACGTATCTCCCGTACACTGACGGGGTAAGATAATGTAGATAAAATATCCATTTTAGCTTTAACAACTTCTAAACCATGGACTGACACAATATGTCCAAGTACTATCCCTTGTTCTACCATAAAGTGACATTTTTTCCAATTTAACACAAGGTTTGTTTCTAAACATCTGTCCAGTACACATGTTAAATTATCTAAACAGACATCTAATGAGTAACCATGAACTGTGAAATCATCCATAAAGACGTTGATACATTCTTCCAAAATATCTAAAAATATACTCACCATGCATCGTTGAAAAGTACCTGGGGCATTGCATAGTCCAAAAGACATCCGCCGATAAGCAAAAGTGCCAAAAGGACATGTGAATGTGGTCTTTTTTGGTCTTCTGGGGTGATTACAATCTGGTTATAACTTGAAAATCCATCTAAGAAGCAATAATGAGAGTGTCCAGCTAATTGTTCTAGCATTTGATCAATAAAAGGTAAAGGAAAGTGGTCTTTTCGAGTTACAACATTTAACCTTCTATAATCTATACATACTCTCCAACCTGTTTGCATCTGTGTGGGCACTAATTCATTGTTGTCATTCTTGACAACAGTTATACCTGATTTCTTTGGAACTACTAACACTGGACTTACCCATTGACTATTCGAGATGGGGTAGATGATTCCTGCATCAAGGAATTTGATTACCTCTTTCTTCACTACCTCCATTATTGGTGGGTTTAACCGTCTTTGTGCATCTCTCATTGGTTTAGCTCTTTCATCTAACAAAATTCGGTGCATACACATTGCGGGACTAATCCCCTTGATATCTGCTATTGTCCAACCAAATACTGTGATATGGTCCCTAAGGACTCTCAATAATTTCTCCTTCTGCACTTTGGTTAGATTACTAGCAATTATCATAGGTAGGGTTTCATTAGAACCTAAATATACATATTTCAAGTGCTCCGATAATTTTTTTAATTCGAGCATTGGAGGTTGCTCCACAGATGATAGTAATTTTTGATGTGTTACAGGTAATTGAATTAATTGCACTGAATGCTTATCCGTGTGTTTAGGCAATGAATGTAATGCAGCTACAGTTTCCTTCAATTCCTGACTATGCTCAAGTTCATATATCCCATCCATGTTCAAACTGCTGGAAATCGCTACCTCCAAGCTGTGTCTTTGAATTTGCTCAAAAGTTTTCTACACAAGAGAATCACACATATTAATTGCAAAAACCTGACAAACATCACTGGGGTACCTCATGGCATCGTAGATATTGAACTGGATCTTCTCGCCATCGAACTCCATTGTCAAGGTCCCGTTGTGAACATCGATCATTGTCCGTACTATTTTTAAGAAGGGTCTTCCTAGTAAGATATGAGATGGGTTTGGGGATGTATCATCTTCCATGTCCACACTGTAAAAATCTGCAGGGAAGATTAGTTCGTTGACCTACACCAAGACATCTTCAACTACCCCTCGAGGGTAGGTGTTAGTACGATCAGCCAATTGAATAATAACACCAGTATCTTTCAAAGGACCAAGATTCAGAGACTTAAACACAGATAATGGCATAACGTTAATTGAAGCCCCTAAGTCTAGCATGGTCTTATTAAACCTAGTGTTTTCGATTTTACATGGAATAGTAAATATGCCTAGATCTTTACATTTAGGTGGCATTTTTCTGTGCAATACTGCTAACACATTTTCCCCAACTGTGACTTTCTCATCATTTTCCAGTTTACGTTTATTAGTGCATAATTCCTTCAAAAAATTAGCATACCATGGCACTTGTTTAATTACGTCCAGTAGTAGAATATTCACTTCTACTTTCCTGAAGGTTTCTAGAATTTCTTTATCTTTTTCTTTTGTCTCAGATTTTCTAGAGTTTCTATAAGGAAAGGGAAGTGGAATATCATTCAATTGACAAGGAGGGTTAGGGTGTACTTTTGTTTTTACCGGTTCCTCCTTTTCTTGCTTTCTCTCATACTCAACTGTTGTTGTTGGTGTTTCCATATGTTTTCCACTCTGCAAGGTAATAGCACTGACGTTCTCCTTTGGGTTCACAACAGTCTGTGATGGAAGCTTTCCTGAACCTTGAGAGTCCAACCGACTCACTGTAGTGGCTAACTGGCTCATCTGACTCTCCAAGCTGTGGATGGAAGACTTCGTTTCTTATTGGAACTGCGTAGTCTGTTGCATGTACTGTTGTATCTGGTTCATGAATGTTTTTAACAGTATCTTCCAGAGACATTCCAGGATTGGCCGGTGCTGCTGGTCTGGGTCGGTACTGTGGCTGATTTGGCTGGAATTGTGGTTTAACAGGGATATAATCCTTGTGCCTATGACCTAGCACCCCTATAACTGAAGTTCGGATGATCCTTCCATCCGGGATTATCGGTGTTGGAGAAAGGATCATACTTTCTCTGCGGCTGAGCTTGGTAATTTCCTACTTCATTTGCTTGTTGTTCAGTGTTCTCTTCTTGTAATGTCGGGCATGCATCTGTAGGGTGTCCCTCCATTAAACAGAGTTGGCAAGCTTGTGCAACTGGTGCATTACCTGTAGCTATTTGTTTCACCAAAGCAGTTAAGTCAGAAATCTGCTGTTCTTCACTTGTTGTGCTTACCTCACTTACCCTTTTCGTCGGATGATCATTCCGTGTCCCATATTGTTGTGCATTAGCGGTCATGCTTGCAATCAGATTCTTTGCAGCCTCTGGTGTCTTATCCACTAATGCTCCTCCACTCGTAGCGTCGATTATATTCCTATCCATCAGTATAAGTCCTAAGTAAAAGTAGATGATGAGGTGTTGATCGTCGATTTGGTGCGGTGGACAGCTGGAGCACAGTTTCTTGAATCTCTCCCAGTACTCATGCAGTGTTTTACCACTGAATTGTCAGACTCCACAAATCTCCTTTCCTGATGTTGCCTACTCGTGAAGCAGGAAAATACTTCTCCAAAAATAGCCTCTTCATGTCGTCCCATGATCGTACTGCTCTCGGGGGTAGATAATATAACCAATCTTTTGCTAAATCCCCTAGTGAGAATGGAAAAGCTCGTGTGGTTTCATGGTGGAGCACACAACATGGAATTCCTGCAAATGTTTGTATGGATCGTCACCTGTAAGACCACAGAAAGTAGGCAGAAGGTGAATTAGTCCAGATTTTAGTTCAAACGAAACATTTAAAGCAGGATATTCAATACAAAGAGGTTGTTGGGTAAGATTAGGAGTTGACAACTCCTTCAAAGTCCTATTATTTGGCACCGCCATCTTCTCGTCTGATTCGCTTGATGAGGAAGATTTGATCCGAAAGAAGTGAGAGTGCAATGTTCAGGCCTGGTGATTGAGCTTCATCGGAATCTGCAAGTGAACCTTGGGTTTTTCGAGCTTCTTTCTTAAGCCTTCGTGCGGTTCTCTTTATTTCTGGATCAAATTTCAAATCAAGAGATTGAGAGGATCGAGGCATAAAATAAAATAAAATAAAAAAATGAAAACAATTGAATAACTAAAAACAAAATAACACTCCCCGGCAACGGCGCCAAAATTTGATAGCTGTCGTTTACACTACTAAATTTACTTTACTAAGGTTCTACTAATCTTATATATCAGTATAGCAATAAGCAAGGATCGATCCCATAGAGAGTGAATTATATTTTAATTATCCAATGAAACTAATGAATTGGGGTTTTATGTTTGTTGAAAACAATTAATAAACAAATATCAATAAGTAAAAGAGTTCAATTCTTCAGTTCAGTATTCCCCTTTCCCAATCATGAATTAATCAAGTTATTATACTATTTACCCTTTCACTGAGATTAATAACCCTAGATAATTGCAATCACAAATTATTCGAAATTCTCTTTAAGTGTAGATCTAATGCGACGATAGCCAACAAGAGATTCTAACTAGCAAACAACCTAGAACTATCAGTCTAGATTTAATATGATAGAAGCATTAAGCATGAGAATTAGATTATTCTAAGCAATAATTACACAATCATGAATTATTTAACTTGTCTTCTGAAAACCTTAATAATATTTCAAAGCTTGACCACAATAAAATACTATCAATTGCTTCTTAGATTAGACACACTTCGTTTGCTTAAAATCTGTCTTAATCTAGTAGATGAAATCAATTTATTAATTTAATCCTGCAAAAACTAAATTAATCAATTGGATAACATATATGAAAGTTCACATAGATAATCAGAATAAATCTCAATGAAGAAATAAATAATAAATAAACTTAATCAAACCAGTAGTTGTTAATCAGGTTCAACATCCCTTCAGAATTGAATAAAGAATTAGCCTGACATGCCTTGATGAATAGCCTCCAAGAAAATAACATGAGAATACTAGATCCAAGATGATTAAAACATAGGAAAACAACTCCTATTTATAACCCAGACAAACCCTCATATAATTAAGGTAAGTCCCAATCTTACTCTAATTCAACTTATAATTTAAAGACCTAAAAATCCTGTCAGAAGTCAGAACTCCGCGGCCCGTGCTTCTTTTCCTTTGTAAACTAGCGCGGTCAGCGCACCTTATACAACAACTTCATACTGTAGCTGCGCGATCCGCACCATCTCCCAAGCTTCCACATCGCGGTCAGCGCATCCTATACAGAAACTCCATCTTCTTATAGCGCGGTCAGCGCTCCAAATGAACTAGCCCTAGCGCGGTCAGCGCTCCTCTACTATCTTTGCCCTAACTTTGATCTTTAAGCTTTAAATCCATTCCAACCCCTATACCTGCAGTATGAACACAAAAACACCAAAAGTAATACGAACAATACCTAAAAACTCACAATAAAACAAGCTAAAATGAGATCAATTCATAGGTCTTCAACCTACTCATCAGTCATCAGTTCTAATCTTTAACTGATGATATCCGAAACGGAGATGGATCTTTGAAAAGAATTGCGCACCATGCAACTTGTCCAATAAGTTATCAATGCGAGGTAACGGATACCTATTCTTGATAGTGACATGGGCTAAGAAAGCTTAACATCCATTTTTTAATAAACGAATAGCTTTATGACTTGAAATGATAGTGATTGATTTTAGTGGTTTGGTTGTTTGAATTTGCACGACAGGTTGGTTAGGAATATGAAAACTAACAACCTTACAAAAATAATCAATTTTGGCATGATAAGTGGTTAACCAGTCAATTCCTAAAATCCCATCAAATACAAGTATTTTCAAAGATGTAAGATTAACAGGTAGGGTGAGGGTGCCAATTTGAATCAAGCAAGATTTGTAAACTGTGGATGTAACGAAGGTTTCTCCTAACGGATTTTCAATAAATAAGTCAAAGTCTAATTTCTCAGAAGTCAAGTTCAAACGTTGAGCACAAGCAGGTGAAATAAAAGAATGGGTAGCACCGGTATCTAATAAGGTATAGACTTCGCAAGAGTTTACGATTAGCTTACCCGTGATCACCTCGTTCGGGTTCCTCGCGTTTTGGGCAGTCACGACAAACGCTCTTCCAGGAACCACCGACTTTGACTTGTCGGGGACAACATTTGGAGTCACCATCCCCGCTGGACTTGGTTTCACTAGAAAGCACATTCCACCCTCAATTGCTTCGTCGCACTCCTGATCCATGATTTAAATCATTACTCTTCGATCCATATCGAATTGGGGTTGACCGCTATGCAGAGGGTAATTCCAAACTCGATGTTGGATTCTCCCAATTGCTGTCCAAAAAGTAAAATCCATATCGTCTATTTTGGCCTTCTTGGATAGGACGTCTCTTTCTAAAATATAAACACGTCGTACGACTTTTACCCATGCATCTTCAATTCTCACTCATTATGTTTCTTCTGCTTTCAGCTAATCGTTGACATTTGTATTTTTAGATTCCAGTTCTAATATCATATTCTTTGCCAGAGAGAGCTTTTGTTTAAGCTTCGCATATTAAGTAGCAAAATCTTGAATTACTGTATCCCTTTGTTCCATGGCTGTCTGTCGTTCTTCACCCTGCTCTTCTAACTCATGAATACGATTCTGTAGTTCTATATTTCGATCATAAAATTTTTCTAATAAATCCTGCCTCAGGTTCCTCTTCTTCCTCACTCTCAGCTGCTACCTCTGCGACTAGCTCGGGTGCAACTAATAATTCTTCATTCACTACATGGATATCTCTAATTTCTTCTTCGCCTGACATACTACAATCAAGTTCAATAACTTAATTAACACTCTCCAATAAACACCTTTGTTATAACAAGATATTATACTCCAATATTTATTCTTTAAATAAATCTCCTCGATTCATCACTTAAAACTCTATATGAGTTCATTTCTTGATTTTCAAATATCATTCTTAAATACTACCACAAAACAAGGGTTAATTAAATAAATTAACATATCACATATTAACCCTATGTTCCGACCGACCAATTAAATACCAAATAAGCTTAGGTAGGACATACTAGCGAAGGATTTACTCGTCTCTCCCCTCCTAGTTCTATTCCCAGATCTTCGCCAGAGATCATATCCCTAAGCTCTGATACTAACTGTGACGCCCTCTAAATAGGTTAAATACTCAAGCTATTATGAGTCACCAAATACATGGTACAGAACCAAATACAATCTTTTATATCATACGGTCGTGTAAAATACGACCACACAATTGTGAGTGTCAATACAAACATGTCGAAAATATATACACTCAAACTAAGTCCTCATTACAATTATTATCACACTATTTTTTACAAAAATAGTGAGGACTACTACTGCCCTAACTCGGACCATCACTCTGTCCCCCGATTAGTCCCTGCGACATTCTCATTTCTTGAAGAGGACAATTGAATAAAAGGATGAGCTCAACTAGCCCAGTAAAGAATATTATGACTAAGATAATGAAGAATAATTTATCGTTAGTCTCTAAGTTGTGGAGCAAAATTTAAGAATAAAGTTCAAAACTTGGATCTAATCAAAGATAGGAACCATAACAGCCAACTTGGACAAAGAATTTTTTTTATAATTTTTTTGTGAATAGTACCGTATTCGTGAATAGTATCGTACATGTGAATAGTGCCGTATACTTGAATAGTAACCCCGACATGAAATGGTAAAAATTTTATAATAAAATTTATACCAATATTTCAGTGAAATTATATTGAATGAAATAACATCATTTACAAGGAAAATAATATCCCTTACAAGAAAAATAATATCCCTTACAAGAAAAATAATATTCTTTACAAGAAAAATAACATCCCTTACGAAAACGAAAGCAATAATACCCCTTACGAGTATATGATCACATCCTTTACCAAAATATCCTTTATCATATATTATTTACGCAAAATAATATCCTTTACGAATATTAAACGAAAATAACATCCTTTACAACAATAATATCCCTTACCAAAATAACATCCCTTACCTCAGTATAATACTCGATCTGACTGGAATATCGAATACTATGATGAGAAAAACTTGCACTGTTATCAACACTCAAACTATCCTTAATACTCACAAAAATACGCTCGATATTATAGAGAAAGAAATTTCTGATTCTGGTGTGATTTTCATTTCTAACTAAGCACCCTATTTATAAAAAAAATGTTAGAACACCAATGTTGACTAAATTTTCATACGGATACATAATTTGAAAATTAAACATCAGCCAAAAATAGGGTCCACTAACATATTTAACATGTTTTTTTGTTCCAAAAATGTTTATAACACCAAAAACCAATTCAGACCCAATATTCAGGAACTTCAATAATTCATAATAAATAGCCCTTTTATCAAAAAAAATACGAACCTTATGCCCATCCCATATGAAGTTTAATTCTCTACAACTTTATAGAAGAAAGATTTTCCAAATTTCGAACAAAAAATGACCCAAATTTACATACGGATGAAATTTTAATTTCCTTCTCTTCCCTTTCTTTTCCCCCTTTTCTTCTTTTTCCTCCTCCTTTCTTTTTTTCTTCCTTTTCCATCATTTTCCACTAACTATCTCTCTTCTCTCTCTCCTCCACCAACCATATATATATATATTAAAACATTTATAATTATAAAAAAATTCTAATTTTATTTTCTCTCTTTCATCTCATTTTATTCATATACCATGAATTTATTGTAAAAAATATTACCATTTAAATTATAAAATTATATTATTATATTATCACATTATACACTTATAATATAATATTATAATAATATATTTGAATGAATTATTTTATCAGAAAAGATAAAATATTAATTTTCAACAATTGTCTCTTTTTCTAAAAAAAAATTCATTTATATCCACATTGAATAAATATTTCTTATCATTTTTTTTATCAATAATTAATTATTATTCACAAATAATATTACAAAATCACAATTATGACAACCAGATCGTTCCCAGGAAAGAGGAGGCATTCCGATAAGGATTTTTCCTTACTGGCGCGTAATTAGATTAACTAATCCCTTTCCTAGACAGAACTTCCTAGACATTGTCAATAATGGTGTCTAATAATATTATTCAAATAATATGAATTATTGATTTGATAATGTAAAATACTGTGCAGTGACAATTATTGAATCAACAATAATATAAAATACTGTGCAATACCGTGTGCTACTGTGCAACAATGCGTATTACTTTATTTTAACCATCGGGTATTTCAATAGTTTTGACGGTAACCGTTATGCAGTTATTTTTAGAAAACTTATTCTTGTCGTTTTCTTCGTCCGACAGTTTTTCGTTATGGCACAAATGGCTGCGCCGTCGTACGAATATTCCCCGACAACAAGAATATTCCACGAACAAACGAATATTCCCTGACAACAATGAATATTTTATAACCACTTGCTTATTTTGTAAACTTTGTGCATATTACCCATAGCTTACCATATTTATCAAATCAACCCCTTACTATTTCAAAATAATATATAGAGAAAATTCAATTTTATTTATAAAAAGTTGGGGTCTTACAGCTTTCCTGCTTTATATTAGTGTTTCACACAAATATTAGTGCTTCGCACCAATGTCATCATATACATACGGTGAGATGCGATGTATGTGAATGTATGTTGTGTGATTCCTCCACCAGGAGGCAAACCCGTCGGTGATAGAGTAATGTCTTCGAGGGACGGTTAAGTCTTCGGGGCTCATGAAAAAGCACCACTCAGATTCGCTCCAGTTGAAAGATCGAATTAATTTCCCCTCTAGTAGATTGCGATAATCTGGGGACCTTCATGCCGAAAAGCCGTGATAGTAGCTTCAGATAGGTCAGCCTCTGATTAACCAAAATCGAAGGAAAGCTTCTTCATATATTCCTCTTTCAATTCAATGTCAAGTTTTCAAATTCCAATATAAATATCATAATGTACAGTCCATGTTTTGTAAATCCTATCATATTATCCTGTCATCAAAATAACTGATCTCTGTTTTGCAAGATAAGATTAAAAAACTTCAAAAACACATCATGGCATGCATCCTATCCATATCTACCTCAGGAAATTGACACACCTATGTTTGTTGTAGGTGAAAAATTGGTCCGGTCACTAGATCTAAATCTAATAAAGAACTAAGTCCTTCTCGGGACATGGCTTCCAGTGCTCAGCTTGAACCTACCCTTGTCTCTATAGAGGAGTTTGAAGGACTGAAGAACCAGATAGCCGAACTGGCTCTTTTCCTAAGAGGGCAGAGAAAAACTCTTATAGGTAAACAAGCACATGGTCACATAGAACCAGGAATAACCAGTGGCAGTCAAGAGACCGAGAAGACAGACACTCAGATTCTTGGACCACAGAACCAGGATACTACCAACAAAACCCCTGAAATCACCATCCTTAACAAAGAGCAGGAAGCTGGTGATATTCTGAAGAAAGTCCAACGGATGGAAGAAACCATCCGGTCTATAAAGGGGACTGGGGCATTTGGCAGTGTCAATTATTCAGACCTATGTATTTTCCCTGGGGCTCGTTACCATGAAAAATTTTAAGTCCCCGATTTTGAGAAATATGATGGATTGGGAGACCCTTACACTCACTTGAAAGTATTCATTGGAGAGCTCGGATCTTATGCAGAGGATGAGAAACTCCGAATGTAATTATTTCAGAAAAGTCTGACCGGAGAGGTTAGAGCCTGGTATGCCAGTCTGGACAACTCTAAAATTTACAACTGGGAAGAGCTGGCACATTCCTTCCTCAATCAATATAGTTTCTAGTCTCAACTGGCTCCCGACAGATACCAAATAACCAAAATTAAGAAACAGAACACTGAGTCATTCAGAGAGTATACTCAACGCTGGAGACGAATGGCGGCACAAGTCACTCCACCTATGACTGAGAATGGGATAGTCATGACCTTCATCAATATTAAAGAAGCTCTGTATAATGAAAGGGTCCTAGCAGGCATAGGAAAGCCATTTTCAGAAATGATCAAACACGAAAAAATGGCAGAAATGGGGCTGAAGTTTGGGAAGATAAAGTATTTGACTGCCATAGAAGTCGTCGCCAAGCATATCCAGTCCGGAAGTTACGGGAGTAATCCCCGGAGAGTACATAAGAAGAAAGACGAAGAAGTGTCTTTAGTACTGTAATGACAAAATCAAAAATATGATTCAAGCAGCATGCCCATTCAAAGGAGGAACTATTCCCCTTTTCAAGATTTAGTACATCCTTCAAACCCTCCATTCCAGAAAAATATGGAGGCCAGGCGTCGAAGAACATTCACCCCCTTAGGGGATTCACTCGAGAATGTGCTAAAATTATTGACGACACAGAAAAAGATTGTGCAACTCCTTCCACCAACCAACACCGGTGGACGAAATTTTGATCCCAGTAAAACGTGTGCCTACCATTCCGGATCTCCGGGCCATTATACACAAGACTGTTTGTTAGTCTTTCAAGCACAAAATCCAAGACTTGATTGACAATGGAGAGATTGTGGTGACCAAATCGGAACAACCACACGTGCAAGATAATCCCCTCCCTCAGCACAAAGAGGAGAGCATCAACATGATTAGCACACAAAATGGAGAAGGATCCAAATTCCTCCGATATATCGGAGAGTCAACTAAATCCAGTAACAACAACCCAAAAAATTAGGAGCTTTTAGAAAAGAAGTTCCTGATGGAACAAGAAATCAAATCCATCAAGGAACAGGTGGGACAGTTGGCAGAATTGGTTGTGTATCAACATCAGATAACTAGTCAGCTGATAAATCAGACCAACTAATAGGAGATAAGTTTTCCTACCCCTGGGATTAGCCCCATTTCTATGAGGGATCATTACTGATTTCATGAATGTGAAACCTTGGCCGACAAGGTGGCCAAGGAAGAAAAGTTCCAGGCTAATAGGGAATTCACCTTTTAGAGGAATTTCACTAACCTGAACCAGTCCATGAAGGAAATCCTCTAGATGTTAATCAATGAGGGGATGGTTACAGATCTGTTCACCCCGATGAACCCTCGATCCAGAAAATTCAATCCTAAAAGGATTTGTCAGTATCACTCCAATGCACCTGGTCATGACATTGAAGATTTATGGGGACTTCGTCATCTGATTCAGAATATGATTGAAAATGGTGAACTAATCATGGGGAATAAGGATTATGGCCTCCTAGATGAAGAAACTCTCTTTATTCCCACTGCGTGGAGTCAGGATTTAGTGGATGTTATTTCTTGTAATAAGGAGCCAGCCCTCGAACCCCTAGTGCTTCCAGGGAAAGGGATCCAAGAAATACAGATTCTTGTGAAGGTAGCCGCACTAGAACCTCTGATATTACCATTCAGACCCAGTATCCAGTGATCAATCTGAAGAGAGTCCCATAGAACTACGAGAATGATGAAGGTTCCACATCAAACAACATTGCCATTGTACTAAAGGAGAATCCATTGTACCTGCCTCAGCGAGTGATCAATTCAATTACCAAGGCCAAAGAGAAGGTGGCTGAAGAAAAAATTAAAGAATTCCTCAGTAAAATGGGACACAATGAAATCAAGGTGCTGCAAAGTTTGAAGGATGCACCCAAACAAATGTCGATCCTAGACTTGGTTTTATCCTCGGTGGATCAACGAAACATTCTGGTGAAAGTACTGGAGGAAGCCCATCTGCCAAAGACCGTGGATGTTAAGAAATTCAGTCACGTGATAGAACACATCTTCAATAGCAATGTGATATCTTTCACTGACGATGATATACATGTAGAGGGGACGGGTCATTGCAAGTCCCTACACATAGCAGTAATGTCATCAGGGTATGTGATCGGAGGTGTGCTGATAGATGGAGGATCGTCCCTAAACATCTGTCCCTACGACACCTAGGAGAGAATGAATATCAACCCAAACCGAATCAGAACCAGTCATGTCTCGCCGAGAGGCTATGGGAGAAATTGAGCTTCCTTTGGAGATTGGTCCGCACACTTTCTATGTATCTTTCTAGGTGCTCAACATCACCACTGAATACAACTTGTTGCTAGGCGGGCCATGGATCCATATGGCAGGGGCAGTGTCATCCATCCTCCATCAGCAACTCAAATACATTATCAATGGCAACCTAATCACAGTGAATGCCGAACCAGAATACCCTGTCTGCATATAGGGAGACATGCCAGTGATCAGCCTGGATGCAGGGATTGAACCTTATAGTTTTTAAGCCTTGGAGGTGAGTGATACTCAATACCTACTAGTTGGGGCACCAGCTCTGAAACCAAAAATCTCCCTCGAAGTAATGACAGTGGGCCAGGAGATAGTATTTTTGTGTTTCCGCCTTGGAGAAGGGTTAGGAAATAATCAGTAAGGTATCAAGAGCCCGGTGCAAATCCCGAGTTAGATGGGGAAAGCTAGATTGGGTTACACATTCGGGTCAAGCCACTTGAACCACCTAAGCATCCTCAGGCTTATGCCTCCACCATACTGTTGCCAAACCTCACAGATGCTGGATTTATGAAGCCAATTAAGAAGATCTCTACTGTAGTATCAGCCATACTATTTCCTCTAATCATACCGGTATGTGAGAGAAAGACCCCAAAGCCTAAGGGGGATAGCAAAAAGGGAAAAGAAAAGATCTTGTACGAAGGACGAGACCCATTTGCTAAAATGCATGTTCTCATACACTATAAGGGAATAAATGATGATATCCCAGACAGTGACAACGAGGATCGTATCTAAATTCCTTGAAATAAGAAAGAAAAGGGGGGCAGTTCAAAGAAAAACCCTGGCTTTGATTTAAAGGATGTCTTAGTCATCATTAGAGAGGAGGCAAATAACCACAAATCTTGTATCCTCTCGATTCATGAGGATCTTACCCTGGAAAACTAGTGCAGCGTCCCTTGACTCATTCAAAAGGGTAAAAGGGCAGAAAGTCCATCTGCCCTGTAACATGCTTTCATTTACTGCTTATTTTCGGTTGCACAGCTATAGCAGTAACTTTTGTCATGCTTTGGCAAATGCTTTGTATGTTTAAACAGTTGCATATATTAAAGTGATAGATTTTTGTTTTCAGGACTCAAGAATTAGATGTGTTTGTCTCTGATGATGAGATGTCAACCTGTCACAGTGACTACAACTTTGATGTAGAACTGAACTTCGACTTGATGGAACTTGATCAAGAAGATCAAGATGACTATGAGGTGCTCGGGGAGATCAAAGAATGGGTCGAAGACAAACCCAAACCAAACCTCGACCAAACCACCACTGTCACTATAGGAACCTCAAAAAACCTCAAAGAAATCCAGATAGGCCAAGACCTCACGCAAAACCAAAAAACCGACCTGATTGAACTCCTAACACAGTTCCAGGATGTGTTTGCAAGGTCGTATGAAGACATGGTTGGCTTGTCTACTGATATTGTCATCCATCGAATGCCCATCAAAGATGGATTCAAGCCGGTTAAACAAAAGCTCAGGCGATTGAAACCTAAATGGAGTCTGAACTGTTAAATAAGAAGTTGTTAAACAATTCAAAGTTGGTATCATCATGGTATCAACATACCCGGAGTGGCTGTCAAACATAGTTCCCTTACCTAAGCCCGGAGGGAAGGTACGAGTATGCATGGATTACAGGGATTTGAACAAAGCTTATCACAAGGACAATTTCCCGATACCTTTCATCCACATCCTGATAAACAATATGGCGCAGTATGGCATGTATTCCTTCGTGGATTGCTTTGCTGGTTACCATCAAATTATGGTCGCTGAAGAAGATAGGGAGAAAATAGCTTTCATTACTCCCTGGGGAACCTTCTGCTACATACGTTTGTCCTTCGGCCTCATTAATGTTGGGGCCACGTATCAGCGAGCCATGATGGCCCTATTTCATGACATGATGCATAAGGAGATAGAGGTCTATGTGGATGACATCATCATCAAATCTCGAAAGGAAGATGATCACATCGACCATCTAATGAAGCTGTTTAACAGGTTGCAAAAGTACAACCTCAAGCTGAATCCAGCCAAATGTGCTTTTGGCATCAAGTTAGGCAAGTTGTTGGGATTCCTAGTGAGCAATAAGGTATTGAGCTGGATCCTGCCAAGATAAAAGCCATCACTGAGATGCCCGTACCTCAAATAAAGAAGGAGATATGCGGATTTCTGGGAAGGCTCAATTTCATAAGCCGATTCATTTCCCAGCTCACGAAAACTTGCTAACCCATCTTCAAGCTACTAAGGAAGAATTCCTCCATGAACTGGAATGAGGATTTTCAAGAGGCCTTCCTTGCCATCAAGAAGCAGCTGATTGAATCTCTTATCTTGGTACCTTCGAGGGATGGAGTTCCCCTGTTCATGTACCTGTATGTCAATGCCAATGCAATGGGATGCATGCTAGGATAAAAGGATAATAGTAGTAAGGAGAGAGCTATCTATTACATCAGCAAAAGATTCAAGCAGCGGCGAACAGAAGTACATCCTGATTGAAAAGACATGTTGTGCATTAGCCTAGGCTGCCATGAGGTTACAACATTATCTTCATGGGCACACGACCTAACCTCATATCCCGCATAGATCCGCTGAAATACGTATTGAACAAGCCAATAGTTGAATTATCGACTGTCCAAATGGCAGTTGATCCTCTAACAGTTCGACATTGTCTACGTGACTCAGAAGTCCATCAAAGGTCAAGGCATTGCAGATCAATTAGCCGAAGCACCATCAAGAGGGTTTGAACCCCTAGAAACTTACTTCTCGGATGATGGGATCATGACAATTTAGCAAGATATTCCAGAAAATATAGTCCAACCATGGAAAATGTATTTCGATAGAGTAGTAAAAATGGAAGGTGACGGAGCTGGGGTAGTCCTCATCTCTGGTACAGGAGAACAATATCCTGTGGCTACCAAACTGCACTTTGTCAACACCAGCAACATAGATGAGTATGAAGGATGTATAATGGGGTTAAAATTAGCCCAATCCATGGGTGTCAAACATCTACTAGTCTTTAGAGATTCTGAGTTGGCCATCAGAAAAACCACTAGGGCATATCACACCAAAGAACTGCATGTGTTGCCCTATCATCGGCAGGTCATCAAAATATCCATAGAGTTTAAAGACATAACCTTCATCCATATTCCTCGGGGTAGGAATGACTTCGTCGATGCATTAGAAACTCTAGCTTCCTTGATTCGCATATCTGATATGAGTGGGATTCCCAATATCAAATTCAAAAGCCAAAAGACCCCGATATACAAGAATTACATTGGAGAAGTATTAGATGAAATACCTCCTATCAAACAGCCTTGGTATCAAGACATCAAGGAATATCTCCGAGATGGATCTACACCCGCTGGGGAAATTCAATCTAAACGAAAGAGGATTCACAAGATGGCTATGAAGTTCTATCTGAGCGGAGACACACTTTACAAAAGGGACGCTGAATAGGCCTTTTCAGATGCCTCGATAAAGAGCAAGCCCAGAGATTGATGGATGAAGTCCATGACGGAATCTGTGGTCCCCACATGAGTGGTCATCTGCTGGCCAAGAAAATATTAAGAACAGGGCATTATTGGATCTCTCTCAAAGCTGACTGTGATGATCACGTCAAGAGGTGCTACCAATGCCAAGTCCATAGAAATGCCATTCATGCTCCTCCAAATGAGCTACACAACATGAGTTCGCCATGGTCTTTCTACATATGGGGATTGGATGTGATAGGTCTAGTAGAACCCAAAGCAAACAACGGACATCGCTTCATCTTCACCATGATCGATTACTTCACTAAGTGGGTTAAAGCGGCCTCTTTTCCCAAAGTCACTAAAGAGATAATCATTGGTTTCATCAAAAATAATGTCGCCTGTCGATATAGACAACCGGAGGTGATCGTATCAGACAATGCCAAGAACTTAAACAATCAGATGATGAGAGAGCTATGCAGCACGTTCTACATCAAGCATCTCAATTTCGTCATCTATCGGCCCAAGATAAATGGTGTTGTCGAAGCGGCCAACAAGAACATCAAAAAGATCATATAGAAAATGTCCGCCAATCACAAAGAATTGCCTGACATGTTGCCTCTAACCCTGTTACCATGGACGTCAATGCGCACTTCTACTGGGGCTACCCCCTACTCATTGGTCTATGGCATAGAAGCAGTCCTTCCCATAGAAGTAGAAATGGAGTCCTTGATAGTGTTAATAGACGCTCTGATGGACGAAGACCAGTGGTTGCAAGAGCGGTACCACCAGCTATCCTTGATAGATAAAAAGAGGGCTACAGCCAGTTTCTATGGGCAGTTATATCAGCGAAGGGTTGTTCGATCATACAACAAGAAAGTAGAATACGACAATTCAAAGAAAATGACCTAGTGCTGAAGAAAGTTCTGGCCAATCAGGATGAAGCCAAAGAAAAGTTTGCCCCAAATTGGGAAGGACCCTTTCATTATCAAGGAAGTGTTGACAGGAAGAGCTATCAGATTGCAAGAAATGGACGAGAACGAATTTCCCCAACTCAGTCAATTCAGACACCTTGAAAAGGTACTATGTTTGAGACACATGCATATCCGCATCCTGGTCCTGCGAATCGATCAGATCAGTTTGGTTTTCATTAGAGAACGAACTACGAATGACCTGATCTCTCTCAACCCAGGAGTACGTAGGCAGCCATTCCTGGTGCGGTCAAATCAAACAAAAAACTCAAAAACTCATCAAACCAAACTCAAAACCCAAGATAGATACTTCTCACACCTGTCACACACAAAAATTAAACTACGAATGACCTGATCTCCCTAAACCCGGGAGTATGTAGGTAGCCATTCATGGTGCAGTTTAACTTTCAAAGAAAATACAAATACTAATAAAAACCACTCCCAGGACACCGAAACATAAATCCTATCAAGCCTCCCTGATCCATAGGCTCGTCTGAGATATTCTCCGACATCTCAATGTTAATCCGTCAAGGAGAAGCTCATAATACATCAACAACAACAAGTCATGAAAAAAGTGGTAATCACTCAGCAATGACAATACATATCCAAACAGGGAAGTGAATCAAAATATATTTCTCTAATATATAATACTGTTTGATATATACACTGTGTCCTGTACATGACAAAAATGGCTGATCTAGTAGGTGCAGGAAAAATAAAGCTAGTCTATGGACCCATGGACAAGCGGGACAGCAGTGCCAACATGGCATCTCTCTCTGAAGATGGAGGAGCCGCTGCAAGCGCAATGCCCTCAGCCTCCATACGGGCCAAAACATCCACAGCTATCTGCATAGTGGCATTGTGATCATCAATGTAAGCACCCATATCGGCAACCAGGCCATAGGTATATGATCGAAGAGCAGTACCGTTGACAATGTGGAGATCCCAGGAAGCTATGGCCTCATCCCTCTCTACAAAAGCAGCATCCCTGGTAATCAAAGTCTCCACAATCTCGATAAAAGTAGAATCTCGAGAAGATAGAGTCTCATCTCTCTCTACCAATGTTGTATCCCGAGTGGAGAATCAGGATCCTCCATAGGCTCCTCCTCATCTGAATCTAGAATATGAGCTGACTGGATGAACGCGGTTGCTGCTATATTAGTCTCTAACCATGTCGCGTACTCTGGAAAGCAATCTGGATGGCTAGTAGAGAAATTAGTCCTCTCCCTATGAGTCCAACACTCATAAATCCTGATCAGGTCGGCTAACAATATAGAAGAAGCTGACATCCACTGATCCATGGCCCACTCAAACTGGTGCAGGCTCTAGAACAGATCAAACTGACCTATGTCATCCCTCTCAATCCCGCTAGGGGCAAGTAGTCCATAACGGATGCATGGGTAATAAAGCTATAAGGGGAGACTAGCCCTGAGCATGGAAGAATCAAAAAAGGATGCTCAATAACTAACAAAAAATATAACCATATGTCTGCATCCGAGCACTTCGCAGGCTAAAAGGAGTAGGACATAGCTATCTCGTGGGTGAAGCAGTACCCCTAATGTCTGAAGAAGCCAATCAGGCGCAAATGGGTTATGAGCCATACATACAACAAGACAGAGATACCTCTAAAAAACCCCTCTGGATGGATACTGTAATAGGTAGCTGACCTCAATATCTCGGCCAGTATCATCGGTAAGATGGTGCTACCCTGTCTAAGGGCACGAACCACGACCATCAACCCAATGTCCAAATGGTCCAAATATAGTGGCATGTAGACGTAGGCCATGATGCACATCAGCAAAACATCTATCCTGGCTGAATGCCACACCTCTGTCGAGATAATGAAATCACCAGCGTGTCGATCGTAGCTATCTAGTCTACCAAAATAATCAATCAAAAATTCAATAGAGGTCACACATCCAGAAATGATCTCCTCCGTGACTACACTCTGACTTAGACCCGACATCCGTAGGAACGGTCTCCTCATATCACTGATAGTAGTGCGGGTACAAGGCAAGTCCAAAGCCAAACCTGTAAGCCGCTCGTACTCCTCCAAAGTCGGAGTCAGCTCATGCAGCCCGAAGCGGAAAACTTGCCTCTGAAGTATCCAACAGGATAAAAGTCCATCTATGAATCCATATGGAACCTAAAAGTCCATAAGGGCTAATGAATACCCCAACATCCAATCCACTGTCCCTCTGGCTGGGAAGGGTAGACTATCATACCACGACCTCAAGGACGATGCTACCACGGATGGTGGTAAATGCTCGATGCGACTAACTGTTGAGGATGACATCTGTATCACCGTATCACAAGACCATCTAGGGGTCAAATCTGAACTCATCTGTCTAAGTGTATATCCATGACATAATACATATATATTGACAATGATAAACATGATGCAATACATAGGAAATATCATGCATATCTATAATAAACTATCTACTGTAAGCATCATCTCTGTCTGCTAATAAAATACAAAATAAAAAGTACAGGGATCTGGGGCACAACTATCCAACTACTAACAGTGGCCTATCAAAATGGGGCATAACCGCCCAATAGCTAAAACAGTGGCCTATCAAAAGATATAGCGAGAAAAGCTATCCAAAAAGATCAAGATAATCTACAATCAGGCTGTTAACCTACTCCATCTACACTCAGGCAGTATAAAGGAGGATCAGCCCCTGGAAAATTGCTGGAAAATGGATATGTGGAGGGGCCCGCTCCAGAGCCGGAAGGATCAAAAGAAGATGCCTTTGATGGATCTCTGCCAAGATGCCTGATAAATAAAAAATGTTCTCTCCAACTGCTGGGTCAGTCCTGTAATCTGGTCCAAGTGGGTAGGCTCTCGAAGATACGTTATCCAGTATGTCATCATTATAGACCCTGGCACCATATCTGCCATGAACTAGGTAACATGAGTCTGAGCCTCAATAGTGCGAGGACTCCACCAGCTGCTAAATGCCTCCTGGCTGTAAGGGCCCTCTGATAGGGTGAAGCCATCTATGCCCTCCATAGGGACGTCTGTAAGCGACTGAACTAGTAGCCAAGCCGGAGGAACAAAGTGAATGTGGATTTTCCCTGTGATGCTCCTGATAGCACGCTCTCCTAAATAGAGCTCCCAACCTCCCTCTATCAAAAATGGGACTCTGCGGGTGGATAATGCAAACTCCCAGCTAGTGGGGAAGCCTCCCTCAAACCCAATTGTCAAAAACTCTGAGGTATATGAGACCCACGATATTGATCCAGCCGTCAAAAGTTCAAGCTGCAAGCGGGAATGGGTGAATCCCTCAACTACTAGGACCTCCATCAAAGTGGAGTGCTGCCAACTCCATCCCCGGGGATAAGTCTCCAAGCCCAAAGTGGTAGCGGAACGTAGGCAAGGAAGCCTCTCATATGCTCAGAATTGGCCATGTAAATATCAAAAGTTCTCAGTGGCCAAGACTGACAAATGTAAATGCAGAAATCAAAAAGGTACAAGAAAGATGTACTCACCAGCAGGAATGGGTAGAACCCTAACCAAGCCTCCGTCACACCCTCCGAGCGCATGCGTATACCTCATAGAAAATAGGCAAAGGTGTAGGTACCCCAATCAAAGTCACTAAGGCGCTCCACATGTCGAGTGGTACTGATCAAGGAAAAGGACACTATCGCAGAATTATCCGCAAGGAAACAACCCCTGATGATCACTAAGAACAGTCATTGCATGATACGATCTCTAACCCTCTGATCATAAGGTAGAGGCTCAAGCAAAGCCCCACTCTAGGCATCTACGCTCAAGGGACCAAATCAGATCGTCCGACCCTTGATCATCGTCGCAAGAACTACTAGGAGGGACCGAATGGTAGTGGGTGTAATATCAGCCATGACAGGCACTGGCTCACCCTCAAACCTTATACCAGTGATGAACCTCCAATCCATAGGCATCATCATCACCTCGCAATCCAACAAGTGGAGAGACTGAGTCTG
The DNA here is from genome assembly GCA_020205555.1 of Panax stipuleanatus. Taxonomy (NCBI): domain Eukaryota; kingdom Viridiplantae; phylum Streptophyta; class Magnoliopsida; order Apiales; family Araliaceae; genus Panax; species Panax stipuleanatus. Next base: position 68,420,423 of record CM035124.1, read on the forward strand.
GTGGAACCAGCGCTCAGACAAAGCTCTCATATAACCCAGGGGCAACGGCGGGGAAGGATAGAAAAGAACGCCTGAAACCCCCAAGTGTCAACAATGTCCATGTAATCCTGGTGCAGAATGTGATAAAGAGAATGCACATTCCCTAGTTCCCTCTGGGCTGCGTAAAGCTAGAAACCTGCATCAAAAGCCAACCCATATCAAACTAGTGCCTCGAGAATGGCAAAAGAAAGAAAGAAAATCCAGAAAGAAGGAAACTTCGGTCACCTCATTGCCATGAAAGAATCTCGATGGATGGTGACTCAATCTCCTAGCAGATCCTGGACTGGTACAATAATGCCTGAAAGCTCCGCATGTGGAGCCTAAGCTAGGGCAGTAGTAGCAAATGGAGCCTCATCATCATCTATGTCAACTGGCGGCTCATCCTAGACCGGACGAATCACGGACTCAGCCAACCTACGAGGCGGCCGAGCTGGCCGTGGCTGAGGGACAATGGAGACTATCCTCCATCTAACTCCAGAAACGACCCTGCTAGCACTCTCAGGTCTATCTCGATCCATCGCCTGGACAAAATCTCTAAATCACCTCAGAAAGGGTGAGGTAAGACTAAAACCTGTGGCTTATCCCTTTAAATTAGTATTCTATGCATTTTTAAGTCCTAAAACACGTATGGGTCAGTCAAAATCCCCAGTAGAGTCAAAACTGCATGTTTATTAAATGCTCAGGCTTTTGAAAATTTTTGCTAGTCTCTTTTGTAAAATGGACTGTCCGCATGCACACAGGCATGTCTAGGTGGCCATTCAGTAGCACACCTTTCCAAAAATAGAACAGTTCATATTTGTGAAGAAAAATCAAAAATAAACTTCACATGGTAGCCAAATTACCATAGATATTTTTTAGTTGAAAATCCAGGCTCACTAGGCCTCAAAAAGGATGAGTAAACTGATCAAAAAGAGCAAAAATTGACTGTCTCAGAATCCAAATTTTCTTACATCAAAACGTGCATTGAAGTAAAATATGCATACTTATGAAGTCAATTTTTTTTATCAAGTCATATAAGCATATATTTTTGATACATTACATTCAAAAGCACCCTACATGGTTTACATACTTCTAACGGTCAAAACTTGAAAAGGAAGGATGCAAATGTTACCTAGGATGTGAAGAACGTGTGGCCGCTGACGAAATCTGAAAAATGCTGCCCGAACTCCGTAGATTTGGAAAAAAAATCAGATTTCTATAAAACTCAAAACTAAAAATGACTTATGAGAGGCCCTGCTGCCCATTTTAAAATCGCAGGAAGGAGCAGACCCATCTGCGGCTATCGTACTCCTACCTGCGGCTCCCTAGGGTGGACCCCACTCCCTCCGGCTCGGTCCAGTTAGAGTTGAAATGGAGTTTACAGGAGCTGAAAAGTCAAATCTGAGAAAAAATTCTATGCGATTTAGCGGATTGGCCTGAAGTCCCGCGTTTAAGCAACGAATTCCTGACAGAAAAAGAAACTTCATTAAAACCCTTAGTTATCATCCCGAAGAAATATTCGGGGACCAATGATGAAAACTTCTTAAAAATGGCATAAAACTGTCGAAAACTACCACTGTCGAAGCATCGGGTACAGACCGATGATAGTTCAGCCGTTGGCTCAACCCCAGCAAAGCGTCGGGTACAGACCAGTGATAGTTCAACCGTTGGCACAACCCCAACGAAGTGTCGGGTACAGATCGGTCATAGTTTAACCAATGGCTCAACGCCAGCAAAGCGTCGGGTACAAACCGGTGATAGTTCAGCCGTTGGCTCAACCCCAGCGAAGCATCGGGTACAGACCGGTGACAGTTTAGCCATTAGCTCAACCCTAGCAAAGCATCAGGAACAGATTAGTGACAGTTTAGCCGTTGGCACAACCCCAGCGAAGCCTCAGGTACAGACCAGTGATAATTCAGCTGTTAGCTCAACCCCAGCGAAGCGTCCGGTACAGACTGGTGACAGTTCAGTCATTGGCACAACCCCAACGAAGCGTCGGGTACAGACTGATGATAGTTCAATCGTTGGCACAATCCTAAAGAAGCGTCGGGTACAGACCGATGATAGTTCAACCGTTGGCTCAACCCCAGCGAAGCGTCGGGCACAGAACGATGACAGTTCAACCGTTGGCTCAACCCCAGCGAAGAGTCGGGTACAGACCGTTGATAATTTACTCGTTGACATAACCCCAACGAAGCGTCGAGTACAGACCGGTGACAGTTTAGCTGTTGGCTCAACCCCAGCGAAGCTTCGGGTATAGACCGGTGACACTATCAGCCATTGGCGACAAATCTGATAAGTGGTTTTATGACCATTTATTCGGATAGTAACCAGCTTATTTTATTGCTTAAACTCGAGTATTCCTATGCTTTTAATATGTTTTTCCTTTGTTTTGCATTATTCATGTTTAGGAACTCTCCGAGTGCAAATTGAGCGAAAAGAACCAAAGATGGCCTAAATGGGGCAAGGCATAGAAAGTGGCTTAAATTATAAGGAAAGCATGATGATGGCATGCAATGAAGAGGCAAATGAAAGATGCTACGAGGCTAAAGGTCCACAAGAAGGCAAGCATGAAGCAACCAGCCTTGAGCCAGCATCAAAAAGTCAGGAATCCAAGTTTCAGGTGACGCGCGGAAGTGCCGAGTTTGCCTTGAAGAGTCGTGCACCCGCCCCATATCCCAGACCAGACCCCAGTTTTGGCAGCCGAGCGGCCGCGCTAGGAAGAAGGTCAAAGCGCGCGCGGCCGCACCGACTCCCAGCTTGACCAAGTTTGACTTTCGACTTAGCAGATCGAGAGAAGGCTTATATTAGGGCTTTTGCCCTCATTTGCTCGGCATCTCCACTAGGGAGTAGAGAAGGCCTTAAGCCCTAGCTTAGCATTCCTTTTCATTTCTTGTTTAATCTAGCTTAGGAGTAAATTAATGTTAGATTAGTGTTAGTTAGTTAGATTCTAGGGTTAGATTAGTATTGAAGATTGAAGCAAGTGATTGTCATTGAAGATCCAAGCTTGGAGAAAGAACAAAGATTTGCATTCTTTATCTCTTAACTCTCCTTGTTATCATTGTATATTCGGATAATGTATAATCAACTTGTGGATAATATATTTGAGTCAATTATGACTTAGTTTATATTTTGAGATTCCAATGGAACCGTTTGTGTAGTTGATGTTGATATCCTTCTATGTTGGTTCTTATTGATTGCTATGTGCTTATCTATTTCGATTCATGCTTTCATTGCTTAATTGATTAGCTACCAATTACTGTGATAACCTATGTGGGATTGAAAGACAAAATGTAGGTTTAGATCAAATCGTAGTAGCATGCAATTGTATGTTCATATGGCGTTGGACGTATGATTTGTGCTTAGGATAGACATATACCGAAGCGCCGCTTGTAGTCAATAGAGAACTTGACCTTAAACCCTATTTATTTGTAAATCACATAGATATATAGTGGTTTAGGTAATGTGGGTGTTCACGTGCGTCTATCATCTGTGGATTGCACGTGATATGGATTTGATGCATCGAAAGATGGTCGTCTCTCACTTTCGTGTTCTCAGCTAATAAACCATTGCGATTGAGTTGACATAATTGGAAGTTTATTGACTTAGGTGAATCAATAGGGGAAATTGGGATCTCTTGTCTTCATTATCTGATTCTACTGTAGGGTTAATTAGTTTTAATTTACTTAAATAGTTTTAATTCAAATACATTTAATCGCTCGCTTAAATAAGACTGAAATGGTTATGGGCTAGTGCCTTGGCAATCTTTTATTAGTTAATTCTTCGTGGGAACGATATCTGTATTTACTCTTTATTACTTGTTGACCGCGTATACTTGCACATATTTGTCATTATATTAATTGGACAACAAGTTTTTGGCGCCGTTGCTGGGGAATTAATTCGATGACTGTTTGCCAACATTAGTTTAAATCAAACTAGTCTTACTTTAAACATTTTTATTTTTGTTTAATTCTCTTCCTATATTCTCTTTTCAGGTACAATGGACTTAAATTTTTATCCATGAAACTACACAAGGCAAGAGCAACCACGGGAAATAGGGAATGGTGGCGTCGACCCAATTGCTTCACTTTCAGCACAACTAGAGGTTCTCTAGAGAAAGTTAGATACTATTTCAGCCCAACAAAGTCGAGAGCCAGTAATGACTTATGATTATGGTGCTGGGAGTTACACGAGCCATCAGGAGCCTATCATTTATGGACAAGAGCAGTATGGGGGTGAGTACTCCTACAACAAATATCCCAATTATTAGCAAGATTGGGGGTATCACCCAAACCCTTCATCAGGTTATTATCAAGACCAATATTGGGATCCAAATCCCGCATCCGCCCCAGAATGCACATTCCAGACTCCAACTCATGAGCCTCATTACATAGATTTTGAGGGTGACACAAAAAGGCAAGATTGGAGGAAGGAGGTGACATAGCATCATTGAAGGACATCTTGATTGAGCAAGCACAGTCAGTCAAGAATATTCAGAACTGGGCAGAGCAAATTAGCAGGGCCTTGATGAAAGAGGATGAGCAAGGGATGCAGACCCATACTGTGAGCTATCAAGACCAACATTGTGATCATAGTCCAATATATGCAATAGAACCCCCATATCAATCTCCATGTTTACAAGGAGAACAGTCAACAATGAAATTCATGTATAGGAGCTCAGCAAACCAAGAAGAGATGCTTAGGAGCCAAGAGCCATCAAACCAAATTTTTTAGACTCAGATGGCCCTAATCAGCAATGCTCCTACCAGTGAAGCTCAGTACATGGATCCCGAGGCTGAAAAGGAAAAGGAAAGATTGGAAAGTTTATGGGGGAATTCCTTAGCGTCAACAAAGGAGATCTTGGTCGAACAACAGAAGTCAATTGAGGATCTTCAGACTTGGGTAGAGCAAATTAGCACGGCTTTAAGGAAGGAGGAAGTGTTTGAGCAAGAGACGACAATGCAAGATTTTGTGCCTCTAATGACTGAAGCCGTAAGTAATGATCCCCAGGATACATGGTGCTATGATATGGATGCAGAGACTGATGAAGAGCCTGAAGTGCACTTTCAACTGGATGAACCGAAGGCAATGGATATCGAAGAGATTATTGTGGATGTGGAAAATTATGAACCAACCGTGACAATACCCCAAGAGCCTTCTCCGCCGAAGTTTGAGACTCAAGTGAAGTTTGCACACCCTTTCCCCCTTGGTAGACACTTCACAGATATGGATCTCGATGACATGAGAGAGTCCACATTCTTGAAACCATGGTGGTCAGAAAAAGAGAGAATAGAAGAAGAATCTATTGTGTTCGATGAACCTTATTGCCCCAATCACTTCACAAACACAACAGAAGCAGTGCCTAGCCCCCCGACCTTCAGTATGGGGAATTCTTGTTCAAATCATATGCTAGGTAGTTTAATTTCGAGTCCTCTCATGTTGGGAAGCCTCCAAGCTCACACGACAATTTTGATGGATGGAGGGTTTCTCCAATATGAAGGAGGGTAGATATATTGAAACATATTTGCTATATGTAATATATTAATAAAAAATAACTTATGGTCTATTTTCTATATAGAAGGTGTACAGGTGTTGTACATATAACTATTTTATCAATACTTAGATATTATATTAAATAATATCTTGAGGAAATGAGTAAGTCATTTTTATGAATAATGCCCCTATTGGAGATAATATAAAATAATAAAACTTAGTATATCATGTTATGAAGGAATGATTAAACGGGATTAATTGATATTATTATGAGAATTATTGCTATGTGCAAGTATACATGTTATGTGAGTTAGTGCCTATGCGAATAAATGCTAGGATGTTATTAAAGGGAGTCACTAATAGTTTATTTAAACTAGTAAACTAGCCCTAAGGCTTTTATATCAAAGCATTGATAAAGGTGTTAGTAATTAAATATTCAATTACTTGAATATAATGTAGAGATTTAAACGTGATTGATTAATTGATATTTTGAATGATTAATCAATAACGTATGAATTTATTATTGCTGAGAATAATAAAACACAAGCGTGTAAATTATTAATAAATATAATGAGATTATATTTACTTGATTAATTGTTTTATACAAGCATGCGATAATTAAACTTATATGGTGTGGAAGTTATCTTTATAAGTGCAATGTGACGCATTAATATAGCTATATATATATATATTATATATATATATAGACTATATAGTAAGATTAATTTCATTAGGAGAGTTACATAATATTATGGCTTATGTGACGTGATGTGTGTGGGTAAAACTTAATGTATGCCCTATTACCTTATATAATATAAATAACAATTGTTACTTGATAAATGATTTCAATAAGTTAATAATTAAAATTATAACCATTGTGATAATGAATAATAATAATACCCAATTAAATTATAGTTGGCATTAAGGAAAATGTACATGGATTATATGATTGGTATATATGTACCCCTACTTGAGACATTGTAAATAGAAATGTCATTGTGACTCCAATTTAATTATAACCTAAGTATATTTATAATGTGTATAGATGTATATTTATAACCAAGTGTTAGCATACATTATACACTAATTGCAAGTTGCTGAGTTCTTATTACATTGTCTCACATTGAGTGCCCAACTTCTTCTCACGTGAACACAAGAAGCTAGCTACACTCTATATCTCTTCTCAAATTCATCAATCCTAGCTAATGATTATAGGAGATGTGGATTTCATGATGAGATTTACCAACTCTCAACCACCGTCCCTTAACCATTATACAATCCTACTTTCTTCTGGTTTGATCTAATGGGGAATTTCATTGTCTGGTTATTGAATTGGCTATATAATGAGGCTTCTCTTCTTCTTATTTCAATTGCTGAGAGTTTATATTGAATTAAGGGAAAGTATTATAGCAGCATTTTAGAAATTGTTTAGCAGCAAGAGGTATAATCAATAATGTCATGTTCTTATTTTTCTGTAAATTCTAAATTCTTAAAATTTATACATTCTTGATTTCATTTGAATTGGATTATTATTGGTTAAAGAGATGCTTGCTAAGTGTTATACAAACTTCTAAATATGTTAGAATTGCAATATGTTATGTTAGAAATGAATTTCGTAAGTAATTTCTGAGTTGGGTTAGCTATACTGCCGAAGCAGTCTATTTCCTGGTCTGGCCGTAGCCCTGCACAACTGCGCCTGCGCCAGTTTTGTACTGGCCAGCGGCGCAGCTACGCCAGGCCTGAACCAGAATTTGCTGTGTCTGTTACACAGCCTGCTGAATGTTATCATGTAATACCACATTAAGCAAGCATAAGAGCATGAGTAACATATATATATATATATATATATATATATGAGTATATTCATGTAGTATGAGCATTGTAGCCATGTTAGCATACACTATTGATAAAAAGCTTTATAGTTTATAAATGAACTTAGAATTTGTTAAAGTAAACTTGTCATGAACATATCATATATGTATTCTGATATTTGTAGCATGTGTAAATAACTTAGACATGCATGAAATCAGGTCTAACATGTATGAGTAAGTACCTTGACATAGCATGAACATTTTAACTTCGTTAGTGTGCGATTGTAGGATTTTCGGCACATAAACGCAGCGGAAATTAAAAATTTTCCGAAACCCTAAAACAGGATCCATGCGAAAACATATTAATTCAGAGGTTAAGATATGTTTTACCGATTATTCAAGCCTGAAAGGAGACGATGGAGATTCTGGAACTGCTTCGAATCCTCAACGCAATCCAACGGAACTGCGCCTCTACGGTATCCACACGAACGTCCCGCGAATCGTCACACGATCTGCAGCAAGGAAAGCTGCGGTACTAGCCGCCAAGGATCTGGATTTTTTCGAAATTTTTCTCTCTAGTCTCTCTCTAAGAGCGGCTAGGGTTTTTGATATCTATATTCCCCTAAACGGCTGATATATCATATATATAGCAGTTAAAGGAATTAACCAAAACCTAATCCAATTAGGAAAAATAAAATCCAAATTTATATATATATATATATATATATATATATATATTATCTTAATTAAGTCTTACTTAATTAATATACATATATATATACAAATTATCCTATTAATTTAAATACTATCAATCATATTGATATATTTAAATCCATACAATTTAAATTAATTCCCTTTTAATTACGTTCTAAGTGTGTGACCCTATAGGTTATTATTATGTTGGCAATAATTTTAAAATCATATTATAAAATTATAAACAGTGAGCGGCATCTAGTAATGCATCACTGCTACCCAAATAATAATAAGATCGGTGATTCGATACAACCTTTTTGTGACCAATGTTTCAATGTAATTTAATCCTTTTAACCTTGACATCCTAGATTAAACTCGAGGCATGGAATGTGTCATCCTCTTCATAATTTAATCTGAGTTTTCTTGATCGATGAGTAGACTATATGAAACAAATCACTATTTGAGCATGGCCATGCATTTCATAGTCCTACTCAATCAAGAGGCCTATGGATATCACCCCTAATATATAGGAGGGTTAAATTCCATCTAGATCACTCATATTCCTCACACGATTCATGATATACCCAATAATCACCTTTATCGTCCACCCTATTAAAGGTGGCCTTTGATGATATCAAAGTACATAAATTCTCGTGTAGTAATATAGTGATTTCAGGTCGGAGGATCATTACATCATTGTCACTATGAGAATTGCTTATGACACTTTGCATAATGCTCCACGTAGAATTCTCATGGTGGGTCTGCCCAGCACATTGTTCTCTAACATGTACCTATGCATTGACTCAATATCTCATATATTTATGACCAATGAGATTTGGCCATCAGTCAATCCACATACTAGTCTCAATGTATCATTGTTGTCCCATTAACAATGACACTCGACTAGGGACATTTAAGAGTAATGATACTAATTGTAACTATATGATCTCATGTTCAAGTCACATACTTGAAGCCATATAATTTGTATCACTATTCTAAGGACTTTTATTATGTTAACATTTATATAACGCAGTAAATAAAACCATAATAAAATAATTCATTTATTCAATCAAATATAATATCAAAATTATTTAAGCAATTACATCAAGGAATTAGCCTCTAGGGCATAAACTCTAACAGTCTCCCACTTGCACTAGAGCCAATCACTCATGTATCTAATACCCATGGAACTAGTGTGACCTTCGTACTTATGCTGCGACAAAGCTTTGGTCAGTGGATCTGCAACATTATCATCTGTTGGCACTCTGCTTATATGTACATCTCCTCTATCAATGATTTCACGGATGAGATGGTACCGCCTAAGTATATGCTTGGATCGTTGGTGAGATCTAGGTTCCTTAGCCTGTGCAATGGCTCCATTATTATCACAGTATAGCTCAACCGGATCAACAATGGTTGGAACAACACCAAGTTCAGTGACGAACTTTTTAATCCATACAGCCTCCTTGGCCGCACTAGAAGCAGCAATATACTCAGCCTCTGTTGTAGAATCGGCTACTGTCTCTTGCTTCGAACTTTTCCAGCTAACAGCACCACCATTAAGGCAAAACACAAAACCTGACTGAGACTTATAGTCATCTGTGTCAGTCTGGAAACTAGCATCTGTGTAACCCTTTACTGTCAGTTTGTCTTCACCTCCATATACCAAGAATGAATCCTTAGTCCTTTTCAGGTACTTGAGGATATTCTTGACTGCTGTCCAGTGACCTTCACCTGGATTCGACTGGTATCTGCTCGTCATGCTCAAAGCATACGAGACATACGGACGAGTACATATCATTGCATACATGATAGATCCAATTGCCGAAGCATAAGGGATCTTTCTCATACGCTCCTCATCATCATGTGATTTAGGACATTGGGCCTTAGAGATCTTAACACCATGAGACATGGGTAAGTGTCCTCTTTTTGCCTCTTGCATGCTGAACCGTTTCAGCACTTTATCAATATATGTACTTTGACTTAGGCCGAGCATTTTTCTCGATCTATCTCGATAGATCTTGATACCTAAAATGTAGGTTGCATCGCCCAAATCTTTCATGGAGAAACATTTTCCTAACCATGTTTTTACAGCCTGTAAGGAAGGAATATAATTCCCAATAATTAATATGTCGTCAACATATAATACCAGGAATACAATGTGACTCCCACTAACCTTCTTATATACACAAGGTTCATCTTCATTTTTTATAAAGCCAAACTCTTTGACTGCTTCATCAAATCGAAGATTCCAACTCCGAGAGGCTTGCTTCAATCCATAAATGGATCGCTGCAGCTTACATACCTTTCCAGCATCCTTTGGATTGGCAAAACCCTCAGGTTGTGTCATATACACATCCTCAAGGAGATTTCCGTTAAGGAAAGCAGTTTTGACATCCATCTGCCAGATTTCGTAATCATAAAAGGCTGCAATAGCAAGTAAGATCCTGATGGATTTAACCATTGCCACTGGAGAGAAGGTTTCATCATAGTCAACACCTTGAACTTGTTTGAAACCTTTTGCTACCAATCGACCTTTATAGGTTTGTACATTACCATCCATGTCGGTTTTCTTCTTGAAAACCCACTTGCACCCGATTGGTTTTACCCCTTCGGGTGGATCAACCAAAGTCCATACTTGGTTAGTATACATGGAGTCCATCTCAGATTTCATGGCTTCAAGCCATCTCTCAGAATCTGGTCCATTCATAGCTTCTTGGTAGGAAGCAGGCTCATCATGATCTATGAGCATCACATCGCCGTTTTGAGTCACAAGAAATCCATAATATCTCTCAGGCTCTTGGCGTGTCCTACCAGATCTACGAATGCCTCGTGTAATTTGAGCAAGTTCACTTTCCACAATATCTTGTGGTTCCTGCTCATGTTCCAACTCAGGTTCAATGGTATTTTGTGGTTCTCGAACTTCTTCGAGTTCTACTTTCCTCCCACTGTTTCCTTTAGAGACAAATTCTCTTTCTAGAAAAATACCAGTTCGAGCAACAAACACTTTGTTCTCAGAAGGTTTGTAGAAATAATACCCTTTTGTTTCCTTTGGGTATCCCACAAAATTACATTTGTCAGATTTGGGTCCGAGCTTGTCAGAAGCCAGACGTTTTACAAACGTCTCGCAACCCCAAATCTTCATGAACGACATACTAGGACGTTTCCCAGTCCACATCTCATATGGTGTCTTATGAACCGTCTTTGTAGGAACACGGTTAAGTGTGAATGTAGCTGTCTCTAGGGCATGACCCCAGAAGCTTATTGGAAGATCTGCATGACTCATCATCGATCGTACCATGTCCAACAAGGTACGATTCCTCCTCTCAGACACACCATTCCATTGTGGTGTTCCAGGTGGAGTGAGCTGTGATATAATACCACACTCCTTTAGAAGGTCATCAAAGTCTTGGCTTAAGTATTCACCTCCTCGATCGGATCGAAGGGCTTTTATGCTTTTGCCAAATTGGTTTTGAACTTCATTCTTGAATTCCTTGAACTTTTCAAAGGATTCGGATTTGTGTCTCATAAGATACACATATCCATATCTACTGAAGTCGTCAGTAAATGTAATGAAGTAATAAAACCCACCTCTTGCTAACGAACTCATGGGTCCGCATACATCACTATGTATAAGTCCTAATACATCGCTAGCCCGTTCACTGTGTCCAGTGAAAGGGGCTTTAGTCATCTTGCCTAATAAACAAGACTCGCATTTCTCATATGATTCAAAATCAAATGAATCCAAAAACCCATCTTTATGGAGTTTGGATATGTGTTTCTCATTCATATGGCCTAAACGACAGTGCCAAAGATATGTCGGATTTGAATCATTTGATTTAAATCGTTTTGTATTTATGTTATAGATAGGCATTTCTAAATTAAGAATATAAAGACCATTAAACAATTGTGCAACACCATAACATATTTCATTTAAGTAAAATGAACAACTGTTGTTCTTTATTAAAAATGAAAAACCTTTCTTGTCCAAACAAGAAACAGAAATAATGTTTTTGCTCATAGCAGGCACATAATAACAATCCTCTAATTCTAATACTAGCCCAGTGGGAAAAAATAAATGATAAGTTCCTACGGCTAGTGCAGCAACTTTTGCTCCATTCCCAACTCGTAGGTCAACCTCGCCTTTCGCCAAAGTCCTACTCCTTCGGAGTTCCTGCACATTAACACAAATGTGAGAACCACATCCAGTATCCAATACCCATGATGTAGAAGTGGACAAATTGACTTCTATAACATATATACCTGAATCAGAAGTCATACTTCCTTTCTTTTTCTTCAGTTATTCCAAATAAGCATGACAATTCCTCTTCCAGTGTCCAGATTTTCCACAGAAGTGACAATCACCTTCTTTAGCCACCCCACCTTTAGGTTTTAAAGCCTGTTTGGTTTTGGGATTGGGTTTCGCAGATTTAGATCCTATCTTCTTCTTGCCTTTCCCCATTCCCTTAGCATTCCCCTTTTGCACCATCATTATGGGAGCGGGTCCTGCCTTTTTCATGTTGTTCTCGGCAGTTCTTAACATGCTCAACAACTTAGTAAGTGGTTTCTCAATTTCATTCATGAGGTAATTCATAACAAATTGAGAGTAGCTGCTGTTCAAAGATTGCAAAACAAGATCAGTTTGGGCTTCCGGAGTAATCGGAAAACCCAACCTACCAAGGTACTCAATATACCCAATCATTTTCAGCACATGTGGACCAACTGGATCACGTTCACCCATCTTGCAGTGATACAACGCCTTGCTTGTATCATACCTCTCCTGTCGAGCATGCCCTTCGAACAATTTCTTGAGATGCTCGATCATCTCATAAGCATCCATTAACTCATGTTTCTTCTGAAGCTCAGAGTTCATAGTTGCTAGCATGAGACAACTCATGTCTAGAGCATCATCTTGATGCTTCTTGTAAGCATTATGCTCTACACGTGGTGCAGTGTTAGCTGGTGCTGCAGGAATGGGCCCATCAAGGACATATAGCTTGCGCTCCTGTTTAAGGACAATCCTCAAGTTCCTATGCCAGTCTAGGAAATTAACTCCACTCAGCTTTTCCTTCTCAAGGACTGATCGTAGTGAAAGACTATTTGTGTTGTTGTTTGCCATTGATATCTACAATTTATAAGTGCAAAAATAATAAGTCAAATTGCAGAATTTTGATATTATGTAATTGATAATAGTACATTCAAAATATACCTCCCACTATTTTATTCAAATTAATAGCCCTCACCATTAATTCGGAAAGCATTTTTCAATTAAATCTTTCTAGTGAGCTAAGATCCATATTTCATTATACCTTAAGTTAGCTTTGGCTATTCTCTCAAAACATAATTATTTAGGTAGACAACCCTTTGTCAATTATATCATATATAACTCTTAGATTGCTTGGTGAACAACATTTGTTTCTAGTCCATCTAATGGTACCTACCAAACTCTATGCCTCTAAGTCCACAATCCTATTGTGATAACTTAGTTAAGTCTGGCCCAATGATTTTAACAGTTTGGATATCACAATTATCCTATCGCATCTTACCAAGATAAATGGGGTACTTTACTTTGGCAAACCTACATCCATCGGTCAAGGTCTTGATGAGTGTTATTCATTGGAAGGCATCTGATTTGGACTTAATAATTTTATGAGGGATTTTAATAATTAATTTAGATCTCACCAATTTTAATCTTATTAAACATGCACATTATTTATCATATCATATCGTATACAAGCATAAATAAAGTGCAAAATTAAATGTGTCACAGTTATGGCCCCAACCCTATGCCAATCTTTTCAAGCTAATGAAAAGATTGAAGGTCAGTCTAAGGTGGTAAAAGGTCTTCAAAATAGTAGCTTCCTTGGACCTTCCTCATGCATGTGTCTCCTCTCCATCATCATCTTGTCATCTTGATAGGTTACAATTGTACATTACATGACATAAAGAAACCTCGAGTTACATTCGAGGGGATTTAGATGAGAAGAGAATATTACATCAGAATTTATAGAAAGGCACGACATGCAAGCCGTATTTCAAAACCAAAACCACTAACCTATGGGTCAAAAGGGCCATAACTGTGCACCATGCATATCATAATAAGCACATTACACAATTTATATAATTAAAGAAAACTATATACAAAATATTGGGGTCACGACCATCGTGCGCTACGACGGGGGTGTCCAAGGGGGGGTCTCCCCCCCTGGCGGTGGTCCGGCTGACCGATCAGCCGGCGGGTGGTCTCGCTGCCCGGTCAGCGAGCGGGGCCGAGGGCAGCGCCCTGGGAAAATTTTTTCGAACTACAATCTGTATTGTAGAATTTTTCATACGAATCTCTGAAACAATTCCAGAATCATATACAATCCGCCAACACACTCATAATAACAATACACCCAGAACATATCATATATGTCCAGTTTCGAATAATCATATTAAATCGAATCTTCATGTTTCTAATCCAATTAGAACAGAAGTTGAATTGTTATTCCACCTTCTAAGATACGACTATCAGAACAACATATACATGCATATATATTACAGATTTCCAGAATACGCATACATGCAGAATATCATATATTCAATTTCAGATCGGTAAACATGCATCATCATATATCATATATAACGAATACAATTAAAACACGTAATCTGAATTAATCATTTCGCAAGTAGCTCTGATACCACTGTAGGATTTTCGGCACATAAACGCAGCGGAAATTAAAAATTTTCCGAAACCCTAAAACAGGATCCATGCGAAAACATATTAATTCAGAGGTTAAGATATGTTTTACCGATTATTCAAGCCTGAAAGGAGACGATGGAGATTCTGGAACTGCTTCGAATCCTCAACGCAATCCAACGGAACTGCGCCTCTACGGTATCCACACGAACGTCCCGCGAATCGTCACACGATCTGCAGCAAGGAAAGCTGCGGTACTAGCCGCCAAGGATCTGGATTTTTTGAAATTTTTCTCTCTAGTCTCTCTCTAAGAGCGGCTAGGGTTTTTGATATCTATATTCCCCTAAACGGCTGATATATCATATATATAGCAGTTAAAGGAATTAACCAAAACCTAATCCAATTAGGAAAAATAAAATCCGAATTTATATATATATATATATATATATATTATCTTAATTAAGTCTTACTTAATTAATATACATATATATATACAAATTATCCTATTAATTTAAATACTATCAATCATATTGATATATTTAAATCCATACAATTTAAATTAATTCCCTTTTAATTACGTTCTAAGTGTGTGACCCTATAGGTTATTATTATGTTGGCAATAATTTTAAAATCATATTATAAAATTATAAACAGTGAGCGGCATCTAGTAATGCATCACTGCTACCCAAATAATAATAAGATCGGTGATTCGATACAACCTTTTTGTGACCAATGTTTCAATGTAATTTAATCCTTTTAACCTTGACATCCTAGATTAAACTCGAGGCATGGAATGTGTCATCCTCTTCATAATTTAATCTGAGTTTTCTTGATCGATGAGTAGACTATATGAAACAAATCACTATTTGAGCATGGCCATGCATTTCATAGTCCTACTCAATCAAGAGGCCTATGGATATCACCCCTAATATATAGGAGGGTTAAATTCCATCTAGATCACTCATATTCCTCACACGATTCATGATATACCCAATAATCACCTTTATCGTCCACCCTATTAAAGGTGGCCTTTGATGATATCAAAGTACATAAATTCTCGTGTAGTAATATAGTGATTTCAGGTCGGAGGATCATTACATCATTGTCACTATGAGAATTGCTTATGACACTTTGCATAATGCTCCACGTAGAATTCTCATGGTGGGTCTGCCCAGCACATTGTTCTCTAACATGTACCTATGCATTGACTCAATATCTCATATATTTATGACCAATGAGATTTGGCCATCAGTCAATCCACATACTAGTCTCAATGTATCATTGTTGTCCCATTAACAATGACACTCGACTAGGGACATTTAAGAGTAATGATACTAATTGTAACTATATGATCTCATGTTCAAGTCACATACTTGAAGCCATATAATTTGTATCACTATTCTAAGGACTTTTATTATGTTAACATTTATATAACGCAGTAAATAAAACCATAATAAAATAATTCATTTATTCAATCAAATATAATATCAAAATTGTTTAAGCAATTACATCAAGGAATTAGCCTCTAGGGCATAAACTCTAACAGCGATTTCTAAAGAAAGTTATAAAGTTTTAAAATGAGCCTTGACACATACTATTGATGCTTATGTTCTGACTTTTTGAGCATGATTGCATGGTCTAGATAGGCATGAAATGTAAATTTAAAAGTGTTAAGTTTACCCTAGCATTTATGGTTTAAGTCGTAATGGTTTCAAAAGTAAGATTCGGACTTTTGGCAAACTAAGTTGCGTGATCATAGTGTATTAGTGTTCTAATATGTTTGAGCATACATGCTAGTGCTTTTAAATGTCATGTATGCGCACACACCTTACTAGACACTATGAAAGTTAGTTAAGCATGAATTAGATATGTTTTAAAGCAATTATCGATGCTAGTTGTGCTTATATGGTAAAGGTATTTGTGAGCATGCGTCTTAACTAGTATGACACCTCACATATATACGTGATGAACATAGTAGCATGTTTACATTATTATTTCTGAGTTATAAAATAGAATCTTAATAATGCATTAAGAGTTGATTTGTACAATGGTTATATAAAACTCAAAAACTATAATTTCGTTAAGGTTTGAGAAACATTTGAATAATAAGGATCATATAAGTTCTAAATATATGTCGAATACATTTAGTTAAGTGTGTGATACATGTATATGAAGGATGATAGTAAATATGTATGGTTAAGGTATACCTATACGTACATGGTTATTCTAAGAATACGATGAGATAGTAAAACGAAGGTTCTAAGAACCAAGTTAGACAACAATGTAATCAATTATTATTATGTTGAGAATGTATGGATGTGTATAACTGATAAGTATGAATCCATAATTGTATAATTGTGTAGGATTACACGAAGTGCAGATATTTTTAAGCAATTAAGTCGTAGTTGTTCAACTATGCACCAGGCAAGTCTTTCAGTTCTTATTTGATATATGAATTCAATAACTGTTAGATGAATTATATTATGTCATGATGATGTTAACTTATATATGAACTGTATATGAGATATGTATGAGATTGAAAGTTGATCTTTGATGATATGCTTGTTATGTGAGAAGTAACATGCGTAGTATATTTTGATTGATTATGAATGCATGAACTGGGTATGATATTATATGCTATGTGTTGCATGAAAACTGTTAGAATTGCTGAGCTGTCGAGCTCACTCTTGCAAAATAACCACTTTTGTAGGCTAAGGACTCATGATAAAAGTTACGTGCCACGTGATAGAGTTCGAAGATTTCAGTTTATTTAAATATATGTTCTTGAACCATGCTTAGGTTCTAGAAGATGTATACGATAGTAGATTACAATGTTTTATACATGTTTAAATTGTAAGGTTGTGTTATGTAACACATAGGGGTTTCGAACTGAGATGTATACGTTTATACAATAATTCGAACATAGTGAATCATACTTTATAATTGGTTCAAGGTTATGTAATTGATTCAAGATTATGAATTAAATGAAAGATTTTATTCAAGGAGATAAAAAAGTTTTAGTTATTTCGCATGTTTGTAACATCAATTGTGATGTATATACAGGGATGGTACATGACCGAGATTTGAAAACTTATAAAAGGTTTAGGGTCATCATACAAGATCTTGGATATGAATAGAAATTATATTTCTATATTGTAATAAGTGAAATTTATTCATTAAGTTTTGAATAAAAGATGTATAGTTTCGCGATAGATGTATCGTGGTGGACCGGATCCGAGGTGTTTGAGAGACCCGGATTTGGGGTCGTCACAATTCCAACTCTAATTAGTTATCATGAAATCCAATTCCAACTAAAATAAACATCTTTATTTTAATCCAATTTCAAATCTAATAAACTCTTTTATTAATCTGAAATTATAGAAAAAATATTTAATTTTAATTTGTAACTAAAATAAATCTTTTATCTTAATTTAAAAAAAATAATTTTTTATTTCTGGTAAGGTGGCACTGCAGCGCTGCTAGTGAACTAGCATCCGGCGCTGCCGCGCCACGTCACCAAAAATAGGGACAACTGGCTGGTGATGCGGCGCTGCTGAAGTACTGGCTTCAAGAGCTGCAACGCCACGTCAGCACCAGAGACACGGAGCCAATGCTGCGGCACTGCTGTAAAGCCTGTGACTGGCGCTGCAGCGCCGCTGGGTAGTGTCTATTTTTCTGGTTCTCGAATTGTGCATTTTTTCTCCAAAAATTTAATTCCTAGCTAACTATTATGCCCAATTAAATTATTCAAAACACATATCAGTATATATATCAAATCTAAATAATTATTAACTCGCATAAAGGTTGGCTCAGATGCCACGATAATGTTTGTAAGAAATCGTGGGCGCAATCAAATTGCAAAAATAGCGGAAGCGTGGTAAAATCAGAGTTTAAATTTTTTCTATAAACTAATTACCCGGATCATCCTTTATGCACAGTTATTAATTAAAATGAAATATAAGTAGATTAGATTCATACCCTTGTAGAACTAAGCTTCTACAGGTACGAGTTCAACTCCTTGTTCTTCGTGATCTCTTTGAATCTCTGGGATTTATTCTTTCCTTTGATCAACGTTAGCCACCCAAGTGTTTGGACTATAGAGGTGATCCACCAAAGAAGAGGAATTGTTCAAGAAGGAGGGTGGTTGGCTAAACCCTAGTTTTCTATTCTCTATAGAAAAGGAGTACTCTCCAACAATTGGAATTGTATCAACTGATATCTAACATAAGACTCCTCTTATATAGATATTGGTCAACTTTTCTAATCCAATTAGAAATAGGGTTTCATTTAATTAATTAAACTCCTTTAATTAATTAGGCTTCCCAACCCACTGAGAATAATTAATTAAACTCCTTTAATTAATTTATCTTCTAATCTTATTAGGAATAAATAAGAGTACTAATATTAAATTAATTTCTAAACTCCTTTAGAAATTAAAATAATAATAATTGTAATAATATTAATAAGACTCCTCTTATTAATTTATATTTAATATTTCTAAAATATTAAACAATAAACAATAAGCTATTTAATTTATTTTATCACCATAGATTAAATTAATTATATTTAACATATTATTACAATTATTTCATACCTTCTTAAATAATTATTCTTCCTTTTATGGTGTGACCCTTTAGATTCTCCATATTAAACCGGTTGTGAATAAATTAATTAGAACAATTCTAATCTTGTTTAAATAAATAAAATAAAATAATAATTTATTTAAATAAATAATATTTATTCTACAATAGGGATAAGCCTCTCTAGCGATCAACGACTTTCCAGATAATATAGATTTCAACATTAATCATAAAAGAACCCTTGAGTTAATAGTTATTGTACAATTCAATCATTCCACCATACAATGTCCAAATTAAATATAAGACATGTAATTACTGTCAAGTCTTATTTTATTTAATTATATGTATTTCGATCAAAAAATGCACAACTCTAAATAATGCAAATTAGAAACTCCTTTCTAATTTCATTCTCCTTAGCCAAGGGCTACTGAGTTGTCATTTAACGAATTACGTATGACATATCTCTTCTTTTACTAGAAGCGGTAGATTCTTTATTGATTATTCATTATCTTTATATATAACTTATTACACCCAAGCATACCCTTTGATATACCCTAAGGGTCTTAAGGAATAAGTCAAAGTATAATTAATTACACACAAGATACTATGATGATCTCAAGTCTGAGGATCACTTGTACTACTATGACATTAGGAATTCCTATTGACAGACAAGTAAAACTCCATTAGGTATCCCTTAGCGAGTCACATTCAGTGTAATTATTCTCCAATAAGTACCTACATACTTGCTTTAATGTCTCCACACAAATAATCATGAGATCAATCATCCTTATCCAATGAGCAAGCAACATATGTACCAATATATCCGGATTCACTAATCCCCTTTTTAGTAATCCAACGATTGGGAACTATTTTAGTTTTAAGCTTTCTAAGAATTTAGATCTCATTAGTATGATCAACATCATGATTCTAAAAGCATTGCTTAAACCTATGTATTATTTACATATTATAAAAATAGCATCATGTAGATAATTAAATACCTTTAATAAATTAATACTTTTATTAATAAATAAATAAGATCGTTTTCAAAGTATATGCTTTATCATCATACATGATTAGCTTGTATGCATACTTCTTTCATGTACTCCTCCAACTCCAGTCACTCTTTCGATCAACAATGGAAAACAACGTTCACACTCAGACCCCAACAACAGCAGATGAAACCTCCACCGTGACCCAACTTCCCAAGAAATAAGAAACCCAACAAACGCCAACCTCGCTATAGAAAACCCAACCACCACCACCACCGTAGCCATCGCTACTGACAACGTCGCCCCCCACGCTGCAACCTCCTCCTCTGCAACAGAAACTCGAATCTCGAACCTCCTCAATATTGGGGTGTGATTTTTTGGGCCTGAATGATCCTATGGACCATGCCACGTGGCAGGATATTCCAGTTAGGAGGCTTGAATTTTGAGGCAATAATAGTCCTAATTGACTTGTAGTTCTCATACCTAATTTGACTTCCTACTTCTAAGGAAACCAAATCCAATCCAATCATGAGAATTGAGTTATAATAGAAGTTTACATAAAGATTCCTATTCCTACTTGGGGAAGGGCATATAAAATTAAGGAGGTGTGATCAACTATAAATATATGACCATAATTCAGTTTTTAGGTACTTTATATATTATTTACTTTTACGAACTAGAACAAATTATATTCCTCCATTGTTAACGTTTCTAGCCTGTGCTTATTCTCACACCAAAGGCGGCCTCGACCGTCAAGCTTTTCGGGCGTGATGGTTTATTCCCTGTGAAGGTTTCTCGCTCGTTGTTTGGTGATTTTGTAGGCAGTCAGATTTTGGCGTTAACATTGGCGCTAGAAGAAGGGCCTTGATCTAGTGTTGAATTAAAATCACCAATACAACAGCAGCGCGGTGCACCATGTAACGCCCCCAAATTTAGATACCTGTACCTCGAATTTGGTGCTTCGCGATCTAACTCTAATAATATACTAATATCTCACACAACGGAATAATAGAATAATTTACATTGATATAATATAAATATTCTCGCCCCAAGTCTCGCAACCATAACTAATACATTACAACCATAACATAACTTATTACATAACTATACTTAAGTCTTAATACAACATGATAATTAAAATCTTAACATAGAGGACTAAAGCTACTCCATAGCCTTACCCTTTCCCTTATCCTTGCCTGATGTTCCACACGGTTCTGCCTTAACTGAAATGTTTGGAAAAAGTAAGAATGGGCAACAATTTTGCTCAGAAAGTAATATACAATAAGGGTAAACATGCATATAATAAGCTCATAATATCAAGGGTATAATGATAATTGATAGCTCAGCAATTTAAAGAATAATGTTGCAATTCAGGAAGATCTCAATAGTTCCAAATTTATCCTTTGAATTGAAATACGAATCACTATGGACAGAAAGAATACTAACGGAATTTGGTTTCAACACATTAAAGTTAAAGAATATTAAGCACTGATTAGTCACTATGGACCAAGAACTCCTGCTAGAATTAACAGTATTACACTGACAATTCAATATAAACAAGTACAATAGGTGATCAGTCCAAAGTACCCTATATTATGCATAACATTTAAACATGTTTGTGCTCACGTCAGTCTCCCGACAATATATAATTTCCCTTAATATGAGAGTTGTTCATCTCAGCAAATTATAAGAGTCCGCATCAAAGCAATTGGTTTGGATAGCTTTCTAACTCATATACATTGGTTTAGCCGAATCAAATGGCTTAGACACCTTTATCAATACACTTATGAACAATTTATAAGTTTAAGGCTTGCAACACGACTCAAGGAATATAATTGTGAGTTCAAACCAAGCCTTAGAGTATGAATAATAATTTCTGAGAATTTAGATATCACAAGAGTTATTCCATAGAATGATTATACAATCAATAAGTATATTCGCTCAAACATATAGTTGATATAACAATAATTAGAAACTTGCATAATATCCAAGGTTATGTAAGTTAAGGAACTTGCATTCAATATGAAAATCAAATGAAATCAGGAAACTTGCGATATCATATATTCCTTACATAAAGTAAATGCATAGGTTAGGATACTTGCCTTTAGCACATATTATAGTTCTAAAGCTTACTTCACTTCAATGTCATATAGTATCACAGTTATGTATATATATACACATTCATTAGTTATACAAACTCAATACGTAAACCAATAATCCTACACACCTATAATACACATGTTCAGTCATGTACGCTAAACATATATTTTCAGCCCTATTTTTGTTATACAATCGGGCCACATAATTGCATAATCAACATTATTTTTGTTTTTTGAAAGCTCTATTTAGAAACCTTGTAGAAAATGTAAAGGCTTCATTCAATATAACCACTACACAATTGAACATTTAAAACATCACTTTAACTCTGTTTTATAACTAAGGATATCAATATAAACATGCTTCAAGGTTCATCTTTCAGTTTTATTAAGTCAGTCAACACTGCCATGCAGCGTGGCCACGCTGATCCCTGATCAGTCCAGAGTTGAGTTTGAGTTTCCTTGATTCCATCTTACTTTCTTGCATACATGGATACTGATACCTAGCATATACACATGTTAAGAGGTCTTGGGCATAAGGTGTCCTAGCATGTCATCTCATAAGATCAGAATGCAATCAATTCAATGCTCATCAATGTTAGTTTTCAAAACTTTAAGTTCGCTTTAAAAAGCATTCTAAACCAAGCTAATGCAACCTACTATATGCAAAACAACTTTAAACCATATTTCAGACCTATTTTTATACATAATTAATTCAAACTAACATGCTTAGGATATCAAAAAGCAACAAAAAACCATTTTCAAGTATTACAAACCAGCGCGACCGCACTGGTTTGTATTGTGGAAGTGGCGCGGTCGCTCCACTTCGGAACAGAATCAGACTTGGGCTCTGTTTTAGACAGAACTCATAACACATAACATATAAGCCTTTGATCCTGTAACTCAGACCAACCACATTGATTCCAAAACATCTATACATCTCAGATATCCAAGTAATACAAATTTCCAAACTAATTACCAAGCAATTCATGCCAATTTCTTATGAATTTATTTAACTTATAGTCATTACAAGCATATGCATTCTTTTACATATGATTATATAAATTCCATACTTTGCTATTCTACAACTGATTCAAGTTTAAAGAAATATAAAGATTGAAATTTATGTACCTTTGATGATTCCTTCTAATTAACATGACACTTCTCCTTCTTACTGAAATGCCAAAATGCAAGATCTGCTCTTAAAATTTCTTCACCTCTCAACCTCGCTGATTCTCTATATATAATAACTAAACTCAGCAAAATTAGCAGCCTTGAATTGAGAAGGGGAGCTCCCATTTATAAGGAAACTTTTGTCCAATTGCTGGATTTTGCCCAAAGATTTAAACTAACAGGAAGAAGAAGAAGCCATTGGGTATGGGAGGTTTGGTAGAAAGTTCCCAACTACTCTCTTCAGCCCACACCCCCAACCATCATAACTAAGCTTGATTTTCAGTAAATTAGAGCTAAGCCAATGGCCTATATGCGGCTGATAAAATTTTGGGACTATAAATATGGGACAAGAGTTTTAATATACTGCATTTGTCAATATAAACATCAACATCTAGATGTTAGTCACTTATTGGGCTTACAAAGCCAAATTTAATGTCTTAATGTTATTACCTTATGTTAAGTTATGGGCACATATACACATATATAAATGTATACACATATATATATCTATACCTATATATATAGACACCCATATATATATATAAATATACTTATACATTAATATATGCAACTACATATAATCATATGATCCAATTTGGGTTAGTCCAAATAATTTTTGAATTAGGTTAGAATATAAATTAGTTGGGTACTAACAACTCATTATTTTCCATAAAACTTTTTATTCTAATTATACATGTCGACGTCGGGAAAAAATTACGAGTCGAGTTGGACTCGAATCTTTCTCTCTTCCTAAGTTTTGTCTACCCTTATTTTATCTTTTTATGAAAAAGGTATTGAAGTGTTTTTTTAGGAAAAGGCCAACATGTATCATGTCGACGATTTGAACGTTTTACAGATTCACAAGTTGGTAGATTTGAAATGGTTGTACCAACTCAACCGAGTTTTGTTTGAAAAGAGGCCCAATTGTTGGACACTGTCGAAACTGAGTTTTTGAAACCGAAGTTCTAAGTTCGGGAGCTTGGTTAAGTGTGGGGAAGTTGTTAGGCACCCCACACCTCCTGTGAAACACGGTACTGCATCTTTTCAACATTTCCCATTTAAATCTGCAATATGTGCGTGAATGCTGGAAGAAATTGGGCCTATGTAGGATCTGTTCCCAGCAGGGGTGGATTTGTTTGAGCTGAGGTTTAGCAAGTAGAGAGCGAGAATTTGAATACATTATGCGTGTTTAATTTTTTTGGAGTAGTAGTTTAAAATTTTTTTGCCCCTCTAAGTTTATCTTTTTTATAAATTTACCCCTTTAAATTTATTAAATTTTATTTTTGCTCCTCAATATACTTATAAAAAAAATTGAGCATAGGCAATGCCCCATTTGCCATATATGTAGATCCGCCAGTGGGCCTATGTTTTGATTGTTAAAAGTACGTGTATGCATCGTTGAACCTATATACGAAGGGTTTGATTTGATTTGCAAAAGTCCTTTTTAAGGAAAGATATGAAAGTGCTGTTTTGAAAGGTTGATTTTCAAACCCTTACGCTAACATAGGAATTGAAGCATGTCGATACTTTCGTTTTATCTTTTTAGCCTTTGGGCTCAATTTGAGTGATGATTGTTGGGCTGCAAAGAATCCTCGACCATGCAAAATATACAAGTGTCGGTCTTCTCATGGGCATGACAGCCATCAGAGTGACTCTGACACGACAAACCATATTTTCACTATATTGAGACCTTAAATTCGGATAACTATTTTAAGGTGTTTTGGATGTACATTTTACAGAAAGACTGGCAGGGTATATTTGTAAAGTGGAGTTTGTCCATCGTGGGAATCAGATTCTGATCCGTTTGATCATGAATCCCACGATTCCTAGGCTCACATAGGAGTAGCCAATAAAACCTGCACATCTCAAATATGCACAGAAATATATATTTACATCTAAACGTTGCAATAACCAAGGATTCGTCAGTAAATCCTGGCATACACATAGCCAAAGGGTCTAGTTCCCACTAGATAGCGATCTAAGGGTCGCGAGGTTGCTTCCTGAATGAATACACTAGAAAACTACTAGATTTAAGTAAATCTCATCCATTCTAGCTTCCAAGTTCCATCTGAACCTATTTTGAACCGTTTGAAAGTTAGATTTGGCAAGATTTAAAGAAATCTAGTTCGCCCAAAGAGATGTCAGCGTCGATTCATATCAAATGAATATTTAAAGCAGCAATTTATAACAATAAATAAAAGATATATATATATATATATAGTTATATATATACGAAAAATGTAAAAGGCGATGGGTTTTCACTCCGATGCCCGGACTGAAATATATATATATATATATATATATATATATATATATTGATAAAAGCTGGAAAAAGCCACGAAGTAATCCATGCTTAACAGAATAAAAATATATATAAAAGCTATAAAGGGCGATGAGTTTTCACTCCTGTGCCCGGACTGGAATGTATATATATATATATATATATATATATATATATAAGCTGTAAAAAAGCCACGGAGTGATCCAGGCTAGACATAAAGTAAATATATATATAGAAAAGCTGTAAAGGGCGACGAGCATTTTATCCTTTTGCCCGGACAAAAATATAAATATATATATATATATATATATATATATATAAAGCAGTAAAAAAGCCACAGAATGATCCAGGCCGAACTAGAATGTAAAAAGTTACTATATATACAGTTAGTATATATATATATATATATATATATATATATATATAAAAGTAATAAAAAGGCCATGAAGTATAAATCTAGGCCCAAATAAGTCATAAAAATTTATATATATAGTTATATTTATAAAAGCAGTAAACTACCACAGATTTGACATCAGGACTTGACAAAATTGAAAAGTTAGTATATATACAATTAAAAAAAATAAAAAATAAAACCCGAACTGGGAAGATAACCTAGTTCGGCGAAATTGCTATATATATATATATATATATATATAAGCTGTTAAAAGTAGCGGATCGTTGATTCGAGTTGTAGAAATGCCAGAAAACACGTTAATGTACTAAAATGTAAGCAAAAAGGCCACAGAACTGAGTTCCGGGCATAATCAGAAAACGAAAATTAACGTGCAAGTGTATAAATGCGCAATGAAGTAGTAAGAACTTTCTGATTGTAAAATACTCACAATGGACTACTACACGGACTTTTTGTCAAATCGTAGGTTTCAAACGTCCGTTTCTACCGGTTAATTTTTGATATGTGGTAGTATATTAGTATATCTGTAACACCCCCAAATCCGGTATCTTAATTTCCACCAGATTTGGTGTTCACTGTTCAAATATCATATGACTATCTACCCATAATAATAAAATTCATTAAATAGATAAATAATCCATCATCTCCCTAGTATAGGGTTACAACATTTGAAATAATAAATACATAATCAATCCCAGGTTATACTTAACCTTAAATCTCTATTGCGGAAACGTAAAAAATAAGTCTTTAATCATTACATGTAAGTCTTGAACTTTAACATTTTTAATAACACCACAAGTCTTCAACACTTGTTAGCTTTTCGTTTGCCCTTGCTACTCGAAGGTTCATCACATCGTTCATTCTTAGCTGCAATGTTATTATGCAAGAGTGAGCACGAATGCCCGCAAGTATAAAAATATAACAATAATAACATGCGAGTGAAATCAAAGAAATTTGAATAACAGAAAGCTCAACTTTTGAATCAAGAATAATAATCGAGAATCAAAATTACTTATGAGGGTCATTAAGACCTTGAACTATGTCCTAGGTTGTCAAGTATATTAACCTTTAAACCTTTAACAGTCATAAAACTATGGACTTCACTTTTCGTACTTAGGGGGATCAGCCCTTCATACCAATACTGTGCATAATACCTCAACGCTTAAAGCATCATCAATTCTCCTTTAATAGGGTTGTTCATCTCAGTTTGGAATCAGAGTCCGCACCAACTAAAGTTTAGTTTAGATAACTGTGACAACCCAGAAAATCGAGTTGTCCAGAAATTTAAGATTAAATGATTAATAATTAATAAAAGGTATTTTATTGATTATTATTCTGTGATATGTGTATATTAATCATGCTATGACCTAGGATGATTAGAAATTGGGAGGATTCTGGCTACGAGCTAGAATGAACGAGTAAGAATTTTCAAGACGAAAATAAAAGATTTTCGGGAATAAAAATATTTCTGAGAAAAAGACGAAATAGGCATTATTCGCGTATGAAACCTAAGGTTAGGGTTTTGACCCTAAGTCGTTCCGAGAGATTGGAATGTCGGAATGACATTCTGTCGAAAGATTTGACCGTAATATACCATGAAAAATTAAGTTAGTCGAGAAACGTTTTCTCAGGAAGAAAATGATGAAAAACACTATTCATCCATTTCTGTTCGGGAATTTATTTTGAAATTTCGAGAAACACGTAATGATAGGATTTTGAGACGAGATGGAATATGTAATAATATTTCATTAGTGGCTCGTAAAGTTTTCCCTTGCGGTCTTAAAACCCTAAGGGTTAGGGAAAGTGGAATGAAAGAATTAAATGATTTTGTGTAATAATAAATGATTATTATACAAAATGAATACGCGTATAATACGAGATATTGTACGAGAATAATACGGAGAGTGTACGAGAATTAATACAACGTATAATATAAAATTATACAAAGTAAAAGGGATTTAATTTGAATTAAATCTAATTATTAAACCCATGGGTCGAACCGGAGGATAAATGGGTGGTTTAAACCCATGGGGCCACCCATGCCCATGTGACATGGGAGAGCCACATGGAGGCCATGTGCTAGCACATGGGAGGACATGGTTTGGCATGTGGGAGACATAGGTTGCACATGGGTTTAAACTTGGGCACAAAGAAAGGGTGAGGAGGTGGGGCCTAAAAGACCCTTATGCCCTTGGTCTTGCTTTGCCTATAAATAGAGGGCTTGGCCCTTGATTTTTCATTGTTTGAAAATCCCACCAATATCTATAGAAGGGAGAGAGGGAGAGCTTGAGGCTTGAAGGAAAAGAGAGAAAGAAGAGCTTGATGAGCAACCAAGAAGGACGAGAAGCTAGTCTAAGACTTTGTTAAGAACAAAGTCTAAGGAGACAAGAACACTTATAAGGTATAAGTGTTAAACATTAATTTTCATCTTTCTTTCAATTCTTATATTGATAGAGAAATGAAAATGGAAAAGCATGAATTATAGGAAGTGTTAAGATTGGTATTAGTGGATTTTAAATAACTAAGAACCAAGAACAAGTAAAATCATATGTAAATGATTAAGAAGTTAAGGAAGAAATGAGTTAAAACCATAATGAATGGTTAATGAACGTAAAGAAGAATAGAAGATGTTAGTGGACGATCAGGATGAGTTATATGAACTCTCCGATGTTATAAGGTTGTATTATCAAACTTATAACGTTAGAATGCCAGAAAACGTAAAATCATAATCATAATATTAATTAAGAACGAAGAACGAATGAAGAACATGAAGAACACGAAGAATGTAATGAAGAAAGCCATTAAAACTTAGATGTTTTAGATGGTGAGAATCATAGAGGAACAACCAAGGGATGGATTCCATTTGGTTTGACGTAAAAATATCAAGAAACGAAGATTCGGCAGAAGTTTACGTGATTAGACGTTAAGCGTCGAAATCATTAAAATTTTCCAAATTGAAAGTCAAATGTCGCTGTGTGATTCAAAAATGATGGTTTTTTATTGCAACAAACAAGACTTGCGAGAGCAAGAACGAACGAATTCGGAGTTAAAACGAAGAAACGAGCGTTAAACGTTCACACGAACATTTAACGAAAACGTAATAATGGACTAATTGGTGAATTTCTCACTGACGAATTCAAAAATGAATTCCGACTTGATAGGATGGTAGAGTATGTCATTTATGAACTTTTGCCTTTGGAACGAACCAATTCCGAGTTATAACGATCACGTTACGGACTCAGGAATTTCAGAATTTTCAAAGACTTAGAAATTTTTCTGAGCTGCAAGGCTAGCACCGCAGCGCCACCCAATAGGCTTAATCCAATGCTGCAGCGCCACTCCTGGGAGAAATCTCTGGAGGGGTAGCGCCTCAACGCCACTCCAAGAGAAAAATTTGGCGCTGCAGCGCCAGCATGTCAGAAAATTCTGACATTGCTAGTAAGTACTTAACCTTTTGCATATCAATTAAGGGGCTAGTAAGTGATGAATGAACATGAAAGTATACCCTTTAAACAACTTGTTTAATCAAGGGTTTTAAGTATTAAACGTTGACAAAATTTATTAAAATTCTAAAACTCAAAACCCTAAAGTGTGAACGGGGGTTCATGGTCAAGTTTGATGCACGCCTTAAGGTTACATGTTATGTAATCGAGGTGGGGCATGTGAGAATGTAAAGAAAGGAAGTTAAAACTTAATTAATTATATTCGGAGTCTGATGACCGAAGTCCAGTGGAAATGCGTGCAACCTAGCAAAGCAATTATGGTTTTGCTTGTCGTGAGGACTAACGACGATCGACAAGAGTCGGTTGATGACACACGAAAGATAGTGAACATATAATTCACTTAATATAACACTTAAAACAAGTGATTTAAACCTCAAGTCAAGGTAAACTGAGATTAAGAGACGAGTAATGTGAACGCAGGATACGTGAACGATTCTCGTGAATTGTATCAGCGTTGAGGGAACGTTCTAAGTATACATTGGTTGTATGACTTAACGTTAATGCATATTGGCAAAGTAAGATGTAATAAGCCGTAATGAACGGTAAGAAGAGAATGAATAACATATAATGCTAATGAAAGAATAGAAGTAATGAACGTAAAGTTGGTCACGTAGACTTATATTACAAGAATGCAAACCATAAGAAGTAAGGTGAAGTTAAGCTAATGCTTAAGTCATGAATATGACTGATGGATATGTGTATTCCTTATGTTGTATAGGAATTGTGATGAACGATAAGGCGTAAGCAGTATGCAGCGCTAAGGTAAGTTTCCTAACTGCGTTCATTTCTATATGAATGTTAGTTTCTTAACTTTCTCAGATGTTGAACATGAGGAGGTATTTTGTATGTGCAAATGTGTGATATTTGTACAAGGTGTTGGTTTGTATGAGGCCTTGTGCCACAATGTTAACACTTCGGTATTTCTATGATATAAAATGTTCAATGTGAAATAGATCAATTATTTATGAACTGTTCTTGTTAAGTCTGTGCTAACAATTCTAGCCAGACAGAATGTGTATGAAAGAGGTAGAAGGATGAAAGTTTGACAAAGTATACGTGATGTATGTTGTAAAATGGTAAGAATCAGAAAGTATTCCTATTGTTCGAGCTGCTTCATAACCATTGTTTGGTTATTGAAGACTTAAAAGAACTTTGATTCTTGCTTTGGTTGTTTATTCAACTGCTATGACTTGCTTGAGCAATTGAATGCTCACACTTGCTTGAAATAAAAACCTTTTCAGCAAACGACGGTAGTATATGTTAAAGGATACGATGAAGATCATAATGATGGATGTCCTGTTATGGTCAGATGTTGTGGTCGCGAGTACCATTAGCGTCACAAGATGAAGTACTATTCATGTTATGAACAAGCGTGAAGATTAAGTCGAGACTTGGGGAATAGTTAGATTAAAACTATTTTATAGATATGGTGACTAGTTAAGTCACACTTGTAATGTGATAAGAACAATGTATTTATCATTATTCTTAATAAAGAAACATTTTGAGGTAATAGAACCTGGGAATGTGTGAATATATCATGTATCTTCAGGATATAATGATGTATGTATGGAATGGGAAGTATCGTAAAGCACGAGATTCGGTGGTGAAAAATAGGCCAAATTTTGGGGCGTCACAATAACTCAATAGTAGTTCTAGAATTTAGAACGCTCATCAACTATGGACTGGTCGAATCAATAAGGGTTCGCTAGTCTTAAATGATTCAACAATATATGATATTCAATTTGAATAATAACTTCTCAAGGGTATACAATCGAATAAGTATCGTATACTGAAATGATACTTTTAAAAGAATCATAACATCTCATATGAATTTTTGAACTTGAGTAATCAAGAATAAAAACTTTGCTCGATATAGAATTTAGGTCTATAACTTGCTCACTTTAAAGAGTATAGTTAGGAAACTACTCAATTTAAAAGTAAGGTTTAGAAACTTGCCTCGTGCGCAAGCTACAATTATAACTCACGTTCTTTAATTACTCTTACCTATCAATACATTCATAATATAAATTTAATTATTAGTTCGGCATACTCATCGAATCTCAATATCGATCTTTGAACACGTTATTTAGACTTTACAAATAACTGTTTAAGTCAAGTAATTAACTTGTTAACTAATCACATAATATAATCATTAAATCATTTTTAATATTTCCTTACACATTTAACAATCTGTTCTAATCTTTCGTTACATTCATATCACAATATCATGTTAATTAATTTAAGTTAAATTAATATATCATGATTTAAAACTTCAATTAAACAAAGTTGTTTATTATCTGCTATACGCGCCGGGGCGCGTTTCCCATATTAGATATCCGCCGGGGCAAAGTTCGTCGGGGCGCGCTTTGCATGAAGAATAATTCTCCAGGGCGAAAACCCCCTGGTTCGAATTCTGCAGTTCGCGAAGAACACAGAACCAAGCCAATAAATCCCAAATCAAACTAACTTAATGATTTTTAATGCTGCTCATAAAGTACAAACTTTACAGAAACATTATACAATGTTTCTGGCATGATTCTCGTACTTTAGATTACAAAATTACACAGTGTAAAACATTTAATTTCACCATTTCCCATTTTTGTAAAATTTTAATGAAAAACATGAAATCTGTCATTACGGATTCGTTATAACACCGAATCCATTTATTCCAATTATGTTTCCTTTTTTTTTTAACATGTATAATTATAATCAAGTGTCAATTTTAATTTAAACATACTATGAAAGCATTTAATCTACCCATATGGGTTATTCATACAACCCTTATACTTTAATATTCATGAAACCCCCAATTTCATCAAAATTCCATGGTGTGATCACTGTAAATCATGTATACATGATACAACACATGATATTAACATATACGGATACATATATGATCATATCTTGATTTAATTACCAAAATAGTTCTTAACAGAGAATTTTAAAAGCACATAAAAGAAAACTCTGTAACTTTTCAAAAACCCAATTAAGGCCTATTTGCACGAATTCAACCATTTTAGATCATGCATAACAAACATAAAACATGATGTAATCACACACACACACACACAAATATATATATATATATATAGCCATATCATGCCTTAATTACAAAAACTAGTTTTTTACAGAAAACTTTTAAAGTACGTAATGAAGAACTTTGGGAAATTTAATTTTAAAAACTTTAGGAGAATGGATTACCCTTAGTAATGAAGATGATACAATCAAAGATCACACAGTATTTTTCTCAAATTCTTCTCTCCCTATCTCTCTCAATTTCTTCTTTTTCTCTCTAAGTTCTTCTCTCTAACTATTCTTATTTTTTTCTCTATGATAATGATACGATAGAATAGACTAAGTCTAAATATAATACATATAATTAACGTCAGTTAACTTAACCACCCAAACTTCCCATAGGGCCTAGTTTGGTTGCTTCCTTTTTCTCCTTTCCCTTTATTTTAATTAACTAGTTTAGTATATAGTTAAATATCACATTACTAATTAACCAATTAATTTTATTTAACTCAATTAAATAAAATACTACAACTCACTTTAAATCACATTGTCACATAATTAATATTCTTCTTTATTAATTATGTCAATTCATTAATTCTCTAATTAATTATTAAATTAATTAGGATAACATTATGCTTATTTAATTTGTGGCAACCCCAAATTCGGGTACTTCAATTCCACGGAATTTGGTGTTCACTATTCAAATATCATTTATCTATCTACCCATAATAAATGCAAACCATGCAATAGATAGAAATAAATCCTCCCCTTATGGGGTTACAACATCTGAATAATAAATACAATCCCAGGTCATACTAATCTTAAACATCTGTGCGTAACATAAACAAATAAATAAGTCTTAAACAACATCAAGTCTTAACAATAAACATTCTTAAACTAAATAATAAGTCTTCAACACTTGTTAACTTTCCCTTGCCTTTGCTAGTGGAAGGCTCGTCAGATCTTTCGTTCTTAACTGCAATCTTATTATTACGCAAGGGTGAGCACGATTGCCCACAAGTATAATAATATAACAATAATATAATAACATGCGAGTGAATCAAAGACATCTGAATAAAGAAAACTCGACTTTTGACTCAAGAATGAATAACAAGAATCAAAAGAACATCTGAGGGTCATAAGACCTTGAACTATGTCCTTGGTTGTAAAGTGTTTATACTTTAAACCTTTAACAATCATAAGACTATGAACTCTACTTCTCGTACTTAGGGGGATTCAGCCATCGGTACCATACTGTGCACAATATCTCAACGCTAAAGCGTAAATAATCCCCTATACAGGGTTGTTCATCTCAGTTTGACATCAGAGTCCGCACCAAAGGAAGTTTGATTTTGATAAGCTCAATAATAATTCTAGAATTTAGAACGCTCATCAACTATGGACTAGTCGAATCAATAAGGGTTCGCTACTCTTACAAGGTTCGACAATAAAGATATTCAATTTGAATAACAAATCTAAAGAGTATACAATTTAGGAAAAATTGTATAACTGAAGTAATACTTAAAAAGATTTATAATATCTCATCTGAAATCTTGAACTTGAATAGTAAGAACAAGAACTTGATTGACATAAAATTATAAGTATCGAACTTGCTCAATCGAAGAATTTAGAATTTAAAGGAACTCGTTTAACAATAATAAGTTAAGGATAGAATACTTGTTCAATGTAAAAGTAAGATTTAGAAACTTGCCTCGTGCGCAAGCTACAAATCTAATTACAATTCAATTCTCAACGTCCTACACATTACATTATGCATACGATGTCGATTAGTTTTCATAACCACCATATTTAACTGTTGAACTATTCACTTAAGTTCAACTTACAACTTGGTTTATAATATTACTCGATGACTAACCACATAACATGAATGTAAATTCACAACATGCATAACACACATGTATAACCCTTTAAACAATCATAATCAAGTTTTACAATCACAATATTCAAGTTCGCACTTAGTTTGTTAACTTGAACCTTCACATTATCTTATACATGTCAATAACTTAGTTTATTAATCATGAACTTCAAGTCATATAATATTCATGTATTTAACTTAAAATAACATCTTTTATTGTTGGGAGCACTACACTAGCGTATGTGCATGTCCGAAGCCCTTTGATTGCCTCCGAATACGCATTAGTCACAACTATGTCCATTTTGACCCATTTTAGCGACTTCAAATTGAAAAACTTAAAGAATGAAAGTTGTAGGTCTACTCGTTATCTTTCCGAATCATCTTGAATCACCTTAATCAGAGTTCGTATGAAGAAGTTATGCTTATTTTACTACAGGAGGTCAAAACAAAAATTTTCTCTACACTACCCCCGCTAGCCCGCTGGGGTGGGTGTGGTGCTTCTTAGGGCCCGCTGGGGTGGGTCTAGAGCCGCTGGGGAAGGCGTGCCTTGGCGGTTCAGCCCCAATTCACGATTTTGACAGTTTTTAGCCCAAATACTCCAATTAAATGCAAATTAAACTAACACAGTGATTTCTATGAAGTATGAACTTCATAGAAACATCATACAATGTTACCAATATGTTTTTAACATCTTAAATCATGCAATTAATCGAATTAAATCATTAAATTTCACTGTTCTTGGTGTTCTTGACGGTTTTGAAGAAAAATACGAAAATCATCGTCACGGATTCGTTATAACTCCGAATCCGTCCGTTCAAAGTTTGTTTTCTTTGTTTTAACATGTATAATCATAATCCATTATCAAATTTAAGTTAAACAACCAATTCAAAGCATACAAATTGTATATAAGTCCATATATACATGTTCATATTTTTCATACTCTGTAATTCATGAAACTTTGATTAAAGCATGTTTACATGAAATTGATTACTCTAACACATGAATACATGATATAAACCATATAATATACATATGTTAACATATATATCATCACATATTAAGTTAATTGTTAAAATAACTCTTTACAGAGAACTTGAAAAGAGTTTTCATGGAAAATATATAAGAACGTAAATTAAAGTTTGGGTAGAAGAGATTACCGTTGCTAGTGTTTAGATAATTTGAAGATGATGAAGTTCTCCTCTACTTCTTCTTCAATTCACACTTTTTCTCAATTTTCTCTCTAAACTCTCTCTGTATTTCTCCCTTAACTTGTTCTGATATATGAATATATAGAAGCCTGATATAGATATAGGCTAAATATAATATACGTATAGTTAATAGTCGTGGCTTAATGGGTCGTCAGTTAATCCCATAATGGGTTAACTAGCTCCAACCCCCACTGAGACCTTGTTTGCTTGTCCCTTAAATTCATCCTTTCTCATTTAACTTAATTAACTTCTTATAACATAGTTTTAATGTCACACCTTTATAAACCAAATAATCTTATTTAAATTAATTAAATAAAATATCATAACTCCACATTAAATCATATTATCACATAATTAAAATTCTCCTTTATTAATTATGTCAAATCTTTAAATCTCTAATTAATTATTAAATTAATTAGAATAATATTATGCTTATTAAATAATTAATTTAATCAAATAAGTTCAATTAAACACATACTTTGCACAATAAAATTCTCGACATTAATTTAATCAATGTAACATATATAATTAAATTAATCTACCATAATTTATCAATTAATTATTTAATTCAATAATTAAATCATCGAAAAATATTTATTTAATTCAATAAATATTCAAATTAAATTATAAAATCTCGTTCGTCACATCTTTCCCCATTTAAAAGGATTCTGTCCCCAGAATCACGGTTCAATTAAAAATTTCGTCCCGTAACATTTGTTGGGTTTGTACGAAATCGTGATACAATCAAATTATAAAAATTAACGGAAACATGGTATATCAGAGTTTAAAATTTTCTACAAAACCATCACCCGGATTATCCTTTATGCAAATTATTAATTTAAAATGATAAATAAGAAGTTATGGAATCATACCTTTGTAGAACGAAGCTTCTACATGTACGAGTTCAACTCCTTGTTCTTCGTGATCTCCTTGAATTTTTGGGTTAGATTCCTTCGTTTGATCAACGTTAGCCACCCAAGTGTTTGGCCTCCAGAGGTGATTCACCAAGGAAGAGGAATTATCAAGAAGGAGGGTGGTTGGCTAAACCTTCGTTTTCTATCCTCTATAGAAAAGGAGTACTCTCCAACAATTAGAATTGCATTAACTGATATCTATTATAAAACTCCTCTTATATAGATATTGGTCAACCCTTCTAATCCTATTAGACATGGGATTTTATTTAATTAATTAAACTCCTTTAATTAATTTAGGCTTCCCACCACATTGGGAATAATTAATTAAATTTATTTAATTAATTTGTCTCCTAATCTTATTAGGAATAAATGAGAGTACTAATATTAAATTAATTACTAAACTCTTTAGAAATTAAAATAATAATAATTATAATAATATTAATAAGACTCCTCTTATTAATTTATATTTAATATTTCTAAAATATTCAATAATAATCATTAAGCTCTTTAATTTATTCTATCACTATAGATTAAATTAATTACACTTAATGCATTATTACGATTATTCCATTACTTTCTTAAATAATTATTCTTCCTTTTATGGTGTAACCCTTTAGAAATCTCTATCCATCAAAATAAATATGAGAAAAGAATCACATTTCCACCATATGTAGAATGATACCGCGACACTAACATTCCAACGATTATCAATGTGATGCACTTAGTGCAAGCACAAAACCTCTGCCCATACAAAAGTTTGTACAACTAAGCCATCACATGAGTCCTCAATGGAAGTCCAACACTTAACTCTATCTTACTCTATCACTTGCTCGTTATGAACTTTCTATGTTTCATCACATACAACTCTTCATGAGTTCATCTCGTACTATATCATAGTACATTCTCTTATAGCATCAAGCTATACATACTTAGTCATTACAGACTATCTATCATTTCATAGTTCAATCTGATTACGTCGTGATCATCACTATACCTTAGGGTTCTTTCCCTATTATCAGCCAAACTCCATTCGAGTTCATTCTCATTATCTTTGTCATATTCATATTATAGACATCATCTTAACATTTTTATTACCGGAGTTAGGAAACTCCTGATTCTCATTCTCTAGATATTTCGAGATTCTTCTTTGAATCTTCACGTATATATTATAATCTTTATCTTTCACTCTCTAAGGTTATAGTCTAAGGTACACTTACCTAAGGTTTATAACCTACAGCTTTGATACCAACCTGTGACGCCCCCAAATCCGGGTTCCTCTCTTTCCTCGGATCCGGTGCAGTCACGATACGACTATCGTCAAACTATTACATCTTTTATTCATTACTAAAAGAATACAATTTTGCTTATTACAATTTAGAATATAAATTCTATTCATATCTAAGATCTTGTATGATGACTCCAAACTTTTACAAGTTTCAAAACCCAGTCATATACCATCCCTGTCTAAACATCACATTCTATGTTACTAAAATGCGGAATAACTTAAACTTTTCAATATCCTTTGAATAAAATCTTTTATTGATTTCATAACTTGAATCAATTACAAATCCCTGAATCAACTTTATAATATGATTCATTCTATTTGAGTTATCGTATAACGTTTACAACTCGACTTGATATCCTCTATGTATCAACTAATACATCTTTACAGTATGACAAGTTTTAAACAACATATACAATTATCAAGTACAACTCCTAGAACCCAAACGTGGCTCAAGTAATAATCTAAACAGTATTCTTCATTGCGATACTATCTATTTTTATCAATCAAGAAGCACGAAGTCTTATTCGTAAGTCCTCAACCTGCAAAAATGGTTATTTGCAAGAGTGAGCTCGACAGCTCAGCAATTCTAACAGTTTTCATGCATCACATAGTATACCACATCATACTCAGTTCATGCATTTATAAACAATTTATATTTACTACGCATGTTACTTTCACCTAACAAGTATATCATCAAAGATCAACTTTCAATCTCATTTATATCTCATATACAGTTCATATATAAGTTCACATTATCACAACATAATATAATTCAACTAACGGTTATTGAATTCATATATCAAATAGGAACTGAAAGACTTGCCTGATTCGTAGTTTAACAACTACGACTTAACTGCTTAAAGATATCTGCACTTCGTATAATCCTACACAGTTATACAATTATAGGTTCATACATA
Source organism: Panax stipuleanatus (assembly GCA_020205555.1). Classification (NCBI taxonomy): domain Eukaryota; kingdom Viridiplantae; phylum Streptophyta; class Magnoliopsida; order Apiales; family Araliaceae; genus Panax; species Panax stipuleanatus. Next base: position 68,459,366 of record CM035124.1, read on the forward strand.
TCAGTTATATGCATCCATACATTCTCAATATAATAATAAGTATTACATTGTTTTCTTTCTTGGTTCTTAGAACCTTGTTTCACTTTCCTATCATACGCTTAGTATCGTTAGGTACGTATAGTTATACCTCAACTATATATCACACACTTATTTATCTATGTGTTCGACACATATTTAAAACTCGTACATATATCATCACATTATCCTTGTGTTTTTCAAACATTATCGAAACCATTACATTTAAACTTTCTAAGTTTTACCTTTCAAAATCCTTGGCATACTTAAACTAGTCATGCAAGGCTACTATGTTCCTCATGTATACACGTTTATAAGGGCATTAACTCAAGTTTTAAAACCTAGCATGCTCATTCAAATCCAACTCAAAGTTACATGGTTTTTCAAGTCGGACTTTCTTATACCTTAAGTAATTCAATTCCATGCTTCAAGGTCAACTACTAAGGTCATGTTATCACATAACAAGCTTAAACAATACTAAGTAGGCATACTCGTGCTTATAATACACATGTATACTTAATCACATAGTCTATGCTTTAGAAATTTATTTCTTTGAATATGCGTGCATAGGTGAAATCCATGTTTCATCACATGATGCTTATGTCAACATGTCTATAGACATAATGGATCCTAATATACATGCTCGTATAATCATAATGTAACTCACACCGTGTTTGATGCTATTACCTTTCACATTCTAAGTTTTCATAAAGATCGCACTAAGTCAATAAAGGTAACTAAGTATATGCAAAGTACCTCGTAGTCATGACTCTCACGTATTAGAACACATACATAAGCCACTTTTACAAGCTCAAATGATCAGAATGTGGACATCCTATATATATGTCCAAAAACTCTAAGTTTGTCTTTTGAAATCATTTTCAATTTAAACAATGTGTTCTAATGTATGCTCAATACCTTCGACTCACATATAATGCATATCTAAACCATATAATCATGCTTAAAAAGTCAGAATTTAAACATGGTATGTATTTATCAAAGTTCATTTTACAAACTCTAATTTCACTTTGAAAACTATAACTTTTATCAACCATGCTTGCTAACATAGTAAAACATGTTCATGCTCGATTAATGTACCCATATATACATGTCAAACATGTCCACATGCTTGTCTAAAGCGATAACATATGCTAGCATATAACAGAACCTGTAACAGAAATCAGAAACTGATTCTGCAGATGGGCGCGGCCGCGCCCCATTTGTACTAGGGAGACGCACGGCCACGCGTCCCCGTTTCCAAACCAGAAGCTTTTCTGCAATGCAGAGCTTCAACCTAATTCGGAAGTTTACTTATCAATTCGATTCTACATCAGCCATGTAACAGTTCTATCATACACAATAGCTTACATAACACATAAAAACCATATTCCACACTTCAATTACCATCTAAACTACGAAATCAAGAACTTGCCATTAAAGAACAAAAATGGGAAAAGGTAGGAATTATACCTCTGCTATGGAGTTAGACTTGCTGCTACACTAATTTCAAAACTCTCTCTATAACACTTAGCAAATATTTCAGCAAATTGAAATGAGAAGGGAAGCTTGCCATTTATAAAGGAACTCTTGTCCATGCCATGGCTTTGCCCAACAAATCAAACCAAGGGAAAGAAGGAAGAGACATTGGGCAAGAGAGAGTTGGTGGAGGTGGTTGAAATCCACTATTTGAGCCACTCCCTCCCTCATTATTACCATCATCCTAGCTATTTCAATTTCCTAGCTAGCCAAAGGCCATTCACGTGCATGAGAGAATGTGACTCTCTAATTGGGACAAGGCTTACAAACTCAGCAGTTTAGCAAAATGAGGTCTTAGCACACTTAGGTTATATCTCATTTTGGGCTTATTAAGTCAATTTGATAACTTAATATTGTTATATTAATATAAATTATAGGTACATATACACAAATACATATGTACTCCCACATAAGTATATTTATACTTTAAATATATACCAAAACATATAATCATGTATCTCATGTACATTGGTTTAGTTCAATTAATATTTTAATTGGACTACATATAAAATAGTTGGGTATTCTCATCCCATAATTTTTCATAAAATTATTATCTCAATTACACCTAAATATTGTAATGATAATTAATATCAATTATTTATTAAATTGCCATTTATTTTAATAATTATAGTTAAACATCTAATTAATTTAACTTTACCACTCATGCCACACAAGGCTCAATTATATAAGCTTAGTATTTAATAGGCCTCAAGCTCACAAAATAATATTACTCTCAATGTCACATCTTATAATAAGTTCATGATGTAATACCATTCCATTTTTTATTTACATGTTCTCTAATTATAATCAATCTATTACTCTCCTATGGGCAATACCCAATGGTCAAAGAAGAGTTCGTGGCTAACCCCACCAACTACTACTATTCATGGTCCTTCTTCATCATTACACCTTATAACATGCTCATGATGTAATTACATTTCTTATCATATGCTCTCTTAGTAACAATGTAGTAATTGAATTAACAAACTCTACACACCAATGCATTGCCTCTAATTATATCAAGCTATTATCCTCCTACGGTCATTACCCAAAGGGCAAAAAGGGGAGTTGGTGGCTAACTCCCACCAACTACTACTATTCATTGTACTAGCCATTTAGTTAACCATCATTGCTCTCACATGGGCTATCTTGCAAGCTTATATCTAGTAACTTAATGTTATTACTATATGATATGATAAGGTTACATATACACCTAATCATATAATTATATAATCCATGTACATTTGACAATACCGAATATATTTTAATTAAGTAGTGTCACACCCCATTATTATTTCAATTATACTCAATCATTGAAATAATTATTAACAACAATTATTTATTTAGTTTAATTTAATATCCTTCATAAAGTACACATTGATGTACCACACATAACACATTGTTACATAGGTCCATTTATGTAACTCACGTGACTCATTTCACTTTACCATATAGTTTCCTATATTATATTATTTTTTCTTGAAGTATCACACTTCATTTCATATTATGTAGAACTTATAATTACATATCATTGCACATAGCAATTTATCCACATAATAATATTAATTAATTCCTTTAATTATTCAGTTATTAATTTATTTAATGAATGTTTATTCCATCATTTTGCCATACTAGACATATCTCACAAGCTCAATATTATGCTTATCATTACTTCCACCACACTTTAATATTCTTTTTTAATATAAGGTTTGTGTGACACATGCATTCTAATGTCAAGCTACCTTAAATAACTATACACTTATAATATGTATAGCATTTATGCTCAGAATAATTAAGATTTACTCTATTATTATAAAATCTGCGATAAAATAATAACTGAAGTTATTTAATACATTAAAATAACTTAGCTTTCTTTTATTAATTAACTCTCTTGAAAATACATTAAAAATTATGTATTTTTCCATAACATAAAATATTATGTTTTCTCCGAATAAAGGCATTCATTATCAGAAAATAATTTACGTATTGTCTCAAGATATTATTCTTAATATAACATCTATTAAAATAATTACATATACGACACATGTACATATATTATATATAGAAAATAGCTAATAAGTTTATTTTATAATAAATTATTTCCATCAATTTATTTACATATAGTAAACACATTTTAATATATTTACTATATTAATTAATCATACCTATTACCTCATACAAAAACATATAAGGAAATATTATTATTCAAAAATAATATTTCCTCCTTTTATTAAAATAATTCAATATTAGAAATTATTTTAATATCCTTTATTAGAAATATATAATATTTAGTTCTCTTTCTTTTCTATAAATTGTTCCCAAAATAATTTCTTCAAATATTCATTTAAAGATATAATGATTTTCCATTTCTCTTTAATAACGTATATATATTTATTAACGTTATTCGCACATTAGACTTTCTCACATATTATCATTCTAAGTAATATATAGAAGGTACTAATTATAATCATATATTCAACATTTATATTAATTTATTTCTTTACTTAAGTAAATTTAAACACTGTACTATATCATCATAGTTAATTAGGGTTCAATACTCATTATATTATTCCCTAATATAATTTTCAACTTAAATGAACTAATATTTATTCTTATTAGTTAATTCATTAACTAACTCATGCTTCACTATCCAAACCTATTCACGGATAGCTTAAGTGCTATTAATAACCTATTATAAATATACTAGTTATTAATACACATACACAAGAATATGGTGATTATACATTAAGGATATTTAATGTCACCAACTTACTATGATAAAATAATTATATAAATTATTTAATATCGATAGAATTTATCCACTTCCTTTACCTCAATTGAATCGTCTCTAAAATAAATAACAAATATATATTAATAATATATATATTAATCACAAAAACACATATTACATAGTCCATATTACCCTATGTAATATAATACCACATACCTCATATCACATATATATACTCTTATTCGAACCCATCTCACAGTTTAAAAATTTTATTTATTAAATCCTTATTTAATAATATCTGAAAATTCGGGTTCTTACAATATTAGTTTTAAAGCTTTCTAAGAATTTTGATCTCATTAGCATGATCATCATCATGATTCTAAAAGCATTGCTTAAAACTATGGGTTATTTATATATTATAAATAGAGCACCATGTAGGTAATTAAATACCTTTAATAAATAAATATTTTTATTAATAAATAAATAAGATCGTCTCCAAAGTATATGTTTTATCATCATACATGATTGGCTTGTATGCATACTACTTTCAATCTCCCACTTGCATTAAAGTCAATCGCCATAGTATCTCATACCCTTCTTCTCTAAGTGGCGATCAAACTATTATTATGTTAAAGCTTTAGTAAATGGATTCGCAATGTTGTCTTGAGAGTCCACACGCTCCAAGGTGACGTCTCCTCTTTCAATGATCTCCCTAATCAAGTGAAATCGCCGCAACACATGTTTAGATTTCTGATGAGACCTGGGTTCCTTAGCCTTTGCAACCGCTCCAGTGTTGTCACAGTATACGGGAACTGCTTCTCCTTTGCTAGCAACCACACCAAGTTCAGTTATGAACTTCTTCATCCAAATAGCTTCTTTTGCAGCTTCACTTGCAGTTATATACTCTGCCTCTATCACTGAATCAACAATTATTTGCTGCTTGGAACTCTTCCAACTCACTGCGCCTTCGTTCAAGGAAAACACATACCCCGAAACAGATTTACTATCATCTTGGTCTGTTTGAAAACTTGAGTCCGTGAACCCCTTGAGTTTTAATTCAGACCCACCGTAGATAAGAAAAATATCTTTAGTCCTTCTCAAGTAGTTTAGGATATTCTTCACTGCCTTCCAGTGCTCTTCTCCTGGATTCGACTAGTATCTGCTCGTTATACTAAGTGCATGAGAAACATCAGGTCTAGTACATATCATACCGTACATGATAGATCCTATTGTAGAAGCATAAGGGATCTTACTCATACGGTCTCTCTCCTCAGGTGTCTTTGGGGCCTGTTTCTTAGAGAGATGTATTCTATGGCTCATCGGCATGAGACCTCTTTTGGAATCTTCCATGCTAAACCTCTTTAGCATCGTATCAATGTACGTTCCTTGGGATAAGCCGAGCATCCTTTTTGATCTATCTCTATAGATCCTTATCCCCAAAATATAGGATGCTTCACCCAAGTCCTTCATGGAGAATTGTTTAGTTAACCAGATTTTAATTAATTGTAACATAGGAATGTTATTCCCTATCAGTAATATATCATCAACATATAATACAAGGAATGAAACTGCGCTCCCACTAACCTTCTTGTACACACATGGTTCATCCTCATTTTTGATAAAATCAAACTCTTTGATTGTCTCATCAAAACGAATGTTCCATCTACGAGAAGCTTACTTCAATCTATAAATGGATCGTTGCAGCTTAAAGACTTGATTTGTTCCAACCTTTGAAACAAATACCTCTTGCTGTGTCATATACACATCCTCCTCAAGTTTTCCATTGAGGAAGGCCATTTTTACGTCCATCTGCCAGATCTCATAGTCGTTATAAGCTGCAATCGTAAGCAAAATCCGAATGGACTTGAGCATTGCTACTGGTGAGAAGGTTTCATCATAGTCAATTCCTTGTCTTTGTTTGAAACCTTTTGCAACCAGTCGGGCTTTATAGGTCTCTACCTTGCCGTCCGCTCCAGTATTTCTTTTAAAGACCCATTTGCACCCAATAGGCTTAATGCCTTCAGGTGGTGAAACCAAAGTCCATACTTGGTTTACTTTTATGGAGTCCATTTCGGATTTCATGGCTTCAAGCCATTTCCCTTAGTCTTTATTACTCATAGCCTCTTCGTAATTCAATGGATCATCATCATTCATGATGTGTACCTCATCGTCATCTTCTATAACGAATTCATACCTCTCAGGTATCTTCGGTACTCTTCCAGATTTATGAATAGGGTGTGATACAGTAGGTTCTTCTACTTGGTCAGGTACCTTACTTTGATCCATGATAATTTGTGGTTCTTGATCTTCTTCAAGATATATCTTACTCCCACTGACCCCTTCATGGATAAACTCCTTTTTCAAGAAGGCAGCATGTTTCGCAACAAACACCTTTTGATCAGTTGGATGATAGAAATAATACCCTACAGTTTCTTTAGGGTATCCCACAAATCTACACTTATCGAATTTAGTCTGTAGCTTATCATTTTCAAACTTTTTGACATAAGCTGGACAACCCCAAGTCTTAACATGCTTAAGATTTGGTTTCCTCCCTTTTCACATCTCATATGGAGTATGTGGGGCGGATTTGGTAGGTACCTTATTAAGTAGGTATGCAGCCGTTTCTAGGGCATATCCCTAGAAGGAAATTGGAAGGTCGGTAAAACTCATCATGGATCGAACCATGTCCAACAGTGTTCGATTTCTCCTTTCAGATACTCCATTTAACTGTGGCGTACCTGGAGGAGTCCATTGTGAGATTATACCATTTTCTTTGAGATAATTGAGAAACTCACCGCTTAAGTATTCTCCACCTCAATCTAATCGAAGTATCTTTATACTCTTGCCCGTTTGTTTCTCTACTTCACTTCTGAACTCTTTGAACTTTTCAAATGATTCTGACTTGTATTTCATTAAATACACATATCCAAATCTTGAGTGATCATCAGTGAAAGTAATAAAATAAGAATACCCACCGCGTGCACTTGTTGTCATAAGTCCACAAACGTCTGTGTGAATCAATGCTAACAACTCTGTAACTCTTTCTTCTTTTCCACTAAAAAGAGATTTAGTCATTTTACCCATGAGACAAGATTCACAAGTTGGATATGATTCATAATCAGATAGCTGTAGGAGCCCATTCTTATGCAACTTAGTTAATCTTGTTTCATTGATATGACCGACTCTACAGTGCCACATATATGTATAATTAATATTATCTCTTTTCCTTTTCTTAGTTTGTTCAATTTGAAATATATTTTCTTGCAAGTCAAGTACATAAAGTCCATTTCGCAAATTTTCAATACCATATAAAATATCGTCTTTATAAATAGAACAACCATTGTTCTTTATAATAACATTAAATCCTTCCATATCTAATATAGAAATTAAAATAATATTTTTAATAATATTCGGAATATAATAACAATTATTAAGATAAATGGACTTGCCCGAAGGCATTGCTAAACAATAAGTTTCTAGAGCTAATGCAGCAACCTTTGCTCCATTCCCCACTCGTAGGATTACCTCATCATTTCTCAGCTTTCTACTTCTGACCAGTCCCTGCACAGTATTACATATGTGAGAACCACAGCCGGTATCCAATACCAAGTAGAATTATGACTTTCAGAAAAATTAATTTCAATCATAAACAAACCTTGATTGGAAGTCGAAGCTTCTCCAAGCTTCTTCTCTGTTAGAAACTTCTTGCAGTTCCTTTTCCAATGTCCCGTATCGTTGCAATGGAAGCACATTCCTTTGCCAGCTTGGTTCAGGTTTCTTTTGCTCCTTTTCTTTCTCCTTTCCCTTAGCCTTCTTGGATTTTTTTTTCCAGAAGACACCTTGGGCCTCTTCCTTTTATTGGAAGAATCCACCATCAAGACTTGGTTCTTCTTGGAATGGGAAATGACCTTCTGCAGTTTTCAACATGTTAAGCAGCTCAGTCAAGCTGACATCCAGCTTATTCATGTGGAAATTTACCACAAACTGCGAGAAGGTCTGAGGGAGTGACTGCAAGACCAAGTCTTGACTCAACTCCCCATCCATGACGAACCCAAGCTGTCCAAGGCGTTCAATCAGATTGATCACCCTAAGGACATGAGTCTCGACGGCTGTGCCCTCGGTCATCCGAGATCGGAAGAGCTCCTTAGATATCTCATATCTAGCAGTCCTACTCTGTTCACCATATAACTCTTTGAGGTGAAGCAGCATAGTAGGAGCAGCCATATTTTTGTGCTGACGCTGAAGCTAGTTATTCATGGATGTGAGCATGATGCAATGAGCCTAAGATGCATCATTTTTCCACTTTGTTATTGTGGCAATCTCTTCCTCAGAGGCTGTTTCTGAATCATATTCACGGACATGTGAATTTAGGACATAATTTTTTTTTCAACAGTGAGAACTATTCTCAAATTTCTTAACCAGTCCGTATAATTTGGTCCGGTTAGTTTATTAGCATCAAGTATGCTTCACAGTGAAATTAGTGATTTTGACATTTTAAATATCTATATGTGAAAAGATAATATTTTAGCAAACATTCATTTTATTATTTTTGCATACCAAAATAAATTTAGGTCTTTATTTTAAATTGGTATCTCCCACTATTTTCATCAAACTATATTACCCTCACTTATATAGTTCGGCATCATCTAATTAAAGATTTGATAGTGAGATTAAGGATCTCATTTCAAATGTATATAGCCTTGTGGATAACACAACAAACGATATATAAATAGATAGGTAGACAACTCTTGTCAATTACATCAACTTGTAACTCCTTTTTATTTTGCATCTTAAATCATAATGGTCAAGTGTGTGCACATCCGAACTAAAATGATTTAAGTTAAGTCCAGCCTAGCACTTTCATAAATTCAAAAAAAAATATTAATCCTTGTGGATAGCACAACAAGAAAATATTGTTCAATTTTCTTGATAAGCATCAAATGTGATTAAATTAATATCTTAAATACGCAATACTCGCCTTGTGAATAGCACAACAAACTCATATTAAATATTTAATACTATATTAATTTATCATGCTAGAAGGCGGCGTTCGATATTGCAAATATCATTGAACGCTTCGGACTTAATATAATTTCTTTGAGGGGTTTGTTATTATTTGTCTCATCTTGTTTAGCGCGCATGCACACACACACACACACAGACACACACACACACACACACACACACACACACACACACACACACACATATATATATATATATATATATATAATACGTGTCATTTTATTAAACATACAAAGAATGTTTGCATAAAATATAATATATATAATATTTAGCATGCACATATAGAATACTATATTCTACCCGGATTGATTATGGACTTTTATTCTAGTTTGGTTCACCAGAGCCACCAAGTGAACCACAAGGTCAAATCTAGGAGTGCAAGAATTTAAATTTAAACGTAACAATTACATTTAAACCCGGGCTTCATACAAATGGGCCTTTCATATAACAATTACATTTATCATGCTAGAAGGCGACGTTCGATATTCCAAATATCACTGAACACTTCGGACTTAATATAATTTCTTTGAGGGGTTTGTTATTATTTATCTCATCTTGTTTAGCGCGCATGCACATATATATATAAAATACGCGTCATTTTATTAAACATACAAAGAATGTTTGCATAAAATATAATATATATAATATTTAGCATGCACATATAAAATACTATATTCTACCCGGATTGATTATGGACTTTTATTCTAGTTTGGTTCACTAGAGCCACCAAGTGAACCAAAATGTCAAACCTAGGAGTGCAAGAATTTAAATTTAAATGTAACAATTACATTTAAACCCGGGCTTCATATAAACGGGTCTTCACGCGCTCCTTGCTCCTTGGTATCCAATTTTTTAAAGATAATTCTAACTATTTTATTACATTAAACTATTTAATTTAAATAGAAACCTTGATCAGCAGTCAATGGGAAGTACATAGAAGAGAGATAGAATTTTACATCAAGAAAAAACTAGAGAAGACGAGGTACGCATATCCCATTTAATAAAATTCATTCATTCAAGCATTCAACTAAAATAAAATCCAATCACATTGGTCAAATTGTCCATAATCAATCCCTATTTATTATCATACATATCACCATATATATCAATAAATCAATATTCATCTCATGAATTAAAACATTCCATATATATATGAGTATCATTTAATGGACAATTTTAAATTGCATGAAATTCAATTTCAAGATTAAAATAAACTCTTTATTTTAAATATAAAATTATTAAGAATTATATATATATATATATATATGATAACCTCCAAGATCCTTTTAAAATCAATTACATTACTTTCGTTATATATATATAATATATATATATATATATAATGATAAACTCCAGGATCCTTTCAAAATCAATTACGTTACTTTCTCAATGAATCACTTTAAAACATGCACGGACCCGAACAGGATTCAATTCTTCCTCCTTACGAAAATCGTGACTCACAGCGAATCCAAAAAAAAATTTGTTCCCGTTTTTTTTTCATAAAAAATAATAATTTTATATAACTAATTATGCCCAATAAATTATTCTAAATACATACCCATATGTATATGAAATCAAAATAATTAATAATTACATAAAGGTTTGGCTCTGATTCCACTGTTGGGTTTGTACGAAATCGTGACACAATCAAATTGTAAAAATTAGCGAAAGCATAGTATATCAGAGTTTAAAAATTTCTACAAAATCATCACCCGGATCATTCTTTATGCAAATTATTAATTTAAACGATAAATAAGAAGTTATGGAATCATACCCTTGTAGAACAAAGCTTCCACAGGTACAAGTTCAACTCCTTGTTCTTTGTGATCTGCTTCAATTTTCAGGTTAGATTCCTTCCTTTGATCAACGTTAGCCACCCAAGTGTTTGGCCTCTAAGGATGATCCACCAAGGAAGAGCAATTATCAAGAAGGAGGGTGGTTGGCTAAACCTTCATTTTCTATCCTCTATAGAAAAGAAGTACTCTCCAATAATTATTGCATCAACTGATATCTATTATAAGACTTCTCTTATATAGATATTGGTCAACCCTTCTAATCCTATTAGACATGGGATTTCATTTAATTAATTAAACTCTTTCAATTAATTTAGGCTTCTCACCACATTGAGAATAATTAATTAAATTTATTTAATTAATTTGTCTTCTAATTTTATTAGGAATAAATGAGAGTACTAATATTAAATTAATTACTAAACTCCTTTAGAAATTAAAATAATTATAATTATAATAATATTAATAAGACTCCTCTTATTAATTTATATTTAATATTTCTAAAATATTAAATAATAAACATTAAGCTCTTTAATTTATTCTATCACCATAGATTAAATTAATTACACTTAATGCATTATTACGATTATGTCATTACCTTCTTAAATAATTATTCTTCCTTTTATGGTGTGACCCTTTAGGTTCTCCATATTAAACCGGTTGTGAATAAATCAATTAGAATAATTCTAATCTTATTTAAATAAATAAATTAAACTAATAATCTATTTAAATAAATAATATTTATTCTACAATAGGGATAAGCCTCCCTAGCGATCAACGACTTTTCAGATAATATAGATTTCAACATTAATCATAAAAGAACCTGTGAGTAAATAGTTACCGTACAATTCAATCCTTCTACCATACAATATCCCAATTAAATATAAGACATGGAATTACTGTTAAATCTTATTTTATTTAATTATATGTATTTCGATTAGAAAATGCACAACTCCATTTAATGCAAATTAGAAACTCCTTTCTAATTTCATTCCACCTTGCCCAAGGATTCTTGGGTTGTCATTTACCGAATCACATAGGACATATCTCCTCTTTTACTAGAGGTGGTAGATTCTTTATTGATCATTCATTATCTCCATATGTAACTCATTATACCCAAGCATACCCCTTTATATGCCCTAAAGGGCTTTAAGGAATAAGTCAAAGTATAACTCATTACATACAAGATACTATGATGATCTCAAGTCCAAGGATCACTTGTACTACTATCACATTAGGAATTCCTATTGACAGGCAAGTAAAACTCCATTAGGTATTCCATAGCGAGTCACGTTCAGTGAACTTATTCTCCAATAAGCACCTACATACTTGCTTTAGTGCCTCCACACAAATGATCATGAGATCAATCATCCTCATCCAATGAGTAAGCAACATATGTACCAATCTATCCGGATTTACTAATCCCGTTTTTAGTAATCCCACGATTGGAAACTATTTTAGTTTTAAAGCTTTCTAAGAATTTAGATCTCATTAGCATGATCATCATCATGATTCTAAAAGCATTACTTAAAACTATGGGTTATTTATATATTATAAAAACAGCACCATGTAGATAATTAAATACCTTTAATAAATAAATATTTTTATTAATAAATAAATAAGATTGTCTCCAAAGTATATGCTTTATCATCATACATGATTGGCTTGTATGCATACTACTTTCAACATTCTCCCCCCTTACAAAGATTTTGTCCCCTGAATCGCTTACACATAATTCAAGCAAATAAATGCGGGTAATTCTTCAGCATATGCTCTTCGAGTTCCCACGTAGCCTCTTCAGCATTGCGGTTCCTCCAAATTACCTTAACAGAAGGTATAACTTTATTTTTGAGAACTTGCTCTTTCCTGTTAACGATCTGAACAAGAATTTCTTCATAGGATAAGTCTTTCTCAAATTGTAGGGGTTCATATTCAATCACATGCTTGTAATCGGGTTTGTAGGGTCATAAAACTGAAACATGGAAGACGTTGCGGACATTCTCGAGCTCCAGAGGTAAGGCTATCTCGTACGCAACTTCTCCAATCCTTCGCAGTACCTCAAAGGGTCCAATGAACCTCGGGCTCAATTTCCCCTTCTTTTCGAATCTGATCTTCCCATTCCAAGGAGAGACTTTCAAAAATATATAACTACCCGATTCAAACTCAATATTTTTATGATGTGGATCGGCGTATTTCTTCTGCCTATCTTGAGCTGCTACCAGTCTTGTTCGGATCACTTTGACTATGTCTACTATCTGCTGTACCATTTTTGGACCTAGTAATTGTCTCTCGCCAACTTCATCCCAGTATAGCGGAGTTCTGCATTTTCTTCCGTATAACTCTTTGTAAGGCAACATGCCAATACTAGCGTGGTAAGTGTTGTTGTAATCGAATTCCACAAGCGGTAGGTGATCATCCCAATTTCCTTTGAAATCCATGATGCACGCTCTCAACATATCCTCTAAAGTTTGGATCGTTCTTTCGCTCTGCCCGTCTATCTGAGGGTGATATGCCGTACTCATTCTCAACTGTGTCCCCATGCATTCCTGCAATCTCTTCCAGAAATTTGATGTGAAGCGCGGATCCCTATCGAAAACTATTGACACTGGAACTCCGTGCCTCAAAATAATCTCTTTCACATATAACCTTGCCAACTGGTCTAAGTTGAATCTGATTCTGATTGGAAGGAAGTGAGCTGATTTCGTCAGTCGGTCAACGATAACCCATACTGAGTCGTAGCCTTTCTAAGTTGTCAGAAGGCCAACCACGAAATCCATCGTAATATGTTCCCATTTCCATTCTGGGATCTCTAAAGGTTGTAGCAAACCACTCGGTCTCTGATGTTCTACTTTCACTTTCTGACATGTCAGACACTTTGTAACATATTCTGCCACATCTCGTTTCAAATTCGGCCACCAAAAATGCTGTCGAAGATCCTGGTACATCTTGGTACTACCAGGGTGTATCGAATACCGTGAGCTATGAGCCTCGCACAAAATGTCTTCCTCAATCTCTGGCACTGGCGGTACCCAAACTCTGCTCTCAAATCTCAGTAGTCCCTCACTGTCTATCGTGAATCTCGGTTCGGTTCCTTCCAATATTTTCTTCCTTACTTTCTCACATTCTTTGTCCTGAAGTTGAGCTTCCTTAACTCTATCCAGCAAAGTTGTACCGCTTATAGTTGAAACAGCTTCTCGTCAATCTCCATCGGACACTTCACTTCAAATTCCAGCTTCTCCATTCCTGAAATTAGCTCCTCCTGAGCAGTCAACATCATCAATTTCTCTCGACCCTTTCTGCTTAAGGCGTCGACAACCACATTAGCCTTACCCGGATGGTATAAGATCACGCATTCATAGTCCTTAATTAACTCTAGCCACCTTCTTTGGTGCATATTCAAGTCCTTTTGTGTAAAACTATATTTCAGACTCTTGTGGTCTGTATATATTTCATACTTCTCCCCATAGAGGTAGCGTCTCTAGATCTTCAAAGTAAATACCACTACAGCTAACTCCAAGTCATGGGTCGGATACCCCTTCTCATAGTCTTTCAATTATCGTGACGCATACGCAATGACCCTGCCATTTTGCTTAAGCACACAGCCTAGTCCTTTATGCGATGCATCACTATAAACCACAAAATTTCCTGTGTCATCCGAAAGAGATAACACAGGTGCCGAACTCAACCTCTTCTTAAGCTCTTGGAAACTTTCCTCACACTTTTCTGTCCAAACTAATTTCACCGATTTTCTAGTCAAATTCGTCAACGGAGTCGCGATCTTGGAAAAGTCCTGAATGAATCTTCTATAATAACCTGCCAATCCAAGAAAACTTCTTACTTCCGACGGCGTCTTCGGCTGATCCCAGTTCATCACAGCTTCGACTTTAGAGAGATCTACCGAAATTTCGTCCTTGTCGATTACATGTCCAAGAAATTGCACCCCTTCAATCCAGAATTTACATTTCAAAAATTTAGCGTACAACTTATCTCTTCTCAATGCCTCTAGTGTTAATTTCAGATGCTCTACATGTTCTTCCTTGGTCTTCGAGTATACCAAAATGTCGTCGATAAAGACCACCACGAATTTGTCCAAAAACGACTTGAACACTCCATTCATTAAGCCCATAAATGCTGCAGGAGCATTTGTTAGACCAAATGACATCACCAGAAATTCGTAGTGACCATATCGAGTCCTAAATGTTATCTTATGAACATCCTCTGGCCTCACCTTAGTTGATGATAACCACTCCTCAAGTCTATCATTGAAAAGTATCTTGCACCCTTCAATTGGTCAAACAGATCGTCGATCCTCGGTAATGGATATCTATTCTTAATGGTGACCTTATTCAATTCTCTGTAGTCGATGCAAAGCCGCATCGTCCCGTCCTTCTTCTTTACAAACAATACCAGCACTCCCCACGGCGATACGCTCGGTTGGATGTACTTCTTGTCCAGTAACTCTTGCAGTTGTACCATCAACTCTTTTATCTCTACCAGAGCCATCCGGTACGGTGCCTTCGATATTGGAGCCGTTCCTGGCACCAAATCTATCACAAATTCAACCTCTTTGTCTGGCGGAAGTCCTGGTAGACCATCCAAAAATATGTCTATGAAGTCCCTCACGACTGGTATATCTTCCTATTTTGGGTTCTCTTTACGACTATCGACTATATAGGCTAAATATCCTACACAGCCTTATCTTAACAACTTCCTGACCTGCATCATCGTCAGATAACTTGCTTGTCTAGGCAACTTGCTGCCATAAAACACAACCTTTGACGGAGTTATAAGGTTAATACATTTCTTTTGGCAATTAATTACAGGCCCATAATTGAATAGCCAATCCATTCCCAGAATAACATCGAATTCCCCAAACCTAATCGAGATAAGATCTACGTTCATAATGTTACCCTTAATATCCACCTTACAGTTCTTGTGTACTGTACTTAACAGGAATCACTTCTATATTAGCAATCTTTATGTTCATGGGGTATTCTAACTCGTCCATAGGCAATTCTAAGTTCTTAGCAAAGTCATCGGATATAAATGAACAAGTAGCACCCGAATCAAATAGTACATAAGCATTAACTTTATTGATCGGAATAATACCTGACACCACATCGCGAGACTACACAGCATCCTGCACTGTCATGTTGAAGGTCCTGGCGATTGGTCGGTTGGTTGCAGTTGGTCCCGTGATAGTTAGAGCACTTCCACCGCTGTTTCCCCTATTCCCTCCTGATCCTGCCCCTCAGATCCCTTCTTGGGACAATCCCTTTCCAGATGGTCCTTTGAGCTGCAAGTGAAGCAGACACCCTTCTTTCGGGTTAGGACAGTTAGATGCTATATGGCCTTCCTGACCATAATTGTAGCACACTCGTTTTCCCTTCATCCAGACCCCCAGGTGAGCTTTCCCGCAGGTCGGACATGATTCGATCCTCTTCTTTTGACCTCCTTGCTGATTTCCAGTTGATGAGTTATCAGTCCACCTCCTCTTCTGATTGTTACTTCCTCCCGTGTTGCTGCTACTAGCTTTGTTATTTCCTTCACTTTCATTCTTCTTCTTTTTCTAATCTTGGTTATACTTGGTTACCGCATCGCTTCCACCTTCAGCGAGTATGGCCTTCTCCAGCACCCCAGCAAAAGTGTTCAATTGGAACATTGACACTTTACTATACAACCAGGGCTTCAGGCCCTGTTCAAACCTCCTTGCCTTCCTCTCATCGGTGTGCAGTTGATATGTGCAAACCTAGCCAACTCGTTGAATTTTGCCGCATAGTCTGGTACGAACATATTCCCCTGCTTCAGCTCCAGAAACTGGACCTCCATTTGGTTCTGCTAGCTGGTCGAAAAATATATCTCGAAGAACATCTCCTTGAATCTCTCCTAGGTTATGATGCCCTCTCTTCCCCGGACTTTATTTGCTTGCCACCAGTAACTGGCTTCAGACTTCAACATAAATGTAGCATAAGCAGTCTTCTGGTCCTCAGCCGACCGTAGCAACGTCGAAAACCTTTTCCATCTCTATGACCCAAGTTTGTGCTTTAATTGGGTTCATGGATCCCTTAAACTCAGGCGGTCCCACCGCCTTGAAATCTTTGAATGAGGTATTTGGTGGAGCTTGAGGCTGATTATTCATTGCTCCCGTTAGAAGATTTATTAACTATTGAACAGGGTTCGCATTGGCATTAGCGTCATTATTGTTTGTTGAGCCTTTCTGGGCTGGTCGGACGATTTGGTCATCTTCTTGGCGGCATTTTCTGTTAAGAAATACGCGTATTAGATCTTTATTCAATTCTCTAAATATCTAAGGCTTAACTTAAACTATTTAGACACAATCACTTAACACATTATCTCAAATAAACTCTGATATTTTATTTAATCAAAAGTTTTAACATAATACGATAGCATCTCTGCTATTTACATCAATTATCCCGAGATACAGAATCTACAGGATTTAAAATATCAAAACATTCCTTTGTTTATAAACACATCAGAATTTACATTATTAACTACCAGATATGTTTTCATATAATTAAACTATTCCTATCACTGCCTGCTAAGGCGTGAAATAGCTTTGCTACGCTCTTCTTCCATAATGTGGGACATCATATTGCAATCTAGCATGTACGACGGTAGTCATTCGAACTGAATTGGGTATCTCATAACCCGATCCTAAGCCTCATCAATTGCATTTTGAAGCGTAGAGTGCGTCTCCTCAAGCTTGGCCTTCTTCGCCCGACAGTTATCTTCTGCAAGATCTGCACGTCGTGATTCCATTACCCAGGCCTCCTCTGTTGAAACATTGTACACTTTGCTATACAAACAGGGTTTCAGTCCCTGCTCAAATCTCCTAGCCTTTCTTTTGTCAGTATGCACCTGATATTGGGCAAACCTAGCCAATTTGTTAAACTTTGTCGTGTAATCGGGCACAGACATATTACCCTATTCCAACTCCAGAAACTGCACCTCCATTTGATTCTAGGAGCTGGTCGGGAAGTACATCTCAAAAAAACATTTTCTTAAATCTTTCCCAGGTTATTACACCTTCCCCTCCCCTGACCTTATTTGTCTGCCACCAGTAGCTGGCTTCTGATTTTAACATAAAAGTTACGTAGGTGATTTTTTGGTCCTCCCTAACTCGGGCGACATCGAAAACTTTCTCTATCTCCATAACCCAAGTCTGAGCTTCTAATGGGTTTGTGGAGCCTTTAAACTCTGGCGGTCCCACTGCCTTAAAGCCCTTAAACGAAGTGTTCGGTGGAGCTTGAGGCTGATTGTTCATCGCTCCAACTAATAGATTCACCAATTGCTGAACGGGGTTCGCATTGGCATTATTGTTGTTATTATTATTGGTTGACCCTTCCTGGGCCTGTCGACGGTTTTGTCTTCTTCTTGGCGGCATATTTCTGTTAAGATATACACTCATTAGATCTTTATTCAATCTCTTAAATACTTAAGACTTTACTCAAATATTTAACATAATCACTTTAACTCATATCATCTCAAATAAACTTTGATATTTTATTTAAATCAAAAGCTTTTAAACATAGTACGATATCACCTCTTCCATTTACATCAACTATCTCGAGATAAAATCTCTTTAGGATTTAGATCATCATAATATTCCTTTGTTTATAAGCACATCAAAATTTATATTATTAACTATTAGTTAAGCGTTCACATAGTCATACTGTCCTATCATGGTCTACTAAGACGACGTATAGCTTTGCTGTGCTCTTTCTCAATAATACAGGACATAGTCCTGCGATCTAGCATATATCCAGGCAGTCCCTCGAACTGAATTGGATAACTCATAACCCGATCCTGGGCCTCATCAATTGCCCTCAGAAATGTGTAGCCCGTCTCTTCAACCTTAGCCCTCTTTGCACGCGCATCATCCTCTGCAAGATCTGTACTTCGTGAATTGCTCGCCCAAGCTTCCTCTGCTATGGCAAGTTTTTCTGATTTCTCTTTCAACTCATTCTTCAACCTTTCTATCTCCTCTGACTTTTGCTCACTTTGGCCTTTCTCATGAACCAAATCCCACTCCATATTTCCAAGACGGGTGTGGAGTGTCTCAACCTCACCATCCTTCTGTTCGATGATAGTTCGTTAAGTAACCGTCTGCTCTCTCAACTCCTGAATCGTATCTCGTAACTCTATGTTACGATCGTACAATTCATCGTACATCTTAGCGCTGATAGAGTTCGGTGGGAACTCCTCAGGGTCTTCATCCTCCTCCTCGGCTGCCTCAGCCGGGATCTCAAACTCCTCAGGGTCCTCCTCTAAGTCAATCTTTGGCTCATGCTCCAGACCAACGACTGTGATCCAAGGAGATGGCTCTGGCTGAACTAGCTGCTCTCAGACTATATGTATGTCTCAGGGCTCCTCATCTCTAGTCTCTAGGGGTACAACATTCCTGGGATGACTAGATCCTCCGGCATCTGGCATCTTGACAAATCAAATTCTAAGTTTAGATATTAAGTGATGCTAATCAATACTCTAGCAAGTATACAATTATAAACACATAGCACATAAGGTAATTTTATTATCTTTATTAGAACTCAACAAGAGCTATCATTACTATGTTCTCGAAGGCTACTATCCTAAGGTTTCCCCCACCTAAGGTTCATAACTTACAGCTCTGATACTAACTTGTGACACCCCCAAATTTGGTATCTTAATTTTCACAAGATTTGGAGTTCACTGTTCAAATATCATATGACTATCTACCCATAATAATAGAAATTCATTAAATAGATAAATAATCCATCATCTCCCTATAATAGGGTTACAACATCTGAAATAGTAAATACATAATCAATCCCAGGTTATACTTAACCTTAAATCTCTGTTGCGGAAACGTAAAAAATAAGTCTTTAATCATTACATATAAGTCTTAAACTTTAACATTTTTAATAACACCACAAGTCTTAAACACTTGTTAGCTTTTCCTTTGCCCTTGCTACTAGAAGGTTCATCACATCGTTCATTCTTAGTTGCAATGTTATTATACAAGAGTGAGCACGAATGCTCGCAAATATAAAAATATAACAATAATAACATGCGAATGAAATCAAAGAAATCTAAATAACAGAAAGCTCAACTTTTGAATCAAGAATAATAATCGAGAATCAAAATTACTTCTGAGGGTCATTAAGACCTTGAACTATGTCCTAGGTTGTCAAGTATATTAACCTTTAAACCTTTAACTGTCATAAGACTATGGACTTCACTTCTCGTACTTAAGGGGATCAGCCCTTCGTACCAATACTGTGCACAATACCTCAACGCTTAAAACATCATTAATTCCCCTTTAATAGGGTTGTTCATCTCAGTTTGACATCAGAGTCCGCACCAAATAAAGTTTTGTTTGGATAACTCAATAGTAGTTCTAGAATTTAGAACGCTCATCAACTATGGACTAGTCGAATCAATAAGGGTTCGCTAGTCTTAAAGTATTCAACAATATATGATATTCAATTTGCATAATAACTTCTCAAGGGTATACAATCGAATAAGTATCGTATACTGAAATGATACTTTTAAAAGAATCATAACATCTCATATGAATTTCTGAACTTGAGTAATCAAGAATAAAAACTTTGCTAGATATAGAATTTAGGTCTATAACTTGCTCAATTTAAAGAGTATAGTTAGGAAACTTGCTCATTGTAAAAGTAAGGTTTAGAAACTTGCCTCATGCGTAAGCTACAATTATAACTCACGTTCTTTAATTACTCTTACCTATCAATACATTCACAATATAAATTTAATTATTAGTTTGGCATACTCATCGAATCTCAATATCGATCTTTGAACACGTTATTTAGACTTTACAAATAACGGTTTAAGTCAAGTAATTAACTTATTAATTAATCACATAATATAATCATTAAATCATTTTTAATATTTCCTTACACATTTAACAATCTATTCTAATCTTTCGTTACATTCATATCACAATATCATGTTAATTAATTTAAGATAAATTAATATATCATGATTTAAAACTTCAATTAAACAAAGTTGTTTATTCTCTGCCATACGTGCCGGGGCGCGTTTCCCATATTAGATATCCGCCGGGGCGAAGTTCGTCGGGGCGCGCTTTGCATGAAGAATAATTCGCCAGGGCGAAAACCCCCTGGTTTGAATTCTGCAGTTCGCGAAGAACACAGAACCAAGCCAATAAATCTCAAATCAAACTAACTTAATGATTTTTAATGCTGCTCATGAAGTACAAACTTTACAGAAATATTATACAATATTTCTGGCATGATTCTCATACTTTAGATTACAAAATTACACAGTGTAAAAAATTTAATTTCACCATTTTCCATTTTTGTAAAATTTTAATGAAAAATATGAAATCTATCATTACGGATTCGTTATAACATCGAATCCATTTATTCCAATTCTATTTCCTTTGTTTTAACATGTATAATTATAATCAAGTGTCAATTTTAATTTAAACATATTATGAAAGCATTTAATCTACCCATATGGGTTATTCATACAGCCCTTATACTCTGATAATCATGAAACCCCCGTTTTCATCAAAATTCTATGGTGTGATCACTGTAAATCATGTATACATGATACAACACATGATATTAACATATACGGATACATATATGATCATCTCTTGATTTAATTACCAAGATAGTTCTTAACAGAGAATTTTAAAAACATGTAAAAGAAAACTCTGTAACTTTTCAAAAACCCAATTAAGGCCTATTTGCACGAATTCAACTATTTTAAATCATGCATACCAAACATAAAACATGATGTAATCACACACACACATATATATATAGCCATATCATGCCTTAATTACAAAAACTAGTTTTTTACAAAAAACTTTTAAAGCACGTAATGACGAACTTTGGCAAATCTAATTTTGAAAACTTTAAGAGAAGGGATTACCCTTAGTAATGAAGATGATACAATCAAAGATCACACAGTATTTTTCTCAAATTCTTCTCTCCCTATCTCTCTCAATTTCTTCTTTTTCTCTCTAAGTTCTTCTCTCTGACTTCTCTTATTTTTTTTTCTCTGATAATGATACGATAGAATAGACTAAGTCTAAATATAATACGTATAATTAACGTCAGTTAACTTAACCACCCAAACTTCCCACAAGGCCTAGTTTGGTTACTTTCTTTTTCACCGTTCCCTTTATTTTAATTAACTAGTTTAGTATATAGTTAATTGTCACATTACTAATTAACCAATTAATTTTATTTAACTTAATTAAATAAAATACTACAACTCACTTTAAATCACATTGTCACATAATTAATATTCTTCTTTATTAATTATGTCAATTTATTAATTCTCTAATTAATTATTAAATTAATTAAGATAACATTATGCTTATTTAATTAATTTATGGCTAAGAAATGAAATAGGCAGAGGTTCAAAGCGTTTCTGAATTCTTAAATGAGCTGGGGTGCACCTTTATTTATAGACCCAGTGGAAACGGTCTACCAGCGGCAGTCGTGGGTCTACCTATGGTGCCACGTGGCAGGCCCCGGGTGGTGGGTCCTGTCATCTCGAAGTACGTGCACTCCGAGCAATGCAAGGTTAAATTCGAAACTTTTTAACTTTTGATCGGAGTGTCCGTTTGAGGCGTGATGTACCTTTCTGGAAAGCCCTCGCCGAGAGTGTCACAATGACATAAGAGTAAACCTTTTTCGAGTCCAAGAAGACGGGTTCATAACCAGGTCTTCATTTCCCCGTAGTTTATCCATTGAGCTATCTTGCGCTGTTTCCACTCGGGATCAATGTTTGGGTTCTTTCTGAACTTTGTGGCATCAATTTGGCTTGAGTTTGACCAAATCGGCTTCAAGTTGATAAAATAACCATTT
Source organism: Panax stipuleanatus (assembly GCA_020205555.1). Lineage (NCBI taxonomy): Eukaryota > Viridiplantae > Streptophyta > Magnoliopsida > Apiales > Araliaceae > Panax > Panax stipuleanatus. The sequence goes on from CM035124.1 coordinate 68,482,336, forward strand.
TGCCCCTCCCAGGGTTGCCTTCAGTGCTGGCATGGCCTTCGACTGATTTCCCGGGGTTGTCTCCGAGGTTTGGATCCCAGCCGATTCTGTTTGTCCTCAGGGTTATCTCTAAGGCTGACTTGGTTCTTCCAGTTTTGTATCTAGAGATGATGTGAGGCTTCGGGGTTATCTCCAAAGTTGAGTTGGCCTCCCGGGTTGTGATCGGAGCTTGACCTGACCTCGAGAGTTGTGATCGGAGCTTGACCTGACCTCCTGGGTTGAGACCGGGGCTGAATTGTACCTCCCGGGTTAAGACCGGGGCTGACCTGTACCTCCCGGGATGTGACTGGGGCTAACCTTTATCTCTTGGGTTGAGACCAAGGCTGACCTGTACGTCCCGGGATGAGACCGGAGCTGACCTGTACCTCTTGGGATGTGACCGGGGCTTACCTGTACCTCCCGGGTTGAGACCAGGGCTGACCTGTACCTCCCGAGATGAGATCGGGGCTGACCTGTACCTCCTGAGATGTGACCGGGATTAACCTGTACCTTTTGGATTGAGACTGGGGCTGACTTGTACCTCTCGGGTTGAGACCAGGGTTGAGTTGACATCCCGGTATTGAGGCCGTGGTTGAGTTGACATCCCGGTATTGAGACCGGGGTTGAGTTGACATCTCGGTATTGAGACCGGGGTTGAACTGACTTCCCGGTATTGAGACCGGGGTTGAGTTGACATCCCGGTATTGAAACTAGGGTTGAGTTGTCTTCCCGGTATTGAGACCGAGGTTGAACTAGCTTCACAGTATTGAGACCGGGGTTGAGTTGACATCCCGTTATTAAGAGCGGGGTTGAGTTGACATCCCGGTATTGAGACCCGAGTTGAGTTGACATTCCAGTATTGAGACTGGGGTTGAGTTAACATCCTGGTATTAAGACCGGGGTTGAGTTGACATCCCAATATTGAGACTAGTGTTTAACTGGCATCCAGATATTGACATCAGGGTTGAGTTAAATTAAAAAGAAGATTTTGCCCTCGTGCAGGGTTAGTAACAGGAATCCAAAATCTCGAGTGTCTAAAATAGAAGTAAAGAAAATTTTGAGTGTCTACAGATGCCCCTCTTTATCATGCTCATGCAATGTAATGAAATGAACAGGATAAAGATTGTTAGACACTAGAAATGCAAATGCAAAGGTAAGGCAATGCATGACATGATATATTATGAATGTTAGATACCTTCGAGGGGAATGGGGATATCACTGACTGCTCATGTCATTACCTACTGGGGATAATGTTATCCTGGATAGCCCTTGGTGTTAGTAGGGTACCACTGGCAGGTTATCAAAGTTAGGCTGTCACAGACTATTTTCTTCACTTTCTGCTGGGGATGACGTTATCCGTGATGGACCTGTCGACTCTGATGGGGATGACATTATTGATGCGACCTTGGTTTGAGACCAATTATTTCCCCCGTCTGTCAATACTCTCCGTAGGGCCTATATTCCTTCGGCTGATGTCGTCGTACATTTCTGAAGGCTCCTCCACTGGGGATATACCTCTGTTGCTGAGTTAACTTAGCGGGTGCTTCTGATGCCTATTCTGACGATAATTTACATCGTTAGTTTGCAACAGGAGGTTGAATAACCAATACCTCTCGTTTCTCCCTCTAAGGATTTGTATAACAGATTCCATCATCTGTCCTTTGTGGGGATAGATTGATATACTGTTTCTGCCATCGGATCATTCCCGATGCTTCGCTGGATTTTGTTGTTCGATTTATATAATGACAAATATGCGCAAGTATACGCGGTCAACAAGTAATAAAGAGTAAGTACAGATATCGTTCTCACGGAGAATTAACTAATAAAAGATCGCCAAAGCACTAGCCCATAACCATTTCAGTCTTATTTAAGCAAGCGATTAAATGTATTTGAATTAAAACTATTTAAGTAAATTAAAACTAATTAACCCTAGAGTAGAATCAGATAATGAAGACAAGAGATCCCAATTTCCCCTATTGATTCACCTAAGTCAATAAACTTCCAATTAGGTCAACTCAATCGCAATGGTTTATTAGCCGAGAACATAAAAGTGAGAGACGGCCATCTTTCGATGCACCAAATCCATATCACATGCAATCCACAGATGATAAACGCACGTGAACACTCACATTACATAAACCACTATATGTCTATGTGATTTATAAATAAATAGGGTTTAAGGTCAAGTTCTCTATTGACTATGAGCGGCGCTTCGGTATATATCTATCCTAAGCACAAATCATACGTCCAATGCCATGTGAACATATAATCGCCCGCTACTACGATTTGATCTAAACCTACATTTCGTCTTTCAATCCCACATAGGTTATCACAGTAATTGGTAGCTAATCATATATGCAATGAAAGCATGAATCGCAATAGATAAGCACATAGCAATCAATAAGAACCAACATGGAAGGATATCAACATCAACTACACAAAAGGTTCCATTGGAATCTCAAAATATAAACTAAGTCATAATTGACTCAAATATATTATCCACAAGTTGATTATACATTATCCGAATATACAATGATAACAAGGAGAGTTAAGAGATAGAGAATGCAAATCTTTGTTCTTTCTCCAAGCTTGGATCTTCAATGACAATCACTTGCTTCAATCTTCAATACTAATCTAACCCTAGAATCTAACTAACTAACACTAATTTAACACTAATCTACTCCTAAGCTAGATTAAACAAGAAATGAAAATGAATGCTAAGCTAGGGCTTAAGGCCTTCTCTACTCCCTAGTGGAGATGACGAGTAAATGAGGGCAAAAGCCCTAATATAAGCCTTCTCCCGATCTGCTAAGTCAAAAGTCAAACTTGGTCAAGTTGGGAGTCGGCGCTGCCGCACGCGCTTTGACCTTCTTCCTGGCGCGGCTGCGCGGCTGCCAAAACTGGGAGTCTGGTCTGGGATATGGCCCGAGCGCGCGGCTCTTCAAGGAAAACTCGGCGCTGGCCAGCGCAGCACCTGAAACTTGGATTCCTGACTTTTTGCTGCTGGCTCAAGGCCGGTTGCTTCATGCTTGCCTTCTTGTGGACCTTTAGCCTCGTAGCATCTTTCATTTGCCTCTTCATTCCATGCCATCATCATGCTTTCCTTATGATTTAAGCCACTTTCTGTGCCTTGCCCCATTTAGGCCATCTTTGGTCCTTTTTCGCTCAATTTGCACTCGGAGAGTTCCTAAACACGAATAATGCAAAACAAAGGAAAAACATATTAAAAGCACAGGAATACTCGAGTTTAAGCAACGAAACAAGCTGGTTACTATCCGAATAAGTGGTCATAAAACCACTTGTCAAATACCCCTAAACTTAAACGTTGCTTGCCCTCAAGCAACCAAAACAAAACTAAACACAAGATGCAATGCAATATTTACAATGTATGCAATCTACACTATCATGAATGCAAATCCAAGTCCCAGTCAGTATTGAACTTTCAAAGAAATGCCTCAGAAAACCACGAGATAATCGAATAGATAAGCTACCCAAGACAAGACCATAAGGCATATTCTGCAAATCCAAAGCTGTCAGCACTGATGTATTATTCGTTATGTACCTAGCAACCATTAAACATGCTTTTGAACAAATTTATCACATACTATGCTACTTAGGGGAAAAACAAGTTTCAACTTAAGAAAAGCAGTAAATCAGATAAGTTCTAACCAAGACTATGCATTACTTAAGCTAAGAGTCACATGGGGTTTTCATTAAGCTATTATTACTCACGAGGGCGTATTTGGACTTTTCTGTGTACACAATCGACGGTGCAATGCCTAGTCCTCTTAGGATTTTCAATGATATTCGAGTAGCGAGCTTTCGACCAACGACTACTAGACCAGACGGCCTTAGGGCGCTAGGTGTAGAGACACCCCGAGGGCTTACTTGCTCGAATATCAAAGGCCACAGAACTCGACGTACCCGAAGTGTTTATTATATTTTTTTTTCATTGCATTTTTCTCTTATTTTTCTATTCTTTTTCTTTTTCGCAGAGGAGTGCGTCTTACGCTCCATCTCCCCGCTTAGCATGCATAACCCCTATTTTCCCCCAAACTTAAGCTTTTTACAGTCTAGTTATTATCATATGAGAACTGAAATTCTTTTATTAAAACATAGATTTCCCACCAGAAGATAAGTATGTAAACATTTAAACTAAGCATGTCATGATGGCTACTCTCATGTGCTTACTGATTACACAGTATCTGACAGATAAGGATTTACATATATGACCTTCAAATCCAGCTTAAGTCTCAAATCAGTTCGAAAATCAAGTGAATTCAATTTCTTCATAGGCCACATACATAACTCACCAACTGAAACAGGATTCATGCAGTATGCTCTAACACAGAATGAAAAAACAAAAACAAAATTTTTAAAATTTTGATAAATTTTTACAAAATACGACCTACATGCACTATATAAACAAACACAATAAGCAAAATGAATACAAACGACACTACATGCACAACAAAACCAATACCCCCAAGCTTAAAATGTTCAATGTCCGCATTGAAGGTAAAGGTAAAAAGAAAGAAACTCCCCTATTCGGCTTTGTCGTCGTCTCTCCATCCTATCAATATACTCATGTACAGTGTGGGAGGACTCGGACTGCATCATAGTCAATGCCATCTCCCCAGTGCTCAGAATTGCTGCCCATGGATGTAGACTCCCTCCTACTCCTTTTGGATGCCATAAGAAATGAGAATAGACGATGCAATCCAATACTGAACTCAACTAACCCAACTGATTCAAAAATCTTGCTATGCTATCGAACTCCTACACACTATCTCAATTGATCAGGTTGAGAAGATGGGAGTGATGGGTGGGTTGGTTGATTGTGATTAGGAGATAGAAGGTTGTGTTTTAATTAAAATTAGGGCTTGGGATGGGGGAGATTTATGGCAAGCTCGTCTGATAATGCAATGGAAGTATGGGCTAAAAATTACTTAAGCCAAGCATAGTCAGTGTGTGGTGCGGCCGCTCGCCCCAACAAGCTTAATCAGGCGCGACCGCGCATGATGCCAGATTTGGTTTTTTACAGAATTTATTTCATGAAGCTGCTGTGGCATTCGACCTTTGCTTCATGCTGCATGGAGTGACCCTGAGAAAAACATATAACATTATTAAGCCCTCTTAACTATCAAAAGTAAATAACAACTATTTACAATAAGAGAATTAAATATGGAAAGATATAAGCATTCAAATTCCAAAAAAAAAAATCTCTAAGTGCAGTATATGTAACATGCTCGTGGTTCAAAAACGTGTAATAAATGTTTAAGTCCCAAAAATAGATACATCAATTCCTAAGTCCAAAAATGTAGGCAATGAACTCCTAAATCTACGAGCATTCAAAAATTTTAAACTAAATAATAACTAATAAGAATTAAATAAGGGGGAGGGAATTATGATAGAAAGCATGTAATAGCGAATTAAACAGGTAGGGAGAGAGAGAAATGATGGGGTGCCTCCCATCGAGTGCTGAGTTTATAGTCTGTTAGCTAGACTCTGTCTGACACTACTATCCGATCCCCCGACGATATTACCTCATTCAAAAACATACAAGGTATTATTATTATTATTTAAAATAACACTCCCCCTTCTTATTAAAATAATATAAGAAATTATTTTAATAATCTTATCAGAAATATATAATAATTATTTCTTTTTTTCCACTTATCCACATAACTCAAGATATATATATATATATATATATATATATATATAACACATATATATATTCCTTTAATCTACACTTCTCGTCGTATATTCAATTAATAATTCTCTAACCAATACATATCTAACGATATATTGATTTTTCTTTCTCTCTCTAACAACGTACATATACTCTAGAAAATAGTGATTATTAAAGATATTTAATGTCACCAACTTACTATGATATAAATTCTATAAACCTTTTAATATCGATAAATAAATATTATCCATCTTTCTTACTAATTCAACTCTACCATGCATAACAAATATATAATAATGATATATATATTTATTAAACACCAAAAATCACATATTATATAGCTCATATTACCCTATGTAATTCAATACTACAAACCTCATATCACAGATATATTCATATTCGAATCCATCTAATGCCTTAAGAATTTTATTTATTAAATTCTTATTAATAATGATTCTTGGAAATTCGGGTCCTTACAGGAATTAGATTCCATGATAACTAATTAGAGTTAAAATTGATTTCTGAGACTAACTAGGATTGCCATTAAATCGATACCAATGTATATATTAAATGTTTTATTTATTGATGCATATGGTGATATGTGTGAAAATAAATGGGGTTGATTATGGACTATTGACCAATGTGATTGGATTTATTTTTAGTTGAAAGCTTAAATGAATGGGTTTTATTAAATGGGATTTGTGTATCTCGTCTTCTCTAATTTTTCTTGATGTAAAATTCTATCTCTCCCCTATGTACTTTCTCTTGACTTTTGATCAAGGTTTCTATTTAAATTAAATAGTTTATGTAATAGGATTAATTAGAATTTTCTTGAAGAGCTGGAGAACAAGGAGCAAGGAGCGCTTGAAGACCCATTTGTATGAAGCCCGGGCTTAAATGTAATAGTTATGTTTAAATTTAATTATTGCACTCCTAGGTTTGACCTTTTGGTTCACTTGATGGCTCTAGTGAACCTAAACTAGAATAAAAGTCCATAATCAATTCGCGTAGAATATACTATTCTATATATGCATGCTAGTATTATATATATATATATATATATATATATATATATATATATTATTTTATGCAAACATGCTTCGCATGTTTTAATAAAATGACGTGTATTTTATATATATGTGCATGCGCGCTAAACAAGATGAGTCTAATAATAACAAACCCCTCAAAGAAATTATTTTAAGTCTAAAGCATTCAAAGATATTTGGGATATCGAACTTCGCCTTCTAGCATGATAAAATTAATAGAGCATTAAATATTTAATATGAGTTTGTTGTGCTATCCACAAGACAAGTATTAAGTATTTAAGATGTTAATTTATCACATTTGATGCTTATAAAGAAAATTGAACAATATTATTTTGTTGTGCCTACCACAACGACAATATTTTTCTTTTTTGAATATATCGAAGTGTTAGGTTGGACTTAACTCAGATAATTTTGATTCGGATGTGCCACTACTTGACCAAAATAATCTAAGAGGCAAAAAAAAGGAGTTACATGTTGATGTAATTGACAAAGAGTTGTCTATCTATTTATTTATATATGGTTTGTTGTGCCATCCACAAGGCTATATACATTTGAAATAAAATCCTTATTCTCACTAGCAAATCTTTAATTAGATGTTGCCCGAACTATATAAGTGAGGATAATATAATTTGAAAAAAATAGTGGGAGATACCAATTTAAAATAAGACCTAATTTATCTTGGTATGTAAATAATTAATAAAACGAATGTTTGCTAAAATATTATCTTTTCACATGCAGAAATTTAAAAATGTCGAAATCACTAATTTCACTGCGTAGCATACTTGATGCTAACAAACTAACAGAACCGAATTACACGGACTGATTAAGGAATCTGAGAATAGTTCTCATTGCTGAAAAGATTTTTTATGTCCTAAATTCTCCTGTCCCTGGAACTATTCCAGAAATAGCCTCTGAGGAAGAGATTGCCATAATTGTAAAGTGGCAAGATGATGCATCTGTGGCTCAATGCATCATGCTCGCATCCATGAATAACGAGCTTCAGCGTCAGCATGAAAACATGGATGCTCCTACTATGTTGCTTCACCTCCATGAGTTATATGGTGAACAAACTAGGACTGCTAGATATGAGATATCTAAGGAATCTCTTCCGATCTCGGATGACCGAGGGCACTGCCATTGAGACTCATGTCCTAAGGGTGATCAATATGATTGAACGCCTTGGACAGCTTAGGGTTCGTCATGGATGGGGAGTTGAGTAAAGACTTAGTCTTGTAGTCACTCCCTGAGACCTTCTCACAATTTATTATGAATTTTCACATGAATAAGTTGGATGTCAGCTTGCTTGAATTACTTAACATGTTGAAAACTTCATAATGTCACTTCCTATCCAAGAAGAACTATGTCTTAATGGTGGATGATTCTTCCAAGAAAAGGAAGAGGCCCAAGGTATCTTCTGAAAAGAAAAAATCTAAGAAGTCTAAGGGCAAGGTGAATAGGAAGGAACAAAAGAAACTTGATCCAGATAACAAAGGAATGTGCTTCCATTGCAATAAGCCAGGTCTCTGGAAGAGGAACTGCAAAGATTTCCTTGCAGAACAAAAGCAGAAGAAGCTTGGAGAAGCTTCAAATCCTAATCAAGATTTGTTTATGATTGAAATTAATTTTTTAGAAAGTCAAAATTCTAATTGGGTATTGGATACCGACTGTGGTTCTCACATATGTAATGTAGGGACTGGCCAGAACTAGAAAGCTGAACAAAGATGAGGTTGTCCTACGAGTGAGAAATGGAGCAAAGGTTGTTGCATTAGCTGTAGGCACTTATTGTTTAGCAATGCCTACGGGCAAGTCCATTAATTTGAATAATTGTTATTTTGTTCCGAATATCATTAGAAATATTATTTTTATTTTCGTATTAGATATAGATGGATTTGACATTATAATAAAGAACAACAGTTGTTCTATTTATAATACCAATGTTTTATATGGTGTTGGTAATTTGCGAAATGGACTTTACATACTTGACTTGCATGAAAATATATTTCGAATTGAACAAACTAAGAAAAGGAAAAGAGAGATGATGTTAATTATACCTATATGTGGCACTGTAGACTCGGTCATATCAATGCAACAAGATTATCTGTGACGCCCCCAAATTCGGACCACTCGCGTCCCGAATTCGGTTCGTCACGTTCTATAATCTAATAACACAATAATATCTCACACAACGAAAATAGTAGAATAATTTATATTTATTTAATATAAATATTCATGCCCCAAGGTCTCGTAACTTAAACATACCTCCACGTCTTAACATAGTTTAAACATAGCTAATATATAATACGAAATAAGTTTTTATTACATCATCATAATATTTCTAATTAAGTACAAAGCTACTCCGTAGCCTTGGCCTTGCCCTTATCAATGCCCAAGGGTCCGCCTTGCTCTGCCTTAACTGAAATAGTTTTAGGAAAAGCAAGAATGAATAACAAGTTTGCTCAATAAGTAATATAACAATAAGGGTGAATAATATAGTTTTTGAATCCCAAGGGTACAACAGTGAATGATAGTTCAAGAATAGCAAGAAGTATCAATAGTTCTGATAAGTGGTTTTTATGACCACTTATTCAGATCTTATCTAACTTGTTTTGTTGCTTAAAATTGAGTAATATTGTGCTTTTCATGTGTTTTGGTTTTGTTTTTGTAGTTTTCTCGTATTGGAACTCTCCAGGTGCACAAGCGGCTAAAAAGGATAAAAGAGTGCTAAAAGGGGCAAGGAGCACGAAATGTGATGCTACGAGGATCAAATAGGTTAACTTTTCATGAAATGGGAGTGTTGACGGTAGGAGTTGAAGACAAGTGCAGCAGTAGCATCAGAAGCAAAGCATCAGAAAAGTTTACAGATGCGCGCAGCCTAGCCCTCCTCAAAGCCTAATGTCCGCGCGGCCGCGCAGGTTCTCAGCTTGACCAAAGTTTGACTTTTAAACGGCTTAGCTTGGAGAAAGGCATATAAGGGGGCTCATTTGCAGCAGAATACGATATACTCCCATGAAGGGAGCCCTAGTTCTTGCTCTCTCTTCCCTTTTCTTTACATTTTGTCTAGATTAGGTTAGGAGTAGATTAATTTTAGATTAGGGTTAATTAGTTAGTTTCTAGGGTTTAATTAGAGAAAATGATTGAAGCATTTGGATAGCATCAAAGATCCAAGCTTGGAGAAAGAACTCATATTTGCATTCTCTATCTATACATTCTCCTTGTTATCTTTTTGTATTCGGATGATGTTTATTCAATTTGTGGATTATATATTTGAGTCAATCATGACTAAAACTTATTTTGAGATTTCAATGGAACCTTTGAGTAGTTTATATTGATTTGCTTCCTTGTTGATCTTCTTTATCTTTATATGGTTGTCTGTTACGATTTATGCCTTCATTGATTAATTGCTTAGCTAACAATTACTGTGATAACCTATATAGACTTGAAAGACAAAATGTGAGTTTAGATCTAATCGTAGTAGCGGGCGATTGTATGTTTACATGGCGTTGGATGTATGATTTGTGCTTAGGATAGATATATACCGAAGCGCCGCTCGTAGTCAATTGAGAACATGGACTAAAACCTTAATTATTTGTAGACCGCATAGATATATAGTGGTTTAGGTAATGTGGGTGTTCATGTGCGTTCTATCATCTGTGGATTGTATGTGATATAGGATTAGGTGCATTGAAAGATGGCCTTACCTTCTCGACTAACATTCTGTGACGATTAATTTAACCTAACTGGGAGTATGTTGATTTAGATGAATCATTAGGGGAAGTTGAGATCTCATATCTTCATTATCTGACTTTACTCTAGGGTTAATTAGTTTAAGTTTAATTATTTAGTTTTTAATTAAAACACTCTACCGCTTGTTTAAATAAGACTAAGATGGTTATGGGCTAGTGGTTTAGTGACTTTTAGCAGTTAATTCTCCGTGGGAACGATGTCTGTACTTACTCTTTATTACTTGTTGACCGCGTATACTTGCGCGTAATTGTCATTACCTAATCGGGGACAACAAGTTCTCAATAACAGTCACTAAGGATATAAAGATATCAATAAGATTTAAGGTTTAACCTTTTCAAGGTTCAAGAATAATGAATACTGAGCAGTCACTAAGGACTATGAACTCTTACTAGAATTAACAGTAATATGCTGATAATCCAATAAAAATAAGTACAACAGGTGATTAGCATAAAGTACCCTACGTCATGCATAACATTTAATCGTACTCATCTTGCGCGCGTCGATCTCCCGACAAATATATAGTTCCCCTTCAATGAGGGTTGTTCATCTCAGTCACTTATAAGATTCTGCACCAAACAATTGGTTTAGATCGTTTTTAAATTCATGATATAGCTCTAGCCAAATCAAATAGCATAGACTGCTCTTTTAATGTATATAAGAACAATTATAAGTTCAATACTCGAAATCAAAGTTCGAAGAATATAAACAGACTTTACCCTAAGCTATGAAGCATTAATTCATAAGACAAAAATCATACTTTTAATTATTTACTTGTACGATCAATAATAGTACAAGCTTAAGTAATGCTCAATAACGAATAAGGTTCGAGTACTTGCATTCAATTATACAATCAACTGAAGTTAGGAAACTTGCTCGATAAAAAGTAGGGTTAAGAACTTGCCTTAAGCGTAGTTTATCAATGTATAGCTTATAAACACTTTCAAATCCTATTGTAACATAGTTACGTATATAGGGTATTCATTAGTTATGTACGTTGAATTCATAAACTTGATATGTAAGTTAAACACATACATAAGAGTCTGACTTAGTCGTACAATTCTATACATATGTCATTACATACTTACATACACATATCACAAAATTAGTTTATATGATACTATGAAATCAAATAAAATAGTTCGTAATCATCTTTTGACTTAGTGTTTGAAAGTTTATAAACACTCATCCATTATATGGTTCTATCGTTAGAATGCTCATTAACATTTGGACTCACCACTAAACATGTATGGCAGTTTAGGACATCAATACAAGCATGCATCAGTTTTCAGATTACAAACCAAAATAGTCAGACTACACTGTAGGGTGGCGTGGCCGCGCTTGGTTTGAACTAGGGAGTGTCTCGGCCGCGCTGTTCCCATCTCAAACCAGAAATGACAATTCAGTTTGCATGGCCTAGCTCGCTCACCTACATATATTGATGATGACACATACAGAACATACATGTTATGAGGTTTATGACTAGGTTCGATCTTACATCTTGCCTTTAACATAGTTCGTTATCACTTTCACTTAACAAGCTTAACGTGTTCAATTAACAAGGTTCCTCACGTTTCGTCATTATACATACGCTATGAGGTCAATAAGTCTCAATTATACATACTCAAGTCATCCTAGTCATGTATTTCAAGTTACATAGTTTTATTTCTTTAAAACTCGTTCTAAACCATGCTCAATTAGTTTGCAACGTACGTGGCTAGTTAGGTATACATGTCAATTGTGATATCCTGAGAAATTTGAGGTATAGTTGTCATGATGTTTATCATCTAACGAGTATAATAGATAATGATCCTTGGGGGAAGGATGGTGAAGAGATAATGAGAAGGAATAATTAGGTAAATACCTAATTAAAGAATGTTGAGATTTTTCAACGAAAATGGGAAGAAGTAAGATTAACTATTCGTTGAAGGGCTGTAAAGATAATGCATTCGGGTATGGATGTGGTTTGTGAAATTCCAAGGACGAAATTTTTATAAGGAGGGAAGAATGTGACAACCCAAAAAATCGGATTGTCCAGAAATTAAGATTAAAGAATTAATAATTAATAAAAGGAATTTTATTGATTATATTATTTGTTATGTGTTTATTAATCATTCTATGACATAGGATGATTAGAAATGAGGAGGATTCTGGCTACGAGCTAAAATGAATGAGTATGAATTTTCAAGACGAAAATAAAAGATTTCCGGAAATAAAAATATTTATGGGAAAAGACGGAATAGGCACTATTCATGAAACCCTAATGGTTAGGGTTTAACCCTAAGGCTAGGGTTCGTGTAACCCTAAGCTCGTTTGAGAGTTCGAATGTCGAAATGACCTTCTATCGAAAGATTTGACAGTAATATACCAGTGAAAAGCTAAGTTAGCCGAGAAAAGTTTTCTAGGAAAATATGACGAAAATCACTATTTATCTGTTTCTGTTTTGGAATTTATTTTGAAATTTCGAGAAACGCATAATGATAGGATTTTGAGATGAGATGAAATATGTAATAATATTTTATTTATGGCTCGCGAAGTTTTCGCTTGCAGACTTAAAACCCGAAAGGTTAAGGAAAGTGGAATTAAGGAAGGAAATGATTGTGTGTTATAATAAATGATTATTATACATAATGAATACGCGTATAATATTGATTATTATACGAGTATAATACGAGTTATTATACGAGAATTAATACGACGTATAATATGAATTTTATACGAAGTAAATGGATTTAATTTGAATTAAATCTAAGAGTTAAACATGTGGGTCGAACTGGCGGGTAAACGGGTGGGTAAAACCCATGGACAACCCATGAGCATGTGATTGCACAAGGTGGTCAGGTGCTAGCATGTGCTAGCACATGGGGAGACATAGGTTACATGTGGGAGGACATGGTGGGGAGGTGGAGAGGAGGTGGCTTGAGGAGGTTTGGTCCTAATGACCAAACTACCCCAAGCCTTGTAATCTCTATAAATAAAGGGCTTGGCCCATCAGTTTTGGTTGTTTGAAATTTCCACCAACACCTAAAGAGAGAGAGAGAGAGAGAGGGGAGAGCTCTTGCCATGCAATCATGGAGCAACAAGGGAGCTAGCTTAAGACTTTGATCAAGAACACAAAGTCACAAGCTCTAGAACACTTATAAGGTATAAGTATTTACTTTGAATTTTCATCTTTTTTCAATTCCAAAATTGATAGAGAAGTGAAAATGAATAGACTATCAATGGTGAGAGATGATGAGATTGATATTAGTGGACCTTAGTGTAGACACTCAAAATTTCCTGTCCCTGTTACTAACACTGTAGGAGGGCAAAACTGACAATTAGTTTAACCCCCGATCTCAAATCGGGCCGTCAAGTCAATCCCGATCTCAATATCAGGCCGTCAGATCAACCCCGATCTCAATATCTCGCCATCAGTTCAACCCTGATCACAAATTGGGCCGTCAAGTCAACCCTGATAAGTGGTTTTATGACCACTTATTCGGATAGTAACCAGCTTATTTTGTTGCTTAAACTCGAGTATTCCTGTGCTTTTATTATGTTTTTCCTTTATTTTGCATTATTCATGTTTAGGAACTCTCCGAGTGCAAATTGAACGAAAAAGGACCAAAGATGGCCTAAATGGGGAAAGGCACAGAAAGTGGCTTAAATCATAAGGAAAGCATGATGATGGCATGGAATGAAGAGGCAAATGAAAGATGCTACGAGGCTAAAGGTCCACAAGATGGCAAGCATGAAGCAACCAGCCTTGAGCCAGCAGCAAAAAGTCAGGAATCCAAGTTTCAGGTGCCGTGCGACCGCGCCGAGTTTGCCTTGAAGAGCGGAGCGCCCGCGCCATTATCCAGACCAGGAAACTCAGATTCAGCAGCCGCGCGGCCGTGCCAGGAAGAAGGCTTGGACGCGCACTGATCGCACCAGTCATAATTTTGGCTAGACTTTGACTTCACTTAAACAGACGGGAGAAGGCAGCTTATAAGGGCCTTTTGCCCTCATTTGATCGATATCTCCACGAGGGAGTTCAAGCCTTAGTTTTCCATTTTCCTTTTCTTTTTATTTCTTATTTAATCTAGATTAGGAGTAGATTAGGTTAGAGATTAGATTAGTGTTAGTTAGTTAGATTATAGGGTTAGATTAGTATTGAAGATTGAAGCAAGTGATTGTCATTGAAGATCCAAGCTTGGAGAAAGAACAAAGATTTGCATTCTCTATCTCCTAACTCTCCTTGTTATCATTGTATATTCGGATAATGTATAATCAACTTGTGGATAATATATTTGAGTCAATTATGACTTAGTTTATATTTTGAGATTCCAATGGAACCTTTTGTGTAGTTGATGTTGATATCCTTCCATGTTGGTTCTTATTGATTGCTATGTGCTTATCTATTGCGAATCATGCTTTCATTACTTAATTGATTAGCTACCAATTACTGTGATAACCTATGTGGGATTGAAAGAAAAAATGTAGGTTTAGATCAAATCATAGTAGCGGGCGATTGTATGTTCAAATGGCGTTGGACGTATGATTTGTGCTTAGGATAGACATATACTGTAGTGTCGCTCGTAGTCATTAGAGAACTTGACCTTAAACCTATTTATTTGTAAATCACATAGACATATAGTGGTTTAGGTAATGTGGGTGTTCACGTGCGTCTATCATCTGTGGATTGCACGTGATATAGATTCGGTGCATCGAAAGATGGTCGTCTCTCACTTTCGTGTTCTCAGCTAATAAACCATTGCGATTGAATTGACCTAATTGGAAATTTATTGACTTAGGTGAATTAATAGGGGAAATTGGGATCTCTTATCTTCATTATCTGATTCTACTCTAGGGTTAATTAGTTTTAATTTACTTAAATAGTTTTAATTCAAATACATTTAATCGCTCGCTTAAATAAGACTGAAATGGTTATGGGCTAGTGCTTTGGCGATCTTTTATTAGTTAATTCTCCGTGGGAACGATATATATACTTAGTCTTTATTACTTGTTGACAGCGTATACTTGCGCGTATTTGTCATTATATAATTCGGACAATAAGTTTTTGGCACCGTTGCCGGGGAATTAATTGGATAACTGTTTGCCAACATTAGTTTCAATCAAATTAGTTTTAATTTAAACATTTTTATTTTTGTTTAATTCTCTTCCTATATTCTCTTTTCAGGAACAATGGACTTAAATTTCTGTCTATGGAACTATGCAAGGCAAGAGCAACCAAGGGAAGTAGGGAATGATGGCGTCGACCCAATTGCTTCACTTTCAGCACAGTTGGAGGTTCTCTCGAGGAAGTTGGATACTGTTTCAGCTCAACAGAGTTGAGAGACAACAATGACTTATGACTACGGTGCTGGGAGCTACACGAGCCATCAGGAGCCTATCAGTTATGGGCAAGAGCAGTATGGGGGTGAGTACTCCTACAATGAGCCTTATCCCAATTATCAGCAGGATTGGGGGTATCACCCAAACCCTTCATCGAGTTATTATCAAGACCACTACTGCGAGCCAAGTCCAATGTACGCACCAGAATGCAGCTTCCAGACTCCAGCTTATGAGCCTCAATACATGGATTTTGAGGATAACACAAAAAAGGCAAGCCTGGAGGAAGAAGGTGACATAGCATCATTAAGAGACACCTTAATTAATCAATCACAGCCAATCGAGAATCTTCAGTATTGGGCAAATCAGATTAGTATGGCATTAATGAAAGAGGAGTTGATTGAGCAAGGGATACAGACTCAGAATCTTCAGAATCAACTCTCTCAAGTAGTAGATGCCGTGAGCAAAGGGCCTCAGAATTCCAGGGAGATTCAGTACATGGATTCTAAAGATGAAGCAGAAAAGGAGATCTTAATTGAGCGAGAGGAGTGGATTGAGGATCTTCAGACTTGGGTAGAGCAAATTAGCACAGCTTTAAGGAATGAGGAGGTGATTGAGGAAGGAACCGAAGCTCAAAATCTTCAAAGTCCAATGCCTCAGATGACTGAAGCCGTGAGTAATGATCCCCAGGATACTTGGTGCTATGAAATGGATGCAAAAACTGATGGAGATTCAGAAGTGCACTTGCAACTAGACGAGCATAAGGCAATGGATATAGAGGAGACTCTTGGGGATGTGGAAATCTATGAACCAACCGTGACAATACCCCAAGAGCCTTCTCAGCCTAAGTGGAACAAGCCAGTGAAGTTTGCACACCCTTGCCCCCTTGGTAGCCACAACACAGAGACGAATCTCGATGATATGAGAGAGTCCGCGATTTCGAAAACCATGGTTGTCAATTGAAGAGAGAATTAAAGAAGAGACCGTTGTGTTCGGTGAACCTCAATACCCCATTCATTTCACGTATACAACGGAACCAGTGCCTAGCTCCCCAACCTTCAGCACGGGGAATTCCTATATAAATTATGTGCTAGGTAGTTTAAATCTGAGTCCTCTCATGATGGGAAGCCTCCAAAAGCACATTGCAATTATGATGGATGGAGGGATTCTCAAATATCGTCGGGGGATCGGATAGTCATTCAGACACAGTCCAGCTAGAGGACTATAAATCAAGCGCTCGATGGGAGGCACCCCATCGTTTCTCTATCTCCCTACTTGTTTAATTCTCCATGACCTACTTTCTATCATATTTCCCTCCCCTTTGTTTAATTCTTATTAGTTTAATATGTAGTTATAAAATTTTTAAATGCTCGTAGATTTAGGAACTCAGTGCCTGCATTTTTGAACTTAGGCATATGGGCATATATTTTTGGGACTTAAACAGTATTAGACATATTTTTGAAGCACGTGCATGTTGCATATATGCACATATAGGGGTTTTTGGGAATTCACACTGCACATATCTTTCTAGGTTTCATTCGCCTAAATGTAAATAGTGAATATATAGTTTGGTGTTTTATAGAGCTTAATAAATGTATATGTCTTTCTCAGGTCAATGTTGCTGGATTGAATGAAAAGCTCAAGGCCAGCCTCTTTGCATAACAAAATTCTGCAGAACCAGAAATCTGGCAGCCCTGCGCGGCCGCACCAGGATATGCTTGCTGGGGCGCGCGGCCGCGCCTCTCACAAACTGGGCATGACTTAAGGAAATGGCAGATTTTAAGGGAACCACTTCATGTCAATTATCAACAGCAGCTAAGACTCAGTCTCTCTAATCCCAAACCCTCAAGTTCCTTCAAACAATCCCCCATCTCTTCCATCTCATTCAATCCTCCTTCACAAATCCCCTCAAACACAAGCCTTAGTTTCAAAAACCTCCTACCTCCTCAATCCAAAGTACCAATTCACCCATCAACCTCATCCTCTCAAACTGATCAATTGAGACAGTGAGTGTGGGTTCGAGAGCAGAGCAAGATTAATATTGAGTTGGGTTGGTTCGTTGAGTACAGTGTTGAGCGGGATTTATTTTTCCAGAGCAGAGAGAGACGGGAGAGACTTCTGAGAGGACGAGGGCGACGACGAAGCAGAATAGGGGAGTTTCTTTTTACCTTTACCTTCAATGAGGACATTGAACATTTTAAGTTTAGGGGTATTGGGTTTTGTTTTTGCATATAGTTAGTTCATTTAGTGCATGTAGGTTGTATTTTGTTAAAATTTTAAAATTTTTGTCTTGTTTTTGCATTCTGTGTTAGAGCATACTGCATGAATCCAGTTTCAGTTGGTTAATTATGTATTTGGCCTGTGAAGAATCTCGAATCACTTGATTTTTGAACCGATTTGAGACTTAAGCTTGCTTGTATGGTCATATATATAAATCTTTATCTGTCAGATACTGTGTAGCCAGTTAGCACAATAGAGTAACCATCATGATATGCTTAGTCTAAATTTTCACATACTTGTCTTCTGGTGGAAAATCTATGTTTTAATAAAAGAATTAAAGTTCTCATATGATAATAACTAAGACTGTTAAAAAACTTAAGTTTGGGGGAAACAGGCGGTATGCATTCTATGTGGGGAGATGGAGCGTAAGACGCATTCCCCTATGAAAAAGAAAAGAAAAGAAATGTAAATACATTGAAAAAGAAAAAAAATAGAATAAACATGTCGGCTACGTCGAGTTTTGTGGCCTTTAATATTCGAGCAAGTAAGCCCTCGGGGTGTCTCTGCACCCAGCGCCCTAAGGCCGTCTAGTCTGGGAGTTGTTGGTCGAAAGCTCGCTACACGGGTATCATTGAAAAGCCTAAGAGGACTAGGCATTGCACAGTCGAGTGTGTACACAGGAAAGTGCGAATACGCCCTCGTGAGTAAATAAAAGAATAATAAACCCCCTGTTGACTCTTAGCATAAGTAATACACGGTCTTAGTTAGAACTTATCTGATTTACTGCTTGTCTTGAGTTGAACCTTGTTTTCCCCTAAGAAGCGTAGTAAGTGATTTATTTGTTCCAAAGCATGTTTAATGGTTGCTAGGCACACAACGCACAATACATCAGTGCTGACAGTTTTGGATTTACAAGAATATGCATTATGATCTTGTCTTGGGTAGCTTTTCTGTTTGATTATCTTGTAGTTTTCAGAGGCATTGCTTTGTAAGTTCAATACTGACTGAGGCATGGATTTTCATTCATAGTAGTATAGGTTGCATACATTGTAAATATTGCATTGCATCTTGTGTTTAGTTTTCTTTTGGTTACTTGAGGGCAAGCTACGTTTAAGTTTGGGGGTATTTGATAAGTGGTTTTATGACCACTTATTCGGATAGTAACCAGCTTGTTTTGTTGCTTAAACTCGAGTATTCCTGTGCTTTTAATATGTTTTTCCTTTGTTTTGCATTATTCATGTTTAGGAACTCTCGAGTGCAAATTGAGCGAAAAAGGACCAAAGATGGCCTAAATGGGGAAAGGCACAGAAAGTGGCTTAAATCATAAGGAAAGCATGATGATGGCATGGAATGAAGAGGCAAATGAAAGATGCTACGAGGCTAAAGGTCCACAAGAAGGCAAGCATGAAGTAACCAGCCTTGAGCCAGAAGCAAAAAGTCAGGAATCCAAGTTTCAGGTGCCGCGCGGTCGCATCGAGTTTGCCTTAAAGAGCCAGTGCTCGCGCCATTATCCAGATCAGGAAACTATGATTCAGCAGTCGCGCGGCCGTGCCAGGAAGAAGGCTTAGATGCGAGTGGCCGCATCAGTTATAATTTCAGCCAGACTTTGACTTCACTTAAATAGACGGGAGAAGGCAGCTTATAAGGGCCTTTTGCCCTCATTTGATCGATATCTCCACGAGGGAGTTCAAGCCCTAGTTTTCCATTTTCCTTCTCTTTTCATTTCTTGTTTAATCTAGATTAGGAGTAGATTAGGTTAGAGATTAGATTAGTGTTAGTTAGTTAGATTATAAGGTTAGATTAGTATTGAAGATTGAAGCAAGTGATTGTTATTGAAGATCCAAGCTTGGAGAAAGAACAAATATTTGCATTCTCTATCTCTTAACTCTCCTTGTTATCATTGTATATTCGGATAATGTATAATCAACTTGTGGATAATATATTTGAGTCAATTATGACTTAGTTTATATTTTGAGATTCCAATGGAACCTTTTGTGTAGTTGATGTTGATATCCTTCCATGTTGGTTCTTATTGATTGCTATGTGCTTATCTACTGCGATTCATGCTTTCATTGCTTAATTGATTAGCTACCAATTACTGTGATAACCTATGTGGGATTGAAAGACAAAATGTAGGTTTGGATCAAATTGTAGTAGCGGGCGATTGTATGTTCACATGGCGTTGGACGTATGATTTGTGCTTAGGATAGACATATACCGAAGCGCCGCTCGTAGTCGTTATAGAACTTGACCTTAAACCCTATTTATTTGTAAATCATATAGACATATAGTGGTTTAGGTAATGTGGGTGTTCACGTGCGTCTATCATCTGTGCATTGCACGTGATATGGATTTGGTGTATTAAAAGATGGTCGTCTCTCACTTTCGTGTTCTCGGCTAATAAACCATTGTGATTGAGTTGACCTAATTGGAAGTTTATTGACTTACGTGAATCAATAGGGGAAATTGGGATCTCTTTTCTTCATTATCTGATTCTACTCTAGGGTTAATTAGTTTTAATTTACTTAAATAGTTTTAATTCAAATACATTTAATCGCTCACTTAATTAAGACTGAAATGGTTATGGGCTAGTGCTTTGGCGATCTTTTATTAGTTAATTCTCCATGGGAACGATATTTGTACTTACTTTTTATTACTTGTTGATCGCGTATACTTGCGCGTATTTGTCATTATATAACCCCGATCTCAAATCTCGCCATCATATCAACCTCGATCTCAAATCGGGCCATCAAATCAATCCCGATCTCAAATCAGGCCGTCAAATCAACCCCGATCTCAAATCGAGGCGTCAGATCAACCCCGATCTCAATATCAGGCCATCAATTCAACCCCGATCTCAAATCAGGCTATCAAATCAACCCCGATCTCAATATTGGGCCATCAGATCAACCCCGATCTCAAATCGGGCCGTCAGATCAACCCCGATCCAAAATTGGGCCATCAAATCAACCCTAATCTCAAATCGGGCCATTAGATCGACCCTGATCTCAATATCGGGCCATCAAATCAACCCCGACCTCAAATTGGGCGGTCACATCAACCCCGATCTCAATATCGGGCCATCAGTTCAACCCCGATCTCAAATCGGGCCCTCAGATCAACCCCAATCTCAATATCGGACCTCAGATCAACCCCGATCTCAATATCGGGCCATCAAATCAATCTCGGTCTCAACCCGAGAAGTACAGGTTAGCCTCGATCCCAACCAAGGAGGTACAGATCAGCCCCAATCTCAACCTGGGAGGTATAGATCAGCCCCGATCTCAACCCGGGAAGTCAAGTCAACTTCAGGAACAAACCTGAAGCTCCACAACATCTCTAGAAGAAAACTTGGAATGACCAAATCCACCTCAGAGACAACACCGAGGACAAACAGACTCGAATGGGATCCAAGTCTTGGAAATAACTCCCGAAAGTCAACCGAAGGTCATGTCGGCACTAAAGGCAACCCCTGGAGGGGCAAAACGATCATTTTACCAACCTTAAGACGATTCGGTCTAACTCAAGCCGAATTGATGCCACCAAGGTCAGAACGAACCATAACGATGATCCCGAGTGCAAACAGCGCAAGAGAGCTCAACGGACAAACTGCGAGGAATTGAAGACCTGGTTATGAACCCATCTTCTTGGACCCAAAAAATGTTTTATCCCATGTCATTGTGACACTCTCGGCGAGGGCTTTCCAGAAAGGTGCAACACGCCTCAAACGGACGCTCCGATCAAAAGTTAGAAAGTTTCGACTTTGACCTCGCGTTGCTCAGAGTGCACGTACTTCGAGATGACTAAACTAGACATGTGGGCCCCACAATGGGACCCGCACCTCTACCTACAAAAGCAATAGGTAGAGCAGAGGCTCCCTGGCCTATATATATGAGGTGACCCCTCCCCCCTCATTTTAAAAAAGAAAAAATGCTTCAAACCTCTGCCCCTTTGATTTTCTGACTTTTTCACATCTTTTAGACCCAATTTTTTTCACTCTAACACGTAGATATACCCACATACTACCACATATCAGAAAATAACCGTTAGATTTGGACATTTAAAACTTACGATTTGGTAAAAAGCCAGTGTAGCAGTTTTTGTAAGTATTTTTACGATCAGCAAGTCAATACTACTTATTTGCACTGTTTTACACTTACATATCAAGTTTTGTTTTCTAAATATGCCCAGAACTTAGTTCCGTCGCCGTTTTCATCAAAATTTGGTACATTTTTGTACATAAACTCAATTTTTGGCATTTCGACAACTCGGATTGACGATCCGTCAGCTCTAACAACTTCACTACACTAGCATCTTCGTTTTAAGCAACTTCGCAGGACTGGTTTATCTTCCCAGTCCGGGTTTGGCTTTTTTGTGTTTATTTAACTGTAAATATACTAACTTTTCAATTTTGTCAAGCCCGGATGTCAAATCCGAGGTAGTTTACCGCTTTTATATATATTTATGCATATATAAGAAACTTTTACCACCACTGCTCTTCCCAGTCTTGGTTGACTACATTTCTGTCTCTATATACATAGTTATATATTTCAGCTCGGTCTGGATCATTCTATGGCCTTTATACTGCTTTTTGCACCCTTCACCATTACTAGGTTATCTTCCCAGTCACTGGTTGACTACTTTTTTATACATTTACATTCCAGTCCGGCCTGGATTATTCTGTGGCCTTTTTAATATTTTTGTACATATCTGCAACTTTCACCACCACTGGGTTATCTTCCCAGTCTTGGTTGACTACTTTTTTGTCTATGTCAATTTCAGTTCGGGCACTGGTGTGAAAACTCACCGCCCTTTTTACTGTTTTTCTATATATATATTTTAATTCTGTCCAGCTTGGATCATTCCTTGGCTTTTATACAGCTTTTATAAATATATATATATATACATATATATATATATATTTCAATTCCAGTCCGGGCACTGGTGTGAAAACCCATCGCCCTTTACAGCTTTCGCATATATAACTGTATATATATTTCTTTACTCGCTTTATTAAACTGTTGCTTTTAATATATATTTTATATGAATTGGCACTAACATATCTGCGGGTGAACTAGATTTATCTAAATCTCAGCAACTCTAGCTTTCAAACGGTTCAAAATCAGTACAGATAGAACCGGAAAGCTAGAATGGCTGAGATTTCTAATCTAGCTTTCTATCTAGTTTCAGCTATAAAAGCAAACTCGCAGTCCTTAGATCGCTATCTAGTGGGAACGAGACGCTTTGGCCACGCGCAGCATGGATTTACTGATGAATCCTTGGTCCCATTGCGATGTGAGGATGTATATATCTGTTTCTGTACAAATTTGAGTTGTGCAGGTTTATTGGCTACTCATATATGAGCCTAGGAATCGTGGGATTCATGATCAAACTGATCAGAATCTAATTCCCACGATGGACAAACTCCAGTTTACGAATGTACCCTGCCGATTTTTTGTAAAATGTATATACAAAAAGACCTTAAAATAGTTATCCGGATTTAAGGTCTCAACATAGTGAAAATGTGAATTTTTGTGTCAGCGTCCCTCCGATGGCTTTCATGCCCATGAAGAGACCGACACTTGTATTTATTTATGTGGTCGAGGATGCTTCGCAACCCAACAAATCACCATTCAAATTCAAGCCTTAAGGTTATAAAGATAAAAAATGGAAGTATCAACAGGCTTCAATTCCTATGTTAGCGTAAGGGTTAGAAAATCAGCTTTCAAAATATCATTTTCAATTCAATCAAAAGAAAAGCTTCTTGCAAATCAAATCAGACACATTTGCAAATCAAATCAAAGACTTTTTGCAAATTAAATCAAACACTTCGTATATAGGTTCAACAAAGCAAAGCATTACTTTCAATCAATCAAACATAGGCCCAATTTTTAAGCAGCATTCACACACGCATTTCAGTTTTAAAGGGAAATATTGAAAAGATGCGGTACCGTGTTTCCACGGGAGTTGTGGGGTGAGTAACACCTTTCCTACACTTAACCAAGCCCCCGAACTCAAAACATTATTTTCAAAGATCAAGTTTTAACAGTGTCTAGCAATTGGGCCTCTTTCAAACAAGACTCGTTTGAGTTGGTACAACCATTTCAAATCTACCAACTGGCAGACTCTGTAAAACGTTCAAATCGTCGACATGATACATGTTGTCCTGTTCCCAAAAAAACCCATCAAAACCTTTTTCGCAAATAAAAAGAGTGAGGGTAGAGATAACTTAGGAAGAGATGAAAGATTCCGGGTTGTAACCCTACCCGCGGATGTTTTTTTCGACTCTGCTGGGGAACAGTAAAGGGCTTAGGCCGCTTTCAAATCTTTTCAAACATTTCCCTTTCAAAACTACGAATGCGTGAAATTCTGCGCCTTTGCATTTATGAATGCGTGAATGCTGCATCTTTACATTGAATGAATGTGTGTAATGCTGCGTATTTACATTGAATGAATGTGAATGAATGTTTTCCTGCTTTCCAAACAAAATCATTATATGCATAACTGTGAGGCACGATGTATGTGAATATATGTTGTGACTCCTCTCACAAGGAGGCAAAACCCGTCGGTGATAAGTAATGTCTCTGGGGACGGCTAAGTCTCTGGGGCTCATGAAAATGCACCACCCAGATTCGCTCTAGTTGAAAGATTGGATTAATTTCCCCTCTAGTAGATTGCGATGATCTGGGGACCTTCATGCCAAAAAGTTGCGTGAGAGTAACCTAAGATAGGTCAGCCTCTGATTAACCAATATCCGACGAGAAGCTTCTTCATGCCTTCCTTTTTCAATTCAATGTCTAGTTTTCAGTTCCAGTGTAAAGGAACACAATGTAAATATCATAATGAAAGATGCACATTTCCTGTCAGATACATCTTGTCATCCTGTCATCAAAATAACTAACCTTTGTTTTGCAGGATAAGATTAAAAAACACATCATGCATCATGTCCCTACCTACCTCAGGAAATTGACACGCCTACGTTTTGTTGTAGGTGAAAAATTGGTTCTGTCACTAGATCTAAGTCTAAGAAAGCACTGCGTCCATCCACGAACATGACTTCGAGTGCTCAGCCAGAATCTACCCCTGTATCTAGGGAAGAATTTGAAAGTCTGAAGAGCCAAATAGCTGAATTGGCCAGTTTTTCGGAGGGAACAAAGTAAGGCCCTTAAAAGGAAACAAGCTCAAACTCATACAGAACTAGGAACACCTGGTGGTAGTGGTGGCAAGTCAAGAAACTGAAAAAGCAAGGACTCAGATTCCTGGACCACAAAACCAGGACCCAATCAACAAAATTCCTAAAATCACCATCCTCAACAAGGAACAAGAGGCTGGTGACATTCTAAAGAAAGTACAACAAATGGAAGAAACTCTCTGGTCTATCAAAGGGACTGGGGCATTTGGTAGTGTTAATTACTCTGACCTTTGTATATTTCTAGGGGCTCGTTTTCCAAAAAAGTTTTAAGTCCCTGATTTTGAGAAATATGATGGATTGGGAGACCCTTACACACACTTGAAGGTATTTATTGGAGAACTCGGATCCTATGCAAAGGACGAGAAACTTCGAATGCAGCTATTCCAAAAAAGTTTAATTGGAGAAGCCAGAGCTTGGTATGCCCGTCTGGACAACTCCAAAATCCACAGTTAGGAAGAGCTGGCACATGCCTTCCTCAGTCAATACAGCTTCCAATCTCAGCTGCCCCCAAATAGATACCAAATAACCAAAATCAAGAAAACGAACACTGAATCATTCAGAGAGTTTGCTAAACGATGGAGGCGGGTTGTAACACAAGTCACCCCAGCCATGACTGAGTCTGAGATAGTCATAACCTTCATCGACATCCAAGAAGCTCCATATTATGAGAGGGTCCTAGCAGTCATAGGAAAACCATTCTCTGAAATGATCAAACACGGCGAAATGGCATAAATGGGGCTCAAGTTTGGAAAGATCAAGGATCTAACCGCCCTCAAAGCTATTGCTGAGCATATCCAGTTCAAAAATTACGGGAGTAATCGCCGGAGGGTACACAAAAAGAAAGACAAAGAAGTGTCTTCAGTGTTTCAAGGACAAAATCAAAGAAGCGAGTCAAACAAAATGTCTATTCAAAGGAGGAACTATACCCCTTTCCAAGCTGTAGCACAGCCTTCAAAGTCCTCCATTTTAGAAAAATATGGAGGTCAGGCGTCGAAGAACTTTCACCCCTCTAGGGGATTTACTCGAGAACGTATTTAAACTTCTGACAGCTCAGAAGAAGATTGTCCAACTCCTTTCACCAACCAACACTGGTGGACGAAATTTTGATCCAAGCAAGAAATGTGCTTATCATTCTGGATCTCCAGGCCATGACACCCAAGACTGTTGGTCTCTTAAGCACAAAATCCAAGACTTGATTGACAACGAGGAGATTATGGTAACAAAACCAGAACAACTGCATGTGCAGGACAATCCTCTCCCACAACATAAAGAGGAGAATGTCAACATGATCAGCACCTCAAGTGGAGAATGATCTAAGTACCTCCGTTATATGGGAGAATCAACTCCATCCAGCAATAGCACCCTAGACAGTTGGGAAGTTTTAGAAAGGCGATTCCTGATAGAGCAAGAGATCAGGTCTATCAAGGAACAAATCGAACAGTTAGAAGAACTGGTCGTCTACTAACATCAGATCACCAGACAGATGTTGAAGCATGCCAACCAGTCTGACTCTGATCGTCCTCCCATATCGGAGATCATTTCCCCTAGGGATCAATACCAGTCTCATGAGAATGAACCCTAGGCCAACAGGGTGGTCAAAGAGGAAAATGTCCAAATTGGTAAGAAGTTCCTATTTCAAAGGAACTTCAACAACCTAAATCAGTCGATGGAATAAATCCTCCAGATGCTAATCAACGAGGGAATGGTTGCAGACTTGTTACCTCCATTGAACCCTCGGTCCAGAAAGTTCAAACCTAACCAAATTTGTCAGTACCACTCTAATGCACCCGGCCATAATACCGAAGATTGCTGGGCATTTCGTAACCTAATTCAGGACCTGATTGAGAATGGTGACCTGATAAGGGGAAATCAAGTTCTCGACCTTCCAGATAAAGACATTCTCTGGATCCCCATTGCATGGAATCAGGATATAGTAGTTGTCATCTCCTGTGATAGGGAATCGACCCTCACACCCTTAGTACTGCCAGGGAAAGGGGTCCAAGAAATACGAAATCCTATGAAGGTGGCCGCACCCGAGCCTTTAATCTTGCCCTTCAGACCTCAATATCCAATCATCAGTCTGAAAAAGGTCCCATGGAACTACGGGAACAATGAAGGTTCCACTTCAAACAACATTACCATTGTGCCAAAGGATAATCCATTATACCTGTCTTAGCGGGTAATCAAACCAGTCATCAAAGCCAAAGAAAAGGTGGCTGAAGAGAATACCATGTCTGCATACAGGGAGACATGCCAGTGATTAGCCTGGATGCGGGGATTGAACCTGCGAGTTTTCAAGCTCTGGAGGTGAGCGATACCCAATACCTACCTATCGGGGCACCAGCTTTGTAGCCTAAGGTCTCCACCGAAGTAATGACAGTAGGCCAAGAGATGATATCTTTGGGTTTCCAACCTGGAGAAGGAAAGAATCAGCAAGGTATCAAGAGCCCAATACAAATCCCGAGTCAGACTGGAAGAGCCGGATTGGGATATTTTCATCCGAGTCAAACCATCGGAACCCACATAAGCATCCTAAGGCTCATATTTCCACGATTTTGCTGTCAAACCTTACGGGTGCCGGATGGGTGAAATCTATGAGGAAAATACCCGCTGTGGTACCAGCCATGCTGTTTCCTCCAATCATACCTGTCAATGAAAGAAAAACCCTCAAGCATGAGGCGGATAGCAAAAAGGGAAAAGAAAAGATCCTGTACGAAGTACGAGACCCATTTGCTAAAATGCAGGTTATCATAAACTACGAGGGTATGAATGATGAGCTCCCAGACAGTGACGACGAGGAGCCGATGCAAATTCCTCACATCAAGAAGGGAAAGGAGGGCAATGCAAAGAAAAACCCCAGCCCTATTATAAGGGATGTTTTTGTCATCATCCGAGAGGAGGCAGACGAGCACAATTCCTCGATTCTCCTAGTTTATGGGGGTCTAACACTGAATAACTGGAGCAGTGTCCCTTGCCTCAGTCGAAAAGGGTAAAGGGGCAGAGAGTACATCTGCCCTTTAATCATGCTTTCATTTACTGCTTATTTTTGATTGCACAGCTATAGCAGTAACTTTTGTCATACTTTGCTAAATGCTCTGTATATTTAAGCAGTTGTATTATTAAATGAAAGCATTTTTTGTTTTCAGGACCCAAGCATTGGATGTGTGTGTCTCTGCTGATGAGATGCCAACCTGTCAAAGTGACTACAACTTTGATATAGAACTGAACTTCGACTTGATGGATATTTATCAAGAGGAAGAAGATGACTATGAGGTGCCTGAGGAGATCAAAGAATAGGTCAAAGACAAACCCAAGCCAAACCTCGACCAAACCACCGCTATCTACATATGAACTCCGAAAACATCAAAGAAATTCAGATAGGCATAGACCTTACACCAAACCAAAAAGCCAACCTGATCGAACTCCTAACACAGTTTCAAGATTTGTTTGCATGGTCACATGAAGACATAATTGGCCTATCTACTGACATTGTCATCCATCGAATGCCCATCAAAGACGGGTTCAAACCAGTTAAACAAAAGCTCAAGCGATTGAAACCTGAATGGAGTTAAGTCAAAGAGGAAGTTGTTAAATAATTCAAAGCCGGAATTATTATGGTATCAACATAGCTAGAGTGGCTGTCAAACATACTCCCCGTGCCTAAGCCAGGAGGGAAGGTACGGGTATGCGTGGATTACTGGGATTTGAACAAAGCCTGACTCAAGGACAATTTTTCGGTACCTTTCATCCACATCTTGATCGACAATACGACGCAATACGACATGTATTCTTTCATAGATTGCTTTGCTGGTTACCATCAAATCATGGTTGCTGAAGAAGACCGGGAGAAAACAGCTTTCATCACTCCTTGGGGAACCTTCTGTTATAGGCGGCTATCCTTCGGCCTCATCAATGTCGGAGCCACATATCAGCGAGCCATAATGGCCCTATTTCATGACATGATACACAAAGAGATAGAAGTCTATGTTGACTACATCATCATCAAATCCCGGAGGGGGGATGATCACATCGACCATCTCAAGAAGCTATTCAACAGGTTGCGTAAGTACAACCTCAAGCTAAATCCCACCAAATATGCTTTTGGCGTTAAAGCAGGAAAACTGCTAGGATTATTGGTGAGTAATCGAGGCATCGAGATAGACCCTGCCAAGATCCAAGTCATCACTGAGATGCCAGTACCTCAAACAGAGAAGGAGATATGTAGGTTCTTGGGAAGAATCAACTTCATAAGCCGATTCATTTCCCAACTCACAGCAACCTGTGAACCCATCTTCAAGCTACTAAGAAAGAATTCTTCCACCAAATGGAATGAGGATTGTCAACAAGCCTTCCTTGCCATCAAGAAACAGTTGATCGAAGCACCAGTATTGGTACCTCCAAGGGACGAAGTTCCTTTGTTCATGTACCTGTCCGTCAATGCCAATGCAATGGGCTGCATGCTAGGACAAAAGGATGATAGTAGTAAGGAGAGAGCCATCTACTACATCAACAAAAGATTCAGCAGTGGTGAACAAAAGTACACCCTGATCGAGAAGACACGATGTGCGTTAGCATGGGCCGCCATGAGGTTACAACATTATTTGCATGGGCATATGACCTACCTCATATCCCGTATGGATCCACTCAAATACGTATTCAATAAGCCAATATTGAATTGGCAATTGTCCAAATGGCAGTTAATCCTACAACAGTTCAACATTGTCTACGTGACTCAAAAGTCAATCAAAGGTCAAGGCATTGTAGATCAATTAGCTGAAGCACCTTCAGGAGGGTTCGAGCCCTTGGAGACTTATTTCTCGGATGAGGGAATCATGCTAATTCAACAACTTTAGCACGAGAATACAGTCCAACCATGGAAAATGTATTTTGATGGAGCGGTAAACATGGAAGGTGCTGGAGCTGGGGCAGTCCTTATCTCTGGTGCAGGAGAACAATATCATGTGGCTACCAAACTTCAATTTGGCAACACCAACAACACAATCAAGTATGAAGGCCATATAATAGGGTTGAATCTAGCCCAATCCATGGGTATCAAATAATTACTGGTCTTTGGAGACTCTGAGTTGGTCATCAGACAAACCATCGGGGCATATCACACCAAAGAACTGCATTTGCTGCCCTATCATCGGCATGTTGTCAAAATATCCCTGGAGTTTGAAGATATAACCTTCAGCCATATTCTTTGAGGTAGGAATAAATTCGCTGATGCATTGGTAACGTCGGCGTCATTAATCTGCATATCCGATAGGAGTGGGATTCCCGACATCAAATTCATAATTCAAAAAACCCCGATATACAGGAATTACATTGGAGAAGTATCAGATGAAATACCTTATGTCAATCAGCCTTAGTATTAAGACATCAAGGAATATCTTCGAGATGAATCTACACCGGCTTGGGTAAACCAATCCGAGCGAAAATGAATTAACAAGATGGCTATGAAGTTCTATCTGAGTGGAGACGCACTCTACAAAAGAGATGTTGAAATAGGCCTGTTAAGATGCCTTGATAAAGATCAAGCCCAGAGACTTATGGATGAAATCCACGGTGGAGTCTGTGGTCCACACATGAGCGGCCATCTGCTGGCCAAGAAGATATTAAGAACAGGACATTATTAGATCTCTCTCAAAGCTGATTGTGATGATCACGTCAAGAGATGTTATCAATGTCAAGTACATAGAAATGCCATCCATGCTCCTCCAAATGAGCTACACAACGTAAGTTCACCATGGTCTTTTTCCATGTGGGGAATGGATGTGATCGGTCCAGTGGAACCCAAAGCCAGCAATGGTCATCAATTCATCTTCACCATGATCGATTACTTCACCAAATGGGTTAAAGCAGCCTCTTTTCCCAAAGTCAGTAAAGAGGTCATCGTTGGTTTCATCAGAAACAATGTTATCTATCGATATGGACAACCGGAGGTGATCCTATCAGACAACGCCAATAACCTAAATAATCAGATGATGAAAGAACTGTGCAGTAAGTTCTTCATCAAACATCTCAATTCCGTCATTTATCGGCCCAGGATGAATGGTGCTGTCGAAGCAGCCAACAAGAACATCAAAAAGATCATGTATAAAATGTCCTCCAATCACAAAGAATGGCCTGACTTGCTGCCTCTAACCCTGTTAGCATACAGGACGTTAATGCTCACCTCTACTGGGACTACCCCCTATTCATTAGTCTATGGCATGGAAGCAGTCCTCCTCATAGAAGTAGAGTGGAGTCCTTGCAAGTGTTAATAGACTCTCAGATAGACGAAGATCAATGGTTGCAAGAACGGTATCACCAACTATGCCTCATAGATGAAAAGAGGGCTACAGCCATTTTCCACGGGCAGTTGTATCAACAAAGGATTGCTCGATCCTACAACAAGAAGGTCTAAATACGGCAATTCAAAGAAAATGATTTGGTGCTGAAGAAAGTTTTGGCCAATCAAGATGAAGCTAATGAAAAGTTCTCCCCAAATTGGGAAGGCCCTTTCATTGTCAAGGAGGTGTTGACTGGAGGAGCTATCAGACTACAAGAAGTGGAGGGGAACGAATTTCCCCAACTCATCAACTCAGACACCGTAAAAAGGTACTATATCTGAAACACATGTATACCCGCATTCGGGTCCTATAACTCAAATTAGGTTTGGTTTTTCACTAGAAAGCCGGAACTACAAATGACCTGATCTCCCTCAACCCGGGAGTACGTAGGCAGCCATTTCTGGTGCGGTCAAACCAAATGAAAAATTCAAAACTCATCAAACCAAACTCAAAAAAAGCATGACAAATACTTTTCAAACCTCTCTCATACAAAGCCAGAACTATGAATGACCTGATCTCCCTCAACCGGGAGTACGTAGGTAGCCACTTACGGTGCAGTTTGACCTTCAAGAAAAAATAAAAACCAATAAAAACCAGTCCCAAGACACCAAAGACATACAGAAGCTAAATCCTATCAAGCTAACCTGATCAACAGGCCCATCTGAGATGCTCCCTGACATCTCAACTATCAGTCCATCAAGGAGAAGCTCAATATATATCAATAACAGCGAGTCATGAAAGAAGTGGTAATCACTCAGCAATGACAATACTTCTCCAAGCAAGGAAGTGAATCAAATATATATTTCTCTGATATATAACACTGTTTGATATATACATAGTGTCATGTTCATGACAAAAATGGCTAATCTAGTCTGTGCAGGAAAAATAAAGCTAGTCTATGGACCCAAGGATAAGCGGGCCAGCATTGCCAATATGACATCTCTCTTTGAAGATGGAGGAGCAGCTGCAAGTGCAATACCCTCAGCCTTCATACGGCTCAAAACCTCCATAGTCATCTGTAATGTGGCACTATACGCACTCATCTCGACAACCAGATCATAAATGTAAGATCGAAGAGCAGTACTATCGGTAATGTGGAAATCCTGGGAAGCTATAGCCTCATCCCTCTCCACAAAAGCTGAGTCCCTGGAAATTAAAGTCTCCTCGATCTCAACAAAGGCTACGTCTCTAGCCCAGCAGATCTCATCTCTCTCTACAAAAGCTGCATCTCTGGCAGACCGGAGCTCCTCTCGCTCAATCAATCCTGCATCCTGAGCAGCTCAAGATGCATCTCTCTCAGCTAAAGCTATATCTCTACCAGATAAAGTGGTCAACATCTGTGCTCTAGCCTGATCTAGCTCAAAGGTCATCCTGAATAGTGAGTCCGCCAAAGCCGGATCTGACTCTGCAGGAATAATCAGTGGGTCGCTAACCAACGCAGCTGTCAGGACCATAAATAACTCATCCTCGGTCAGAGACTCAGGATCCTCCATAGGCTCCTCCTCATCTACAATAGGAGCTGACGGAACGAATACAGCTGATGCGATATCTGCCTCCAACCACGCAGAATACTCTTGAGAACTGTCCGAATGGCTACTGGAGAAATCAACCCTCTCTTTATGAGTCCAACACTCATATACTCTGATCAAATCATCAGATGACATAGACAAAGCTGACATCGTCTGATCGGCAGCCCCCTTAAATCGGTGCAAGGCTCTAGAACTGATCAAACTGGCCCATAACCGCCAGAGGATGATAAGTAGTCACTACCCTCAATCCCGCTAGGGGCAGATAATCCATGCCAGATGAATGGGTAATGAAGCTATATGGGGAGGCTAGCCCTGAGCATGGCAAGATCGAGAACGAATTCTCAATATCCGACAGAAATGTCGACCACAGTCTATGCATCAATACACTCCGCAGGCTAAAAGGAGTAAGATGTGGCTACCTCGCGGGAGAAGCAATACCCATGGGGTCTGAAGAATCCAATCGATCGGATATGGGACATGAGCCATACATACAACAAGACCGAACTGCCTCAGAAAAACCCCTCCGGGTGGGTACTACATTAGGTGACTGAGCTCAGCGTCTCAGCCAAAATCATCAGGATGATTGTGCTACCCTGTCTAAGGGCCCGGACTACAACTAATAATCCCACATCCAAGTGATCCAAGTATAACTGTATGTAGACGTATGCCACAATGCACATCAGCAGAACATCTACCCTGGCCAGACGCCACGCCTCTGCTGAAACAATAAAATCCCCAACTTATCGATCATAGGCTATCAAGCTCACCAAAACGATCGATCAAGATGTCAATCGAGATCACCCATCGAGTGATGATCTCATCCATGACCACACTATGATGAAGACCTGTTATAGATACTCAAAATTTTGCTTTTGTCGTACTAACCCTGCAAGAGGGTAAAAGTGTTATTTTACTTCGGAGACAACCCCGAAGTAGGGCAAAAGATCCTGGTCATCTCGGAGATAACCCTATGAATGATGAAGAGGACCAATGAAGTCCGAACATATCGCAACCCGATCAAAGATCGACGAGCTGAGAAAATGATCATCGAAAACCACCTCAGCGAACCTCGAACGATGTGCCATCAAGAGATAAGCCTACAGACTGATATCTGGACCTAGAAGATATCTCGGCTATGATTATCAATTTCTCGAACCCTAATTCAGTCAAACTCGATCTTATCTCGCTGCCTTCGTCAAAGACGGTCCGAAAGATCAAGCAGGCGGACGCTAACTTCTGCCGAACAAAGACCGAAGAAGCAATAGCCTGAGCCAGGAGGGCCACTTGGGTAGCCTCACCCTTGTATGCGGCTGGCTGCATACATGTGTGCGGCTACCCGGGACAGATTATAACCCCCTATCTTAGTTCATTTTAAGAAAAGAGAAGAGAGACATATAGAGAGAGAAAAAGATTTCTAGAGAGAGAAGAGCTCGGGTTGAACCTTAACTAAGGAACTTGAAACTCAAATCTTCCATCTAGCATCTACTTGAAGCCATCTTAGTGTTCTTAGTTCATCCTGGGAGTCAAAACGCCCATTCACGCGTCCCCCAAGGTGAAATAACGCACTTTCGAGCTTCGTTTCTTTGTAAACTTTGTTCAAATGATAGATTAATGAAGTATCTGGTTTGAATATAGTTAAACTTGTTGTATTTTAAGCATATCTTGTAATAGTTGGTAGTTTTTACATTTCTATCAGTTATTTTATGCTTAATACGTTGTATATTAACTTCGAAGGCTAGATATACCTCAAGCTAAGCCTAATCTAGCTCCCGAGAGGTTGTTAGCATGATGCTTCAACCCGGGAGCTATAACGGCTGAGATCCGTGGTATATCTATGGATTTATCATTTTTGAATCTTCCCGGTTAACCCGTATAGCCCTAAATCTATATTTAGAGGTGAAAGGGAGGGGGTGAATCGGCGTGAACGGTGATTTCAAACGATGAAATCGCTTAGTATCGAGGCCGTGGACTTTATGTATACATAATATTGCTCAAAACATGTGAGCCTAGGAATCCTGGTGTCAAGATCCCCGAATGGATCCGACTTGATTCCCACGATGGACCGGTTTTTATGTTATAAATGCTTTAAATACCGTAAATATCGATGTACATGTAATATTTGGATCCTGAAAACGAACTCGAGAGGTTAGTCTCGAGAGCTTGGATTCATGATCCCATGATAGTGAGAAACTTTAATTATGGGAGCTCGGTTCATCGAGATGGCTTTTATGCCCGATGATTATCCGAACCTTCTTAACGCTTTAGCATGCATATCATCAAAATGATTTCTCAAAGAAAAAACCACAAAGAGCTTTTGATGAAATAAAGCGATTCGGGGTAGATCACGTAATTAACGCAAAGAATAAAAGGAAGTATCGAAGTCCTCGATTCCTAGTCGGGCAAAGGATTTGAAAACCTTACTTTCTAAAACCTCATTTCAATTTGCATATCTTGTTAAAAATGAACTTTTGATTAAATCAAATCCTTCGTACCTAGGCGCAAAAGAGGTACAGCACTACTTTCAAGTCACCAAAAAGACTTAGAAACCAACTAATAAAGCTTTCAAAATCAAAACACACACACACACACACACACACTTTTTGCATATAAAATCAATAAGATGCGGTACCGTGCTTGCACGGGAGTCGGGGGGTGCCTAACATCTTCCCTTGCTTAACCTAGCCCCCGAATTCTATAAATCTCGGGTTTCAAGACCAAATTAAAGAGTCACGCATTGGACCAACTTGCGAAAAACTATTAAAACCCGGATGAGTTGGTACATCCATTTCTAAAATACCAACTGGCGACTCTGTCTCAATCTGTCCAATCAATAAAATCAAACTTTTCAAAATCGTCGACACATATGTCGGTACCAATTACCCACAAATTCACCCTTTAAAACGGAACCCCAAAGACAAAGCGAAAGCAAAAGAGAAAAGAATAAAATTGGAATCATGGACACTCCTCTCTCGTCCCACAGACTAGAGATAATGGCAAACAACTCCAAAAGAGAAAAAGAACCCCCTCCTTCAACAAAAGGGAAGGGACATAAAGAAAGAAACATAAAATCTCTTTTTTCGCCCGGCGTCGATAGGTGGCGACTCTGCTGGGGACCAAAGAGGGCTTAGGCCGCGATCAAACTTTTTGATTTTCATTCTGCATATGAATTTGTGTGAATGATCTTTGTGTCTGAAAATTATCTCAATCTTTTAGCATTTTATTAATGCCTCGCACAATCTTAGTGCTTCGCACAATGTCATCATATTACATGTGGTGAGGACGTGAATGTATGTGAATGTATGTTGTGTGGTACCTCCATTAGGGGGCAATCCCGTCGGTTGTTTATTACTGGACTCCTATGGAGTTTTCCATTGTGAGGCTCAGGAAAGGCACCACTCAGATCCTCTCCAATCGAAACATAGATGTTTTCATCAAGTAGATTGCGAAGATCTGGGAACCAATTTTAAATAGCCCGTGAGAGTAACCCCAAGATAGGTCAGCCTTTGATAAACCAAACGCGGTGTGCTTCTTAATGCCCTATTTAATCTTCAGTGTATGTAAATGACCGTTATCTTGAACTGTCATACACCCATCTTTCACATCCTGTCATCAATTCGACTAACCCGTTGTGTTGCAGGAAAAGAAAAATCATTAAATCGATGCATAACATATCATGCATCCCTATCCACCAATATCCGGTTTAAATTAGATATCGATTGTTATATCTTTCACATCCTGTCACCAATTCGACTAACCTATTGTGTTGCAGGAAAAGATTAAAAAACTATTAAACTGATGCATAGCATATCATGCATCCCTTTCCACCAGTATCCAGTCTAAACTAGATATCGGTTGTTGTGCAGATTGGTCCTAGAACCCGATCTCGAGCCAAAAAGGTCCTTTCACCAGTCCAAATGGCTGAAGGAAGTTCATCAGAACCCATTCCAGTATCTCAAGATGAATTCAAGGAGTTTAAGAAGCAAATGGCCGAGATGACGACCCTGTTAAAAGAACAGTGCAAAGTATCTCAGGAATCTAAGCACAAGAGTTCAACTGAATCCTCTGTGCAAGGAGACATGAAAATACCCTAGAAGGAAGGTGATACCCATATGTCCACACCTATCTCTCCCCTCGATGTTGAAGTACCCAAGGAGGCCCCGATCCATAAGACGACATGAGAAATCATAGACCTCTGGGAGGACAGAGACACTGGATACATTAGAAAGAAAGTTAGACAGATGGAAGACGCTATCCGGTTCATGAAGGGGACAGGATCCCACGGGAGCCTAAATTACTCGGATCTGTGTATTTTCCAAAAGGCGAGATACCCGGATAAGTTTTTAGTCCCCGAGTTTGAGAAATACAATGGACTGGGAGACCCTTACACTCACTTGAAAGTCTACATAGGTGAACTTGGAACCTATGCCGAGGATGAAAACCTTAGGATGTAGTTGTTTCAAAATAGCCTTACCGGTGAAGCCCGAACGTGGTACGCACGGATAGACAATTCTAAAGTCAGAGGTTGGGAGGATATGGCCCATGCTTTCCTCAACCAATACAGTTTCCAATCCCAAATGGCACCTGACCGTTATCAAGTTACCAAAGTTAAGAAACTGGGTAATGAATCGTTCAAGGAATACGCTCAGAGGTGGAGGCGGATGGCAGCCCAAGTCAACCCACTAATGGATGAGGGTGAGATGGTGACCACCTTCATTGATATACAAGAAGCCCCTTTATATGAGAGAGTCCTCGGCGGGTTAGAAAAATCCTTTTCTGAAATAATTAAACACGGGGAAATGGTAGAAATGGGTTTGAAGTCTGGAAAAATCAAGGACCTCACTACTTTGGAAGCCGTAGCCGAGCATATACAGTCAGGAAATTATGCCAGTGCTCCCAAAAGAGGTTCAAAGAGGAAGGAAGAAGATGTCTCGTTAATATTGCAAGGACAATCTGCTAATAAGAGCCCTAACTCATCTATCCAGAGGCAGAACCCTCATCCAGTGAATACCCGAAATCCTACAGCAATGAAAGTTGGGGAAAACAAGCGAAGAAGGATATTCACTCCTTTGGGAGACTCCTTGGAAAATATATTAGCCTTACTGATTGCCCAGAAAAAGATCGTGGAGCTTGCTCCCCCTTTCGATCCAAATGGAAGGCTATTCGATTCCAGCAAGAAATGCGTATACCATTCCAACTCACCGTGGCATGATACTCAGGAGTGTTGGACTTTGAAACATAAAATCCAAAACTTGATTGGCAGCGGGGAGATTATAGTCAAAGCCCCTGGGCAGCCAAATGTCAACAACAACCCTCTGCCTCAGTATGCGGAGGAAGGAGTCAATATGATCAGTGCCAGAAGAAGGGAACACCGTAAATACCTGAGGAAGATAGGAGAGTTACCCTCTGCACATGACCCTGCCATTTGGGGATACCCCGAGGAAAAGTCTGGGGTAGAACAAGACTTAGCCTCAATCAGAACGCAAGTAAATCGCTAGCCGAATTGGTGATATACCAACACCAGTTAACCCGACAGCTCATCGACCAGGTCTTATCAAAGTCAACTGACCCCATATCTGTCCAAGATGTTTCCACCTCCAGAAGGGATCGGATCCGTTGCCAAGAGCAGAACAAATGGACTTAAAAAATGGCTCGAGAAGCCAGATTACAGAGCCGGCGAGATTTTGCAGCCAAACTAAAGTTCGCTCCGTTGAGGCAATCCAGGGAGGAGATTCTCTGTACCTTAATCGAGGAGGGGAAGATTATCGAATTTCTGCCACCCCCAGATACGAGATTGAAATGTTTCGATCCTTCTAGATCCTGCCTTTACCATTTTAATGCTCCTGGACATGCCACAGAGGAATGTTGGGCCCTGCGACATCTGATCCAGAACTTGATTGAATCGGGAGAACTGGACTCAATGAACAAAGCTGAGATCTTCCCTAAGGAAGAAATAAATTACCCTCGAGGTCCGAGGGGTGCAGAAGGTATGATAGCCGTTATCCTTTGCATGGAAGGAGTATCCGACGGACCCATAGCCATCCAAGGAGTATCTGAGCAGAGAAACAAAGCCACTCTCAAGATATCAGCGCCTAAACCACTGATGTTGGCCCCTTAGCTGCAACTCCAAATTCTCAGCCTAAAGAAGGTACCGTGGAATTACGGAGAAGGTATAAAATTGGCACCTGACTGTACCGCCATCATACCTAGGGAGAATACATGTTACCTCCCGGGGCGTTTGGCCAAACCGACAACCAAGGTATTGGGGAAGGTATCTACTGGAAAGATCATAGAGTTCCTCCACAAGATGGGGCACGGTGAGGCCAAGGGCGGTGAAGCAATTGGAAGCTGAACCCCATCACATTTCTATCTTGGATTTGGTATTAGATTCTGACGACCATCGTCAAATCCTGATCCAAGTATTGGAGGAAGCACACTTACCCAAGACTATCGATACTGAGAAATTCCAGCACTTGATCAGTCATGTTCTGGACAGTAATGTGATATCCTTCACTGACGATGATATACCAGCCGAAGGGATCGAGCATCACAAACCATTGCATATCGCTGTCGTTTCATCCGGATATGTGGTAGGTGGCGTGCTAATCGATGGGGGTCGTCTTTGAACATCTGTCCATAAGATACTCTGGAGAAGATGAAGATTAACCCAAACTGAATTCGGGAAAGCCATGTCGTGGTACGGGCTTTCGACGGATCAAGAAGGGATACCATGAGGGAGATTGAACTTCCTATAGAAATTGGCCCTTTCACTTTTAATATAACTTTTCAGATCCTGAAGATCACCACCGGGTATAATCTGTTGTTAGGACGACCATAGATCCATATGGCAGGCGCCGTTCCTTCAACTCTTTATCAACAACTGAAATATATTATCAACGGCAATCTAGGTGACGGTCAGTACAGAACCTGACTATCCTGTTCATGACCTGG
Organism: Panax stipuleanatus; assembly: GCA_020205555.1. Lineage (NCBI taxonomy): Eukaryota > Viridiplantae > Streptophyta > Magnoliopsida > Apiales > Araliaceae > Panax > Panax stipuleanatus. The sequence continues at coordinate 68,522,376 of CM035124.1, forward strand.
GAGATATGCCCCTGATCGATGTGAATGAAGGGGTCGAGCCCGCCAGTTTTCAAGCCTTCAAAATCAGTAATCCGCGATATCACTCTGTGGGGTTGCCGGTCTTAATTCCTCAAATATCTCCAGATGTTATGGCGGTTGGCCAAGAGATGCTGTCCCGAGGACATCGACTAGGACGAGGATTGGGAAAGAATGGCCAAGGAATTAGAAATCCAATCCGTATACCCAAGTAGTTGGGAAAGGCTGGACTCGGATACCATTGTGGATCTAAACATCAGAATCCTCAGCAGGCGCCAACCAGTTAATCAATTAATTCACCTCGAGCCAAACCTTGGTGAAATCGGATTTAAAGAGCCACTCAAGAAAATCCCCCTCATTATTTCAAACCTTCTGATTCCTAAAGTCGATCAAAGAGGACATCAAATGGACGGGGATGAAAAGCCTATCCAAGATGCGGCCCGGAAGGCCAAAGACAAGAAGTTTCTGAAAGAGATCCAGTTACGATTCCTGAGCAGTTTTTGCCACTCTGAGGAGGACCTGAAGAAGTCCGACGGGGCAGATCTGTCAAGTGATCAACCTATCCTCCCGACACTTAACTGGGGAAATGTCAACATCCCAAACGGTGATCTAGGGACCAGTTTCAAACCAGTTATGGCTATCTTAGAAGACTGTGACTCCAGTAGCACGTCTATCTCAATGACTCCCCAGAAGCTCAGGATCAGCAATTGGACACTCACCCCACAGATCGTCCGTAAAGGGTAAAAACCAAGGAAGCGACCGCTGACAAGGAGCTCTACCTTTATCTATATTTATGTCTGTTTTATGTCATCTGTAGCTTGTTATTGCTTGTTATCATATTAACTGATGAATCCTTTTGTAATTGACAACTACTTGTATATATTTAGCAATCAAGTTTCTGTATCAGGTTTCCCAATTTGCATGTTTCTAGCCACGTCCATGGTTTGTCGAATTTGAGTAATGATTACGATTTCGACATAGAATTGGACTTTGACTTGATAGGAATCGAGCAGGAGGAAGGGGATGATGACGAGGTGCCCGAGGAAATCAAAGCATGGGTTAAAGATAAACCTAAACCCAACCTTGATCAAACCACTACCATAAATATCGGAACCCCCGACGATCCCAAAGAAATACAGATCGGAACCAACCTTCCCTCTAACTAAGAAAAAGAACTAATCCAACTCTTAACCTAGTTCAAGGATGTTTTTGCCTGGTCTCATGAAGACATGATAGGTCTATCCACTGATATCGTTGTCCATCGACTACCAATTAAGGAAGGTCAAACCAGTCAAGCAGAAACTGAGACGGTTGAAACCAGAATGGAGCCTGAAGGTCAAAGAAGAAATTATCAAACAGTTCAAAGCGGGAATCATTATGGTGTCAACGTACCCTGAATGGTTGTCCAACGTAGTCCCAGTGCCAAAATCTGGAGGAAAGGTGTGAGTTTGTGTAGATTATCGAGATCTCAACAAAGCCAGCCTTAAGAATGACTTCCCAGTGCCGTTCATCCACGTATTAATCGACAACGCTGCACAGTTTGAGATGTATTCTTTTGCTGATTGCTTTGCTGGATATCACCAGATCATGGTTGCTGAAGAAGATAGGGAAAAGACCGCCTTCATTACCCCTTGGGGAACCTTCTGTTATCGAAGACTAGCTTTTGGCCTTACCAACGCTGGTGCTACTTATCAAAGGGCCATGATGACCTTATTCCACGACATGATGCACAAAGAAATTAAGGTGTATGTGGATGATATCATCGTAAAGTCCTGGCAGGTTGATGATCAATGCACCCATCTTCGGAAGTTGTTTGAACGACTCCGCAAATTTAATCTGAAGTTAAACCCAGCGAAGTGTGCTTTTGGGGTGAAGTCCGGCAAACTGCTGGGATTTCTAGTAAGCAACCGGGGCATTGAATTGGATCCTGCCAAAATCAAAGCCATCATGAAAATGCCTAAGCCAAAGATCGAGAAGGAAATCCGAGGTTTCCTTGGAAGAATCAACTTTATCAGCAGGTTCATATCACAGGTGACAGCAACCTATGAACCCATTTTCAAACTGTTAAGGAAGAACTCTTTGGGAAAATGGAATGAAGACTGCCGAAAAGCTTTCCACATCATCCAGAAGAGATTGATCGAAGCACCTATCCTGGTACCCCCGAGGGATGGAATTCTGTTGTTCATGTATATCTCAGTCAACTCCAATGCTATAGGTTGTCTACTGGGGCAGAAGGATGACATGGGGAAAGAAAGAGCTATCTATTATCTCAGTAAGTGCTTCAGCAGCGGAGAACAGAAATATACTCTGATAGAAAGAACCTGCTGTGCATTAGCTTGGGCAGCCACCAGGTTACAGCATTATCTACATGGCCATACCACTTATCTCATATCGAGGATGGATCCGTTGAAATACATCTTCAGCAAGCCAATTTTGAACTGCCGATTATCCAAGTGGCAGTTAATCCTTCAATAATTCGACATCATTTATGTCACCCAAAAGTCCATTAAAGGGCAAGGGATTGCGGATCAACTGTCGGCTTCACCAACAGAGGGTTTTGAGCCTCTGGAAACGTATTTCCCCCAGGATCGCAATCAACTGTCGGCTTCACCAACAGAGGGTTTTGAGCCTCTGGAAACGTATTTCCCCCAGGAAGAAGTGTTGACCGTTCAATTGATCGATATGGAGGATCAAGGTCAATTCTGAAAAATGTATTTTGACGGCGCATCAAACGCTGAAAGTGCCGGAGCCGGGGCAGTCCTGGTATCTATCACGGAAGATCAATACCCTATGGCAACCAAGTTGCATTTCAACAACTCCAACAATACCACAGAATATGAAGGGTGCATTGTGGGGTTGAAGCTGGCTCAGTCCATGGGAGTAAAACGTTTAGCGATGTTTGGAGATTCGGAGCTAGTCATCAGACAGTTTACTGATGCATACACCACCAAAGAACTGCATCTACTGCCGTATCATTGACATGTCCTTAGACTTGAAGGGGAGTTTGAAGACATTGCCTTCATGCATATTCCCCTGAACTGGAATTATTTCGCTGATGCATTAGCCACATTAGCCTCACTGATGAGCCTGTCAGCAAGAAAGGGAATGCCTGTCATCACTTTCACTGTGCAGAATACACCGTCATATGGAAACAATGTAGGGGAGATATCAGATGAGATAGCACCTGCGGGACCACCTTGGTACCACCATATTAAAGAATATCTGCGAGATCAATCAACCCCGAAAGGGATGAGTCAAGCAACGAAGAAGCGCATACAAAAAATGGCTATGAATTTCTACCTAAGTGGAGATGCCCTCTATAAGAGAGACCTCGGTGTAGGCCTTCTAAGATGTCTAGACCGAGATCAAGCCTAGCGACTCATGAATGAAGTACATGGTGGAGTATGCAGAGCACATATGAGTGGACCTCTGCTTGCCAAAAAGATTCTGAGGACAGGACATTACTGGTTATCCCTCCAAGCGGATTGCGATGATCATGTTAAGCGTTGCTATCAATGTCAGATCCACGCTAACATTATTCACGCTCCTCCGAATCAACTACACTACATGACATCACCATGGTCTTTCTCCATGTGGGGAATGACTGTGATAGGACTAGTTGAGCCTAAAGCCAGTAACTGGTCATCGATTCATCTTCACTATGATTGACTACTTTACCAAGTGGGTGGAAGCAGCTTCTTTCCCTAAGGCCACCAAAGAGGTCATCGTTGGTTTCATTAGAAACAACGTCATTTGTCGGTATGGAAAACCCGAGGTTATCATATCAAACAATGCGAAGAACCTAAATAACAAGATGATGAGGGAACTGTATAGTAAGTTCAATATCAAGCACCTCAATTCAGTTATTTATCATCCAAAAATGAACAGTGCGGTGGAAGCGGCTAATAAGAACATCAAAAGGATAATGATGAAGATGTCAGCGAATCACCGGGGATTGCCTGATCTATTGCCATTGACCCTACTCGCATATCGGACGTCGACTCGAACCTCGACTGGGGCAACACCCTACTCACTGCTATATGGCATGGAGGCTGTACTTCCTGTCGAAGTGGAGATGGAATCACTAAGAGTGATCCTGGATGCCCAGATAGAGGAGAGCCAAGGGATACAAGATCGATACGATCAGTTATCCCTGTTGGATGAAAAAAGAGATGCGGCTATTTTCCACGGTTAACTCTATCAACAGCGAATGTCCCGATCTTATAACAAGAAGGTTCAACCTCGGGAATTCGAAGAGCATGATTTGGTACTGAAGAAGATCATTCTAGGCCAGGATGCAGCTAAGGGAAAATTTGCCCCAAACTGGGAAGGACCCTTTCTTGTCAAAGTAGTCATATCGGGTGGAGCTTTGAAATTGGAAGAGATGGACGGCGAGGAATTCCTACAATTGATCAATTCCGATTCGGTGAAACGGTATTATGTCTGAGACCCCTTTTCGCTTTCAAAACTGGACTACTATGTCTTGATAAAAAAAAGAAAAAAAGAAAAAAGAAAAGAAAAAAAAAGAAAAAAAGAATAAAGAATAAAATATATCAAGTCTAGTTTTTCAGGTCTGAGCCTGAACTACGATAGACCTGATCTCCTAGCTGTAGGAGTAAGTAAGCAGCCATTTATGGTGCGGTATTACCCTTGAAAATATCAAAAATCCCATCAAATAAAACCAAAAATATCAAAATCCTATCAAATCAAACTCAAATCCAGATAAAAACCTTTTCAAGCTTTTCAGGTCTGAGCCTGAGTTACGATAGACCTGATCTCCTATTTATGGGAGTACGTAGGCAACCATTTATGGTGCGGTCTAACCTTCGAAAAAAATTAAACACTTTCCTAACCTATACAGAAAACCTATCCAAAAATGGCCAAACCAATCGACGGCTCATGCGGAGGGGACCTAGCGACATCTCATCATCAATCCCGCCGAATCTGATGCCATATGACGAGACTAGGGCTATGTCGACATAATAAGTTATGAAGCAAAAATGGCAACCGTGTGCAAAGCTAGACATGCGCAAATAAGGGAAGTGAACTGAACTTGCTTGTTTTTAATATATACAACTGTTTATAATACAAAAGTTGATTCTAACCTATGACAAGTGACAATAACAAAGTCTCTACAGGAAAATGAAACAGAGCTATAAATCAGTGGTGAGGCGAGCCAACATCGCCAAATATCCAGCAGTCTCTGCAGTCGGGGGAGCCGCTCTGAACTCACGCTCCAACATATCAACCCGCCTCAGCATCTCTACAGCCATGCAAAAAACCTCCTCTCGACTCTGTGCTACATCCTCTACGTGGTCGATGAGTCCATCTAAGAAAGTCTCGGCTGTATCTCTATCAATGATGGTCTGGTCTCTGGGAAGCACGGGCTGCATCTCTCTTAGTGATAGCAGTATCCCTACCAGCCACGGTAGTCAATAACAGAGCCCTGATCCTGATCTCTCTCAAAGGTCACCAGCTGAAGCTGTCTATCCATCGCCTCCATAGAAACTGAGGCCGAACGAGGGATAGTGCTCATTAGAGAAGCTGTCACCTCTGCAAATAAAGCATCCTCAGTCGGAGATATAGGATCCTCCATCGGTTCCACCTCATCCGTGGACCACCCATCGTCATCAGATAAAGATCCTGTGCCAACCTGATCTACGGACTCTGGCGCTAAATCTGACTCAAGCCAAGCCGAATACTCTGCTGAGCGGCCTGGATGGCTATCTCCAAACTCTGCTGTCTGTCGATGAGACCAAAACCCATAAACCCGAGCCAAATCAACCTCGGTAACTGAGCAGATGGGGAAGCGATAATCCTCAATCCCTTCAAATACATGGACATCCTGGTGCTGATCAAACTGACCCATCACCGCCAAAGGATGATAGGTCGTCATACGCCTCAAGCCCACCAAGGGGAGGAAATCCAGGTCAGCGATATATGTGGTGAAACTCATAAAGGAGCAGTACCCATAATACATGACTATAGCAAAAGGCTTCTCCATTGCACCCATAAATGAAGTCCAGGACGCCTCATCGACGCAAGAAGTCGGGCGATATGAATAAACCTGCGACAGGCCATGTCCAAAATAGAAACCATGATGGCAAAGCCGCCCTATCGGTCGGAGGTGCATCATCATCCAGATGTATAGAAGCACTAGACTACCTCTGAACTCCTGATCACCAGTGTCATGGCAGATAATGGCTGAAATTAATAGTCTCTGCCAGGATAAGGGGCAATATAGTAAAGTCCTCTCAAAAAGCCCTAGCAGCCATCGACATCGCCACATCTAGATGATCGGTATAAAATGGCATGTACAAATAGGCTACGAGGCACATAACCAAGGCATCCACGCGGGCAACGAACCATCGCTCCTCGGAAAATGGCGAAGTCTCTGTGGTAAACAGCGAAGCTATCCACGGAAGCTAAGTGCCTAACCATAAAATCCATAGAGATGATGTGGCTACCACCTACCTCAACCATCACAACTGCTCTCCTCAATCCAGTCACCGTCATAAACTGGCGGTGCATATGGCCCAGAGCCACTCGAGCACATGGCCCCTCTATCGACAGTCTTGAAATGTGACTATACTCCTCCAATATAGGAGTCAACTCGGCTGAGCCGAACAGGAAGACGTGACGCTCAAAAATCCAGTACCTGAGCATCCCGATAATAAATCCCTCCAGAATCTGGAAGGACAGTAAAGACATGGAGTGGCCCAGCGTGCGGCTAACATCGATACGATCGGTGGATGGAAGCTGATCATACTAAACCCTCAAGCTGGTAGCTACATGTCAAGGAGGAAGGTGGTCCAAACGTACCACAGCAGAGAACGACATCTGTATAACCTGTGTCAATAAGACCATACAGGGGTCAATCTCTATCTAATCATTTTAATATATCTAAAGCATGCATCATAACAAATGATTAAATAACATGTGTGATAAAAAGCATCATATATAAATATCTGCCAAGTACATTAGTTTCCTAAACATCACTGTCATACTTATGATGCATGTGAAAACTAAAAATAAAAAGTACAGGATATTGGGGCACAAAGGCCCAATGACTAACAGATGACCTATGGGCTCGCCACCTCATCAAAATCACCCAAGAAGGTGAGGGCATCATCAAACTAGTCAATTTAAGGTCGTCTATCAGGGAGTGGGCACATCCTACTGATCCGGCCGATAAGGTGTCTCCTGCATATTTGGGGGAACAGTGAAGGGAACATCTCTATCCTGGAAGCCACAAAACCCTGAGGGTCCAGCACCATGAGAGCCACCACCGCCTGACAGTCTAGCCTCATGACCCCGAGAAGCAAAAGTGTGAGCCAAGGACGGGTCCAAGCCATTGTAACTACAATAGGCTGACAGCTCCTCCAACTGAAGTCTCAAGGCTGCAATCTGATCCTGATGAGACGGCTCCTGAAAACAAGATATCCAGTCCCTCATCATAAGGGATCCTGGAACCATGTCGCCCAAGAACTGGGTAGCCCGGGTTTAAGCTCCTATCGTGCGTCGGACCCACCAAGCAATAAAGTTCGCCAAAAAAGATCAGACCCTCAGACAGGAAAAAACCATCAATCCCCAAGGTGGGAATCGATGCATCCGACGAAAGTCAAAGGCCAAAAGCACTAGGACTGGAGGAAGATACGGCAGACGAATCTCCTCAGTAATGCCTCAAATAGCGCGCTTCTCCAAGGTAGAGCTCCCAACCTCCATCAAAAAGGAATGGAATTCGGCGAGTCGATAAATAGAACTCTGGCCCTGTCGGCACACCATCCTCAAATCCCTTAGCCAAGTGCTCTCCAGAATATGGGGTCCACACTATGTCTCAAGCTATCAACGTCTCTAACTGAAGACGGGCATGGGCGAAGTCCTCCACTACCGGGACCTCAGACAGAGTGGACTAATGCCATCTACGTCCCTGGGGATAAGTATCCAAGCCCAAGACAGTGGTAGGGCGAAGACAGGGAAGCCTCTCATAAGCCCAGAACTATTCAATTTAAACAAACCCTCCGTCAGTTATGTGGAAAAGATAAATCAATCAAAAGTCAAATAAATGAAATTCGGTCAAAAAGACTTACCAGAAGAAACTGGTAAAATCCGACCCAGGCGTCGGTAACTCCCTCGGATCGCAGTCGCATCCTGTGTAAGGAAAAGAGTGAATGTGAACGATCCCCAATCGTAGTCCCCAATGTGGTCTACGTGTCGAACATCCCCTACCATACTAAAGGGCACAGTGGATGAGTTGTTAGCTATGAAACAACCCCTCATGATGGTCAGGAGCAGACGCCGCAAGATGCGATCCCTCTCTGCCAAATCAACAGGTAACTCCTGCTGCAAAGTGCCTCAAGCTGAATCAATGCCCAGGCATCCTGATCAAACACTACGAGCCTTGAAGGCTCGCTCCTGAGGAGAAAACCCTAGGAGGGTACGCACAGCAGCCCCAGTGATAGACAGGCTCCAAGAGCACCCTATCCCCGGCAAACTCCAAGCCAGTGATGTACCTCTAATCTATGGGAGTCATCATCACCTCGCAGTCCAGTAGATGCAGCGACTGACTTTGGTGAAACCATCTCTCACCCAGAGCCTGTAAATAGCCCCCAGGGCAGCGACGGGGAACAATGGTGAAAAATGCCCGAACCCCCAAGAATCTATGATCTCTCTGTACTCGGGATGAAGCGACTGATACAGAGCATAGATACTAAACCAGTTACCCCTAAGCTGGGTAAACTCTAGCACTTGCACGACGTCAAGGTTAAGAAAACCCAGTCTATGTCAGAAAGGAGAAAAGAAAACAAATCAATCCCATACCTCATTCGCCTGCAAGTGAATGGATGGATGGTGGCTCAGATCCGTGCCAAGCAAATCCAGAACCTCTACCTCGATGCCCGAAAGAAATTTAGGCGCAGTAGGGGGCTGAGGCAGAACCTCAGGCTCGGGAATGTCCTCGTCCAGGAGTGGTTGATCCTCCTCAGCAGGTAAACAAGCGGGCTCGGTCAATCACTGCACCCGTCGGCTAATACGTGGAACCGAAACCTCAGACGGGGTCCTACGATGGCGAACTCCCGATGAAACCCGTCGAGAGGTGGAACGGGTAAGTTCCTCAAGATCCATGCCTGAACAATGAGTTTGGAGGAATCAAATCCAAGTCAGGTATATTCTTACCATTTTTAAATTTCAAAATTAAATCCATGAAATATGATCATCACATCATGCATATCCTACATGTGTCATTAAATGTGTATGTTGTTTACATCTTAGTACATCTATAATGTATCTAGGACCCGGACATTTGGCTTATGAAATTTTTTTACCAGAGTCTCCTTATAAATTGGACTATCCACATGCCCGAAGCATGTATTAAATCACCCTATGAGGGTACACCATCACAAACAAGTATGTAAACATCAAATTAAACTGTTATTCTAACACATATATATAATGTATGCCTAGATTAACTGATAAATGACAATATTTCGCATTCATACGATCCATAAGATGATCTGTAAGCATGCATTGCATCATAAACACATTTATCTATCTATACATGCATACATGTTAGATATATTGCCTTTAAGAAAGGAAACACGCGTTTTCACTAACGAAAACACGAAAGAAGGAATGCAAGGTGGTGGATAGCTCCAAATCAAGCCTGGAATCGAATATAAGCGAAGAAAAACTCAATTTTTTAGAGAGAAATGACAAGAAACTCGAATGGAATGGATGAAAATGAGGCCTCCCGAGGGTATAAGCTCGATCACGGGTAGCCTTGAACATGGTTGCTCTAGCCGTAACCATGTATGCGGCTACCACAAGTGGGTTCCGCGGCATTCCGTTTAGTAACGCGATGTCCAGAACATGTTCTTTTGGGTTCAGAAAGGTCACATTATGAAAAATGATTCCTTTTCGGGACAGTTTGAAACCCCGAAAACCCTAAAAATCCTCTGAAACAGCAGAAGTTCGGCGAATACCAGACAACCCGACGTTGAACGTCGGAAGACCAGAAAATCAGTAGGCTCGACCCCGACAATTGTAATCCACCGACAATGAATCAGTGAAGGCGTCGGCTCGAACTCCGACAATGTAATCCACCGATAACGAATCAGTGAAGGCATCGGCTTGACCCCCGATGATTGTAAACCACTGACAATGAATCAGTGAAGGCGTCGGCTTAACCCCGACAATTATAATCCACCGACAATGAATCAGTGAAGGCGCCGTCTTGACCCCGACGATTGTAATCCACCGATAATGAATCAGGTGAAGGCAGTCGACTAAATCCCCGATGATGTAATCCGTTGGCTACAACCCTACGCAGATTGGCAAATCCCCGATGATGTAATTCGTTGGCTACAACCCTACGAAGATCCGCAAATCCACGATGATGTAATCTGTTGGCTACAACCCTACGAAGATCGAAAAATCCCCGATGATGTAATCCGTTGGCTATAACCCTACGAAGATCGGCAAACTCCCGATGATGTAATCCGTTGGCTACAACCCTACAAATATCGACAAATCCCCGATGATGTAATCTGTTGGCTACAACCCTACGAAGATCGGCAAATTCTCGATGATGTAATCCGTTGGCTACAACCCTACGAAGATCGGCAAATTCCCGATGATGTAATCCGTTGACTACAACCCTACGAAGATCGATAAATCCCCAATGATGTAATCCATTGGCTACAACCCTACAAAGATCGGCAAATCCCTGATGATGTAATCAGTTGGCTACAACCCTACGAAGATCGGTAAATCCCCGATGATGTAATCCGTTGGTTACAACCCTACAAAGATCGATAAATTCCCAATGATGTAATCCATTGGCTATAACCCTACGAAGATCGGCAATTCCCCGATGATGTAATCTGTTGGCTACAACACTACGAAGATCGGTAAATCCCCGATGATGTAATCTGTTGGCTACAACCCAGTGAAGGAATCAGCTTAACCCTGATAATGAAATCCGTTGGCTACAAACCAGAAAACGCATCGGCATGACCCCGATGGTGCAATCCATTGACTACAATTCAACGCAGGTCGACTTAACCCCGACAAAGTAATCCCTAACTTCCCCAGCCAAGGAAGTAACCCTTTTATACATCTCACACATCATTACATCGATTAAACATGACATTGCATCATCAGATATACCTTGTCATGCATTCTCCGTGTCTATTAAATCTTTGTCGTGTTCATTCCATTACATTACATGAACATGACAAAGAGGGGCATCTGTAGACACTCAAAATTTTGCTTTTGTCGTACTAACCCTGCAGGAGGGTAAAAGCATCATTTTACTTTAGAGACAACCCCGAAGTAGGGCAAACGATCCCGGTCATCTCAGAGACAACCCCGGGAATAATGAAGAGGAACAATGAAGTTCGAACATACCGCAACCCGATCAAAGATCGATGAGCTAAGACAGTGATCATCAGAAACCACCACAGTAAACCTCGAACGACGTGCCATTAAGAGATAAGCCTACGGACTGATATCTGGACCGGGAAGATATCTCGGCTACGAGTATCAATTTTCCAAACACTAATTCAGTCAAACTCGATCTTATCTCGCTGCCTTCGTCAAAGACAGTCCGAAAGATCAAGCGACAGACGTCAACTTCTACCGAACCGAGACTGAAGGAGCAATAGCTGAGCCGAGAGGGGCCCACTTGGGTAGCCTCACCCATGTATGCGGCTGGCCGCATACATGTGTGTGGCTACCCAGGACAGATTATAACCCCCCATCTTAGTTCATTTTAAGAAAAGAGAAGAGAGACATATAGAGAGAGAAAGAGATTTCTAGAGAGAGAAGAGCTCGGGTTGAACCTTAACTATGGAACTTGAAGCTCAAATCTTCCATCCAGCCTCTACTTGAAGCCATCTTAGTGTTCTTAGTTTATCCCGAGAGTCAAAACGCCTATTCACGCGTCCCCCAAGGTGAAATAACACATTTTCGAGCTTCGTTTCTTTGTAAACTTTGTTCAAATGATAGATTAATGAAGCATCTTGTTTGAATATAGTTAAACTTGTTATATTTTAAGCATATCTTGTAATAGTTGGTAGTTTTTACGTTTCTATCGGTTATTTTGTGCTTAATACGTTGTATATTGACTTTGGAGGCTAGATATACCTCAAGTTAAGCCTAATCTAGCTCCCGAGAGGTTGTTAGCATGATGTTTCAACCCAGGAGCTATAACGGCTTAGAACCGTAGTATATCTATAGATTTATCACTTTTGAATCATCCCGGTTAACCCCGTATAGCCCTAAATCTATATTTAAAGGTAAAAGGGGGCCGAATCAGCGTGAACGGTGATTTCAAACGATGAAATCGCTTAGTATCGAGGCCGTGAACGTTATGTATACATAATATTATTCAAAACATGTGAGCTTAGGAATCCCAGTGTTGAGATCCCCGAATGGATCCGACTTGATTCCCACGATGGATCAATTTTACGTTGTAAATGCTTTAAATACCGTAAATATCGATATACATGTAATATTTGGATCTTAAAAACTAACTCAAGGGGTTAGTCTCGAGAGCTAGGATTCAAGATCCCGTGATAGTGAAAACTTTAATTACGGGAGCTCGGTTCATCGAGATAGCTTTTATGCCCGATGATGATCCGAACCATCTTAATGCTTTAGCATGCATATCATCAAAATGATTTCTCAAAGAAAAAACCACAAAGAGCTTTTGATGAAATAAAGCGATTCGGGGTAAATCACGTAATTAACGTAAAGAATAAAAGGAAGTATCGAAGTCCTCGATTCCTAGTCGGGCAAAGGATTTAAATACCTTACTTTTTAAAACCTCATTTTAATTTGCATATCTTGTTAAAAATGAACTTTTAATTAAATCAAATCCTTCGTACCTAGGCGCAAAAGAGGTACAGCACTACTTTCAAGTCACCAAAAAGACTTAGAAACCAACTAATAAAGCTTTCAAAATCAAAACACACACACACACACACACTTTTTGCATAGAAAATCAATAAGATACGGTATCGTGCTTGCACGGGAGTCGGGGGGTGCCTAACACCTTCCCTTGCTTAACCTAGCCCTCTAATTCCACGAATCTCGGGTTTCAAGACCAAATCAAAGAGTCACGCATTGGACCATCTTGCGAAAAACTATTAAAACCAGGATAAGTTGGTACATCCATTTCTAAAATACCAACTGGCGACTCTATCTCAATCGATCCAATCAATAAAATCAAACTTTTCAAAATTGTCGACACATATGTCAGTACCAATTTCCTACAAATTTACCCTTTAAAATGGAACCCTAAAGACAAAGCGAAAGCGAAAAGGAAAAGAATAAAATAGGAAATATGGACACTCCTCTCTCGTCCCACGGACTAGAGACGATGGCAAACAACTCCAAAAGAGAAAAATAACCTCCTACTTCAACAAAAGGGAAGGGACATAAAGAAAGAAACACAAAATCTCTTTTTTCACCCGGCATCGACACCTGTCAGCCATATAAACGGTCTCCTCATATCACTAATAGCTGTACGGGCGCACGGTAAGTCTAGAGCCAAACCAATAAGTCGCTCATACTCCTCCAAAGTCGGAGTCTGCTCATATTTCCCGATGCGAAAAACCTGCCTCTCGGGTATCCATCAGGATAAAATGTCATCCACGAATCCATATGGCACCTAAAAATCTACGAGGGCCAATGAGTGCCCCAACATCTGATCAACTGTCCCTTTGGCTAAGAAGGGCAAGCTCTCGTACCAAGACCTCAACGACAAAGCCACCTTAGACTATGGCAAATGCTCGATACGGCTCACGACTGATGACGTCATCTGCGTCACCGTGTCACAAGGCTATCCAGGGTCAAATTTGAACTCATCTGTCTAAATGCATACACATGACATAATACATACATGGTGACAAATATAAACATGATGCGATAGATAGGAAATATCATGAACATATACAATGAACTATCTACTACGGGCATCATCCATGTCTGATAATACAAAGCGAAATGAAGAATATAGGGAAATGGGGCACCACCACCCAACTACTAATAGTGGTCTATCAAAATGATGGCACAGCCGCCCAAATAGCCAAAACAGTGGCTGACCAAAAGATATAGCTGCCATAGCTATCCAAAAAGATCCAGATAGTCTGCGCTCACACTACAAGAAATAGGGCTATCAGCGACCGACTATCAACGACCGGTGACGGTCGCACTTGGCCATCAGCGACCGTTATCGATCGCTGACAGCCGTCGCATAATATCTGGTCGCTGGAATGTACAAAAGCGACCACTATTTGCGATCGACGGATCTGCAACCGATAGTAGCGACCGATGCCGTCGCTAAGCTGAGTCAGCATTGTCAGGGTCGAAAGGCTGACGTGGACCACCTGTCCGCGACCGTTGTTTGCAACCATTTTTGGTCGCTAACCCCCTGAGCCAATAACGGTCGCTGGTATATATTAGCGACCGCATGCGGTCGCTGATGTATAAAAAATAAAAAAAATGCTTTTCCTATTTTTTGGCTTTCCCAAAGAACTGTACCTGTTTTGTACCTATTTTATATCCCACATATATATATATAAACTTCCAACCAACACATACACATACACCAAAACAGTATAAACTATAGAAACACTAAAAAACTTATTATGAATGAAGAAATATATATTTACAAATCTCAAGTGTGTAAGTTTAGAGTCATCCAAAGAATGAATATAACAAAATAATTATATATATAGTCCAAAATAGTATCGGCCGTCATGCATCTACGTCCAAATTAGTATTTGAATGATCACCCTGTAATATTTAACAAAATAATAAAATAAGTTAATTACATATATAGTATATATATATATAGTACATATATATAAGTGACTAAGTAATTTGATTGTAATATAAATACTAAGATTACCTGGTCGCCAGTCTCCTGCAGTGATATGCTGCTGCTGCCACTGCAGCAGCTAACTCATCATAAGGCAGAGCCCCCAAATGTCCGCCCAGTATACGAAGAAGATCACGATCTCGACAGATCGCTCACACACAGTCAGCAGGAGTATGATGACCTAGATGGGTCGATCACTATGTAGACTGGGTAGCAAAGCTGCGTGTGCCTCTGATGGTTGGGTGTCGTCATTGTCCTTGGCCTTTGACGAAATTTTTCTTCACAACTGATGCCCTCTCCCATAGCTCTTGATTAATGGCTGGACGTGGAGTTCCTTCAAGATAACGCTCGTTCAATAAGCGCTTATAAGTATCCTGTCAGCAGGTTAACAATTAAATAGTTAAAAATAAATATTAAATTCTAAATAATAACATAACTTGATAAACAATATATATCAAAGTTGTCAAAACTTATTATCGCGATCTAGACAGCATCAGGCAGACCATCACGGGTGGCCACGTACACATCCAACCAATGGATAGGCGTACCTTGAGACTGAGACTCCTATACAAAATATACTCCCATACTAAGTAAACATGTGATATATATTCTACAAACCATATATGATTGTAAACATACTAAAAATATTCTATCAAATATTCATATGTACCCTAGCACTGATATGCTGCACTTGTGATATACTGCCACCCCTGTAGGTGCCTTTTGCCTTTTTGCCAGCCGGTACACCCAAGGATCTGTTGGTGGCCGCAAGTCGTGCATTTCTTGACCCAGGGCTCAGCTCTCTATTGGGCACACATCCCAGCCCATATGGTTTGGCTGCACCACCAGGGGTTTTGCTCGTGCATGTGCTCCTTTCCCTGGCCTGGATGGTCGACAGATGCATTATGTAGGGCTTTTATGCATTCTTTATTCAAATTGTCTTTGGTGCGGACCGCGCACTTCTGCCAAAATAGTGTCTGTATCACAGAGGCCTGCGCGTCCTCCCATCTATACCGTTTCTACAAATAAAATAATAATAATAATATTAAAATAGTACTCTATATTAACATATAATCTATATTAACATATAATCTAACACTACTAAATAATTAAAAACTTACTTGAAATTCAGCCCATACTGCATCCTTGTGGGCGATAGGTGTACTCGCCCACGTAATCACAGGTGTCGGCCAGTTCTGCAGGCATAACTGTGAAATGCACTTGACTATCTTGTTATCTGATCCATCTCCTCCGTAGACACAAAAGTAGCGATCATCAGGCATGTCTGGGCGGTACAAGGGAGGATCTGCCCCTGTAAAGCTGCTGGTAAATGGACCTGAAGAGGGGCCTGCTCCTGAGCTGGATAGGTCAAAAGAAGATGCCTCTGACAGATCTCGGCCAAGGTGCCTGATGATAAAGCGAGCTCTCTCCAACTCCCGAGTCAACTCTACAATCTGATCTGAATGAGTGGGCTCTCTGAGGCAAGCTATTCAGTCTATCATCATCACAGACCTTGGAACTATATCTGCCATAAACTGGGTGGCACGAGTCTAAACTCCAATAGTGTGAGGACTCCACCAGCTGCTAAATGCCTCCTGGATGAACGGACCTTCTGATAGGGTAAAGCCATCTATGCCATCCATAGGAATGTTTGTCAATGGCACGAGCAATGGCCAATGATGCCAAGCAGGAGGAATAATGGGAATGCGGATTTGCCCCGTAATACTCCTGATAGCACGCTCTCCTAAATAAAGCTCCCAGCCTCCCTCTGTTAAAAATCAGACTCTGCGGGTCGACAATGCAAACTCCCGACCAATGGTGAAGCCTCCCTCAAATCCGACAGTCAATAACTCAAAGGTATATGGCATCCAGAAGATCGATCCAGCCATCAAAAGCTCCAGCTATAGGCGAGCATGGGTGAATCCCTCAGCAACAGGGACCTCCGTCATAGTGGAGTGATGTCAATGCTGTCCTCGAGGATAGGTCTCCAGACCTAAAGCAATGGAGGGCCGTAGGCAAGGAAGCCTCTCAAATGCCCAAAACTAGTCATATAAATACCAAAAGTCCTCAGTGACCAAGACTAACAAATATAAATGCTGAAATTAAAAAGGTACAAGAAAGGTGTACTCACCAGCAGAAACGGGTAAAACCCTAACCAAGCCTCCGTCGAACCCTCCGAAAGCATGTGCATGCCCCGGAGAAAATAAGCAAAGGCGTAGGAACCCCAATCAAAGTCACTGAGGTGCTCTACATGTCGAGTAGCACTGACCAGGGCGAAGAACACAGTAGACGAGTTGTCCGCCACAAAATAACTCATAATGATCACCAAAAACAATCACCTTAGAATACGATCCCTAACCCTCTAATCATCAGGCGGAGGCTCAAGCAAAGCCCCACTCTGGGCATCTATACACAAGGGACCAGATAGGACCGACCGACCCTTGAGAGCCGTCGCAGGAATGCCCAACAGGGATCGAACGACAGTAAGAGTCATGTCAGCCATGACAGGCACTAACTCACCCTCAAACTCAATACCAGTGCTAAACCTCCAGTCCATAGGGGTCATCATCACCTCACAGTCCAACAAATGAAGGGACTCAGTCTGGTGGAACCAGTGCTTAGACAAAGCCCTCATATACCCCCAAGGGCAACGACGGGGAAGAATGGAGAAGAAAGCCTGGAACCCCTAGCCATCAACGATATCCCTGTAATCCTCGTGCAATGTATGATATAGGGAATGCACATTGCACCAGTTCCCTCGAGGTTGCGTAAAGCTGGGAACCTACATCAAAAACCAACCCATGTCAAAAACCTGTGCCCCGTGAATGGCAAAAGGAAGAAAAGAATCCAAGAAGAAATAAAACTTCAAGTCACCTCGTTGGGATAGAGAAACCTCAATGGATGATGACTCAAGGTGCCCAGCAGCTCCTGGGTCGACACGACAATGGCAGGAACCTCCGCACGTGGAGCCTGATCGGGAGCAGGAGCAGCAAAAGCAGCCTGCTCATTATCAATGTCAACCGGTGGCTCGTCCTGGGCTGGACGAATCACAACTCTGCCAATCTGCGAGGCGGTCGAGCAGGACGTGGCTGAGGAACGTCAGAGGCCCTCCTACGTCTAACGCCTGATACAACTCTGCTGGCACTACTGGGTCTATCAAGGTCCATCACCTGGACAAAATCTCCAAATCACCTCAGAAAGGGTGTGGTAAGCCTAAAATATGAGGCTTATTAATTTTAAATCAGTACTCTATGCATTTCTAAGTCCTAAAACATGCATGGGTCGGTCAAAAATATCCAGTAAGTCAAAACTGCATGTTTTTCAAAAGAGAAATCCTAAAACCTGCATGGGTCAGTCAAAAATCCTCAGTAGAGTCAAAATTGCATGTTTATTAAATGCTCGGGTTTTGAAAATTTTTTGCCATAGTCTCCTTTGTAAAATGGACTGTCCGCATGCACATAGGCATGTCTAGTTGGCCATTCAGTAGCACACCTTCCCAAAAATAAGAACAGTTCATATTTATGAAATAAAATCAAAAGTCAACCTCTATGGTAACCAAAATACCATGGACATTTTTTAGTTGAAAATCCAGGCTCATTAGGCCTCAAAAAGGATTAGTAAACTAATCAAAAAGAGCAAAATATGACTGTTTCAGAATCTAAATTTTCTTGCATTCAAACGTGCATTAAAGTAAGATATGCATACATATGAAGTCAGAAAATTTTTAGCAGGTCATATAGGCATACATTTTTCATTCATTGCGTCTAAAAAATCCCTACGTGGTTCGCATGCTTTTAACGGTCAAAACTTGCGAAAAAAGGACGTAAAATGTTACCTGCGATGCGCTGAATGCATAAAAACTGACAGAATCAGAAAACAGCTGCCCGAGCTGTGTAGATATGAAAAAGAAGATCGAAATCCGTTTGAAACTCGAAATGAAAATGTTTCAAATAAGCTCCCGCTGCCCAAATATAAAACCACAGGTGGAAGTGGGCCCAACTGTGGCTGCCACACCTCCACTTGCGACTCCCCAAGGTGGGTCCCACTCCCCCGGGTTCGGTTCGGTTCAAGTTAAAATGGAGTTTACATGAGCTGCCAAGTCAAATATGAAGAAGAATGGTTACGCGATTGAGCGGTTTATCCTGAAATCCTGCGTTCAAGCAGCATGATCTTGACAGAAATGGGAACATTTTAAAAACTCTTGATATTTATCCCAAAGCCATATCCGGGGATCAATAATGCAAACAGCAAAAAAATTGCGTGAAATTACCAAAAATTGCCATTTTTAAGCGTCGGGTACAGACCGAGTCCAGTCCAGCTGTTGGCTTCAATCCAACAGATTTTTGGGTACAGACCAAATTTAGTTCAGCCGTTGGCTTCAACCCAACGAAGTTTCAGGTACAAACCGAGTTCAATTCAGTCGTTGGCTTCAACCTAACGAAGTTTCTGGTACAGACCGAGTTCAATTCAGCCGTTGGCTACAACCCAAAAAAGTTTCGGGTACAGACCGAGTCCAGTTCAGCCATTGGCTTCAACCCAACGAAGTTTTAGGTACAGACCAATTCCAGTTCAGCCGTTGGCTTCAACCCAATAAAGTTTCGGGTACAGACCGAGTTCAATTCAGCCGTTGGCTTCAACCCAACGAAGTTTCGGGTACAGACCGAATCTAGTTCAGCCGTTAGCTTCAACCCAACGAAGTTTGGGTACAGACTGAGTCCAGTTCAGCCGTTGGCTTCAACCCAACGAAGTTTTGGGTACAAACCATGTTCAATTCAGCCGTTGGCTTCCACCCAACGAAGCTTCGGGTACAGAACGAATCCATTGCAGCCGTTGGCTTCAACCCAACGAAGTTTCGGGTATAGACCGAGTTCAATTCAGTCGTTTTCATTAACCCAACGAAGTTTTGGGTGCAGACCGAGTTCAGTTCAGTCGTTGGCTTCAACCCAACGAAGTTTCGGGTACAGACCGAGTTCAATTCAGTCGTTGGCTTCCACCCAACGAAGTTTCGGGTACAGACCAAGTCCAGTTCAGCCATTAGCTTTAACCCAACGAAGTTTTGGGTATAGATCGAGTCCAGTTCAGCCGTTGGCTTCAACCCAACAAAGTTTCAGGTACAGACCGAGTCAAGTTCAGCAGTTGTCTTTAACCCAGCAAAATTTCGGGTACAGACCGAGTCCAGTTCTGCCGTTGGCTTCAACCCAACGAAGTTTCGGGTACAGACCGAATCTAGTTCAGCCGTTGGCTTCAACCCAACAAAGTTTTGGGTATAGACCGAGTTCAGTTCAACAGTTGGATTCAACCCAACGAAGTTTCGGCTATAAACCCAGTCTCATTCAATCGTCAGCTCAACCCCAGCGACGTCTTAGCCGTTGGAGCAACCTCCCCGAAGTATCGAAAGTGATCCGATGACGGAAACCATGTAATAGTTCATCCCCGATGATGGAATCTGTTATACACATCCTCAAAAGGAGCACCAAGAAGAATTGGTGATTCAACCTCCTACTGAAAAATATCAGTGTGAACTATCATCAGGATAGGCATCAGAAGCGTCCGTTAAGGAAATTCGGTAACCGAGAAATGTCCCCAGCAGTGGAGCCTGTAGAAATGTGCAACAGCACCGGCCGAAGAGAAATAGACCCTACAAAGAATACCGCCAGACAGAGAAACCATTAGTCTCAAACCAAGGTAGCATCAATAATATTAACCTCATCAGAGTCCAATAGGCTATCAATGAATAACGTCATCCCCAGCAGAAAGTGACGAAAACAGTTCGCGATAGCCTAGTATTCACTTCCCCAGCAGAAATAGACGAGAGCAATATGTGATAGCTTAGTTATGATAAACATGTCAGTGGTTCTCCTACCAGCAACTGGCTGACAATGCCGCACCAAGGGTTATCATGAATAACGTTATCCCCAGCAAAAAATGACATGAACATTCAAGGATAACCCTAACCCCTCAAAGGTATCCAACCTGCATAACATACCATGTAACGGTCACATTTCAAGTGTCTAGAAATCTTTATCTTGCTTATTCCATTGCATTG
Source organism: Panax stipuleanatus (assembly GCA_020205555.1). Classification (NCBI taxonomy): domain Eukaryota; kingdom Viridiplantae; phylum Streptophyta; class Magnoliopsida; order Apiales; family Araliaceae; genus Panax; species Panax stipuleanatus. Next base: position 68,543,321 of record CM035124.1, read on the forward strand.
CATGAGCATGATAAAGAGGGGCATCTGTAGACACTCAAAATTTCATACCCCTATTGCTAACACTGTAGGAGGGCAAAACTGACAATCAGTTCAACCCTGATCTCAAATCAGGCCGTCAAGTCAACCCCGATTTCAATATCGGGCCATCAAATCAACCCCGATCTCAATATCGGGCCATCAAATCAACCCCGATCTCAAATCGGGCCGTCAAATCAATCCCGATCTCAATATCAGGCCATCAGATCAACCCCAATCTCAAATCGGGCCTTCAGATCAACCCCGATCTCAATATCGGGCCATCAGTTCAACCCCAATCTCAAATCGAGCCGTCAAATCAACCCCGATCTCAATATCGGGCCATCAGATCAACCCCGATCTCAAATCGGATCATCAGATCAACCCCGATCTCAAATTGGGCCGTCAGATCAACCCCGATCTCAAATCGGGCCCTTAAATCAACTCCGATCTCAATATCGGGCCATCAAATCAACCCCGATCTCAAATTGGGCCATCAGATCAACCCCGATCTCAATATCGGGCCATCAGTTCAATCCTGATCTCAAATCAGGCTGTCAGATCAACCCCGATCTCAATATCGGGCAATCAGATCAACCCCAATCTCAATATTGGGCCGTCAAATCAACCCCGGTCTCAACCCGAGAAGTATAGGTCAGCCCCGGTCTCAACCAGGAAGGTACAGATCAGCCCCGGTCTCAACCCGGGAGGTACAGATTAGCCCCAGTCTCAACCTGGGAAGTATAGATCAGCCCCGATCTCAACCCAGGAAGTCAAGTCAACTTCAGGAACAAACCTGAAGCTCCACAACATCTCTAGAAAAAAAACCTGGAACGACCAAATCCAAAGGCAAAGGTCCATAAATGCCGCTGACGTTTATCCCGATATCCCACTTACACCCTATACTATTTTTTTCCCCAAAAGTACCCTTAATGTTATAAATTTTGGGTCAATTGTGCCCCTGCCGTTAACGGACCTATCAAATAGACAAACGGAAGTTACACCTGGACAATTTTTATTGACTAAGCTCTTTCTCTCTCTTCATTATTATTTCTCTCTCCACTATCAGTTGTTTTTTTAAGACAACTTGGAATATATTATAGACCCTTCACCGCCATCGGATTTTGAAACACTCAGTGCAGATTCATTTGGAAGAACCTTGATTTATCAGCTGAATGAAACGCACACCAAGCATTGAACTCCATCTCAAATTGGTAGCTAAAAAATTGATAAATTGATGAATAGTACTGACCCATATTAATAATAATGCGGTGGAATGTCCGACAGTGTTATGCTTATTGCCGGAACCCTTATTACCCTCTTCATCTGCAACTTTCTATTTATTTTCCCATAATCAAATACACAAAATTTAATCAGTTTTTAATACAAGTAACAACCAAAGAGTAGACTATAGAGTTTACAGATACACCGTACCTCCTTTTGGAACAGTGGCAACGACCGGAAGATCCACTGCACTTGCCAGAGCCTCCGTTCTCTGACGAACTACGCTTCTTCTTCAGCAAACAAGAAGACAGAAGAGGTGGCTTCCCAGCAGAAGAAGATACCTGAGAGATATTCCCAATCTGGAAACTTGACGAAGAAGACGGCTGCTACTTGTTAGCTGTTTCGCCCATCAACGACAACAAAAATGAGTTCGCCCGAGAAATCGCCGGCGAGTACGAGAAACTAATCGTCTTCGACATCGAATCTTTCCTCTCCAGCACCCCATTTCTAGCCATATCATCATTTGAGATCTTGAACACGACCATTACAATTTTATACTTGATTCTGACCAAAACCATTCAAAAATGCATGAAATGAGCTACAATTATCATCAAGAAACACAAAATGAACAACACCCACAACCCAAAAAAGCCATTCACAGATAAAAGACTGTTTTTATATAGGTGTAGGCTATAATTTAGTTGAAGCTATATTTTTTGGTGGACTATAATACTACTATTTCGATGGCTGCTAATTTAATTTTTACTTCCTTAGGATTGAACAAAATGATGAGTACGTGAAGAGGGTGTTTCCAGAAAGAGGGGAAGTCGTCGCAAAATGATGAGTCTCGCAATCGCAAAATGATGAGTCTCGCAATCTCACCCTCTTTCTCGAACAAAATAATCTCGGATTTTTACCTCCTTAGGATTGAACAAAATGATGAGTCTCGCAATCTCAACCTTCCCCCATGTTTAACCTTTATCCAACTATTTCGACCCGCCCATTTCTTCTTCTTCTTCACGCCCCTACAACTCAAACCCACTCTTAAATCTCGACATGGGTTGGTGATGAGTGGAATTTATACTCGCGAATCAGATACTTTATGGCTTAAATAGTTGCCTGATCTTCGTAGTGTTTATATAATTTTATATGTTTATAGTAATATTATGCTTAACCGACGTATTACAGTGCTTTACAGGACTTTTCTAGCTTTCGGGGGACAAAATGGGCAATTTACATACACTGGCGCCGCAGCGCCTATGCCATGCCTTCATCTCGCGCCGCAGCGCCACCCACCTGTCCAGCATGATGTCACCATGGTGTTGCAGCGCCCCTGATCCTTCATGGACTAGCGCTACAGCGTGGCCGCCGGTCTTTTGATTTTAAAGTGACGCCGCAGCGTCACTTATAAGTCTATTGCCCGCGCCGCAGCGCGACCTCTGGTGCCCAGACAGAGAAGGCTTGCTTTTGACCTAGAAAAAGGAGAAAAAGAGAAATATAAAAAGGGAGCCTCTGCATACGAGAGAAGGAGGGAGACGGGGATAGAATCGGTTAGTTGAGCTTAGGATAGATTAGATTAGATCCTCTTTTGTACTTTATCTCTCTAGTTATTAGCTAATGTTTGTAAATATAGATTAGGTAGATTAGGAAAAAGTCTGGGATTTCTTTGAGCAACAAGAGCAGTGAGCCACACGGATTGGAGAGCTTGAAAGGAGAGGAATGTTTGGAGACTGAAGAGCCTCGACTGAGTTTATTCTTATCCATTTATTTCCTCTGATTTTTGTAATCCATAAATGTTGACTTTATTGCTACTTATATTTTGTTCAATAGCTATGAACTAAGTATTGGCTCTGAGGTTATAATGGAACCCTTTGTTATTTAAATTGACTATCTTATCTCTTTGGTTGGCACCATATGGTTTGGTTTAATATATTCATGCTTAATGATTCTCGCTAAGACATTAGTGATGATTTTGGTAATCTATATGATATCGAAAGAAGGATTATAGATTTACACCTAAATATATTGGCATGTGATTATGGGTTTCGACTGCATAAGTTGTGCGTAGAATAGACATATATCTGTGTGCCACGTGTGACCTAATTGAGAACTTATGCTTAAATCCGTTAGGTTAATTCGCATAGACATGTGTAGGATTATCACCTAGCGTGGACGTTCTTTTCTGTTCTATTCCCTATCGGGTGGATCTGGAGAGGATATATTTTTGCATACCTCGACAGAGGTGTATGAGCACCTTTGTGTTCTCGGTCGACAAACTGTCGTGACCATTAAGACCAAAGAGAGAAGGGTAGGAAGTTTGATGAAGCATAGCACGCCAGGTGTTCGACGGAATGCCTGTGTGGGGTGAAGTTGTAACCTTAGCTTGTATTTCCTTCGATTACCATTCGTTATCCATTTACTTGCTTTAATAATTAGTTATAACTAGTTTAACCACACTCCTATTATTTTACTGTTCGAATAAGACATAAGCGATACAAAGTTGGTATTTGGTAAATATTAGTGATAGTTCCTCGTGGGTGCGACACTTTCCTTATCACTGTATTACTTGTTAGACTGCGTATACTTGCGCGTGTTTAGTGATCGATTTTCCGACCAACAAGTTTTTGGCGCCGTTGCCGAGGAAATATTGTTCTAATATTGTCCAATATTGATTCAAATCAATTTAGTCTTAAATTGAATGTGTATATATTTCTTTTATTTGTTTGATCTTCCTTTTTGTTTTTAAGTTTACAGGATATGGACGATCAATGTTATCAATGGCCTTATGAGAGGACGACACAACCAAGCTCGGAAGAAGGACTCGAACAATTGCGAGTCCAAATTGCAAATGTCTTGTGGTTTTCTGACAATCTTGAGTGTCAGTCCACTCAGACTGCCTACTGTCAGGAACGAGCTGACATTGAACTGATTTTCTATCATCCAAACTGTCAGGGTTATCCAAACTCTTGGGACTACAGTCAAGAGAAATATCATGATCCGAATTACTCCTATCCGAATCAATTTGAATATCCATCTCCTCCGCAGTATAAGGTGACATTCCAAGCCAATGAGAGCTTTTCGGTAAACTTAACAGAAGAAGATAAAAGGCTTGAAGAGCTCCTCACCAACTTTATAGAAAGAAATGAGGTTCGAATGGCAAGCCAAGACGCCGCATTGCAAAGCCTCGAAAATCAATTGGGACAACTCGTCAATGCCATCATAAATCTAGCGCAGGGCAATCTACCGGTCATGCAAGACAGCTCAACGGACAAACTACGGGGAATCAAAGACCTGGTTATGAACCCATTTTCTTGGACCCGAAAAATATTTTATCCCATGTCATTGTGACACTCTCGGCGAGGGCTTTTTAGAAAGGTACAGCACGCCTCAAACGGACGCTCCGATCAAAAGTTAGAAAGTTTTGACTTCGACCTCGCGTTGCTCGAAGTGCACGTACGTCGAGACCACCAAACCAAACACGTGGGCCCTACCAAGGGAGCCGTACCTCTACCTGCGGTAGCCGCAAGTAGAACAGAGGCTCCCTGGCCTATATATATGAGGTGACCCCCCTCATTTGAAAAAAGAAAAAACGCTTCGAACCTCTGTCCGTTTGTTTTTCTGACTTTTTCACCTCTTCCAAATCCAAATTTTTTTACTCTAACAAGTAGATATACCCACATACTACCACATATCAGAAAATAACCTGTAGATTTGGACGTTTAAAGCCTACGATTTGGCAAAAAGCCTGTATAGCAGTCCTTTATAAGTAATTTTAAGATCAGCAAGTCAATACTACTTCTTTGCACTGTTTTACATTTACATATCAAGTTTCGTTTTCTAAATATGTCCGGAACTTAGTTCTATGGACGTTTTTATCAAAATTTGGTACATTTTTGTACATAAACTCAATTTTTTGTATTTCTACAACTCGAATTGACGATCCGTCAGCTCTAACAGCTTCAGTGCACTAGCATCTTCATTTTAAGCAACTTTGTCGAACTGGGTTATCTTCCTAGTCTGGGTTTGGCATTTTTGTGTTTATTTAACTATAAATATACTAACTTTTCAATTCTGTCAAGCCCGGATCTCAAATCTGAGGTACTTTACCGCTTTTATATATATTTATACATATATATATATATATAAGCAACTTTCACCACCACTAGGTTATCTTCCCAGTCTTAGTTGACTACATTTCTGTCTCTATATTCATATTTATATATTTCAGCTCGGCCTGGATCATTCTGTGGCCTTTATACTGGTTTTTGCACCCTTCACCATTATTGGGTTATCTTCTCAGTCACTAGTTGACTACTTTTCTGTACATTTACATTTCAATCTGACCTGGATTATTCTGTGGCCTTTTTAAATATTTTTGTACATATCTGCAACTTTCACCACCACTGAGTTATCTTTCCAGTCTTGGTTGGCTACTTTTTATCTATTTCAATTTCAGTTCGGGCACAGGTGTGAAAATTCACCTCCCTTTTTACTGTTTTTCTGTATATATATATATATATATATATTAATTCTGTCCAGCCTGGATCATTCGGTGGCTTTTATACAGCTTTTATAAATATATATATATATATATATATATATATATATATATATATATATTTCAATTCCAGTCCGGGCACCGGTGTGAAAACGTATCGCCCTACAGCTTTTGCATATATAACTGTATATATATATATATATATATATATATATATATATATATATTCTTTTACTCGCTTTATTAAACATTTACTTTAAATATTCATTTTATATGAATCGGCACTGACATATCTGCGGGCGAAATAAATTTATCTAAATCTCACCAACTCTAGTTTTAAACGATTCAAAATAAGTACAGATAGAACCGGGAAGCTAGAATGGCTGAGATTTCTTTAAATCTAGCTTTCTTTCTAGTTTCAGCTATAAAAGAAAACTCGCGGCCTATAGATCGCTATCTAGTGGGAACGAGACGCTTTGGCCACGCGCAGCCAGGATTTACTGATGAATCATTAGTTCCATTGCGACGTGAGGATGTATATATCTGTTTCTGTACAAATTTGAGCTGTGCAGGTTTATTGGCTACTTATATGTGAGCCTAGGAATCGTGGGATTCATGATCAAACTGATCAAAATTTGATTCCCACGATGGACAAACTCCAGTTTATGAATGTACCCTGTCGGTTTTTCTATAAATTGTACATACAAAAGTCCTTAAAATGGTTATCCGGATTTAAGGTCTCAACATAGTGAAAATGTGGATTGCCGTGTCAGCGTCCCTCCTATGACGCCCCAAAAATAGGTTCAATACCAACCCATTCTGAGTCGCCAAATACATGGTAAAGAATTTAAATACAATCTTTTATAACAAAAAGGTTGTGAGAAATACGACCATATAACTATGAGTTTTAATATAAATCGTATATAATACGAAATATAAACACTCAAATTCATTCCTTATTCATTACAATTATTATCCCACTATTTTATAGAATAGTGAGGACTTCTACAAATCTAACTCTGATCATCACACTATTCCCCGACAAGTTTTTGCAACATTCTCATTCCCTGAAGAGGACAATAGATGAAAAGGGTGAGCTCAACTAGCCCAGTAAAGAATATTATGACTAAGATAATGAAAAATAAAATATCATTAGTCTTCAATAAATTAAATAAAATATTATAGACAACAAGTTTTAGATCAATATTCGCAGCGAAAATAACAATTCATTAGAAGAGTTAAGTAGAGAATGAAGTCTACTATCTTCTATGATTTAATAGTCCATCATCAATATTTTATCCCTGTAACATCAATCAATATATATCTCGAATCAATTATTCATCTTTGCACTACGGGCCAAAGATATTTATTTGTATCACCAGTTAGTCATGTTCATCTCAACACCTGTTTATCTTTGCACTACGGGCCAAAGATATTCATTAGGTAATCAATCATCTTTGCACTACAGGCCAAAGATATTCATCAAATAATCATTCATCTTTGAACTACAGGCCAAAGATATTTAGTTATATCACCATTTAGGACTGAGAATGATGAAAAATATTTTAAAGAACGAATCCAGCGAGATAAAGGACAAAGATTAAGGATTCGTATTTTAGTTTATCCAAGTTCAAAAATACTCCGTAATAATCAATTGTGGAGCAAAATTCAAGAATGAAGTTCAAAACTTGGATACAATCAAAGATAGTATCCCAAATAGCCAACTTGGACAATAAGAAAAAAAATATAATTTTTCCTTAAATAGTACAGTATTTGTGAATAGTGTCGTATACGTGAATAGTGTCGTATACGTAAATAGTAACTCCGACGGAAAAAGTAAGAATTTCATATTAAAATCCATGTCAATATTTTGGTATAATTATATTGAGAAGAATAACATCATTTACGAAAGAAAATAACATACCTTACCTTAAAAGGAGAGTATTTCTGACTGGTATTGCGGGGATATTCTTGAAGAAAACTTGCACTATTTGCAATACTCAAAGTTTCCTTAAACTCAAAAGAAATACGCTCAATATTATAAAAGAAGAATTCTCTGATTCTGGTATGATTTTCATTTCTAAACTAAGCATCTTATTTATAGGAGAATGGCTGGGCACTATTTGAATATGAAAATCACGGACGCACAGTAAATTTTTTCACGGGCTACAACCGGCGAAAAATTTTGATTTTACTATTCATTATTGTGCAATAAAATATTCTAATAAAACAAAAATTTTAAATAAAAAATAATATATTCTATTTATAATCTAATAAAACAAAACTTATAATATATATATATATATATATATATATATATATATAACTTCTATTATATAAGTAATAAAATAAAACTGAGACAACTTTCTCCCGACGATTTTGAAAAATGAGTAAGTGAGGGTCCATATAATAAGCAAAATTTACAATAAATACTTCAATAAAAACTCCTTTATTATTCACAATTCACTTGGCTTCACAAAACACATTTTTAATAACATTTTTTTTTCATCATTAATATTATAATTCACAATATTAACAACCAATACTAATAAAAACAACGCAGCACTAATTCCTTCTTTTATATCCACAAAAATAATTATTTTTTTATCGTATAAATTAATAATTAATCATTCACAAATAATATTATAGAACTACAATATTGACAACCAGGTCGTTCCTAGAAAAGAGGAGGCCTTCCGATAAGGATTTCTCCTTACTGGCGAGCATTTAAATAACCCCTCCTAGACAGAACTTCCTTAGACATTGCCAATAATACTATCTAATAATATTATTCAAATAATATGCGTTATTGATTTGATAATATGAAATATTGTGCAATGACAATTATTGAATCAATAAAGTATTATGCAATTATCAATGTAGCAATTATTGAATCAATAATATAAAATATTAAACAGTAATTACTGTAACAATTATTGAGTAGTGACTTCTTATATAAGAATCAATAATTAGAATTACTGTGCAATACCGTGTGCTACTGTGCAACACCGCGTATTACTGTATTTTTGCCACCAGATATTTCAACAGTTTTAACGGTAACAACCACGTCGTTATTTCTAGAAAACTTATTCTTGTCGTTTTCTTCATTCGATAATTTTTCGTTATAGGGACCACAAATGATTGCGCCGTCGTACGAATATTCCCCGACAACAAGAATATTCCCCGATCAATTGAATATTCTCCGACAACAATGAATATTTTATTACCACTTGCTAACTTTGAAAATTTTGCACGTATTTCTCATAACTCACCACATTTATCAAAACAACACCTTACTGTTTAAAAATAATATATAAAGAAAATTAAATCTTTATTCATAAAATCTAGGGGTCTTACACCTCCGATAGCTTTCATGCCCATGAGAAGACCGACACTTGTATTTATTACTGTGGTCGAGGATGCTTCGCAGCCCGATAAATTACCATTTAAATGCAAGCCTTAAGGCTATAAAGATAAAAAAAAATGGAAGTATCAACAGGCTTCAATTCCTATGTTAGCGTAAGGGTTTGAAAACCAGCTTTCAAAACATCATTTTCAATTCAATCAAAAGAAAAGCTTCTTGCAAATCAAATCAAACATTTTTGCAAATCAAATCAAAGACTTTTTGCAAATCAAACCAAACCCTTCATATATAGGTTCAACGAAGGAAAGCACTATTTTCAATCAATCAAACATAGGCCCATTTTTCAAGTAGCATTCACGCACGCATTTCAGTTTTAAAAGGAAATATTGAAAAGATGAGGTACCTTGTTTACACGGGAGTTGTGGTGTGACGCCCCCAAATTCCAGAACCGCCACTTGGTCTCTCGAATTCGGTTTATCACGTGCTCATGGTAATACATCACAATAAAAATAACTAAATATCACACAATCACAGCTAAAAATCTATTCTAGAATAATTTACAATGATTTATTATAATTATTCCCCCAAGTCTCGCAACCTACAATACTTAATAGATTACATAATAATATCAATTAACGACCTATTACATAACCTAACTTAAGCTTAAACATAATCAAAACCAGTCTTACTACATCATCTTAATACAACATTAAAATATTTAAAAACGTAAAAGAGACAAGCTAGTTGGTAGCCTTGCCCTTGCCCTTATCAACGCCCGAAGGTTCGCCCTGCTCTGCCTTAACTGAAATATTTTAGGGAAAGCAAGAATGAGCACAAATTGCCCAGCAAGTAATATACAATAAGGGTAAGTGATAAAATCCTTAATTTTCGAAAGGGTATAACAAAGTTTGATAGTTCAAGGATAACAAGAATATCAACAGTTTTCAATAATAGTCGCTAAGGACAGAATAATATCAATGTGATTCAATAACAAATCAATTCAAGATTTCAAGATAACTGAATACTGAGCAGTCGCTAAGGACTATGAACTTCTACTAGAATTAACAGTAATAAACTGAAAATCCAACAAAAACAGGTACAACAGGTGATCTGCCTAAAGCACCATCGCTATGCATAACAATCAATCATACTCAAGTGTGCACATCGGTCCTCCGACAATTATATATTCCCTTCAAATAAGGTTGTTCTTCTCAGTCAAATACAAGATCCCGCACCAATCAATTAGTTTGGGTTGCTTTCCAATAATATAAGTCTAGCCGAATCAAATGGCATAGACACTTTCACAATATTCAAGAACAATACTAAGTTCAACATGAATAATAGCTTTAATGAAATAAGAGTTCAAGTATGCTAATTCAATTCAACCGATTAAGTAGGAAACTAGTTCGCAATATACAAGGATAGAATACTTGCACACTAAAAGAGTGTAAGTTAGGAAACTTGCACAATCATAGATTTCTTTGCATAAAGTAAATGCGTCGGTTAGGATACTTGCACTTTAAAAGAGTGTAAGTAAGAGAACTTGCACTTTAAAAGAGTGTAAGTTAGAGAACTTGCACTTTAAAAGAGTGTAAGTTAGAGAACTTGCCTTTAGCGTAGTTTATCCACGAAAAGCAAATCAACACTTTCGAATTCCTATCGTAATTACAGTTACGTATATATATGATATTCATTAGTCATATAATTTAACTTTATATCTCATCTCGTACATACGATAATCACATAAGCTAAGTCTTAACCTAGCTACACAGTTATATAGAATATAATTTCTATCCTTAACTTCCTCTTTTAGAGTTTAAACACATTCTCATATCATATAAGATCGCAACAATTAGCAAACATACTCGCATATTATTAATATCACATAAAACCACAATCAATACTAAATATATTTCATTTTTAGCAATGTAGGCATCATATAAGCTATCTGTCCAAAATCGAATTATCAAACTGCATGGCTTCTGATTCCAGGCCGGCGCAGCTGCGCCATGGCTAAGCCTAGGTCCAGCGCAGCTGCGCAGCCCTCTGGCCAAGCCAAGGCTGAGCTGTGCCTTATGGTTTCTGTCCGGTCATGCAAGCCAACAACACCACATAGCATATAAACATATTAAAAGATACTTTTATGTTTGTACAACCTTTCCTCGTTTCAAATATATGTGATATGGATTCTAAGTCAATACTTTCAATAACGTAAAGCCATTCAAGGATACGAACTCATATGGTCTAACATGCTCGCTTTTTAAACACATAAGATATTCATATAACTTGTATTAGGCATGCTCATGAGTACTCGTATCGTATATATGTAGCTAGCATTGTTATTATCTTGAAAACATGCTTCGTTTACGCTAAACCTTAATCACGGCAACTAATCATGGTATATATACATGCATGACACATGAATGAGTCTAAGAGTACTATCACATGTGTCCATAAATATCAGAATTTAAATCTCCATGTATCGTGTCAATGCTCAAGTGCAAAGCTTGTATTTCCATTAGTAAATCTTACTAATAGGGCCTAACATGTTCATGCTTCCTTACGAACCATATAAACACAAGTTAAGGGTTCATTCATGCATTTCAAAGTTATCTAAACATGCTCATAACATCAGAATGTATATATAGCATTTACATGATCATATCCACCTTCAAACTTACATTTTTGTTAGGAATGAGCACTAGTTAGGTTCACATGTTCATATCTTATTACGGAACCAATATAGATAAGCTAACATGTACTTCATGTGTCTCTAGGTGGTTACTAACGTGCTTGCAAGGTCAGTATATAAACATGGCACGCATAATATCGAGTTCACTTCTAAAGTTCTAAATTCATTTCAAACTATACGCTTTTGGTAACCATACATGCTAATATAGTATAACATGCTCAAATTAGATCATTATACTCATATATATACATTACCCATGCTTACATACTTGCCTAAGCTTATAGTAATTCATTACACTTAGCAGCTTTTTAAACAGAAGACAAAACTGCAGCAGGGTGACGGCGCAGCTGCGCCGCATCCCAGGCTAAAACCTGCGCAGCTGCGCCACTACTGGTTCGCACCAGACAGCAGGCAGCCACGGCAGTTTCTAGCCCAACTCACGAAATTACTTCACGAACTTGATTGTGATCGGTCACATTGTCTCATTAACACATGTATAAGACTATATAACAACTAAGTAAACATCGTTTAATCCAATTGCAATCTAATTCATCATAGTCAAGAATTTGGATTTTGACAGGAAACAGAAATGGAGTTTTGACAGAAATGAAAATGAAGAACATGAATCATGGGATTATACCTTTGCTATGAATTAAGCTTGCTGCTATCTCAATAACACTGATATATATATATATATATATATATATATATATATATGCTCTCTAGTCTCACTTAACCAAAATGCTCAGCAAAAGAAATGTGAAGGAGATGAGGCTATATTTATAGAACTCCCATTACACAGACAATGCAATTACCTACCATTTCAAACCAATGAAAAATTGAATTGCAGGGAGGTTACAAGGGGGTTGGTAATTAGTTGGTAGATGAAATCATGAGAGCCACACCCTTCTTCATCATTTGCTAGCCTATGTTACTGAGTTTAAGGAAGAATAGGGGAGTAGGATAGCTTGTATATTTCACGTGAAGGAGAAAGTGACTCCCCCAGCAAAACAATCCTCAGCCTATACATGAAGTTGAATTCTTTATTGACCTTGAACCCGGTACAAACCCCATTTCTAAAACCCCATATCGAATGAATTCTATTGAACTTCAGGAGTTAAAGGTCCAACTACAGGAGTTGTTAGACATCGGTTTTATACGTCCTAGTATATCTCCTTGGGGTGCTCCTGTTTTATTCGTAAAGAAGAAAGACGGTAGTATGCGACTATGTATTGACTATTGAGAGTTAAACCATGTCACCATCAAGAATAGGTATCCGTTACCTCGCATTGATGACCTGTTCGACCAGTTGCAAGGTGCGCAATTCTTCTCAAAGATCGATCTTCGTTCTGGATATCATCAGTTAAAGATTAGAACTGATGACATTACAAAGACTGCCTTTAGAACTCGATACGCGCATTATGAATTTCTAGTTATATTTTTCGGATTGACCAATTTCCATGCTACGTTCATGGACATGATGAACCGAATATTTAAGAAATATTTGGATCATTTCGTGGTTGTCATTATTAATGACATCCTAATATACTCCAAAAATCTCAAATATTTCTTCACCTAGAACGAACTCAATATGCGACAACGACGTTGGTTGGAGTTGTTTAAAGATTACAAAAAGTGAACGTGGTAGCTGATGCGTTGAGTAGAAGATCACATGAGGGAACGAGTGCGATGCTGTCAACACAAAGACCCATTTTACATGACTTACAAAGGATGGAGATAGAATTAAAGACTCCAGGGACCCACGTGATGATATCAAATATACGCGTAGAACCATCTTTAATTAATAAAGTTAAAGCTGCTCAAGCTACAGACCTGGAGCTGATGAAGATGAAGAAGAAAGTGCAAAAAGGAGCTATTCTAGAAGCAAGAATCGATGAAGAAGGAATACTTCGAGTCAACTCCAGACTTTGTGTTCCTAACTGATTCTGATTTGAAGTATAAAATCATGATGGAGACACATAACACACCGTTTGCAATCCACCTTGGAAGTACCAAAATGTATTGTAATCTTCGACACTACATTTTGGGGGAGCAATATAAAGAGAAAGATCGCAAAATTTATCTCGAGGTGTTTAACGTGTAAACGTGTCAAGGCGGAGCATCAAGTGCCAAAGGGTCAGCTTGCAGAAAGCTATGGGCACCGATTTACGATTCATTGGTCCATTTGAAATCCTTGATCGAGTAGGAAATGTGGCCTATAGACTCGCCTTACCGCCAAGTATGTCTTGTGTTCATAACATTTTTCACATATCCATGCTTTGTAAATATAGTGAAATACCCAAACCACATTATTGAGTTAGAACCAAACGAGATAGCTGAAGATTTAACGTACGAAGAGGTACCTGTCAAGATCTTGGATAAGAAGGAGTATGTCTTACGCTCAAAGATTATACCTCAAGTTAAAGTTTTGTGGAAGAACCATGATATCGAGAAAATGACCTGGGAGTTAGAATCAAAAATAAAAGCGAGGTATCCTCATCTCTTCGACATTCCAGGTACGTACGTCAATTTCGAGGACGAAATTTCATAAGGAGAGGAGGTTGTAAGAACCCAACTTTTATGAATAAAGATTTAATTTTATTTATATATTATTTTGAAATAGTAAGGTGTTGATTTGATAAATGTGATAAGTTATGGGTGAAATGTGCAAATATTTCAAAGTAAGCAAGTGGTTATAAAATATTCATTGTGTCAGAAATATTTGTTTGGTCGGGGAATATTTTTTTTGTCGGAGAATATTCGTACGACGGCGCAGTCGTTGGTGGGCCCCACAACGAATAACTGTCGGATATAGAAAACGACAGAAATAACTTTTTTATAAAATAACGATAAAGCTGTTACCGTTAAACTATTGAAATACCCATGGATAAAAATATAATAATACGCGTTGTTGCACAATAGCACACGGTATTGCACAGTAATTCTAATTATTGATTCTTACGTAAGAAGTCACTTACTCAATAATTGTTACAGTAATTACTGTTCAATATTTTATATTATTGACTCAATAATTGCTACATTGATAATTGCATAATTGCTATGTTGATATTTCATATTATTGATTCAATAATAGTCATTGCACAGTATTTCAAATTATCAAATCAATAATTCATATTATTTGAATAATATTATTAGATAGCATTATTGGCAATGTCTAAGGAAGTTTTGTCTAGGAAAGGGGTTAGTTAATTGCGCGCCAGTAAGGAGAAATACTTATCGAAATGCCCCCTCTTTCCTGGGAACGACCTAGCTGTCATTATTGTAGTTCAGTAATATTATTTGTGAATAATAATTATTGATAAAAATGAAAAGTAACTATTTATTCAATGTGGATTTAAAAGGATGAATTTTTAGCAAAAGTGATAATTATTGAGAATAGATATTTAATCTATTCTAATAAAATAATTCATTCAAATATATTATTATAATATTACATTATAAGTGTATAATATGATAATATAATAATATAACAGTGATGATATTTTTTTACAACAAATTCACGATATATGAATAAAATGAGATGGAAGAGAGAAAATGAAATTTGGAATTCTTTTAATAATTATAAATATTTTAATATATATATATATATATATATATATATATAAACATGTTAAAATAAACATGTGGTGGAATTCATTATTTCAAAAGTGGAGGCTTTGAAATTTTCAGTGTGCTGGAGATTTTCAAGAGTGGTGAGTATGAAAAAATATCCGTATGTAAATTTGGGTCATTTTTTCGTTCGAAATTTGGAAAAACTTTCTTCTACAAAGTTGTAGAGAATTAAATTTTATATGAATTGGACATAAGGTTCATATTTTTTCTAATAAAAGGGATATTTATTATGAATTATTGAAGTTTCTAAATATTGTTTAAATTTAAAATATGTGTGGGCCCCACTTGTCCTTTTCGGTTGTAAATGCTGATTTTTTGTGGAGGCTTGTTTTGAAGTCATGTTGGGTGTGCTTGAGTTTTCTAAGATGGTGTGCTCCGTTGGTTAATTTAGTCAGCTTTGGTTTTCTGACATTTTCCTATAAATAGGGTGCTTAATTAGAAATGAAAATCACACCAGAATCAGAAAATTTTCTTTCTATAATATTGAGCGTATTTCTTGTGAGTACAAGGATAGTTTGAGTATGGATTACGGTGCAAGATTTTTCACAACATAATATCCGATATTCCAGTCAGATTTAGTATTTTACTAAGGTAAATGATGTTATTTTTCTCGTAAATGATGTTATTTCCTTCAATATTCATAATGAATATTATTTTCTTTCATATTCCATATTATGAAAGTGATAATATTTTATTTCATATTCCTAAATTTAAACTTACTACGGTAAGTATTGCTTCTATAATTCCTGAAATGATCAGAAATTCTTTGAGTTCTGCGCTTCATCTAATATCATTTCACTAGAATATTGGTCTGACCTTTTTATGAAATTTTTATCTTTTCATGACGAATTACTATTCACGAGTTACTATTCATAAGTTACTAGTCACAATAAAAAAAATATTTTTTTGTCCAAATTATCTTTGATTGTATCCAAGTTTTGAATTTTATTCTTGAATTTTACTCCACAATTGATTATTATGGAGTATTCTTGAACTTGGATAAACTAAATTATAAATACCTAATCTTTGTCTTTTATCTCACTGGATTCGTTCTTTATATTATTTTTTATCATCCTCAGTCTTAAATGGTATTACAAATGAATATCTTTGGCCTGTAGATCAAAGATAAATGATTAGTTGATGAATATCTTTGGCCTGTAGTGCAAAGATGAATGATTACCTGATGAATGTCTTTAGCCCGTACTGCAAAGATGGACAGGTGTTGAGATGAACATGACCACAGGTGATACAAATGAATATCTTTGGCCCGTAGTGCAAAGATGAATATTTGATTTGAGATATATATTCATTGATGTTACAGGGATAAAATATTGATGATAGACTTTTAAATCATAGAAGATAGTAGACATCATTCTCTACTCAACTCTTCTAATGAATTATTATTTTCGCTGTAATTATTGATCTAAAACTTGTTGTCCATAATATTCTATCTGATTTGTTGAAGACTAACAATAATTTATTCTTCATTATCTTAGTCATAATATTCTTTACTGGGCTAGTTGAGCTCATCCTTTTCTTCCATTGTTCTCTTCAGGAAATGAGAATGTTGCGGGAACTAGTCGGGGAACAGTGTAATGGTCAGAGTAGAGCAGTAGTAGCGTTCACTATTTTGGTAAAATAGTGTGATAATAATTATAATTTATGAGGACTGAATTTGAGTGTTTTTATTTCGTATTATATACGATTTGTATTGAAACTCACAGTTTGCGTGGTTGTATTTTGCACGACCGTATGTTATAAAAGATTGTATTTGGATTCTGTACCATGTATTTGACGACTCAGAATGGGTTGAGTATTGAACCTATTTTGGGGGCGTCACAGAGTTAAAACAAAGAAATGAGCGTCGAACGTTCACAAACTTTCGACGAACACGTATAAATGGACTAATCGGCAAATTTCTAGTCGACGGATTCAGAAATGAATTCTGACTTGCTAGAATGTTAGAACATAACGTTTATGAACTATTAGGCTTTGGAACGAGCCAATTCCGAGTTATAACGATCACGTTACGGACTCAAGAATCTCAAAAAAATTCATAACTTGGGAAATTTTCTGAGATACAGGGCCAGCGCGGCCGCCCCGCCCGCCGTGCCAGTCTGAGGAGGTCCCTGCATTGGGAGCACGGGGCGCGCCATTTGTAAGGGAAAGCTGGTGCAGGCCGTGCCAGCCATGGAAAAATGTTGATTAAGTTTAATAATTACTTAACATTTTCTATATCAACTAAAGGTTTAGTAATTGATGAATGTATACCCTTTAAACAACATGTTTAATCAAGGGTTTTTAAGAAATAAACGTTAATCAAACATAAACAAACTTGAGATTTGGAAACGTAAACCGTAAACCAAGTTCAAGTAAAAGATCTCGTCAATCATCATACTTAGTGATAATTGATGAGAATTCGGGTTATAGCATCGGGATGTTAATAAGCCGTAACGAACAGGTAATAAGAGAAGGAATAATAACTTATAACGTTGAAGAGCCAAGTTAATGGTAATAACTTGAATGAACGTTCCGAGTCGTATGGACCGGATGTGGTATGAAATGTAGTGAAAGGATGGAAGAATGAAAGTTGGTCGCATACACTTTAATTTACAAGAACGCGAACCATAGTAAGTAAAGAGAAATAAAGTGAAAGTTAAACCAATGCATAAGTCAAGTCATTGACTAATTGGTATTTGTTATTCCTTATGTGCTACATAGGAATTTTGATGAGCAGCTCAGCGTAAACCCTAAGCGGTAGTTGTGCGTAAGGCAAGTTTCTGAACTTCATTCATACTTTATTATGAATGTTAGTTTCTCAACTTCCTCAAATGTTGAACATGAGAAAGTATTTTGTATGCACAAATGGGTGTGATTTGTGCAAGATGGTAATATATATGAGGCCTTGTGCCTCAATGTTAACACTTCGGTGTTTCAGTGAAATGAATTGTTCTGTGATTGAACTGTTAAATGTAAAAGAGTTTGATTTATTCATGAACCGTTCTTGTTAAGTCTGTGCTAATGATTCTAACCAGACAAAATGTGTATGGAAAAGGTAGAAGGATGAAAGTATGACAAAGGAAATGTAATGTATATGTTAAAATGATAGGGATCAGAACGTATTCCTATTATTCGAGCTGCTTCATAACCATTGTTCGGTTATTGAAGTCTTAAAATAATTTCGATTCTTGATTTGTTAATATTCAACTACTATGACTTGCTGAGCAATTGAATTCTCACACTTGCTTTATATTAAAATATTTTCAGCGAACGACGGTAGTATGTATTAAAGGACCTGATGAAGATCAAGATGATCGATGTCCTGCTATGATGAGATGATATGGTTGTAAATACCATTAGCGTCGCAAGATGAAGTGTTGTTCATAATATGAACAAGCGTAAATAACAAGCCAAGACTTGGAGAATAGTTAGATTAAACTATTCTGTAGATATGGTGACTAGTTAAGTCACAGTTGTAATGTGATAAGAATAATGTATTTATCATTATTCTTAATGAATGAACGTTTTAAGGTAATAGAAATTGGGAATGTGTGAATATATTATGTATCTTCAGGATATAATGATGTATGAATGGAATGAGAAGTACTGTAAAGTACGGAATTCGGGTGTGAAAAATAGGTTGGATTTCGGGGCATCACATCAATCATGTCTATATGCATGCGATACCCTATCATGATAGTTATAAATTTTAGAATACATGTAAGGTGGTTATCAACCAAATTAGTTTTCGAAACTCTTAAGTTTTCTTTGAAACCTCATGTCAAACCAACCAATCATGCAAAGTGACTTCACATACCATATATCATGCTCATGTACACACATAACTAGACCACATAAGCATACTCACAAGTTCATATCTTATAGTGTACTTAGTTCATCAAGTTTATATTTGAGAACTTCAAGTTTCTCTTAGAAAGTCATCAAAACCAAGCTATGGTAAGTGATTACATGCGAGACCACCTACATTAGCATGTCAGAGGCTTATATAGGCATATTTAAGTTACACTAGCATGCTCAACATTTCATAAACATAAAAAGTCATCATTTGGTTCTGCAGATGGGGTGCGGTCTCTCCCTGTTTGTACTAGGGAGTGGCGCGGTCGCGCCACTTCCGTTTCCAGACCAAAATGGGCTTCTGCAATAGCAGAGCTCAAAGCCAAATTGAAATTCCTTCATGAAACATGATTGAATACTATCACATTGCATATATAGCATGTATACCAACTTAACTAACATACTAACATCATCTCACATATCCAATTTCAACTAAATCATGCAATTTCTATGAATTCATAATTGGTTGAACTTTAAAATGGGTTTAAGTATTATACCTCTTGAAGCTTTGAATTAGACAAGGCTTGCTCAATTTCAAATTTCTTTCTCTCAACTCACTCTCTATGTCACTTAGCAACAATTTAGCAAAATGGAATGAGAAGGGAAGAGCTTAATTTATAGAGAAATGTATGTCCATGCCAAAGCTTTGCACCATGATTGAAACTAATGGAAGAAGAGAGAATACATTGGGCAATTGATAGTTGGTGGAATAGTTGTTACCCACTCCATCACCCACTCCCCTTGCCATCATTTGATTGAAGCTAGCTAGTATGATGAAGTTGAGGATGAAGGGGATAGGCCATTAGCCTATACTCGTGAAAGAGAAGAATGGGACACTCATTAAGGGACAAGTCCAATTCTTAGCAATTTAGCAAAATGAAATACCACATACTTAGGTTTAAATGTTCATACACACATTATTCCTACACAAATGTATGTATGCGTACCTAGGTTTATTTCTCTTTTAATTTACAATGTAGCTTTAGTGGGGAAATATTATTACATTGTAGCAAATTGGGGGTACATGTATACACATCAATATATAATCCGTGTACATTTGATAATACCGAATATATTCTAATTGAGTATTATCATACCACATTATCATAACTTTATTATTTCAATTATACTCAATTATTGAAATAATTATTAAATATCAATTATTTAAATAATTATTAAATATTAATTATTTATATAGTTTAATTTAGTATTTCACAATGTACACATTTAATGTGTCCACAGCATAACATATTGTCACATAGGCCCATTTATGTAACTTATGTGATTTATGTAACTTTACCATATAGTTTTATATATTATATAGTCACCTTGAAGTGTCACACTTCATTTCATATTATATAGATGTAGCTACTATATAACATATAATTACATATCGTTACACTTAGCAATTAATTGAACAAACATTAATCTTATCATATTAATTAATTACTTACTCATTAATATGCTATTACTCATAATAACAATTAATTAACATTACTATATTAATTAATCCTTCACTTATTAATTTCTTCATTCTTTAACTTAATTAAACCATCATAATTTCCATCATCGTGCCACACAAGGCATTCCACGAGCTCATCATAAATCTTCACACTTTCTCAATTATTATAAATTTAATTTAATTTAATTGAGTTACCCACTTCATGCTATATAAACATTTATATAAAATAAATATTCACACACTTTATTAATATCATTATTAATAATATTATATCATGAAATTCACGGTTTTTTTTACATTATCCAAGTTGCATAAAGATGGGCTCTTAGAGCTATCTGATTATGAATCATATACAACTTGTTAATCTTGTCTCATGGGAAAAATGACTAAATCTTCTTTTGGTGGAAAAGGAGAAAGAGTTACAGAGTTGTTAGCGTTGATTCACACAGACGTTTGTGGATCTATGACAACAAATGCACGGGAAGGGTATTCTTATTTTATTACTTTCACTGATGATCACTCAAGATTTGGATATGTGTATTTAATGAAATACAAATCTGAATCATTTGAAAAGTTCAAAGAGTTCAAAAGTGAAGTAAAGAAACAAACTGGAAAAAGTATTAAGATTCTTCGATCAGATCGAGGTGGAGAATACTTAAGCGGTGAGTTTCTCAATTATCTCAAAGATAATGGTATAATCTCACAATGGACTACACCAGGTACACCACAATTAAATGGAGTATCTGAAAGGAGAAATCGAATATTGTTGGACATGGTTCGTTCCATGATGAGTTTTACCTATCTTCCAATTTCCTTCTGGAGTTATGCCCTAGAAACGGCTGCATACCTACTTAACAAGGTGCCTACCAAATTCGTCCCAAAGACGTTATATGAGATGTGGAAAGGGAGGAAACTAAATATTAAGTATGTTAAGACTTGGGGTTGTCCAGCTTATGTCAAACAGTTTGAAAATGATAAGCTACAGACTAAATCCGACAAGTGTAGATTTGTGGGATTCCCTAAAGAAACACGAGGGTATTATTTCTATCATCCAACTGATCAAAATATGTTTGTTGCGAAATATGCTGCCTTCTTGGAAAAGGAGTTTATCCATGAAGGAGTCAGTGAGAGTAAGATATATCTTGAAGAAGTTCAAGAACCACAAATTACAACGGATCAAAGTCAGGTACTTGACCAAGTGGATGAACCTACTGTACAACACCCTATTCGTAAATCTAGAAGAGTACCGAAGATACCTGAAAGGTATGGATTCGTTATAGAGGATGACGATGAGGTACGCATCATGAATGATGATGATCCATTGAATTACAAACAGGCTATGAGTAATAAAGACTCAGGGAAATGGTTAGAAGCCATGAAATCCGAGATGGACTCCATGGATGAGAACCAAGTATGAATTTGGTTTCACCACCTGAAGGCATTAAGCCTATTGGGTGTAAATGGGTCTTTAAAAGAAAGACTGAAGCAGACGGCAAGGTAGAGACCTATAAGGCCCGACTAGGTTGCAAAAGGTTTCAAATAAAGACAAGGAGTTAACTATGATGAAACCTTCTCACCAGTAGCTATGCTCAAGTCCATTCGGATTTTGTTTGCGATTGCAGCTTATTACGACTATGAGATCTAGCATAAGGATGTGAAAACGGTCTTCCTCAGTAGGAAACTTGAGGAGGATGTGTATATGACACAACCAGAGGGATTTGTTTCAAAGGTTGGAACAAATCAAGTCTATAAGATGCAACGATCCATTTATGGATTGAAGCAAGCTTCTCGTAGATGGAACATCCATTTTGATGAGACAATCAAAGAGTTTGATTTTATCAAAAACGAGGATGAACCATGTGTGTACAAGAAGGTTAGTGGAAGCACTGTTTCATTCTTTGTATTATATGTTGATGATATATTACTGATAAGGAATGATATTCTTATGCTACAATCAATTAAAATATGGTTATCTAAACACTTCTCTATGAAGGACTTGAGAGAAGCATCCTTTATTTTGGGGATAAAGATCTATAGAGATAGATCTAAAAGGATGCTTGGTTTATCCCAAGGAACGTACATTGACTCGATGCTAAAGAGTTTTAGAATGAAAGATTCCAAAAGAAGTCTCATGCCGATGAGCCATAGAATACATCTCTCCAAGAAACAAGCTCCAAAGACACCTGAGGAGAGAGACCGTATAAGTAAGATTCCTTATGCTTCAGCAATAGGATCTATCATGTATTGTATGATATGTACTAGACAGGATGTCGCTCATGCACTTAGTGTAACAATCAGATATCAGTCGAATCCAGGAGAAGAGCATTGGAAGGCAGTGAAAAATATCTTAAAGTACTTACGAAGGACTAAGGATGTATTTCTTGTCTACTGGTGGGTCTGAATTAAAACTCGAGGGCTTAACAGACTCAAGTTTTCAAACTGACCAAGATGACAGTAAATCCATTTCGGGGTATGTATTTACCTTAAACGGTGGCGCAATGAGTTGGAAGAGTTCCAAACAGCAAACAGTTGTCGATTCAGTGACAGAGGTAGAGTATATAGCCGCAAGTGAAGCTGCAGAGGAGGCTGTTTGGATGAAGAAGTTCATAACCAAACTTGGTGTAGGTTTCTAGCATTAGAGGAGCAGTCCCCTTGTACTGTGACAACACCGGAGCTGTTGCACAGGCTAAGGAACCCTGGTCTCATCACAAATCCAAACACGTGTTGCGGCGATTTCACTTGATCAGTGAGATCATTGAAAGAAGAGACTCCACCTTGGAGCGTGTAGACTCTCAAGACAACATTGCAAATCCATTTACTAAAGCTTTAACACAATAGCAGTTTGATCGTCACTTAGAGAAGATGGGTATGAGTTACCATGGCGATTGGCTTTAGTGCAAGTGGGAGATTAAAAGTAATATGCATACAAGCCAATCATATATGATGATAAAGCATATACTTTGGAAACGATCTTATTTATTTATTAATAAAAGTATTAATTTATTAAAGGCATTTAATTATCTACATGATGTTGTTTTTATAATATCTAAATAACCCATAGTTTTAAAAAAAATGCTTTTAGAATCATGATGTTGATCATGCTAATGAGATCTAAATTCTTAGAAAGCTTAAAACTAAAATAGTTCCCAATCATTGGATTACTAAAAATGGGATTAGTGAATTCGGATATATTGGTACATATTTTGCTTGCTCATTGGTTGAGGATGATTGATCTCATGAACATTTGTGTGAAGACACTAAAACAAGTATGTAGGTACTTATTGGAGAATAATTACACTAAACGTGACTCGCTAAGGAATATATAATGGAGTTTTACTTGTCTGTCAATAGAAATTCTAATGTGATAGTAGTACAAATAATCCTCAGACTTGAGATCATCATAGTATCTTATGTGTAATGAATTATACTTTGACGTATTCCTTAATACCCTTAGGGTATATCAAAGGGTATGCTTGGGTGTAATACGTTATATATGGAGATCATGAATAATCAATAAAAAATCTACCGCTTCTAGTAAAAGAAGAGATATGTCCTATGTGATTCGTTAAATGACAACTCAGTAGTCCTTGGCCAAGGCATAATGAAATTAGAAAGGAGTTTCTAATTTACATTATTTAGAGTTATGCATTTTTTGATCGAAATACATATAATTAAATAAAATAAGACTTGACAGTAATTCCATGTCTTATATTTAATTGGGACATTGTATGGTGGAAGGATTGAATTATACGTTAACTATTAACTCAAGGGATCTTCTATGATTAATGTTGAAATATATTATCTAGAAAGTCGTTGATCGCTAGGGAGGCTTATCCCTATTGTAGAATAAATATTATTTATTTAAATAGATTATTAGTTTAATTTATTTATTTAAATAAGATTAGAATTGTTCTAATTGATTTAATCACAACCAGGTTTAATATGGAGAACCTAAAGGGTCATACCATAAAAGGAAGAATAATTATTTAAGAAGGTAATGGCATAATCGTAATAATATTTTAAGTGTAATTAATTTAATCTATGGTGATAGAATAAATTAAATAGTTTAATGTTTATTATTTAATATTTTTGAAATATAAAATATAAATTAATAAGAGGAGTCTTATTAATATTATTACAATTATTATTATTTTAATTTCTAAAGGAGTTTAGGAATTAATTTAATATTAATACTCTCATTTATTCTTAATAAGATTAGGAGACAAATTTATTAAAGGAGTTTAATTAATTTTTCCCAATGGGTTGGAAAGCCTAATTAATTAAAGGAGTTTAATTAATTAAATGAAACTCTATTTTTAATTGGATTAGAAAGGTTGACCAATATCTATATAAGATGAGTCTTATGTAAGATATCAGTTGATGCAATTTCAAGTGTTGAAGAGTACACATTTTCTATAGAGAATAGAAAACTAGGTTGAACAATTCCTCTTCCTTGGTGGATCACCTCTAGAGGCCAAACACTTGGATGGCTAACGTTGATCAAAATCCCGGAGATTCAAGGAGATCACAAAGAACAAGGAGTTTAACTCATACCTGTAGAAGCTTAGTTCTACAAGGATATGAATCTAATCTCCTTATATTTGGTTTTCATTAATAACTGTGCATAAAGGATGATCCGGGTAATTGGTTTGTAAAAAAATTTTAAACTCTGATTTTACCATGCTTCCGCTATTTTTGCTATTTGATTGCGCCCACTATTTCTTACAAACCTAACAGTACGATCGGAGAAGAAGATTTCAATAGATGAGACTGGTTGTCTTGAGAAAATATTTGAAATCTGAAAAGGGAAGTGTGGCAGTCAATTTGTGGGATTGGAACTTTTGAAACAACCGGACGACTCTGCACATTCCCCAAAATACGTCGCAATAATAATGAGGGTGGGGCCTGCATCAGCACATGAAGCAAAGGAGAGACATTTAGGTATCCGTACCAAAATTAAAGGTGTTTTTTTTACTTTCTTGTTAAATATTTATTATAACAAGAAAGTAGGGGCAATGTTGGGGCATGATTTTAAGTGCCCGGGTGATACGGTGGGACCCATTCCACATGGAGGAATTTTCCCACGTGGGAGTATATTTTAATTGGGAGTTTTAATTTATAAGGAATCCCAGTCCTAATTCTATTTAATTGCCTATTTTTTATGGGAACAGTCCGGATTAAATTCAACTTCATATCTTTAAGGAGATTGACTTTTATCCTAGTATGGTAACTACTATGCTAAGGAATCCTATTCCAATTCGCGAACAAAATTATTTGGAGGTGTGAACACTATAAATACAAGGCTACACCATAATTTACAGGTAACATCTCATTGAGCACTAAAGTTATAAACCTCCATTGTTAACCTATTTTCAACATGTACTTATTCTCACACCAGAGCTATCCCCAAGTGGCTCAGACCGTCAAGTCTTCTTCTTGTGATTCTATTTCTGTACAGGATTTGATGCGTTATTCGGTGATTGAACGCTTGGACGAATTCTGGCGTTAGCAAAATGGATGTGTTCAAAAGTGAAAGGAATCACAAGCAACGTAATAACCAACAAAAAGGCAAGACATATACTAAGCAATATTCATTAATTTTCCACGAGTTATTAATTAATTAATCAATTTCTTATCATTGGTCGTAGTCCTATTCAAATCAAATCATTGCCCAAGAAACACTAATTAAAAATGAAACACAATACCTAAATGCATATCTAACTACACAAAACACATCAAAAACAAGACAACGTAGTAGGAATTTATGCTTTGTTTTTCGAATGGGATCATTTTACCTCGGACTTATATAACGTAGTCTTGAGCCTCTTTAACATTGGCATAGAATTCCTTGACAATTGATAACACTGTTGCCTCTGTATGCTTAGTAAATTCATGCTAACCCCTCTTGATTATCATTGATGCTATTTTTCCACCAAGGGTATCATAAGGCTTAAGGCCTCTTTCGATAACCAGGGTTTTGCTAGCAAGCACCATATGAAACCTCTATACAGCCTCTTCACTAACAAAACATTTCTTGTCAAAAGCCTTAGAGGGTTTAGAACTTTCTCCTCTTTTTCTTTTGGAAAACAAGATTGTTACAGCCTGATTTTGTACGCCTGACGAAATCACCCAAAAAGGCAGGCCTAAAACAGCGCCAATGGTTGACTGTATCATTGTGAAATCAAACTCACGAAATACACTCACATAAACATAAACAAAGAGATATAAAGTATGAACACAAGAATTTACGTGAAAACCCAATTGGGAAAAAACCACGGAGAGAGAGAGAATTCCACTATAATAATTAGGAGAGTATACATTGTGTATTGTATGATATGTTGTGATATATCCTATAATCCTCCTTCAACCCTTGCTTGTAGCTGTATTTATAGAAGCATTGTCTGCCCAAATCCAACTCGGAGTAGGAATCCTCTTCAGAATCAACTCATAACTGTATTTAATGATTGATTACTTCCTTCCCAAGTTAAATCTCCTTTCCCCCTCAAATAAGGAAACACAACCCTACTCTAATAAGGACTCTCCCACTAAAATAGATAATAAACGTACATGGCAACATTAAATTCGGCCCATTAAATAGATTGGGCTACACCATGACCAGGACCGAATAATCACGCCTCAACATTGCCCCCAGTCTCTTATTTATAAGGAACTTAAAATAAGAGAGTATACAAATAGATTGGGCTGCACCATGGATATACCCAAATAATCACACCCCAACATTGCCCCCCAATCTTTCATTAAACGGAACATTTGATGGAAGATTATATAAAAACTATAGCCCAACCATGCAAAACATCCAGCCCACCTGATAATAAACCTAACTGGACCAAGAATGGGAACTCTCTGATCGAGCCAACAAGACCAAGAACTGGGACTCTCTGACCGAGCCCAGCCTAAGGAATAAACCATCTGGCATCGACACACCTCACATGGCCCAAAAGTCTTCGGCGGCCGACCTCATATGGCCCAAAAGTCTTCGGTGGCCCACCTCACATGGCCCAAAAGTCTTCGGCGGCTCACCTCAGATGGCCCAAAAGTCTTCGAAGATGAATGAATGAATGAATGAATGCAGAAATGAATGTATGAATGCATGTATGAATGCATGAATGAATGAAGGAATGAATGCATGAATGTTTACCCTTAAATGAATATTCACTTCGCTGCGCAAAGACGAAGGAATCCAACCTTAGTCCTCCGATGACCTTCTCTTCGAGAGCCGAAGGTGCACCAGAAATATTTACTTCGTAGAGACGAAGGAATCCCACCTTAACACTCTGGAGAACCTCTCTCCGAGAGCCAAAGTTCATCCAGGAATATTCATTTCGCTATATAGAGACAAAGGAATCCCACCTTAACACCCAAAAACCTGGTCTGCTGCTCAGACAGGCAATATCTGATCCGCTGGTCGGACATACATAATATGGTCCGCTGTTCGGACAGATAGAGTAACTCTATGGTCCATGCTGCAAGCCTTTCCGAAGCTTTTGATCGGCCCAGAACTTTCTTCAACGGCTGATCCGTGTATTCCACCATCAATCGACCCTGGAAATATTGCCGAAGCCTTCGACTAGCTATTACCGAAATGCAAGCCATTTTTTCCAAGTTCGGGCTCCTTGTTTCTACATCCCTTAGGGACTGGGTGCTGCTTACCCCCAATCTCCCGCACCAAAACTGCTCCCACAACTAATGAACTTACCGCCAAATACAACGGCTCTATTCCTCTTCGGTCTCTCCTACCTCCACATTCTGAATTGTCCTTTTGAAATAGCTTTGGCGCCTCTTTTTATTGTGTCGGGGTTGTTAGGGCGGTGTACCCTCGAACCTCCCCCAAGTCTGCGATCTTTTAATCTACTTCTTTTACGAGAGCGGCTCTAAAGCCTACTCTCGGTTCGCCTCGTATCCTCTGTATGTCGCGTCCTAAACCACCTCTCTAGAGACCTCCCCTGCCTTCTTTGCCCAAAAATATTTTTTCCTCCACTAATTTTGTTGTCGGGCCAAAGAGAGAACAGATGGTCGGTAACCAAAGTCCGAAGTTTCATTGAATCCATGCCGAAGTCATGCCGAAATCCTACCAAAGTCATGCCAAAATCATGTCGAAGACATGTAAATATGATGAAGCCGATGTGATATATTCTGAAGCAAACTGCTATGGTTCGAAGTGGACCCTGTTGCCCGAAGTGCCATAAGTGAACATCTTGAACCATCCAATCTGCTATAACATTTTGATGGCGACCATGCCGAAGTCTCGACCAACTAATATGAAGCTTCGATCAATTTTTATTCTACAGCTTGTAATGGTTGGTGCCGAAACCAAAGTATTAAATAAATGCCGAAATGAGATGCTGAGTACAGAAGTCCATTCGTGGTCCCTATCTCTCAAAGAAGATGATTCTCCTCCACTGAACTCAAGATCCCATTTTCTGATCTGCTTTAAGCCTGCTTCCTTGTATTCCCATCATACCACCTGGGCCCATGTACCCAAAGAAACCTTCCCATCAGCGTAGTATTTGACTTTCCCTTTTTTTAGTAGCTATTAGGTTTACTGAATGGTTGGTGGAGATGAGTTTTGCGCCCATGCATGAATTTAGTTCTGCCTTGTTCATATGCTGCCCTACTAGATGAAAAAAGGTTTCAGCCCATATTCAATTACGTCCTTCAATCTCTCCTCTTCCCTGCTGAGATGCAGGAGCCCCATATAGTGTCTTCGAAGGGATCTTCATGATTCTGCCAAGCCACTTCTACGCCCCGGATCTGTGAAGCTGCGACTAATCATCATGTGCACCAGTGCCGTGCATGCTTGTGCCAGCAGAGCCATAGGCTTCTATACCGGTGCAATTACTATTTTTGGAATTATCATCGGGACGGAGAACAATTCCAATTTCAGAATTGTGACAAAATAATTGAGAATTTCAATTGAGAACTGTGACGAACTATTTTTGGGGGAAGTTGATGATCTATTTTCTCCATTTGCAGAGCCTCCAGTTCAGAACACACCTCACTTTATCTAACAGGGAACAGGGAACAAACAGGAAACTCAAAGTATATTAATGTAATTAATATGAATCCATTAGTTTGAAAACTCAGCATGCCTATTTGTATATTAATATAATTAATGTGGACCCAATTGTTTAAAATCTAAACATACCCCTATATATATTAATGTAATTTAATATGGTCCCACTTGATATTGGTAGTACACGTGCATAGTGTAAAACTAATCTAGGGAGAATTACATATATGACATGAATATCATAAAGTTGAACAATGCATAACATATTAGTATTGCACAAATATGATCAATTATGTTAATGCCAAGTTTTGCCGGTGCATCCAATCACAGAATCCACGTGCTTAAACCTGCACAATAACAGGTCACACACGAAGCTTGACGGCTTGGGCCGTCGGGTGATAGCCCCAGTGTGAGAATGAGTACAGGCCGGTCACAAGGTTTAACAATGGAGGCAGTAGTATTTAGTGCTCAAGAGAGTATTACCTGTTAACTTAGGTCAAGCCTTGTATTTATATCCATTCTCACAGCCTTAGAGTCCACAACCGTATCGAATTAGGACTCCTAAACATAGCAGTCACCATTGTTTGGGTCCCACGCAATCTCCTTTAAAAGTGCAAGTTGGTCGTAATCCAACCACTTACCTTAGGAGTTGGTATTTAGATATGATTAGGGTTTGAATCCTTAACCATTTAGACTTCTTATCGCTCCAGACTCCATTCGAGGAATAACCTTTGGTACGGGCCTTATAAACTGGTCTGGACTCCGGCCCGAAGGGCACGGTAGTTCGATCTAGAACATCAGCAATCCAATCTAGACTCCGGCCTAAAGGGCTCGGTAGTCCAACCCTGAACACCAACAAACTGGCCAGGGCTCCGGTCCGAGGGACTCGGATGCCCGATCCACATACCATCCGTCGGATCTGGTCTTCGGCCCAAGGGGCTCGGATGGCCGATCCCGAACACTGTTGATTCCTTGCCTGACTTCTGCCCAATGGGCTCGTTGAACCCTTCTCGGCACGGGCCCTCAGTCCACGTAGGGGTCGGTGGATTATACCCGAACATTGCCCCCCAGTCTCTTATTATAAAGCAGTAATAATTAGAGACTTGAAGAGCCGCCTAGGGAATCCAATCCGAACCTCTTAAATAGTGCACGCTCCCCAAAACACTTTACCCAAGACACGCCATCAATAGCCGCCTTCGGGTTTCGTGTAGCAGCACTTATAAATACCTCTATCCGTGCCCAACCGTCACTTTTTACAAACATTTCCCACCTCAGCCTTATTTTTCAAATGTTCTTTGCAAGTGCGATTTCCGGCAAGGTAGCACCACCGCCTAATTCTTTGATTTAGAGCTTTTCCGGCCTGAAAAACCTCATATTTCAGCTATTTCTTGCTCTAATGGCAGACTCTGACATCCCTGCCTCCTCCACTATTGAGCAAAACCCTTCTGTCGGCACTGTTACTATCGCCAGCACCGATCTGGTGCCGATAGACCTGTCGGTTGCTCCCGCCGGTGCCGAGGCTGACGGCACTGAGGCCAGAATTCGCACCATCTACAGCTCTGAAACAAACTTTTCTCATCTCAACACCATGTCCACACTGGTTCTGTCCCACATCTCTGATATCTGAACCCTTTTCAAGATTCCCAGGGAGTACAAGCTTCGGGTGCCGGAGACTGGTGAAAAGATGTACTGGCGCCCCGAAGGAAGATGGGTGGCCATCCCAATTTGGGCTCTGAAGTATGGGATCCGATTCCCACTTCATGAGTTCATCGTCTCCTTTCTCTCCTTCGTGGGGATCAGGGTTCGCACAACTAGTGTCGAACTCGTATATCCACTTAGTCAGTTTCATTTGCCATCTGTCAAGAACTAGGAGTCACCCCTGGTCTTGACTTCTTCTTTGTCTTATTCACCGTCGGCAGGTCAAAAGAACCTGGCCTTCGGCAACTGAACCGAGTCCCTGGCCGGGCCATCTTTGCCAAGACTCCCTCCATCAATAAAGGTTGGCACGAACAGTGGATCTTTGCCAAGGGGATAGACCTCTAACTCCTCCCGAACTGGGCCACCCCCGAAGACCCAATCGTGAAAGTGTCCACCTTTTCGACGAACCGATGGGATGACTTCAGAACTTTCTAGCAAAAGGTGAAGAGGACCCTGTGGGGTCTGGACGTCTTGGCCGATAAAGTCTGGCTGTATAGGCACGGACGTAAGTACTCTATCCCGATCTCCTTTAACTTTCCATTATTTTTTGATTCGCCCCCTGATATTCTGATGTGTTTACTTATTTTTGCAGTGACCATTTTCAAGCTTGATGGGGTTGATGAGTCTTTAACCCCCACTCCCCATTAGGCCCGGCCCCATCCGCCTTCCCCTCAGTGACGAAGCGACCGAAAAGGAGACCATTCCTATTTTGGAGCTCTCAGCCGACTCCTCCCTGGCTGAACCAAAAAATGCACTGAAGATGTCACAAGCTGAGAAGGTGGCTCAGCTGAAGAAAGGCAAGAAAAAGGCTCCCACCAAGGTCCCCTCCAAGTCGTCTCTACCGAAGCCAACTCTTCTGCCCCCTCCCCCGGCTCCTGTCTTTGAGGATCTTGAGAAAATCGAAGAGGAAACTCTGAGGCCTCATCCCAAGAGACTGAAGCTGGTGGACGAGCCTGACCTGCAAATGATCGAGGCTCAGTCGGCTGCCGCACTACCCCCTTCCCGACAACCTTCCATGGAGATCGGTCCCCTTACTGAGGCCGGTCCCTCTACCGAGGCTGATCCTTCCACAGGGTCATCTTCTCCGATTTTATGGTCGAAGAGCCCTTCGGAAGTGTTCCCCTTTGAC
Organism: Panax stipuleanatus; assembly: GCA_020205555.1. NCBI lineage: Eukaryota > Viridiplantae > Streptophyta > Magnoliopsida > Apiales > Araliaceae > Panax > Panax stipuleanatus. The sequence continues at coordinate 68,575,922 of CM035124.1, forward strand.
CGACTGGAGCACTTCAAATTGCCTAGAGATGACTCCCGATTCAAAGGGCATACTTCTGAGGGCTTGCTAGTGGCTATATCAAAGCCCGATGTCAGGTATTCCCGAAAGCCTTAACTTATAAATTTTGATTATCCTGTTAGATCATGAGTAACACATGTTTCCACCTTTACTGTAGGCTAATGCCATCCTTGCACCAGCCATCCCCCATCTAGCCAAGGCCACCCGAAATAATGTTCAACTCCGGACCAATGTGGAGATGCTCGAGACTGAGGTTCGGGATCTGTCGTCTGAGCTGAAGAGAGAGAAAGACCTTCATGCCGACACCCGCAACCAGGCGACTCACGCCGAATGTCAAATCACCAAATTGGAGAATCAACATCTTGCTTTGATAAAAGAGTTCGAAGGTCTCGACGAGTACCGCAAGCAACTCCTCAAGGAGAAGGCTCTTTTGAAGGAGAAGGACAAGGATCAACAGAACGTACTTTTGATCCTCGAGAGTAAGGATTCTGAGATGCACGCCCAACACATGGCGTTGATCAGGGAAAATACTGCTCTCGGGGTCGAGTGTGCCGGAGCCAAACAGCAAGCTGTCCAAGAATACCAAGAATCCCCTAAACTGCGAGATGCCATTCTGGCCCAATTTGCCGAAGGCTATGAAGCTCATAAGTAGATGATTTGGGCGAAGATGGCAGCCGCTGGTCTGGATACTGTTGTCCTTGATTCTTCCGATGAAGAGTCCGGTGCTGAAGGCGGCGACTGACGATGCCGAGGATGGAGCCCCCGACCCTTAGCTGCTTTAGGAATTTTTTACTTGTAATTTTTTGTCTTCATTTTTTCTTTTGTAACTTTCCCGATCAGTTCTGCGTGTAACTTGTCCGATCAATTAAGTTGTTTGTAACTTTTCTGATTGATTCTGTTCATTGCTTGTCTGATCAGTTATGTAAAAACTTTATGAATATAAATGAAGTACAAAAATTTTCTGAAGAGAAATCCGTGCATTTTATGATGAATGGAGAAACTTACATAAGCAAAAGAAAGAATTACATAACTCTTATTGATAATATTTTCTAAGTCTTCCAATATGCCATGTATTCTTTATCTCTGTGCCATCCAGTGCTCGAAGCCGATAGGTACCAGGCTTCGGCACTTCTGTTACTTCATAAGGTCCCTCCCAGTTCGGCATTAACTTGTCCGTGTTCTGGGGGGTAGACGCCTCAACTTCCCGAAGCACCAAATCCCCGATCTCAAACCTCCTTTGTTTCACATTCTGGTTATACTGTCGGGCAGTTCTCTTTTGGTAGATAGCTAGCCTTACCAGTACCGAATCCCGGACCTCTTCCAACAAATCTAAGTTCAGTCGTAGACCATCATCATTATACAACTCTTTGTACTGACTGACCCGAAGTGTGGGAGACCCGATCTCCACGGGTATTAATGCGTCGGTCCCATAGGCCAATCTGAAAGGTGAATCCCTCGTTGTCATCCTCGGGGTAGTACGATATGCCTATAAGATACTGACTAGCTCTTCGGGTCAGCATCTCTTCAGTTCATCCAACCTTCGTTTAACTCCATTAAGTAGCATCTAATTGGTGACTTTTACTTATCCGTTTGACTGAGGGTGGGCGACCGAAGTCTTTCTGTGTTGGATGCCCAGCTCTTTTAGGAAAGCTTTGAATTTTGACCCCACAAACTGTCTGCCATTGTCCAAAACCAAGACCATCGGGATGCCGAACCTGTATATAATATACTCCTTGAAGAATTTGAGACATTCCTATTCGGTAATTTTTTGTAACGATTTGGCTTCTACCCACTTGGTCATGTAGTCGATGGTTACGATCACGAAAGTGGCTTGTCCCTTGGCCTTCGGCAATGGTCCCAAAATATCCATCCCCCACATAGCAAATGGGACCGGGGATAAAACCGAATACAACTCCTCGGGAGGCTGATGAGCGATAGAGCTATTTAACTGACACTTAGGACATTTTTTGACGTAGTCCTTTGCTTCTTGGAAGATGGTGGGCCAATAGTATCCTTGCCTCAGAATTTTTTAAGCCAATGACTTGTCTCCCATGTGATCTCCATAGATTCCTTTATGCACTTCCCTTAGAGTATACTCGGCCTCCGAAGGTGTCAAACACTTCAGCAATGGAGAAGTGAACGCTCTTCGGTATAGATCCCCGTCAATGAGAACGAAGTTGGAACTCCTAGTGCTTGATTTTTCTGGCGTATATGCGATCCGAAGGCAGAACCCCATTGTCCAGATAGGAGATGTAAGGGGTGAGCCAACAGTCCAGCCGATCCAAGGCTAATACGTCCACCTTCTGAACACTATGCTTGTCCAATACTTCCAAATATACTGAACCGGTAAAAGAACTTGCTTCGGTTGTAGCCAGTCAAGCCAGGGAGTCTGCGACTATGTTGTCTGATCGATCAATCCCTTGGCAACTGTGCGAATCGAAGTATGTGAGCCTGTCCTTTACCTCGGCTAGGTATTTTGCCATCCTAGCACCCCGAGCTTCATATTCCCCTGATATCTATTTAATAACCAGCTGGGAGTCACTATATACCACTAGCTTCTGAACTTCTAGGATCCGGGCCAACCGAAGGCCGGCCAAAGTGGCCTCATATTCTGCCTCATTGTTGGTGGCCTTGAACCGAAATAGAATAGCCTGTTGGACCCGAAACCCTTCGGGACTTGTCAGAATAACCCCCGCTCCGTTGATGTCCGAAGTGGATGACCCGTCCACGTAGAGAGTCCTATGCCGTTTGTAGCGATTGTGCTTTAGTGACCGAAGCTACATCTGGTTTGGAGAAAGAACAATCTACAACAAAGTCTACCAAGGCCTGTCCCTTAATTGCCATTCTGGGGTGGTATTCCAGAGCGAAGCTGAGTTAATTCCATCGCCCATACGGCAAGCCGACTAGAGACTTCGGGCCTGTGCAGTACTTTCTTCAATGGTTGATCTGTATACACTATCATCAGTCGACCCTGGAAATAGTGTCGAAGCTTTCGACTTGCAATGATCAGAGCGTAGGCGAACTTTTCTAGGTTCGAATATCTGGTCTCTACGTCTCGAAGGACGTGGCTGATATAATAAACCGGGAACTGCCTTCCCTCTTTCTCTCGTACCAATGTTGCCCCCACTGCCATCGAGCTTGCCACTAGATATAAGTACAGTGGTTCTGAAGGGATCGGCTTCATCAACAGAGGTGCCGAAGACAAGTATTGCTTGATCCCTTGGAATGCGTCTTCGCACTCAGAGGTCCACTGGAAACTTTTCTCATTTTTTGGCCCCTTTAGAGTGTCGAAGAACGGCAGGCACCTTTCTGCTGATTTTGACACGAACCTCCAAAGGGCAGCTATCCGACCTGTCAGCCTCTGCACATCCTTATAAGATTTTGGTGATTTCATGTCCAAGATTGCCTGGATCTTCTCCGAGTTTGCCTCGATGCCTCTTTTGCTGATCAAATAACCCAAAAATTTCCCTGAGCCCAAGCTGAAGGTACACTTAGCTGGATTCAAACACAGCTTGTGTTTCCGAACTGTTTCAAGAAGCTTTCTAGGTCCGCCAGATGGTCTAGGACTGACACACTTTTCATAATCCTGTCGTCCACATAGACTTCCTATGCTTCAGCCTAGCTGCTTTATAAACACATAGTTCATCATCCGCTAATATGTGGCCCCGATATTGAGCAATCCAAAGGTCATTTTCCGATAAGCATAAATGGCCCTGATGCGTGATGAAACTGGTCTTCGGGATGTCTTCCTTACTCATCGAGATTTGGTGATACCCCAAAAATGCATCCATGAAGCTCAGCATTCCGTACCCCGAAGTGGCGTCAATCAACTGGTCGATGTTGGGTAAAGGATAGAAATCTTTTGGGCAGGCTTTATTCAGATCCGTATAGTCAATGTATATTCTCCATTTCCCATTCTGTTTTTGAACCAGTACCACATTCACCAGCCACTCCGGGTAGTCAATTTCGAAGATGAAGTCTGCTTCTAGGAGTTTGGCAATTTCCTCATCAATAATCCTCTGTCTTTCTGGAGCAAAAATTCTCCTCTTCTGTATGACCTGGCTTCTTACTGGGATCCACTTGCAACCTGTGCACTGCTAATGACTTGTCAACCCCAGGCATATCACTAGGTACCCATGCAAAGATATCCGCGTACACCCGAAGTAGATCTATCAGCCCAAGTCCGGAAGCGGTTCTGTCAGTCCCGAACCTATCTTTATTAGTTTCTCCTCATTCCTCGGGATCAACTGCACGTCCTCTGTATCCTCGGCTGGTAGGGCAAGTAGCTCTGTGCTGCCTTCAGTAAATGGTTATATTTCAATGACCATTATCTATTTTTGCTTGCTTACTCCGACCCCCCTAAGAGATCAATGTATTCCGATAACACCTTCGGGCAATATCCAGATCCCCTTTTACCTCCCCAATCCCGCTGAGTGTTGGAAACTTGATTTTGAAGTGGGGTATGGACGTGACTGCTTGCAAGGTTGCCAAGGTCGGTCTTCCCAATATCGCATTATATGCCGAATCCACCTGGACTACAAAGAACCTGACCATAACTTCCACCAGCTGAGGAGCCATGCCGAACCTGACCGACAGCTCAATGGTGCCCGATACATGCACCGGGTCACCACTGAATCCATACAAGGGCCCTTTCCCCCCCCCCCCCAGTTCCATCTTCTTCCCTTCTAGATCCATCCTTTGGTAGGCATGTGTATATAGTATATCGACAGAAGACCCGTTGTCGATCATCATCCGTCTCATGTCCACCGGCCCGACCTGAGCTATTATCACCAGTGCCCCATCATGTGATTCTATGGGATTTGAGGGGTAGTCTTCGTCTAAGAAGGAGATAACCGTCCCTGGGAAGGCCCTGTCCTTCTTGGCAGAAGACCCAGCAACTGACAATACGGCATCGAGATGCTCGCTTCTTTTTTTCCCGGTCACACGCTCTACTGAACCGCCCGAAATAACATCAATCACTCCTCGAGCAGGCTAGTTCTATTTTGGTTGTGTGTCTCGGGCCGGAACTCTATTTTCCTCCCTTGACTGAGTCTCAGCGTTTTCTCGACCAGCTACATACTTAATCAACTTCCCGTTCTGTATGTTCTTCTCGATCAGATCACCCAAGTCATAGTATTCTTCTGTCGTATGGCCCAAATTCTGATGGTACTGACAAAACTTGTCCTTACTCAGCTTTCAAGGCTTCGGTCGCGTCGAGCAGGGCTCATAAAATGGCTTGTTCCTGATGTCATCTAATATCTTGGCTCGATCGGTATTGAGGGGTGTGTAAACCCTGTTGACGCTTCTACTTGGGAAGGTGGTCGGCCACTGCCCGATCCCCCACCGTTGTAGTTATTTCTCCCCTGATTGTCCGACCTCCCCTGATTATTGTCCGACCGTTGCTGGGTCTGCTTGTCTCGGTCCTTGGACTTATCGTGAGACTGTGAGTGGGGCCTGAAGTTTCCCATGGCTTCTTCGATGGCAATGAACCCTTCGGCCCGATGAAAAGCTTCAGTCAGGTCCGAGGGTGGGTTGATCACCAGGTCTTTCATCAACTTCTTTGATATTCCTATATCTAGACCTGTTGTGAAGAACCCCAAGGCCTGTGGTGAATTCAATTCTGCCACGGACCCCACAGCTTCCCGGAACCTCTTGACATACGTGCTGAGGCTTTCATCCGAACGTTATCTCACCTGCATGAGAGAAGCAGTGAACTTCCCTCTTCTCCTGTTACTTTCCGAACCGAGCGTGGAACTTTTCCCGAAGATCATTCCACGAACTGAATGTTCCCGATGCCAAAGTCCCCATCCATTCTCTGGCACTCTTCTTCAAGGTGGTTGCAAACATGTGACATTTTGCGGCATCTGAGTGCCCATAATACGTCATCAGTCTGTCATATCCATCCGAATGATCATAAGGGTCCCCCAACCCATCATATGTCTCCATCGGGGGCATCTTCTTCTTCGGGTCAGTAATGACCTGATTGATTTCGAGTGAGAAGGGCGAACTATGGCAGCTCGAGGGTGTCCCCATCTGAGTCTTTGCTGTCAAAAGCTTCTCCAACTTCGCGACTCGTCGGGCGAGGGGTTCGATTTCCTCTTTACGGGGGGATGGTCTGTGCCTGTCGCTCTCGTATTCGGGAGATCCGATCCTCACCCTCTGTCCCTATCGGCCCGGGTGATCTGACTTCCGTTCAAGGGAACGACTCCTTATTCGGCTCTTCCTTTCCCCGAGAGTGACTCCTGTGTCGGCTTCTATTCTTCCCAGCCTCCTCCCGACTGGGTGATCCGGATCTGCTCCGATGTCTGCCCCTCTTTGATGAGGCCTCCTGCTCCCCTGCCACCTTGGCCATCTGCAGTTCAAGTTCCTCTTGCTGGAGACGCAGGGCCAGCATGACATCTTTATTCTGTTGTATCTTTGTCAACAGAATGAATTGACGTTGGTCCTTACTAGTTCTCCACGCGATCCTTCTCTCGTCGTTCGTGTGCTTGGGACTGATTGTCCTCGACGTGTGTATGCTGGGGAATCGTAGTATGTTGACTGGGCGCAAACAGTTGCCGTTGTACCGACCGACCATATATCAAATTGCTTTCCTGGTTACTTGGTCCCAGTCGGTCTTTAACTGACGCTCTGACCTGAGTCGTCGGGTGTGTTTTGGCCTTTTCCACGTTTAAAGCACCACCATCCTTAATGGCCATGTCTTTCAACCGAAAAAGCACAAAGTGATTGTAAAAGCACTAAAACCCCTCCTTATAGCAGCCAATGTTAACGCCAAGTTTTGTCGGTGCGTCCAATCACAGAATCCACGTGCTTAAACCTGCACAATAATGGGTCACACACAAAGTTTGACGGCTTGGGCCGTCGGGTGATAGCTCCGGTGTGAGAATGACTACAGGCCGGTCACAAGGTTTAACAATGGAGGCAGTAGTATTTAGTGCTCAAGAGAGTATTACCTGTTAACTTAGGTCAAGTCCTTGTATTTATAGCCATTCTCACTGCCTTAGAGTCCACAACCGTATCGGATTAGGACTCCTAAACATGGCAGTCACCATTGTTTGGGTCCCACGCAATCTCCTTTAAAAGTGCAAGTTGATCGTAATCCAACCACTTACCTTAGGAGTTGGTATTTAGATATGATTAGGGTTTGAATCCTTAACCATTTAGACTTCTTATCTCTCCAGCCTCTATTCGAGGAATAACCTTTGGTACGGGCCTTATAAACTGGTCTTGACTCTGGCCCGAAGGGCACAGTAGTCCGATTCCGAACATCAGCAATCCAGTCTAGACTCCGGCCCAAAGGGCTCGGTAGTCAGACCCTGAACACCAACAAACTGGCCAGGGCTCCGGTCCGAGGGAATCGGATGCCCGATCCACATACCATCCGTCGGATCTGGTCTCCGGCCCAAGGGGCTCGGATGGCCGATCCCGAACGCTGCTGATTCTTTGCCTTGGCTTCGGCCCAATGGGCTCGATGAACCCTTCTCAGCCCGGGCCCTCAGTCCACGTAGGGGTCGGTGGATTATACCCGAACAATATAAGAATATGTTCGGGACTTATCTAAAAAAAATTTTTTCTTTGGCAGCAAGCAACTTGGTGATACTGCTTCACCTCTTGAGATAAATAAACCATGACGGCTCAACTCCAAATTGAGACGGATTATAAATATTTCTCCTTATGCTACTTAAATATCGATCAAAATCTAAGTGATTTTGACAAATTAAATTCGGTGATTTTTCTAACAGAATTTTATTTCCCACAGACGGCGCCAATGTTAACGCCTGATTTTGTACGCCTGACGTAATCACCCAAAAAGGCATGCCAAAACAGCGCTAATGATTGATTGTATCATTGTGAAATCAAACTCACGAAATACACTCACATAAACATAAACAAAGAGATATAAAGTATGAACACAAGAATTTACGTGAAAATCCAATTATGAAAAAAACCATGGAGAGAGAGAGAGAGAGAGAATTCCACTATAATAATGAAGAGAGTACACAGTGTGTATTGTATGATATATTGTGATATATCCTATGTTGTATCGTGATATAATCTCCTTCAACCCTTGCTTGTAGCTGTATTTATAGAAGCATTGTCTGGCCAAATCCAACTCGGAGTAGGAATCCTCTTCAGAATCAACTCATAACTGTATTTAATGATTGATTGCTTCCTTCCCAAGTTAGATCTCCTTGCCCCCTCAAATAAGGAAACACAATCCTACTCTAATAAGGACTCTCCCACTAAAATAGATAATAAACGTACATGGGCCAACATTAAATCCGGTCCATTAAATAGATTGGGTTACACCATGACCAGGCCCGAATAATCACGCCTCAACAAAGATGAATGAACTATGTTAATTAAACCAACAATAATCACAAAGAACTAATCCCAACCACAGAACACAATCAAAGCAAATAATGCTCCTCACAATTTTACCCAATATTCCAAAAACAAAACATGCACATCCCAAAACTTCAACAATTGTCACCAATAAACATCCACATATAAATATTCTCCTACACCAAATCCAAAATATGAACGAACAAGCCCAATTGGATTTCCCAACTTTGAATATACAATATGAATTCTTGTTGAGGGAAATCAAAATCGTGTAGATGAAGATGTTGAGAGCTTTTTCCGCCTTAATGCAAGTTGAGATTGAATCTTGTAGGAATGAAATAATGGTGGAGAGGAGTATTTGAAGAATTTTTGGAGAGGATGAGTTAGGGCTTGAAGTTTAAGAGGATTTGGAATTGTGATCTGCCCTCAATTCTCTCGTCTACTATTTATTTATTTTTCGAACTGAAGGTTCAACGCCACAACGCTCTCAGACAGCGCCTAAGCGCTTGATCTACAAAATGCATGGCTTAGGCCAGCGCCTCGGCGCTCTAAACTAGCGCCTCGACGCTTAGGCTGCAGAAACTTGTTGTCCTTTGAAATTAATTAGGGTCGTAATAAATTTTCTTTGACAAAAATTATTACATGATATATATGCTAGCTATTTTTTGCGTTATTCAAGTGAAGTCATAATGATCATTAAACCACACACACTTAAATAATAGGCAGTTACATATTCAAAATTTATTGTTTATAAATAGCAAATGAATTTCATCAATTTTAAATTTATAAAAAAGAACTTTAAAACTCACAATTAATCTAATATTGAATAACAAGTGTATTTTTATACTTATACATAGGGCTGTAAACGATCCGATCTGATCTGAACTATGTCAAACTCGAACCAAACTCGAACACAATAAGTCAAACTCAAACATGTTCGAGTAACACGATCGAACCAAGCACACATGTGCGAGTTCAGATTGTTAGCTGTTCGCGAACATACTCGAGTTCGCGAACATAGTTGAACATTATCATGCGAACATCATCAACGCACTGAAGCAAAAATTAGGCCAAATATTGTAAATACTTGAGCATCTCACGAGCTACTCACAAATCACTCGAATCAAACTCAAATTGAACCGAACCCGAACTGTTCTCTAACAAGTCGAACCAAACTACATGGTTCACGAACATGTTTGTTCGAGCAATCAAACGTGATACCATGTGCAAACTTGACTCGGCAAGGCAATCCCATCGAACTCGAACCTAACTCGAACCAACTTGTTCGCGAACGTTTCGATTCGTTTGCAGGCCTACTTATACGATAAAATATGCAAACAATAGACAATTTGAGATGAATTAGTCACTCATTGTCCTTCAAAAAGAAAAAAAGTACATAAACAAACATATTTTATTTTACTAAATAGAAATATACAATAATAAAAAATTAGGGTAATTAATTTATGAATACCAATTCGTGCCTTGCACGTGTTAAAAGGCTAAAACTTAGAATTGCCTACAAATTCTATTATATATCTTATGAATGAGTTTTCTATAAAGAGAGGGAACCTACCAATTCTCATATATATATATACACACGGTCAGTCTCTCCAGCGAACTAAAAACGAACCGGCTATAACGACAATTTTTTTCGTCGCTATAGCATAAAAAATCGGCTTCCTATGTTATAGCGACGGAAAAAAAACGTCGTTATAGCCGGTTCGTTTTTAGTTCGCTCCCTATGGTTCGCTAGAGAGACGGACCATATATATATCTCTCTTATGAGATAATTCAAATATAATAAAAATACAAATATCAGCCAATTAAATCCAAGTATAGTTTCATGAGTCAACTCAATTTAGGATCAAACAAAACATCCCACTTAACTCATACAATAAAACGTTGTTTGTGCTATTATAATAAGTAATATATATATATATATATAGAGAGAGAGAGAGAGAGAGAGAATCTTGTTATAATATATGTTGTGGCAAAATTCTTCAAAACAAATAGTGTTGGAAAGTATTTCAAAAATAAACTTTGTTGTTGGAAGTTATTTTAAAAATCAATTTTGCTGCTGAAAAATATTCCAAACAATACACAATATAATTAGAATAGAAAAACCTGGAAAGTGGATGAGTCGCGAACAATGTCGCTCTCTTTAAGACGTTTTGCGGCTCTGCCCTGATTGTGCAAGCAGTTACAAAGTTGTCACGTCGTCCCCAGGATAAAACAGCCCAGAATCACCTGTCTCAAAACTTCTTTGAGCAAAGAAGGACCGGAATGCTCAAACTCTTTCAAAGATTGCTCGGAATACTGACAAAGAACACTTGAGAATTTCTTTAAAAATTATAACTGAGAGTTTTTGTTGTTTCAAAATGTTGTGTTTTGTGAATGAGGCAAAAACTTCTATTTATAGGATTAGAAAATTATAACTGAAAAGACAAATTTAAACCAGCCATTTAAATGAAATAAAAACTGATGTAATAACCACAATTTAAATAAAATAAAGTTGTTATCAGTTACAACATTCAAATAAAATGTTTTTATTTTTATAGTAATTACATTCAAAAATTTATTTTATAACGGTAGAAAAAAAAAACATAACTGTTATGCAATTTTTGAATTCAAACTTTTAAATACACTTTTAACAATATATATAACAAGAAGTATATATATATATATATATATATAGAGAGAGAGAGAGAGAGAGAGAGAGAGAGAGAGAGAGAGAATCTTGTTGGGTTTTGGTAACTAGCCAAGCGATAATGAAAGTTGTTAAAACTAAATATTTTAGCATGAGCGTTGAAAGTCTTCAATTAGACCTAAAATATTATATTCTTTATTTTTTTTACTTCTTTCAAAGGGGAATGAAAAAAAAAAGAGGGGAGGAAAAAAAAAGGGGAAGAAATAAAAAATTTATATAAATAAAATAACTTTAAAACTCACAATTAATCTAATATTGAATAGCAAGCGTATTTTTATACTTTTACAATAAGATATGCAAATGATAAACAATTTGAGATGAATTAGTCACACATTGTCCTTCAAAAAGAATAAAAATACATGAACAAACATATTTTTATTTTATTAAATAAAAATAGACAACAATAAAAAATTGTGGTAACTAATTTATGACCACCAATCTGTGTATTGCACGTGTTAAAGGGCTAAAACATTGAATTGCCTATAAATTATATTATATATCTTATGAATGAGTTTTCTTTAAATAGAGGGAATCTAACAATTCTCATAAGATATAATTCAAATATAATAAAAATACACATATAAATTAATTAAATTTAAGTATAATTTCATGAGTCAACTCAGTTTAGTATCAAACAAAACTTCACAGTTAACTCATAATAAAACGTTGTTTGTGCTATTATAATAAGTTATATATATATATATATATATATATATATATATATATATATATAGAGAGAGAGAGAGAGAGAGAGAGAGAATCTTGTTAGGTTTCGGTAACTAGACAAGCGCTAGTGAAAGTTGTTAAAGCTAAATATTTTAGCAGGGTTATATACTTTTTATATCAATGTACTTTAGATCAACTTACAAATGACTAATTATATTTTTTTTCTTACAGTCAACTAATTCAATTTTTGTTTTTTTACAAAAAATAAATTTCCGCCATTGACGTTTAATTTTTTTGACAGAAGTTTGACATGGCAATGTCATATACACACTGAATCCTAGGTTGAAATATTCTTTTAATAGTTTTTTACACGTCACCTCTAGCCCCACCCAAAAAAACAAATTTATCCACCCAAACCCATGAACATGTGACCCGACCCAACTACTACTCATAATACATAATATATCTGAAATTAAAAGGGGTTACATTTTTGAATTCATCTTCCTCTAATCAAACCAAACAAAATTGAAACTGCAACAATATTTAAATTTTATAGAAAGAGAAAACATTCACATATAGAAAAAATATTCACAGATCAAAGAAAGAAATAACATTCATACATAGATTAATGAATGACGAGTTAATTTACCTTTGACCGCCCCAAATTAGTGAAAATTATGTTACGCTTGGACTGAAGGAATGGGATGACGAGTGGAATGACTTATTCCATTCTAGTTGTAATGAGTTATTCTATGTGTTCTCTCTCACTCAAGGAACCAAACACAATTTTTTTCATTCCAAGCCCAACCAAACATTTTTTTTTTCATTCTATATGAATGAGTCATTTCATTCTCAACTTCATTACTCCAATCCAAACGTATAAGGCTTGAAGATTTTAAAACCCAGAATCCTCCATCAATTGGGTATTATGTGCGGTAATTAGTTTCTCGACCTATTTATGGATGGTGCTCCTTTTGGCCTTTCTAGGGGTGTCTCTATAGCTATCGACACCAAGATCAACGATTTTTGGGGCTATGAATTGGGTTTATTCTTGATTGTCGATTGCTAGTGTTTTTTGTAAATGGGTTCTTCTGCTAAATTGGATGAAGAAGATGGTGAATAGAAATGGTGTTGCTAGGTTAAAGAAAGAAAGAGATTATTGAGAAATGTTATTGTTATAATATGACTTTGGCCAATTAAAAATTGATCGGCTATTTTGTTATTTGATTGTGATTCTTAATTCATCAGTACCCATGTTGGTGGTGCCCGTAATGCGGTGATACCGGAAGAAGAAGATTGAAGAGGAAGGATCAAGAGCATTCTTCTTATCTAACACTCCTCCTTAAATAACACTCCTTTATTAAAACTACGTCGTTTTGGAGATTATTAAAAGAGAGTAATCTCATTTGCTTTCCTTTTATTTACAAAAATGCCACTCGCGGCTCCACTTATTTTTTAAAAGAATCTCCAAAACGACGCTAGTTTTAATAAATAAGTGTTATTTAAGGAGGAGTGCTAGATAAGAAGAGTGTTCTTGATCCTTCTTTATTACGTAAAACTCATTTGTTATTAAATACAAAAATAAATAAATATCTTTTTTATTTTTAAAATTCTTTTAGGTATTTTTTGCTTAATTTTCTATTTTATTTATTTATTTATTTTAAGATATCCATGTCATCTTTCTCTCTTATGTGAAATCACAGTGGCAAACCGTAAAGTCAACATGATTTAACGAATTTTGTAACGTTTTGTAAGAAAAAAAGTTTAGTTAGTTTACTATAAGACAAAATTATATAGTTAGTTATTTGTAAATTGACCTAAAGTACAGTAATATAAAAAACATTTAACCATATTTTAGCACGAGCGTTTAAAGTCTTCAATTAGACCTAGAGCGCTAAATTCTTTTTCTTTTTCTTTTTACTTCTTTCAAGGGGAATGAATAAAATAAGAGGAGGAAAGTGGTTAATAAACTCTAAATTCTAGTTAATAATTAATTAACTAGATTTAGTTAGTTAATTGAAACTCTAGTTAATAATAAAGTCGGTTTTAGGCTCTCTTTGGTTCTTCTATTGACAAATCCTAGGAATAATATCAGGAAAAATTCAAATTTAATTAGAAAGATTTGAATTATATGCATAGTGAAGTAGAGGGAATACCTACCCTACCCAAAATGAAATACATTACAAACTTACATTACAAACTTTTACCCTTTAAGCCAAAAAAAATAATAATAATCAAGAAACAACTGTCTTGACATCTCGCATCCAATTATGAGTATATCTGCAATCAACCATCACCATAGAAAAAATCAAGTCTTTACATGGAGAGAATCCAAACTCCCAAAAAGAAAAAAGATGACTCTCACTAGTGTGGAGAAAAAAAAATATACGAAATCTATCTTAATCCCAAACTAGGGGGAAAAATCCCACCCAAAAAAAAAACTCTCCACAAAATGGTAAAACAACAATGAAAAAAGAGATTGGATAACAAGATCTAGGGCAGGGTATTTTCAAAAAAGAGATGGCCAGAGAAAAGAGAGGAAAATGTCATTATCAACATAAAAAATATAATACCAATAATGAAAAAGACAATTGATATTTTCAAAACAAAAAAATGCCAACAGAGCAATAACTGTCGCTTCAAATATCAAGTACCGTTAAAACAATTACTCCCTCCATTCCTATATGTAAGTCGATTTAGACTTTTTTTGTTATTCTTAATTATTTGTCGTTTGTGGTTATCTAGGAGAATTGATCACTATTTTTCCCAAATTGCCCCTAATTACTCCACCTAATTTTTTGATTCATAGTTATCATTGAGAGAGTATGAGATAAGTGAGATGAAAGGTATTATAGACAATTGATAGTGTAGTTAATGTTTTTCAATCATTTCCTTAATTCTTGTGCACATGTCTAAAACGACCTATATTAAGGAACGGAGGGAGTACAAAAGTGTGATAAATATATATTTTTTCTGACGTCATTTTTACTTGGGAAATATCAACCACCAAAAAAATAGAAAAAAATCATTTGCCCCGAGAGTAACATTGTACTTTCTTGAGTCTTATAATTAGTACTCTTTGAATAGTATATAATATACAAACTGAAATTAAATGTATCTATATCAATTTGAGAATATAAATAACTCATATTGATTGTAAAAAAGTCGCATAAAATTAAAAGGAGGAACAGATTGAAGAATATCAGTGCTTCATTGGTATTACGATTAAACAGATGTTTTTGTTTCTTTCATATTTTCTGTAACACCACATAATAACAACATTGGGTTTAACATGCTTATAAAGCTTGAAACTTGACCATATCAGATAAATTTCTATATACAAGCAGTGTCAGCCACAACACCATTTGCTCCACACTAATGTGGTCGATAATACATTCAATAGCTGTAATGTTAATCAAACATCCCTTACCTTGAGATTGACATCTGTGAGGGACAGGAGTGGTGCCTTCGGGCTTGACGGACCAGCGCTGAACTTGCGAACCAGGATAGTAAAGATGGGCAAAAACAATACATAGAGTATAGCCAAGATGATTGGTGCAGCGACAAACCAACCCAACAACTGCAGAGATAGTCAATAAATGGCTGTTAATCTAAGCATTTGAGTACGATAAAAACAAGGAAAAACATTGATAAAAGCAACAAAGAAAAACATGAAGAACAGCAAGATTAGGACTTAAGATGGCGTTTTGAAATAACCAAAGTAAGCCGGGCTTTCTAAAGTTCCAACAATTTAACAAAGTAGAGTTTGACGGGCCCTGTAAAAATAAAAAAATACAAGTCATCTACAGAAAAGGAAAAAAGAAAAGGCATTACTAGTATGTTGACTATGGTAGTAAATTATTATGTATCAACTGGTTTAAATTTGCTAACTCATAGACTATTAGCAATAATAGACAGACTTAAATGGGGAAAGGTTAAAAACCAACCTTACTACCATCGTCCTTCTCTAATTGATGCATCAATTCGAGAATAGGGCTTTTAATGATGGAATTCAATTCAATGGTGAATATATTTGTGAGTGGAATATTGATGAGCTCACAGATTATCAGATAATAGTTCTTCCAAAACAAATGACTATGTTTGCTCAAGTTGCAAGAACTAAGAATACCTCTGAAAAACGGATTACTCAAGCTTTAGCATCCGATTTCGTTGGCCAGCTTGGTCTTTGGTGGGATAACCTTTTGACAAATGAAAATAAAGAAAGCATCTTTAATTTTCAAGTGCAAAAAGAGGTTAATCAAATGAATGTCTCAGTATTCACCGAAGATGCAGTAAATACTCTTTTGTATACCATTATGCGCCACTTCGTAGGAAATAATCAACTTATTATTTCCAGAACTTATGAGCAACTCAGCAACTTAAAGTGTAAATCTCTCTCTGAGTTCAAATTTTACAAAAACACTTTCTTCTCCAAAGTCCTTGCTAGAAGTGATTGCAACAGCGATTACTGGAAGGAGAAATTTGTTGAAGATCTACCTATTTTGTTCTCTCAAAGAGTCAATACAAGGTCAAAAAATAAGAATGATGGAATTATCCCATGGGACGAATATACATATGGAGAACTTGCCTCGGAAGTCATCGCTGAAGGTGCAGATCTGTGCATCATATTAAAAATTCAGAAGCAAATTGCTGAGGAAAGAGCTAGAGGGAAAAGAGCCCTAGGAGATTTCTGTGAGCAATATGGGCTTGCCGAAATCCCTAAAGATAAACGAAAAATAAAGATTCTCAAATAATCTACTAGCCATAAAGAGGGAAAACGTTCTAAAGGAAGACACAAAAGGTCTAAACAGCAAACTAAAAACGAACAGCCTAAGAGGCATAAGTCATCTAAACAAAAGAAGACTAGTTCAAAACCTCCAACTTGTTACAAATGTGGAAGAATTGGGCATAAAAGTCCTGAATGTATCACAAAAAGGAAGATTAACCAATTAGTTAAATATAAAGGGCTTAAAAAGCAACTTCTGGCAGTTTTTATAAACTCGGACGAAGAAGACGACAGTTATCTTAGTTCAAATACTAAAGATAGTTGCTCGGAGTCTAACTCTGACAATTCCTACTCAGACAATGATGAGGAGGAAGTTTCATGTGCTGAATTGGATGATTGCCAGTGTGTAGACAGAGAAGCCTGCTTATCTGCCTTAAATGAATTTTCGTTGAATGTGCTAACTAAAGAGGATAGTCTGATTCTTGATATTATCGATCAACTTGACGATTCGTCTAAAAAGATTCGTCTAAAAAGAGAGAAATGATCGAGAAATATATTAATCTTACTAAAAGTAAGAAAAAATCTGCTGACAATGAAGACGAAAGGTTTGACCCTAGTCAATACTCGTTGCAAAAGATTTTCGATAAAGTCAACCAGAGTCATAAAGAAATTACTCTCAAAGAATTGTATGAATCAATTGTTAATCTACAAGCAAATAATGATGCTCGTGAAGTCACAATTGTTAATCTTAAAAAGGAGATTAAGCAAGTCAAGAAAGATATTCGTTGGCTTAAAAGTAGAGATGATAAAGGAAAATCTAAGGTTGAGGGTTCTACCTCTCCAATAGAAGAAAGCGATCAAGAGTTCTCTGAATTTGTTAACGAATTTGCTTCTCAAGACAAGAGAAAAATCCAAGGAGAATCCAGCGCTTTAAAAATCAACATGATCGATAGAATTATCACTCAGAAATAGTATGTTATAATTACCATCCTTATTGAGGGAGAATTCTCGGTCACTACAGAAGCCTTAATTGACTCTGGAGCATACTTAAATTGTCTGGTAGAAGGTCTGACTCCTTCACAGTACTATTCTAAAACAGCTCAACATCTGAGTACTGTTGATAGTAGTCAGTTACAAATTGATTACAAACTTTCAGATCTTGTGGTTTGTAATAATGGGGTTCGCTTTGAAACTCCATTTTTACTTGTCAAAAACATGGCACATGCGGCTATTTTGGGTACACCTTTTATTAGTCTGCTCTTCCCTTTATCAATTGATGAAAAGGGTATTAGCACTAATAAAGAGGGGGTAGAAGTTCGGTTTAATTTTATTTCGGAACCAAGATATCAAGGGGTCAATCATTTGCTTAAACGCAAATAAGATTTTCTATTTTTTCTCAAGAAAAAAGTTGAGATTAAAAGGATTGAAGAACATCTTAAAGATGATAAAACTAAACTAAAAGTTAAAGCTTACCAAGAGAATCTAAGTGAAGAAATTTGCTCTACTGATCCCACAGTTTTTTCGAAAAGAAAGAAGCATGTTATCTCCCTTCTTTAAATAGAAGGATTTAATGAAAGACTTATTCCTACAAAAGCTAGACCGATTCAAATGAATGAAAGGTTTTTAAAGCTGTGTCAAGAAGAATAAAGGATCTCTTAAAAAGGGATTAATTAGAAAAAGTTATTCTCCATGGTCTTGTTCGGCATTTTATGTTGAAAATGCGACAGAATTGGAAAGAGGAGTTCTAAGACATGGTGATTAACTACAAACCCCTGAATAAAGTCTTGAGATGGATTAGATATCCTATTCCAAATAAAAGAGATTTATTAAACAGATTGTTTAAAGCAAATATCTTCTCAAAATTTGATATGAAGAGTGGATACTGGCTGATCCAAATTTGAGAAGAAAACAGATACAAAACAGCATTCACAGTCTCATTTGGACAGTACAAATGGAATATTCTGTCGTTCGGGCTAAAGAATGCCTTCTGAGTTCCAGAACATTATGAATGAGATCTTTAATCCATTTATGGATTTTATGCTCGTTTATATTGATGATGTTCTTGTTTTCTCTAAGGACATAGCTCAACATTGGAAACACTTAAACGTGTTTAAAATAGTGGTTAAAATAGAAGGTCTAGTAGTCTCAGAAAAAAGATGCAATAAATCCAGACAAAAATTAGATTTATGGGATTTGAGATTACTCGAAGTCGATACATTCCTATTGATAAAGCAATTGCTTTTGCTAGCAAATTCCCAGATAAAATCTTGGATAAAAAGCAGCTCAGAAGATTAATGGGAAGCGTTAAATATATTGCAGATTTTTATAAAAATCTGGCAATTAATGCAGGTCCTCTCTATAAGAGGCTTAAAGATCAGCCTCCTCATTGGACAGATGATTGTATCATGGACGTCAAAAAGATTAAGCATCAAGTTAAAGAACTTGCAATTTTCTGATCCTGATGCCCCAAAAATTGTTGAAACAGATGCTTCTGATTTAGGTTATGGGGGTATCTTAAAGCAAATAAAACATTCCAAAGAAATTTTAGTATGCTTTGCTTCGGGGAGTGGAATCCTACACAGATCAATTACTCAACCATTAAAAAGAAAATCTTATCTATTGTTCTGTGTATTGATAAATTTCAAGGAGATATCCTAAATCAAAGGTTCTTACTTAGAGTTGACTGCAAGTCAGCTAAAGAAATTTTTGAGAAAGATGTTAAAAACATTGCTTCTAAACAAATCTTTGCCAGGTGGCAAACCCTGTTATCAGCATTCAATTTTGATATCGAATTTATTAAAGGAGATTCAAATTCTCTTCCTGACTTCTTAACTAGAGAATTCCTGCAAAATGATCTTAATATTAATGTTTTATCTCTTAATAGGTCTCCTAAAAGAGAATCTAAACCGGTGCTTGAAAGAACCAAGTATACTCTCAAAGGGCAATCCTCGGGATCTCAAAAGAATAAGGATAAAGGAAAAGTTCATGAGCTCAAAGCTCTTGAAGACTCTCATTATATTGACACCATGATAAAAGAGGTGGTGGTCATTGAAGATGTGGATGCAGTCCGTTCCCCTGAATAGGTGGCAGAATTGTATTTATCTTATTCTCATGATTTGCCAGTTTTTCTCCCTAAAGCTAGGGAATTCTTTGAAAAAATCCTAGTGGAAACTAATTCCATTAAAGTCTCATAAATCTAGAGATTGCTATAACTTAGCATTCTCAACAGTTAATATCTTAAAGGTCTTATGTCCTAGTGAATGGGTTGGAGATCTAAGGACTCACAAATACTTTGAAAACAAAAATATGATTCCTAAATCCTATAACTATCATGACTATACCATGGCTTGGGAAAAGTTTTTATTTTATCAAAATGATCAATATACCCATAGCTGGTTTGTTCACCCTAAACTCACACGAAATATGAAAACTCAGGAGTATCCAGCATGGTTTCAATCTTGGTTTATTGCTGGGGTCCGCGTCCAGATTTCTTCCCTCCTAAAATGCAAAAGGTTTTTAAGAGATATATTCAAGCTTTTAAGAGCCTTAATGATAATCAGGCTTTCTTAATTTCTGTTGTGACTATGAAATTCCATGGATCTTCAAATGGTCCTATATTATTGATCAGCATGCACGAACATGCAATTATCGCCTTCTCCGGCAGTTGTCTATCAAGTGGTGGGCAAAATTTAATACAAAAAAAATTATTGACCTGACCTTCCAGTCAGAGAAAGAGTACGATATGGGAGAATATGACGCTTCTCAAATGAGGTTAAAATCTGCTCTTAAAGGAATTCCAAAGAATGAAATTTTAGAGTTTCTAAGAACCCATGAGGACCCGGTTAACTTGTCAGACAGTGATAATGATGAGTCATCCAGCTATCCTTTTGATGGTCCATGTTCTCAGCCTTAATAATTCAGGCGTGCAAGGGTAGCCTTAATTCCAGGCTTTGCTGTTAAGGAATCTTGTCTCTTATCTTATATTTAAAAGGTGGTCCCAGTTGTTTGTCTACCATCTATTCAACTCCAGCCCATTCAGGACCCGCGTCGGCAGCATTATTGTTTTTCTTTATTTAAAGTAGTTTGCTTTATTAAAGTTGTTTTGTCTTTTACATTTATTGAGTCTTTCCTCCAATCTATAAGAAGGGAGCTCTCTCTTGTGTGTTAGCATCAGAAAATATTCTACCAGTTCAAATTTTAAATTAAGAGTGTTTTCTCTTTGTGAAGTTTAAAGTTCTAAGTATTCAAGTTTCACCACCTATGTAAGTTTGTTTGTATTTCAATAAATATTCCGCTGTTCTCTGTTTAATTCCTTCAAAATTGATTGACCCCTTGATATCTTGGTTCCCAAAAAAATTAAACCGGACTTCTACCCCATCCTTATTAGTGCTAATACCCTTTTTATCAATAGATAAAGGGAAGAGCAGACTAATAAAAGGTGTGCCCAAAATAGCCGCATGTGCCATGCTTTTGACAAGTAAAAATGGAGTTTCAAAGCAAACCCCATTATTACAAAAATATGTCAGGATACTATAGAGATTTAAAAGAAGGAATTAAACAGAGAACAACGGAATATTTATTGAAATACAAACTTAAATAGGTGGTGAAGCTTGAATACTTAGAACTTTAAACTTTACAAAGAGAAAACACTCTTAATTTACAAATTTGAACTGGTAGAATATTTTCGGATGCTAACACACAAGAGGGAGCTTCCTTCTTATAGACTGGAGGAAAGACTAAATAAATATAAAAGACAAAACAACTTTAATAAAGCAAACTACTTTAAATAAAGAAAAGCAATAATACTGCCGACGCGGGTCCTGAATGGGCTAGAGTTGAATAGACGGCAGACAAACAACTGGGACCACGTCTTAAAGATAAGATTCCCCAACAGCAAAGCCTGAAATTAAGGCTACCCCTGCACGCCTGAATTATTGAGGCTGAGAACATGGACCATCAAAAGGACAGCTGGATGACTCATCATTATCACTGTCTGACAAGTTAACCGTGTCCTCGTGGGTTCTTAGAAACTCTAAAATTTCATTCTTTGGAATTTCTTTAAGAGCAGATTTTAACCTCCTTTGAGAAGCGCCATATTCACCCATATCGTACTCTTTCTACGGCTGAAGGTCAGGTCAATAATTTTTTCTGTATTAAATTTTGCCCACCACTTGATAGACAACTGCCGGAGAAGACGATAATTGTAGGTTCCTGCATGCTGATCAATAATATAGGACCATTTGAAGATCCATGGAATAGTCACAGCAGAAATTAAGAAGAGCCTGATTATCATTAAGACTCTTAAAGGCGTGAATATATCTCTCAAAAACCTTTTGCATTTTAGGAGAGAAGAAATCTGGATGCGAACCCAACAATAAAACCAGGATTGAAACCATGTTGGATACTCCTGAGTTTTCATATTTCCTGTGAGTTTAGGATGAAGAAACCAGCTATGGGTATATTGATCATTTTGATAAAACAAAAACTTTTCCCAAGCCATGATATAGTCATGATAATTATAGGATTTAGGAATCATATTTTTGTTTTCAAAATATTTGTGAGTCCTTAGATTTCCAACCCATTCACTAGGACATAAGACCTTTAAGATCTTAACCGTTGAGAATGCTAAGTTATAGCGATCTTTAGGTTTATGAGAGACTCTAATGGAATTAGTTTCCACTAGGATTTTTTCAAAGAATTCTCTAGTTTTAGGGAGAAAAACTGACAAATCATGAGAATAAGATAAATACAATTCTGCCACCTGTTCAGGGCAACGTACTGCATCCTCATCTTCAATGGCCACCACCTCTTTTATCATGGTGTCAATATAATGAGTCTTTAAGAGTTTTGAGCTCAAGAACTTTTCATTTATCCTTGTTCTTTTGAGATCCAGAGGATTGCCCTTAGAGAGTATCATTGGTTCTTTCAAGCACCGGTTTAGCTTCTCCTCTAGGGGACCTGTCAAGAGATAAAACATTAATATTAAGATCATTTTGCAGGAATTCTCTAGTTAAGAAGTCAAGAAGAGAATTTGAATCTCCTTTAATAAATTCGATATCAAAATCGAATGCTGATAACAGGGCTTGCCACCTGGCAAAGATTTGTTTAGAAGCAATGTTTTTAACATCCTTCTCAAAAACTTCTTTAGCTGACTTGCAGTCAACTCTAAGCAAGAACCTTTGATTTAGGATATCTCCTTGAAATTTATCAATACACAGAACCATAGATAAGATTTCCTTTTTAATGGTTGAGTAATTGATCTGTGTAGGACTCCACTTCCCCGAAGAAAAGCATACCAAAATTCTTTGGAATGTTTTATTTGCTTTAGGATAGCCCCATACCTAAATTAGAAGCATATGTTTCAACGATTTTTGGGGCATCAGGATCAGAAAATTGCAAGCATGGTAGTTCTTTAACTCGATGCTTAATCTTTTTGACGGCCATAGTACAATCATTTGTCCAAGGAAGAGGCTGATCTTTAAGCCTCTTATAGAGAGGACCTGCATCAATTGCCAGATTTTTATAAAAATCTGCAATATAGTTAACGTTTCCCATGAATCTTCTGAGCTGCTTTTTATCCAAGATTTTATCTGGGAATTTGCTAGCAAAAGCAGTTGCTCTATCAATAGGAATGTATCGACTTCGAGTAATCTCAAATCCCAGAAATCTAATTTGTCTGGATTAATTGCATCTTTTTTTCTGAGACAACTAGACCGTCTCTTTTAACCACTGTTTTAAACACATTTAAGTGTTTTCAATGTTGAGCTATATCCTTAGAAAAAATAAGAACATCATCAATATAAACAAGCATAAAATCCATAAATGGATTAAAGATCTCATTCATAATGTTCTGGAACTCAGAAGGCGCATTCTTTAGCCCGAACGATAGAACATTCCATTTGTAATGTCCAAATGGGATTGTGAATGTTGTTTTGTATCCGTCTTCTCTAATTTGGATCTGCCAGTATCCACTCTTCATATCAAATTTTGAGAAGATATTTGCTTTAAGCAATCTGTTTAACAAATCCCTTTTGTTTGGAATGGGATATCTAATCCATCTCAAGACTTTATTCAGGGGTTTGTAGTTAATCACCAGTCTTGGAACTCCTCTTTCCAATTCTGCCGCATTTTCAACATAAAATGCCGAACAAGACCATGGAAGATAACTTTTTCTAATTAATCCCTTTTTTAAGAGATCCTTAATTTCTTCTCGACACAGCTTCAAAAACCGTTCATTCATTCGAATCGGTCTAGCTTTTGTAGGAATAAGCCTTTCATTAAATCCTTCTATATAAGGAAGGGATAGAAAGGGAGATAACATGTTTTTTTCTTTTCCAGGAAGTTGTGGGATCAGTAGAGCAAATTTCTCCACTTAGATCCTCTTGGTAAGCTTTAACTTTTAGTTTAAGCTTATCATCTTTAAGATTTTCTTCGATCCTTTTAATCTCAACTTCTTTCTTGAGAAAAAATAGGAAATCTTCTTTGCGTTTAAGCACATGATTGACCCCTTGATATCTTGGTTCCAAAATAAAATTAAACCGAACTTCTACCCCCTCCTTATTAGTGCTAATACTTTTTTTATCAATGGATAAAGGGAAGAGCAGACTAATAAAAGGTGTGCCCAAAATAACTGTCTGTGCCATATTTTTGACAAGTAAAAATGGAGTTTCAAAGCAAACCCCATTATTACAAACCACAGCATCTGAAAGTTTGTAATCAATTTGTAACTGACTACCATCAGCAGTACTCAGCTGTTGAGCTGTTTTAGAATAGTACTGCGAAGGAATCAAACCTTCTGTCAAACAATTTAAGTCTGCTCCAGAGTCAATTAAGGCTTCTGTAGTGACCGAGAATTCTCCCTCAATAAGGATGGTAATCATAACATACCATTTCTGAGTGATAATTCTAGATCATGTTGATTTTTAAAGCGCTGGATTCTCCTTGGATTTTTCTCGTCTTGAGAGGTAAATTCGTTAACAAATTCAAAGAACTCTTCATCGCTTTCTTCTATCGAGAGGTAGAACCCTCAACCTTCGATTTTCCTTTATCATCTCTACTTTTAAGCCAGCGAATATCTTTCTTGACTTGCTTAATCTCCTTTTTAAGATTAGCAATTGTGACTTCACGAGTATCATTATTTGCTTGTAGATTAACAATTGATTCATGCAATTCTTTGAGAGTAGTTTCTTTATGACGCTGGTTGACTTTATCGAAAATCTTCTGCAATGAGTATTGACTAGGGTCAAACCTTTCGTCTTCATTGTCAGCAGATTTTTTCTTACTTTTAGTAAGATTAATATATTTCTCGATCATTTCTCTCTTTTTAGACGAGCCGTCAAGTTGATCGATAATATCAAGAATGAGTCTATCCTCTTTAGTCAACACATTCAACGAAAGTCCATTTAAGGCACATAAGCAGGCTTCTCTAGTCTACACACTGGCAATCATCCAATTCAGCACATGAAACTTCCTCCTCATCATTGTCTGAGTAGGAATTGTCAGAGTTAGACTCCGAGCAATTATCTTTAGTATTTGAACTAAGATAACTGTCGTCTTCTTCGTCCGAGTTTATAAAAACTACCAGAAATTGCTTCTTAAGCCCTTCATCTTTAACCAATTGGTTAATCTTCCTTTTTGTGGTACATTCAGGACTTTTATGCCCAATTCTTCCACACTTGTAACAAGTTGGAGGTTTTGAACTAGTCTTCTTTTGTTTAGATGACTTATGCCTGTTAGGTTGTTCGTCTTTAGTCTGCTGTTTAGACCTTTTGTGTCTTCTTTTAGATTATTTCTCCTCTTTATGGCTAGTAGATTCTTTGAGAATCTTTCTTTTTCGTTTATCTTTAGGGATTTCGGCAAGCCCATATTGCTCACAGAAATCTCCTAGTGCTCATTTCCCTCTAGCTCGTTCCTCCGCAATCTGCTTGAATTTTTAATATGTTGCACAGATCTGCACCTTCAACGATGACTTCCGAGACAAGTTCTCCATAGGTATATTCGTCCCATAGGATAACTCCATCATTCTTATTTTTTAACCTTGTTTTGACTCTTTGAGAGAACAAAATAGATAGACCTTCAACAAACTTCTCCTTCCAGTAATCGTTGTTGCAATCACTTCTAACAAGGAATTTGGAGAAGAAAGTGTCTTTGTAAAATTTGAACTCAGAAAGAGATTTACACTTTAGGTTGCTGAGTTGCTCATAAGTTCTGAAAATAATAAGTTGATTATTTCTCACGAAATGGCGCATAATGGTATACAGAAGAGTATTTACCGCATCTTCGGTGAATACTGGGACATTCATTTGATCAACCCCCTTTTGCACCTGAAAATTAAAGATGTTTTCTTTATTTTCATTTGTCAAAAGGTTATCCCACCAAAGACCAAGCTGGCCAACGAAACCGGATGCTAAAGCTTGAGCAATTCGTTTTTCAGAGGTATTCTTAGTTCTTGCAACTTGAGCAAACATAGTCATTTGCTTTAGAAGAACTATTATCTGACAATCTGTGAGCCCATCAAGATTTCACTCACAAATATATTCACCATGGAATTGAATTCAATCATTAAAAGCCTTATTCTCGAATTGAGCATCAATTAGAGAATTGGTTTTTAACCTTTCCCCATTTTAGCCTGTTTATTTGAGGCTCCTCTTAGATCTCATTTAAGATCTTATCTAGATCTAATCCATCATTCTCCAGAACCGAAATCGAAGGATTTTGAGAGGACGTTGCTATAGATTTTGGTTTTATAGACAACTTCTCTAATCGATTTTTCAATTCTTCAAACATCTCTGTAGATACAGATCTCATTTTAAACTCGGTAGATAATTCTGGAGGAGGTTTAAATAAGATTGATTCTGGCTTTTCTTTTGCTATCAACCTTTTCTCCTTTGGGGAGGTAGTTATAGCTTCTGCTAGAGATGCACCAATAATTAAAGGTCTTTCTTTTGAAGAAACAACCTTTTCAACTCTTGATAGTTGAGATCCCAAGGATTGCAGGAATAGATTTGTATAATTGTTCTGTTCTAAGATATGATCAATTCCTTGAGATTCGACAGATTTTACCTCCTTATCCAAGGTCTTTTTGTAGGGAGTGGCTCTTGTTTTACCAACGAAGACTGCAAGTACAGGTGGGTGTATAGCTGACAAGACGTTATCTTTATCATCAGCCAATCTATAAGGTCTGTAAGAATTTTCTACTACATTTAAAGCAGTAGTATTCTTTTCTCCTTTGCTCCCCCCCCCCCCCTCCCCTCCCCTCCCCTCCCCTCAAAAGGAAAATATAGCCTTTTGCTTTACTCCAATGTTTCAAGAAAACAAAGATGTCTATATTTTCCCTTGATTCCTTTAAGCAATCATAGAAAATTTCTCGAATCAAATTCTGATTTTCCAAAGAATAATGATTAAAGAACCATTCTCGTTTTTCTTTGTTTTTATCAGAATTAAACAAAGTTTTCAACAAGGATTGATTTGGTTTGAAACACTGATTATTCAGGGTATAAATACTCTCAATGTAGTCAAAATCAGATGGCGTTAGACTTTGAGCCCTTGGAACTTCCGACTGAGTTTCTACCATGTATGTTGGTTTACTGATTGGATCTATTGGCTTGTTGATAACTCCTTGGATAGAAGTAGATTTTCTTGAAACTTCTTCGATATTCCTTTGAGGAATAGTTTGTGGAATAAAGGAAATACTTCTGCGCCGAGGTTTGTCTAAATTGAGACATATAGAACTACTGTTTCCAAATCTAATGTTTACAGATCCATCTGGATTTTTTGTAATATTTTTTTAAATATTGATTGGCCCCTTGAACCCTTTTAGGTACTGCATCATGGAAGTGTCCAATTTTCTGGAATAGCTATTTCATTCCACTTCAACGTTCTAGGAACTAAAATGTTAGCTTTTGCATTGTTTAATTTGAAACACAGTGGTTTCGCCTCTATTATGCTTAATAAAATTACTATTTAAATTAATATCATGAATAATTGTATTCATAACTTTAATATAGATCCGATATATTAAAGCCATGTTGGAAGATAAAGGATCTATTTCAAACCTGATGTTTGCAAAGTTAAAGTCAAAGTTTTGAGAATTGTTGGATTTAACAAAGAGACAGGAAAAATTTGTAAAACTATTAAAGTATACATGTCCTTCAGATAGAGATGATGTAATACATCCTAACAAAAAATCGTTAAACTTTAAATGTCTCTTATCTCATAAACACAACAACAGAGACGTGGGTAGCCCATTTCTCGTTAACAGTTTAACCGCTACTTAAACTAACCCAATATGTAAATATTTGTAGCCTCTGAGCTGCTTCTTCTAACAATCGTTTAGGTAACATCTCAACAGTCATATGACCTTGAGTTATGTGGAGCGATTGTTCAACAGTTTTTATTATATAGTCTGATTTAAACAAAAAACTTCCTTTATTATAAACCTGAGAAATAAGAGTCTTAGGAATAGACCAATTCTGTAAATGGGTTTCTATATCCAGTATGGCCACTACTTGTTTAGTGGTAGAATCCAACGAAGAAGAAGGGGATGAAGAAGTCATAGA
Organism: Panax stipuleanatus; assembly: GCA_020205555.1. Lineage (NCBI taxonomy): Eukaryota > Viridiplantae > Streptophyta > Magnoliopsida > Apiales > Araliaceae > Panax > Panax stipuleanatus. The sequence goes on from CM035124.1 coordinate 68,603,943, forward strand.
TCTAGTAAGATTTCTAAATAGATTTTCCATTAGACGAATAAACAATATTTAAAACTAAACAAGAGAAGCAGGCAAGGTTTTCTCAACTGGGAAGTCCACTACAGGATTTATGTCAACACGGCTTAACACACTTTATAGCCTAAACGACAACCAACTTACCCAAAGCAAAACCTTAAGCTTAATCTATAACTGTATTTAAATGGTGTTTATCACTAAATGAACAAACCGAGAATTCAAAAAGCAACTAGGTACATGACACTTTCTTCTCCAAATTCCTTGCTAGAAGTGATTGCAACAGCGATTACTGGAAGGAGAAATTTGTTGAAGGTCTACCTATTTTGTTCTCTCAAAGAGTCAAAACAAGGTTAAAAAATAAGAAAGATGGAGTTATCCCATGGGACGAATATAATCTGTCTTCTTCTCTAATTTGGATCTGCCAGTATCATTTGGTATCAGATCTAAGTTATAGTATCATTTGAAGTTCATGTACCTAGTTGCTTTTTGAATTCTCGGTTTGTTCATTTAGTGATAAACACCATTTAAATACAGTTATAGATTAAGCTTAAGGTTTTGCTTTGGGTATGTTGGTTGTCGTTTAGGTTATAAAGTGTGTTAAGCTGTGTTGACATAAATCCTGTAATGGACTTCCCAGTTTGTTGACTTTGGTAGTAAATTATTATGTATCAACTGGTTTAAATTTGCTAACTCGTAGACTAGTAGCAATAACAGACTTGAATGGCTTTTTCGGACAAATTTTGATAAAACTCTCCTCTTATGAATTGGTTTAACTCAACAAAAATAATAAGCCTGACAAGAATCCCCTTCATCTTTGAATCCTTGTGAACCGGATAATCAACCAAGCTAGGACATGAGATTGAAACTAGAAATTCCTAACTCAGAATAGTTTCCCCTCTAATGAAGTGATCTCTGACCTAAAATTTCTTAAGGGTCCCTTCAAGTGCATCTTTAATTACTATTGCTATTTTCACCTACTATTTAAAAGCATTACTTCAAAAAAGCTTCAATACCTCTTTTTTCATATAATTATTGTAGCTTGAGTTTTATAACTAAGAGGATTATCTTCTATTCTCCTTCTCTATTCTCTGTTACTTCTCATATTCCTTTAACCTCATACCTGTTTGGGTTATTCCCTCCTATGTGGGTAGGCTCAATTAGTAGCCCATATGGATGATATAACATAGGTTTCAAGAAAAACATAAGTAACGAGTAACAAAACGAAAGAGAGAAAAAGGAAAAATAGTCCAATATTTTTCAACTCAACGATCAAAAGGTCATTCGTGGTCCGTGTGACGGCCCAGAAATTCTACTTAGTTTGTAAATTAAGTATTTTTGAATATTATTAAATAAAATAAGATTTTATGAACATTATTCCGTTTTTATGTGTTAAAAGATGAATTTTTGTGGTGGAACGTGTTTCTATGATAGAATTTATGAGTTTTAGGATCATATAATAAAATATAAAAAATTCGTAAAAAAGACAAAAATCATTATTCATAAAACACTTATAAACATATTTTTTCGAGAATTTCGAATTACGTCATAGCGTTTATTAAGATAAGAAAGCGAGAAAAAATCTCTAATAAAAGTTTTTTCGAGAAAAAGCCGTAAAAACACTTCACGCTAAAAACGCAAACTCGTTTTTTCGACTTTTCGAATTACAACATAGCATTTCTTTAGAAAAGATGGAACAATGGCGAAATCGAATTTTTGAAAATCGATAATCGATTTTTTGGCTAACCAAGCGAATTATGAAAAGTAACTGAAAAAGTTAGAAAACCTAACTGGATAAGAAAATGTCTAACTAGAATTAATTAGACTAACTAAGCTTAAGAATTCTAAGGTTTGGCTAAGAATTTTGGAAAGTAGCTAGGGTTGAGCATAGGGTTGAGTCTAGGGTTTGGAGAGGTTGGTTAGGGTTGAGCCAAGGAAAAAGCTAGGTTATGACATGGCTTGGTTTAGGGTTAAGCTATGGCTTCTTAGGGTTAAACCCTAAAGACGTGGAGCCAAAGTTTGATATGTTGGTGTTTATCCCATGTGGGATAAACATGTGATGACTCATTCCTTATTCAAGCAAAATTAGGGCCAAAATGGGGCAAGGGTGGCCGGATTTTTGGAGGATGAGGGGACCAAATGGTGAGTCATCTAGCATGACTCACCTTATCTAGACAAAGCATTAAGTGTTTGTCTCCCCCATTAAGATGTCTTAGCCATTAAGTGACTATTAATTGCCGTAAGTTAGTTTTAATTGTGGTTTGATTAGGCTAACTTGGAGGATGATTAGTAAGCTTTCAAACATGAGGAGAAAGAACTTAGAAGACTTTAGTTGGGTGACCAACTTGTAAGAAGTGGAAACTAAGTTTTATATAAGCAAAACCAAGTATCATCTCTTTCATTTTTGCACAAAATGAAAGCAAGAGAACTCTAGAGAGAGTGGACTTGGGCAGATCTAAGGAGGAAGGGAAGATCAAGCTTTGATCATCCATTAATAAGCTAAGGAAGAAGAAGAGCAAGAACACAAAAGATAAGCTTAGAACCCTAACTCCTTCATCTCTTTGATTTTCTTTGAGTTGTATAGTTGTTAGTGGTTGGTTATAAGTGAAGATCATGGTGGATCTTGAAGTTATAAGGTATATATCAAGGAGAACACTTTGTTAAAACACCTTAAATGATGAATGTCAAGCAAACCAAGTAATAGAGGACTGTAAAAGACTTATTATGTGTTGTCAGTGTATTGTTGTTTGATTCTGAAAAGATGGAATCCTAGATATGAGGATTGTCAAGTTGTTCCAAGTGGAACGGAGGAAAAATACGTTATAACGAAGTTATGGCGAAGTTTTCTGTAAAAGGTGTCGAGCGTGAAAAAACCCTAGCTTGGTACCCTTTTTGGACCAAATTTAGGGGTACTTAACGCTTCCGGAAAATTATTTATTTCCTGTGATTATGTAGTTGAGTGAATATGTGAGTCGTGGGCTCAAGAACGAACTCAATCCGACTTCGGATGAGTAAGTTATGAAGTTTAGAAAATTGGACGTTGAAACGTCTTTTCGGTTAGGGAGATTTGAGGAATTTGTTGCAAGGAAGTAGGGGTGGGCATCTGTAATTTACCGAACCGAACCGGTCCGAACAGGACCGGGCCGGTTACCGAATACACCCAAAATTGGATACTGATAACAAAATCAGTTGGACCGGTATACCGAACCGGTTAGCCAGTCCGGTACCGGTTTTTATCCACTTTTGTACCGGTTATTATTTTTTGAGAAACTGCAAAAGCATAGAAGAGCAAAAGCAAACAAAGACTAGAAGTTAAGTTTCAGCAAATTATGGGCCAAAATACCGTCAAATGACTCAAATTGAACAAGTTGTTCTAGGCATGTGGCATGGAAAAAGAAGGCAAATATTTAGCATATGAAATTTGGGCCTATTAATCATGGCTTTAAATTAAAAAGGATACATAAAATTACCTTGAGCTATACTAGCCTAAGTCTAGCCCAACCAACGTTGGGCTTTGTTAAAAACCATGTTGATTGAAATCCATGTATTCAAACACAATGATAATTCCTCTGAAATTGAACCCCTTGACCCATGCAGTGAAGTCGAGCTCAAACAGAATTGTTCTTGAAAAATTTGTTATTCCTCCCTTCCATGGACAACTAAATCGAGAGCAAAACCGTGTAGATTCTTAGTCAGAAGCTAGTGCTTATCAGTTATCAAGAACGAAGCAAGCCTTCAATGGCTGATTGGCTTCCCCTTCCCTCAATTTACAATCGCATGATCTCAATTTCAATGGTTGATTGGCTTCCCCTTCTTCCTTTTTGTCCAATTCTCTCTCCTGATTACTCCAAGGAGTCGGGTATTCAATCTTACACGACTACACACGTATACATAGATGAGATGATCTGTTATTAAAAGGCTTTGAGAGTAGTGGAGATCAGAGACGAGATCTGAGTAACAGATTTGGGAATAAAATGGCTTTATTCAAGTAACCGGTATAACCGAAAAATGGCTTCCCGAACTCGGTACCATATAAATGGTATATACCGGTTATTCGTACCAGTACCGAACCGGTTTCATTTTGTACCTGAACCGACTGGTTCGAACCGGTTCGGTTAGCCAAAAAACCGAAAAAATCGAAATGAATGCCCACCCCTACAAGGAAGAAATAAGCACAAGAACGAGCTCATTTCGTTATCAGACGAGCAAGTTACGGTGTGTCAAAGTAAGCGCGTTGAAACCGTTCGAAACCGAAGATTTTTGAAAAACTAAATTTTTGGCCGAGCACCTCCTGCTCTCCACCGCCGGGGCACTAGAGATAGGCTTAATATGGGCACCGGGGCACTGGCCCAAAAGTTATGAAAGTCAGTTTTGATGTCCTTTAATAAATTGGGTATAACTCTTTCGTCCAAACTCCGATTGAGGTGATTCAGGATGATTCGAAAAGATAAGAAGTAGGCCTACAACTTTTATTTTTAAAGTTTTGACAATTGAGGTCGAGATCAAGGTCCAAAATGAGCATTTGTAGGACTGTTGTGTATTCGAAGGCAAACCGTGATAGTTTCTTCAGACCGCCGGGGAGTTAAGCCATGTTTGACTAGTATTTCTGAGTTCTAATCATTAGACTTTGGAAATATAGTCCTAGAAAAATGTAAACCAAGGAATGATAGAAGTATTGAACGTGTTAGTCGGTTAGTCGTACTCAATAACGTGTCGATTAAGCATTCAGATTAGAAAAGTCGGGCATACGATGTACGGACGTCGAAACGTTGAGTCGAATGTTAATGAACGTAAATAGTGTTCCGATTATAATGAAACGGGCATTATAAAATATGGAATAGAGTAAAAGTAAACCATAAGTGACGTATATACGTAACTAATAGGTATAATTGACCTTAATGATATATATATGTCGTTTGAGTGATTGAATAGCATTCCGGTAAATCGCGTAAAAGACGAGTTTCTTAAACTTATTCTTAACTTTATTGAGCAAGTTTTTCTAACTTCATTCGCTGTGTAGAATTGAATGCAAGTTTCATATTTTTGGGCAAATAAATTATATTTGTACAAGTTGTTTAGCTATGAATCGAGTTGTTTGCCAATATTTGCACGTATGTGCTTTTGTGAAAAAAATGTTATGTTATTGAACTGTTTAAGTTGTTACAATTCTGTTGATGCATGAATTGCATTATGATTAAATCCGTGCTACACATGATACGATGTATATGGTAATAGACATAGGTTGTGTTATAATGATGATAGAGACATCGTTGGTGTCAACAACGTAGGATTTAAGAAAGGTAAAAGGTAAAAGTCGGTAGGACTAGTTTATAGAAATTGTGATGTTAAGAATGATAGGAATTTAAGTTATTCCTGTTTATTCGAATTGCTTCTCAACTATTGTTTCATTGATGAAGTTTTCAAAGAATGTTGAATTGATTCTTGATTTTGGTGGTTATTCAACTGTTATAACTTGTTTGGCAATTAAATGCTCACAGTTTTGCAGCTAGAGCGAATGCACTTGAATAGTCGGATGGCATTAAGCAGAACGATTTGTTAAAGAAGAAGACTTAGAGGATTACATGTTGTATTGTAATAGTTTGTTGTAATTGTAATATTTTTATGATGTAATATTTATAATTTAAAGATGTAAAGGTCTTAGAACCTAGGTTTAGTAGTGATTTGATGTAATAATATATTAATTACATTCATGTCTTAAGAATATACTAGATGGGTAGTACTGTGAAACACTGAACCCGAGCTTGAAAACAGACTCGGGGTTTGGGGGCTTTACAGTCCGATTAGGGCTTATTTTTGGTGGGTGATGCCGTAACTTGTTGGTCTTCAAACTGAACGGTGGGATTGAGCATCGGAGTCTCCTAGCATCAGGTTTTTCTGTACGTTGTTGATACATTTTTTGCGAGATTTGGTGGAGTTTTTAAGTTTTCTCTTGTTATTCTTCTTGTTAAAGATGTATGCCAAGAATATGTTATTCTTGATGGTTGTTGCTGGTTTATGCCTCTAGTTGTTGTTAGAGAAAACGTTGTATTACTTATTATTATTGATAGTGGAAGATTTGGTGGATTACGGTCCCGTGATTTTTACTCCTCACATCGAGGGGGTTTTCTACATAAAAATTTGATTGTGTTATTGTGCGCTTGTTCTCAATTATTAACTGCTTGGATTATTTTTCTTATTGAGTTTACACAAGAGGGGAAAATTATATTGTTCCGCTGTGCTGTTAGTGTTTGGTTTGTTTTTCTCCCAACAATATCTTCGTATACCTTAATCTTTTTCTTTTATCAGAATATTATAACATTCAGATACCGATTGAGATATCTCATCTGCATTTGTCGTGTGTGTGTATACTGATCTTGTACATATACGATGCTGAAATATGGATCAATCAAATCTGACATTCTGAACTGCTACAAGACCTAGTTAGAATATAATATTTTAACAAACTTGTTAACAATCTTATGAAATTTATTACCTTCTTCCACTAAATTGAAAGGAACTTGTTTGGTTTCTACTCAACAGGTCTAACGGCATACCTTCGTATACCTTAAACCTGGTACGTAAGCTTACCTCCTAGCAATTGAAGTGTTTACAGTTTTGGGTCTATATAGTTGATCACATGGTGAAAGAAATGTAATACTCCTATCTACCTAGAATAAAAACGTGCAGAGAGAGAAAGAGCTTCTTTCTGTTTTGTTTTTTTTGTTGGTAAGAGAGAATAAAATAATCAAACTGGTTACCTACCGCATGGAAGATGCTTTGGAAGACCTCTTTTGAAGCTTGTCCTTTCAACACCTTCTTCAAAGCATCAGAGGTCAAAGGAAAATGAGGTCCACCAGTAACAACTTCCCCAGCGCGTAAAAATGGTATAACCAAACTAAACACAAACAGAGATCAGAATACTAAGATGCATGCATTCCACAATCAGTTCCAAAATAATAATATTAATAACAATAAAAGCACAAGTTGCTTATACATGCATCTATCCCCACATTCCACACTGCACACAATACAAGGGTGCCATGCATAACACAGAAGGTCCATGCCTACATAAGTACTTTGACTCTAAAAACATGTCGTGTTGCAAGTGAGATAAAATTATTTTTTTGTAAACCACCTTCCAATTATTGTCCTAGGAAATAAAGTCGCTAGTATCTCAAAGAAACATCAACAAAGAAAGAATATTGGCTTACAATAACAAGGGGAAACATCCATTGCACATGTGTAATTATGTAAAGCTTCTTGTTCTTAGACATCTTAATAACCTTTTATGTAATTCATGTTGCATTAAACCAATCATTGGATAGATTAATTGTTCCTATTACTGCTTACTAAATTTTATCTTAGTCAGCCATTTGGAGATAATAGACTTCAACTACTATTATATGTTAAAGTTTCTTGGTGATATTCAGTTACAATATTGAGCACTTCATTGATGGAATCTTTCGATCTACAATGAAGTTGAAATTTGGCAAACAGAACAATTATGTAATCAATAGTAACTCCAACAGTTTGTTTGGCAAAATATTCATCCCACAAAAAGTTAAAAGCGGTACAAGAATAAGTAGTTGTTATCAGGTGCAAGTGGATCCATCATCCCTCCCATACAATAGTACTCGGTTGCACAAAAATAGTCCCATTTACAGAACTAGCAAAATAAAATAAGGGTATAGTTTTGTCCTATGTTACGCATAATATTAACAAGTCATTAGTATTATAGTGTAGTGGTACAAAATGAAATTATGATGGCAAACCTGAGGACATTAAGTTATTTTGTACTACTATCAATAAAAAGATACTCTTTTTGTGGAACAAAAAAACATTGCAAAGAAATGGAATACGTTTTGTGGAAGAAAAAAAATCAAAAAGGAGTATACATTTACTGTTTTTTTATGACACAACCTGACGGAAATTTACAATGCATAAAATAGTATTAAAATAATTGTCTAGTTACAATTTGTTGAGCATCAAATGAATCAAAACTTGAACAAGATTCCTTAAAACATTTCTCTTCCATTACAGTTTTTTTAAGCCTTGTTTCATATGCTAAAGACAAATCAAGCAAACTTAAAAAAATTGTGAGTTCTTCCCATTACAACCTCATGAAATAAAGAGTTGAAATGTGAATGAACTAAATATTTACCTCAACTCAATTGGGGTAGCAATAAAATTAGCCAGCATTACAGTTGGAGCATGGCAACGAGATCCAAGCACCGCAATGGCCAGCCCGCACAGAAATACAGTGACCCCTATTGATGATAAGAGTAGGTCAACATTTAGGAATCTTCAAACAACTCAAAATCATTCATACTTACATTTTCATCCATATGCTGTTGTTAATCTACTAATTTTCTGGAAAGTAAGAAAACCTTATCGCATAACTGCATATCAAATGCCTCACATTTCTCAAGAATAAATTTAGCATTCAAGCATGGAGGACAAAAAAGATTTACGTAGACAAACCCAACAAATTTGGAAGTGAATTGCATTGAAAACTGCTTGTCTAAAGAAGTTAAAGTATGTGTTTATAATTTTTTATTATTAATTTTTTTTGTGAGCCCATGAATAACATACTCAAGAAATAACATTCCACATAAACATTCTCTGTTGAGTCTGTCCAGTGATTACATATCAGCTAGAATTCAACACAAGGGAAAAACATGACGCACATGTTCTTTCTTATAATTGAATCTTGTCATTTGTTTTATTAGAATAATCGAATCTCAGTCTCTCTCTCTCTCTATTCATCATTCAACAAAAGTGTCTCTAGTATACTGACAAGATTTCAAAAAGGATTATGGCCAGACCACTCTGTTCTGAAGACAAAATCCGAAGTGAGAACAAATGGGACTTATTTCTTTCGGTGCATAGAGAAAAACAGGGACTTGAATGAGTAGGATAAACAACTTAACAGCTTACCAGTTCGCATATAGACTACTTAAACTTGATTTTAGAGGAGTATAGAGGGAAAATTGAATCTAGAGTGTGCTGAACTCAGCTGATGATGTTCCAAAGTTAGAATGTCAAATAAATTAACCTCGACTTATATTGTATATCTACAATGTGAGAGCACTAGAATTTTTTTTAATACAAACAATAAGAAGTTTTTTATTGATAAGAAGACAACAAGAGAGAAGGAAGACTATTGTTTCACAATACAAATAAAGAACTTCTACATAAGTAGCAAATTATTATTTGCTCTCTCACACATAAATCATCGCTGTGGAAAACAATGCCTGAGAATACAATATGCAAACAAAAAATAGCCAGTCCTCATAGTAATTCACTCCTATTATAAGAATTTCCAATTTGGTTCTCAGTTATGGTTTGCATTTCCATCAGTCATGATTAGAATAAAACAAGATGCCTAAACTAGATTATAAACACATAATTAACAATATACTAGAAAGTCCTATTCCTTTGAGAAAAGTATCAATCAACATAAAGCTAAGGAACAATCACAGTACACTGGGAAATACAACAACCTGTCATTATCTAAAATTAATCAGGACAGAATACAGCTAAGAAAGGAAGAAATAGATGAAAATTTGAACATATTCCTCCGTCAAGAATAAGAGTCTTACTCTTTTCTTTTTTTTCCTTAAGCCAATGCTGGTGATTCAGGAAGTTAATCAGAAGAGGCTGTTCAAAGGGATTGACCTAAGGAAGGGTTGCGAACTTCACTTCAAGCTTAAGGTTTGCTTTGGACAAACTTAGAATTAATTTTCTAAATAATTTCTTTTCAGTATTAAATTTCAAAGAGTAAAATCTATTATTATAAATATTTATTAAGAAAAATTATGTCCAAGTGTAAAATGATAACCTTACTGTTCAGGGGGTGGGGGTGGGGGTGGGGGTGGGGTGGGGGTGGAGGTGGGGGAAGTCAACTTACAAAGTAGTACTCTTATTTCCAAATGGAAGGTAGTATTATATATCAATTAAATTAACATCCACTATCATCATAACTGCAGGATCACAGCAGGAAAAAGAGGTTCAGTCTAGAACCTGGGGCAAAGAACTAGTCAAATGATTACCTTATGATGTTTGTTATTAGCTGGTTTATACATATATCTAGGCTCTAGCCTTAGGCCTGAGCAGTACTGAATACTGATGCTGGGAAAACAGGAGGATTGAAGTCGGAACTTGAATACATGTAGTTACAAAGAGCAATTAGGAACTTCAATAGAGATTGGCTTAACCTGTGTGACTGCCAAAGAAGTAAATTGACTCAATGGGCAATTGCAGCCGTACACTAGGTTAGCACAAAGATCTAAGTTCTAGATACAAGCCAATACCATTATAAGTGGTAATGGGTTATGTGGTTTTTACTGTTCTCCGCTTTGACAGGGTAATTACCTAGTGTAAGTGTTTATCACCAAAATAGGAAAAATAAATTTGTGATGAGAAAAGTAACATTTCTGAAAAATTAATCTATCAAAACGAAACAGCAACATGTAGTTTATAAAAATTAAAACATGAGTATCCCTCCCCTTAACAATGTCCTTTATCTACCTTGCATGATGAAGGAACACTTCAAGGAAGTTTCCCTTTTGTAATGATTACCAAGACAATTTACTATCGCTAGTTGGTAAACTCAAATAAATTGTTTCTTTCAATTTTTTTGTTAAATCAGTTGCAACTTGCAATTTAAGCCTGCCATTGATGAGCCATGAATTCATGCAAAAAATATAATCTTTATTTACCATTCTCATCTATGATGCGTTAACAGTTAGAAGTTTCTGTAAGTTTAAAATACAATAGTAAAACTGAAATAAGAACACATAATGGTCCTAATACATGACATCATCCCAATAGCCTTTTTCTTCCCCATGGTTCGCACAGAACAAAGAAGGACAAATATTCAATCCATCATATCAAATTAGGAGTTGAAGAAGATGGTAAGACGCCTAACATTTAATGTTATCCTAGAGCGAGAAATGAAAATTAACAATTAATTTAACCAAACTCAATGTTGTTATCCTTAACAAATAAATAACCGAACTCTTCCATAGACTACTATCTATATGGTAGTACTTTATCAGGTAACCAAGCAAAATATTGCAGGAACCCCTGAAAATAACAAACGTACCAACAATGGGAAATATTCCAAAAGTAATGCCAAGAGCAGCTGAGAATGCCAATTGCTTCGGCTCAGCTCCCCTGAATCAAACAGGAGAATTTCTCACATCAACCACAAAAGTATAAGAAATTCCTTTTAACAATTCATTATCCAATTCGATCTAACAGAAGTAAAAGAAAGTTCTTTTCTTTGCTTAGTTTTCAGTGATGTAATGAAGCTCTGGATTATAGCTGAAAAAAAAGGTAAAAAGAAATGTTGAATTCTTTGTATATGATTATTTATTCTTTCTTTTTCAGTTACATTCTAAGACCCTCATCACAGTAGTTATCTTTTTGTATCCGGGTTACCATGGAACACCCTGCATTCCGCGAACCAGGTAATATCCTTCCGAATCATGGTACATGAACTGTATGCCTAGTGCATTCCACTAGCTTTCAAATACCCAGTCTCCTTTTTACGTATGGTCAATAAGATTACTGGTAACCATGCTTGGAATACTATAAAATTAGATACTCCTAATCTTTCCTATTACCCAAAAAATTAAAAAAGAGCTTACCAATTTTATCATACCCAAAAAGAACAAGACAGCATTTTCTCTTTTCCACATACTATATGTAGAATCAGATAATCCTAATCTTTCTTACCAAAAAATTTAGCAAGGCACTAAATAGACAAACAAAAAAGATAAATACACACATTATTAGTTACTAAAAGATACAATCTAACTATTACCCAAAAACACATAGTACAAATATATATACATAAACAAATAAAAATTAAAAAGTACCTTTGGAGGATTTGGAGCAGAGGATCGAGAATTTTTTCGCGCAACCAGGAACCAATTCCTGATCCAACATTTTTCAGCGAATTCCACATTTCTCTCTCCCAATCACTCAATTTCCCCCCTTTTTGGGTGCAATTTTGATGCTTAACTTGTGAAATGCTATAAGTTATACGCGAAATTGAAGCTTTACTCAACAATTGGTACAAGCAAAAAGAAAAGAAAACCCTTTTTGATTTTCACAAGAAATGTGCTGAAATTTGATATTATTACTACTGCTGCATTATTTACTACCCTTCTTCTCTTTCTCTCTCTAGTTTCTGCTAACAAAATTTAAAGCTTCATTCAGATGATCTGAACAAAATTCAATTTCTCTTATCGGAATCTTTATGGTATTTTTTATGTACAATCTGCAGATCTACTAATCTATGGTTTACTTTATTGACACGTACACAGTGAAAAGAGGGAAGGAAGGAAGTGACAGAGATGAGGAATGGGAAATAAAAATGTTTTTTTTTCAAAATATAATAATAATCTCTCTCTCTATATATATATATATATAAAGCGCGCAGTTTTTTTTAACCGCCAACTCAGTGATTTTGTGTCCCACTTTAGGTTAAAATTTAATGAAGTTAAATTAATTTACAAGTATGTGTACACTTTTATCATAAAAAGTGCATGTTTACTCCAAATAATTATTTTCATAAGATATAATTTAATCTCCTATTTTATTTTCACTATAAATCTCTCTCAACTCCTATAATCTATAGAGAAACTCCTATTTTATCTCTATCAATCTCTCTCACATAATTAAATTAGGTTCCATTTTTATCCTCTCTTTATTTTATTTTGAACATGATTTTTTATTAATTTTATACTTTTTTGAAATATATTTTTTATATTATAGTAAAAAATTTAAAGCACAAGTATTATAGGTGTAGAATGAGGAGTAAAATACAAAAATTACCACTACTATGACCTCAAAACTTTAAACGATTGTCCAACTATGCTCCATGATGTAATTGTTAATAAGACGTCATAAATGTTATTTATACAAACTTTTTCATTATAAATTGAGTATGTACAATTAACATTTTTATTGCAATTAAAAAAGAAAATGTTAATATTGGATATTTTAAGTAAACATTTACAACTTTATTTGACCAAAAATAGCATTTTATTTCTCCGACTTGATGAATAAAAAATATAAACTAAATTAGTAAACAAGTTAAAAATTGCACTATAATAAATTGCAACTTAATATACAAAATTTTGAAGCAGTTGAATTAAAACAAAGAATATGAGAGAAAAAAAATCATATAGGCATCTAGCTATATATCACCTTTAGTCTTAAAAAATTCTTTACGTGAATGGAAATACATATTATTATTATAATTTCTAATCAATAAATAAATTAGATAAATGAAATTATTATCTATATTTAAATAAAATATTAGTATATTATATAATTATAAAATTATAGAATATATAAAATTATCAGTATATTATTATTTTATAAAATTATAATTATTGTTCTATTTTAGTATATAAAGTTATTAGTATATATAAAATTATTAATATATTATTTTATTAGTATATAAAATTAGTATATTAGTATATTATAAAATTATTTGTATATTTAAACAAAATTATTATTATTATTTTAAATTATAGTAAAATTATTATTAGTATATTATTTGAGTTAAATTATTATTCTTTTTTTGTTTAAATAGACAAACTTGTATAAATAAAATTTATGTTGTTTTAATTACAATTATAGCATGTAGCTCAGTTAGACAGTTGCTTAAAGTTATGAGATTGATGTTTTGAATTCAAATCTTGACGGAAGTAAATTTTTTAGTCTTAGTTTGGCTTATATATGTTGGGTTTGTACGTAACGCAATCATGCAATCAAATCACATAAATAGGGCGGAAGCGCGAAACATAGGTTTTCAAAAATTTATACAAACTCATAACTATGATCATGCTTTGTGCTAGTTATCAATAACAGAAAAAGAGAACATGAATTATACCTTTGAAGATCCAAGCTTCCTCAGGTACAAGTTCTACTCTTTTGATTCATTTGTAGTGGCTCCTTCCCTTGATCAATGTCAGCCACCCAAATGTTTGGCCTCTAACGGTGATCCACCAAGGAAGATGAAGAACTCAGGAAGATGGGTTATTGGCTTAACCCTTGTTTCTATCTCTATAGAATATGTGTACTCCCAACCTTTGAAAAAATTCACGTACCTTATTTCTGATATAAGACTCTCTTATATAGATATTAGGTTAACCCTCCTAATCCAATTAGAATAGGTTTTTATTTAATTAATTAATTAAACACTTTTAATTAATTTATATCCTAATCTTATTAGGATTGAGAGAGAGTACTGATATTATATTAATTCCTAAACTCCTTTAGAATTAAAATAATAATAATAATAATAATAATAATAATAATATTAATAAGACTCCTCTTATTAATTTATATTTAATATTTCTAAAATATTAAATAATAAACATTAAGCTATTTAATTTATTCTATCACCATAGATTAAATTAATTATACTTAATGCATTATTACTATCATACCATTTTCTTCTTAAATAATTCTTCTTCCTTTTATGGTGTGACCCTTTAGGTTCTCTATGTTAAACCGGTTGTGAATAAATCAATTAGAATAATTCTAATCTTATTTAAATAAATAAATTAAACTAATAATCTATTTAAATAACATTTATTCTACAATAGAGATAAGCCTCCCTAGCGATCAACGACTTTCCAGATAATATAGATTTCAATATTAATCATAAAAGAACCCGTGAGTTAATAGTTACCGTACAATTCAATCCTTTCACCATACAATGTCCCAATTAAATATAAGACATGGATTTACTGCCAAGTCTTAATTTATTTAATCATATGTATTTCGATTAGAAAACGCATAACTCCAAATAATGCAAATTAGAAACCTCTTTCTAATTTCATTCTACCTTAGCCAAGGATTCCTGGGTTGTCATTTAACGAATCACATAGGACATATCTCCTCTTTTACTAGAGTTGGTAGATTCTTTATTGATCATACATTATCTCCATATGCAACTCATTATACCCAAGCATACCCTATATATGCCTTAAAAGGCCTTAAGGAATAAGTCAAAGTATAATTTGTTACATACAGGATACTATGATGATCTTAAGTCCAAGGATCACTTGTACTACTATCACATTAGGAATTCCTATTGACAGGCGAGTAAAACTCCATTAGGTATTCCATAGCGAGTCACGTTCAGTGAACTTATTCTCCAATAAGCAACTACATACTTGCTTTAGTGTCCCCACACAAATGACCATGAGATCAGTCATTCTCATCCAATGAGCAAGTAACATATGTACCAATTTATCCGGATTTACTAATCCCCATTTTAGTAATCTCACAATTGGGAATTATTTTAGTTTTTAAGCTTTCTAAGAATTTAGATCTCATTAGCATGATCTCATCATGATTCTAAAAGCATTGCTTAAAACTATGGGTTATTTACATATTATAAAACAGCACCATGTAGATAATTATATGTCTTAAATGAATATTTTATTAATAAATAAATAAGATTATTTACAAAGTATGTGCTTTATCATCATACATGATTGGCTTGTATGCACACTACTATCGATCTCCCACTTGCACTAAAGCCAATCGACATGGTATCTCATACCCATCTTCTCTAAGTGACGATCAAACTGCTGTTGTGTTAGAGCTTTAGTAAATGGATCTGCAATGTTGTCTTGAGAGTCCACACGCTCCAAGGTGACGTCTCCTCTTTCAATGATCTCCCTGATCAAATGAAATCGCCGCAACACTGTGTTTGGATTTCTGATGAGACCTGGGTTCCTTAGCCTGTGCAACCGCTCCGGTGTTGTCACAGTATACGGGAACTGCTTCTCTAATGCTAGGAACCACACCAAGTTCAGCTATGAACTTCTTCATCCAAACAGCTTCCTTTGCAGCTTCACTTGCAGCTATATTCTCTGCCTCTGTCACTTAATCAGCAACTGTTTGCTGCTTGGACCTCTTCCAACTCATTGCGCCTCCGTTCAAGGTAAACACATACCCTGAAACAGATTTACTGTCATCTTGGTCTGTTTGAAAATTTGAGTCTGTAAATCCCTCGAGTTTTAATTCAGACCCACCGTAGACAAGAAAAATATCTTTAGTCCTTCTCAAGTACTTTAGGATATTTTTCACTGGCTTCCAGTGCTCTTCTCCTGGATTCGACTGGTATCTGCTCGTTACACTAAGTGCGTGAGCAACATCCGGTCTAGTACATATCATACCGTATATGATAGATCCTATTGCAGAAGCATAAGGGATCTTACTCATACGGTCTCTCTCCTCATGTGTCTTTGGGGCCTGTTTCTTGGAGAAATGTATTACATGGCTCATTGGCATGAGACCTCTTTTAAATCCTTCCATGCTAAACCTCTTTAGCATCGTATCAATGTACGTTCCTTGGGATAAGCCGAGCATCCTTTTAGATCTATCTCTATAGATCTTTATCCCCAAAATATAGGATGCTTCACCCAAGTCCTTCATGGAGAAGTTTTTAGATAACCAAATTTTAATTGATTGTAACATAGGAATGTCATTCCCTATCAGTAATATATCATCAACATATAATACAAGGAATGATACTGCGCTCCCACTAACCTTCTTGTATACACATGATTCATCCTCATTTTTGATAAAATCAAACTCTTTGATTGTCTCATCAAAACGAATGTTTCATCTACGAGAAGCTTGCTTCAACCCATAAATGGATCGTTGTAGCTTATAGACTTGATTTGTTCCAACTTTTGAAATAAATTCCTCTGGCTGTGTCATATACACATCCTCCTCAAGTTTCCCATTGAGGAAGGCCGTTTTCACGTCCATCTGCCAGATCTCATAGTCGTTATAAGCTGCAATCGCAAGCAAAATCCGAATGGACTTGAGCATGGCTACTGGTGAGAAAGTTTCATCATAGTCAACTCCTTGTCTTTGTTTGAAACCTTTTGCAACCAGTCGGGCCTTATAGGTCTCTACCTTCCCGTCTGCTCCAGTCTTTCTCTTAAAAATCCATTTACACCCAATAGGCTTAATGCCTTCAGGTGGTGAAACCAAAGTCCATACGTTTTTCTCATACATGGAGTCCATTTCGGATTTCATGGCTTCAAACCATTTCCTGAGTCTTTATTACTCATAGCCTGTTCGTAATTTAATGGATCATCATCATTCATGATGTGTACCTCATCGTCATCCTCTATAACGAATCCATACCTCTCAGGTATCTTCGGTACTCTACCAGATTTACGAACAGGGTGTGGTACAGTAGGTTCTTCTACTTGGTTTGATACCTGACTTTGATCCGTGGTAATTTGTGGTTCTTGAACTTCTTCAAGATGTATCTTACTCCCACTGACCCCTTCATGGATAAACTCCTTTTCCAAGAAGGCAGCATGTTTCGCAACAAACACCTTTTGATCAGTTGGATGATAGAAATAATACCCTAAAGTTTCTTTAGGGTATCCCACAAATCTACACTTATCGGATTTAGTCTGTAGCTTATCATTTTCAAACTTTTTGACATAAGCTGGACAACCCCAAGTCTTAACATGCTTAAGATTTGGTTTCCTCCCCTTCCACATCTCATATGGAGTCTTTGGGGCAGATTTTGTAGGTACCTTGTTAAGTAGGTATGCAGCCATTTCTAGGGCATAACCCCAGAAGGAAATTGGAAGATCGGTAAAACTCATTATGGATCAAACCATGTCCAACAGTGTTCGATTTCCCCTTTCAGATACTCCATTTAACTGTGGTGTACCTTGAGGAGTCCATTGTGAGATTATACCATTTTCTTTGAGACAATTGAGAAACTCACCACTTAAGTATTCTCCACCTCGATTTGATCGAAGTATCTTGATACTCTTGCCCGTTTGTTTCTCTACTTCACTTCTAAACTCTTTGAACTTTTCAAATGATTCTGATTTATATTTCATTAAATACACATATCCAAATCTTGAGTGATCATCAATGAAAGTAATAAAATAAGAATACCCACCCCGTGCACTTGTTGTCATAGGCCCACAAACGTCTGTGTGAATCAATGCCAACAACTCTGTAACTCTTTCTCCTTTTCCACTAAAAGGAGATTTAGTCATTTTACCCATGAGACAAGATTCACAAGTTGGATATGATTCATAATCGGATAACTTTAGGAGCCCATCCTTATGCAACTTGGATAATCTTGTTTCATTGATATGACCGAGTCTATAGTGCCACATGTAGGTATAATTAATATCATATCTTTTCCTTTTCTTAGTTTGTTCAATTTGAAATATATTTTCTTGCAAGTCAAGTATATAAAGTCCATTTCGTAAATTTTCAATACCATATAAAATATCGTCTTTATAAATAGAGCAACCATTGTTCTTTATAATAACGTCAAATCCTTCCATATCCAATACAGAAATTGAAATAATATTTTTAATAATATTCGGAATATAATAACAATTATTAAGATAAATGGTCTTGCCCGAGGGCATTGCTAAACAATAAGTTCCTACAGCTAATGCAGCAACCTTTGCTCCATTCCCACTCGTAGGATCACCTCTTTATTGTTCAACTTTCTACTTCTGACCAGTCCCAGCACAGTATTACATATGTGAGAACCACAGCCGGTATCCAATACCCAAGTAGAATTATGACTTTCAGAAAAATTAATTTCAATCATAAACAAACCTTGATTGGAAGGTCGAAGCTTCTCCAAGCTTCTTCTCTGCTAGATACTTCTTGCAGTTCCTTTTCCAATGTCCCGGCTTGTTGCAATGAAAGCACATTCCTTTAGCTGGTTCAGGTTTCTTTTGTTCCTTTTCTTTCCCCTTTCCCTTAGCCTTCTTAGATTTCTTCTTTTCAGAAGATACCTTGGGCCGCTTCCTTTTATTGGGAGAATCCACCATCAAGACATGGTTCTTCTTGGATGGGAAGTGACCTTCTGCAGTTTTTAGCATGTTAAGCAGCTCAGACAAGCTGACATCTAGCTTATTCATGTGAAAATTAACCACAAACTAGCGAGAAGGATCTCTGGGAGTGACTGCAAGACCAAGTCTTAACTCAGCTCCCCATCTATGACGAACCCCAGCTGTCCAAGGCGTTCAATTAAATTGATCACCTTTAGGACATGAGTCTCGACGGCAGTACCCTCGATCATCTGAGATCAGAAGAGCTCCTTAGATATCTCATATCTAGCAGTCCTACTCTGTTTACCATACAACTCCTTGAGGTGAAACAGCATAGCAGGAGCATCCATGTTTACGTGCTGACGCTGAAGCTCATTATTCATGGATGCGAGCATGATGCATTGAGCCACAGATGCATCATCTTGCCACTTATTGAAAGTGGCAATCTCTTCCTCAGAGGTTGTCTCTGAAACAGATTCAGGGACAGTTGAATTTAGGACATAAGAAATTTTTTCAGCAGTGAGAACAATTCTCAGATTTCTTAGTCAGTCCTCATAATTCGGGCCAGGTAAGCTTGTTTGCATCAAGTATGCTTCGTAGTGAGATTAGTGATTTTGACATTTTTAAAATTCTGCATGTGAAAAGATAATATTTTTAGCAAATATTCATTTTATTAACTTTGCATACCAAAATAAATTTAGGTCTTTATTTTAAATTGGTATCTCCTACTATTTTCATCAAACTATATTACCCTCACTTATATAGTTCAGCAACATCTAATTAAAGATTTGCTAGTGAGATTAAGGATCCCATTTCAAATTTATATAACCTTGTGGATAGCACAACAAGCGATATACAAATAAATAGGTAGACAATTCTTGTCAATTACATCACCAGTGCAACTCCTTTTATTTTGCTTCTTAAATCATAATGGTCATGTGTGTGCACATCCGAACTAAAATGATTTAAGTTAAGTCCAGCTTAGTACTTCCATAAATTCAAAAAAGAAAAATATTCGTCCTTGTGGATAGCACAACAATACTAGATCGTTTCAATTTTCTTGATAAGCATCAAATGTGATTAATTAACATCTTAAATACTCAATACTCGCCTTGTGGATAGCACAACAAACTCATATTAAATATTTAATACTCTATTAATTAATCATGCTAGAAGGCGACGTTCGATATTCCAAATATCATTTGAACGCTTCGGACTTAATATTATTTCTTTAAGGGGTTTGTTATTATTTGTCTCATCTTGTTTAGCGCGCATGCACATATATATATAAAATACGCGTCATTTTATTAAATATGCGAAGCATGTTTGCATAAAATATAATATATATAATATTTAGCATGCAATATAGAATACTATATTCTACCCGGATTGATTATGGACTTTTATTCTAGTTTGGTTCACTAGAGCCACCAAGTGAACCAAAAGGTCAAACCTAGGAGTGCAAGAATTTAAATTTAAATATAACTATTACATTTAAACCCGGGCTCCATACAAATGGGTCTTCACGCGCTCCTTGCTCTCCAGTTTTTTCAAGATAATTCTAACTATTTCTATTATACATAAACTATAATTAAATAGAAACCTTGATCAGCAGTCAAGGGGAAGTACATAGGGAGGAGATATAATTTACATCGAGAATAAAACTAGAGAAGACGAGGTTCGCAGACCCCATTTTATAAAACCCATTCATTCAAGCATTCATCCAAAATAAAATCTAATCACATTGGTCATAGTCCATAATCAATATTATCATACACATCAACATATGCATCAATAAATATCCATTCATCTCATGAATAATAAAGCTATTCCATATATGAATCGATGTCATTTAATGGACAAAAGTTTTGCTAAATTTTATTTTTGAAATAAAATAAACTCTTTTATTTTAATCAAAAATAAATTCAAATTAAACTCCTTTAATTTTAGCAATCTGAAATCATATTTCAGATAAAATAAACATCTTTATTTTAAAACTTTATTAATTAAATAAACAGTTTACTTAATTAATAAAAATCAAATTTCAGGGTCTGTTCAGGAACCGGCGCAGCTGCGCCAGTAATGAACTGGGCAGCTGCGCAGGAAGCCTGAAGCGCCAGTTTTTGCAGACCGGTGCAGCTGCGCTGTTCGTCGCAGAAACTTGCAGAAAACGATTTTGTCCAGAAAAATCGATCCAATTCTCACATCAATTCATACATGAAATCATAAAATTGATAATTAGCACAAAGTTAGGCTCTGATACCACTGTTGGGTTTATACGTAACGCAATCATGTAATCAAATCACATAAATAGGGCAGAAGCGCGAAACATAGGTTTTCAAAAATTTATACAAACCCATAACCATGATCATGCTTTGTGCTAGTTATCAATAACAGAAAAAGAGAATATGGAATTATACATTTGAAGATCCAAGCTTCCTCAGGTACAAGTTCTACTCATTTGATTCCTTTGATTCCTCTGTAGTGGCTCCTTCCCTTGATCAATGTCAGCCACCCAAATGTTTGGCCTTTAACGGTGATCTACCAAGGAAGATGAAGAACTCAGGAAGATGGGTTATTGGCTTAACCCTTGTTTCTATCTCTATAGAATATGTGTACTCCCAACCTTTGGAAAAACTCACGTTCCTTATTTCTGATATAAGACTCTCTTATATAGATATTAGGTTAACCCTCCTAATCCAATTAGAATAGATTTTTATTTAATTAATTAATTAAACACTTTTAATTAATTTATATCCTAATCTTATTAGGATTGAGTGAGAGTACTGATATTATATTAATTCCTAAACTCCTTTAGAATTAAAATAATAATAATAATAATAATAATAATAATACTATTAATATTAATAAGACTCCTCTTATTAATTTATATTTAATATTTTTAAAATATTAAATAATAAACATTAAGCTATTTAATTTATTCTATCACCATAGATTAAATTAATTATACTTAATGCATTATTACTATCATGCCATTTTCTTCTTAAATAATTCTTCTTCCTTTTATGATGTGACCCTTTAGGTTCTCCATATTAAACCGATTATGTATAAATCAATTAGAACAATTCTAATCTTATTTAAATAAATAAATTAAACTAATAATCTATTTAAATAACATTTATTCTACAATAGAGATAAGCCTCCCTAGCGATCAACGATTTTTCAGATAATATAGATTTCAATATTAATCATAAAAGAACCTGTGAGTTAATAGTTACTGTACAATTCAATCCTTCCACTATACAATGTCCCAATTAAATATAAGACATGGATTTACTGCCAAGTCTTAATTTATTTAATCATATGTATTTCAATTAGAAAATGTACAACTCCAAATAATGCAAATTAGAAACCTCTTTCTAATTTTATTCTACCTTGGCCAAGGATTCCTGGGTTGTCATTTAACGAATCACATATGACATATCTCCTCTTTTACTAGAGGTCGTAGATTCTTTATTGATCATACATTATCTCCATATGCAACTCATTATACCCAAGCATACCCTATATATGCCTTAAAAGGCCTTAAGGAATAAGTCAAAGTATAATTTGTTACATACAAGATACTATGATGATCTCAAGTTCAAGGATCACTTGTACTACTATCACATTAGGAATTCCTATTGATAGGCGAGTAAAACTCCATTAGGTATTCCATAGCGAGTCACGTTCAGTGAACTTATTCTCCAATAAGCACCTACATACTTGCTTTAGTGTCTCCACACAAATGACCATGAGATCAGTCATTCTCATCCAATGAGCAAGCAACATATGTACCAATTTATCCGGATTTACTAATCCCCATTTTAGTAATCCCACAATTGGGAACTATTTTAGTTTTTAAGCTTTCTAAGAATTTAGATCTCATTAGCATGATCTCATCATGATTCTAAAAGCATTGCTTAAAACTATGGGTTATTTACATATTATAAAACAGCACCATGTAGATAATTATATGCCTTAAATGAATATTTTATTAATAAATAAATAAGATTATTTACAAAGTATGTGCTTTATCATCATACATGATTGGCTTGTATGCACACTACTATCAATATACATGTCATCTTTGCCACGGAGGATAGTCAATACTCAGTTGTCACATAAAGGTTTGTTATTCAAATTATTATATAGTAGATGGTTTATTTTGCATTGACCAACATAAAGGGGCACAATATCTAAATATACTAAAAGTACAATGATCATTTTTGCATTTTACTCGTAGAATGAGTGAGAGACCTGTTAACTAATACTTTAATTCAGACATTATTTAGGGTTTGTTCTAGGATTACTTATTTTAAAATGACTTATAAATCATTTAAAGTGATGACTTATAAATAATAGTGTTTGACATCATTTTGATTTATAAATCAAAAATTAAGTTAAAAAAATATGAAGGTGTTTCGCTAAAATGACTTATAAGTTAAAATAAGATGTAAATACTACTAAAATAAGGGGAAAAGAGTTTTTACATTTGGTCAAACCTATTTATTTTAAAATGTCTCATTTTTCAAGAAGTTAGAATTTGTTACTTCTTAAAGTGACAAAAGTCAAAAATAAGTCAACCCCAAACACTTCAATGGTAAAAAAATAACTCATAAGCTGGTTTGGCCAACTTATAAGTTGTCCCCCAACATGCTCTAAACGTCTTGGTATATATTGTGACAAATTTGTGTCCAATTATATTTGTGAAACATATTAATATATGTGATTAGATAGAGTTATAATATGGGTTATTATTACATATCTTTCTAAAATTATCTATGAGCAAAAAAACCAGTTATTAGTTACTATTAATGTTGAAAATTTATTTTAGACAATAAATATTTGTAAAACTGAAAAAAAATTATTTATTCAGAATTAGACAATTGCATGTTCCGACTTTGACTTAAGGACTTTTTGATAATTATGGTGGACTATGAATTTTACTTTATTTATTAAAATACTATAATTTTTAATAACACAGGACTAAAAAGTATTATAGAACTATCACTACTACTAATCTCAGAAAGAGTAAATTACAAAGGATGCTAAATATACCTTTTAGACAGCATGACAAACCTAGCAAAAAATGCTAAAGAAACTAAAACTAAGATAGATGCTTTGTTGCATTGTATTTATTTGATTTTTTGTTGTTGTTATTTGATTGTTGTGTCTTTATTCTGATTGGCCATGATTAGAGCTGGCAAAATTATTCACCAAGCCATTAACGTGTCCACTAACTCATTATTAAATGGGTAAAATTATTCATTTATTTTAATAAATTTTAAATGAGTTAGGTTAAATGAATAATAATAAATAAATAGATTAGATGAGTAAATTGGTGAGTCATTAATGGGGGTAAAGTAAAAAAGAAAATTTTGCTCACAGATTTTTCGCTCTCTGTCTCTCTATTGCAGTCTCGCTCCTCCATTGTTAAGAGAGGGGCCGTAGGCCAAATCCCAAATACATGGGATCAACTGGGACATGAAGAACATGAGTGGGTCATGGCAGTTAGGAGTTTTACGTCCATTTCATTTTCGTTAGTTATGTTCTGTTTCTGCGTGTGCTGTTATTCGTGGGTTGTAGTTATTTACGTGCTCTATTTACTGGGTAGTAGTCCAGTTATTAGTCAATAGTCTCTTTTATTTCGGTACGTGACTTGTCTATTTGTACATGGCTTTGCTTATTTAAGCAGCTGAAGTTTATCAATTGAAGGCAAGTAATCATTTCTATGCAAATTGTGGTACACTTCTCACACGAAGAGAAGACAAATTATCTTAGCATTTTATTCTGTCTCTGTGTTTGGGACCTATTAATTGGCATCAGAGCCAGGTTATATATGAGAACCAATAAAGAGCGTATTGAGCAATTGGAAGCTGGAATTGGTTGAGTGCAAGATGGGTTACACAAGTTAGAGCTCGGCATGGCCGACAAGCTTCATCATATGAAAGAAACGCTCAACCGCCTCTTCGAAGTCTTTCTTACAAAATAGGAGAGCCCCAACCCTGCCAACCATCATCACAAAGGCAACCATCACCGAGAAGGCAACGACAGAGGACGACTGGTGGTATCTTCCAAAACAGCAAAGCTTGAATTTTATCGATTTTCAGGGGATGATTCGACGGAGTGGTTCAACTGAGTGAACCAATTTTTTGGGTTCCAGAATACTCCTGAAGCCCAAAAAGTCTCTTTGGACACCTATCACTTGGAAGGAGAGGCCAACCAATGGTGCAGTGGATCCACAGCTCGTTTGAAGAAGAATGACGAGCTCTCATAAGGGAAAATTTTGAAGATGAACTTTCGGCTCGTTTTGGGCCTTCGGAGTACGAAGATTTTGATGAAGCTCTTTCGAGGATAAGGCACGTTGGTTCCTTGCAGGATTACCAGCAGGAATTCGAGCGCTTGGGCAATCGAATACGAGGATGGACGTAAAAAGCACTTGTAGGAACTTTTATGGGTGGCTTAAAATCGGACATCTCAAATGGTATACGGATGTTCAAGCCACATACATTAAAAGATGCCATCAGTTTAGCAAAAATTAAGGATGATCAACTTGCTAGACAGAAGAGGTTTGTAAGGCCTGCACCACAAACGCGAGCTCCCCTTACTTTTTCCCCCACTAATCGAGCAGCACTTGAAAGTAGTATGCATACAAGCCAATCATGTATGATGATAAAATATATACTTTGGAAACGATCTTATTTATTTATTAATAAAAATATTATTTAATTAAAGGCATTTATTTATCTACATGGTGCTGTTTTTATAATATGTGATAAACCCATAATTTTAAGCAATGCTTTTAGAATCATGATGATGATTATTCTAATGAGATCTAAATTATTAGATAGCTTAAAACTAAAATAGTTTTCAATCGTTGGATTACTAAAAAGAGGATTAGTGAATCCGGATAGATTGGTACATATGTTGCTTGCTCATTAGATGAGGATGATTGATCTCATGATCATTTGTATGGAGACACTAAAGCAAGTATGTAGGTGCTTATTGAAGAAAAAGTACATTGAACGTGACTCGCTAATGAATACCTGTGACGCCCCCAAATTCGGACCGCCACTTGGTCACTCGAATTCGGTTCGTCACGTTCTCATGGTAATACAATAATAACTACAATCACACAAATCACAGCGAAAAATCTAATCTAGAATAATATACAATGATTTATTATAATTATTCCCCTAAGTCTCGTAACTTACAGTACTAAATAGATTACATAATAATATCGAATAAAGACTTATTACATAATCCTACTTAAGCTTAAACATAGTCAAATCCAGTCTTACTACATCTTAATACAACATTATCATATTTAACACATAAAAAGAGACAAGCTAGTCGGTAGCCTTGCCCTTGTCGGTACTCGAGGGTCCGCACGGCTCTGCCTTAACTGAAATATTTTAGGAAAAGCAAGAATGATCAACAAGTTTTCTCAGCAAGTAATATAACAACAAGGGTGATTAATATAGTTTTCGAATCCCAAAAGGGTATAGCAAGGTATGATAGTTCAAGGATAACAAGAATATCAACAGTTCTCAATAATAGTCGCTAAGGACAGAATAATATCAATATGATTCAATACTAAATCAATTTAAGATTTCAAGATAACTGAATACTGAGCAGTCACTAAGGACTATGAACTTCTACTAGAATTTAACAGTAATATACTAAAAATCCAATAACCAAGTACAACAGGTGATCAGCCTACAGTACCCTATATTATGCATAACATTTAATCGTACTCAAGTGCGCACGTCGGTCTCCCGACAATTATATTTTCCCTTCAAAGAAGGTTGTTTATCTCAGTCAAACACATGATCCCGCACCAATCAATTGGTTTGGGTCGCTTTTCAACAATATAAGTCTAGCCGAATCAAATGGCATAGATCACAACAATTATAAGTTTAATCTCAAGATTTAAAATTTGAAGAATATAAATCGACTTTTATCTTATCCATGAAGTACATAATTCATAATATCTGAATTTCAATCTCAAAAGCTTACTTGTACGACAATAATATCGCAAGCTAAATGAATGCTCAATAAAGAGTAGAGTTAGGAACTTGCTTACAATGTTCCTCGAATAACGTAAACACAAAGATAGGATACTTGCCTTTTAGTTAGTCTATCTACGTAAAGTAATTCAACACTTTCAAGTCCCTATCGTAATATAATTATGTATATATATATGATATTCATTAGTCATATATTTTAACATTATATCTTATCTTCGGATATACGATCACCACACAAGCTAAGTTTTAACCTAGCTACACAGTTATACCATATATAGTATCATATTAATATAACTTTTATCCTTAACGTTCCTCTTTTTGAGTTCAAACATATTCTCATATCAGTAATATCACGTAAGACCACAATCAATACTAAACTCATTTTATTTAGTAGGTTATGGCATAGTTATAAGTTAACCATCAAAATTGGATTCAAGTATCAACATATGATATCACATAGCATGTATTCATATTAAAGGATACTTTCATGCTCGTTCAACCTTTTCACGTTCAATTTACATGATATAGGTTCTAAGTTAATACCCTTAATAGCTTAAGCCCATCCAAGGTTATAAAGTCACAAGGTCTAACATGTTCGCCCTTTTAAACACATAAGGTAATCATATAACTCGTGTTAGGCATGCTTATGAGTATTCATATATCATACATGTAACTATTATAGTTATTAATTTGAAAACATGCTTCATTTAGACTTAACTTGATTTCACGATATCTAGCATGGTAGGCGTATATGTATGATACATGAGTGAGCCTAAGATTACTTATCAAACATGTTCAAAATTATCAGATTTTAAATCTCAAAGTAGCATGTTAACATTCATGTTCAAAGTTCGTATTTTCATTAGTAAAGCTTACTAATAAGTCCAACATGTTCATGCTTCCTTACGAATCGTATAAACACAAGTTAACGGGTTATTCATGCATTTCTAAACCATACTACTATGCTCGCAAGATCAGAATATCAGCATGGTTATAGCATGTCAAAGTTTGTTTTCAAAACTTCCATTTTCATTAAAAATGTGCACTAGTTAGGTTCACATGTTCATATTATATCACGGAACCTATATACATAAGTTAACATGCATTTCATGTGTCTCTAAGTCATACTAATATGTCTCGAAAGTCAGAATACTAATATGCTTCATATATGTTAATGTTCGTTCATGAAACTTTAAGTTTACTTCAACACTATATGTCGTTTCATAATTTTTGCATGTAATTATGGCCAAATCGTGTTTAAGTTATCTCCATATACTCATATAAGTATGTTAAACCCACTAGTATGCTTGTTTAAGCCATATCAAACAATCAATACTTAACAGAATTAAGCAGGATGCAAAAAACTGGACACAGAGGCCGGCGCAGCCGCGCTGCGCCCCAGTGTTATACCGGCGCAGCTGCGCCATGTCTGGTTTGAGCCAAGAACAGCCTGCTTCAGCAGGATTCTAGCCCAACCACAGAAATCATTCACGAACTTGATTCAAAACATGTCACATTGCATACTAACATGTTACTAAGTCTATATAACAACTATATATGTGTTCTACAACCCAATTATAATCCAATTTGGCATAATCAAGAGATTGGAATTCAAGAATAGAAATTCTTTTGACAGAGAATGAAAATGAAGAACAAGGAAGAGGGATTATACCTCTATAATTAGCTAATTGAACTTGTTGCTACTGAACTCTCTCAATGATATCACTAATGTATGTATGCTCTCACTCAATATTTAACAAAATCTCAGCAATGAATTTGAAGAAGAAGAGGCCATATATATAGCAAAACCAATACACAGATATTGCAATTGTATTCTAAATCAAACTAACGGATTATAGGTTTGCATGAAAGTTATGAAAGAGTTATTAGATGGTAGTTGAAATCCATCATGATAGCCACTCCCCATTGATCATTGTTATCTAGTTTGCTAGCTTGAGCTTGGGAGAAGAAAAGGAAAATAGGCTTCTAGCCTTTTGTCATTCACGTGAGCAAGGATGGTGACTCTCCCATTGGGACAAAGCAAAACAAACTCAGCCTTCTAGTAACATGCATATATTCATACTTAGGCTATATACACATACATATATCATACACTTAGGTATATATGTATACTTAGGTAGTAAATTCATTTAGAGTCATAATGTAGTTTTCAATAAGGAAATAATGTTACAATGTAGTGAATGTAATTTGCACATATATAATCTATGTACATTTTATCATACCGGTATAATTTGATCGGGTATCATCACATTACATTGTCTCCTTTATTATTAAATTTTATTAATTCAACAATTGTTTACAATATATCCATCTATATTATTTTATTGTATACTCATATACACATTGTCACACATATATTTCATGTAACTCTTACAACTCAATAAATTTTACTATATAGTTCACATACATAAATAACATAGTCACATTATGCTTCATATAATATATAGTTAGCAACTATACGTTATACTTTTAAATTCGCATGCTTGCACATAGAATTAATAAATTACTTATCTTATTAATTAATTAATAATAATATTAATTAATCCATTCCTTGTAAATCAATGAAATTATTAATCTCTATAATCAATTGATTAGAATTTATATGATTTAGTTATCATATTAAATAAATAAATATAAACCTTATTATATTTATAGACACGTCGCTTATTATTATTATATTTCTTGCAATAATAATAATCACATATTATTAATTAATCACCATTAATATTCTATAACAATTAATTAATATTCTATAATAATAATTAACAATTAATATAGATTAATTGTTCACTTAATAATTTCTTCGTTAATTAATATAATTATTAATATTTCTCATCACTGTGCTACACAAGGCATTCAACGAGTTTATCGCAAACTCCATATATTCTCAATTATTAAAATTATTCAATTTAATATAATTGAGTTAACTCATCTCATAACACAAAATCATTTATATTCAAATAAATTCTCATTCTCATTAATATATTCATTTAATAATATATGAAAATTCTCGGGTATTACATCCTCCCCCCTTATAAAAATTCCGTCCTCGGAATTGCTACAAGGTTATACAAATAGATGGGGATAATCCCTCATCACCCTATCTTCTAACTCCCACGAAGCCTCCTCGACATCGTGGTTACGCAAAAGTACTTTCACAGAGGAAATAACTTTGTTCCTTAATGTTAGCTCTTTCCTATCTAATATCTGGACAGGAATTTCTTCGTACGCCAAGTTCTTCTCCACTTGAATGGGCTCATAAAAAATTATGTGCTTGTAGTCGGCCTTGTACGGTCGTAACACGGAAATGTGGAACACGTTGTGGATGTGCTCCAACTCGGGTGGTAATGCAACTTTGTATGCCACTTCGCCCACTCGCTTTAGTATCTCGAACGGTCCTATGAATCTGGGACTCAGTTTTCTCTTCTTGCCGAAACGGATCTTTCCCTTCCATGGAGATACCTTCAAGAATACGAAACTGTCGACTTTGAAGTCTCGGTCCTGCCGATGCAAATCTGCGTATTTCTTCTGCCGGTCTTGAGCTGCTACTAGTCTGGCTCTTATCACTGTCACCACGTCTGCGGTTTGTTGAACTAACTCTGGTCCGAGTATTCGTCGTTCTCTGACTTCGTCCCAACATAATGGCGTTCTGCACTTTCTTTCGTAAAGAGTTTAGTACGGTGGCATGCTGATACTCGCATGGTAACTATTGTTATACGCAAATTCGACTAAGGGTAGGTGGTCGTCCCAATTTCCCTTGAAGTCCATCACGCAAGTCCTAAGCATGTCCTCCAGCGTTTGTATAGTTTGCTCACTCTGTCCGTCTGTCTGAGGATGATAAGCGGTACTCTATCTCAACTGTGTTCCCATTCTCTCTTGCAAGCTTTTTCAAAAATTTGACGTGAAGCGCGAATCTCGATCAGAGATAATTGACACTGGCACTCCATGTCGTGAAATAATCTCCTTTACGTACAGACTTGCTAACTAATTCAAACTATAGCGGATCTTGATTGGTAGAAAATGTGCGATCTTTGTAAGTCGATCCACGATAACCCAAATGGCATCATAACCTTTCTGCGTAACTGGAAGTCCTACCACGAAGTCCATCGTAATATGTTCCCATTTCCATTCCGGTATTTCCAACAGTTGTAGTAAACCACTCGGCTGCTGGTGTTCTGCTTTAACACGTTGGCAAGTCAAACATCTACTAACGCACTCTACGACTTCCCGTTTAGATTGGGCCACCAAAAGTGTTGCCTCAAATCTCGGTACATCGTAGTGCCTCCCGTATGAACGAAATACATCGTATTGTGTGCCTCGTGCAAAATCTCTTCCCTTAACTCGGTTACCGCTGGTACCCACACTCTTCCTTTAAATCTCAAAATACCGTCTCTATCCATTCAGAATCTTTCTTCTTTATTTTCTACAATCCCTTTTTTGATTTTCTCGCACTCTTCATCTTTCTCTTGTGATTCCTTTACTTTATCTAACAAGGTTGGACGAGCTTCCATTACCAATAACTTATCTTCAGACCTCTCTGGCCCCTTTACCTCTATTTCCAATTTCTCCATCTCTCTTACTAATTCGTCCTGAGTCGTCAAGTGAAATAATTTCTCCCTTCCTTTTCTGCTCAGAGCGTCGACAATCACGTTTGCCTTACCTGGGTGATAAAGAATATCACAGTCATAGTCTTTGATCAATTCTAACCACCTCCTCTGACACATATTCAACTCCTTCTGTGTGAAGATATATTTCAGACTTTTGTGGTCCGTGTATATCTCACATTTCTCTCCGTATAAATAATGCCTCCATATCTTTAAGGCAAAAACTACTGTCGCTAACTCTAAATCGTGAGTAGGGTATTGTTTTTTGTAATCCTTTAATTATCGTGATGCATACGCAATGACCTTGCCGTGCTGCATTAGTACACAACCAAGTCCCTTGTGCGATGCATCACTATACACCACAAAATTCCTCGCATCATCTGGTAGTGATAACACAGGCGCTTCACTCAATCTCTTCTTCAACTCACTTCGCATTTGTCGGTCCATACAAATTTTACCGTCTTCCTCGTTAGATTGGTCAACGGGGTTGCTATCTTAGAAAAATCTTGAATGAATCTTTGATAGTACCCAGCTAACCCTAGGAAACTTCTCACCTCCGTCGGTGTTCTTGGTTGCTCCTAATTACTTACTGCCTCGATCTTTGCAAGGTCTACTGAGATTCCATTCTTATCCACCACGTGACCTAAGAATTAAACCTTCTCCATCCAAAATTCACACTTTGAAAACTTTGCATACATCTTCTCTTTCCTTAGCGCCTCTAAGACAATCTTCAGATGTTCGACGTGTTCTTCCTCAGTCCTTGAGTAAATCAAGATGTCGTTGATAAAAACTACCACGAATTTATCCAAGTATGGCTTGAAAACTCGGTTCATCAAGTCCATAAATTCTTTCGGAGCATTAGTCAATTCGAATGACATTACCAAAAACTCGTAATGTCCATAACGGGTTCGAAACGCAGTCTTCGGTATGTCCTCATCCCGTATTTTCAATTGGTGATAACCTGTCCGTAGGTCGATCTTCGAGAAACACTTTGCTCCCTTCAGTTGATCAAATAAGTCATCTATCCTCGATAGCGGATATCTGTTCTTGATCGTTACTCTGTTCAATTCTCTATAATCGATACAGAGCCTCATCAATTCGTCCTTTTTCTTAATGAATAACATTGGTGCTCCCCAAGGAGACACACTCGGTCGAATGTAACCCTTATCCAATAACTCTTACAATTGTATCATTAATTCCTTCATTTCTACCGGTGCCATATGGTATGGGGCTTTCGAAATTGGTGCCGTTCCCGGTGCTAAGTCTATTACGAATTTAATTTCTCTGTCTGGCGGAAGACCATGCAGATCGTTCGAAAACACATCTTGAAATTCATTCACTACGGATATATCCTTAATTTTTACTCCCTTTTTCCGAGTATCTACGATGTAATTTCTTGGCCTGCATCATCGTAACGCAACACGATTTATTAAGCGATGAGTTAGCATAAAACACTACCTTAGACTTACTCGGAGTCTGAAGGTTCACACACTTGTTCTGACAGTCAATTATCGCAGCATGGTTATACAACCAATCCATTCCCAGTATTACGTCAAATTCTCCCAATCTAATAGGAATCAAGTCTACACTCAGTTCATGTTCTCTAATGTTTGCACGATAATTTCGATAAATGTATTCTACAGGGATTACTTCTTTATTTGCAACTTCTATGTTCAAGGGATTTTCTAATCATTCTCGGGGTGTGTTAAGTCTACTAGCAAATTCTTCAGACACAAAAGAACAGGTGGCACCCGAATCAAATAATACATAAGCATTTATATCATTGATTGGGATTATACCTGACACCACGTCCTTCGCAGCCACTGCGTCCTGGACGGTCATGTTAAAGGTTCTGGAGGTTGGGCGGTTGGATTGTGCTGGTCCGCCGATCATCAGTTTGTTTCCCCCTTGTTGGTTGCTACCTCCACCACTTCCCTTCTTTGGGCAGTCCTTAATCCGGTGCTTCGTCGAGCCACAGGCAAAACATCCTTAAATCTTTTTTGTTTTGGGCAGTTGGGTGAAATGTGCCCATCCTGACCGCAGTTGTAGCAAGTGCCGCGTCCCTTCCAGTACTCACCCTGATGGTTCTTTCCACATTTTGGGCATCCCTCCGCCCTCTTCTTGAATCCTCCACGAAAATCCCCGACTGATTGTTGTTGTTGTTGTTGTTCTCCCACTTCCTTTTTCCCAAGTTGCTTCCCCTGCTACTGCTTCCTCCAGTACGGTTCTCACTTCCAGTATTCTTTCCTTTCTTCTCCTTGTTGTACAGACTTAAGGTCTCACTGCCACCTTCCGCAATGATTGCCTTCTCTAACAACTTCGCAAAGGAATCAATTTGAAGAATTGATACCATATTGAACAGCCACGACTTCAGCCCTTATTCGAATCGTCTCGCCTTCCTTTCCTCATCTCCAACTTGGTGCTCCGCAAATCGCGTTAGTTCATTAAACTTAGCTGCGTACTGCGCTACCGTCATATCACCTTGTTTAAGTTCCAAAAACTTCACCTCCATCATATTCTTCATGCTCTTCGAGAAGTAGTTCTCGAAGAACAGCGTCTTAAACCTATTTAATGATATCGTCCCTCCTCCAGCTCTCTATTGATTAGCCTCCCACCAATAATTCGCTTCTCCTCTCATCATGTACGTAACAAATACCGTCTTCTGGTCTTCGCCCATGCGAGCTATAGTGAAAGGCTTCTCGATTTTCTTGATCCAGGTTTGTGCAATTATCGGGTCAGTAGTACCCTCGAACCCTGGGTGTCCTATACTCCTAAAATCTTTGAAGGTTGTCACTGGCACAGCTTGAGGGTTAGAGCGAACAGGTTCGTTGTTCCTCCCCCTAAGAGCTTCTCCTAACAGATCAACTAGTTTCTGAATGGGATCTACTTGTTCCCTCTCGTTATTCACTGATTCCTCGGGTGCAGTCAATCTACGTCTGGGCGGCATTTTCTGCATCACAAATTTTCACTATATTATTACTCAATTGTTTTACTTAAGTATTTCTTTAGTACCAAAAAGAATAAAATTTATAACACGTTTTCGAAATAAACTCATTTATATTCATATACCAAATCGTTTCATTACATGATTTTTCCCTAGCATATTTCTATAAATGTTATCACATATTTTCCTAATATCACAAAAGACAGGGAAAATACTAACACACTACCCCTCTAACAAAAGCTTACTCGGGGTTTACATCACTATCCCACACTTTACACAAAAAGTTAGGATTACAATATAGTATGTACATCACATAAAGTAAATACTACTAAACTACTACTAGACTGACTAAGGGTCTCATCCCATCATCCCACGCTCTACAGTGCTCTTGTACTCGATCTGCGCTATGTATGCTACCAGCTCTCAGCTCATAGTATGTAGGGTCTGTCCCTGCTCCGCTGGGTAGTGGTACACACCATCAATTATCCTCTCAAAATCAGAAACGAAACACATACCCCATCTTGTTCATCTTCCTCTTCTTGCATCTGACCTCATCCTCTAGGTCGTCAGCTCTCTCATTGGCCGCCTCCCACTTCTCCTCGAAGTGTATCCTATCCATCACCTCCAACTCTAGCTGAGTACGGAGTGCTTCCTTCTCAGTCTTCTCACTCAATTCCCTCTGCTTGACCTCTTCTAGCTTCCCTGCCAGATCTATATTTCTGGATACCGACTTGTGAAACAAGGTCCCCATCTGGATCCCTGCCTCCTTGCGATAAGCAACCTCCACCTCTAGCTCCTGCATGGCCAGCTTCCTCTGATGGTCTTCGTCCCGCAGTTTCTGGAACTCCGACTCTCTCTCTTAGGCCTCTGCTTCTAACTCCTAGACTCTGCAGTTCAACTCTAGGATCCGCTCCTCATACTCGCCTAGTATATGCTCCTCTAAGTTAGGCTCATAGGAGTCCTCCATGGGCTTGACAATAATTCAATGTCTTATATTTAATTGGGACGTTATATGGTGGAAGGATTGAATTGTACAGTAACTATTAACTCAAGGGTTCTTTTATGATTAATGTTGAAATTTATATTATCTGGAAAGTCGTTGATCGCTAGGGAGGCATGTCCCCATTGTAGAATAAATATTATTTATTTAAATATATTATTAGTTTAATTTACTTATTTAAATAAGATTAGAATTGTTCTAATTGATTTATTCACAATTAGTTTAATATAGAGAACCTAAAGGGTCACACTATAAAAGGAAGAATAATTATTTAATAAGGTAATGGCATAATCGTAATAATATGTTAAGTGTAATTAATTTAATTTATGGTGATAGAATAAATTAAATAGCTTAATGTTTGTAGACACTTGAAATTTTTCTTGCCCCAATACTAACACTGTAGGAGGGCAAAGCCGTCATCAAGTCAACTCCGATCTCAATAAATGACCTCCAGTTCAAATCCGGTCACCAATACCTGTCCTTCGAATCAAATCCGGTCACCAATATCGGTCCTTCGAATCAAATCCGGTCACCAATACCGGTCCTTCAAATCAAATCTGGTCACCAATACCGATCCTTCAAGACAAATCCGGTCTCAATACCGGTCCTTCGAATCAAATCGATCCCCAATATCGGTCAAATCAAATCTGATCCCCAATATCGATCAACTCAAATCCGATCCCCAATATCGGTACTCCAGTCAAATTTGGTCTCCAATACCGGTCCTTCAAATCAAATCAACTCCGATCTCCAATCGGACCGTCAGATCATCCCCGATCTCAATATTGGGCCATCCAATCAACTCCGATCTCCAATTGGACCATCGGATCAATCCGGATCTCAATATCGGGCCATCCAATCAACTCCGATCTCTAATCAGACCATCAGATCAACCCCGATCGCAATACCGGGCTATCAAATCAACTCCGATCTCCAATCAGACCGTCGAAACAACCCCGATCTCAATATCTGGCAATCAAATCAACTTTGACCACCGATCGGACCGTCGGATCATCGCCGATCTCAATATCGAGCCATCTAATCAACTTCGATCTCCAATCAGACTGTCGGATTATCCCCGATCTCAATATCGGGCCATCAAATCAACTCTGATCTCCAATCAGACTGTTAGATCAACCCCGATCTTAATATCGGGCCATCCAATCAACTCCGATCTCCTATCAGACCTTCGGATCAACCCTAATCTCAATACCGGGCTATCAAATCAACTCCGATCTCCAATTGGACCGTCATATCAACCTCGATCTCAATATCGGGCCATCAAATCAACTCTGATCTCCGATCGGACCGTCGGATCATCTCCAATCTCAATATCGGGCCATCCAATCAACTTTGATCTCCAATCAGACCGTTGGATTATCCCCGATCTCAATATCGGGCCATCAAATCAACTCCGATCTCTAATCAGACCGTCAGATTAACCCCGATCGCAATATCAGGCCATCCAATCAACTCCGATCTCCAATCGGATCGTCAGATCAACCCCGATCTCAATATCGGGCCATCAGTTCAAACTCGGTCACCAATATCAGGACAACCACAACACCGATCACTAATATTGGAATGTCAACTCATCCCCGGTCTCAACCTGGGAAGTACAGATCAGCCCCGGTCTCAACTCAGAAAGTACAGGTCATCCCCGATTTCAACCCGGGAAGTCAGATCAACCTCAGGCACAAAACCTAAAGAATCACAACACCTCCAGAAGAAAACTTGGAATGGCCACGTCAGCTTCAGATGCAACACTGAGGACAAACAGACTCGAATGGAATCCAAGTCTTGGAAATAACTCCCAAAAGTTAACCAAAGGCCATGCCGACACTACAGGCAGCCTCGGGCGGGGCAAAATGATTATTTTATCAACCCTAAGCCGATTCGGTCAAATTTAAGCCGAATTGATGCCACCAAGGTCAGAACAAACCATAACGATGATCCCGAGTGCAAACAGCACAAGACAGTTCAACAGACAAACTGCGGGGAATCGAAGACCTGGTTATGAACCTGTCTTCTTGGACCCAAAATATGTTTTATCCCATATCAGTGCGACACTCTCGGCGAGGGCTTTTCGAAAAGGTATCGTACACCTCAAACGGACTCTCCGATCAAAAGTTAGAAAGTTTCAACTTCGACTACGCGTTGTTTGGAGTGCACGTACTTCGAGACGACAGAACCCAGCACCGCGGGCCCCACCAAAGGAGCCGCACCTCTACCTGCTGCTGCCGCAGGTAGAGTGGAGGATCCCTGGCCTATAAATATGAGGCCACCCCCCTCATATTTAAGAATTCCGAAACGCAGCGAACCTCCGTTTGATTTTCTGACTTTTCCACCTCTTCCAAACCTAAGTATTTTTACTCTATCATATAGATATACCCACATACTACCACATCAGAAAATAACTGGTAGATTTGGACATATAGAGCCTATAATTTGGCAAAAAGCCCGTGTAGCAGTCCATTGTAAGTATTTTCACTATCAGAAAGTGAATATTACTTCTTCGTACTTTTATACACTTGCACATTAAGTTTTGTTTTCTAAAAATACCCGAAACTTAGTTCCATGGTCGTTTTCGTCAAAATTTGGTACATTTGTTTTATATAAACTTAATTTTTGGCATTTCAACAACTCGAATTGATGATCTGTCAGCTCCAACAGCTTCAATGCACTAAACTCTTCGTTTTGACAACTTCGCCGGACTGGGTTATCTTCCCAATCAGGGTTTGGCCCTTTTTTGCATATATTTAACTGTATATATATTAACATTTCAATTCTGTTAAGCCCGAATGTCAAATCCGAGGTAGTTTACCGCTTTTATATATATTTACGTATATATAAGCGATTTTTACCACCACTAGGTTCTCTTCTCAGTTTTGGTTTACTATATTTCTGTCAATATATATATATATATTTATATATTTCAGTCTGGCATAGATCATTTCGTGGCCTTTATACTGCTTTTGCACACTTTGCCATTACTGGGTGATCTTCCCAGTCCCTGGTTGACTACTTTTCAGTAAATTTACATTCCAGTTTGGCCTGGATTATTCTGTGGCCTTTTTACTGTTTTAATATATAAATATGCATATAGAAGCAGCCTTCACCACCACTGGGTTCTCTTCGCAGTCTTGGTTGACTACGTTTCTGTCAATATATATATATATATATATATATATATATATATATATATTTCAATTCCAGTCCGGGCACCGGCGTGAAAACCCATCGCCCTTTACAGCTTATATATATATAACTATATATACTGCTTTACTCGCTTTCTATTCAACTGCTGCTTTAAATATTCATTTTATATGAATTGGTACTGACATATCTACGGGCGGACTAGATTTATTTAAATCTCGCCAACTCTAGCTTTTAAACGGTTCAAAACATGTCCAGACTGAACCGAGAAGCTAGAATGGCTGAGATTTCCTTAAATCTAGCTTTCTTTCTAGTTTTAGCTTCAAAAGCAACCTCGAGTCCCTTAGAACGCTATCTAGTGGGAACGAGACGCTTTGGCCATGCGCAGCCAGGATTTACTGATGAATCCTTGGTTCCATTGCGACGTGATGATGTGTATATCTATTTCTGTGCGAATTTGAACTGTGCAGGTTTATTGGCTACTCACATGTGAGCCTAGGAATCGTGGGATTCATGATCAAACTGATCAGAATCTAATTCCCACGATGGACAAACTCCAGGTTACGAATGTACCATGCCAGTTTTTCTGTAAAATGTACATACAAAAGACCTTAAAACGGTTATCCGAATTTAATGTCTCAACATAGTGAAAATATGGATTGTCGTGTCAGCGTCCCTCCGATGGTTTTCATGCCCATGAGGAGATCGACACTTGTATTTATTTCTCACCATTCACATGCAGCCTTAAGGCTATAAAGATAAAAATTAGAAGTATCAAAAGGCTTTAATTCCTATGTTAGAGTAAGGGTTTGATAACCAGCTTTCAAAACATCACTGTCAATTCAATCAAAAGCTTTTTGCAAATCTAATCAAAACACTTTTGCAAATCAAATCAAAGACTTTTTGCAAATCAAATCAAACCCTTCGTATATAGGTTCAACGAAGCAAAGCACTACTTCCAATCAATCAAATCAATAGACCCAATTTTTCAAACACCATTCACTCACGCATTTCAGTTTTAAGGGAAATATTGAAAAGATGCGGTACCGTGTTACACAGGAGTCGTGGGGTGCCTAACACCTTCACCACACTTAACCAAGACCCCGAACTCAAACTTTGTTTTCAAAGATCAAGTTTCGATAGTGTCCAGCAATTGGGCCTCTTTCAAGCAAAACTCGGTTGAGTTGGTACAACCATTTTCAAAACTACTAACTGGCGACTCTGTAAAACGTTCAAATCATCGACATGATACATGTTGGCCTTTTTTGTAAAAAACCCTTCAAAACCATTTTTCCTAAATAAAAAGAGTGAGGGTAGAGAGAACTTAGGAAAAGAGATTAAAAGATCCGGGTTGTGACCTGACCCGCGGATTTTTTAAAACTGATGTCGATAGGTGGCGACTCTGCTGGGGACAGTAGAGGGCTTAGACTGCTTTCAAATCTTTTCAAACATTTCCTTTTCAAAACTATTGAATGCGTGAAATTCTGCGTCTCCACAGTCAATGAATGAGTGAATGATGTGTCTTTACATTGAATGAATGCGTGAATGCTGCGTCTTTACATTGAATGAATGTGAATGAATGCTTTCTTGCTTTTTAGTGCTTCACACCCATATTTAGTGCTTCGCACCCATGTCATCATATGCATAACGGTGAGGCATGATGTATGTGAATGTATGTTGTGGGTCCCTCTCATAAGGAGGAAAACCCGGTCGGTGATAAGTAATGTCTCCGGGGACCACTAAGTCAATGAGGCTCATGTAAAAGCACCACCCAGATTCGCTCTAGTTGAATGATCGAATTAATTTCCCTTCTAGTAGATTGCAATGATCTAGGAGCCTTCATGTCAAAAAATAAGCCGCGAGAGTAAACCTAGGAATGGTCAGCCTCTGATTAACCAAATTCGATGGGAAGCTTCTTCATGCCTTCCTCTTTCAATTCCATGTCAAGTCTCTAATTATAGAGGAGCACAATGTAAATATCATAATGAAAGATTTACTTTCCCTGTCAGATAAATACCATGTCATCCTGTTATCAAAACAACTAACCTCGATTTTGCATGATAAAATCTAAAAAACACATCATAACCTGCATCCTATCCTTACCTACATCAGGAAATTGACACACCTAAGTTTTGTTGTAGGTGAAAATTGGTCCTGTTACTAGGTCTAAGTCTAAAGCATTTAGTCCATCCACGGACATGGCTTCCAGTGCTTAACCAAAATCCACCCCGGTATCCAGGGAAGAGTTTGAAAGACTAAAAAATCAGATAGCCGAGTTAGCCGATTTTCTACGAGAACAAAGCAGGGCCCTCAATGGGAAACAAGCCCAAACTCACACCGAACCAGGAGCACCTGGTGGTAGTAGTGGTAGTCAAGAGACTAAAAAAGTCGAGACTCAAATTCTTGGACCACATAACCAGGACACAACCAACAAAACTCCTGAAATCACCACCCTAAACAAAGAACAAGAAGCTGGTGACCTTCTCAAGAAAGTACAATAGATGGAAGAAACCCTCCGGTCTATCAAAGGGACTGGGGCATTTGGCAGTGTGAATTACTCTGACCTTTGTATATTCCTCGGGGCGAGTTATCCCAAAAAGTTTCAAATCCCCGATTTTGAAAAATACGATGGATTGGGAGACCCTTACACACTTTTGAAAGTCTTCATCGGAGAACTCGGATCCTATGCAGAGGACGAGAAACTTAGAATGCAACTATTCCAGAAAAGTCTAACCGGAGAGGCTAGAGCCTGGTATGCCCGTCTGGACAACTCCAAAATCCACAGCTGGGAAGAGTTGGCACATGCCTTCCTCAACCAGTACAGTTTCCAGTCTCAGTTGGCTCCAGACAGATACCAGATAACCAAAATCAAAAAACAGAACACTAAATCATTCAGAGAATATACCCAACGATGGAGGCGGGTCGCAGCACAAGTCACCCTAGCCATGACTGAATCTGAGATAGTCATGACCTTCATCGACATCTAAGAAGCTCCGTATTATGAGAGGGTCCTAGCAGGCATATGGAAACCATTCTCTGAAATGATCAAACATGGCGAAATAGAAGAAATGGGGCTCAAGTCTGGGAAGATAAAAGATCTGACAGCCCTCGAAGCTGTCGCCGAACATATCCAGTCCAGAAATTACGGGAGTAATCCCCGTAGGGTACATAAGAAGAAAGACGAAGAAGTCTCCTTAGTATTACAAGGACAAAATCAAATAGGCGAGTTAAACAATATGCCTATTTAAAGGAGAAATTATACCCCTTTCCAAGCTTCGGCACAGCCTTCAAACCCTCAATTTCAGAAAAACATGGAGGTCAAGTGTCAAAGAACTTTCACCCCTCTAGGGGATTCACTTGAGAACTTATTCAAACTTCTGACAGCTCAGAAGAAGATTGTACAACCCCCCTTCCACCAACCAACACTAATGGTCGAGATTTCGACCCAAGCAAGAAGTGTGCTTATCATTCCGGATCCTCCCAAGATTGTTGGTCTCTCAAGCACAAAATCCAAGACTTGATCGACAACGGAGAAATTGTGGTCATAAAGCCTGAGCAACCACATGTGCATGATAATCCTCTTCCACAACATAAAAAGGAGAATGTCAACATGATTAGCACCTTAAGTGGAGAAGGATCCAAGTACCTCCGCTATGTTGGGGAATCAACTCAATCCAACAACACCAGCCCAGATAGTTGGGAAATTTCTGAAATTCGCTTCTTGATAGAGCAAGAAATAAAGTCTCTCAAGGAACAAATCGAGCAGTTAGCAGAACTGGTCATTTACCAACATCATCTCACTAGGAAGATGGTGAAGCAAATCAACCAATCCATTGTCGATCATCCTCCCACACTAGAGATCATTTCCCCGAGGAATCAATACCAGTCTAATGAGAATGATCTCTGGACCAACAGGGTTGCCAAAGAGGAGAATCTCCGAGCAGGTGGGAAATTCCTATTTCAAAGGAACTTCACCAACTTAAACCAGTCAATGGAAGAGATCCTCCATATGCTGATCAACGAGGGAATGGTCGCAGACTTGTTACCCCCATTAAACCCTTGGTCCAGAAAATTCAAACCTGACCAGACTTGTCAGTATCATTCTAATTCACCCAGCCATAATACCAAGGATCGCTGGGCACTTCGTAACCTGATTCAAGACATAATTGAAAATGGGGACCTGATAAGAGAAAATCAAATCCTCGATCTCCCAGACAATGACACTCTATGGATCCCTACTGTATGGAACTAGGATACAGCAGCTGTCATATCCTGCGATAGGGAGTCGACCCTCATACCCTTAGTACTGCCAGGGAAAAGGGTCTAAGAGATACAAAATCCTGTGAAGGTGGCCGCACCTGAGCCTTTAATCTTGGCCTTCAGACCTCAGTATCCAGTAATCAGTCTGAAGAAGGTCATATGGAACTACGGGAGCGACGAAGGTTCCACCTCAAATAACATTACCATCCTATCAAAGGACAATCCACTGTACCTGCCTCAGTGGGTGATCAAACCAGTCATCCAAGCCAAAGTAAAGGTGGCTGAAGAGAAAATTGAAGAGTTCCTCAACAAAATTGGACACAATGAAATCAAAATAGTCCAAAGTTTGAAGAATGCACCCAAGCAAATGTCCATTTTGGATTTGGTCTTATTCTCAGTGGATCATCGTAACATTCTGGTTAAAGTACTGAAAGAAGCCCATTTGCCGCACACGGTGGATGCTGAGAAATTCTGTCACGTGATAGAGCACATCTTCAACAGCAATGTGATATCTTTCACGGACGATGATATCCCTGTAGAAGGGACAGGATATCGTAAGTCCCTACATATAGCCGTGATGTCATCCGGATATGTGATAGGAGGCGTCCTCATAGATGGTGGATCATCCCTCAACATTTGTCCTTACGATACCCTAGAAAGGATGAAGATCAATTCGAACCGGATCAAAGCTAGTCATGTGGTCATCCTGGCCTTCGATGGATCTCGCCGACAGGCTATGGGGGAAATAGAGCTTCCTCTAGAAATTGGTCCGCACACTTTTTATGTATCCTTCCAGGTGCTCAACATCACCACCGGATACAACTTGTTGCTGGGCAGGCCATGGATCCATATGGTAGGAGCTGTTCCATCCACCCTCCATCAACAACTCAAGTACATTATCAACGGCAACCTGATCACGATTAACGCTGAACCAGAATACCCTGTCTGCATACGGGGAGACATGCCAGTGATTAGCCTAGATACGGGGATTGAACCTGCCAGTTTTCAAGCTTTGGAAGTGAGTAATACTTAGTATCTACCTATCGGAGTGCCAGCTCTAAAATCAAAAATTCCACCGAAGTAATGACAGTAGGCTAGAAGATAGTATCATTAGGTTTCTAGCCTGGAGAAAGGTTGGGAAAGGATCAACAAGGTACCTAGAGCCCGATACAAATCCCAAGTCAAACTGGGAGAGCAGGATTGGGATATTCATCCGGGTCAAGCCACCGGAATCCACATAAGCATCCTAAGGCTCATGCTTCCAAAATTCTACTGCCCAACCTCACCAATACAGGATGGGTAAAACTAATGAGGAGGATTCCTACGGCGGTATCAAAATCAATGAGAGAAAAGCCCTCAAGCTTGAGGCAGATAGCGAAAAGGGAAAAGAAAAGATCATGTACGAAGGACGAGACCCATTCGCTAACATGAGGGTCATTATCAACTACGAGGGCATGAATGACGAACTCCCAGATAGTGACGACGAATATCATGTCCAAATTCCTCGCATTAAGAAGAGGAACAATCTATAGAAAAGCCTCGGCCTTATTCTAAAGGATGTCTCAGTTGTTAGCCAAGACGAGGCAGACGAGCACAATTTCGGCATCCTCCCTGTTCATGAGGACCTAACCCTGGACAACTGGAGCAGTGTTCCTTGCCTCGATCAAAAAGGGTAAAGGGGCAGAGAGTCAATCTGCCCTTTAATCATGCTTTCATATACTGCTTACTTTTAATTGCACAGCTATAGCAGTAACTTTTTGTCATGCTTTGCCAAATGCCATGTGTATTTAAGTAGTTATATATATTAAGGTGAAAGCATTTTTGTTTTCAGGACCCAAGCATTGGATGTGTGTGTCTCTGCTGATGAGA
This sequence comes from Panax stipuleanatus, assembly GCA_020205555.1. Classification (NCBI taxonomy): domain Eukaryota; kingdom Viridiplantae; phylum Streptophyta; class Magnoliopsida; order Apiales; family Araliaceae; genus Panax; species Panax stipuleanatus. The sequence goes on from CM035124.1 coordinate 68,648,717, forward strand.
TGTCAACCTGTCAAAATGACTACGACTTTGATGTAGAACTGAGCTTCGACTTGATGGATATTGATCAAGAGAAGGAAGATGACTATGGGGTGCCCGAGGAGATAAAAGAATGGGTCGAAGACAAACCCAAACCAAACCTCAACCAAACCACCATTATCAACATAAGAACCTCCAAAAACATCAAAGAAATCTAGATAGGTTTAGACCTCACACCCAATCAAAAAGCCGTCCTGATTGAATTCCTAACACAATACCAGGATGTATTTGCATGGTCGCATGAAGACATGATTGGCTTATCCACGGACATTGTCATCCATCGAATGCCCATCAAGGATGGATTCAAACCAGTCAAACAAAAGCTCAGGCGATTGAAACCTGAGTGGAGCCTGAAAGTTAAAGAAGAAGTTGTTAAACAATTCAAAGCCAGGATTATCATAGTATCAACCTACCCAGAGTGGCTGTCAAATATAGTTCTCGTGCCTAAGCCCGGAGGGAAGGTACGAGTTTGCATGGATTACCTGAGACTTGAATAAAGCCTGCCTCAAAGACAACTTCCCGGTGCCTTTTATCCACATCTTGATCGACAATACAACGCAGTATGGCATGTATTCCTTCGTAGATTGCTTTGCTGGTTATCATCAAATCATGGTTGCTGAAGAAGATCGGGAGAAAACAGCTTTCATCACTCCCTGGGGAACCTTCTGCTATAGACGACTATCCTTTGGCCTCATCAATGCCGGAGCCACATATCAGCGAGCCATGATGGCCCTATTTCATGACATGATGCACAAAGAGATAGAAGTCTATGTGGACGACATCATCATCAAATCCCGGAGGGAGGATGATCACATCGACTATCTCAGGAAGCTGTTCAATAGGTTACGTAAGTACACCCTCAAGCTAAATCCCACTAAATGTGCTTTTGGCATCAAAGCAGGCAAGCTATTAGGATTTTTGGTGAGCAATCGGGGCATCGAGCTAGACCATGCCAAGATCAAAGCCATCACTGAAATGCCAGTGCCTCGAACAGAGAAGGAGATACGTGGGTTCCTGGGAAGGATCAACTTCATAAGCGGATTCATTTCCCAGCTCACAGCAAGCTGTGAACCTATATTCAAGCTACTAAGGAAGAATTCCTCCACCAAATGGAATGAGGATTGTCAACAAGCCTTTCTTGCCATCAAGAAGCAACTAATCGAAGCACCAATATTGGTACCCCCAAGGGATGGAGTTCCTTTGTTCATGTACCTGTCTGTCAATGACAATGCAATGGGCTGCATGTTAGGACAGAAGGATGATAGTAGCAAGGAAAGACCCATCTACTACATCGGCAAAAGATTCAGCAGTGGTGAACAGAAATACACCCTGATCAAAAAGACGTGTTGTGCGTTAGCATGGGCCACCATGAGGTTACAGCATTACCTTCATGGGCACACGACCTACCTCATATCCTGCATAGATCCACTCAAATACGTATTCAACAAACCAATGTTGAATTGTCGATTGTCCAAATGGCAGTTGATCCTACAACAGTTTGACATTGTCTACGTGACTCAAAAGTCAATCAAGGGTTAAGGCATTACAGATCAATTAGCTGAAGCACCTTCAGAAGGGTTCGAGCCCCTGGAGACCGATATCTAGGATGATGGGATCATGACAATTCACCAACTCCGATAAGAGAATACCGTCCAACCATGGAAAATGTATTTCAACGGAGCGGTAAACATGGAAGGTGCCGGAGCTGGGGCAGGCCTTATGCGTTGGCAACGTTGGCTTCATTAGTCCGCATGTCCGATAGGAGTGGATTTCCCAACATCAAGTTCACAATTCAAAAAGCCCCAACATATAAGAATTACATTAGAGAATTATCAGATGAAATACCTCCTGTCAATCCACCTTGGTATCAAGACCTCAAGGAATATCTCCGTGATGGATCCACACCCGCTGGGGCAAGCCAATTAGAGCGTAAACGGATTCACAAAATGGCCATGAAGTTCTATTTGAGCGGAGATGCACTTTACAAAAGGGATGTTGGAATAGGCCTGTTAACATGCCTTGATAGAGAGCAAGCCCAACGACTTATGGATGAAATCCACGGTGGAGTTTGAGGTCCACACATGAGTGGTCATCTGCTGGCAAAGAAAATATTTAGAACAGGACATTACTGGATCTTTATTAAAGCTGACTGCGATGATCACGTTAAAAGATGTTTTTAGTGTCAAATACATGGAAATGCCATACATGCTCCTCCAAATGAGCTGCACAATATGAGTTCACTATGGCCTTTCTCCATATGGGGAATGGATGTGATCAGCCCAGTGGAACCAAAAGCCAGCAATGGTCATTGATTCATCTTCACCATGATCGATTACTTCACCAAATGGGTTGAAGCATCCTCTTTTCCCAAAGTTACAAAAGAGGTCATCATTGGTTTCATCAGAAACAATGTCGTCTGTCGATATGGACAACCGGAGGTGATCATAGCAGACGACGCCAAGAACCTAAACAATCAGATGATGAGAGAACTGTGTAGCAAGTTCCATATTAAACATCTCAATTCCGTCATCTATTGGCCTAAGATGAATGGTGAGGTCGAAGTAGCTAACAAGAACATCAACTGTCCCTAATAGATGAAAAGATGGCTACAACCATTTTCCACGGACAGTTATACCAGCAAAGGATCGCTAGATCCTACAACAAGAAGTCCGAATCCGACAATTCAAAGAAAATGACTTGGTGATAAAGAAAGTCCTGGCCAATCAGGATGTAGCCAAAGGCAAGTTCGCCCCTAATTGGGAAGGCCCTTTCATTGTCAAGGAAGTGCTGACAGGGGGAGCCTGTTGGGTTTGTACGTAACGCAATCATGCAATCAAATCACATAAATAGGGCGGAAGCGTAAAAACTAGGTTTTCAAAAATTTATACAAACCCATTGCCATAATCATTCTTGTGCATCAATTATCAGTGAATGAGGAAGGAGAAAAATAGAATTATACCTTTGAAGATCCAAGCTTCCTCAGGTACAAGTTCTACTCCTTTGATTCCTCTGTAGTGGCTCCTTCCCTTGATCAATGTCAGCCACCCAAATGTTTGGCCTCTAACGGTGATCCACCAAGGAAGATGAAGAACTCAGTAAGATGGGTTATTGGCTTAACCCTTGTTTCTATCTCTATAGAATATGTGTACTCCCAACTCTTGAAAAATTCACGTACCTTATTTCTGATATAAGACTCTCTTATATAGATATTAGGTTAACCATCCTAATCCAATTAGAATAGGGTTTTATTTAATTAATTAATTAAATACTTTTAATTAATTTATATCCTAATCTTTATTAGGATTGAGGGAGAGTACTGATATTATATTAATTCCTAAACTCCTTTAGAATTAAAATAATAATAATAATAATAATAATAATAATAATATTAATAAGACTCCTCTTATTAATTTATATTTAATATTTCTAAAATATTAAATAATAAACATTAAGCTATTTAATTTATTCTATCATCATAGATTAAATTAATATACTTAATGCATTATTACTATCATGCCATTTTCTTCTTAAATAATTCTTCTTCCTTTTATGGTGTGACCCTTTAGGTTCTCCATATTAAACCGGTTGTGAATAAATCAATTAGAACAATTCTAATCTTATTTAAATAAACAAATTAAGCTAATAATCTATTTAATTAAATAACATTTATTCTACAATAGGGATAAGCCTCCCTAGCGATCAACGACTTTTCAGATAATATAGATTTCAACATTAATCATAAAAGAACCTGTAAGTTAATAGTTACCGTACAATTCAATCCTTCCACCATACAATGTCCCAATTAAATATAAGACATGGATTTACTGTCAAGTCTTAATTTATTTAATTATATGTATTTCGATTAGAAAATGCACAACTCCAAATAATGCAAATTAGAAACCTCTTTCTAATTTCATTCTACTTTGGCCAAGGATTCTTGGGTTATCATTTAACGAATCACATAGGACATATCTCCTCTTTTACTGGAGGTGGTAGATTCTTTATTGATCATTCATTATCTCCATATGTAACTCATTACACCCAAGCATACCCTATATATGCCTTAAAAGGCCTTAAGGAATTAGTCAAAGTATAATTTGTTACATACAATATACTATAATGATCTCAAGTCCAAGGATCACATGTACTACTATCACATTAGGAATTCCTATTGACAGGCGAGTAAAACTCTATTAGGTATTCCATAGCGATTCACGTTCAGTGAACTTATTCTCCAATAAGCACCTACATACTTGCTTTAGTGTCTCCACACAAATGACCATGAGATCAGTCATCCTCATCCAATGAGCAAGCAACATATGTACCAATCTATCTGGATTTACTAATCCCCATTTTAGTAATCCCACAATTGGGAACTATTTTAGTTTTTAAGCTTTCTAAGAATTTAGATCTTATTATCATGATCTCATCATGATTCTAAAAGCATTGCTTAAAACTATGGGTTATTTACATATTATAAAACAGCACCATGTAGATAATTATATGCCTTAAATGAATATTTTATTAATAAATAAATAAGATTGTTTACAAAGTATGTGCTTTATCATCATGCATGATTGGCTTGTATGCACACTACTATCAATCTCCCACTTGCACTAAAGCCAATCGCCATGGTATCTCATACCCATCTTCTCTAAGTGACGATCAAACTGCTGTTGTGTTAAAGCTTTAGTAAATGGATCTGCAATGTTGTCTTGAGAGTCTACACGCTCCAAGGTGACGTCTCCTCTTTCAATGATCTACCTGATCAAGTGAAATCGCCGCAACACGTGTTTAGATTTCTGATGAGACCTGGGTTCCTTAGCCTGTGCAACCGCTCCGGTGTTGTCACAGTATACGAGAACTGCTTTTCCAATGCTAGGAACCACACCAAGTTCAGTTATGAACTTCTTCATCCAAACAGCTTTCTTTGCAGCTTCACTTGCAGCTATATACTCTGCCTCTGTCACTGAATCAGCAACCGTTTGCTGCTTGGAACTCTTCCAACTCACTGCACCTCCGTTCAAGGTAAACACATACCCTGAAACAGATTTACTGTCATCTTGGTCTGTTTGAAAACTTGAGTCCGTGAATCCCTCGAGTTTTAATTCAGACCCACCGTAGACAAGAAAAATATCTTTAGTCCTTCTCAAGTACTTTAGGATATTTTTCACTGCCTTCCAGTGCTTTTCTCCTGGATTCGACTGGTATCTGCTTGTTACACTAAGTGCGTGAGCAACATCCGGTCTAGTACATATCATACCATACATGATAGATCCTATTGCAGAAGCATAAGGGATCTTACTCATACGGTCTCTCCCCTCAGGTGTCTTTGGGGCCTGTTTCTTGGAGAGATTTATTCCATGGCTCATCGGCATGAGACCTCTTTTGGAATCTTCCATGCTAAACCTCTTTAGCATCGTATCAATGTACGTTCCTTGGGATAAGCCGAGCATCCTTTTAGATCTATCTCTATAGATCTTTATCCCCAAAATATAGGATGCTTCACCTAAGTCCTTCATGGAGAAGTTTTTAGATAACCAGATTTTAATGGATTGTAACATAGGAATGTCATTCCCTATCAGTAATATATCATCAACATATAATACAAGGAATGATACTGCGCTCCCACTAACCTTCATGTATACACATGGTTCATCCTCGTTTTTGATAAAATCAAACTCTTTGATTGTCTCATCAAAACGAATGTTCCATCTACGAGAAGCTTGCTTCAACCCATAAATGGATCGTTGTAGCTTACAGACTTGATTTGTTCCAACTTTTGAAATAAATCCCTCTGGCTGTGTCATATACACATCCTCCTTAAGTATCCCATTGAGGAAGGCCGTTTTCACGTCCATCTGCCAGATCTCATAGTCGTTGTAAGCTGCAATCGCAAGCAAAATTCGAATGGACTTGAGCATGGCTACTGGTGAGAAGGTTTCATCATAGTCAACTACTTGTCTTTGTTTGAAACCTTTTGCAACCAGTCGGGCCTTATAGGTCTCTACCTTTCCGTCTGCTCCAGTCTTTTTCTTAAAAACCCATTTACACCCAATAGGTTTAATACCTTCAGGTGGTGAAACCAAAGACCATACTTTGTTTTCATACATGGAGTCCATTTCGAATTTCATGGCTTCAAGCTATTTCCCTGAGTCTTTATTACTCATAGCCTGTTCGTTATTCAATGGATCATCATCATTCATGATGTGTACCTCATCGTTATCCTCTATAACGAATCCATACCTCTCAGGTATCTTCGGTACTCTTCCAGATTTACGAACAGGGTGTGGTACAGTAGGTTCTTCTACTTGGTTAGGTACCTGACTTTGGTCCGTGGTAACTTGTGGTTCTTGAACTTCTTCAAGATATATCTCGCTCCCACTGACCCCTTCATGGATAAACTCTTTCTCCAAGAAGGTAGCATGTTTCCCAACAAACACCTTTTGATCAGTTGGATGATAGAAATAATACCCTACGGTTTCTTTAGGGTATCCCACAAATCTACACTTATCGGATTTAGTCTGTAGCTTATCATTTTCAAACTTTTTTACATAAGCTGGACAACCCCAAGTCTTAACATGCTTAAGATTTGGTTTCCTCCCTTTCCACATCTCATATGGAGTCTTTGGGGCGGATTTGGTAGGTACCTTGTTAAGTAGGTATGTAGCCGTTTCTAGGGCATATCCTCAGAAGGAAATTGGAAGGTCAGTAAAACTCATCATGGATCGAACCATGTCCAACAGTGTTCGATTTCCCCTTTCAGATACTCCATTTAACTGTGGTGTACCCGAAGGAGTCCATTGTGAGATTATACCATTTTCTCTGAGACAATTGAGAAACTCACTGCTTAAGTATTCTCCACCTCGATCTGATCGAAGTATCTTAATACTCTTGCCCGTTTGTTTCTCTACTTCACTTCTGAACTCTTTGAACTCTTCAAATGATTCTGATTTGTATTTCATTAAATACACATATCCAAATCTTGAGTGATCATCAGTGAAAGTAATAAAATAAGAATACCCACCCCGTGCACTTGTTGTCATAGGCCCACAAACGTCTGTGTGAATCAATGCCAACAACTCTGTAACTCTTTCTCCTTTTCCACTAAAAGGAGATTTAGTCATTTTACCCATGAGACAAGATTCACAAGTTGGATATGATTCATAATCGGATAACTTTAGGAGCCCATCCTTATGCAACTTGGATAATCTTGTTTCATTGATATGACCGAGTCTATAGTGCCACATGTAGGTATAATTAATATCATCTCTTTTCCTTTTCTTAATTTGTTCAATTTGAAATATATTTTCTTGTAAGTCAAGTGTATAAAGTCCATTTCGCAAATTTCCAATACCATATAAAACATCGTCTTTATAAATAGAACAACCATTGTTCTTTATAATAACGTCAAAACCTTCCATATCCAATACAGAAATTGAAATAATGTTTTTAATAATATTCGGAACATAATAACAATTATTAAGATAAATGGATTTGCCCGAAGGCATTGCTAAACAATAAGTTCCTACAGCTAATGCAGTAACTTTTGCTCCATTTCCCACTCGTAGGATCACCTCCTCTTTGTTCAGCTTTCTACTTCTAACCAGTCCCTGCACAGTATTACATATGTGAGAACCACAGCCGGTATCCAATACCCAAGTAGGATTATGACTTTCAGAAAAATTAATTTCAATCATAAACAAACCTTGATTGGAAGTCGAAGCTTCTCCAAGCTTCTTCTCTGCTAGAAACTTCTTGCAGTTCCTCTTCCAATGTCCAGGCTCATTGCAATGAAAGCACATTCCTTTAGCTGGTTCAGGTTTCTTTTGCTCCTTTTCTTTCCCTTTTCCCTTAGCCTTCTTAGATTTCTTCTTTTCAGAAGACACCTTGGGCCTCTTCCTTTTATTGGAAGAATCCACCATCAAGACATGGTTCTTCTTGGATGAGAAGTGACCTTCTGCAATTTTCAGCATGTTAAGCAGCTCAGGTAAGCTGACATCTAGCTTATTCATGTGAAAATTAACCACAAACTGCGAGAAGGTCTCAGGGAGTGACTGCAAGACCAAGTCTTGACTCAACTCCCCATCCATGACGAACCCAAGATGTCCAAGGCGTTCAATCAAATTGATTACCTTCAGAACATGAGTCTCGACGGCAGTGCCCTCGGTCATCTGAGATCGGAAGAGCTCCTTAGATATCTCATATCTAGCAGTCCTACTCTGTTCACCATACAACTCCTTGAGGTGAAGCAGCATAGCAGGAGCATCCATTTTTTCGTGCTGACGCTGAAGCTCGTTATTCATGGATGCGAGCATGATGCATTGAGCCACAGATGCATCATCTTGCCACTTTTTGAAAGTGGCAATCTCTTCCTCAGAGGCTGTTTCTGAAACAGATTCAGGGATAGTGGAATTTAGGACATAAGAAATCTTTTCAGCAGTGAGAACAATTCTTAGATTTCTTAGCCAGTCCTCATAATTCGGGCCGGTAAGCTTATTTGCATCAAGTATGCTTCGTAGTGAGATTAGTGATTTTGACATTTTTAAAATTCTGCATGTGAAAAGACAACATTTTAGCAAACATTCATTTTATTAACTTTGCATACCAAAATAAATTTAGGTCTTTATTTTAAATTGGTATCTCCCACTATTTTCATCAAACTATATTATCCTCACTCATATAGTTCGGCAACATCTAATTAAAGATTTGCTAGTGAGATTAAGGATCCCATTTCAAATGTATATAACCTTGTGGATAGCACAACAAGCGATATACAAATAAATAGGTAGACAACTCTTGTCAATTACATCACCATGTAACTCCTTTTGTTTTGCCTCTTAAATCATAATGGTCATGTGTGTGCACATCTGAACTAAAATGATTTAAGTTAAGTCCAGCCTAGCACTTTCATAAATTCAAAAAAGAAAAATTTTCGTCCTTGTGGATAGCACAACAAGACTAGATCGTTCAATTTTCTTGATAAGCATCAAATGTGATTAATTAACATCTTAAATATTCAATACTCGCCTTGTGGATAGCACAACAAACTCATATTAAATATTTAATACTCTATTAACTAATCATGCTAGAAGGCGACGTTCGATATTCCAAATATCATTTGAACGCTTCAGACTTAATAATATTTTTTTGAGGGGTTTGTTATTATTTGTCTCATCTTTTTAAGCGCGCATGCACATATATATATAAAATACGCGTTATTTTATTAAACATGCGAAACATGTTTGTATAAAATATAATATATATAATATTTAGCATGCAATATAGAATACTATATTCTACCCGGATTGATATGGACTTTTATTCTAGTTTGGTTCACTAGAGCCACCAAGTGAACCAAAAGGTCAAACCTAGGAGTGCAAGAATTTAAATTTAAATATAACTATTACATTTAAACCCTGGCTCCATACAAATGAGTCTTCACGCGTTCCTTGCTCCTTGGTCTCCAATTTCTTCAAAATAATTCTAACTATCTCTATTACATTAACTATTTAAAATTAAATAGAAACCTTGATCAGCAGTCAAGGGGAAGTACATAGAAAGGAGATCGAATTTACATCGAGAATAAAACTAGAGAAGACGAGGTACGCAGACCCCATTTTATAAAACCCATTCATTCAAACATTCAACCAAAATAAAATCCAATCACATTGGTCATAGTCCATAATCAATCCCTTTTATTACCATACATATCATCATACGTATCAATAAAACTTATTCATCTCATGAAAATAAATTCATTCCATATATGTATTAATATCAGTTAATGGGCAAAAGTTTGCTAAACTTTGTTTTTGGAAAAATAAACTCCTTTATTTCATTCAAAAACAATTCCAAATTAAACTCTTTAATTTTAGCAATTCTGAAATCTCGTTTCATATAAAATAAACATCTTTATTTTAAACCTTTATTAATTAAATAAACCATTCATTTAATTAAATAAAACAAAAAAAAAATTTCAGTTCCTGTCCAGTGGCGCAGCTGCGCCAAGAATGTAAAGGGAACCGGCGCAGCTGCGCAGCATGAAAACCAGGAACAGCACCCGGCGCAGCTGCGCAGCAAGAAGGCCAGGAACCGGCGCAGCTGCGCAGCTTCGCAGAATCTGAAATTTTTTTTTGTTGCCCAGAATCGATCCAATCGCATATTATGCATGTATGGAATCACATAGACTGATAATTAGCACAAGATTGGCTCTGATACCACTGTTGGATTTGTACGTAACGCAATCATGCAATCAAATCACATAAATAGGGCGGAAGCGTAAAAACTAGGTTTTCAAAAATTTATACAAACCCATTGCCATGATCATTCTTGTGCATCAATTATCAGTGAATGAGGAAGGAGAAAAACAGAATTATACCTTTGAAGATCCAAGCTTCCTCAGGTACAAGTTCTACTCCTTTGATTCCTTTGATTCCTTTGATTCCTATGTAGTGGCTCCTTCCCTTGATCAATGTCAGCCACCCAAATGTTTGGCCTCTAACGGTGATCCACCAAGGAAGATGAAGAACTCAGTAAGATGGGTTATTGGCTTAACCCTTGTTTCAATCTCTATAGAATATGTGTACTCCCAACTCTTGAAAAATTCACGTACCTTATTTCTGATATAAGACTCTCTTATATAGATATTAGGTTAACCCTCTTAATCCAATTAGAATAGGGTTTTATTTAATTAATTTATATCCTAATCTTTATTAGGATTGAGAGAGAGTACTGATATTATATTAATTCCTAAACTCCTTTAGAATTAAAATAATAATAATAATAATAATATTAATAAGACTCCTCTTATTAATTTATATTTAATATTTCTAAAATATTAAATAATAAACATTAAGCTATTTAATTTATTCTATCATCATAGATTAAATTAATTATACTTAATGCATTATTACTATCATGCCATTTTCTTCTTAAATAATTCTTCTTCCTTTTATGGTGTGACCCTTTAGGTTCTCCATATTAAATCGGTTGTGAATAAATCAATTAGAACAATTCTAATCTTATTTAAATAAACAAATTAAACTAATAATCTATTTAATTAAATAACATTTATTCTACAATAGGGATAAGCCTCCCTAGCGATCAACGACTTTTCAGATAATATAGATTTCAACATTAATTATAAAAGAACCTGTGAGTTAATAGTTACCGTACAATTCAATCCTTCCACCATACAATGTCCCAATTAAATATAAGACATGGATTTACTGTCAAGTCTTAATTTATTTAATTATATGTATTTCGATTAGAAAATGCACAACTCCAAATAATGCAAATTAGAAACCTCTTTCTAATTTCATTCTACCTTGGCCAAGGATTCCTGGGTTGTCATTTAACGAATCACATAGGACATATCTCCTCTTTTACTAGAGGTGGTAGATTCTTTATTGATCATTCATTATCTCCATATGTAACTCATTACACCCAAGTATACCCTATATATGCCTTAAAAGGCCTTAAGGAATTAGTCAAAGTATAATTTGTTACATACAATATACTATGATGATCTCAAGTCCAAGGATCACATGTACTACTATCACATTAGGAATTCCTATTGACAGGCGAGTAAAACTCCATTAGGTATTCCATAGCGAGTCACGTTCAGTGAACTTATTCTCCAATAAGCACCTACATACTTGCTTTAGTGTCTCCACACAAATGACCATGAGATCAGTCATCCTCATCCAATGAGCAAGCAACATATGTACCAATCTATCCGGATTTACTAATCCCCATTTTAGTAATCCCACAATTGGGAACTATTTTAGTTTTTAAGCTTTCTAAGAATTTAGATCTCATTATCATGATCTCATCATGATTCTAAAAACATTGTTTAAAACTATGGGTTATTTACATATTATAAAACAGCACCATGTAGATAATTATATGCCTTAAATGAATATTTTATTAATTAATAAATAAGATTATTTACAAAGTATGTGCTTTATCATCATACATGATTGGCTTGTATGCACACTACTATCAGAGCCATCAGACTACAAGAAATAGATGGGACTGAGTTTCCCCAACTCATCAATTTAGACACCGTAAAAAGGTACTACGTTTGAGACACATGCATAACCGCATCTGGGTCCTACGAATCAAATCAGGATTTGGTTTTTCACTAGAAAGCTGGAACTACGAACAGCCTGATCTCCCTAAACCCGGGAGCACGTAGGCAGCCATTCTTGGTGCGGTCAAACCAAACAGAAATTTTTTTAAAAACCTTTGATCCCAAACACCAACCAAATCAAAACTCCAAAACTCATCAAACCAAACTCAAAAACCCAAGAAAAATACTTTTCAAACCTCTCTCATACAAAGCCAAAACTACGAATGAACTGACTCCCTCAACTCGGGAGTACGTAGGCAGCCACTTACGGCGCAGTTTGACCTTCAAGAAAAAATAAAAACCCCAATAAAAGACCAGCCCCAAGACACCAAAGACATACAAAAGCTAAATCCTATCAAGCTACCCTGATCAACAAGCCCATATGAGATACTCCCTGACATCTCAACTGTCAGTCCATCAAGGAGAAGCTCAAGATACATCTACAACTGCGAGTCATGAAAGAAGTGGTAATCACTCAGCAATGACAATACATCTCCAATCAGGGAAGTGAATCAAAACTATATTTCTCTGATATATAAAACTATTTGATATATACATAATGCCCTGTACATGACAAAAATGGCTGATCTAGTCTGTGCAGGAAAAATAAAGCTAGTCTATGGACCCAAGGATAAGCGAGCCAGCAATGCCAGCATGTCATTTCTCTCTAAAGACGGGAGAGCATCTACAAGTGCAATCCCCTCAGCCTCTATATGGCTCAATATCTCCACGGTCACTTGCAATGTGGCACTGTGGTCATCAATGTATGCACTCATCTCGGTGACCAAACCATGAGTGTAAGATCGAAGAGTAGTACTATCAGCAATGTGGAAATCACGGGAAGCTACAGCCTCATCCCTCTCCGCAAAAGCTGTGTCTCGAGCAATCAAATTCTCCTTGATCTCAATATATGTTGCGTCCCTAGTCAAGCGGATCTCGTCTTGCTCTACAAAAGCTGCATCTCTGGCAGATCGGAGCTCCTCCCGCTTAATCAATCCAGCATCCAAAGCGGCCCTGAGCCCATCTCTCTCTGCCAAATCTAAATCTCTGCCAGACAAGGCAGTCAACATCTGCGCTCTAGCCGAGTCTCGCTCAAAGGTCATCCTGGATAGTGAGTTCGCTAAAGCCAGATCTGTCCCCACATGAATGGTCGGGGGATCGCTAACTAATGCTGCGATCAAACCCATGAACAGCTCATCCTCGGTAGGAGAATCTGGATCCTCTAGGGGATCCTCCTCATCCGAATCTACTATAGGAGCTGCCTGAGGCTCTGCTGCTGTTGCTGTGTTTGCCTCCAACCAGGCAGAATACTCCTAGAGAATGGCCCGGATGGCTACCAGAGAAATAAGCCCTCTCTTAATGAGTCCAACATTCATACACTCTGACCAAGTCGGCGGATGACATAGATGAAGCCTACATCCTCTGATCGATAGCCCCCTCAAATCGGTGCAGACTCTGGAACTGGCCGAACTGCTCCATCACTGCCAATAGATGATAAGTAGTCACTCCCCTCAATCCTGCCAGGGGCAAGTAATCCATACCATATGCATGGGTGATGAAGCTATATGGGGACGCTAGCCCTGAACATGGCAAAATCGCTAACGGATGCTCAATATCCGACAGAAATGCCGACCATGACTCCGCGCTAATGCACTCCGCAGGCTGAAAGGAGTAAACTGTGGATGTCTCGTGAGTTAAGCAAAAACCCCGAGGCCTGAAGAATCCAATCGGTAACATATGGAACATCAACCATATATACAGCAAGATCGAGTGATTGACCTCAGCGTCTCTGCCAATATTATAGGGATGATGGTACTACCCTGTCTAAAGGCCCTAACCACAACAACTAATCCCACATCCAGATGATCCAAGCGTAACGGCAGGTAGACATATGCCACAAGGCACATCAACAGAATATCTATCCTGGCCGAATGCCATGCCTCTGCTGAAATAAAAAAATCCCTGATATGACGATCATAGCTATCAAGCTTGCCAAAGCGCTGGATCGAGAAGTCAATGGAGATCACGTGTCTAGAAACGATCTCATCCATGACTACACTCTGTTGAAGACCGGACATACGGGTAAACGGTCTCCGCATATCGCTGATAGTCATCCTAGCGCACGAAAACTCTAAGTCCAAACTAGTGAATCTCTAGTACTCCTCCAGAGTCGGCGACAACTCACGCCGCCCGATGCGGAACATCTGCCTCTCAGGCATCCATAAGGGTAAAAGGCCATCCACAAATCCGTATGGAACTTGAAACTCCGCAAGGGCCAGTGAATGCCCCAACATATGGTCCACTGTCCCCTTGGATGAAAAGGGCAGACTCTCATACCAGGACCTCAACGATAAGGCCACCTCAGATGGTAGTAAGTGCTCAATACGGCTGACAGAAGACAACGTTATCTGTATCACCATACCACAAGACCATCCAGGGGTCACATCTGAACTCATCTATCTAAATGCATACATATGACATAATATATGCATGATGACAATAATATAAACATGATGCGATAGATAGAAAATATTATGAATATCTACAACATGCTATCTACTGCAGGCATCATCCTTGTCTGATAATACAAAGTAAATGAAATATACATGGAAATGGGGGACCACCATCCAGCTACCTGCAGTGGTCTATCAAAATGTGGCACAGCCGCCCACTAAGCCAAAACAGTGGCTGACCAAAAAGTATAGCCGCCATAGCTATCAAAAAAATCTGTGGCATCAACGTCCAGATGATCGACCTGATCCAACTCCTCCTGAGATACAAAGCTATGGCCATCAGGCATATCCGGGCGGTATAAGGGAGGATCTGCCCCTGCTAAACTGCTGCTAAATGGACCTAAAAAGGGGCTTGCTCCAGAGTTGGATGGGTCAAAAGAAGATGCCTCTAACGGATCTCGGCCAAGGTGTCTGATAAAGAAACGAGCTCTCTCCAACTCCCGGGTCAGATCTGCTATCTGGTCTACATGAGTGGGTTCCCTGAGGCAAGCTATCCAGTCCGTCATCATCACGGACCCTGGCACCAGGTCTGCCATAAAATGGGTGGCACAAGTCTGAGCTCCAATAGTGCGAGGACTCCACCAACTGCTAAAAGCCTCCTGGCTGTTCGGGCCCTCTGAGAGGATGAAGCTATCTATGCCCTCCATAGGGATGTCTGTGATAACCCGAAAATTTTGAGACTTGTCTCAAATAAATAAATAAAGGTTAAAGAATAAAACTTAGACTGAAAATAGAGGATTAATTAAAATTTTAAAGAACCTATATGGTTTGATTTAAATTTTTAAGTAATGTAAAGAAATTAAATGAGAATGCTAGAAATTTTGAAATTAAGAAAGAGATTATGTATAAGGATAAATATATTATGACTCATGAGGAGTATATATGTGACTAAATAAATATATATATTGTAAATATGTATATATGTTTATTTATTTTATAAAGTGAATTATAAAGAAAGCTACATAACCTAATTATACATTAGGTATGGTAAATAAATAACTTAAGGGTTATAGTATAGGAGAATTTAGTATTTAAAATATATACTAACCTAAGATATTAATTTTATTATCTCAATTTATTAAATTATTTTAAACCTAATTAAAGCAAGTCTAATTGGGTTATGGAATTAAATGTACATAGGTAATCATTTAAATTCCAAAATAAGTGGGATGGAAGCCCTAATTAAATAATTAAGGTAAGATAAAATTTGTGAGTTGGACCCATGGTTATTTACATGACCCAAATATTTTAATTAGAGAGCCCAAACTATTTAAATGAGAGCCCAAAACTTGACCCAATTATAGAAGTACTTTGTGGTCATTTAATAAGCAAAATAAAAGTAATAAAAATAAAATCAAAATGGGCAAAAGGAGGGGGACTCACCCGGCCATGTAAAGGAGAGGATAAAGAAAGCATGTGATTTTTATTTTGTTGTCAAAGTTGGTCACCAACTATGCATAGGTGTCACTCTTTTATTTGTCCACCTTATTTTACCAAATTTTCAAGCGAAAGAAAAGAAGAGATAAGAGAGAGAATTGGGGAAGTATTGGACAAATTATATACATATATATATATATATATACACATTTCTATCAACCATTCAAACCTCGCCACTTGGCAAATAAAAGTTTATTTCATTTATTAAGTTAGAAAAGAGAGAGAAAGCAAAAGAAAATAGAAAGAGAAAGAGAGGAGAGAGATTCGGGTAACACCGAGAAGAAAGAGAGAAAGAAAATTCCATCTAGCTTTATCTCTTCTTGTGAAAGGAGAAGAAAGGTTTTCAACAAAACAAGGTAAGAAATTGATTTTTCTTTTCAAGTTTAGTACTTTATTTTGTTAGATCTATAAGGCTTTATGTTCTATTTAGTTTAAAATCTTATGAAAAAGGTTGGATCTTGTATGATCTTGAGTTATGTTAAGTAACGTGTTTATGTATGTTAGATTTTATGTTGAAAAGATTTGGAGGAAAGTGAATGAGTATTTCATTTTGTTTGTCCCAAAAAATGTTAGTAGTAAAGTAAGATCTATATGATTCACTTTGAGATGTATGTTTGATATTTGTAATTTTATTGTTGGTTGTGCTAGATCTCTAAGTCATGAGTAAAACCCCTTTTAAATCACTCAAAAGTGTTGAGAAATGAAAAAGTTATGGAATTTGTACCGAAACACATCCATGTGGGAAAAATCAAAAAATGATGTTGCTGACCCCTCACTTTGACACTGATTTTCGAGACCTAGACCGATCAGAATTTGATGTTTGATAAGTGAAAACTGTAGTTTAGGAAAGTACGAATCCAACGCCTCCGACAGAACCCAAATCTGAGTTGTAGATTTCGTTTAACAAGCATTTCCGTTAAGGACCCCAAATCTGAAAAATGGACGAAAATTGTAAAAATAATAGAAATTAATTTAAAATCAAATAAATGAATAATTATCATAATAATTCAAATTGGTTAATGATAAAGAGTAAATAAGTGATATTATATAATAATGATGTAATTACTTAATTACTTTAATAAAATAATTATTTATTATTTAATTAAAAATTAAATAATAAATAAGTGTAAAAGCTAATTAGTTATTCTTTATAATAACTAAAGGTATTTAAGTAGTTACTATTTAACCAACACTAAATGGTTATTAAGCTATTACATATAATGTAAATGTAATTAACTATTTAATTATTATTTAAATGATATTAAGTGATAATTAAGTAGAGTTAGTGTTAATAAAGTAACTATTTATTATTTAATTAAGATTAAATAATAAATAGAGTTAAATAATTGATTAATTATTATTAAATAATGATTAAAGAGTGTTTAAGTAAGATTAAGTAATAATAATATAATTACTTACTTACATTGACATAAGAATTTATAAAATAATTATTTATTATCTAATTAATATTAAATAATAAATAAGAACAAGTAATAATTAATTATTCATAAATAAGAAAGAATAATTAAAGATTTATGAAGTGAATTATTTACTATTCAAGGATAAGTAATTAATTAATTATCATTTAATTAATATTAAATAATAATTAAAGACACATGGTAAGTAATTAATTAATTATTATTTAATTAATATTAAATAATAATTAAAGACAAATAATAATTTGATTATCCATTATTTAACATTAAATAATGAGTAGATCTAATTGGTTATTATTTATTATTAAATAATAACTAAAGGTAATTAATTAATTATTATTTAATTAATATTAAATAGTAATCAACTGAAGGTATAGATTATAAGTAAAGGAATTTTGACAATTCATTAATTAAACAATTATAATAAATTATTTAAAGATGTATATCTTTTAAGAAAAGCACTTTTTCATTAATCTAAGATTAGTAAAATGGTTAATGATAGTGTATTATGTTATGTATAGTTTGTAATGAGTATATCTATTAAATAGATAGCTGAGATGACGTAATAAAATACGTTTATGTGCTAGCGAGATACAATGTTTATATATGAGACAACGGTTCCAGTTGACTCATGAACAGATAAAGTAATATAAAAATTATTATTATTCAAGAAATAATATAGTACGTTGAACTTTCTATAAAGGCTATATATTAGCTGTTTAAATCTCAAATTAGCAAGTAAAGGCGTAAGATATTCCTAAAAAGGAATATAAATTATTTAAGACCTAATATGTAAAATATTTACATATTAAAAATGTAAGAGACCTTTAGTTTGTATTAAAGGGTTGAAATGAGTTATATTTCTGAATAAACTGATTATGATTTTTGAATAAGAATAAATAATATTAATTTTTATAAACTAATAATTATTAATAATGAATATACATGCATGGTTGTGACATATTTAGTTACCTAATATGTGTGTGCATGTAAACACGATTGTGTAGGATTTGTGGGGAGACTCTAAATTAAGTTATAGGGGTAATCTCCAATTAAGGCAAGTTTCCTAACTCAAACTCGAGTTATTATGTTTCAAGCATGCTAGTGGTTTAATTATTTATAATTATTTCACATATCTGATTATTGATTCGCACTTAGTGCAAATTGCATATGTTCATCAGGTATGAAAGGCTGATCACCTTCATTACCATAAGGTTTCAGTTAAATTTGTTAATGGTCATTGTTGACCACCCAGCATTATTGATTCAGTCATTCAATTATTGAAATTTGATTTTCAATCTTTCACAATTGTTATATATTGTTGAAAATTCAGAAAGCTATACTATTTTCTTCAATCATGATATATCATTATTGTATTTAAACTTACTGAGCAAAGTAGTTGCTCACTCTTGCTATATCATGATAACAAATTTCAGATTAAGACGAATGATCCAGAATTAAAGATAGAGACACAAGCAATGGAAAAGATTAGAGTGTTAAGCAAATTAACTATTTAGTTATCTGATGTAAGTTATTTATGTAAACCTTTTGTGAATCTAAGGGTATGTATTTAAGTGAAGATTAAAAACCTTGGGAGAAGATGTAGAATTATTTGAAAATGAACAATGTATGTACGAATATTCTGCAATAGTTATAGAATATGTATGAAGATGAAGTACCGTAACGTACCAGATCCGAGGTTCAAGGGACCCGAATTTGGGGGCGTCACAATGTCTGTCAATGGCACAGTCAACGGCCAATGATGCCAAGCAGGAGGAGCAATGGGAATGCGGATCTCTCCCGTAATGCTCCTGATAGCACGCTATCCAAGATAGAGCTCCCAGCCTCCCTCCGTCAAAATCGGGACTCTGCGGGTCGATAATACAAACTCCCGGCCAGTAAGGAAGCCTCCCTCAAATCTGATGATCAAAAACACCGAGGTACACTGGTACCCAGGAGACTGATCCAGCCGTCAAAAGCTCTAACTGAAGACGGGCATGAGTAAACCCCTCAGCAACAGGGACCTCCGTCAAAGTAGAGTGATGCCATCGTGTTGGTCGGAAAACCGATCACTAAACACGCGCAAGTATACGCGATCTAACAAGTAATACAGTTATAAGAAAAGTGTCGTACCCACGAGGAACTATCACTAATATTTACCAAATACCAACTTTGTATCGCTTAAGTCTTATTCGAATAGTAAACTAATAGGAGTGTGGTTAAACTAGTTATAACTAATTATTAAAGCAAGTATATGGATAACGAATGGTAATCGAAGGAATTACAAGCTAAGGTTACAACTTCACCCTACACAGGCATTCCGTCGAACACCTGGCGTGCTATACTTCATCAAACTTCCTACCCTTCTCTCTTTGGTCTTAATGGTCACGACAGTTTATCGACCGAGAACACACAGGTGCTCATACACCTCTGTCGAGGTATGCACAAACGTATCCTCTCCAGATCCACCCGATAGGGAATAGAACAGAAAAGAACGTCCAAGCTAGGTGATAATCCTACACATGTCTATGCGAATTAACCTAACAAGGATTTAAGCATAAGTTCTCAATTAGGTCACACGTGGCACACATATATATCTCTATTCTACGCACAACTTATGCAGTCGAAACCCATAATCACATGCCAATATATTTAGGTGTAAATCTATAATCCTTCTTTCAATATCATATAGATTACCAAAATCATCACTAATGTCTTAGCGAGAATCATTAAGCATGAATATATTAAACCAAACCATATGGTGCCAACCAAAGAGATAAGACAGCCAATTTAAATAACAAAGGGTTCTATTATAACCTCAGAGCCAATACTTAGTTCATAGCTATTGAACAAAATATAAGTAGCAATAAAGTCAACATTTATGGATTACAAAATCAGAGGAAATAAATGGATAAGAATAAACTCTGTCGAGGCTCTTCAGTCTCCAAACATTCCGCTCCTTTCAAGCTCTCTAATCCGTGTAGCTCACTGCTCTTGTTGCTCCAAGGAAATCCCAGACTTTTCCCTAATCTACCTAATCTATATTTACAAACATTAACTAAGAAATAGAGAGAGAGATTACAAAAGAGGAGAGAGAACTATATATCCTAAGCTAAGCTAACCGATTCTATCCCTGTATCAATATATGGTATGCAGAGGCTCTCTTGATATATATCTGTTTTCTTCTTTAGCTAGGTCAAAAGCAAGCCTTCTCTACCTGGGTACCGGAGGTCGCGCTGCGGCGCTGGTAATAGAGCTTATGGATGGCGCTGCGGCGCCACGTTAGCACCAAAAGACCGGCGGTTGCGCTGCAGCGTGAGTCCATAAAGGAACTGTGGCACTGCAGCGCCATGATGACATCAGCAAGGACCAGGGGCTGCGCCGCGGCGCGAGATTAAGACTAGGCATTGGCGCTGTGGCGCTAGTGTATGTAAATTGTCCGGTTTTGTCTCCTGAAAGCTAGAAAAGTCCTGTAAAGCCCTGCAATATGTCGGTTAAGCATAATAATACTATAAACATATAAAACTATATAAAAACTACGAAGATGTGGCAACTATTTAAGCCATAAAGTATCCGATTCGAGAGTATAAATCCCACTCATCACATCGCCGTCCTCTAGGATACGTCTCCAGACCTAATGTAGTGGCGGGCCGTAGGCAAGGAAGCCTCTCAAATGCCCAGAGCTGACCATGTAAATATCAAAATTACTCAGTGACCAAGACTAACAAAAATAAATGCTGAAATCAAAAAGGTACGTAAAGATGTACTAACCAACAGAAACATGTAAAATCCTAACCAAGCCTCCGTCAAACCCTACGAAAGCATGCGCATGCCATGAAGAAAATAGGCAAAAGTATAGGAGCCCCAATCATAGTCACTGAGGAGCTCCACATATCGAGTGGCACTAATCAAAGCAAAGGACACAGTAGACGAGTTGTCCCCCCTGATGATCATCAAAAATAATCGCCTAAGAATACGATTCCTAGCCCTCTGGTCATCAGGCGGAGGCGCCAGCAAAGTCCCATCCTGGGCATCTATACTCAAGGGACCAGATCGGAGCGACCAACCCTTGAACGCCGTCGTATAAACTCCTAGCAGGGACCGAACGACAGTGGGCGTAATGTCAGCCACAACAGGCACTAGGCTCGCCCTCAAACTCAATGTCGGTGATAAATCTCCAATCCATAGGAGTCATCATCACCTCGCAATCTAGCAGATGAAGGGACTGAGTCTGGTGGAACCAGTGCTTAGACAAAGCCCTCATATACCCCCACGGGCAACAGCGGGGAAGAATCGAGAAGAATGCCTGGAACCCCCAGCCGTCTACGATGTCCCTGTACTCCTGATGCATCGTCGAATAAAGGGAGTGCACAATAAACCAGTTTCCTTGAGGCTGCGTAAAGTCGGGAACCTGCATCAAAAACCAACCCATGTTAAAAACCTGTGCCCCGAGAATTGGCAAAAAGGAAGAAAAGATTCCAGAGAGAAGAAAAACTTCAAGTCACCTCATTGGCGTGAAGATATCTCGAAGGATGGCGACTCAAGTCGCCTGAGCAGCTCTTGAGTAAGAACAAAAATGCCTGGGACCTCCGCACGTGGAGCCTGAGCTAGAGCAAGAGCAGCAAAAGGAAGCATCCTCATCATCAATGTCAAGCGGCTACTCGTCCTGCGCTGGGCGAATCACCGACTCCACCAATCTACGTGGGGGTCGAGCTGGATGTGGCTGAGGAACATCAGAAGCCCTCCTACGTCTAACAGCCGAGGATTCCCTGCTAGAACTGTCGGGTCTATCACGGTCCATCGCCAATAACAAGTCTCCAAATCACCTCAGAAAGGGTGTGGTAAACCTAAAACCTGCGGCTTATTATTATCAATCAGTATATCATATATCTCTAGGTCCTAAGACATGCATGGGTCAGTCGAGAATACCCAGTAAAATCAAAACTGCATGTTTTTAAAACTTAGAAGCTAAAAACATGCATGGGTCAATCAAAAATCCCCAGTAAAGTCAAAACTGCATGCTTTTAAATGCCTAAAATTTTGGAAAAATTTCGCCAGAGTCTCCTTTATAAAATGGACTGTCCACATGTACATAGGCATGTCTAGGTGGCCATTCGGTAGCACACCTACCCAAAACAGAAATAGTTCATATTTATTAAAAAAAATTAAGAGTCAACCTCACATGGTAGCCAAATTACCATGAATATTTTTTAGTTGAAAATCCAGGCTCATTAGGCCTTAAAAAGGATGACTAAACTGACCAAAAAGAGTAAAATAACACTGTCTCAAAACCTGAATTTTCTTGCATCCAAACGTGCATTACAGTAAGATATGCATACATATGTAGTCAGAAAAATTTTAACAGGTCATATAGGCATACATTTTTCATACATTGCGTCTAAAATCCCCCTACGTGGTTAGTATGATTTTAACGGTCAAAACTTGTGAAAAAAGGACTGTAAAATGTTACCTACGCTGCGCTGAACGCGTAGGAACTGATAGAATCTGAAAATAACTGTCCAAGCTCCATAGATCTGAAAAAGAAGATCGAAATCCGTTTGGAACTCAAAACTAAAATTATTTCAAAATGAAATCCCGCTGCCCATTAAATAGCCCAGGTGGAAGCGAGCCCACCTGCGGCTGCCAGGGTGGGTCCCACTCCCCCGAACTCGGTTCGGTTCGGGTTGAAACAGAGTTCCTATGTGCTGCCAAGTTAAATCTGAGAAAAAATCGCTACGCGATTTAGCGGTTTGTCTTGAAATCATGCGTTTAAGCAGCGTAATCCTGACAGAAAGGGGAACATCCTGAAAACCCTTAATATTCATCCCGGAGCCATGTCCGGGGTCCACTAATGAAGACTGCTGAAAATTTGCCAAAAAACGGCATCAAATTGCCAAAAATCAACACTGTCGAAGTTCGGGTACAGACCGAATCCAGTTTCAACCGTTGGTTCCACTCCAGCGAAGTTCGGGTACAGACCGAAGCTAGTTTCAGCCGTTGGTTCCACTCCAGCAAAGTTCGGGTACAGACCAAAGCCAATTCAGCTATTGGTTCCACTCCAGCGAAGTTCGGGTACAGACCGAATCCAATTTCAGCAGTTGGTTCCACTCCAGCGAAGTTCGGGTACAGACCAAAGCCAGTTTCAGCCGTTGGTTCCACTCCAGCGAAGTTCGAGTACAGATCAAAGCCAATTCAACCATTGGTTCCACTCCAGCAAAGTTCGGGTACAGACCGAAGTCAGGTTCAGCCGTTGGTTCCACTCCAGCGAAGTTCGGGTACAAACTGAATCCAGTTTCAACCATTGGTTCATCTCCAGCGAAGTTCGGGTACAGAACGAATTTAGTCCAGCCGTTGGCTCAACCCCAATGACGTTTCAAGCATCGGATTAACCCTATGAGATATCAGGAGATAATCTAGGTGATGAAAACCATATCTGACTCCATCCCCACAGAGGACAGATGATGAAATCTGTTATACGCATCCTCAAAATGATCACCAAGGTGGTATCGATAATATCAACCTCATCAGAATCTACGAAGCTATCGCAGAGAACGTCATCCTCAGCAGAACATGACGAGAATAATCTGTGATAGCTTAGCTTTGACAATCTCATCCCCGTCCGAAAGGGACAAAAACAGTGCGCGATAGCCTATCATTGACCTCTCCAGCAAAACAAAACGAGGACAATCTGTCGATAGCTCAGCTCTGACTAACGTCAACCTGATGACAATATTGCATTAAGGGTTATCATGAATAACGTTATCCACAGCAGAAGATGACGTAGACACTCAAGGGTAACCCTAATCCATCAAAGGTATCCAACCTGCACAACATACCTTTCAACGATCACATTTCAAGTGTCTAGCAATCTTTATCCTGCTCATTCCATTACATTGCATGAACATGATAAAGAGGGGCATCTGTAGACACTCGAAATTTTCCTTGCCCCAATACTAACATTATAGGAGGGCAAAGCCGTCAATCAAGTCAACTTCGGTCTCAATACCGGACCTCTATTTAAATTCGGTCACCAATATCAGTCCTTCGAATCAAATTCGGTCACCAATACCAGTCATTCAAATCAAATTCGGTCACCAATACCGGTCCTTCAAGACAAATTCGGTCACCAATACCGGTCCTTCGAATCAAATTCGGTCACCAATACTGGTCCTTCAAGACAAATTCGGTCTCAATATCGGTCCTTCAAATCAAATTCGATCCCCAATATCGGTACTCCAGTCAAATCCGGTCTCCAATACCAGTCTTTCAAATCAAATCAACTTCGATCTCCAATCGAACCGTCGGATCAACCTCGATCTCAATATCATGCCATCAAATCAACTCCGATCTCCAATCGGACCGTCAGATCATCCCTGATCTCAATATCGGGCCATCCAATCAACTTCAATTTCCAATCAGGACCGTCGAATTCAACCCCGATCTCAATATCGAGCCATCCAATCAACTCCGATCTCTAATCGAACCGTCGGATCAACCCTGATCTCAATATCGGGCCATCAAATTAACTCCAATCTGCAATCGAACCGTCGGATCAACCTCGATCTCAATATCAGGCCATCAAATATACTTCGATCTCCAATCGGACTATCGGATCATCCCCGATCTCAATATCGGGCCATCCAATCAACTCCGATCTCCAATCGGACCAGTCGGATCACCCCTGATCTAAATATCAGGCCATCAAATCAATTTTCGATCTCCAATCGGACTGTCAGATCAACCCCGATCCTCAATATCGGGCCATTCAATCAACTTCGAACTCTAATCAGATCGTCGGATCAACCTCGATCTCAATATCGGGCCATTTAATCAACTTTGATCTTTAATCGGACCGTCGGTTCAACCCCGATCTCAATATTGGGCCATCCAATCAACTCTGATCTCCAATCGGACCATCAGATCAACCCCGATCTCAATATCGGGCCATCAGTTCAAACTCGTTCACCAATATTGAGACAACCACAACACTGATCACCAATATCGAAATGTTAACTCATCCCCGATCTCAACCTGGGAAGTACAGATCAGCCCCGGACTCAACCCAGAAAGTACAGATGATCCCCGGTTTTAACCCGAGAAGTCAGATCGACCTCAGGAAGAAAACCTGAAGCATCACAACACCTCCAAAAGAAAACCTGGAATGACCACGTCAGCTTCAGATGCAACACTAAGGACAAACAGACTCGAATGAGATCCAAGTCTTGGAAATAACTCCCGGTAGTCAACCAAAGGCCATGCCGACACTACAGGCAGCCCCGGGAGGGGCAAAATGGTCATTTTATCAACCTTAAGCTGATTCGGTCAAATTTAAGCCGAATTGATGCCACCAAGGTCAAAATGAACCATAACGATGATCCCGAGTGCAAACAACGCAAGACAACTCAACGGATAAAATGCGGGGAATCGAAGACATGGTTATGAACCCGTCTTCTTGTACCTAGAAAATGTTTTATCCCATGTCACTGCGACACTCTCGGCGAGGGCTTTCTGAAAAGGTATCGCACGCCTCAAACGGACTGCTCCGATCAAAAGTTAGAAAGTTTCGACTTTGACTGTGCATTGTTCGGAGTGCACGTACTTCGAGACGACGAAACTCGACACCTGCGGGCCCCACCAGGGGAGCCGCACCTCTACCTGTGGCTGCTTGCAGGTAGAGTGGAGGATCCCTGGACTATAAATATGAGGCCACCCCCCTCATATTTAAGAGTTTTGAAACGCAGCGAATCTCTGCCCGTTTAATTTTCTGACTTTTTCACCTCTTCCAAACCCAATTATTTGTACTCTAACACGTATATATACCCACATACTACCACATACCAGAAAATAACCGATAGATTTGGACGTATAGAGCCTATGATTTGATAAAAAGCCCGTGTAGCAGTCCATTGTAAGTATTTTTACGATCAGAAAGTGAATATTACTTCTTCGTACTTTTATACACTTGCACGTTAAGTTTTGTTGTCTAAAAATGCCCGGAACTTAGTTTTGTGACCGTTTTCGTCAAAATTTGGTATATTTTTGTACATAAACTGATTTTCTGGCATTTTTATATTTTTATAACTCGAATTGACGATCCGTCAGCTCCAGCAGCTTTAATGCACTAAACTATTCGTTTTGCCAATTTTGTCAGGACTGGGTTATCTTTCCGGACTGGGTTATCTTTCCAGTCTGGGTTTGTCCCTTTTTTGCATATATTTAACTATATATATACTAACATTTCAATTCTGTCAAGCCCGGATGTCAAATCCGAAGTAGTTTACGGCTTTTATATATATTTACGCATATATAAGCGATTTTCACCACCACTGAGTTCTCTTCCCAGTCTTGGTTGACTACATTTTTGTTAATATATATATATATATATATATATATTTATATTTTTATATATTTCAGTCTGGCCTAGATCATTTCGTGGCCTTTGTACTGCTATTGCACACTTCGCCATTACTGGGTAATCTTCCTAGTCCCTGGTTGACTACTTTTCAGTAACTTTACATTCTAGTTCGGCTTGGATTATTCTGTGGCCTTTTTACTATTTTAATATATAAATATGCATATATAAGCAGCCTTCACCACCACTGGGTCCTCTTCCCAGTCTTGGTTGACTACGTTTCTATCAATATATATATATATATATATATATAGAGCAAGGATCAAGAGCATAACTTTTAAAGAGCATAACTCCCCTTTAGCGACGGACCAAACCGTTGCTAAATGCGTTGCCATAGGTCCGTCCGTCGCTATATATTGTCCGTCGGATAAGACCTATGGCGTCGGACGGACCTATGGCGACGGACAGGTGACGGTTTGGTCCGTCGCTAAAGGTGTTCTGCTTGTTAAGTCTTTTAAGAGTTATGCTCTTGAAATGGTCCCAATATATATATATATATATATATATATATATATATATATATATATATTTCAATTCCAGTCCGGGCACCGGCGTGAAAACCCATCGCCCTTTACAGCTTATATATATATATATATATATATATATATATGTAACTATATATACTGCCTTACTCGCTTTCTATTCAACTGCTGCATTAAATATTCATCTTATATGAATTGGTACTGACATATCTGTGGGCGGACTAGATTTATTTAAATTTCGCCAACTCTAGCTTTCAAACTGTTCAAAATATGTCCAGACTGAACCGGGAAGTTAAAATGGCTGAGATTTCCTTATATCTAGCTTTCTTTCTAGTTTCAGCTTCAAAAGCAACCTCGCGTCCCTTAGATCGCTATCTAGTGGGAACGAGACGCTTTGGCCACCCGCAGCCAGGATTTACTGATGAATCCTTGGTTCCATTGTGACGTGATGATGTGTATATCTATTTTTGTGCAAATTTAAACTGTGCAAGTTTATTGGCTACTCACATGTGAGCTTAGGAATCGTGGAATTCATGATCAAACTGATCAGAATCTGATTCCCACGATGGACAAACTCCAGTTTACGAATGTACCCTACCAGTTTTTCTGTAAAATGTACATACAAAAGACCTTAAAACGGTTATCCGGATTTAAGGTCTCAACATAGTGAAAATGTGGATTGTCGTGTCAGCGTCCCTTCGATGGTTTTCATGCCCATGAGGAGACCGACACTTGTATTTATTTCTCACCATTCACATCCAGCCTTAAGGCTAAAAAGAAAAAAAATTAGAAATATCAAAAGGCTTCAATTCCTATATTAGCGTAAGGGTTTGATAACCAGCTTTCAAAACATCACTGTCAATTCAATCAAAAGCTTTTTGCCAAATCTAATCAAAACACTTTTGCAAATCAAATCAAAGACTTTTTGCAAATCAAAGCAAACCCTTCGTATATAGGTTCAACGAAGCAAAGCACTACTTTCAATCAATCAAATCAATAGGCCCTAATTTTTCAAACAGCATTCACTCACACATTTCAATTTTAAAGGAAATATTGAAAAGATGCGGTACCGTGTTTACACAAAAGTCATGGGGTGCCTAACACCTTCCCCACACTTAACCAAGCCCCCAAACTCAAATTTGGTTTTCAAAGATCAAGTTTCGACAGTGTCCAGCAATTGGGCCTCTTTCAAGCAAAACTTGTTTGAGTTGGTATAACCATTTTCAAAACTACCAACTGGCGACTTTGTAAAACGTTCAAATCGTCGACATGATACATGTTGGCCTTTTTTCTAAAAAATCCTTCAAAACCTTTTCTCCTAAATAAAAAGAGTGAGGGTAGAGAGAACTTTGAAAAAGAGATTAAAAGATCTGGGTTGTGACCCCACCCGCGGATTTTTTAAAACCGACATCGACAATATTTATTCTTTAATATTTTGAAAATATTAAATATAAATTAATAAGAGGAGTTTTTTAATATTATTAAAATTAAAATTATTTTAATTTCTAAATGAGTTTAGGAATTAATTTAATATTAGTACTCTCATTTATTCCTTATAAGATTAGGAGACAAATTAATTAAAAGAGTTTAATTAATTATTCTAATGGGTTTGGAAGCCTAATTAATTAAAGGAGTTTAATTAATTAAATGAAACTCTATTTCTAATTGGATTAGAAGGGTTGGCCAATATCTATATAAGATGAGTCTTATGTTAGATATCGATTGATACAATTTCAATTGTTGGAGAATACTCCTTTCTATAGAGAATAAAAAAACCAGGGTTTAGCCAACCACCCTCCTTCTTGAACAATTCATCTTCCTTGGTGGATCACCTCTAGAGGCCAAACACTTGGGTGAATAATGTTTGATCAAAGGAAGGAATAATCCCGGAGATTCAAGGAGATCGCGAAGAACAAGGAGTTGAACTCGTACCTGTGAAAGTTTAATTTTACAAGGGTATGAATCTAATCTCCTTCTATTTCATTTTAATTAATAACTGTGCATAAAGGATGATCCGAGTAATTGGTTTGTGAAAATTTTTAAACTCTGATATACCATGCTTCCGCTAATTTTTTCAATTTAATTGCGCTATGATTTCTTACAAACCTAACAGTGGCATCAGAGCCAAACCTTTATGTAAGTTATTAATTGTTTAGATTTGATATATATACTGATATGTGTTTTGAATAATTTAATTGGGCATAATAGTTAGATATGAATTAATTTTTTGGAAAAAAACTGCACAATTCGCCAACCAGGAAAACAAACGCTGCCCACCGGCATTGCAGCCCCGGTAACAGGCCTTACAGCAGCGCCGGCTACGTGTCCTTGATGCTGACGTGGCACTGCAGCGCCTGAGGACAATACTACAACAGCACCGTCTCCGTGTCTCTGGTGCTGATGTGGCGCTACAAGCGCCTGAAGCCAGTACTTCAGTCGCGCCGCAGTGCCAACTAGATGCCTCTGTTTTTCGTTGACGTGGCGCGGCATCGCCGGATGCTAGTTCACTAGCAGCGTTGAAGCACCACCCCACCAGAAATAAAAATTTATTGTATTTTATTTTTAAAAATTAAGATAAAAGATTTATTTTAATTAAAAATTAAAATTAAATATTTTTCCTGTAATTCCAGATTAATAAAGGAGTTTATTAGATTTGGAATTGGTTAAAATAAAGATGTTTATTTTAATTAGAATTTAATTTCATGCTAACTAATTAGAGTTAGAATTGGATTCCATGATAATGAATTGGAGTTGAAATTGATTCCATGTTTCCTAAAATAAATGAGTTTATTTGTGATTTGGAAAGGGGATTCCATGTTTCCTTAAATAAAGGAGTTTATTTAGATATGAAATAGGAATTTCTTATTAATCAAAATAAAGGAGTTTATTTTGATAAGGAATTGGATTCCACATATTTTGTTCCTCCCAAAAACATTTTTTTTGAAAGTTAAAATAAAGGAGTTTATTTTGACTTGGAATTGGATTCCATATTAATTAAAATAAAGGAGTTTATTTTGATTAAATAATTTGATTAAAAAACAAAGGAGTTTATTTTTATTCAAAAATGGATAAATTAAAATAAAATATTTATTTTGATTTAAATTTGGATTAAAATAAAAGAGTTTATTTTAATTCAGAATTGAATTGTATGCTAACTAAAATTGCCCATTGAATCGATATCAATGTATATATTGAATGTTTATTATTCATGAGATGAATGTTTTATTTATTGATGCATATGTTGATGTGTATGATAATAAATGGGGTTAATTATGGACTATTAACCAATGTGATTAGATTTTATTTTAGTTAGATGCTTGAATGTATGAGTTTTATAAATGGGGCCTGCGTACCTCGTCTTTTTTAATTTTTCTTAATGTAAATTCTATCTACCTCCTATGTACTTCCCCTTGACTGCTGATCAAGGTTTCTATTTATAGTAAATAGTTTTTGTAATAGGAATAGTTAGAATTAAATTTTAAAGAATTGGAAACCAAGGAGCAAGGAGCGCGTGAAGACCCATTTGTAATGGAGCCCGTGATTTAAATGTAATAGTTATATTTAAATTTAGTTCTTGCACCCTAGGGTTGACCTTTTGATTCACTTGATGGCTCTAGTGAACCAAACTAGAATAGAGTGTATAATCAATCCGGGTAGAATATAGTATTATATATGTGCATGCTAGTATTATATATATATATATATATATATATATATTATATTTTATGCAAACATTCTTCGCATGTTTTAATAAAATGACGCGTATTTTATATATATATATATATATATATATATATATGTGTGTGTGTGTGTGTGTGTGTGCATGCGCGCTAAACAAGATGAGACTAATAATAACAAACCTCTTAAAGTAATTATATTAAGTCTAAAGTGTTCAAAGATATTTGAAATATTGAACGTCGCCTTCTAGCATGATAAAATTAATAGAGTATTAAATATTTAATATGAGTTTGTTGTGCTATCTACAAGGCAAGTATTAAGTATTTAAGATGTTAATTTATCATATTTGATGCTTATAAAGAAAATTGAAAAATATTATTTTGTTGTGCCATTCATAAGGATAATATTTTTCTTTTTTGAATATATGGAAGTGCTAGGTTGGACTTAACTTAGATAATTTTGATTCGGATGTGCCACCACTTGATCAAAATAATCTGAGAGGCAAAATAGAAGGAGTTACATGTTGATGTAATTGACAAAGAGTTGTCTACCTATTTATTTATATATGGTTTGTTGTGCTATCTACAAGGCTATATACATTTGAAATATGATCCTTATTCTCACTAGCAAATCTTTAATTAAATTTGTCGAACTATATATTGTGAGGGTAATATAGTTTGAAGAAAATAGTGGGAGATACCAATTTAAAATAAGATCTAATTTATCTTGGTAATTAATAAAAGAATGTATGCTATAATGTTGTTAATTATAAATTTATTTACAGAATTTTACGTCTAAATTACTATCACTGTGTAACATATTAGATGTTATTTAACCGGACCAAATTAAACGGATTGGTTAAAGAATTTGAGAATAGTTCTCAAGGCTGAAAAATTATCTTATATCCTTAATACGCCTATCCATGCAATGGTTGCAGACAATGCCTCTGAGGAAGAGATTGCTACTTTTAAAAAGTAGCAAGATGATGCACAGTTAGCTCAATGCATCATACTGTTGGGTTTGTACGTAACGCAATCATGCAATCAAATCACATAAATAAGGCGGAAGCGCAAAACATAGGTTTTTCAAAATTTATACAAACCCATAACCATGATCATGCTTTGTGCTCAATTATCAATTATAGAAAAGTAAAGAGATGAGAATCATACGCTTGTAGATTCTAGCTTCCACAGGTACGAGTTCTACTCCTTGCTCTCCTTGAATCTCCTTGAATATTCTGTTGTGGCTCATTCCTTTGATCAATGTCAGCCACCCAAATGTTTGGCCTCTAATGGTGATCCACCAAGGAAGATGAAGAACTCAGGAAGATGAGTTATTGGCTTAACCCTTGTTTTCTATCTCTATAGAATATGTGTACTCCCAACCTTTGGAAAAATTCACGTACCTTATTTCTGATATAAGACTCTCTTATATAGATATTAGGTTAACCCTCCTAATCCAATTAGAATAGGGTTTTATTTAATTAATTAATTAAACACTTTTAATTAATTTATATCCTAATCTCATTAGGATTGAGAGAGAGAGTACTTATATTATATTAATTCCTAAACTCCTTTAGAATTAAAATAATAATAATAATAATATTAATAAGACTTCTCTTATTAATTTATATTTAATATTTCTAAAATATTAAATAATAAACATTAAGCTATTTAATTTATTCTGTCACCATAGATTAAATTAATTACACTTAATGCATTATTACTATCATTCCATTTTCTTCTTAAATAATTTTTCTTCCTTTTATGGTGTGACCCTTTAAGTTCTCCATATTAAACCGGTTGTGAATAAATCAATTAGAACAATTCTAATCTTATTTAAATAAATAAATTAAACTAATAATCTATTTAAAGAAATAACATTTATTCTACAATAGGAATAAGCCTCTATAAGAACTCGAATTTTCAGAAATTATAGAATAATAATTTAATAAATAAAATTCTTAAAGTGTGAGATGAGTTAGAATAAGAATATATATATATATATATGTGATTTTGTGATTTATAAATATATTATTATTATTATATATTTGTTATAAATTGTAGAGATAAATTATCAAAGAAGATGAATAAGATTTATCTATCGGTATTAAATAATTTATATAATTATTTATCACGGTAAGATTGGTGACATTAAATATATTTGATAATCACCATTTTCTGGAGTATATGTACGTGGTTGAAGAGAGAGAGAATAAGACCAATATATCTTTAGATAAATATTGGTTAGTGAATTATTAGTTGATTTAATATACCGCGAGAAGTGATGATTAACGAAATATACAAATATGTTATATATATATCTTGAATTATGTGGAAGGAATTAGATATATATGTGAGATCTTTATAGTTAATTAACTATTAAGAGAAATAGAGTTTGAAATTGAAGTTAATATCTAAATCATTGAAGAAGGTTGTGATAATGTTAGTTAACTGGTATAGCAAGTTAGTAATTTAAAAGCATGAAGTATTTATGAATTGAAGCTAGGTTTCTGCTTAAGCAGAACTTGTCTGCCTCTAAATTTGAGGTGGCGTAGCTGCGCCACTTCCAAGCATAAGACCAGCGCAGCTGCGCCGGTCTGCAGAAAGTTTAAGAAATTATGAAATTTGAACTTATCATATTAGTAACTAATATGTTGTCATAATTAGCATTTAAACTACCCATGAGTAGATTAATATAGTAAGACATGACTAGTTAATTATGGAAATCAACTAACTTATAATAATCACTAGTTGGAGATGAAAGTATTATATTAACAATTAATATATGTCATCAAGCCGTCCGATAATGGATTAAGGTGGCAAAGCGTGAATTGAATTAGTATTAATTGCGGGAATTATTAATCCAGTATAAATATTAGTTAGAGATGGAGGTAGTGTATTAACATTGAGATATGGCTAAAATAAAGATTGAATATGGTTGTCTTAGGACAATCGGATAATTATGCGTAAATGGTATAATTTGAATAATTAATAGAGTAGAAATTAATTACTATAAGTATAAATGTTATACATATTAAAGGATATTAAAGCGTGGTGAAAGTGATAATGAACTTAAGGTAAGCTGGTGAGATAGGCCTAGTGTGGCCAAGTGGTGGGATAAGCAATTCCTTAAATAAATTTATGAAGGAATAATTAAACGGAACTAATTAAAGTATTATGACAATTAATTGCTATATGCAAGTATATATGTTATGAGAACATATATTGTAATGATAATACTTCATGAACATATTATAAGATGGGATATTGAGAATAATATTATGAAATTATATTATTATAAGCTTGTGGGCTATTAACTACTAAAGTTCACATAATTATGTCTTGTGTGGCTTAGATAGTAAAGTTAAATCAATTAGAGGTTTAACATGAATTATTAAAAGAGAGTTAATTGGTAAGTTAATGAATAATTGATATTAATTATCATTATAACATTTGAGTATATTGAAAATGGTGAGATAATACTACCCAACTATATTATGTAATTAGCCCAATTAAAATATTATTGAATTAAGCCAATGTACATGAGGTACATTATTATAAGTGGTGATATGCTTGTTTACATATAGGTGTACATATGTATATACATATATATGGGTATCCATAACTTATATTAAAGTGACATTATTAAGCCAATGTAATTGACTTAAGAAGCAAAGAAGGAAGTAAAAGGGGTATATTAGTATCTAACTATTAGTAAATGCTGAGTTAAAGGGAGTTATCCCATTATATGAGTCTCATTTCTTCATCACGTGAGTAGGCCATTGACCTATCCTATTTCCTTGTTGCTGAGAAAATAAAAGGCTAGCATAGATAGTGATAATGGCTAGAAGAATGGAGGGGAGGGAGCAGGTAACTACTTTTCACCAAATCCTTCTTACCTTCTGGGTTCCTCTTCTTCCTGATAAATCAAAATGTTGGGTAAAGGTATTGTATCGTTAATAAATTTCTCTATAAATAAAGCTCTTCTCTACCCCAATTGAATTGCTGAGTTTTTTTTTCTATTAAGTTAAAATAGAGAATGAGTGTACTGAGATGGTCGGAAAGTCTGAGATTAAGGAAGTCTGAGAGAGCAGTAAACCCAATCCAAGCTTAGAAAAGGTATAACACCTTCTTGTTCTTCACTTTCTGTTTTCTGTAATTTTCTTGAATTCTTGATAAGTTGATTTCAAGTTATATAGAAGTGATATTAGAGCTATATATATATATATGATAGAAGTTAAACGAACCAATTTGGGTTATAGACGAATCCGTAGTGGTGGAATTAGTTAAACTTGTCAAAATATGAAAATATAGTATGAACAAGAGTTTTGGATTAATATGTGGGTTAGTTAATGTTTATGTTAATTATTGATTCTTTGGTATGCTGTAGTTTTATGAGTTACGAATCCATAGAATCGAAAACAGACTAATTTGGATGAGTATAACTCGCGTTATGGCGATCGAAAAGTGAAACGGTCTGAATATTCGCGAAGGAGCAAGTCTGGAACAACCTTCTGCTTCTTGTGGCGCAGCTGCGCCAGGCATGGGCAGACAAAAAAAACACTATTTTAACCTGCTGTAGTAAACTAGGCATAACTTTTTCATACGAACTCCGATTGAGGTGGTTTAGGATGATTCGGAAAGATAACGAGTAGCCCTACAACTTTCGTTCTTTAAGTTTTTCGATTTGAAGTTGTTAAGAGGGGTAAAAATGTCCATCTTTGTGACTGCTCCGTATTCAAAAGCAATCAGAGGGCGTCAGACATGCACATACGCAATTGTAGTGCTCCCGACGATGAAATATGTTATTCTAAGTGATAAAACATAAAAATGCATGATAATAGAAATGACATATGGTCTTGAGTACCTTTTCATATCATGAGTTGCTTAAATGATTATTTTCCAAAGATTATATAAAGGTTTTGAAAGCAAACTTTGACAAAACTTGTGTCCTTTAAGTTCTGACCATTTGAGTATGTTTATATGGCATAGATATGTGTTCAAATGCATGTGAGTTATGATTTCAAGATACATTGCATGTGCTAAGTTGACTTAGTGTAATTTTTGATGAAAACTTAGAATTTGAAAGCTAATATCATCACTCACTATGTGAGATACGTTCTGATCATGCAAGCACATATAATAGGATTCATTATGCCTCTAGACATGTTGACATAAGCATAAACATGTTTGACTTCATTAGTGTACGTTGGCTAAAGAAAGTGTAAGATTTGAAAATGGACTTTAACATATACTTGAGATGGTTATGTTCTTACTTTTCAAGCATGTGAGCATGGTCTAGTTATGCATAAGCATGAGGAGAGGTTCAAGGTTGTCTTACATGTGCTAAGTTACTTTGACATTGATTTTGAAGAATAAAATTAAGGAAGTTTTGAAAGTAAGATGAATAAGTATTGAGTTACTTGCATTCTAACTTTATGTTCAAGCATGATGGTACTTTTTATGCCTTTAAGCATGAATGATATGTGCACCAAATTAGTTAAGCATAACATAAGCTATTCAAGCATGTTTTAAAGTAGGTTGTCTAAAGGGGGACTATACTAACTATGTGTAAACGAGTTTGATACACATAATCATGCGTATTAAGGATTGTCTAATAACGTTATGTGACTTAATGATTAACATAGCGAGTCCCTTGTGGAATAAACCTATTTAGTCTCGATTATAGAGTTTTGAAAAGGAAGATTTAAGCTTGATTCAAGTTTTATCTCAAAGTCTGTTGTAAATACCTAAGATGGTGTTCAACTTGGTCCATAGACTTTTGAACATGTTAATACTAGTTGTGCCGAGAAAAGGCAAAAGAAACTAAAAGTTTTAGAAGTTAACCTCAACGTTAACAAGTGTGGGAAACTAAATTGTTCTGAACCCTGTATGTATGTGTTTATATGGCGTTCAAAGGTATTAGTGTGATAAAAAACTGGATCCTTGAAAATTTCAGTTCTGGTTTTGACAGGGAGTAGCGTGGTCGCGCCACTCCCAGACCTATATTCAGCGCTGGCCGCGCCGTGCTACAGAGTGGTCAAGAACAGTTTGTTAACTGTCTAGACTTTAGAGCATGTCTATATATATTCCTTAAAGACTATAAAAGATGAAATAAGATTGTTTCGAAAGAATAAGCATGAGAGTGGAATGGACTAGCGACATAGCTATCCTAAGTGTATATTGAAGAAGTGAAATGAAACAATATAAAAGTTATTATTAATTTCATTGAGAATGTATGAATGTGTAACTGATGGGTATAAATCCACAATTATATAATTGTGTAGGAGTACACGAAGTGCCGAAATCTTTAAGCAGTTAAGTCGTAGTTGTTAAACTACGAATCAGGCAAGTCTTTCAGTTCCTATTTGATATATGAATTCAATAACTGTTAGTTGAATTATATTATGTTGTGATGATGTGAACTTATATATAAACTGTATATGAGATATGTATGAGATTGAAAGTTGATCTTTGATGATATGCTTGTTATGTGAAAAGTAACATGCTTAATAAATATAAATTGATTATAAATGCATGAACTGAGTATAATGTTATATGCTATGTGATGTATGAAAACTGTTAGAATTGCTGAGCTGTCGAGCTCACTCTTGCAAATAACCACTTTTGCAGGTTAAGGACTCACCGTAAAGACTACGTGCTTCTTAATTGATAAAGTTAAATATTATCGTAATGAAGAGTACTATTCAGATTATTGCTTGAACCATGTTTAGGTTCTAGGAGTTGTACTTGATAGTTGTTTACGATGTTTAATACTTATCGTATTGTAAAGATATATTAGTTAATACATAGAGGACATCAAGTTGAGATGTAAATGTTTATACAGTAATTCGAATAAGGAGAATCATAATATAGTTTGATTCAAGGAAATGTAATTGATTCAAGTTATGAAATCAATAAAAGATTTTATTCAAAGAAGATTGAAAAAGTTTAAATTATTTCGCATTTTTATAACATCGAATATGATGTATAGACAGGAATGTTAAATGACCGAGATTGAAACTTATAAAACTTTGGGGTCATTATACAGATCCTGGAAATGGAAAGAATTTATATTCTAATTTGTAATAAAGTGGAGTTATATTCTTTAAGTAATGAATAAAAGATGTAATAGTTTGACGATAGTAGTATCGTGACTACACCGGATCCGAGGTTCGAAGGGACCCAGATTTGGGGGCGTCACAGCCTCCCTAGCGATCAACGACTTTCCAGATAATATAGATTTCAACATTAATTATAAAAGAACCTGTGAGTTAATAGTTACCGTACAATTCAATTCCTTCCACCATACAATGTCCCAATTAAATATAAGACATTGATTTACTGTCAAGTCTTATTTTATTTAATCATATGTATTTCGATTAGAAAATGCGCAACTCCAAATAATGCAAATTAGAAACCTCTTTCTAATTTCATTCCACCTTGGCCAAGGATTCCCGGGTTGTCATTTAACGAATCACATAGGACATATCTCCTCTTTTACTAGAGGTGGTAGATTCTTTATTGATCATACATTATCTCCATATGTAACTCATTATACCCAAGCATACCCTATATATGCCCTAAAGGGCCTTAAGAAATAAGTCAAAGTATAATTAATTACATACAAGATACTATGATGATGTCAAGTCCAAGGATCACTTGTACTACTATCACATTAGGAATTCCTATTGACAGGCGAGTAAAACTCCATTAGGTATTCCATAGCGAGTCACGTTCAGTGAACTTATTCTCCAATAAGCACCTACATACTTGCTTTAGTGTCTCCACACAAATGACCATGAGATCAGTCATCCTCATCCAATGAGCAAGCAACATATATACCAATCTATCTAGATTTACTAATCCCCATTTTAGTAATCCCACGATTGGGAACTATTTTAGTTTTTAAGCTTTCTAAGAATTTAGATCTCATTAGCATGATCTCATCATTATTCTAAAATCATTGTTTAAAACTATGGGTTATTTATATATTATAAAAAATAGCACCATGTAAATAATAAATGCCTTAAATGAATATTTTATTAATAAATAAATAAGATTATTTACAAAGTATGTGCTTTATCATCATACATGATTGGCTTGTATGCACACTACTATCACATGCTCGTATCCATGAGTAATAGCTTCAGCGTTAGCATGAAACTATGGATGCTCCTACTATATTTCTACAAGTCAAAGAGTTGATTGGTGAGGAAAATAGGACTAATAGATATTAGATATCTAAGAAGCTTTTCTGATCTATAATAACCGATGACACTACAGTACAAACACATGTCCTTAAGATGATCAATCTGATTGAAAAAATAGGACAACTAGGTTTTGTCATGAATGGAAAATTGAGCCAAGATTTAATCTTGCACTCACTTTCGGACTCCTTATCACAATTGTTGTGAATTTTCAGATGTACAAGCTAGATGTCAGCCTCACTGACTTGCTTAAACATGTTGAAAAACTGTTGAGAGTCACTTTCCAACCAAGAAATACCAAGTCTTACTGGTAGGGGCCAAAGGATCTTCTGAAAAGAAGAATGATTCAAAGAAGGTAAACAGAAAGGCAAATACAAAGAAAAATAAGAACAAAACTGATACGGATTGAAAATGAGTTTGCTTCCACTGCAATAAGCCTAGACACTGGAATAGCAACTACAAGAAATATCTTGCAGAGGCTAACCAGAAGAAGCTTAGTGAAGCTTCGATTACAAATACAGGTTTGTCAATGATTGAAATAAATCCTTCGGTAAATAAAGTTTCTACTTGGGTATTGGATACCGGCTATGGTTCTCATAAATACAGATTTATGAAGGGACCAAGCAGAAGTAGAAAGCTAAACAAGGGAAAGTCTTCCTGCGTGTGGGAATAAAGCAAAGGTTGGTCCATTAACTGCAGGACTTATTATTTAGCGCCCCTTATGGGCAAGTTCATTACTTTAAATAATTAACAATTTAATGAATGAACTTTACATACTTGACTTACATGAAAAATAATTTTAAATTGAACAAACTAGTAAAAGAAAAAGGAGATGATCATTCAAAGAGCTGAATATTTGTATTTGGTGAAATACAAGTCTGAATCATTTGAAAGGTTAAAAGAATTCAGAAGTAAAACTAATTGGCAAGGTATTATGATTCTTCGATTGGATCGAGGAATAAATACTTTTGCAATAAGTTTTAAGATCATCTTAAATGGTTTTCTCATAATGGATGCTTCCTGATACACAATAATTGATTAGTGAATCTAAAAGGAAAAATAGTATCCTTGTTGGACGTGGTGCGGTCCATAATGATTTTACCAACATTCTAGTATTCTTCTAGGGTAATGCTGTGACACCCCCAGAATAGGTCCAATCCACCCAACCCATTCTGAGTTGCCAAATACATGGTACAAAATATAAATACAATCTTTTATATCATACGGTTGTGCAACATACGACCACACAATTGTGAGTGTTAATACAAATCATATATAATACGAAATATAATCACTCAAATTCAGTCCTCAATAGTTACAATTATTATCACACTATTATACAAAAATAGTGAGGACTACTACTGCTCTAACTCTGCCCATCACTCTGTTCCCCGACTACAACATTCTTATTTCCTGAAGAGGACAATAGAATAAAAGGGTGAGCTCAACTAGCCCAGTAAAGAATATTATGACTAAGATAATGAAGAATAAAGTATCGCTAGTCTTCAACAAATCAGATAAAATATTATGGACAACAAGTTTTAAATCAACATCTGCAGCGAAAACAACAATTCATCAGAAGAGTTAAGTAGAAAATAATGACTACTATCTTCTATGATTTAAAAGTCCATCATCAATATTTTATCCCTGTCAATCAATATATATCTCAAATTAAATATTCATCTTTGCACTACGGGCCAAAGATATTCATTTGTATCACCGGTGGTCATGTTCATCTCAACACCTGTCCATCTTTGCACTACGGGCCAAAGATATTCATCAGGTAAACATTCATCTTTGCACTACAGGCCAAAGATATTCA
This sequence comes from Panax stipuleanatus, assembly GCA_020205555.1. Classification (NCBI taxonomy): domain Eukaryota; kingdom Viridiplantae; phylum Streptophyta; class Magnoliopsida; order Apiales; family Araliaceae; genus Panax; species Panax stipuleanatus. Next base: position 68,689,881 of record CM035124.1, read on the forward strand.
TCAAATAATCATTCATCTTTGCACTACAGGACAAAGATATTCATCAAGTAACCATTCATCTTTGCACTATAGGCCAAAGATATTCATTTATATCACTATTTAAGACTGAAGATGATGAAAAATAATATTAATAACGAATCCAGTAAGATAAAGGACAAAGATTAGGGATTCATAAATTAGTTTATCCAAGTTCAAGAGTACTCCATAATAATCAATTGTGGAGCAAAATTTAAGAATGAAGTTCAAAACATGAATCCAATCAAAGATAGGAACCATATCAGACAACTTGGACAAAGAAAAGAAAATTTAATTTTTCTGTGAATAGTACCATATTCGTGAATAGTATCGTATACGTGAATAGTGCCGTATATGTGAATAGTAACCCCGATATGAAAATATAAATATTTTATAAGAAAAATCATACTTCGTGAATAGTACCGTATTCGTAAATAGTGTCGAATACGTGAATAGTGCCGTATACGTGAATAGTAACCCCGACATAAAAAGGTAAAAATTCATAATAAAATTCATACCAATATTTTAGTGAAATGATATTGAAAGAAATAACATCATTTACGAAAAAAATAACATCCCTTACCTCAAAAGAATAGTACTTCTAGCTGAAATTTCGGATATAATACTGAAGAAAACTTGCACTGAATAGCAACACTCAAAGTATCTAAATACTCACAAAAATACGCTCGATATTATAGAGAGAGAGAGAACTTCTAATTCTGGTGTGATTTTTAATTTTAATCTAAGCACCCTATTTATAGGAAAATGCTTAGAACGCCAAAGCAAAAAATTTAATAAAATATTATTATTTTAAAAAAATTCACGCCCACCTCTTGACCAATTTCACCAGCACACCACAAGTGGGTCCCACCCACAAAAAATGTTTTTTATTAAAAAAATATTTATAATCCCAAAAATCGATTCAGACCCAATATTCCGAAATTTTAATAATTCATAATAAATAGCCATTTTATCAGAAAAATACGAATTTTATATCCATTCCATAAGAAATTTAATTCTCTATAACTTTGTAGAAGAAAGGATTTTCCAAATTTCGAACGAAAAATGATCAAAAAATTTACATACGGATGATTTTCCACATCTCCATTCTAACAAAATACTGATAAAAACATCAGCACTAATTCCTTCATTTATTTCCACATTGAATAAATATTTTCTTATCATATAAATCAACGATTAATTATTCACAAATAATATTACAGAACTATAATATTGACAACCAGGTCGTTCCCAGGTAAGAGGGGGCTTTCCGATAAAGATTTCTCCTTACTGGCGCGCAATTAGATTAACTAACCCCTTTCCTCGACAGAACTTTCTTAGACATTGTCAATAATGCTATCTAATAATATTATTCAAATAATATGAATTATTGATTTGATAATGAAAAATACTGTGCAGTGATAATTATTGAATTAACAATAATATAAAATACTGTGCAATACCGTGTGCTACTGTGCAACAACGTGTATTACTTTACTTTAACCTTCGGGTATTCCAACAGTGTTAACGGTAACAACTATGCGGTTATTTATAGAAAATTCATTCTTGTTGTTTTCTTCATCTGACAGTTTTCCGTTATGGGCCTACAAATGGCTGCGCCGTCGTACGAATATTCCCCGACAGCAAGAATATTCCACGACCAAACGAATATTCCCTGACAACAATGAATATTTTATAACCACTTGCTTATTTTGAAATATTTGCGCATTTTACCCATAACTTCCCACATTTATCAAATTATTCTAAAATAATATATAGAGAAAATTTAATTTTATTCATAATAAGTTGGGGTCTTACAAATGTCCTGGAAACAGCTGCATATCTACAAAATAAGGTAACCTCAGAATCCGTCCCCAAGACTTCATAAGAGTTATGGACAGGGAGGATTCCTAATCTTAAGTATGTTAAGATAAAGGGTTGTTCAGATTATGTGAAAAGGTTTCAAAAGGATAAGTTTGGGACAAGATTTGACAAATACATATTTGTGGGGACATCCTAAAGTAAGTTTAGGGTAAATATTCTATAATCCTACTTAGCAAAAGGTGTTTGTTGAGAAATACTCTACCTTATAAGATTAAGATGTTTATCATTGAAGGGCTAGTGGGAGGATAATAGATCTTAAAGGAGTTCAAGAACGACAGATCACTATTAGTCAAAAGGAGGAACCTGTAGATAGACATATTGTACCATAACTGAATCGTAAATCTAGAATAGTACTGAAGATACTTAGGAGGTATGAATTCATCATAGATGATGATGATGAGGTACGCATCATAGAGGATGATGATCCAGTTATATACGATAAGGCTAAAAGTTGTATACACTTCGAGAAATGGTAGAGGACCATAACATCTAAAATAGATCTTTGAAGCAATGCTCAAGACCATTCGGATTTTACTTGCGATTACAGCTGATTACTAAATTTGGCAAATGGACGTGGAGACGCCCTTCCTCAAATATAAATTGTTAGTTCCCAGAGGGCACACAATAGATTTAGAAGGGGGGGTTGAATAGATCCTTCTTATTTTCAAACTCTTTTCCATTTTATTTTGTATTGCTAAGTGATTAGCATATGACAAACATAAGAATCATTTCAAGTACAACAGAATAAGTTAAAGATCCCCTTCATAGATCTCTTGTTAACCATTGTTCTATAGTTAGTTCACGAGTAGGGTGGTTATTACAGTTAGTACATTTATAGCAGTTAAAAGTACATAAAGTAAATGACAGAATGAAAAGAAAACACAAGAGATTTTAAGTGGTTCAGAGACTCAAGCTCCTAATCTACTCTTCTGCTTCACCAAGCAGGGATTCCACTAAGGAAGTCTTTACATCTTTGAATCAGTAAGATTCCTTCAAAGCCAGCAGCCTTGGAACTTCAGTTCACTAAGAACTCTTCAAGGCCAGTAGCCTTGGAACTTCAGTTCACTAAGAACTCTTCAAGGCCAGTAGCCTTGGAACTCTATTTAGTCCCTCGAACGAGGACCCCTCAGGCCCTGGCTTCTTATTGATGTTATTGTTGGTGCTGTGCTACTAAGATGACTTGAGGCTCATTCATCCTTTGGTACTTAGCAGCTTGGTGTGATCCTTCTTGGATTTCGCATCGAGACTGGATCACCCTTTGATGAACTGCTAAGATGTTCATGAAGCTTGACATCGTTGAGTACTTAGCAGTCCATCACTTCTTCTTTGGTGCAGCTGATCTTTTGGTTGTTGCTTTTCTTCATCTGATCTCAGCTTTGCACCCTTTCACCACTTGGGGTCTGCTAAGTATTTGAGCCTTTTGGTAGACTTCGTTTGGCACTTAGCATCCCCTGAACCTTGGTTGTCTTGTGTGCATATTGGTTCTGCATCTGATCTTCTTTAGCTCTTGGTGGTTCATGGTGATTTGTAGAAGTGGCTCTTTGAATCTTCTTTCTGGCCTGCAACTCTTCTAGCTATCTTCTTGTTGGCCTTCTCGGCTCTCAGCTTAGCTGCCATTCTGATTGGCATTCTCATTGTTGTTGAGTGAAGCCTTTATCTGTTAAAGCTCTTCTCTTAGCTTGCTTCACTTCTACTTTCGTAGTCTCACTGCTACTGAGACGTATTCTATTCAGCTCTATAGAACTCGTAGAGTCAACAACTTAACAACCCAACAACTCTTCAGCTCAGCACCTTTCATCTTTGAAGCTTCAACTGTTAAATATCCTTCCATAAGCTTCTCGTTGGAATATAGCCGTTGGAAGCTATTTGAATTGCTTCGCAAATCTCGAGTTATTTAGTGCAGACTGCTGATGTGACGTGACAGCCCCTTTTTAACTTTCTGACACAGTAGTCTACTATTTCACCTACCACTTCTAAGATGTCACTTTAACGCGTCAGACTGGTAATCACCTTTATTTCTTCTTTCTGATTCCTCGATCAGAACATCAGGAGTTGTCCTTCTGCATCGATGCTCTCAATCAGCAACGTTTGAATGTCAGTCCTTTTATTGAGACAGTTGTCAAGGCTTCAATAATCAGATGACCGAACTCTATGATTCTGATGCATATGACCAAGAGCTTGATCGTAGTTTGTCTGTTAAATGTTGCTCGTTGACTGGTTGAGACAACACTATGATTCTGAGAGTGTTCTTAGGATTTGCAATGTAAAACATCTCTTTCTTCACTCGTGCAGTGCTTCAACACTTTTGCTTGCATTGACATGTATTAGGAACTGACAACTTATCTGAATGCTCTGGCCCTTCTGGATTGCAAGACTCATCTGATTAGTCATGCTCAGCTCTCTTTCTCCTTGTGATCCTCCCATTCACATATCATCAATGGTCTGACCCATGCTTAATCTTTTTCATCTATTCTTTATAAGTTGGCCAGTATCTCTGTATAAATCGCATCAGTTTCTGCTTCTTATCTAGCAAGCACTACAATCATGGTCACACCCAAGATCGTCGTCTTTTGTTTATCTTGACAGCTATTGCATTGCTGACTTCCTTTTTTTAGTCACTTCATCTAAAGTCTTCTTATGATTGTTTGAGAAAGACTTCTCCTGAATGGCTTCACTTCTCAATCAGGATGCTGATTGAGTTGGTGCTTTGATCTTCTGATTGGTTGCAGGCCATTCGTTGAGTGCTCTCTGGCTTTCTTCAGGTAGATTACATCTTCACAGCTCTGACCAGAGGCTACATTCTTTGGATGCTTAGGGAGTGCTCATATGTTGAGAATCGTGTTGTCAGTACGATTCTTCTTGGCGTTGTGAGCACTGATAGACTTTGTTCTGCAGACTATGATCTAGCTTTGGTTCTGCAGACACTACGACTCCGAGAGCAGATCATATGACAGACTATGATTTTTGCCTTAACACTTGCTGTCCTTGTCTGATCTAGCTCGACTAAAATTTCTGCCTCTGATATGATCAGTAGACTCCACGACTTCACGTGTGGCCTACGATTCTTGACTTGGCTCGGCAGGCACTCGGTTGGTGCTTAGACAGGCTGTCTCCACGATTCTGAACATGACTTCGTTGACAGACTATGGCTTCGAGAAAGTTCTTCTTGATACATCACGATCCTGCCTTGTCTCTCCTGGTAGACTACGAACTTTGAGAGCTACTATCCTTGCAGCCTACGATTCTGCCTTGATAGTCTCCAAGTCTTCCTTATCTCTCTTGGCAGACTACGAAGGCTGGTGCAGTGCTCGACGATCAGACATGCCTATCTATTACATTACATCAGATCAACCTAACAAGCTTGATCTTTCTATATATATAGTCTTTGTACATCATATTCTTTTGAAGGACTTTACAAAGCTATTTTGTTCATGTAGGATCAACCTAACATATTTAATCATTGCATTTTAAGTCTTTGTACATATATTCCTATTATCTATTTAAGGACTTTACAGCTTTCATCAATGCAGACATATTTGCATATTCATTCATTAAGATCATAATCTAATCTTATGTAAATAGGAATAGAATTCTCATTCTTATTCCTAACAATCTCCCCCTATTTGATTATGACAAAAATAATAAGTGTATATGTATGAGATGAATGAATCTTAATATACAGTGAGTAGCTGTATTTCTAAAATAGATAATCATGAATGTCATTGATGATAATATAAAATTTACACTCTATATGACACTCTACATCCTGGATCCAGAACATACCTATATAGCTAGAAATGTACCTTTTCAGCTTTATTTACTGCTCCATGTATGTCTCCAGGATGTCTGTTGATCAGATACTCAATTTTTTTTTCTTCTCCAGTCTACTCCCCCTCAGATGCATGCTCCATTGCTTCATCTTCATGATGCTCTGGCTCAGATACATGCTCTTCTTCTTTGTCTTCTGCTTTGTCTTTCTCTTGATCTGGCTCTCCCTCAGACTTTGTCTCTGTAGGATCATCATCCTTTGGCTCCCCCTCAGATGATGACACACTTGCTGCTGCTGCTTTGACCTTCTTCTTCTTCTTTTTCTTCTCTTTCTTTGCTTTTCTACTACTTCTGCTCTTGCTCTTCTCTTCGGCCTTAATTTTTCTCTCCTTGCCCTTCCTTGAATGCCTTCTTTTCTCCCCCTTTTTGTCATTAATCACTTGGGAAAGCTATTGGTCATTTTTCATAAGCTTCTCCACCAGGTAGGATGAATTGCCAACTTCAAGCTTGAGTTCCTGTTGGCTTAGCTCCAGCTATAGGGAGAGATATTAATTCAGAGAGTCAATCTTGTCTGAGAGGGACAAAATTTGATCTGCACTTTCCTTTTGAGCTTGCACAACTTCTTCTTTTTGATCATTCATAGCCTTCAGATAGATTTGATCTCTCCTTTTGAACTTGAGAGATATATCTAATATTGTGGCCTGAAGTTTGTGGTGAAGCTCACCATTTCCATCTTCTGACAGGATTTTAGCTTCAGCAGTAATGAGAGATATCTTCTCAACCAACTCTTCAGAGTTCTTTAGTAACTCTTGCTCCTGAAGAGTTTGGACATTTAATTGAGCTACTTCCTTGCGGAACAGCTAGTTAGACTCTACGATTCTCACTTTTGGACAGGCTTTCAAAGGTAGTGAGAATCTGATAGGTTGAGTACCAATCACTATTGGAAGACGAAGGAATACCAGACACTGCTTCTTGGGCAGGATAAAGCTTCTCAGACTTATCTTAATCATCTTTAATGGTAGAGTGAAAGGACTCTACGATCATAGACTTGGGTATGATCCTTCTGCCATCTGAACATACTCTAAAATCATAGAGAATGTAGTGGTTGTTAGCATGTCGATAGACCCCAAAGTGAGATTGATCTTTAATCAGCTGTATTGCAAATTCTTTTACCCTTGGAAAGTTCTGTGCCACCAGCTCCAAGTTGGGAAGGTGAGATAAGCACCATGAGAAGTAGCTGTTATCGCCAGTAATGGATGCCTTTACCTATGGCATTTGAGGATAAAACCACCTTATTGCATGATCTTTGATTTCAGGCTCATATATCACAGTTGAAGTGTCCAGCTTCATAACTTTGAGATTATTGAGCAGATTTGCTGTGGTCATCATTACCACATTCAGCCTTTCATTTTCGTGGTTAACCCATATGCCTGGAAGAACATCTAGTGGTTCATCATCAACTTTCACCACTATTCTTTTCTAGAGGCGAGCAGGACAAGAGATATGAAAATCTTCTGGCTCATCTTCTTCAGAACTAGAGTCTTCTCCACTTTTTTTCTGTCCTGACTTAGAGTCAGACTGGTGCAGACTTCCTTCAACTGACTCATCAGTATGTTCCTGTATTTGATTATCATTTTCATCAGAGCTAGTCCTTGTAGACTCACTGGGCACTTTGGGCTCTGTAGTCTTCAGTCTTTTGCTGCTTGATTTTGCAGACTTTTTCCTTCTTTTTCCCTTATCATCTATCCTTTAGATTTAGTCTCATTATCACTGAGTTCAATGACTGCTGTAGAAGATTTTCCTTTCTTTTTTAGGATAGATCTAGCAAGTAATCTGTTGCTCTTTCTTTTCCTTGGAGGTTCAGCTACAAGAGAGTCAGTCTTTTCTCTATCTTCAGATTTTGAAGCTTTTGAATCATCAGATGAGCTCTTTTGAGTTTCAACAACAGGAGCAGATACTTCTTCTTTAGATTCTGAGTCCTTTGAAGCAGCAGAAGGACTCCTTGGGACTTCAGCAGTAGGGGATCCAATTTCTTCAGATTTAGATCCTTCCTTATCAGCAGAATGGCTACTTTGGGGTTCAGCCACAGGACTTGCATCTTCTTCTTCATCTTCAGACTTTTCTTCCTCTTTTATAGATTCAATTTCCTCATTAAAGGACTGGCTGCTTGAGGATTTATCCTAAGAGCTCTCAGTTTCCTCTTCTTATTCCTGACTCTACGCTTTTCTCTTTAGCAGTCAGACTTCTTTGTGGAACAAATTTTGACTTCTTCACCACCTTTGCTTTCTTCTTGGATGGCCTTACAGACTTGGACTCTGGAATGATTGAATCCTCAGAGTGTGATAGCTCCTCCTCCTCCACATCACTTGCCTTTCTCTTCTTCGTAGTGCTCTTGCTGCTGCTGCTATAAGTCACTAGCCTTTTGTTTTCCATAGGATTTTTCTTCCAGTTTACAAACAGCTTGAGGGATAACACCTTCTGGCTATTTAGTATTTCACCCTCATCATCCTTAATCTTATTTTTCAGTTTCTTCTTCAAAATGATGCTTAGGAATCTCCCATGAAAAACCTTTGTGAGTGGTTTGTCAGTTGACTTCTTCTTTTCAGCCTTGTCCAACCACTCAGACATTAAGTCGAACAGTATGGCACCAAAATTGATTTGCTTCTTGAGAGCAATGGCAGTTATGATTCTTAACTGATGATCACTTATTGTATCATGAGCAGTATCCTTGCTTAGTATGCACTTTCCCACTATCTCAGTAAGAAATTCATACTCTTCAGGAAACTCTTTCTTCTTCATGTTCTTCAGGATAGGGTTTCTCTTGTAGGGCATAGCTTTCTTCCCTTTTTCAATATCGACCTCTTCAAGGTTCTTCAGACCCGAGTCTGGAAGACCTAAGCACTAGTTAATGTCTATAGGCTTTAACTTCAGAATCTGTCCTTTGACCTTAGTCGATAGGGTTCCAGAACTCGTAGTCGCATTTAAGTAGAACTCTCTCACCAGGTTTGAATAGATTCAGGTGTTTGCTTCCAGGCATTCAAAGAATCCAGCCTTCTTCACCAGCTGAAGAATATCTCTGAACTTCTTCTCAGATTTCTCGAACTTCTTAGTTCCGAGTTGAATGCCTGTGATGACACTCAAATCTTTCATTTGAAGAGTTAGGGATTTCTGGGTTTACGATTTTGTGAGGATATTGTGAGATATCAGAAAATGATGTGAGGATGGATAGCTATTTAAGAGGATTTGACTGTTTGGAGGTGTTTAGGCTTTGGCTTGAGAGAGAGTGTGTATGGATTGGACAGACTTGCAGATTTTGATGAACTTTGAAAATGTAACTGCCACTTGATTTGAATTTTCCCTCTTGTAACTTCCCTCCATGTTTCTTAGTGGGACAGTTATAAGAGTCTGATAGGTCATAATCTGTAACTTCTTCTAACACGTCAGTTAATCAGATTTGACTTTTCTTTAGTTGACTATTGACCTCTTCAATTTGTGGAGCGACTTATGAATTAGCTCAGTACTCCATGATTTCTCAGACAAATCTACTACCTTTCTGTCTCCTTTGATGATCGTAGTCTGTGGCCATGCTTCAATAGACAACTTCTTCATTCTACTTTAAGAGAGTGGAAATACTCATTTTTCAGCTTGCATTCTTTTAAAGAGTTGTTGCTTGCTTCAGCAGAGACTCTTGTGATGCTATCAATATCTGCACTTCTTCAGGATTAAGGTAGCTCAGGAAGGGCCAACCTCCTAATCCAAGACTAAGGGTCAGGTTTTTCCCTGAGGGGCTTATCAGATGAAGAGATTTATAGACATGATGACAACATTAACATCACATTGGGTTTCTCTGCTGAGGAGTTCACTTACCAACTCAGAGTATTCTTTGAAGTTGGTATTTTGTGTGAGCTGCAATCGTAGTGTCATCATACTCTTACACTATGATCAGGTGTCTTATCCTAGAGACTTCACGATTTGAGTGGTTGGTTGATGTGGTTATCAGTAGCACATTTTGGGACATTACTGCTGACTATAGATCTTTATTTGGTTCATCAGTCATAGAGTTTTGGGACTCTATAACTGGGATGCTTCTATTATGGGTTAGCTCATGTCTTCTATGAACTTAATAGAAGTGGTCTTGATATTCGTGGAGTGGTCAAAAGACCTGCACCATTGTTGACCTATACTCTGAGCTTATCTCAGATCTCCTGGCAAGGATCCCCACCTCTTCATTTTGCTCCCTGAGCTTCACCATCTCCATATCTTCATCTTCTCTTCCTTTTCCACTTCAATGTCTATTATCAAAGATTGGAAGATCCGAAGGATTTACCCCATTGTGCTCTTTTGACACCATTAGTGCTTCTGCATCCAGCAGATCACTGCTCCCCCATAGTTGATTCTATCTTCTCAGAGAAGGATGAACTATTCTTCTTCATGTGCATATGTAAGGTAGCCTTGCATATCTCCTTCAGGCATGAAATCATCATGAATGAATAACTCTCATTGAATCATAGAGAGGTATCCTCAGAACTGATCACTCCACGATTGTCGACAAAACTACGAACGTAGTCTTTTCCATTCATTTGTTGATCTTCCCCTTTCATCAGATTGACGAACTTTGATGCTGACAGAAGGGTCACCACGATCGTGGTCTTTGTACTATGATCGTTGTGTGTTGGCTTGCATAGGCCGGGGTCAGTCTTGATCGTAGAGAACACTACGATTTTTCTTAAGCTCTTAGATATGAGCTTCCTTGATGTTCCCTTTGGGATGACATGCTTAGCACAGATAAGCATGAAAGATCTCTTTCATCTTGCCTTGAGTAGCCAGCTTCCATATGAAGATCATCGAACATGAGCTTCATTCATGGGGACTCAGCAAGTCTTCAATAACAAGCTTTGGCATTGGGTAGTTTGATCAAGAGCATTGCTGAAATGTCTTGAGTTTCCAGCTGGTTGAATCTTTGTGACTGAGGCCATCTGCTTCAGTATTCCTTAGTGTGGTTAGATAAACCAAGTACCTGTAGGTTAAGTAAATTTCTATCTTGGTACCCTGGGTTGCTTGGGTCCTGCTAGGTTAGTTTTCTCAAAATTCCAATTCCTCATATTCTTGAATTTATATCATATTTAGCATCAACAATCATATTCATGCATTTATCAAGTTTTAGATATGATATTGACAGTGCATAATTGTGAGTGTGTGCATAATTAAGCATTTTTAACATAACACTCTTTTTCTTTGATTGTTTCACCCTTTGCTTTATTGTGTTCACAGATTTTGAATGTTCACAGAGTAGAAATCAACTCTATTACTTATTTGTATCTGGTTGATTCATGGAGATGATCAGTTTCTAAGAACCTTCAAGATACTTCTATAGTGTTGATCAAACTCTACATTTTATTAAAAACACAGAACATGGGTTTGTATATATTTATATATATACTAACCCTTCAGCAAGGGTTAATCCACTTAAGCTTGATTAGATTTAGATTAACTCATGACATACTCCAGACTTCTTTCAAGATGTTATCTTCAACCTAAAGCATGAGTGGAAAGAAAGTTTGTTGACAGTTAAGTTTCTAATCAAAATGTACTTTCTCTCTTACCCTTTTTAGGAAGATCATGGTTTCTTGAAAGAACGTTGTTTCAGATATAAGGTGATGTAATATGATGTACATGTATATTAATGAGGAACCATACCTTTACACTGTCAGTTTCTTGACAATCATTTATCTTGCTATAATGGTGTTAGGCATTGATGTGCATATCAATACCTTTATTGTTGACAACTTGTTGCTCCATTTGACCTTAGATCAATCAGACATAGTCTTGGAGTTGAAAACATAGGAAAGTCTTGGCAGCTTGAGTTCTTTGACAACCTTGAACCTCAAGGTTCAGATCCAACTAGTTGGCCAAATACACAGTGGAGGAAATTGTTGGTCGTTTTACAGATCAATATATGCGTGCAAGTATACACGGTCAACAAGTAATAAAGAGTAAGTAGAGTATCGTTCCCACGGAGAATTAACTAATAAAATCCACCAAGCACTAGCCCATAACCATTTCAGTCTTATTTAAACGGATGATTTAGTATTTTGAATAGAAACTAAGTAATTAAACTAATACTAAATAACTCTAGAATAAAATTAGATAATAAAGATATGAGATTACAATTTCCCCTATTGATTCATCTAAGTCAATACACTTCCTGTTAAGCCAAATCAATTATCACAGATTGTTGGTCGAGAACAATCAAGTGAGACAAAGCCATCTTTCGATGAACCAAATCCATATCACATATAATCCACAATTGATAGAATACACATGAACACCCACATTACCTAAACCACTATATGTGTATGTGATTTACAAATAATTAAGGTTTAAGCTTAAGTCCTCAATTGACTACGAGTGGTGCTTCGATATATGTCTATCCTAAGCACACGTCATACATTCCAACGCCATGTAGAACATACAATCACAAGCTATTACGATCAGATCTCAATCCATACTTTATCTTTCAAGTCCATATGGATTATCATAGTAATCGATGGCCAATCAACTAAGCAATTAGGCATGAATCATAATAGACAAATCATATAACAATCAATAAGACAACAATGAAGTGTATCAACATAAACTACTCAATAGATTCCATTGCAATCTCAAAATAGAGTTTAAGTCATGATTGAATCAAATCTACCATCCACAATTTGAGTAAACATCATAAGAATACAAATAGGGATCAAAGATAAAATATAGATAGAAAGCGCAAATCTGATCTCTCTTGCTCCAAGTTTGAATCTTCAATGATATTCAATTGCTTTAACCTTTAGATCTAATCAAATCTAGAGCCTAGCTACTTTATCTACTCTAATCTAATGATTAAAATTAAAGAGAAGAAAAGAGCAAATAGAAAGCTAATTGTCCCCCAAGGGAGGAATGTCTCTTAAAATGAATATAGGCCAAATTATATGTCCCAAGTTCGAATGCCTCCTCTTCCAAGCAACAATGCTATTGGCCACTTAAATAAAGTCAAACTGCATAAAACTTGAATGGAGCAGCTGCACTCCTTGAAGGCTTAAACTTGGCGCAGCTGCGCTACAGGGTGTCTGGGTATAGAAGCTGGCGCAGCTGCGCTTCACCCAAGAGTAAATTGGGCACAGCTGCGCCGTGCACCAGCTGCTGCTCCTGATTTCTTCTGCTGCAAGCTTCTGTCATCTTCCCATTCATTGCTTCTTGCATCCTTTTATTCTTCCCATCATCTTTCTAGCTCCATTTGCACCAAGAGAGTCCCCATTCATGAAAACTACAAAAGAAATCAAAAATGCATAAAAAGATACAAAATCAAATGAGTTTAAACAATAAATTAAGTTAGTTGATATCTAAATAAGTGGCTATAAAACCACTTATCAAATACCCCCAAACTTAAACCATTGCTTGTCCTCAAGAAACCAAAACAAAATCAAACAAAAATGCAAAACAATAACTACCATGTATACAACCTACACTAGCATGAAAGTGAATCCAAGTATCAGTCAGAATTGATATTCATAAGCAATGCCTCAGAAAAACTACAAGATAATCAAACAGAAAAGCTACCCAAGAACAGGATCATAAAGTATATCACTCTGCAAATCCAAACCTGTCATCACTGATGTAGTGTGTGAGTGTGAAGCAACCAAAAATATGCTATTGAACAAATTCTTCACATACTATGCTTCTTAAGGGAAAAACACAGTTTCAAATCAAGAAAAGTAGTAAACAGATAAGCTCTAACCAAGACCATGCAATCACTTAAGCTCAGAGTCAACATGAGTTTTATTATGCTTTTATTTACTCACGAGGGCGATTCTCGCACTTTCTCGTGTTTACACTTGACTGTGCAATTCCTAGTCCTCTTAGGCTTTTCAATGACACCCATGTAACGAGCTTTCGACCAACGACTCCCAGACCAAAAGGCCTTAGGGCGCTGGGTGTAAAGACACCCCTAGGGTTTACTTACTCGAATATCAAAGGCCACAAGACTCGACGTAGCCGAAGTATTTATTCTCATGCTATTTTTTTCTTTTTCTTTTCTTTTTCTCTTTTTATTTCATTTTTCCATATAAAGCATGCATACCCCTTTTTTCCCCCAAACTTAAGCTTTTTCACAGTCTTAGTTATGACCACGTGATTACTAAAACTCTTTCACTAAAACATAGACTTCCCACCAAAAGACAAGTATGTGAAAATTTAAATTAAGTAAATCATAATGGTTACTCTAGAGTGCTATTCGGTGACATCAGTATCAGACAGATAAGGATTTACATTATGATATGAAAATACAACCAAGCTTAAGTCTCAAATCAGTTCAAAAATCAAGTAATTTCAATTTCCTCATTGGCTAAATAAATAACAAAACAACTGAAAACTGGATTCATGCAATATGTCATAACACAATCAACTAAAACAAAACAAATTTTTTTGAAAATTTAAACAAAATATGCAAAATACGTCCTAACATGCACTATATGAACTAACACAATATGCAATATTAAATGAATTACACTAAATGCAAAATAAACCTAATGCCCCCAAACTTAAAAACTACAATGTCCTCATTGGATATAAAAGGTACTAGGAACTCCCCTAGTCGGCCTCGTCATCGTCCTCCTCATCAGCCTGCTCTGGCGGTGTGTCTAGAGGAGGATACTGGCTGCCTGTACCAAATATAGGGAACTGTGCATGCACACCAGTCATCTCGAATGCATGAGACAGGGCCTAGGAGAACTTGGATGTGTAGGTATAAAAGTCCACATACATCGTATCCATCCATCTCCTCAGCTATCGTATCTTCCTCTTCTGATCAGCATATTCTGCGGGAGTTGGCCCTGCTGCCTGTGGAGCCTGCACTGGAGCACCTTCTTCTTCTTCTTCCTCTTCCTCATCTGAATCTCCCAGAATAAAGCCCAGTCCTCGAGGGTGAGACTCTGCACCCTCCCAAATGTTGTAATTCTGAGTGGATGTATGATCATGTCGCTCATCAAGAGCTACAAAGCCTCATTGTCCCATACCACTCCCAGCAGCTAGGCATAGGCGAGTAATAACGAAAGCATGCGGGATCCCCCCTGATGTGCTCCCCCTCATAAATCTGAGCATAGATTGGTTGTAGATATGCCTTATGTCAATCAACTTCCCCTTGATGATGCTATATAATAACATAGCCCTGTCAATCGTAATATCTGCATGATGGCTGGAGGGAAGTATGCTAGCGCATATGAAACTGTACCATGCTTTAGCATAGCGACTCAAAGCAGTCTGTGGGAAGTTCACTTTTCTATCTATCCCTGCTTTGGTCGTCCACTTAGTGCCCGGCTTGCACATTTCCTTGATCAGCTTGTCGAGGTCAGTTTCTAAATGCTGGGATTCAGCCTAATTCGTAGGACCAGATGGGACAGTTGCCACATGAAATATGGCATTGATCGCCTGCTTGGTGTAGGACACTTGCTTCCCTCTAACATAGGATATTCTATTCTGCGTCTCCCGAGCGTTGGCATAGAATTCTCTAATGAGGGGCATGAGAGCTGGTAGTGGCTTGGCTACAACTAATGCCCAACCATGTTCCACTATCTGCTTCTTCATCAAGCCCATCGTCGTTTCCCAGTTTCAGTCCCCTTTCTTTCACAAATAATTTTCCATCCAATACATCCAAGTAGTAGTGATGGGTTGAGAGGTTTACAAATTGGAAACTGTCCAGCACATCTCTGGCACTGCCCTCACCGTTATGCTCACTGGTAGGAGGAGATGGGGTGTGGATTCTCTTAGGCATACTGACTGAGTAAACTTGGGTGTACTGAATTCTGACTGTGATGCCTCTGAAATCTCAATGAACTATGCCCTCAAACTCTATCAGAACTTGTATCAAACAGTTGATGAGCACTCAATTAAAGCTCTAAATCCTCCCTTTCCTTTCACTATGTCTTCTGAATTCTGATTTAGGCTGGGAATGAGATGGGAAGGGATTAGGGTTTATCTAGGACTATAGTATGTGGAGATTTAGCCTATGATTGAGAGATCAAATTTGAGTAGAAGATGAGTTGTGATGAGGTCGAACAAAATAAGGTCTATGTGGCTTTAGGTTTGAGAATGAAGGCTGCCGAGTTTGTGTTGTGAATTTGGGACTAATATAAGCCGTGGGTTGAGCTATTTTAAAAATCAGAAATCAGTTCTGGCGCAGCTGCGCTGAGAATGCTCTTGACTGTGGCGCAGCTGTGCTGTGACAGTTAACCTTTTCCTTGCCCTGGCGCAGCTGCTCTATATTTACCCTTGAAGACGGCGCAGCTGCGCTTGTCATGGCCTATCTCTGGACCTTCTGGATCTTGGCGCGGACGCGCTGAGTTTGACCTTGAGGATGGTGCGACCGCGCCAATATCCAGTCCCCAGACTGCCTAGACTTGTTTTGGCTTTTCACACTACTGCCCAATTGAATATTCCTAGAGAGGATTAAAATGAACTATCAGACATTACTTAACCCTAACAGACAATTTCTATTAAAATCTAATTAACTATATCAAAAATAAATTTATTAATCAAAGCAGCTAGAATTAAACAAAGGGAAAGAACAATATGAGAGAAAATATGTAACGAAGAATTAAACAAGGGGGAGATATGATAGAAAGTATGTAATGGAGAATTAAACAAGGAGGGAGAGAGAGATTGGATGGGGTGCCTCCCATCGAGCGCTCGATTTATAGTCCGTTAGTTGGACTTTTTCTTGCTACTGCTATCCGATTCCTCTACGATAAGTGAGGAACCCTCCATCCATTAGGACCGATATGTGCTTTGATAGGTTCCCCTTAGTGAGAGTCTTCAAATTTAAGTCACCTATCTCGCTTCTTGTAGATAAGTTATCAAATTCCATTGTCAAATAACTAGTTGCTTCTTCCGTTGTGTTTGTGATCCAATTGGGGCATTGAGGCATAAATAACACAACGGGCTCTTCTTCTATTTTCTCTTCCTCGGCCCACCATAGCTTCAAGAATGTAGTATGTCTCATAACATAAAGATCTTTGCCTTCGATGTGACTACCAAGGGGGCATGAGTGTGCAAAATTGACTGAATTTTTCAACTTTGGCGGAGAAGGTACTTAGGGTATTTGCAAGGTCGGTTCAAATTCCTCATTTTCCATATCCCCATGTGTCTCCTCGATATCCACTTCTTTCAGTTCATCCAGTTGTATATACAGTTAGGGCTCTCCATCAGTTTTAGCATCCATGTCATATCACCAATTATTTTAATGACAGTTGTTCACGGCTTCAAACATTTGATCCATCTGATTCTGAAGATTTTGAATTGACATCCCTTGCTCAATCAAGCTCTCCTGTGTTGACGCCATAAACTTGAACCACAAATTCTCCAATCTTGACTTTTTTGTTTCAGCCTCAGAATCCATGTAATGATGATCATTGGTTAGAGTGTTGATGAGTAGTTCCATTTGATTCTGAAAATTTTGATTCGATAATGCCTGACTCATCATCATCTTATCTTGGTTTGCTAAGAGTTTATACATAAATTCTTTCCTTGACTGTTCTTCTTATGGAAATGGAGATTGATATGTGAATTCTGGTACATATGTTGGACTTGGAGCGCAATATTGGTCTTGATAATCATAGCTCCATGAAGAATCTGGGTGATACCCCCAATCTTGATGATAATTAGGATAAGCATCGTGGTTGAGGTAATCACCCCCATATTGCATTTCTCCAAAACTGACGGTGCACTGATGACTCGGATGGTTGCCAGCACAGTAATCACAAGTAACTGCTATCTTTCGACTACGTTGTGCTGCAAGAACGTCCAACTTCCTCGAAAGTGTCTCAAGTTGTGCTGATAATGCCGAAATTGCGTTGAGTCCATCAATCCCTATTTCCCTTGGTTGAGTTATCCTCGTGTTTGGCCATTAATAAGCAAAATCGTCTATGGTACCTGAAAAGAGAGAAATATAGGAAGAGAATTACAACTAAAATAAAATTTTTAAATTAAGACTAATTTGATTGAAGTTAATATTGGCAAAAAAATTATTAAACTAATTCCCCGGCAACGACGCCAAAAACTTGTTGGTCGTTTTACCGATCAATATATACGTGCAAGTATACACGGTCAACAAGTAATAAAGAGTAAGTAGAGTATCGTTCCCAATGAGAATTAACTAATAAAATCCACCAAGCACTAGCCCATAACCATTTCAGTCTTATTTAAACGGATGATTTAATATTTTAAATAGAAACTAAGTAATTAAACTAATACTAAATAACTCTAGAATAAAACTAGATAATGAAGATATAAGATTACAATTTCCCCTAATAATTCATCTAAGTTAATACACTTCCTGTTAAGCAAAATCAATTATCACAGATTGTTAGTCGATAACACGAAAGTGAGACCAAGCCATCTTTCGATGAACCAAATCCATATCACATATAATCCACAATTGATAGAATACACATGAACACCCACATTACCTAAACCACTATATGTCTATGTGATTTACAAATAATTAGGGTTTAAGCTCAAGTCCTCAATTGACTACGAGTGGTGCTTCGATATATGTCTATCCTAAGCACAAATCATACATTCCAACGCCATGTAGAGCATACAATCACAAGCTATTACGATCAGATCTCCATCTATACTTCATCTTTCAAGTCCATATGGATTATCACAGTAATCGATGGCCAATCAACTAATTAATTAGGCATGAATCATAATAGACAAATCATATAACAATCAATAAGACCAACAATGAAGTGCATCAACATAAACTACTCAATAGATTCCATTACAATCTCAAAATAGAGTTTAAGTCATGATTGAATCAAATCTACCATCCATAATTTGAATAAACATCATAAGAGTACAAATAGGGATCAAAGAGAAAATATAGATAGAAAGTACAAATCTGATCTCTCTAGCTCCAAGTTTGAATCTTCAATGATATCCAATTGCTTTAACCTTCAGATCTAATCAAATCTAGAGCCTAGCTACTTCATCTACTCTAATCTAATGATTAAAATTAAAGAGAAGAAAAGAGCAAATAGAAAGCTAATTGTCCCCCAAGGGAGGAATGTCTCTTAAAATGAATATAGGCCTAATTATATGTCCCAAGTTTGAATGCCTCCTCTTCAAAGCAACAATGCTATTGGCCACTTAAATAAAGTCAAACTGCATAAAACTTGACTGGCGCAGCTGCACTCCTTGAAGGCTTAAACTTAGCGCAGCTGCGCTACAGGGTGTTCGGGTATAGAAGCTGGCGCAGTTGTGCTTCACCCAAACCCAAGAGCAAATTGGGCGCAGCTGCTCCTTGCACCAGCTGCTGCTCCTGATTTCTTCTGCTGCAGGCTTCTGTCATCTTCCCATTCATTGCTTCTTGCATCCTTTTATTCTTCCCATCATCTTTCTTGCACCATTTGCACCAAGAGAGTCCCTATTCATGAAAACTACAAAAGAAATCAAAAATGCATGAAAATATACAAAATCAAATGAGTTTAAACAACAAATTAAGTTAGTTGATATCTAAATAAGTGGCTATAAAACCACTTATCAGAAATCTTCTTTCTTCTCTAGATAAGCATTTTATTGCATCTATAGGCCTTTCATTTTTTTAGAATAGTTGATGGACAGACTCTTTGCTTTTGGTGCTTTCTGACTTCCCCTCATTGGTCTGCAGACTATTGATTGATTTTGGACACTGATTGATCTTGATGCCATAGCAATTAAGAACAGAGACCAATGTGAGAAGCTTTAGGTGAATATGCACATTTACCTGTACGCATAATTTCCAACATGTGAGCTCATCTGTATTCACAAGTGACTTAATACTAAACTAAGTTTGGAACATGGTTTGTGCTAAGGATCAGACTCAAAGCGTTAGCTTTAGGGTAAATCATGAGAACCTGCTCTGATACCAATTGTTAGTTCCCAGAGGGCACACAATAGATCTAGAAGGGGGGGGGGGTGTTGAATAGATACTTCTTATTTTTAAACTCTTTTCCATTTTATTTTATATTTCTAAGTGATTAGCATATGACAAACATAAGAATCATTTTAAGCACAGCGGAATAAGTTAAAGATCCCCTTCATAGATCTCTTGTTAACCATTATTCTATAGTTAGTTCAAGAGTAAGTGGTTATTACAGTTAGTACAGTTAAAGGTACATAAAGTAAATGACAGAATGAAAAGAAAACACAAGGGATTTTAAGTGGTTCAGAGACTCAAGCTCCTAATCCACTCTTCTGCTTCACCAAGTAGGGATTCCACTAAGGAAGTCTTTATATCTTTGAATCACTAAGATTCCTTAAAGGCCAGCAACCTTGGAACTTCAGTTCACTAAGAACTCTTCAAGGCCAGCAGCCTTGGAACTCTATTTAGTCCCTCGGACAAGGACCCCTCAGGCCCTGGCTTCTTGTTGATGTTGTTGTTGGTGTTGTGCTTCTAAGATGACTTGAGGCTCTTTCATCCTTTGGTACTTAGCAGCTTGGAGTGATCCTTCTTGGATTCCACATCGAGACTGGATCACCCTTTGATGAACTGCTAAGATGTTCATGAAGCTTGACATCGTTGAGTACTTAGCAGTCCATCACTTCTTCTTTGGTGCAGCTGATCTTTTGGTTGTTGCTTGTCTTCATCTGATCTCAGCTTTGCACCATTTCACCACTTGGGGTCTGCTAAGTCTTTGAGCTTTTCGTAGACTTCGTCTGGCACTTAGCATCCCCTGAACCTTGGTTGTCTTGTGTGTAAATTTGGTTCTGCTTCTGATCTTCTTCAGCTCTTGGTGGTTCATGGTGATTCGTAGAGTGGCTCTTTGAATCTTCTTTCTGGTCTGCCACTCTTCTTGCTATCTTCTTGTTAGCCTTCTCAGCTCCCAGCTTAGCTGCCATTCTGATTGGCATTCTCATTGTTGTTAAGTGAAGCCTTTATCTGTTAAAGCTCTTCTCTTAGCTTGCTTCACTTCTACTTTCGTAGTCTCACTGCCACTGAGACATATTCTGTTCAGCTCTATAGAACTCGTAGAGTCAACAACTTAACAACCCAACAACTCTTCAGCTCAGCACCTTTCATCTTTGAAGCTTCAACTGTTAAATATCCTTCCATAAGCTTCCCGTTGGAATATAGCCGTTGGTAGCTATTTGAAGTTTTTGCAGATCTCGAGTTATTTGGTGCAGACTGCTGATGTGACGTGACCACCCCTTTTTGTCTTTTCTAACACAGTAGTCCACTATTTCACCTACCACTTCAGAGATGTCACTTTAACGCGTCAGGCTGGTAGTCACCTTTATTTCTTCTTTCTGATTCCTCGATTAGAACATCAGGAGTTGTCCTTTGCATCGATGCTCTCAATCAGCAACGTTTGAATGTCAGTCCTTTTATTGAGACGTTGTCAAGGCTTCAATAATCAAATGAACGAACTCTACGATTCTGATACAGATGACCATGAGCTTGATCGTAGTTTATCTGTTAAATGTTGCTCATTGACTGGTTGAGACAAAACTACGATTCTGAGAGTGTTCTTTAGATTTGCAATGTAGAACCTCTCCTTCTTCACTCGTGTAGTGCATCAACACTTCTTCTTGCCTTGACTTATATTAGGAACTGACAACTTGTCTGAATGCTCTGGCCCTTCTGGATTGCAAGACTCATCTGATTAGTCATGCTCAGCTCTCTTTCTCCTTGTGATCTCCCATTCACATATCATTAATGGTTTGACCCATGCTTAATCTTCTTCGTCTATTCTTTATAGGTTGGCCAGTATCTTTGTATAAACCGGATCAGTTCCTGCTTCTCATCTGGCAAGTACTACGATCATGGTCACACCCAAGATCGTCGTCTTCTGTTTATCTTGACAGCTACTGTATTGCTAAATTCCTTTTGTCAGTCACTTCATCTGAAGTCTTCTTATGATTGTTTGAGGAAGACTTCTCCTGAATGGCTTTACTTCTCAATCAAGATGCTGATTGAGTTGGTGCTTCGATCTTCTGATTGGTTGCAGGCCATTCGTTGAGTGCTCTCTGGCTTCCTTCAGGTAGATTACGTCTTTACAGCTCTGACCAGAGGCTACATTCTTGGGATGCTTAGGGAGTGCTCATATGTTGAGAATTGTGTTGTCACTAAGATTTTCCTTAGTGTTGTGAGCACTGATAGACTTTGTCGAAGACTTTGTTCTGCAGACTACGATCTAGCTTTGGTTCTGCAGACACTACGACTCCGAGAGCAGATCATATGACAGACTAAGATTTCTGCCATTAACACTTGCTGTCCTTGTCTGATCTAGCTCGACTATGATTTCTGCCTCTGATATGATCAGTAGACTCCACGACTTCACGTGTGGCCTATGATTCTTGACTTGGCTCGGCAGGCACTCGGTTAGTGCTTAGACAGGCTGTCTCCACGATTCTGAACATGACTTCCTTGACATACTATGGCTTCGAGAAAGTCCTTCTCGATACATCAGGACCCTACCTTGTCTCTCCTGGCAGACTACGAACTTCGAGAGCTACTATCCTTGCAGACTACTATTCTGCCTTGATAGTCTCCAAGTCTTCCTTGTCTCTCCTGGCAGACTACGAAGGCTGGTGCAGTGCTCGACGATCAGACATGCCTCTCTATTACATTACATCAGATCAACCAAACAAACTTGATCTTTCTATATATATAGTCCTTGTACATCATATTCTTTTGAAGGACTTTACAAAGCTATTTTGTTCATTTAGGATCAACCTAACATATTTGATCGTTTCATTCTAAAGTCCTTGTATATATATATTCCTATTATCTATTTAAAGACTTTACAACTTTCATCAATGTAGACATATTTGCATATTTATTCATTAAGATCATAATCAAATCTTATGTAAATAGGAATAGCATTCTCATACTTATTCCTAACATAAATTATTAGAGGAGAATGTATGTATGATACAACCAGATGGATTTGTTTCAATGGTTAAAACAAATCATGTATATGAGCTACAATAATCCATTTATGGATTGAAGCAAGCTTCTCAAAGATGGAACATTCATTTTGATAAGACAATCAAAAGAGTTTGATTTTATCAAAAATGAGAATGAACCTAAAGTGACAAAAGGGTCAGTGGGAACACTGTGACAATCCTAGTATTATATGTTGATATACTATTGATAAGGAATGACATATCAGTGCTATAGCCAGTAAAGATAAAGTTGTCTAAACATTCTTCCATGAATGATTTGGGTAGAACATCCTAAATTGGGGATATAAATCTATATTGATAGATTTAAAAGGATGGTCGGCTTAACCCAATGAACGTATATTCATTTGATGCTAAAGGCGTTTAGCATGGCAAACTCCAAGAGATGTCTCATGATGATGAGCCATGGAGTGTATCTCTTTAAAATTTTCTTCAATAAAAGAGAGATCGCATGAGTTACTATCATATATGCAATGAAATATACGATACTTGATGTTGATCAGTCATATTCTGGAGAAGTTCACTACGAGATAGTGAAAAACATCTTAAAGTACTTAACCAGCACTAAAGAAGTGAGCATAGTAATACAAGTGATCCTCAGACTTGAGATCATCATAGTATCTTATGTATAATGAATTATACTTTGACTTATTCCTTAAGACCCTTAGGGTATATTAAAGGTTATGATTGGGTGTAATAAGTAATATATGGAGATAATGAATGATCAATAAAGAATCTACCACTTCTAGTAAAAGAAGAGATATGTCCTATGTGATTTTATAAATGACAACCCAGGAATCCTATGCCAAGGTGGAATGAAATTAGAAAGGAGTTTCTAATTTGCATTATTTGATGTTGTGCATTTTCTGATCGAAATACATATAATTAAATAAAATAAGACTTGAAAGTAATTCTATGTCTTATATTTAATTGGGACATTGTATGGTGGAAGGATTGAATTGTACGGTAATTATTAACTCAAGGGTTCTTTTATGATTAATGTTGAAAGCTATATTATCTGGAAAGTCGTTGATCGTTAGGGAGGCTTATCCCTATTGTGGAATAAATATTATTTATTTAAATAGATTATTAGTTTAATTTATTTATTTAAATAAGATTAGAATTGTTCTAATTGATTTATTCACAACCGGTTTAATATGAAGAACTTAAAGGGTCACACCATAAAATGAAGAATAATTATTTAAGAAGGTAATGTCACAATCGTAATAATATGTTAAGTGTAATTAATTTAATCTATGGTGATAGATTAAACTAAATAGCTTAATGTTTATTATTTAATAGTTTGTAAATATTAAATATAAATTAATAAGAGGAGTCTTATTAATATTATTATAATTATTATTATTTTAATTTCTAAATGAGTTTAGGAATTAATTTAATATTAGTACTCTCATTTATTTCTAATAAGATTAGGAGACAAATTAATTAATTAATTAAATGAGTTTAATTAATTAAATGAAACCCTATTTCTAATTAGATTAGAAGGGTTGACCAATATATATATATATATAGGAGGAGTCTTATGTTAGATATTGATTGATGCAATTCTAATTGTTGGAGAGTACTCATTTCTATAGAGAATAAAAAAACCAGGGTTTAGCCAACCACCCTCATTCTTGAACAATTCTTCTTCCTTGGTGGATCACCTCTAGAGGCCAAACTCTTTGGTGACTAACATTGATCAAAGGAAGGAATCAATCCCAGAGATTCAAGGAGATCACGAAGAACAAGGAGTTGAACTCGTACATGTGGAAGCTTAGTTCTACAAGGGTATGAATCTAATCTCCTTCTATTTCGTTTTAATTAATAACTGCGTATAAAGGATGATTCGGATAATTGGTTTCTGGAAATTTTTAAACTCTGATATACCAGGCTTTTACTAATTTTTGTAATTTGATTGCGCCATGATTTCTTACAAATCTAATAGCACCACCAGACCCTGTCATCCCTATGCGAAGACTTACTTGGGAAGAAATGCAACGGAGACTAGCACAAAACTTATGTTTTAATTGTAATGACTGTTATACTGCAGGACACAAATGTCAAGGGCCACAGATACTCATGTTGGAGGGTTACGAGGATAGCGACAACCGGTTATGCGACGTTATCACCGAAGAACAGCCAACTACTGAGAATCACGAAGGGCCTCCTGAACCAAAAATTACACTGCATGCATTAACGGGATGGACCACGCCCAAAACCATGCGGTTCACTGCCAAAATCGGTGCCCACGACATCATTGTATTAATTGATAGCGGATCGACTCGTAACTTTATCAGTGAGCGTATGGCTAATCTGTTGCGTCTACCGGTGGTGCCTACAAAAACCTTCATGGTTCGGGTTGCTAATGGAGAAAATCTCAGATGTCAAGGGAGGTTTAAGGGGGTGTCAATTAATTTGCAAGGTACCCTTTCTCTTTAACCTTTTATTCCTTACCTCTCACAGGGTTGGACATAGTTTTGGGAATTTAATGGCTTGAGTTACTTGGCTCCGTGGTGTGTGATTGGAAGCAGTTAACTATAAAATTCATATGGGAAAATCAGACCAAGAGGTTGGTAGGCATTGATAGGCAAAATATCCAAGCAGCATCAATCGAAGAGTTAACTAAAGAAATTCGTCAAAGCCATGCTTTGCTTTATGCTTACAGGTTTCCCATACGGAACAGCAGGAGAATATTCATCTCAGTATAAGAGAGATATTGCAGGAATTCTCAAGTTTATTCACAGAGCCCTCAAGCTTACCACCAACATGGGAGATTGACCACGACATTATCCTTAAGGAAGTAACCGAACCAACTAATGTACGTCCTCACCGGTATGCACATTATCAAAAGAACGAGATCGAGAAGCAGATCTAAGAGATGCTACAATCTAGTCTTGTGCGACCCAACACTAGCCCCTTCTCATCACCCGTATTACTGGTAAAAAACAAAGACAGAAATTGGTGCTTTTGCACAGATTATCATGCGCTCAACGCCGCAACCATTAAAGACCGATTTCCAATCCCCACCACGGATGATATGTTGGATGAGCTCTACGGTGCTTATTATCTTCCCAAGATTGACCTGAGAGCGGGGTACCATCAGGTACGGGTTAAACCAGGTGGTATCCATAAAACTGCTTTCCGAACACATAATGGTCAGTATGAATACTTAGTCATGCTATTCGGCTTATGTAATGCACCTTCAACATTCCAAGCTATCATGAACTCTATCTTTCGACATCATCTTCAAAAATTCATATTAGTTTTCTTTGATGATATTTTGTTTTATAGTCGGGATTGGGATCAACATTTAATACATGTAAGGCAGACTCTCGAAATATTGAGGCAACACAAATTCTTTGTTAAAGCTAACAAATGTGCATTTAGGCAGCAAGAATTGGAGTACTTGGGGCACATCATTACTAGTCAAAGAGTGAAAGTAGATGAAAATAAAATTACTGCTATGATAGCCTGGCCTCGACCTACTAACATTTCGGAACTACGTGGGTTTTTAGGCTTGACAGGTTATTACCGGAAGTTCGTTAAGGATTATGGCGTTAAAGCTCGGCCTCTCACCAATCTTCTAAAAAATGGGCAATTGAGATGGCATGAAGAAGCTGAATCTGCATTTCAAGCTCTCAAACAGGCCATGACGACCACACCTATATTAGCCATGAAAAACTTAAACGATGATTTCACTATTGAAACCGATGCATCTGGGGAAGGAATTGGAGCAGTCATGTCTCAACAAGGCAAACCAGTGGTATACATGAGTCGAGCCCTCAGAGTGACCAAGAAATCCTGGTCGACGTATGCTAAGGAGATGTTGGCTATTGTGGAAGCCGTACGTACTTGGCGGCCTTACCTTTTAGGTAAAAAAATTCTAAATTCAGACCGATCAAATTAGTCTCAAATATTTTTTAGAGCAGAGAATAACAACTCCGGAGCAACAAAAATGGGTCGTGAAGCTCTCGGGCTACGATTACGAAATTAAATACAGGTCGGGCCATGAGAACTCTGCAGCTGATGCTCTCTCTCGAAAACAAGGCAGTCCCATTCTTCACCATATTTTCTTCCGCAGGTTAGCTTATGGGAGGAAATTAAGAAAGCTACAGAGGAAGACCAGTACATATAGTTAAAGGTTTGTGTGGCCTCCGAACAACCAGGAGGATCATATACATGGCGCTAAGGGCTATTACTATACAAGGGAAGGGTCATTGTTCCAAATGATGTCACCTAAAGAGCCAAACTGTTACACAAAATGCATAACACCAAGGTGGGGGGTCATTCGGGTGTCCTACGTACGTTCAAGAAATTGGGGCAACAATTTTATTGGTCTGGAATGCATAAATCAGTGCACGATTACATCAAGGGATGCGAGGTATGCCAGAAAATAAAAGTCTAGACCTTAGCTCCAACTGGGCTTCTTCAACCGCTACCAATCTCGTGCCAAGTATGGGACGACATCACCTTAGACTTCATTGAGGGCTTACCGGTTTCGCAGGGAAGGGACACCATCATGGTGGTTATCGATAGACTTAGTAAGGTCGTTCATTTCCTTACTTTAAGTCATCTTTTTACTACAAAAAATATAGCTGAGAAATTTATGGAAGGCATCATCAAGCTTCACGGCATGCCCAAATCAATTATTAATGATCGAGACCCAATCTTCATAAGTAATTTCTGGGAAAAAAAATTTCAAGCTGTCAGGCACCAAACTACAGCTCAGTTCCGCATACCACCAGCAGACGGATGGCCAGAAGAAAGTCACCAATCGCTGCGTCGGGCAATATCTTCGGTGTTTTGTTCATCAGTGGCCACAGAAATGGAGCCGCTATTTACCTTGGGCGAAATATTGGTATAATACGACATACCATATTTCGACAAGGATGACCCCTTTTCAGGCATTGTATGGAAGATTTCCACCCCCCATTTCGATGTACACGGAGGGGCTTTCACCGGTACATGAAGTTGATTAGTAGCTCATAAACCTAGATGAATTGCTACGACAACTGAAGGCCAACTTAGCAAACTTGATGAACCGAATGAAGCAGATGTCAGAAAGAAAAGAAGAGATGTTTTATTCAATGTCGGCGAATGGGTACTTTTGAAACTACACCAATACCGCCAACAAACGGTCTTCAAACGAGTCTATCAGAAACTAGCTAGCCATTTTTATGGACTCTACCAGATTCTAGAGAAGATCGGGCATGTCGTATATAAGTTATAATTATCGAAAGGGGCGCACATTCACCTAGTATTTTATGTGTCACTCTTCATATGATACCAAAATAATGGGAACAACGCTGAAACGCCACAGGCCGAGTTCCCACCACTCATCGATGAAGGGGTAGTCATATTGAAGCCACAAACTATTTTAGACTACCGTTGGATCAAGCAAGGCACCCAGCTGGTCGAAGAAAGCTTAGTTCAATGGAAGCACCTTCTAGCCGAGGAGGCAACATGGGAGCCAACAAAGAAGTTACGGGAGATGTTTCCGAATTTGGACCTTGAGGACAAGGATCCACTTGATGGGGGAGGTATTGTTAAGCCACGACGTTCGGAGAGGAATCGAAAGCCAAATCCCAAATACATGGGATCAGCTGGGACATGAAGAGCATGAGTCGATTATTGCAGTTAGGAGTTTTACGTCCATTTCATTTCCATTAGTTATGTTCTGTTTCTGCGTGTGCTGTTATACGTGGGTTGTAGTTATTTACGTGCTCTATTTATGTGGGTAGTAGTCCAGTTATTAGCCAATCGTCTCCTTTATTTCGGTACATGGCTTGTCTATTTGTACATAGCTTTGCTTATTTAAGCAATTGAAGTTTATCAATTGAAGGCAAGTAATCATTTTTATGCAAATTGTGGTACACTTCTCACCCGAAGAGAAGACAAATTATGTTAGAATTTTATTATGTGTTTGGGACCTATTAATATCTCCAAATCAGATGGTAAGAAATTGACAGACTAGAAATTGGGAGAGAAAATCGTAGAAAAGAGAAAGAGAAACTTCACATTTTATTCCATGACTGAAAACAAGAGCTACACACAATATATAACAACAATAATTCTATGGCGACTGGTGCTAGCGACCGTTCAATTTTTTTTACTCCAAAAAATTTATAATATTTATTTTAAAATAAATTTTGGATTTAGGATTTAGTATTTAGGTCTTAGGGTTTAGTATTTAAGGTTTAGGGTTTATATAGTCGAAAGAAAAAAAATTGGACTAAATTTTTACCGAATTTAGTGATTTAGGTGTAATTTAGATACATGTAACAAATAAGATTAATTTTTTAGGGTTTAGGATTTAGGAATTTTTAAAAAAATAATAATGCCTGGTCGCTAGCACTGGTGGTGTGACGACCTAAATTGTTTGCTTAATTCATGAATTAAGTATAATTAAGGATTTAGGTGATAATGTAAATGAGGGTATTTTTTTAAATACTTTGTGACTTATGTGAAATATGTATGTGATTAAATAAATAAATATTTTATGTAAATATATATATATATATATATATATATATATATATATATATTATATAAAGAAAATTAAATAGAAAGCTACATGACCTAATATTAGGTATGGTAATTAAATAACCTAAAGGTTATTGTATTTAAGAATTTTAGTATTTAAAATATATACTAACCTAAGAGATTAATTTTATTATCTCAATTTCTCATTTATTTTAAACCTAATTAAGGCAAGTCTAATTGGGTTATAAAATTAAATACACACACATAATTATTTAAAATCCCAAAATGAGTGAATTAGGAACCCTAATTAAATATTTAGGATAAGATAAAATTAAAGTATTGGACCATGCTAATTTACATGGCCCAATCAAATTAATTAAAGAGCCCAAATAATTTTGGGACATGGCCCAAACTTGGCCTAATTTATATTGGACCTTCTAGATTTGTTGGGAGATTTTATATACATACACATGTTATATATACACTTTTAGTTCTATAAATACCCCTTCCTCTCATTTCAATTAAAAAGTTTACTTCCTTTATTCTAAAAAGCTAGCAAAAGAAAAATAGGAAGAGAAGAGAGAGAGCCAGCCGTGGGCTTAAGGGAGAGGAGGAGAAGAGAGATCTAGTCATGCTATCAAACTTCACCCCTAGCAAGAAGAAGAAAAAAAGTCTTGAAGGTTCAAAAGTTCTCTAACCTAAAATATATTTAGGTCTATGTATATTCTTGTGGTTGTTTTAGATCTAAAGATGAGTTTATGTTTTTTAAACCTTAGGGTATTAGATATACATGTTATGTGGTGTTTTATGTTTATATCTAACCATTTTAAGGTTTGAAAAGCTTGAATAAAGAAATGAAACCAAAATAGATTTTGAAGGCCAAAAACCCTAAAAATCAGTCCACTTTAAATGTTTACCATTTGAGATATATAAATTATTTTTGAGATCCGTCAAATAGGTGTATTAGATATATGAGTTATCTGTTAAAATCAAGTGGTAGCACTCAAAAATATTAAACGAACAAACTGTAGTGTCATATTTACCAAAACACTCCCAGCAGACCAAAAATCTAGAAAATAGAAAAGTTTCCTGACCATGTTTTTGAAAAGCCTGTTTCGACCACTTAGCTGGCTCTAAAAATTCTAGCCTTTTTTTTAAGTTAGTATAACAAGTTAACTAAGTCTTGTCCAAAGATGAGAATTTTTGACTGTCCAGAAGTGGAAATCTAGCTTTTACAAGAAAGTGTGATTTTAAAAGTAAACTGTTATAACTTGAAATGTACAGCCTAGAAAAATGTGATATTTTTACAGGGATTAGTGTTTACTGAGATGAGTCTACTGTGTAAATTTTAGAATTGTTAGACAAAATAATAACTTATGATAAATATTGGTGTTTTGGACTGTTTTAGCCTATTTAAAAATATAAAACAAAATTGGAAAATTATAAGAAAATTATTTTAACACTAAAATATCATATACTGATATTTCCCAAAAAAGAATTTTTTTTGGAGATGTTTTGATATTTTTCATGAAAATGTTAGAGTTATTAATAAATGAGAAAAATAGGTTATGTGATATTAGAAATAGTAAAAATGTAATTTTATGGCTTAGAAACCATATGATGTAATCAGATTTTTTGAGGTTATTTTGTTCATTTTTGATAAAATTTTATATTTATGGCATTTTAGGTTTCTTAAATAAATAAATTAGTAAAGGGTAAACAATTAAAATTAATTTTTTATAAGTTTAATAAATAATTAAAATATTATTAAAAGATTAGTAATATTATATTAAAATATTATTAAATGATTAATAATATTAGATTAAAATATTATTAAATGATTAATAATTTAGATTAAATTTAAATTAAAATATTATTAAATAATTAATAATATTAGATTAAAGATAAATTAAAATATTATTAAATAATTAATAATATTAGTGATTGATTAAAATATTATTAAATAATTAATAATATTAGAAGGTAATTAAAATATTATTAAATAATTAATAATATTAAGTTGTGAATAAAAATATTTGTTTGAAAGAGGCCCAATTGCTGGACACTGTCGAAACTTGATCTTTGAAAACAAAGTTTGAGTTCGGGGGCTTGGTTAAGTGTGGGGAAGGTGTTAGGTACCCCACGACTCCCGTGTAAACACGGTACCGTATCTTTTCAATATTTCCCTTTAAAAACTAGAATGCGTGAGTGAATGCTGTTTGAAAATTGAGCCTATAGATTTGATTGATTGAAAGTAGTGCTTTACTTCGTTGAACCTATACACGAAGGGTTTGATTTGATTTGCAAAAAGTCTTTGATTTGATTTGTAAAAGTGTTTTGATTAGATTTGC
This sequence comes from Panax stipuleanatus, assembly GCA_020205555.1. Classification (NCBI taxonomy): domain Eukaryota; kingdom Viridiplantae; phylum Streptophyta; class Magnoliopsida; order Apiales; family Araliaceae; genus Panax; species Panax stipuleanatus. The sequence goes on from CM035124.1 coordinate 68,721,368, forward strand.
AAAAGCTTTTCTTTTGATTGAATTAAAAGTGATGTTTTGAAAGCTGTTTATCAAACCCCTACGCTAACATAGGAATTGAAGCCTTTTGATACTTCCAAATTTTATCTTTATAGCCTTAAGGCTGCATGTGAATGGTGATGTGAAGCATTATCAACCATGAAAATAAATACACATGTCGATCTCCTTATGGGCATGAAAACCAACGGAGGGACGCTGACACGACAAACCACATTTCACTATATTGAGACCTTAAATCCGGATAACCGTTTTGAGGTCTTTTGTATGTACATTTTACAAAAAAAACTGGTAGGGTACATTTGTAAACTGGAGTTTGTCCTTCGTGGGAAGTCAGATTTCGATCGATTTGATCGTGAATCCCACAATTCCTAAGCTCGTATAGGAGTAGCCAATAAACCTGCACAGCTCAAATTTGTACAGAAATAGGTATATACATCCTCACGTCGCAATAGAACCAAGGATTCATTAGTAAATCCTGGCTGCGCGTGGCCAAAGCGTCTCGTTCCCACTAGATAGCGATCTAAGGGACGCGATTTTACTTTTATGCAACTGAAACTATAAAAATAACTAGATTTAAATAAATCTCAGCCACTATAGCTTCCAAGTTCTGTTTAAGTTGTTCGAAAGCTAGAATTAGGCGAGATTTAAAGAAATCTAGTTCGCCCGCAGATATGTTAGTATCAATTCATATAAAATGAATATTTAATGTAGCAATTGAATAAATTGAGTAAAGTGATATATATATATATATATATATAGTTATATATATACAAAAGCTGTAAAAGGGCGATGAGTTTTCACTCGCAGGCCTGCACTAGAATTGAAATATATATATATATATATATATATATATATATATATTTATAAAAAATAGTAAAATAGCCACGAAATAATCCAAGCTTGACATAAATGAAATAGATACATAAAATAGTAAAAAGGGCGATGGGTTTTCACGCCGGTGCTCGTATTAGAATTGAAATTGACATAAAAGTGGTCAACCAATGACTAGGAAGATCATCCAGTATGGCGAAGAGTGCAAAAGTAGTAAAAATGCCACGAAATGATCCAAGCCGTACTCAACCTAGTGACTGGGGAGATCACCCAGTATGGTGAAGAGTGTAAAAATAGTAAGAAGGCCATGAAATGATCCAGGCCGGACTGAAATATATAAATATATATATATATATTGAAAGAAATGTAGTCAACCAAGACTGGGAAGAGAACCCAGTGGTGGTGAAAATCGCTTATATATGCGTAAATATATATAAAAGCAGTAAACTACCTCGGATTGGACATACGGGCTTGACAGAATTGAAATGTTAGTACATATACAGTTGAATAAACATAAAAAATTGCCAAACCCGGACTGGGAAGATAACCCAGTCCTACGAAGTTGCGTATAACGAAGATGTTAGTGCATTGAAGCTGCTGGAGCTGACGGATCTTCAATCCGAGTTGTAGAAATGCTAGAAATTAAGTTTATGTACAAAAATATACCAAATTTTGACTGAAAACGGCCACAGGAACTAAGTTATGGGAATATTTAGACGATGAAAATTAACGTGCAAGTGTATAAAAGTGCGAAATAGTAGTATTGACTTGCTGATCGTAAAAATACTTACAATGACAGCACAATGGACTTTTTGCCACTTAGTGGGCTTCAAACGTCCAAATAAACCGATGGATTTTTGTTATGTGGTAGTATATGGGTCTGTCTACGTGTTAGAGTAAAAATATTTGGGTTTGGAAGAGGTGTAAAAGTAGAAAAATTGAACAGGCAGAGCTTCGCTGCAAGTGGGGCACGCTTATTTATAGGTCAGGGAGCCTCCACTCTACCTACGGCTATCGCAGGTAGAGGTACGGCTCCCCTTATGGGGCCCGCGGTGCCGGGTTCTATCGTCTCGAAGTACAGTGCACTCCGAACAACGCGTAGTCGAAGTCAAAACTTTCTAACTTTTGATCGGAGCGTCCGTTTGAGGAATGCGATACCTTTTCGGAAAGCCCTCGCCGAGAGTGTCGCTAATGACATGGGATAAAACATTTTCGGGTCGAGAAGATGGGACATTCACTCGTTAGGAGTGAATGTCGAATAGTCCCCAGTTTGGGACTGTTACTGGATGTTACGTCTCTCACTTAGGTCGGTGCCAATGCACATGGTGTGTTTTTATAAATTTTGAGGAACTTTCAGCTGGTGTCTCCACATGTTCTCCTAGTGCATACTTAGAATAAGTTCTCTTGGTCTATTTCGTGTACTTGGAGACCATAGGGAGGTGCTGCTGCAATTTTCTAAAAATAATAGAAACGTGCTTAAGATTGGCACTAGTGAGGAGACGCATCTAGGAACGGGATAGAAGCCTAACCCCTGTAGAGTGGAGATATATACTAGGTAAACTAAATTCATGCTTGGACCACATTCATGATTATTCTTGATCTAATTGGGTATTTTCTTCAATTAAAGATGAATGCCGACCGGAGTTGGATGTACCATAGGATAAAGATTAATGGGAGGGGATTAGTTGATGCCTACCGTAACGGGGTGTCTAATTTTATGAACAAAGCAATAGAACATGCTGATGATCCGAACGGAAAGATGAGATGCCCGTGTCTCAAGTGTAAGAACATGATATGGAAGACTGCCGATGAAGTGAAATTTAACTTATATTCACGTGGGTTTAGGGATGGGTATTCGGTATGGATTCATCACGGGGAATCAGTTGAGTTTAGAGAACTAACAGACAGTACTGTGGACCAACCAGTTCACGGGGATTTCCAATCAGATAACTATGATGCCGTGGAGATGTTGGTAGATGCGTATGGCCCTACCAATATCGACTGGGCTGAAAATGAGCATGCGTCAAGCAGTGCTGATCAACAAAAGCCAAATGATTTAGGAATCAGGGACCCCATTGTATCCTGAACATGACAAGCACACCAGGCTTTCTGCAGTGATGAAGTTTTTACACTACAAGAATGAGCATGACTGCATCAAGAGAGGATTCAAGGATTTGCTTGCTATTATCGGGGAGTTCTTACCTAGGAATAATACCCTGCCCGCGAGTTACTATGAAGTGAAGAAGATGGTTAAGGGGTTGAATCTCGGGTATGAGAAGATCGATGCTTGTGAGCAGGACTGTATGTTATACTATGGGAAGGACAAAGATAAGGTACAGTGTGATATATGCAATTTGCTTCGGTACAAGATCACAAAGCGTGGGGGGAATGAGAAATATATTCCGAAGAAGATATTACAGTACTTTCCTCTAGCACCGAGGTTGCAGCGACTATTCATGTCTTCGCACACTGCACCTAGTATGCATTGGCATAGGACAAGGGATGTCATCCCTGGTCAGCTTCTCACCCAGCAGATAGAGATGAATGGAAGAATTTTGATGCCAATTTTCCATAATTTGCCGACGAAGTCAGGAATTGTCAGGCTTGGCATAGCTACAGATGAATTTTGTCCATTTAATAATTTTAGTCAGCCATACTCTGTTTGGCCAGTGATTATGGTAGCTTATAATCTTCCACCATCAATATGCATGAGGGATTCGTATCTTTTCTTGACTTTACTAATACCAGGGGATAAGAGTCCTACAAAAGACATCAACATGTACCTTAGACCGTTAGTCGATGAACTTAAGATGTTGTGGGAAACAAGTTTTGATAAATCTGTCGGGCAAAATTTTTTGATGAAGGCAGCCTTGTTGTGGACTATCACTGACTTTTCGGCACTTGGGATGATCAGTGGTTGGTCGACCCATGGTAAGTTGTCATATCCAGTCTGTATGGGGGATGTGCAGGGCACACAATTGCGTTATGGGCGAAAAACTAGTTTCTTTGGAACTGCTCGAAGATTCTTGCTTGTTGAGCACAGTTACATAAAGATGTCTACACAGTTCAACAGAAAGACAGAAAAGAAGGGGGTTGTTGGTCGCTTGTCGGGCAGCGATATTCTGGGATGGCTAAATGATCTGACATTTCCACTGTAAGAACCTTGAAATTTCTTATATTTCTGTTATAATAATAATATTAAACTAGTGAATAAATTATTTATTTATTTACTATATGTGAATTGTGCATGTTTAATGTAGCATGTAAATGAGATTTAATAAATATGTATTATGTAAATGTATTTATTAAGTAATGAAACAATAATTATTGTGAATAGTTGGGATAAAAATTAAAGAAGTGGTTTAAGTATATAAATTATATGCTATAACCAAAAGTATTAAAATAAATTCTTATATGAAATTATTTTTAACAAAGAAAGAATATTATAATTATTATAATTTCTTAATGAGGTAAATAAATTCTTGTTTGAATTTATGAGAATGAAGATAAGGATATTATATTTTCTTATAATATCTTAAGTAAGCAATTAATATTAATTGCAAGGGTTATTATATTATTGCATATTTATTTTATATTTATAAAATGAGTATGTAATTAAAATATATTATGTGTAAAATATATAGTTTATATATATTTGCAAGAGATTAATTAGTTGGAGTAAGTAGTACTTTAACTAATTAAATTACTAAGAGGGTGGTAATTAAAAATAGTTACTATAAGAAGAGATTAATTGAATTAATTAGTATTAATTAGAGATTATTATTTAATCATTCATAACTGTTACAAACTTACCTTTCCAAGCCATTCCAATTTTCCTACAAGCCGTGAAATAGAGAGGAGATGGAAGTGTATGGGTTACTCATAACCAAAACTTTAGCCCCAAGAAAATTGACTTAGCAAGTTAGTCAAGCCTTCTTCTTCTTCTTCTCTCCATACCGCGGTTCCACTTCTCTGACAGTATTGGAAATTTGGAATTTTTCTCAAATGGTTAAGTAAAGGAAATTGTGTTTTAGAGAGCTTGGAGAAATTTGAGGAAGGATTATAGTATCAAGCTTGGAGATAAAGATTGTAAAGGTATAAAAATCCTTATCGAATTTGATTTTTATTAAGTTTCTGTTATAGTATAATTTATTCACTAAATTTTTCATTATTGGAGTTTTGGTAGTTTAGTATGTGAATTTGAATGAGTTTTCATTGTAACCAATCTATTACTATCCATGTATGTGTAATATGGGGGTTAATAGATTTTAAAATCAAAGAATTGGAAAGCTAAGTTTGTGAGTAAACTTTAGTTATTCTAGTTTCTTTATTTTATTAGATTTGTGCATAAACTATGTATGAACTAATGAATATAGTAAGCTTGGGAAATAAATTGGTGTTGTGCGAAGACTATAAGGGTTGAATATGGGAGAAATCGTTAATAAACGATTAAGAAATCGAATGAAATCAAGAACGCATGTAATATGCTCGATTAAAGGCCATAAAGGGTAAAAATGTCCAAAAATTTGGAATTTAAACGAGGTAAAACTTTAGACGAGTCAGAATATATTAATTAAAGCTTAGTTGGTAAGAAAGTTAGATTGAATCGCGTTACAGCGACTTTTGAGCGTTAAACGAAAAGTTGAAAAATTTATGCGAACAGTCAATTTAAGCACCCCGTTCGGACAGCTTAATATGCCCAAATATTAGTCCTGATATTTTTTAAAAATACTTTGCCATACCATGTACAACATATCCAAAAATCAGCTTAAATGGAGTTACGGGTAGCGCAGGAGAAAATCGCAAAATAGGCACCTCGCTAAGCCATTCTGCAGAGCAGCAGGCAGCAGCTGCCAGCCGCACGGCGCACGGCGCCGCGCGGGAGCGCTGCTGTGCAGTTGGCTGCAAGCTATTTTGAGGCAGTTTTCGAGGGGCTTCCATGAACTGTTTTAGCGAGCTAATTTTTGATAAAAATACTATGCCATGAGGTCTATAACATATCAAAAATTCACTATTATCCGACTTGTGGTTTGAGAATTAAAAATATGCGAATAGGCATGTCGGATCACAAAAATTGGGTGACGACGAACGTCGACACGTCGACGCGTCGAGCGATTTTGACATTCGACGTTCCGATTCGCGTTCCTGTCAACATTTTAAGACTTATTAAAGTTAATAAATCCTTACGAGGCGAGTTTTGACCGGAAATGAGATTTTATGCCTAGAAACTAACTTTCGAGCATAATTTAAGCAATATAAATATGTAATAAATATAAATTTTCATATTTTGACAAAATAAAAACTCGCGTGGCCTATAAGATTATTTGGTGAGACAAAATGAATCGAGAGACATTTAAAAATTTCTATAAATCATAAAAGTGATATTTTGTGATTTTTGAGGCCCAAAATGACCTTTTTGAGCCAAGCAACATGTAACGGTATATATATCTCTAATATATATCTATATATATATATATAGTAAACGCTAGCATTTGTAAACCAATAAATTAAAGATTCTTATATAAATCAACTATCCGAGCGACTTGTGAAGGAGTAAAATAATATAAAAATTATTATTATTCCAGAAATAATATAGCAAGTTAAATTTTGCTATAAAAGCTAAATGTAAGCTACTTATGAATCAAACTCGCATAATAAATTGTGTAATATTCGTGAGAAAGAATATTTAAGGTTTAAGTTCAAATATGTAAATTATTTACATATCAATATGATAGTAGTGTGCATACAAGCCAATCATGTATGATGATAAAGCACATACTTTGTAAACAATCTTATTTATTTATTAATAAAATATTCATTTAAGGCATTTAATTATCTACATGGTGCTGTTTTTAATAATATATAAATAACCCATAGTTTTAAGCAATGATTTTAGAATCATGATGAGATCATGCTAATGAGATCTAAATTCTTAGAAAGCTTAAAAACTAAAATAGTTCCCAATTGTGGGATTACTAAAATGGGGATTAGTAAATCAGGATAGATTGGTATATATGTTGCTTGCTCATTGGATGAGGATGACTAATCTCACGGTCATTTGTGTGGAGACACTAAAGCAAGTATGTAGGTGCTTATTGGAGAATAAGCTCACTGAACGTGACTCGCTATGGAATACCTAATGGAGTTTTACTCGCCTGTCAATAGGAATTCCTAATGTGATAGTAGTACAAGTGATCCTTGGACTTGAGATCATCATAGTATCTTGTATGTAACAAATTATACTTTGACTTATTCCTTAAGACCTTTTAAGGCATATATAGGGTATGCTTTGGTATAATGAGTTACATATGGAGATAATGAATGATCAATAAAGAATCTACCACCTCTAGTAAAAGAGGAGATATGTCCTATGTGATTCGTTAAATGACAACCCAGGAATCCTTGGCCAAGGTGGAATGAAATTAGAAAGGAGTTTCTAATTTGCATTAAATGGATATGTGCATTTTCTAATCGAAATACATATAATTAAATAAAATAAGACTTGACAGTAAATCCATGTCTTATATTTAATTGGGACATTGTATGATGGAAGGATTGAATTGTACGGTAACTATTTACTCACGGGTTCTTTCATGATTAATGTTGAAATCTATATTATCTGGAAAGTCGTTGATCGCTAGGGAGGCTTATCCCTATTGTAGAATAAATATTATTTATTTAAATAGATTATTAGTTTAATTTATTTATTTAAATAAGATTAGAATTGTTCTAATTGATTTATTCACAACCGGTTTAATATGGAGAACCTAAAGGGTCACAGCATAAAAGGAAGAATAATTATTTAATAAGGTAATGGCATAATCATAATAATGCATTAAGTATAATTAATTTAACCTATGGTGATAGAATAAATTAAATAGCTTAATGTTTAATATTTAATATTTTGAAAATATTAAATATAAATTAATAAGAGATGTCTTATTAATATTATTACAATTATTATTATTTTAATTTCTAAAAGGGTTTAGTAATTAATTTAATATTAGTACTTTCATTTATTCCTAATAAGATTAGGAGACAAATTAATTAAATAAATTTAATTAATTATTCCCAATGTGGTGGGAAGCCTAAATTAATTAAAGGAGTTTAATTAATTAAATGAAATCCCATGTCTAATAGGATTAGAAGGGTTGACCAATATCTATATAAGAGGAGTCTTATAATAGATATCAGTTGATGCAATTCCAATTGTTGGAGAGTACTCCTTTTCTATAGAGGATAGAAAATTAAGCCAACCACCCTCCTTCTTGATAATTCATCTTCCTTGGTGGATCACCTCTAGAGGCCAAACACTTGGGTGGCTAACGTTGATCAAAGGAAGGAATCTAACCCAGAAATTCAAGGAGATCACGAAGAACAAGGAGTTGAACTCGTACATGTGGAAGCTTCGTTCTACAAGGGTATGATTCCATAACTTCTTATTTATCGTTTTAAATTAATAATTTGCATAAAGGATGATCCGGGTAATGGTTTTGTAGAAATTTTTTAAACTCAGATATACCATGCTTCCTCTAATTTTGGCAATTTGATTGCGTCACGATTTCGTACAAACCCAACACAATATTGTAAGGAACCATTACACATTAATGAATGGTTAAAATTGAATAAATTCCTAAATGAAACAAGGTGAAAGTTATGATTTGAGTAAATAATGTTGGTTTATGAACTAACAATTATTAATAAATATACATGCATGTTGATGATATATGTTATGATCTAACGTGAGTATGTATGTGAATATAATTATGTAGGGATTGTGAGGGGACTGTAAATTAGAATTGTATGATAATCTCCTTATAAGACAAGTTTCTTAACTTTTCTCATACTTAAATTAAGTAAGTTTCTTAAACTTTTGCGATTATTGTATGCTACAATTATTATAAAATTCATAATTTACTCATTTGGGATAATATTTCCAGTTTAATTATATATAAGCAATTAATTCTTCTTGTTTATATATAATGCTATAGAGATAGAATTTTTATTCCAGTCAGCTTCGAAAATTGCATGAGATAACGATGTATACATTGAATAAAACTAAGTATACATGTACAGTTGATATATTTCAAATTCTTTAATATTAAGTCTTGAAATATAATTGTTTAATTAAGCTATCTATTTATTTTATTCTTCTAAATGGATTATAATGAGCAAGAACTTCCCGAACTTAGGGTTATTTTTATATTGCGTCCTGGGGACGGCAAAAAGGAACTGAAAGAATTTGTTCCACGTCGATAATATTGATCAATGCAGGGCATAAAGGGCTGATCACCCATCGTGCTCGTAAGACCATGTCGGTTTATAGATAAAATTTCTGATTGAACATTTTAAAAAAAGAAAAAGAAAAGCAAGTTCTTGAATTATTAAACAACTTAGCATATTTAAGTCACTACGTCATTTCAAAAATTGAGATTATCGTCACAGTTTATGTAATTGCTTTATAGACTTGTTTTACTGTGAAAGCTAAATCAGCTGAAAACATTTATTTCTTTTGCATGTTAATTATTGATTATTATACTTGCTGAGCAATTAAATGCTCATTCTTGCTTTATTATAAATGTTTTCAGTTAAGAAAGATGAAGCTGAGAATTCTGAAAAGGATAAGGGCAAAGGAAAAATGTCAACTTAGCTAGAAGAATCTTATGTAATAGATAGGTTTTTGGGTGACATTACTACATACCTATTATGTTAAGACTTATTTAGGGTTTTTGTACTTGGGATATAAGCACTTTGATGTAATAACTTTAATTTAATAATGCTTTAAGTTTGTTAATATTTAGAATCGTGTAGACCAAATGCAGGTTGTAAGTACTTGTTTTTGGAGGCGTCACAAGTTGGTATCAAAGCTGTAGGTTTAAAGCCTTAGGTTGGGTTACCTTGGGTTAGAACCTTAAGATAAATTAGTTAGAAAATGAGGGAGATAATTTATCTGGAGTTAAGTAGTATGAATATTAGAAATTCATTTATAAGAATGATAGTGATAATAAAATAAGATATAGATAACTGTTAATTGTTATTTGTATTTTAGTGCCTGTAATAAGTACTAATGAAATTATTGTTATCATTTTCTTATAGATGTCTGATGTCCAGGTAGAATTTAAAGAGCAGATAGGTCAACCACTGATAGAACCACAACATGTGCATATACCAGTAACAGTGGTAGAGATAGACTCCAAGCCTGAGGAAAATGAGGATCCTAATGAGGGATTATTTCTAGATGAACTGGATGGTGCTCTAGAGGATAATGAGTTTGAGGATATATCGCCAGGGATGCAAGAAGCTTTAGCTCAGTTAGGAGCTATGATTCATAATCTGATGGGTCAAAAGATAGATCTGATAGCAAAGTTGCAGGTAGGTGAGAAAAGAAACCAATACCTAGAGGGTCAACTGCAGAATCTGTAAATAGATTATCATGAACTCCAGAATATCAGGACTTATGAATTACAAAGGCAGGAGGAGTCAGACCAGTATACCCGTCATGTAGAGTATAATCTGAGAATGTGGAAAAAGAAGGCTAGGGAAATGGGGCAGGAATATAATACTTCTCTTGAAAGGGTGCAAGCAACAGTCTGAGAGTATCCTAATGAGGTGGGACAGTATAGGCGTTCAATCACTTGTGCCCGAGTGATAACTATTGCAGATGATGAGCGCGTTGGGATTAATGTTGTGGGACATGAGGGAGTCTAGTGGTTGGGTTTTCATAGAAACAATGTGACTTTTGGGGAAACTTTTGTAAATATGTGTAAATATGGTAGCAAGTAGGTGATCCCAATTTTTGGTATTAATATTGGGAATACTTTTGGGGAATCTTAACTTAGTGGTAGTTAAAGACTCGAGTAAGAAAAGAAACACCATTTGATGTACAGAGAGTATGAAATGTAAATAGCAAGTGAATGCTATGGTTATGTAAATAGCTAGAAATGCTATGAAATATGTAAAAGAACATGTTTAATATTTAATAAAATATTGGATGTGTTTTTTTATGTGCATGAATTTTTTTCATATATATGTGTGTAAGCAATAGCTGAATAATAATAAATTTTATTAAGCAGATAATGTTGCGAAGAGTTCAAGGTCGAGGTCGAGGTCGAGGAAGACCAGCAGGAAATAGAAATAGGGATGAAGAACCAAATAATGAAAATAATGATAATCAAGGTGGAGGTCAAGAGGATCCAATGTAACAGTTTATAGACCGTTTAGTGGGAGCTTTTCAAAATAGAGATGTTCCTAACCCGAATATGAATATACCGGTAGTGCATGTGGCTAGTTTCAAAGATTTTAAAACTGTTGGACCACAAGAATTTTGAGGTACTTCTGAACCATTAGAAGCACAATCTTGGATACAAGAAATTGAGAAAGCATTTGAAATAGCAAGGGTTGGGGCTAAGCAGAAAACTTCTTTTGCCACTTATATGTTAAAAGGGGAAGAGAATTTATAGTGGGAAGCAAATAAGGCAAGAGCTGGCGCAGGAGTAATTAATTCGGAAAGATTTAAAGAAATTTTCTTTGAGAATTATTTTCCTCCTGGTATGCAGAGTAGGATGGAAGTTCGATTTCTGGAACTTAAACAAAATGATATGACAGTATCATAGTATGCAGCTAAATTTAATGAGATGGCTCGATTTGCTCCACACCAGGTGGATACTAAGGAGAGGAAGGCAAGACGTTTCGAGCAAGGATTGAAGCCTTGGATTTATAATAAATTGTCCGTTCTGCAAATCGAATCTTTTAGTGAAATTCTTGAAAAGGCAATTATTGCTGAGGGTGGTAGTGAGGCAATGAATCTTTACAAAAAAGATCAGAAAAATAAAGGAAAGATTGAGGGAATGGTTAAGACAGAAATAAGTAGTGGAAGTGGAATTAATAAGAAGAGGAAATGGAATAACCCTGGAAATGTTTATCCTAGTGGTCAGCAGAAGAAAAAGTTTGAACCTTGTAAGAATTATGGTAAGAACCATTCTGGAGTTTGCCTGAAGGGAAAGGACTGTGCTACAAATGTGGACAGAAAGGTCATATCTCTCCAAACTGCCCTAATCCAAAGAGGAGTCTTGGTTGTTTCGTTTGTGGAGCATTGGATCATTTGGCAAGGAATTGTCCGAAGAAGGGAACTGAAAGAGGAATTGGCAACAAAGGAAATAGTAGTGGGAAGGTAGGAGTACCGAGTTTAACTCCGCAGAATAGGCCGGTCGCCAGAACTTTTAACATGACAGTGCAGGATGCGGTGGCATCAAGGGAAGTAGTTGCAGGTATCGTCTCAATCAACAATATTAATTCTTATGTATTGTTTGATTCTGGAGCAACTTGTTCTTTCATATCCCATGAATTTGCTAGACGGTTAGAAATGCCTTTGTCAAATTTAGAGATTCCCTTAAAAATTGAAGTTGCCAATAAAGAAGTGATTCTTGTAGAGCATGTCTATAAGAATTGTGGTGTTAAAATAAAGGAATTTAGTCTAAATGTGGATTTGATTCCGATTCAATTGGGGGAGTTTGATGTTATATTGGGAATGGATTGGTTATTTAAACATAGGGCAACCATTGATTGTCAAAAGAAATTAGTAAATCTTAAACCTACAAAGCAATCTAGGTTGGTGTTTTATGGTACTAAATCTCCAAGACAATCTCGATGTCTGTCAATGATGCAAGCAAAGAAGTTGTTACAAAAAGGGTGTGAGGGGTATCTAGCTTATGTAGTGGATACTCAACGAGAAATGGGGAAGATAGAACAAATTGAAGTGGTAAATGAATTTATAGATGTTTTTCCAGAAGAAATACCTGGTTTTCCACTGGACAGAGAGGTAGAATTTGTGATTGACTTAGTGCCAGGTGCGTCACCAATTTGAATGCACCGTATAGAATGGCTCCTGTGAAAATGAAGGAATTGATGATACAATTTTAAGAATTATTAGATAAGAGGTACATTCGACCTAGTACGTCTCCTTGGGGGCGCCTGTGTTGTTTGTAAAGAAGAAAGATGGATCCTTAAGACTTTGTATCGACTACAGGGAGTTGAACAAAGTAACGATTAAAAATAAATATCTGTTGCCTAGGATCGACGATTTGTTTGATCAATTAAGAAATACTTTTCAAAGATAGATTTAAGAACCGGATACCATCAGTTGAAAGTAAGAGAGGAGGATGTTCCAAAAATAGCATTCAGAACTCGATATGGTCACTACGAGTTTCTGATAATGTCGTTTGGATTGATGAATGCACCAGCCGCATTCATGGATATGATGAATCGAGTATTCAAGCCGTACTTGGATATGTTTGTGGTTGTGTTTATAGATGATATTTTGGTTTATTCCAAGACGCAAGATGAACATGCAGAACATTTGAGAATTGTGCTGGAAACACTTAGAAAAGAAAAGTTATATGCGAAGTTCAACAAGTGTGAATTTTGGTTAGAAAGGGTTCAGTTTTTGGGTCATGTAATTGACAATGAAGGAATATCGGTAGATCCAGCAAAAGTAGAGTCAGTAATAAATTGGGAGCAACCAAAAATGCCAACAGAGGTGCATAGTTTCTTAGGATTAGCGGGTTACTATAGGAGATTTATTGAAAATTTCTCAAAGATAGCTACTCCGTTAACTAACTTGACAAGGAAGACGGTGAAATTTGAGTGGACAGAGAAATGTGAAGCAAGTTTTCAGGAACTTAAAAGAAAATTAAGCAACGCACTGGTGTTATCTCTACCAGATAATACTGGCAACTTTGTGGTTTATAGTGACGCCTCACATAAAGGATTGGGATGTGTGCTTATGCAACATGGAAAAGTTATTGCTTATGCATCTCAACAGTTGAAAGATTATGAGAAGGGGTATCCTACCCATGATTTGGAGTTAGCAGCGGTAGTGTTCGCTTTGAAAATATGGAGACATTATTTATATGGTGAAAAATGTGAAATATACACAGATTACAAGAGTTTGAAATATATTTTCACACAAAAAGAATTGAATATGAGGCAAAATAGGTGGTTGGAATTGATTAAAGATTATGATTGTGAAATTCTTTATCACCCAGGCAAAGCAAATGTTGTGGTTGATGCTCTAAGTAGGAAATGTCAAGAAAAATTGATGGTACTAACTGCTCAAGAGGAATTAATAATAGCAATGGAGAAAATAGAATTAGAGGTGAAATATTCGGTGGAATCACAGGAAAAATTATATTTTGTGGCAGATGGTTTAACTATAGTGGAGAAAATTAAGGAAGCACAGCTCGGGGATGAGGAGTGTGTGAAGGTTAAGGAGAAAATTTCTGAAGGAAAAGAAACCACATTTAGAGTTGATAATAATGGAGTAATCCATTTTGAAGGAAGAATTTGGGTTCCATCAGTGTTGGAATTGAAAAAAGAAATTTTATACAAAGCTCATTGTTCGAGGTATACGATTCACCCTGGGGGTACAAAGATGTATCGAGACCTTCGACAGTATTTTTGGTGCCCAAGTATAAAAGGAGAGATTGCAGAATATATAAGTAAATGTTTGACTTGTTAGAGAGTAAAAGGTGAACATCAGAAACCAAGTGGGCTTTTGCAACCATTAGAAATCCCAGAATGGAAATGGGAACATATCACGATGGATTTCGTGGTAGGACTTCCGAGTATACAAAAAGGACTAGACGCTATTTGGGTTATTGTGGATCGATTAACAAAGTTAGCACACTTCTTGCCGATAAAGATAAAATATAATCTGGATCAACTAGCCAAGCTGTATATCAAATAAATTATTTCTAGACATGGAGTGCCAGTATCAATTGTGTCAGATAAGGATCCCAGATTTACCTCAAATTTTTGGACGAGTTTACAAGAACATATGGGAACACAATTAAGATTGAGTACAACTTATCATCCTCAAACAGACGGACAAAGAGAAAGAACAATACAAACCTTAGAAGATATGCTACGAGCTTGTGTGATGGATTTTAAAGGGAGCTGAGATGATCATTTGCCTTTGGTGGAATTTTTGTACAACAATAGCTACCATGCTAGTATAGGTATGCCGCCGTACGAGGCATTGTATAGAAGACAATGTCGAACACCTCTTTGTTGGGATGAAGTTGGGGAACATAGTTTGTTAGGACCGAAATTGGTACAACAAACTGCAGAGATTGTTAAATTAATACGGATGAGATTGATAACAGCCCAGGATCGTCAGAAAAGTATGCGAATAAGCATAGACAAAAGAGAGATTTTAAAGTCGGGTCACACGTGTTTCTAAAAGTGTCTCCATGGAAAGGAAAGATTCGTTTCGGCAAGAAAGGAAAATTGAATCCTCGTTTTATAGGACCATTTGAGATCTTAAGGAAAGTCGGTGAGGTAGCATTGTATGGAAGACAATGTCGAACACCTCTTTGTTGGGATGAAGTTGGGGAACGTAGTTTGTTAGGACCGGATTTGGTACAACAAACTGCAGAGATTGTTAAATTAATACGGATGAGATTGATAATAGCCCAGGATCGTCAGAAAAAGTATGCGAATAAGCATAGACAAAAGAGAGATTTTAAAGTCGGGTCACACGTGTTTCTAAAAGTGTCCCCATGGAAAGGAAAGATTCGTTTCGACAAGAGAGGAAAATTGAATCCTCGTTTTATAGGACCATTTGAGATCTTAAGGAAAGTCGGTAAGGTAGCATATGAAGTAGCCCTGCCTCCAGAATTGGAACATATGCATAATGTCTTTCATGTGTCAGTTTTGCGACCGTATAAAGCAGACTATAAACATGTGATAGAATACGAACCGATTCAGTTTGAGAAAGACTTAACTTATAAGGAAATTCATGTTCAGATACTAGATAGGAAGGAGCAAGTTTTACAGAATAAAGTAATATCTTCAGTAAAGGTATTGTTGAGAAACCATAATGTTGAGGAAGCAACTTGGGAATTAGAAGAGAAGATGAAAGTGAATTATCCGCAGTTGTTTGAATAAGTTTGTTTTGAGATTCCGGGGAATGGAATCTTTATAAGAGGGGAAGAATGTAAGAACCTGAAAATTTCTTATATTTCTGTTATAATAATAATATTAAAATAGTGAATAAATTTTTTTTAATTTATTTATTTACTATATATGAATTGTGCATGTTTAATGTAGCATGTAAATGAGATTTAATAAATATGTATTATGTAAATGTATTTATTAAGTACTGAAACAATAATTATTGTGAATAGTTGGGATAAAAATTAAAGAAGTGGTTTAAGTATATAAATTATATGCTATAACCAAAAGTATTAAAATAAATTCTTATATAGAATTATTTTTAACAAAGAAAGAAGATTATAATTATTATAATTTCTTAATGAGGTAAATAAATTCTTATTTGAATTTATGAGAATGAAGAGAAGGATATTATATTTTTTTATAATATCTTAAGTAGGCAATTAATATTAATTGCAAGGGTTATTATATTATTGCATATTTATTTTATATTTATAAAATGAGTATGTAATTAAGATATATTATGTGTAAAATATATAGTTTATATATATTTGCAAGAGATTAATTAGTTGGAATAAGTAGTACTTTAACTAATTAAATTACTAAGAGGGTGGTAATTAAAAATAGTTACTATAAGAAGAGATTAATTGAATTAATTAGTAAATTAGTTAATTAGAGATTATTATTTAATAATTCATTATTGTTACAAACTTACCTTTCCAAGCCATTCCAATTTTTCCTACAAGCCGTGAAATAGAGAAGAGATGGAAGTGTATGGTTTACTCATAACCAAAACTTTAGCCCCAAGAAAATTGACTTAGCAAGTTAGTCATGCCTTCTTCTTCTTCTCTCTCCATACCGTGGTTCCACTTCTCTCACAGTGTTGGAAATTTGGAATTTTTCTCAAATGGTTAAGTAAAGAAAATTGTGTTTGAGAGAGCTTGGAGAGATTGGAGGAAGGATTATAGTATCAAGCTTGGAGATAAAGATTGTAAAGATATAAAAATCCTTATCGAATTTGATTTTTATTAAGTTTATGTTATAGTATAATTTATTCACTAAATTTTTCATTATTGGAAGTTTGGTAGTTTAGTATGTGAATTTGAATAAGTTTTCATTGTAACCAATCTATTACTATCCATGTATGTGTAATATGGGGGTTAATAGATTTTAAAATCAAAGAATTGGAAAGCTAAGTTTGTGAGTAAACTTTAGTTATTCTAGTTTCTTTATTTTATTAGATTTGTGCATAAACTATGTATGAACTAATTAATATAGTAAGATTGGGAAATAAATTGGTGTTGTACGAAGATATAAGGGTTGAATATGGGAGAAATCGTTAATAAACGATTAAGAAATCGAATGAAATCAAGAACGCATGTAATATGCTCGATTAAAGGCCATAAAGGGTAAAAATATCCAAAAACTTGGAATTTAAACGAGCTAAAACTTTAGACGAGTCAGAATATGTTAATTAAAGTTTAGTAGGTAAAAAAGTTAGATTAAATCGCGTTACTGGTGACTTTTGAGCGTTAAACGAAAAGTTAAAAAATCTTTGCGAACAGTCAATTTGAGCACCCCGTCCGGACAGCTTAATATGCCCAAATATCAGTCCTGATATTTTTTAAAAATACTTTGTCATACCATGTACAACATATTCAAAAATTAGCTTAAACGGAGTTACGGGTAGCGTAGGAGAAAATCACAAAGTAGGCACCTCGCTAAGCCATGCTGCAGAGCAGCAGGCCGCTGCCAACCGCACGCCGCGTGCGGGCGTGCTGCTGTGCAGTTGGTTGCAAACTATTTTGAGGCAGTTTTCGAGGGGCTTCCATGAACTGTTTTAGCGAGCTAATTTTTGGTAAAAATACTATGCCATGAGGTCTATAACATATCAAAAATTCACTATTATCCGACTTGTGGTTTGAGAATTAAAAATAAGCGAATAGGTATGTCGGATCACAAAATTGGGCGACAACGAACGTCGACGCGCCTAGCGATTTTGACATTCGACGTTCGTATTCGGTTTTCGTCAATATTTTAAGACTTATTAAAGTTAATAAAGCCTTACGAGGTGAGTTTTGACCGAAAATGAGATTTTATGCCCAGAAACTAACTTTCGGGCATAATTTAAGCAATATAAATATGTAATAAATATAAAATTTCATATTTTGACAAAATAAAAACTCGCGTGGCCTATAAGATTATTTGGTGAGACAAAATGAACTGAGAGACCTTTAAAAATTTTCATAAATCATAAAAGTGATATTTTGTGATTTTTGAGGCCCGAAATGACCTTTTTGAGCCGAACAACATGTAACGGTATATATATCTAATATATATATATATATATATATATATATATATAGTAAACGCTAATATTTGTAAACCAATAAATTAAAGATTCTTATATGAATCAACTATCCGAGCGACTTGTGAAGGAATAAAATAATATAAAAATTGTTATTATTCCAAAAATAATATAGCAAGTAAAATTTTGCTATAAAAGCTAAATGTAAGCTACTTATGAACCGAACTCGCACAATAAATTGTGTAATATTCGTGAGAAAGAATATTTAAGGTTTAAGTTCAAATATGTAAAATATTTACATTTCATTATTGTAAGGAACCATTACACATTAATGAATGGTTAAAATTAAATAAATTCCTAAATGAAACAAGGTGAAAGTTATGATTTGAGTAAATAATGTTGGTTTATGAACTAACAATTATTAATAAATATACATGCATGTTGATGATAGATGTTATGATCTAACGTGAGTATGTATGTGAATATAATTATGTAGGTATTGTGAGGGGACTGTAAATTAGAATTGTGTTATAATCTTCTTATAAGGCAATTTCTTAACTTTTCTCATACTTAAATTGAGTAAGTTTCTTAAACTTTTGCGATTATTGTATGCAACAGTTATTATGAAATTCATAATTTACTCATTTGGGGTAATAGTTCCAGTTTAATTATATATAAGCAATTACTTCTTCTTGTTTGTATATAATGCTATAGAGATAGAATTTTTATTCCAGTCAGCTTCGAAAATTGCATGAGATAACGATGTATACATTGAATAGAACTCAGTATACATGTACAGTTGATATATTTCAAATTCTTTCATATTAAGTCTTGAAATATAATTGTTTAATTAAGCTATCTATTTATTTTATTCTTCTAAATGGATTATAATGAGCAAGAACTTCCCTAACTTGGGGTTATTTTTATATTGCGTCCTGGGGACGGCAAAGAGGAACTGAAAGAATTTGTTCCACGTAGATAGTATTGATCAATGCAGGGCATAAAAGGCTGATCACCCATCGTGCTCGTAAGACCATGTCGGTTCATAGATAAAATTTCTGATTGAATCTTTTAAAAAAAAGAAAAGAAAAGCAAGTTCTTGAATTATTAAACGACTTAGCATATTTAAGTCACTACATCGTTTCAAAAATTGAGATTATCGTCACAGTTTATGTAATTGCTTTACAGACTTGTTTTACCGTGAAAGCGAAATCAGCTGAAAACATTTATTTCTTTTGCATGTTAATTATTGATTATTATACTTGCTGAGCAATTAAATGCTCATTCTTGCTTTATTATAAATGTTTTCAGTTAAGAAAGATGAAGCTAAGAATTCTAGAAAAGATAAGGGCAAAGGAAAAATGTCAGCTTTGCTAGAAGAATCTTATGTAATAGATAGGTTTTTGGGTGACATTATTACATACCTATCATGTTAAGACTTATTTAAGGTTTTCGTACTTGGGATATAAGCACTTTGATGTAATAACTTTAATTTAATAATGCTTTAAGTTTGTTAATATTTAGAATCGTGTAGCACCAAATGCAGGTTGTAAGTACTTGTTTTTGGGGGCGTCACATCCACCGCTTGGTAAGGAGCATGGTAAGTTGAGAGCAATAGGGTACGGTAAAACTCATAACTAGACACACTCGCCCATTTGGTTTGAGTTGCCATACTGGGTCACACTAGCACTTCGTTATTGCATAGATGTCATGCAGACGGAGAAAAATGTGTTCGAGAACTTGTTTTACACTATGCTAGATACGAGTGGTAAAACAAAAGACAATGATAAAGCACGTAAAGACTTGGAGGAAATGAACATCAAGCGGGAATTGTGGCTCCGACCTAACAACTCAAAACCAAAAGCTCCATTTTGTCTTACCAAGTAACAGGTTGAAAACATTTGCAAGTGGCTTAGTGCACTGAAGCTACCAGATGGTTATGCTTCTAACATCTCTCATTGTACTAAGGTTGAACAGTTGAAAATTACACGGTTCAAGAGTCATGACTGTCATGTATTCATGCAAAAGTTGATTCCAATTGCATTTCCTGAAGTATTACCAAGGAATATTATTGAAGCCTTTACCGCACTTTTAAATTTCTTTCGGGATATTTGTTCAATTGTTATAAGGTACAGTGATGTGGAGCAAATGGAGAAAAACATAGTGTTGACAATATGCAAGCTCGAAATCATCACCTTAATAATTATTTTAGCCGATATATTGTCATATTTCAGGTATATATGTCGATTAAAATAGAAAGTTAAAAGCAAAGCTTGTCTAGAGGGTTTTATTGCTGAACGCTATACGGAGGAAGAGCTTGTCAACTTCTGCTCGTTGTACTTTGACGATGTAGTCTCAACGAAGCACTAACCGTCTAAGTCGGAATGAGGTCGTCGTTGTTGGGTTTGTACGTAACGCAATCATGCAATCAAATCACATAAATAGGGCAGAAGCGCAAAAACTAGGTTTTCAAAAATTTATACAAACCCATAACCATGATCATGCTTTGTGCTAGTTATCAATAACAGAAAAGAGAGAACATGGAATTATACCTTTGAAGATCCAAGCTTCCTCAGGTACAAGTTCTACTCCTTTGATTCCTTTAATTCCTCTGTAGTGGCTCCTTCCCTTGATCAATGTCAGCCACCCAATTGTTTGGCCTCTTATGGTGATCCACCAAGGAAGATGAAAAGCTCAAGAAGATGGGTTATTGGCTTAACCCTTGTTTCTATCTCTATAGAATATGTGTACTCCCAACTCTTGGAAAAATTCACGTACCTTATTTCTGATATAAGACTCTCTTATATAGATATTAGGTTAACCCTCCTAATCCAATTAGAATAGGGTTTTATTTAATTAATTAAATACTTTTAATTAATTTATATCCTAATCTTTATTAGGATTGAGAGAGAGTACTGATATTATATTAATTCCTAAACTCCTTTAGAATTAAAATAATAATAATAATATTAATATTAATAAGACTCCTCTTATTAATTTATATTTAATATTTTTAAAATATTAAATAATAAACATTAAGCTATTTAATTTATTCTATCACCATAGATTAAATTAATTATACTTAATGCATTATTACTATCATGCCATTTTCTTCTTAAATAATTCTTCTTCCTTTTATGGTGTGACCCTTTAGGTTCTCCATATTAAACCGGTTATGAATAAATCAATTAGAAAAATTCTAATCTTATTTAAATAAATAAATTAAACTAATAATCTATTTAAATAAATAAGATTTATTCTACAATAGGGATAAGCCTCCCTAGCGATCAACGACTTTCCAGATAATATAGATTTCAACATTAATCATAAAAGAACCTGTGAGTTAATAGTTATCGTACAATTCAATCCTTCCACCATACAATGTCCCAATTAAATATAAGACATGGATTTACTGTCAAGTCTTAATTTATTTAATCATATGTATTTCGATTAGAAAATGCACAACTCCAAATAATGCAAATTAGAAACCTCTTTCTAATTTCATTATACCTTGGCCAAGGATTCCTGGGTTGTCATTTAACGAATCACATAGGACATATCTCCTCTTTTACTAGAGGTGGTAGATTCTTTATTGATCATTCATTATCTCCATATGTAACTCATTATACCCAAGCATACCCTATATATGCCTTAAAAGGCCTTAAGGAATTAGTCAAAGTATAATTTGTTACATACAAGATACTATGATGATCTCAAGTCCAAGGATCACTTGTACTACTATCACATTAGGAATTCCTATTGACAGGCGAGTAAAACTCCATTAGGTATTCCATAGCGAGTCACGTTCAGTGAACTTATTCTCCAATAAGCACCTACATACTTGCTTTAGTGTCTCCACACAAATGACCATGAGATCAGTCATCCTCATCCAATGAGCAAGCAACATATGTACCAATCTATCCGAATTTACTAATCCCCATTTTAGTAATCCCACAATTGGGAACTATTTTAGTTTTTAAGCTTTCTAAGAATTTAGATCTCATTATCATGATCTCATCATGATTCTAAAAGCATTGCTTAAAACTATGGGTTATTTACATATTATAAAAATAGCACCATGTAGATAATTATATGCCTTAAATGAATATTTTATTAATAAATAAATAAGATTGTTTACAAAGTATGTGCTTTATCATCATACATGATTGGCTTGTATGCACACTACTATCAATCTCCCACTTGCACTAAAGCCAATCGCCATGGTATCTCATACCCATCTTCTCTAAGTGACGATCAAACTGCTGTTGTGTTAGAGCTTTAGTAAATGGATCTGCAATGTTGTCTTGAGAGTCCACACGCTCCAAGGTGACGTCTCCTCTTTCAATGATCTCTCTGATCAAGTAAAATCGCCACAACACGTGTTTAGATTTCTGATGAGACCTGGGTTCCTTAGCCTATGCAACCGCTCTGGTGTTGTCACAGTATACGGGAACTGCTTCTCCGATGCTAGGAACCACACCAAGTTCAGTTATGAACTTCTTCATCCAAATAGCTTCCTTTGCAGCTTCACTTGCAGCTATATACTCTGCCTCTGTCACTTAATCAGCAACTGTTTGCTGCTTGGAACTCTTCCAACTCACTACACCTCCGTTCAAGGTAAACACATACCCCGAAACAGATTTACTGTCATCTTGGTCTATTTGAAAACTTGAGTCCGTGAATCCCTCGAGTTTTAATTCAGACCCACCGTAGACAAGAAAAATATCTTTAGTCCTTCTCAAGTACTTTAGGATATTTTTCACTGCCTTCCAGTGCTCTTCTCCTGGATTCGACTGGTATCTTCTTGTTACACTAAGTGCATGAGCAACATCCGGTCTAGTACATATCATACCGTACATGATAGATCCTATTGCAAAAGCATAAGGGATCTTACTCATACGGTCTCTCTCCTCAGGTGTCTTTGGGGCCTGTTTCTTGGAGAGATTTATTCCATGGCTCATCGGCATGAGACCTTTTTTGGAATCTTCCATGCTAAACCTCTTTAGCATCGTATCAATATACGTTCCTTGGGATAAGCCGAGCATCCTTTTAGATCTATCCCTATATATCTTTATCCCCAAAATATAGGATGCTTCACCCAAGTCCTTCATGGAGAAGTTTTTAGATAACCAGATTTTAATAGATTGTAACATAGGAATGTCATTCCCTATCAGTAATATATCATCAACATATAATACAAGGAATGATACTGCGCTCCCACTAACCTTCTTGTATACACAAGGTTCATCCTCATTTTTGATAAAATCAAACTCTTTGATTGTCTCATCAAAACGAATGTTCCATCTACGAGAAGCTTGCTTCAACCCATAAATGGATCGTTGTAGCTTACAGGCTTGATTTGTTCTAACTTTTGAGATAAATTCCTCTGGCTGTGTCATATACACATCCTCCTCAAGTTTCCCATTGAGGAAGGCCGTTTTCACGTCCATCTGCCAGATCTCATAGTCGTTGTAAGCTGCAATCGCAAGCAAAATTCGAATGGACTTGAGCATGGTTACTGGTGAGAAGGTTTCATCATAGTCAACTCCTTGTCTTTGTTTGAAACCTTTTGCAACCAGTCGGGCCTTATAGGTCTCTACCTTTCCGTCTGCTCCAGTCTTTTTCTTAAAAACCCATTTACACCCAATAGGTTTAATACCTTCAGGTGGTGAAACCAAAGTCCATACTTTGTTTTCATACATGGAGTCCATTTCGGATTTCATGGCTTCAAGCCATTTCCCTGAGTCTTTATTACTCATAGCCTGTTCGTAATTCAATGGATCATCATTCATGATGTGTACCTCATCGTCATCCTCTATAACGAATCCATACCTCTCAGGTATCTGCGGTACTCTTCCAGATTTACGAACAGGGTGTGGTACAGTAGTTTCTTCTACTTGGTTAGGTACTTGACTTTGGTCCGTGGTAACTTGTGGTTGTTGTTCTTCTTCAAGAGATATCTTTCTCCCACTGACCCCTTCATGGATAAACTCTTTCTCTAAGAAGGTAGCATGTTTCGCAACAAACACCTTTTGATCAGTTGGATGATAGAAATAATACCCTACAGTTTCTTTAGGGTATCCCACAAATCTACACTTATCGAATTTAGTCTGTAGCTTATCATTTTTAAACTTTTTGACATAAGCTGGACAACCCCAAGTCTTAACATGCTTAAGATTTGGTTTCCTCCCTTTCTACATCTCATATGAAGTCTTTGGGGCGGATTTGGTAAGTACCTTGTTAAGTAGGTATGCAGCCGTTTCTAGGGCATATCCCCAAAAAGAAATTGGAAGGTTGGTAAAACTCATCATGGATCGAACCATGTCCAACAGTGTTCGATTTCTCCTTTCAGATACTCCATTTAACTGTGGTGTACCTGGAGGAGTCCATTGTGAGATTATACCATTTTCTCTGAGATAATTGAGAAACTCACTGCTTAAGTATACTCCACCTCGATCTGATCGAAGTATCTTAATACTCTTGCCCGTTTGTTTCTCTACTTCACTTCTAAACTCTTTGAACTGTTCAAATGATTCTGATTTGTATTTCATTAAATACACATATCCAAATTTTGAGTGATCATCAGTGAAAGTAATAAAATAAGAATACCCACCCCGTGCACTTGTTGTCATAGGTCTACAAACGTCTGTGTGAATAAATGCCAACAACTCTGTAACTCTCTCTCCTTTTCCACTAAAAGGAGATTTAGTCATTTTACCCATGTGACAAGATTCACAAGTTGGATATGATTCATAATCAGATAGCTCGAGGAGCCCATCTTTATGCAACTTGGATAATCTTGTTTCATTGATATGACCGAGTCTGCAGTGCCATATATAGGTATAATTAATATCATCTCTTTTCCTTTTCTTAATTTGTTCAATTTAAAATATATTTTCTTGTAAGTCAAGTGTATAAAGTCCATTTCGCAAATTTCTAATACCATATAAAACATCGTCTTTATAAATAGAACAACCATTGTTCTTTATAATAACGTCAAAACCTTCCATATCCAATACAGAAATTGAAATAATATTTTTAATAATATTCGGAACATAATAACAGTTATTAAGATAAATGGATTTGCCCGAAGGCATTGCTAAACAATAAGTTTCTACAGTTAATGCAGCAACTTTTGCTCCATTTCCCACTCGTAGGATCACCTCATCTTTGTTCAGCTTTTTACTTCTGACCAGTCCCTACACAGTATTACATATGTGAGAACCACAGCCGGTATCCAATACCCAAGTAGAATTATGACTTTCAGAAAAATTAATTTCAATCATAAACAAACCTTGATTGGAAGTCGAAGCTTCTCCAAGCTTCTTCTCTGCTAGAAACTTCTTGCAGTTCCTCTTCCAATGTCCCGGCTCATTGCAATGAAAGCACATTCCTTTAGCTGGTTCAGGTTTCTTTTGCTCCTTTTCTTTCCCTTTTCCCTTAGCCTTCTTAGATTTCTTCTTTTCAGAAGACACCTTGGGCCTCTTCCTTTTATTGGAAGAATCCACCATCAAGACATGGTTCTTCTTGGATGAGAAGTGACCTTCTGCAATTTTCAGCATGTTAAGCAGCTCAGGCAAGCTGACATCTAGCTTATTCATGTGAAAATTAACCACAAACTGAGAGAAGGTCTCAGGGAGTGACTGTAAGACCAAGTCTTAACTCAACTCCCCATCCATGACGAACCCAAGCTGTCCAAGGCGTTCAATCAAATTGATTACCTTCAGAACATGAGTCTCGACGGCAATGCCCTCGGTCATCCGAGATCAGAAGATTTCCTTAGATTTCTCATATCTAGCAGTCCTACTCTGTTCACCATATAACTCCTTGAGGTGAAGCAGCATAGCAGGAGCATCCATTTTTTCGTGCTGACGCTGAAGCTCGTTATTCATGGATGCGAGCATGATGCATTGAGCCACAGATGCATCATCTTGCCACTTATTGAAAGTGGCAATCTCTTCCTCAGAGGCTGTTTCTGAAACAGATTCAAGGATAGTGGAATTTAGGACATAAGAAATCTTTTCAGCAGTGAGAACAATTCTCAGATTTCTTAGCCAGTCCTCATAATTCGGGCCGGTAAGCTTATTTGCATCAAGTATGCTTCGTAGTGAGATTAGTGATTTTGACATTTTTAAAATTCTGCATGTGAAAAGACAATATTTTAGCAAACATTCATTTTATTAACTTTGCATACCAAAATAAATTTAGGTCTTTATTTTAAATTGGTATATCCCACTATTTTCATCAAACTATATTACCCTCACTTATATAGTTCGACAACATCTAATTAAAGATTTGCTAGTGAGATTAAGGATCCCATTTCAAATTTATATAACCTTGTGGATAGCACAACAAGCGATATACAAATAAATAGGTAGACAACTCTTGTCAATTACATCACCATGTAACTCCTTTTATTTTGCCTCTTAAATCATAATGGTCATGTGTGTGCACATCCGAACTAAAATGATTTAAGTTAAGTCTAGCCTAGCACTTCCATAAATTCAAAAAGAAAAATTTTCGTCCTTGTGGATAGCACAACAAGACTAGATCGTTCAATTTTCTTGATAAGCATCAAATGTGATTAATTAACATCTTAAATATTCAATACTCGCCTTGTGGATAGCACAACAAACTCATATTAAATATTTAATACTCTATTAATTAATCATGCTAGAAGGCGACGTTCGATATTCAAAATATCATTTGAACGCTTCAGACTTAATATTATTTCTTTGAGGGGTTTGTTATTATTTGTCTCATCTTGTTAAGCGCGCATACACATATATATATAAAATACGCGTCATTTTATTAAACATGCGAAGCATGTTTGCATAAAATATAATATACATAATATTTAGCATGCAATATAGAATACTATATTCTACCCGGATTGATTATGGACTTTTATTCTAGATTGGTTCACTAGAGCCACCAAGTGAACCAAAAGGTCAAACCTAGGAGTGCAAGAATTTAAATTTAAATATAACTATTACATATAAACCCTGGCTCCATACAAATGGGTCTTCACGCGTTCCTTGCTCCTTGGTCTCCAGTTTCTTCAAGATAATTCTAACTATCTCTATTACATAAACTATTTTTAATTAAATAGAAACCTTGATCAGCAGTCAAGGGGAAGTACATAAGAGGTAGATAGAATTTTACACCGAGAATAAAACCAGAGAAGACAAGGTACGCAGACCCCATTTTATAAAACCCATACATTCAAGCATTCATCCAAAATAAAAAATAATCACATTGGTCATAGTCCATAATCAACCTCATTTATTATCATACACATCAACATATGCATCAATAAATATCCATTCATCTCATGAATAACAATGCTATTCCATATATGGATCGATGTTATTTAATAGACAAAAGTTTTTGCTAAATTTTATTTTTGAAACAAAATAAACTCTTTTATTTTAATCAAAAATAAATCCAAATTAAACTTTTTTAATTTTAGCATTCTGAAATCATATTTCAGATAAAATAAACTTCTTTATTTTAAAACTTTATCAATTAAATAAACAGTTTACTTAATTAATTAAAATCAATTTTCAGGGTCTGTCCAGGTACCGGCGCAGCTGCGCCAGTAATGAACTGGGCAGCTGGGCAGCTGCGCAGCTGCGCCGTTCATCGCAAAAACTTGCAGAAAACAATTTTTGTCCAGAAAAATGATCCAATTCTCACATCAATTCATACATGGAATTATAAAATTGATAATTAGCACAAAGTTAGGCTCTGATACCACTGTTGGATTTGTACGTAACGCAATCATGCAATCAAATCACATAAATAGGGCAGAAGCGCAAAAATTAGGTTTTCAAAAATTTATACAAACCCATAACCATGATCATGCTTTGTGCTAGTTATCAATAACAGAAAAGAGAGAACATGAAATTATACCTTTGAAGATCCAAGCTTCCTCAGGTACAAGTTCTACACCTTTGATTCCTTTGATTCCTCTGTAGTGGCTCCTTCCCTTGATCAATGTCAGCCACCCAATTGTTTGGCCTCTAACGGTGATCCACCAAGGAAGATGAAGAACTCAAGAAGATGGGTTATTGGCTTAACCCTTGTTTCTATCTCTATAGAATATGTGTACTCCCAACTCTTGGAAAAAATCACGTACCTTATTTCTGATATAAGACTCTCTTATATAGATATTAGGTTAACCCTCCTAATCCAATTAGAATAGGATTTTATTTAATTAATTAAATACTTTTAATTAATTTATATCCTAATCTTTATTAGGATTGAGAGAGAGTACTGATATTATATTAATTCCTAAACTCCTTTAGAATTAAAATAATAATAATAATAATAATATTAATAAGACTCCTCTTATTAATTTATATTTAATATTTCTAAAATATTAAATAATAAATATTAAGCTATTTAATTTATTCTATCACCATAGATTAAATTAATTATACTTAATGTATTATTACTAACATGCCATTTTCTTCTTAAATAATTCTTCTTCCTTTTATGGTGTGACCCTTTAGGTTCTCCATATTAAACCGGTTATGAATAAATCAATTAGAATAATTCTAATCTTATTTAAATAAATAAATTAAACTAATAATCTATTTAAATAAATAATATTTATTCTACAATAGGGATAAGCCTCCCTAGCGATCAACGATTTTCCAGATAATATAGATTTCAACATTAATCATAAAAGAACCTGTGAGTTAATAGTTACCGTACAATTCAATCCTTCCACCATACAATGTCCCAATTAAATATAAGACATGGATTTACTGTCAAGTCTTAATTTATTTAATCATATGTATTTCGATTAGAAAATGAACAACTCCAAATAATGCAAATTAGAAACCTCTTTTTAATTTCATTCTACCTTGGCCAAGGATTCCTGGGTTGTCATTTAACGAATCACATAGGACATATCTCCTCTTTTACTAGAGGTGATAGATTCTTTATTGATCATTCATTATCTCCATATGTAACTCATTATACCCAAGCATACCCTATATATGCCTTAAAAGGCCTTAAGGAATTTGTCAAAGTATAATTTGTTACATACAAAATACTATGATGATCTCAAGTCCAAGGATCACTTGTACTACTATCACATTAGGAATTCCTATTGACAGGCGAGTAAAACTCTATTAGGTATTCCATAGCGAGTCACGTTCAGTGAACTTATTCTCCAATAAGCACCTACATACTTGCTTTAGTGTCTCCACACAAATGACTATGAGATCAGTCATCCTCATCCAATGAGCAAGCAACATATGTACCAATCTATCCGGATTTACTAATCCCTATTTTAGTAATCCCACAATTGGGAACTATTTTAGTTTTTAAGCTTTCTAAGAATTTAAATCTCATTATCATGATCTCATCATGATTCTAAAAGCATTGCTTAAAACTACGGGTTATTTACATATTATAAAAACAGCACCATGTAGATAATTATATGCCTTAAATGAATATTTTATTAATAAATAAATAAGATTGTGTACAAAGTATGTGCTTTATCATCATACATGATTGGCTTGTATGCACACTACTATCAGTCGTCGATCCCCAAACGCTTGCTGATGAGTTGGCTGTATTCACTTATCCGGCCAAACCATTTAGACAAGAGACGAGGACTTTCCTAACCGATAAAGATTTAAAGATTGTATCTACATACATGCTTTTAAATATGCCTAAAGTATCGTCGTACATCAAGTATGTATTATTACAAGTTGAAAATGATTTATCTTACCTTAATCAACAATTAAACAATTGACATATTATTGTACGCAGTTCATTCTAATTGGAAGCGTATGCTTCTAACCCGAAGATGACTACATCACAGATGGAAGCATTCACTAATGAAAATTTTCATCAGTGGTTTAAGGAAAGGGTCGAAGAAAAGAACGCTTATGAGCATTTTAGAGATGTCATTTTAGGCCCGTACAAACTGATTAGTTCATTTCCAGGATGTATCGTAAATGAGTATTGATTCAAGGTTGATGACTTGAATGAATTACCATCAGTCAATTCTGGCGTTGTCGTGTTGGGAAGTTGTTATCAAGATTCTGAGTCCAATTACTATGGAAGATTAGAGGAAGTTGTTGTGCTCAATTATCCAGGGGCCAAAAAGGTTGTTACATTTAAGTGTCGCTGGTTTGATACTGCAAATGGTGTTAAAGTTGATCGTAATAGAATCGTCACAGTAGATATAAAATCCAAGTTACAGTCTGACGACGTATTTGTGTTACCAGCCAAGCAACTCAAGTGTACTACGCCCCTAATGTCGTAAATTATAGAACCCCCTAGTATACAGTTGTGGCAACAAAGACTCGGTCATTTGATGGTACTAATCTGTCTGGAACAAACAACCCGTTGCAAGAATAAGTTAGCAATCCCAGCCATATATTACTATATGATGACGATGTGTTGGTAGATGATGTCGTTGACGTACCCAATGTTGACGAAGTGGAGGAAGATGTGGTTGTCAGTCCGTATGTTATGGTAGAAGATGATACTGAGGAAGAAATTGATACAGAAGAGGAAGAGACAGAATCAGAGGATGAAAATGATTTTGATTCTGAAGGGTTTGACGGCGTACTACTTCTTCGCTAATTGGTTTCTTGTAAATATTATACAACTAAAATAATAATTATAATAATTGCAATGAAATTTAATTAATGTAATCAATGTCTGTTATTTCATTAGTACAGCTATGCCTCGACATAGCGGTGGAGGTGGCCGTGGTGGCGGCCGCTCTGGATCGGGTGACGGCTCCCAGGGCGGGTCGTCTTCAGAAGCTAGTGAGTTAATTTCTTCTTTGGCTCAGTAACACTTTTTTCATTACTATATTAAACATTCATTTACTATGTCATAACTATATTAAATATACAGATGCTAGACGTCGACGTCAGTGAGGGCCTAACCTCGGTCGACTAGGTCATCCGCCGGCAGTTTCTGACACCGTTCCAGTTGATGTCGGCTCCTCCGTGTAGGTTTCAACTATAATATATCACTTATGTTCAATTAGAATGATATTATTATGTGATTAATAAATTAAAATGTTCTTAATAAATTTTGTATTCTAGTATTATGGATCCTGTCGCTAAGGCTACCGTACATGCCATCTGCCTGGCGCATCTCCCTACTGGCTGCATGCGATTTAGCCAGTACTCGCGCTACGATGTCGGCTTTATGGTGACAGTGTTGCAGGAGTTTCACGTAAGTTGAATTACATATATTAAATCAAGGTCTATGTTATTTACATATTGTTCAAATAATTAATTATATGTATGTTATGTCTGTTTGATAGAGATATTACAGATACGAGGCCGGCATCACTGAGGCGGAGGGTGACGCCGTTATTGTTGCTCATATCTCGAAGAATTATGTCGGCTGGCTGTACGAGATGCAACAGAGGGCAGTCCGAGAGATAGAAGAATCGCCCGGGACTACTATACGAGATCATTAGCCGCCGGCAATATCAGATGCAGCATGGGCTGCGATGTGTGCATACTGGGATGATGACGCGTTTAAGACTAAGTCAGAGCAGATGAAGAAGAATCGCGGCAAGCTACAAGTTGTACATACTTCTGGCTCGCAGTCGTTTTAGGAGGTTAAGTCGGTATGTATTTATATTTAGTTTAGTTTAATATTAAACTGCAACTATAGTAAAGTAAGGTGATATTATTTAATGTATATGATTTAGGCCATGCGAAGTAGCTTGGGCCGACCTCCTACTTTGATGGAGTTCTGGGATAGAGTCCATACGCCGAAGGACTCTACTTCGGGATCGACGATATCTCCAGCAACACTAGCTATACGGGTAATACATTCACTATAATAAATATTATTTAGGATCATATTACATAATTTATATAATGATACCAAGTTAACTCACATGTACATATATTAAATTACAGGAGCGGTTTCAGAAGCTCCGCAGCCAGCATATAGCGGAGTTGCATAAGTTGTAGGCTGCTAGGGGCGATGCTGAGATGTTAGATTCCATCGTCCCTCCGCTCGAGATTAGTTTATCTCAGGATGAGGAGATTGCTCTTTGGGTCGCCTCTCAGGATACTCCCACTAGCACTATCGGCCGGTATCGAGTGCTGGGGTTGCCGCGGATACCAGCCTATACACTGCCTGGAGGTATAATATTTTAGTTTATTTCTTATTTATGAATAAAGTAAACTTATAATATTATTCATGTTATAGTTATTTTTGTAGGCTCTAGCCAGCGTTTGCGCCCGAGAGCCCCCGTGGGACCATCAGATTCGGGCGCTAGTTTAGACGATGCTTTGTTCCAGCGGGTTACGGCTGTGGTTTCGGAGAGGATTGAGATTGATCCGCTATTTCATCATCAGGACCTGCCCAACCGTGCTCGCCTCCATCAGCTTGCGCAGGACGTTACATCTGGTGCCATCGCCGAGAGTACGGGTATCCCTCCCGAGCAGTTCGCCTCGATACGCTACGAGATTGTTCGGATGGTGGTTACCTTACTCATGGACGCGTTTGGGCCGATGTTGAGTCAGCCCTCGACTACTCAGGTATACTATTCATTTTAAATATATTCAAGTATATATTATGCATGTTATTTAATTTTCATTTAGTTATCTTTAACTGTATCATATATATATGTGGACTAATGAGTTATATTATATTGTATCAACAGGGTGACGAGCGGACAGACGATGCTGAGCGGATAGACGACGATGCTGAGCGGTTAGACGACAATGATCCTCCTCACACCGGGGCTTGACTTAGTTTACATTATTTTGTAGTTTACATTCTTTTGAGTTACATTATTTTGTAGTTTACGTTATTTTTGACGTATTATAGTTTAAACCATGTCATTACTTTAGTTTGAAATATCTCATTACTTAATTTTGTTTATGTTTGATATTTACTTTAGTTTAGCTTAATGGGATGTTTGATATACTTTAGTTTAGATTAATGGGATGTTTGACACTTTTACTTATCATTTTAGTTGATTTTTGACATATTGTTGGCCTTGGTAATTGTATTTCATGTTATTGGGTCTTATTAAGTTGATGTGAATGTTGTTGGATAGTTAGTTAGCTTGTATGTGCTGTTGGAAAAAATGAACAGGTTTACAGGTACAAAAGTTGTTGGTTAAAACCCTAAATATTGCAAAAATAAATAAAACATAAAAAAAAGACTACTATTCTCGACGGAATAGTGTTAACCTCGATGGAATTCTGTCGGAATTGAGCCCTTCCCAATTTGGCAAATGCCACGTGTTACTACTATTCTCGACAGAATAGTGTTTAATCTCGACGAAATTCTGTCGAGATTAAGCCCCTTCCCATTTTGGCCAGGCTGCCACGTGTCAGGGTTGGCTTCGATAGAATATCCTCGACGGGAAAAATTCAGTCGAGAATATATTAATTGTGACTGAATATTCAGTTGAGATTAATTCTGTCGAGTATAAGTATCTCCGATTGAAAGACCGACGAACTTAATTTCGATGTGCTTATATCCAACCGAATTTCTGACCGAATATTTCGTCGGAATTAAGCATATCCTCGACGGAATATCCTTAAGGCCGACGAATTATTCCGTCGAAAATAAACTTTTTTGTTGTAGTGACTGTTAATTAAAGTTTCTATTTAAAGTAAATAGTTTATGTAATAAGATTAGTTGATTCGATAAATGAAAACTCATGAATTCTTAGCCAATGGAGAATGAAATTAGAAAGGGGTTTCTAATTTTCATTAATTAGAGTTGTACATTTGAGAATCGAAACACATATAATTAAATAAAATAAGACTTGACAGTAATTACATGTCTTATATTTAATTGGGACATTATGTGGTATAAGGATTGAATTGTACGGTAACTATTCACTCAAAGGTTCTTTTATGATTAATGTTGAAATCTATATTATTTGGAAAGTCGTTGATTACTAAAGGGCTTACTCTTCTTGTAGAATAAATATTATTTATTTAAATAAATTAATAGTTTAATTTATTTATTTAAATAAGATTAGAATTGTTCTAATTGATTTATTCACAACCGGTTTGATATGAATAACCTAAAGGGCCACACCATAAAAGAAAAATATTTTTTTAAGAAGTAAATGACATAATCGTAATAATAATTTAAGTGTATTTAATTTAATTTATGGCGATAGAATAAATAAAAATAGCTTAATATTTATTATTTAATATTTTGAAAATACTAAATATAAATTAATAAGAGGAGTATTATTATTATTATTATTATTATTATTATTATTATTATTATTATTATTATTATTATTATTATTGTTATTATTACTATTATTTAATTTCTAAAAGGGTTTGAGAATTAATTAATAAAAGTACTCTCATTAATTCCTGTTGGGTATTTTCTATACGCGCTACACGCAAGTGTACGTGATCAACAAGTAATATACTGATAAGTTTAGATATCGTACCCACAGAGACAATAATTCCTATTTAATTAAACAAGTATCAATTTTATAGTATTTCAGCTTTATCAAACTAATGATTAAAAGATGAAGTTCTAACTAAATTACTACTTAAACCAATGTTGAAACTAACTCAAGATTTTACCAAGTTTTAGAGAATTAAGCCTACAACTTCACTTATTATTTCACTTCAGATAATATCCTTCTCTCCAGTTTATATCAATTACTCTAGATTATTAATCAAGAACACTAAAGCATATATAACCATCTCTCAATGCATTATACACATACTCACTCGCATCCACAGATGATAGAATTAAGCAAGACACCTTAATTAACGAACTCACTATATCTCTATGTGAATTACAATTAAATAAAATTTAAAATCAAGTTCCTATCAGATTACATATGATGCATAGATATCTCTATCCTATACATAAATTATGAATCCCAACTACGCAAAAATCACAAACATATGTCACTATGGCTAGTTCCAATCCCATATGCCATCTCTCGAATTCATATGGGATAACAGATAATTGATGATCAGGCAATTATATAAATTAATCACAACTGATAGCAAATAATCCAGAAATAATATTCATAAACTGAATTAAAGACTATTTAATCATCCATTACATAAAAAGATCCGTTATAGTCTTAAAAAAAAGTTAGTTCATCATAGATGAATCAAAATTCATAATCCACTTAATAAAAACCATTCTGAATACAAGATGTAAATAAAGAGAGAAAATGAACTATGAAATATATCACCGCTCTCCGCTCCACGATATTGCGTTCTTTTTTATCCTAGAAAGCTTCAAATCTCCTTCCAAGTAGATATCCAAAACTAGGGCTTGCGTATGTCTAAGTGTGTCTCCATATATCTCTAATATCCCCTTTTATATCAACTTACTCGCAGCTTTAATCTTCCCCTCTTGTTGTACCCAAGTCCTAATCGAGAAATGAGAGTTGGCTGTTGATCGTTCCTCCCCGCCCCTTCAGTAAACACCCGCCCCAGCGGGGCACCCCTCTATCCGGCCATGCTCCTTCCCGCTCCAGCGGGTAATTCCTTCCTTGTGCACCCACCCCAGCGGGAGGACTTTTCTAGTGTGCTGAAAAATTTATCTTTTATGCTACTTTCCATCCATGTCGTTTCCTGCACACAATAACATAAATCCGAGTAAAATGATATGAAAAATACTTGAAAATACCAAGAATCAAGCTAAAATAAATATCGATTCGTAGGTGTTAAATCCACTCATCAAATACCCCCAAACTTGAGACTTTGCTTATCCTCAAGTAAAACCACGCACATGCAAATAGGTACAATGCTTATGAACGCAACTGTCAATCTATACAAAGTTAACCACTCTTACCTCAGAGAAATCACATAAATATAACAATAAATCCAACCAAAAATATATCCGCAATTGCAAACCCTCTATGAATCAATACCGGTTAACACTAATGCGTGTGTGTGTGATTGACAAAAATATAACCAACTGTAGTTCAAATATATCACATAATACGCATCTTAGACAGATACAGTTTTTAACTTAAGGAATCTCGTAAACAAGTAATGCAGACACATGACTCAACACTAACCAAGTCAGAAGTTAATATGGGAGATTTGCTATCTTTATTCCTTTACGGGAGCATTTTGCTCGTTTTCCCTTAATTCTACTTTACTCATGACTGTGCAATGCTTAGTTCCCTTAGGCTCTTCAGTGATACCCATGTAGTGAGCTATGTTCTAGTTATCATTACTGTTTAACTTCTATGTAAGTCCAATCTCATCACTGGCTAAAGTTTCTTCACACAGACTGACATACTTGACTCATGCAATTCTAACTATGACTCTTTTTGTTATTTTCTGAATTTTTCCATTTTTTTATATAAGCACAAAAACTTAACTAAAGCTACTAAAACAAATAACTACTCTACTATGCAAATTATAAAAACTACACTACTCACGCAACATACTAACAAGATTGTGATTAATAATATAAACCCACCCCCAAACTTAAACTAACCAAAGCCCTCATTGTGATAAATAAAGAAATTAAGCATCGAGGACTTCCCTGTGAACTCAAGCATCCGGTCCGACAACCTCCTCTGTGTCAGAATCTGAAGGAGGATATGTTGGGAGTGGTTGTGGAGCAGGGAACTGCAATGGATCAGCAGCGGTGTTGAGTCGTGCGAAGGCATCGACGATAATGGCTTGAAATTGGATCTGTGTATTGAACATGTGAGTCTGTCTTGCTGCCATTTTGTCGGTCCTCTTTCGTTGTTGACTCATTTGCCGGTGAAGATCTCTGAGCAGTGACTTCGTCAAAGAAGAAGGTTCCTCCGCTTCCAACTCATCCTCGGGCACCACGTAATCCTCATCCCTGGCCTCATCCTCCCCCTCATCCGAGTCTGGAAAAATAAAACCTAGGCCACGCGGATGTGAAGGTGCTCCCTTCCATGGTTCAAATCGGTTCATTAGCCTGGAGTGTAGAAGTATCAATGGTGACTAAACCGGCTCATTCTCTGCCCATATAACCCTGCTTACTTGCACAACCCAGTGATGAGCGATGGGTGAGGTAATCCTCCCGTTAGTCCACCTCTCAAACACCGACGAATGGAGAAGCTTATGATTATCCCAATATTGATGTGGAGATCTTTGACGATCGCATACAATAATGAGATTTTTTTCTTTAGTGATTTTGCTCGTATGTTTTGAAGGTAATAGTTTTGCATAGAGGAAAGAATACCACACTTTCCCATATTTGTTCAAGCTGGAGCTCTGGATAATTGTGCCTCTTTGACTGTCTTTCACCCATACTGTATCAGGCTTGCATATTTCCTTGAGGATTTGATCATAATCAATCCGCTATCTCGCAATTCCGTGTACTGACACACCTTCCGATGGTGGGACATTGTAGAAGTCGTTTATGGCCTCAGCACTGAAGTCTACCAGTTTGCCCCTTACGAATGCTTTAAAGGGAGGTGCGTCCTCCACATTGGCGTAGAATTTTTTGACCCTGGCTACCACTACCGCTTCATGTTGGGGTGTGAAAGAGATGTCCCAATGCCATTCTATAATCTGTACTTTCATGTGCCCATCTGAAGTAGCCGGTTTAAGGCCCCGTTCCGGGATTAGTGCCTTTCCCGCCACATACTCAAATTCGTTCGACGGCGGCCGCACTCTGGAATTTTCTCCGGTCAAACTGTGGAACGGCCGAGGAAAACCCTTTACCCTTTTGCCTCTTTTGTGGATGTGGCGGCATGTTGTTTCCTTAATCAAAACAGAGGATTTCTTGAAGAACGGTAGGTGTGGCCTTTTTTCGAACAGTTGGTGGGCGTTGTCAAAGTGGCTCGATGCTAAGTGAGGTTGATAACTATGCTTTCCCCAATTTTTCTCACACAACCAAGCAATCAATCACAATTACCCAAATCTTTACTAGTAATTCCAAACTCTAAAACAAAATACTCAATTGTTCATCCAAAAATTTCGACCCAATTGAAAAACAAATACCTTGCTTTATGCTTGATGTTCCAAAGATGTAGAGTGAAGGATTTTGTTTATGTTTCAAAGTGATAAAGTAGTAGATGATTGATCTTCCTATTGAATTTGGCTTTGGAGAAGATCATGATGGGGGGATCTCGTCTTGGATTGGTGTGGAGAGTGTTTGTAGTTTCCAATGGGGAAGGATTTGAAATTAAGGGTGCAATCCTTTTAAAATATGGAATGGGTGGTGTGTGGGAAGGTTATTGGATATGAAGGTGAGTTTGGAAGGGTTTAGGGGGATTCGGTAGGGGCTAGGTATGTATAGTGCTTTGAGGTAAGCTAGGATTGAACTTGTATTGTGATAGGAGTAAAAAAAAGGCATGAATCTGGTTTTAAACAAGTTATAATCGAGATCCCCCGCTGGGGCGGAGTCTTAACTGCTGCACTTCCCGGGGGGCGGGTGCCTCACAGCGTGCAACCTCGCTAGGGCGAGTAATCCCAAGCCTAAATCCCCGCTAGGGCGGGTGAACACACTGCCCAGATTTCTGACTTTTTCTTGCCTTTTTGCTGGAAAAACTTAGCTTTCCTTGATTCCCTTTATGGGCTCATATGCTTTCCTCTTGATTTGTGGCTTGGAGGTTATTGCAAGGGTCCTTGATGTTTAGTTTGGAATGTCGTCCCTGTGTCCTATTTCAAACACAACATAAAACTCGTTAGACATGCATTATTAAGAAAACTGTCTACGTACTATACATGATTATACTAAATGATATTAATGTAAGAAAAATGAACGCAAAGAATGGATTACCTCCCATCGAGCGCTTGATTTTTAAGTCATTCAGCCTGACTACTTCCTGTTTTAGATTGGTTCGGCAAGATCGACCGCGGTCACCTGGCGATCGATGTCATCGCCCTAATAGTGCTTGAGGCATTGGCCGTTCACTTTGAAAGTTTTGATCGAATCCCTGCTGTAAATTTCAACGACGCCGTGTGGAAACACTGTTTTGACGGTAAAAGGGCCCGACCATCTGGATTTAGTTTTCTGGAAAATAATTTCAACCGAGAGTTGAATAGCAATACTGAATGACCCGGTTCAAACTTCTTGTCCATTATCTTTTGATCATGACATTTCTTGACTTTTTCCTTGTATAGCTTCGAATTCTCGTATGCCTGCAGGAGGAATTCATCTAACTCGTTGATTTGCAACATTCTTTTCTCCCTTGCTGCTGATAAATTGAAGTTCAAATTCTTGATGGCCCAATATGCTTTATGCTCGAGTTCCACCGGAAGGTGACACGCCTTCCGGTAAACCAACTGATATGGGGACATACCTATCAGAGTCTTGTAGGCGGTCCGATACGCCCACAGAGCATCGTCTAATTTTAATAACCATTCTTTTCTATTTGGGTTGACGACCTATTCCTGTATTCTCTTCACCTCTCGGTTAGATACTTCGGCTTGCCCACTCGTCTGAGGGTGATAGGTTATGGCAATTTGGTGTTTGACCCCATACTTTGTTAAGAGAGCGGTGAAGTATTTGTTGCAGAAATGGCTCCCTTCATCACTGATTATTGCCCTTAGGGTGCCAAAACGAGTGAAATATTCTTTTGTAAGAACTTTAAAACCACCTTCGCATCATTTGTCGGTAATGCGACTGCCTCCACCTATTTTGATACTTAGTCCATGGCTAATAGTATATACAAATTACTGAATAAAGACGAAAATGGTCCCATTAAATCGAATCCCCATACATCGAAAATCTCAACTTCCAGGATCATGTTTAGGGGCATCTCATTCCTTTTTGAAATATTTCCCACTCTTTGACATCTATCGCAGTTTTTCACGCACTGATGTGCGTCTTTGAACAAAGTGGGCCAGAAGAAACCTGCTTGGAGGACTTTTGAGCTGTTCTCTCACTCCCATAGTTTCCTCCGTATAACGAGGCGTGACATGCCTGTAAGATGCCCTCAACTTTCCTTTCTGGCACACATCGCCGGATCATTTTGTCAGTGCACTGGCGGAATAAATAAGGTTCATCCCACATATACCACTTCACATCGTGTAGAAATTTCTTCTTTTGGTGGCGTGTCAAATCTGGTGAAAGAATATTTCTCACCAAGTAGTTCGTAAAATCTGCATACCATGGGAACTCATAGTGGATTAAGAATAACTGTTCATGCATCGGGAAAAAATTCGTTGATCACCACCTTATCTGTTTCATTCTGATTCGAATTCTCTAGCACCGAAAGATGGTCGGCCACTTGATTTTTTGTCCCCTTTCTATCCTTAATCTCTAAATCAAATTCCTAGAGTAGCAAAACCCAGCGGATAAGTCTCGGCTTTGCGTCCTTCTTCTCAACTAAATACCAAATGGCCGAGTGATCTGTGTAAACCAGCACCTTTGTTTCCACCAAGTACGAACAAAATTTGTCAAATGCATACACAACTGCAAGCAACTCCTTTTCAGTTGTTGTGTAGTTCAACTGTGCATTTGTCAGTGTCTTGCTAGCATAATAGATGGCGTGAAAGACCTTATCCCGTCGTTATCCAAGCACAGCTCCTACGACATAGTCACTGTCATTACACATGAGCTCGAAAGGCATTGTCCAATCCGGTGCGATGATGACTGAAGCTGTAGTTAGCTTTTTCTTTAATTGCTCAAACGTCGCTAGACAATCTGCATCAAAGTTGAACGGAACGTCCTTTTCCAAAAGACTGCATAATGGCTTTGTGATTTTCGAGAAGTCTTTAATAAATCTGCGGTAGAATCCAGCATGACCAAGAAAACTCCTAATCCCCTTGACTGATATCGGTGGAGGCAAATTTTTAATTGTTTCTAACTTAGCCCGGTCGACTTCTAAACCTTTTCCAGAAACTTTATGTCCAAGTATTATCCCTTCTTGGACCATAAAGTGGCATTTCTCCCTAGTTGAGTACCAAATTTATCTCTACACATCTCTTAAGCACTAGGACTAGATTTTCGAGGCATCTATCAAACGACTCCCCAAATAAGAAAAAATCATCCATAAACACCTTCATGTTGCGCTCCACCATATCTAAAAAGATTGTCATCATGCAACGCTGAAAAGTTGTCAGTGCGTTACACATGCAGAATGACATCCTTCTAAATGCAAAGGTGCTATACGGGCATGTGAACATTGTTTTCTCTTGATCCTCTGGTGCAATGACGATCTGGTTGTACCCTAGAATACCCATCCAGTAGGCAGTAGTACTCGTGTCCTAGCTAGTCTGTCCAACATCTGATTAATGAAAGGCAAAGGGAAATAATCATTTCTAGTTGCCTTATTCAGCCTTATGTAGTCCATACAGACCCTCCAGCCAGTTACTGTTCTTGTCGGGATCAGTTCATTGTTCTCGTTCTTCACTACTGTCATCCCACCTTTCTTCGAGACACATTGGACCGGGCTCACCCATGCACTGTCTGAAATCGAGTAGATAATCCCAGCATCCAGCATTTCAGGATCTCCTTCTTTACTACCTTTTTCATTATTGGGTTGAGCCTCCTCTGTTGTTCCACCATTGGCTTGCTATCCTCCTCCATTAAAATCTTATGCATACAGAATGATGGGCTGATTCCTTTGATGTCGGCGATTGTCCATCCAATAGTAGACTTGTATTCCCTTAGAACTCTTAATGGTTTACTTTCCTGCAGTTCGTTAAGTGCAGATGCAATAATAATAGGTAAAGTAGCTGAATTACCCAAATAAGCATACCTGAGGTGATTGGGTAAGGGTTTGAGTTCAAGTTGAGGTGGTTCCTCAAGGGATGTCTTTGCTGATGACGTACCAGCTGCTTCCAATGACTCAAATGGTAACTTGAACCTGTTTACTCTCAGATGAGTCCTCTAACAGTTGCAAGTACTCCTTTATCTCTGAATCTTCTTCATCATAGTCCCCCATCAATGTTGATTCTAGCAAGTCGGTGCTCAGTATCCTGATGTTG
Source organism: Panax stipuleanatus (assembly GCA_020205555.1). Lineage (NCBI taxonomy): Eukaryota > Viridiplantae > Streptophyta > Magnoliopsida > Apiales > Araliaceae > Panax > Panax stipuleanatus. Next base: position 68,763,368 of record CM035124.1, read on the forward strand.
CTCATCACCTACCACTATGTCAATAATCTCCACCCGAAAACACTCCTCATCCTCCTTGGGGAAATTTATAGCTTTGAACACGTTGAAGGTGACCTCTTGATCTTGCAACCTCATGGTCAACTCTCCTTTCTGAACGCCAATGAGAGTCCTGCCAGTAGCCAAAAATGGTCTCCTAAGGATTATTGGAATATCCTTATCTTCTTCATAGTCGAGAATGATGAAGTCTGCTGGGAAAATGAATCTATCCACTTTAACCAAAATATCCTCAACAATCCCTCGCTGAATAAGTCATTGATCTATCTGCTAGCTGTAAGGAGATGTTAGTAGGTGTAGGTGCTGGTAACCCTAACTGAATATAAACTGATAATGGCATGAGGTTTATACTGGCACCTAAATCACATAGACACTTGTTAAAGGTTAAACTCCCTATCTTGCATGGGATGGTAAAACTACCTAGATCCTTCAACTTTAGTGGAAGCTTCTTTTGCAGAATCGCACTACATTCTTCTGCTAAAGCCACAGTTTCGAAGTCTTCTAATTTCTTTTTCTTTAACAAAATATCCTTCATAAACTTGGCATAACTGGGTATCTGTTTAATGCCTCTGCAAAAGGAATGTTTATATGTAGCTTCTTGAACACTTCCAAAAACTTAGTGAACTGTTGCTCTAATTTCTGCTTCCGGATCCTTTGTTGAAATGGCGGTGGAGGGTAAACTACAGGTGTAACCACTTGTTCTTTTTCTACAGATTTTCTCCTACTTTTCCTTCCACTATTTCTTCTACACTGGTCTCAACCTGCGTGTTAGTTCCCAAAGGCACAATAGTTATCTAGAAGGGGGGTTGAATAGATATTTTAAATTTTCTTTGTTTTAAAATACTTGTCAGTATTAAATATACTGACAGCAGCGGAATATATGTTTGTTCCCCTTTAAGATAATGCAATATGGGTTGATTAGCAGTTATAACAGATATAACAGTTATAACAGTTAATAAGAGATAATGAGACACAGAGGTTTTAAGTGGTTTAGAGCACACAAGGCTCCTAGTCCACTCTTCTACTCCACGAGTAGGAAATCCACTAAGGATGTCTCTTACAACTTGAATCACTTAGATTCCTTCAAGGCCAGCAGCCTTGGAACTTCTCTAGTTCACTTAGAACTCTTCAAGATCAACAATCTTGGAACTTCTCTTAGTTCACTTAGAACTCTTCAAGTCCTTCTAACTTGGTACACTTTGGATTGAGAGTTGTATTCTGGGGTGTGCTACTCAGTTTCAATTAAGCATCAGTTCAAAAGAACTGAGTAGCAAAGCAAGCTTTCCTCTTTCAGGATCGTAGAGTGTTTTTGTTGAGTGCTCTTGAGCGTTCTGAGCTATCTTTTCTTTCTTGTTTTTTTGCTTGCTTAATCTGAATCTTTGTCTGATTTGCTTGATAAGGCGCCTTTGAAATCTATCCGTTAAAGGCGTCCGTTGTAGCATTAAATGCATTAGACAGTTCTGTGCAGTTGATGTTAACATCCTGCTTTCCTGCTACACAGCCGACTGGCCCACTGACACAGCAGACTGCATTCTCACCTAACACCTAAAAAGGTATTTTCAGCAGGCATGTGTAGTCCTTTCCTTAGCTTCTTCAATACGCATCTTCGATTCATACTAAGGATATTTGTAGAATCATTGGGACTATCAAATGTCAAAGTCTCATAGCCTTTCTTTATTTGTTGCTCTTCCTCCTTCATCAGATAGACGAACTTTGATGCTGATAGGAGGATCACCACGATCGTGGTCTTTGTACCGTGATTGTTGTGTGTTGGCTTGCACAGGCTGGACTCAGTCTTGATCGTAGAGAAAACTATGATTTCTCTTAAGCTCTTATTAGTCTTCATCGTAGAGAACACTGATGAGAATGAAATATATATATTTTATTCCCTTAATACTTAATCTTTTATATCTCAGTTGTACCTAAGTATATTCATTTATCTTATATTTGTTATTTTAGGTACAATTGAGTCAAGGAAGCGAAATGGGCTCAAAAGGTACAAAGTAGGCCACGATTTATATCATGGAAGAAACAACACAAGGAATTCCAAAGTGGGCCACGTATTCCAAGAGCAGCCCACTGCGAATTGAAGCAGGTTGCAAAAGAATGCTAATTAGTAATTTAGCATAGTAATGAATTCCTATTCCTAGCTTGCAAAGGAATGTTGCACATGCCACGCACTTGCATCATTAAAGTAGTAGCAGCTCACAGTCACCAACTTGCTAAGGAATCATAAGGGGGCCCACGGATCAGCAGCTTGGAAAAGAAACTAGCAGCTAACGGTTTTGACATATTACTAATTGGAGGAAGGTTACCACATTCCTACTAGCTTATGGATTTAGCAGCTTCCGCACATGCCAAGTGGGCCATGTCATGCAAACAATCCAAGCAGCTCACGTTCCTTCTCTTAGCAGGTCACGGATTCCAGAGTAGCATTATGGCAATTGTATTGTAATTAGCATATATGTTCACATGGGCCCACAATTTCAAGCAATTAAATGACTGCTACTTAAGTAGCTCACGCATGCGAGGCTGGGCAGTGGGGTTCCCCGCTGGGGCGGGTTGTTGCTAAGGAAACTCCCCGCTGGGGCAGGGAGGCGGGATACGGCAGCACTTGTCCTTTCGTGATTTGGATTTGGTGCGAACATAAGGTGATGATTAGGGTATGATTGTAAAGCATTATAAAAGAGGATCTTTTCTCATATATTTTTCATCTTCTTTTCCTCTTTCATATTAGATTTAGGATTGCTTGAAGTCATGAACTAATTCTTTCAATTCAGTTCGGAAGGGATGTTGAACCTTATTCATAATTAATGGTTTAATCAAGTTTATTTTATTTATTCCTTCTTACATGAGATTTATTTTGATAATCTACTTTAACTTCTTGTATGTTATTCAATCTACTAATTTGGTTTCTACATGATTAAATTAGTGAATTGATGTCATATGCTAGATCAAGGAATAGTATTACGTGTAATTGATATTATTCCTAATCACAAGTAGCAATTAGTAACACCTGATTGTGGACAAGCTTTTGAGTATTGCTATGATTATCAGAAGACAAGTTAAACAATCCGAGCTTATGTGTTTGTTGCTTGGAATAGTCTAATTCCCTAGTTCTTAATGCTGCTATTATATTAAATCTAGAAAGCTTGTTCTAGGTTATATAATAGTTAGAATCTTGTGAAGAGCTTGTTTCATTGAGTGACAATCTAAGGGGAGTTTCGGGTAGCTGAGCTTGTTGTTACCTAGGGCTATTAGTTTCATTGAAGGGTAAATAATGTTACACTTGATTAATCTATTGTTGTGAAAAGGTGATACTGAACTGAAGCTTTTTATTCATTGTTAATTCTTATTACTTTATTCTTGATAATTTATATTAATCAATTCAAAACCCTCTTTTCATTAGAAATCATATGATAAATATAAAATAAATCACTCTCTGTGGGATCAATCCTTACTTACTATTGTGCTAATTATTTGAATTTATAAAGTGAAAGTGAGGTTAATTTAGGAGTTTAAACGACAGATCCCAAACACTATGATTTCTCTTAAGCTCTTTGGTAGACTACGATTCCTTCTTGCTTGTCTAGCAGACTCCACGCTTCCGAGAGCACACTACGATTCTTGACTTAGCTCGGCAGGCGCCCGGATCATCTTTACGATTCTTAGTGTGGCTTTTAGGGCAGACTACGATTTTTGGACATCTTGATTTAAGCTCCACGATTCTGCCTTGGCTTCTGCAAACTGCCTTTGACAGACTACGATTCTTTCAAGGCTTAACAATTACATCTCAAAATAGATCAACCTAACAGTTTCGATCTCTCTTCTATACATTCATTTATAGAATGATAAACAATAAAGCTCAGATCAACCTAACAATTTTTATCTATCATCTAAGTCCTTGTACATATAATCTTTAAAGGACTTTACACTTAAGCATTTATATTTACTTTCAACATTAAATTTGAATATGCAATTCCCAACAATCTCCCCCTATTTGATGTTGACATAACCAAGGAGATTTGTATCATTGCATCATTTTCTACATGCAGAGTACTAGAAAGTAAATATGGCTTAGTGTTTCAGTGAGCGACTGAAATTTCTAGAGAATAAGCATGAATTTATTGATGTTTGAAAAGATATTACAATCTAGCATAGAAACATCAATACAGCATTAATTTTGACTTATCTCTATCTTCTTTGCCTCTTATTCCTTAGACGGTTGGCATGCTCTTCAGCTCTCCTTCTTCTGTTGACTTCATCTCTCCATGCAATGTCAACTAGTTCTTCTTGAGTCACTGCTTCTTAATGATCATGTCTGCTCATAAAGATAGGATCTCCAACTGGCATGTTAAGATCAGTGCGTGATATTCCTTGTGAGCCAGAAGCTTGACCTTGACTCCTTTGATAGGGTTCAGCTATGAGAGGGCGTTGCTGTTCTTAATCAGATCGTGGAGGCTGAAAGCTAGGACTTCTGAGGTTGCTCCTCGACGATTGACCAATTTGAGTTTGTCATTGCCTTCCCTGTTGAGGTTGCCTTTTGCTTCCTCCTCTGCTTCCTCTGCCTCTGTTTCTATCTCTTTGTTCATTATTCTCCCCCTTTATGTCAGCATCAAGGGTTCGAATATCTTCAGAGAGGTGCTTGACACCTTCCACCAGCTTATGCATCTGAGAGCAGTTTTGGGAGATGTCACTACGATTTTCTGCAACTATAGCCTCAGTGTGTCTCCCTAGTTGTTGAAGCTGCTCCATTGCGTTATTATTCTGATTAATTTGAGTCACACTACAGGCTTAGAATTGTTGTAGTGAGATACGCAGTTCTGAGATCTGTTTGGTCATTAGCTCATTCTAAGATAGCTGAGTTTTCTGCATGATCTCGATAGCTTCCTTATGCTTTTTCGTTGCAGTAAAGTGAATAGCATCCCTTTGGATAAGACTTTCAGCCATTTCCTTGACAATCTCCCTCAGCTTCTTGGACAGTTCAGTTGCCAAGTTCCCTGGTAGAGTCTTGATTGAGTCGATTATATGGTCGAATCTCATGTGAAGTGCCAGAGAGTGTGCTTCAAGAATCTCTCCAAAATCTGAAGCCATTTGGCTTGTCAAATCAGCCAGCTCCTCCTTTGTTGGCATTAGAGACAATCGATCAAGAATTCATTGTGTCTCAGGAGGAGGAGGGGCAGTAGTGTGTTCACCTCTCCTTGACATGCTTGCGAGAGCAAGTGTCATGTCAAAATATTCATTGTTGGAGGACGAGGGAATATCTGATTGGGTTATTGGTGTTTGTGTTTGCTGTATGGGCGAAGTGTTTGGTTTAGGGGTTTGTGTTTCTGGTTCGTTGAGCTATTCTGGGGACTCTACGATTGCCGCATCAGTGTGATCAATAGGCACAGATCGTAGTTCGTCGTCCAGAGTTGGTGTCTCAATGGTTGAGCTTGCAAGTATTTCTTCGACTACTCTTGTAATATGCTCAATAACCATTGGATCATTTACTGATTGCTCTACGAGGACAAGTTGGTTATTTGGTTCATCAGGTACAGAGTTTTGGGACTCTGTAACTGGAAACTGATTGAGTTGATGCAGGACCACTTCCAACCATTTGGGCAATTCGTAGAATTGATTGAAGTGTGGTGATGGAGAGTGGTTGTTAATGAAAGAGAGAGGAATGATGTATACCTCTGGCTCAGCTTCTGAAGTTGACTCATTTGTGATCAGCTTTTGAGAAAATCTCTGATCTCTTGGAAATCCATAGGCCAGCACTGAGATTGCTGGGTAAGCCTTGAAGGTCCAGAACATGTGATCACAGGACTTGAGAATTAGAGCTCTATGATAGGACATCATAGGCAAATATTCAAATAGATGATTGTAGTTAGCTGTCCTTTCACCATTTCTGCTTATTGCCAAAATCTCCATATCATCATCCTCTTCTTCATCACTTGCATCAAGAACTTCCACTACATCAGCCATTTCATCATCAGCGATGTCCACCATCTCTGCATCATCAGAATCTACGATTTCTTCATTAACTGGAGGAACTTCAAGATTTTTTATTTGTGGCTCCCCCTCAGCTTCTGCATTCTCTGGAAATTGTGCTCTTAACAACTCCCCCTCAGCTGTAGCACTCTCTTGGACAGAAGCTCCTAGAGTCTCCTTTTCTCCACCAACATCAGGGCTCACTTCAGGTACCCTTCTTCTTCTGACTGTGTCACATCTTCTACCAGAACTTCATCAGTATGAACAATAACTTCAAGCTGTACTTTCTCGGCAGCAGCACTTGATTCTCATATCTCCTCTTCATCATGATCAGGAGTTATCACCATTATTTTTGGCATAGTCCTTTCAGTGTTGGCCATTTCTTCTTCTTGAACTTCATCAGTATGATCACCAGCTTCAGGCATCTCCTCAGCTTGACTCACAGCCTAATCAGGTGCAGCAGTGTTGTCTGCATCTCTGATGAAAGCTACCACATCTTCAATGATTCTGGTCTCTTCCAGGGTTAGACCAGATGCTTGAGGCTCAGTGGTTTGTTCAGCCTTCTCAGCAGCCCTTCTTCTGTCATCTTCTTTCAATATTTCCTCATTGGTAAGAACATATATCTTAACCAACATCTTCACCTTCTTCTTTGGCTTGGGCACAGCCTTTGCACCTTCTTCAGCTTCAGCCCTTAAATTTTGTTCAGGCTGAGAGGCTGTTGCAGCATCTCCTTCTTCAGTGGAAGCCAGTCTAGACTCTACGATTGGTGATGACTCCGCAATCGTAGAGAGTGAAGACTTCTTTGTTCTTTGGCTGCGTTTCTTCTTCCTCTAAGGCTCAGAACTCCCTTCAGATCTGTCCTCACTTGTCTCCCTTTTCTTGTGACGCCCCCAAATCCACGTTCCTTCGAAACCTCGGATTCAGTGCAGTCACGATACTACTAACGCCAAACTATTATATCTTTTATTCATTAGTAAAAGAATACAACTTTATTTATTACAATTTAGAATATAAATTCTATTCATATCCAAGATCTCGTCTTTACATCATATTCGATGTTACTAAAATGCGGAATAATTTAAACTTTTCAATCCTCCTTGATTAAAATCTTTTATTGATTTCATAACTTGAATCAATTGCAACCCTTGAATCAATTATAAAATATGATTCATTCTTATCTGAGTTATCGTATAAACATTTACAACTCAACTCGATATCCTCTATGTATTATCTAATACATCTTTATAGTACGACAAGCATTAAACCTCGTAAACAAATATCAAGTACAACTACTAGAACCTAGACATGGTTCGAGTAATAATCTAATCAGTATTCTTCGTTGTGATACTATCTATCTTTATCAATCAAGAAGCACGAAATCTTTACCGTGAATCCTTAACCTGCAAAAGTGGTTATTTGCAAGAGTGAGCTCGACAGCTCAGCAATTCTAACAGTTTTCATGCATCACATAGCATACAACATTATACTCAGTTCATGCATTTATAAACAATTTATATTTACTACGCATGTTACTTTTCACATAACAAGTATATCATCAAAGATCAACTTTCAATCTCATGTATATCTCATATACAGTTCATATATAAGTTCACATTATCACAGTATAATATAATTCAACTAACAGTTATTGAATTCATATATCAAATAGGAACTGAAAGACTTGCCTGATTCGTAGTTTAACAACTACGACTTAACTGCTTAAAGCTATCTGCACTTCGTGTATTCCTACACAGTTATATAATCATGGATTTACATCCATCAGTCATATATTTCATATGCTCCTAATAGAATAACAATTCGTATATCGTTTTCTAATCTTGATTTCGTTTCACTCTATCTTAGGATAACCACGATGTTACAACATCATACCTTCATACTTATATATAGAAACCATTCTATTTCGGTACTTAGGGTCCTTAAGGGAAATAACTTAGGACCAGACAGTTAACAAACTGTTCTTGGCAGCTCTGCAACACGGCGCGGCCGCGCGGCAATTAAGCTTGGGAGTGGCGCGGCCGCGCGACTCCCTGCCAGAACCAGAACTTAGATTTCATAAACTTAGTTTGGTCCTAACATATCATGCATTCTGATATATATTATACACACACATTAAGTAGGCATGCTCGTGCTTATACTACACATGTATACTTAATCACATAGTCTATGCTTTTGAAATTCATTTTCTTGAATATGCGTGCATAGGTGAAATCCATGTTTCATCACATGATGCTTATGTCAACATGTCTATAGGCATAATGAATCCTAATATACATGCTCGTGTGATCATAATGTAACTCACTCCGTGTTTGATGCTATCATCTTACACATTCTAAACATTTCATAAAAATCGCTTTAAGTCAACAAAGGTAACTAAGTATATGCAAAGTACCTTGTAGTCATGATTCTCATATATTAGAACACATATATAAGTCATCTATACATGCTCAATGATCAGAACGTGGACATCCTATATATACGTCCAAAAACTCTAAGTTTATCTTTTGAAATCATTTTAAATTTAAACAATGTGTTCTAGTGTATGCTCAATACCTTCGACTCACATATCATGCATATCTAAACCATATAATCATGCTTAAAAAGTCAGAATATAAACATGACTTATATACGCCAAAATTCATTTATAAAACCTTAAGTTTTCATTTAAACCTCCACTACAACAAGGTATAATTGTTTACTATTAGCCAAGGTAATTAATCAACAACTACCTTCATACCCATTGATGCACATAACCAAGACACTTACACATGTCTCAAAAGTCCGACTCAAAGAACATAAAATTCGTCAAGTCTCATTTTCAAAACTTTACGTTTTCTTTTAGGAAATTATGTTAAACCAACTAATACAACTCACTATGTGCATGACAATCTTAGTACACATGTCAGACCCCTTTATGCAATTATTAGAGTATAACTAGTATGCTTAAACAACTAGAAAACACAAAATCACCAACAGTTTCTGCAGAGGGCGCGGCCGCGCCCCATTTGTACTAGGGAGACGCGCGGCCGCGCGTCCCCGTTTCCAGACCAGAAACTTTACTGCTAAAACAGAGCTTCAGCTAATCCTTTTCTTACTTCATGTAACAAGCTTGAAAGCCATCATATTGTATCTATAACATATATTTAGACTCTACTTAACATGTTAACATCATCTTACATATCAATTGTTCACTAATTCATGAAACCTCTACTAATTTATCAAATTCAAGACTAAAAATTCAAAGTTAGAGTTATACCTCTTGGAGCCTTGAATTACTAAGCTTGCTTCCCAAATCAGTTTTCTCACATAACTCTTCATCACCATATTCTCTATATCAACTTAGCAATTATTTAGCAACTTCAATTTGTGAATATGAAGCTTCAATTTATAGAGAGTTTATGGACCAAATTTTGTTCTTGCACATTGAATCAAACCAATGGGTTGATCAAAGACATGAAGGTTAACAAGAGGTTAGTAAGGAGTTGGTGAAATCCATCATCAATCCCACACCCCTCACAATCATCACACTCATTGCTAGCTAAGAAGTTGAGAGATGAAGGAGATAGGCTAGCCTTAGCCATTCACGTGAATGAGAAAAGGAAGAGAAAGTGGGCACTTAATATGGGACAATGCCACTAAATCTCAGCAACTTGCTTACAATTACCTCATACTAATGTTATATAGTCCACCACTTACCAAGGCTATATCACATTTCATTTTATAAACACATAGGTTATAATATATACATATATACACATTCATACATATAGCTTAGGTTATGAATGAATTGTAAATAAAATCTCTAATTACAATGTATCATATATCATCCATATATATCTCATCTTACCGGATATAATTCTATCGGGTATTATCACATTACATTGTTTCCTTTGTTATTAAATTTTATTAATTTAATAATTATTTATAATATATCCATGATATATTATTTTATTGTATACTCATATTTTAAATATACACTACTACATATAATCATGTACCTCATGTACATAGGTTAAGTTAATATTCTAATTGGACTAAATATAATATGGTTGGGTACTATCATCCCACCATTTTCCATAAAATTATTATCACAAATATACTCAAATATTATAATGATAATTAATATCAACCATTCATTTTCTTCTAATACTTCCCATTAAATCCCCTTGATTTAACTTCATTATTTATGCCACACAAGGCATAATTATGTGAACTTAGTACTTAATAGTCCACAAGTTTATAATAATATAATCTCCTAAGATAATATTATACTCAATGTTACATCTTATAATATGTTCATAAAGTAATACCATTACGTTACTAATTTGTATGTTCTTTATTATACTCAATCTATTACCCTCCTATGGGTAATACCCAATGGTCAAAGAGGAGTTGGTGGCTAACTCCACCAACTACTACTATTCATGGTCCTTCCTCATCATTACACCTTATAACATGCTCATGGTGTAATTACATTTCTTATTATATGCTTTCTTAGCAACAATGTAGTAATTGAATTAACAAACTCTACACACTAATGTATTGCATCTATTCATTATCAAGCTATTATTCTCCTATGGTTATTACCCAAAGGGCAAAAGGGAAGTTGGTGGCTAACTCCCACCAACTACCACTATTCATGTACCCTAACCACTTGATTGACCATTATTGTTCTCACATGGACTAACTTGCAAGCTTATATCTAATAACTTAATGTTATTACCATATGATATGATAGGGTCACACATACACCCAATCATATAATCCATGTATATTTGACAATACCGAATATATTTTAATTGAGTAGTGTCACACCCCATTATTGTAACTTTATTATTACACTTAATCATATAGTTTCCTATATTATATAGTTCTCTTGAAGTGTCACACTTCATTCCATATTATATAGATGTAGCTACTATATAACTTATAATTACACATCATTGCACATAGAAATTTATTCACATAATAATAATAATTAATTCCATTAATTATTCATTCATTAATTTATTTAATGAATGTTTATTCCACCACTTTGCCACACTAGGCATATCTCACAAGCTTACCTTAAGCTTATTATCACTCCCATCACACTTTAATATTCTTTTAATATAAGGTTTGTGAGACACATGCACTTTAATGCTAAATTATTTAGCTACCTTGAACAATTATATGTATAACCTCTACACTAGAATAATTAATATTTACTCTATTAATTATTATAAAATCTACGATAAAATAATAACTTAAGTTATTTAATATATTGAAATAACTTAGTTTTCTTTCATTAATAAACTTTCTTGAAAATACATTAGGAATTATGTATTTTGCCATAACATAAAATATTATGTTTTCTCCAAATAAAGATATTCATTGTTAGAAAATAACTTACTTATTGTCTCAAGATATTATTCTTAATATAATATCTACTAAAATAATTACATGTATGGCACATGTACATACATTATATATAGAAAATAGGTAATAAGTTTATTTTCTATTATAATAATTTATTTTCATCAATTTAATTACATATAGCAAATACGTTTTTAATATATTTACCATATTAATTAATCACACTTATTACATCATACCAAAAACATATAGGGTAATATTATTATTTAAAAATAATATTTGCTCCTTTATTAAAATAATTCAATATTAGAATTTATTTTAATATCCTTTATAATAATTATTTCTCTTTATTTTCTATAAATTGTTCCCAAAACAATTTCTTCAAATATTCATTTAAAGATATAATGATTTCCATTTCTCTTTAATAACGTATATATATCTATTAACGTTATTTGTACATTAGACTTTCACACATATTACCATTCTAAGTAATATATAGAAGGTACTAATTATAATCATATATTCGACATATATATTAATTCACTCCTTTACTTAAGTAAATCAAACCTTGTACCATATTACCTTAGTTAATTAAGGTTCAATATTCACATTATATTATTCCATAATATAACTCTCAACTTAAATTAACCAATATTTATTCTTATTAGTTAATTCCTTAACTAACTCATGCTTCACTATCCAAACCTATTCACGGATAGCTTAAGTGCTATTAATAACCTATATTATAAACATACTAGTTATTAATACACATACTCAAGAATATGGTGATTATACATTAAGGATATTTAATGTCACCAACTTACTATGATAAAATAATTCTATAAATTATTTAATATCGATAGGAATTTATCCACTTCCTTTACCTCAATTGAATCGTCTCTACGATAAGTAACAAATATATATTAATAATATATTCATTAATCACAAAAACACATATTACATAGTCCATATTACCCTATGTAATATAATACCACATACCTCATATCACATATATATCTTTTTATTCGAACCCATCTCACCGTTTAAGAATTTTATTTATTAAATCCTTATTTAATAATTTCTGAAAATCCGGGTTCTTACATCCTCTCCCCCTTATAAGGATTCCGTCCTCGGAATCACCGAAACTTCCTCTACTCGGTGCTATTCCGAATATTACATATTCTCTTGAATAATTTTATTCATACTCTTTTCAGAAGTTTTATTACTATAACTTTCTCAATTGCATTCTACTATTTTCTCCTTTCTAAGAAACATTCTACTCACTACATTCATCCTTTAGAAGAATAAGAATCTTCCACGATTTTTCAATAATCGGGAAGTAGTATGAATAACTCAGATTCCAATTTATGCTGAGGGGTCACAAGACCGTGAACTTTTCTCCAGGTTTACTAATGCTTCAACACAATTCTTCACACCGCAAACCAGAGTGTTTATCAATCACAAAGACTAAAAACACTCTCCACACGTACTCTAGGTGGCCAACCTATTGTACCACTATGTTGGGCCGCAACGTAGTGTTTTGTAACGACTATATGCGTTACGCTCGGAACCATTGTCCCCGAAAACATGTCCCCTTATAGGGTTGTTCACCTCAGCTTTTCAACATCTAAATCCGCACCAGAGCAATCTGGTTTGGCATAAATACACAAGAATGCTTGAATTCTATAATCTCTTTCCAACAGTCGCCTAGCCGAATCAAATAGCTTAGACTCTCATCAACAATTCGGACATCAATTGAAATAATTTAGTCAACTTAATTGACCTTCTTTATAATTTACAAGAAAACCAAAAATTCTTTTATGACGTCATGATACCATACTAGATTAGTAGTACGTTGAGGATTTCGCCATTTTATGACTTTGTCATATTACAACATACCATAGTGGGCTGACGATCTTTCGATCACAACCAACACTAGGTTCGATTGCATTGATGACTCCATCGTTTACCATTCTACATCATATCAAATGATGCATATGGTCAAAATACATTTTGAAAGATTGTCAAATCATTTTTGTCTTAGCCGAAACAAATAGCGTAGACATACGAATAACGGTGTTATTTTTTTTTTAAAACTCATTAGTTCAGTTACCTGACCCAATGTTTTCTCAAAAAAAACCGAAGTGCAAACACTAGCACGAAGTCAATAAATATTGAAAATCTAGCGTAGCTAGAGGATTTAGGAAAATCCAATTTCTCCATCGCTTCAATCTCTTACCACCATCAATGCTTACTATTCCAAAACTCTTATATAATATATCTATTTTCAGTACAGTTCACCAACTTACCACACCATGGAAGTTCAGGAACTTACCACAATCATATGGGTTGAGGAACTTATCCTAGTCAGACCAAAATCGTCCATTCGCTGAGGGGTCCCATCATAAGATTATGAGTCACGAACTTGTCATAGGCATGAGTCTTAAGAACTCGCACCTAAACTTAATATTATCTAATTATATCTTAGAAATCTCTATCTATCAAAATAAATATGAGAAAAGAATCACCTTTCCGCCATATGTATAATGATACCGCGACACTAACATTCCAACGATTATCAATGTGACGCACTCAGTGCAAGCACAAAACTTCTGCCCATACAAAAGTTTGTACAACTAAGCCATCACATGAGTCCTCAATGGAATTCCAACATTTAACTATATCTTACTCTATCACTTGCTCATTACGAGCTTTCTACATTTCATCACATACAACTCCTCATGAGTTCATCTCGTACTTTATCATAGTACATTCTCTTATAGCATCAAGCTATACATACTTAGTCATTACAGACTATCTATCATTTCACAGTTCAATCTGATCACGTCGTGATCATCACTATACCTTAGGGTTCTTTCCCTATTATCAACCAAACTCCATCTGAGTTCATTCTCATTATCTTTGTCATATTCATATTATAGACATCGTCTTCACATTTTCATTACCGGAGTTAGGAAACTCCTGATTCTCATTCTCTAGATATTTCAAGATTCTTCTTTGAATCTTCACGTATATATTTTAATCTTATCTTTCACTCTCTCAGGTTATAGTCTAAGGTACACTTACCTAAGGTTTATAACCTACAGCTTTGATACCAACCTGTGACGCCCCCAAATCCACGTTCCTTCGAAACCTCGGATTCAGTGCAGTCACGATACTACTAACGCCAAACTATTATATCTTTTATTCATTAGTAAAAGAATACAACTTTATTTATTACAATTTAGAATATAAATTCTATTCATATCCAAGATCTCGTCTTTACATCATATTCGATGTTACTAAAATGCGGAATAATTTAAACTTTTCAATCCTCCTTGATTAAAATCTTTTATTGATTTCATAACTTGAATCAATTGCAACCCTTGAATCAATTATAAAATATGATTCATTCTTATCTGAGTTATCGTATAAACATTTACAACTCAACTCGATATCCTCTATGTATTATCTAATACATCTTTATAGTACGACAAGCATTAAACCTCGTAAACAAATATCAAGTACAACTACTAGAACCTAGACATGGTTCGAGTAATAATCTAATCAGTATTCTTCGTTGTGATACTATCTATCTTTATCAATCAAGAAGCACGAAATCTTTACCGTGAATCCTTAACCTGCAAAAGTGGTTATTTGCAAGAGTGAGCTCGACAGCTCAGCAATTCTAACAGTTTTCATGCATCACATAGCATACAACATTATACTCAGTTCATGCATTTATAAACAATTTATATTTACTACGCATGTTACTTTTCACATAACAAGTATATCATCAAAGATCAACTTTCAATCTCATGTATATCTCATATACAGTTCATATATAAGTTCACATTATCACAGTATAATATAATTCAACTAACAGTTATTGAATTCATATATCAAATAGGAACTGAAAGACTTGCCTGATTCGTAGTTTAACAACTACGACTTAACTGCTTAAAGCTATCTGCACTTCGTGTATTCCTACACAGTTATATAATCATGGATTTACATCCATCAGTCATATATTTCATATGCTCCTAATAGAATAACAATTCGTATATCGTTTTCTAATCTTGATTTCGTTTCACTCTATCTTAGGATAACCACGATGTTACAACATCATACCTTCATACTTATATATAGAAACCATTCTATTTCGGTACTTAGGGTCCTTAAGGGAAATAACTTAGGACCAGACAGTTAACAAACTGTTCTTGGCAGCTCTGCAACACGGCGCGGCCGCGCGGCAATTAAGCTTGGGAGTGGCGCGGCCGCGCGACTCCCTGCCAGAACCAGAACTTAGATTTCATAAACTTAGTTTGGTCCTAACATATCATGCATTCTGATATATATTATACACACACATTAAGTAGGCATGCTCGTGCTTATACTACACATGTATACTTAATCACATAGTCTATGCTTTTGAAATTTATTTTCTTGAATATGCGTGCATAGGTGAAATCCATGTTTCATCACATGATGCTTATGTCAACATGTCTATAGGCATAATGAATCCTAATATACATGCTCGTGTGATCATAATGTAACTCACTCCGTGTTTGATGCTATCATCTTACACATTCTAAACATTTCATAAAAATCGCTTTAAGTCAACAAAGGTAACTAAGTATATGCAAAGTACCTTGTAGTCATGATTCTCATATATTAGAACACATATATAAGTCATCTATACATGCTCAATGATCAGAACGTGGACATCCTATATATACGTCCAAAAACTCTAAGTTTATCTTTTGAAATCATTTTAAATTTAAACAATGTGTTCTAGTGTATGCTCAATACCTTCGACTCACATATCATGCATATCTAAACCATATAATCATGCTTAAAAAGTCAGAATATAAACATGACTTATATACGCCAAAATTCATTTATAAAACCTTAAGTTTTCATTTAAACCTCCACTACAACAAGGTATAATTGTTTACTATTAGCCAAGGTAATTAATCAACAACTACCTTCATACCCATTGATGCACATAACCAAGACACTTACACATGTCTCAAAAGTCCGACTCAAAGAACATAAAATTCGTCAAGTCTCATTTTCAAAACTTTACGTTTTCTTTTAGAAAATTATGTTAAACCAACTAATACAACTCACTATGTGCATGACAATCTTAGTACACATGTCAGACCCCTTTATGCAATTATTAGAGTATAACTAGTATGCTTAAACAACTAGAAAACACAAAATCACCAACAGTTTCTGCAGAGGGCGCGGCCGCGCCCCATTTGTACTAGGGAGACGCGCGGCCGCGCGTCCCCGTTTCCAGACCAGAAACTTTACTGCTAAAACAGAGCTTCAGCTAATCCTTTTCTTACTTCATGTAACAAGCTTGAAAGCCATCATATTGTATCTATAACATATATTTAGACTCTACTTAACATGTTAACATCATCTTACATATCAATTGTTCACTAATTCATGAAACCTCTACTAATTTATCAAATTCAAGACTAAAAATTCAAAGTTAGAGTTATACCTCTTGGAGCCTTGAATTACTAAGCTTGCTTCCCAAATCAGTTTTCTCACATAACTCTTCATCACCATATTCTCTATATCAACTTAGCAATTATTTAGCAACTTCAATTTGTGAATATGAAGTTTCAATTTATAGAGAGTTTATGGACCAAATTTTGTTCTTGCACATTGAATCAAACCAATGGGTTGATCAAAGACATGAAGGTTAACAAGAGGTTAGTAAGGAGTTGGTGAAATCCATCATCAATCCCACACCCCTCACAATCATCACACTCATTGCTAGCTAAGAAGTTGAGAGATGAAGGAGATAGGCTAGCCTTAGCCATTCACGTGAATGAGAAAAGGAAGAGAAAGTGGGCACTTAATATGGGACAATGCCACTAAATCTCAGCAACTTGCTTACAATTACCTCATACTAATGTTATATAGTCCACCACTTACCAAGGCTATATCACATTTCATTTTATAAACACATAGGTTATAATATATACATATATACACATTCATACATATAGCTTAGGTTATGAATGAATTGTAAATAAAATCTCTAATTACAATGTATCATATATCATCCATATATATCTCATCTTACCGGATATAATTCTATCGGGTATTATCACATTACATTGTTTCCTTTGTTATTAAATTTTATTAATTTAATAATTATTTATAATATATCCATGATATATTATTTTATTGTATACTCATATTTTAAATATACACTACTACATATAATCATGTACCTCATGTACATAGGTTAAGTTAATATTCTAATTGGACTAAATATAATATGGTTGGGTACTATCATCCCACCATTTTCCATAAAATTATTATCACAAATATACTCAAATATTATAATGATAATTAATATCAACCATTCATTTTCTTCTAATACTTCCCATTAAATCCCCTTGATTTAACTTCATTATTTATGCCACACAAGGCATAATTATGTGAACTTAGTACTTAATAGTCCACAAGTTTATAATAATATAATCTCCTAAGATAATATTATACTCAATGTTACATCTTATAATATGTTCATAAAGTAATACCATTACGTTACTAATTTGTATGTTCTTTATTATACTCAATCTATTACCCTCCTATGGGTAATACCCAATGGTCAAAGAGGAGTTGGTGGCTAACTCCACCAACTACTACTATTCATGGTCCTTCCTCATCATTACACCTTATAACATGCTCATGGTGTAATTACATTTCTTATTATATGCTTTCTTAGCAACAATGTAGTAATTGAATTAACAAACTCTACACACTAATGTATTGCATCTATTCATTATCAAGCTATTATTCTCCTATGGTTATTACCCAAAGGGCAAAAGGGAAGTTGGTGGCTAACTCCCACCAACTACCACTATTCATGTACCCTAACCACTTGATTGACCATTATTGTTCTCACATGGACTAACTTGCAAGCTTATATCTAATAACTTAATGTTATTACCATATGATATGATAGGGTCACACATACACCCAATCATATAATCCATGTATATTTGACAATACCGAATATATTTTAATTGAGTAGTGTCACACCCCATTATTGTAACTTTATTATTACACTTAATCATATAGTTTCCTATATTATATAGTTCTCTTGAAGTGTCACACTTCATTCCATATTATATAGATGTAGCTACTATATAACTTATAATTACACATCATTGCACATAGAAATTTATTCACATAATAATAATAATTAATTCCATTAATTATTCATTCATTAATTTATTTAATGAATGTTTATTCCACCACTTTGCCACACTAGGCATATCTCACAAGCTTACCTTAAGCTTATTATCACTCCCATCACACTTTAATATTCTTTTAATATAAGGTTTGTGAGACACATGCACTTTAATGCTAAATTATTTAGCTACCTTGAACAATTATATGTATAACCTCTACACTAGAATAATTAATATTTACTCTATTAATTATTATAAAATCTACGATAAAATAATAACTTAAGTTATTTAATATATTGAAATAACTTAGTTTTCTTTCATTAATAAACTTTCTTGAAAATACATTAGGAATTATGTATTTTGCCATAACATAAAATATTATGTTTTCTCCAAATAAAGATATTCATTGTTAGAAAATAACTTACTTATTGTCTCAAGATATTATTCTTAATATAATATCTACTAAAATAATTACATGTATGGCACATGTACATACATTATATATAGAAAATAGGTAATAAGTTTATTTTCTATTATAATAATTTATTTTCATCAATTTAATTACATATAGCAAATACGTTTTTAATATATTTACCATATTAATTAATCACACTTATTACATCATACCAAAAACATATAGGGTAATATTATTATTTAAAAATAATATTTGCTCCTTTATTAAAATAATTCAATATTAGAATTTATTTTAATATCCTTTATAATAATTATTTCTCTTTATTTTCTATAAATTGTTCCCAAAACAATTTCTTCAAATATTCATTTAAAGATATAATGATTTCCATTTCTCTTTAATAACGTATATATATCTATTAACGTTATTTGTACATTAGACTTTCACACATATTACCATTCTAAGTAATATATAGAAGGTACTAATTATAATCATATATTCGACATATATATTAATTCACTCCTTTACTTAAGTAAATCAAACCTTGTACCATATTACCTTAGTTAATTAAGGTTCAATATTCACATTATATTATTCCATAATATAACTCTCAACTTAAATTAACCAATATTTATTCTTATTAGTTAATTCCTTAACTAACTCATGCTTCACTATCCAAACCTATTCACGGATAGCTTAAGTGCTATTAATAACCTATATTATAAACATACTAGTTATTAATACACATACTCAAGAATATGGTGATTATACATTAAGGATATTTAATGTCACCAACTTACTATGATAAAATAATTCTATAAATTATTTAATATCGATAGGAATTTATCCACTTCCTTTACCTCAATTGAATCGTCTCTACGATAAGTAACAAATATATATTAATAATATATTCATTAATCACAAAAACACATATTACATAGTCCATATTACCCTATGTAATATAATACCACATACCTCATATCACATATATATCTTTTTATTCGAACCCATCTCACCGTTTAAGAATTTTATTTATTAAATCCTTATTTAATAATTTCTGAAAATCTGGGTTCTTACATTTCTTCTTCTTCTTTTTCTTCTTCTTCTTCTCTTTCAGAACTTCGTATGGTGATTTAGGAGTAATGACTCTGTTGGTGGTAAGGCTTATAAACTCCATATCAACACCAGGACCCATTTGGGGTGTATCAGTGGTTGAGCCTTGGGGCTCCTCGGCAATTTGCACACTTTCATTCACTTTCTTCTTCCCTTTGCCCTTTTTGGTCAGAGCTACTGATTCTTCTTGGTTGACCTCCTCATCTTCCTCAACTTCCTTCACAGCAGATGAGGTTGCAGACATCATCTTTACATTTTCTGCTGGATTCCTCTTCCAATTCTGGAACAGCTGCTGGGTCATCTTCCTGTTGGGATTGATGGAGACACCTTCCTTGTCCCCAATTTTGTCACCCAGAGTAGACTATAGAATGATGCTAATAAACCTCCCATAGAGCATTTTGGCAGTGCTCTTGGTCTTCTTAGGGCTTTGCATCCATTTCCCGAACCAATCCGTTAGCAAAGCTCCAAAGTTGAGTTTAATTCTATAGCGGATGGCTGTCATGAGCTTTAGTTGCTTCTCATTGACAGAATCGTGACCAGAGCCGTTGCACATATATATTTTCCAACAATGTCAGCAAGGAACTCATATTCTTGAGGAAACTCTTTCTTTTTGTAGCCACTCTTTTCTTCAATTTTTGAGTAGCGCATCTTCTTCAGACCTTCATGGAAATCAATAACCTCCATGGACGGAAGACCTTTATTATTGAGACCTAGGGCTAGGTTTATGCCTTTAGCGTTTAGTCGTATTTGTACGCCCTTAACTTTGGTGAGGATAAAATCTTCGTCAACAATTCCATTGCAGTAAAACTCCTTCACCAGCTTTGGATATATCAGTGTGCAGGTGCTCAGAGCTATTTCGAGGCCAGCTTTCTTCAGAAGTGAAAGAACTTTGTGAAACTCAGGGCATACTTTCTCGAACTCATCAAAGCATAGCTGGAACCCTGAAACAACATTTGTAGTAGCCATTTGATGTTGATTGAGTATCCTGAGACCATCAAATTGGCTTAGCTTTCTGAAACTTAGGGTTTCGTTTGAGAGAGAGAGAGAGAAAAAAAAAGAGATAAGCTTTTGAAATTCAAAGAGTAAACTGACAAATGATAGTTTAAAATGAATTTATAACTTCCCTCCATATGTTTTGCATAGTGGGACACGTGTCGAGTTTTGTTGGACTCCATGATTTTAAGTCATGTGGAAAGTTCGGTTTTGCCCTTAGCTCCCCCTGAGCTAGTGAGTCCTTGTGAGAGGACTACGATTGTCGAGAACCACTCCACGATTGTTGAGTTAGATCCTTTGCTTGCTCCTTGAATGTTGACTCTACGGTTTTCTGTGATGCATTCTGAAATGATAATCCTTCTGAGTTAAGGTTGCTCAGGAAGGGCCAACCTCTTAGTATGACACTAAGGATCAGGTTTGTCCCTGAGACGCTTATCAGAAGGGTTGCTTGGCTTGATAATACTGTTACCACAGTGAGCTTTATTGCCTTGTCTAGATCACTCCACGATCGTGGTTTCTCTTAGTCATCTCTACAATTTTGACTTAGCCTTTATATCTGCAAGGTTAGCACATCTAGAGCATAGAGTTCATGGTTGCAAATTTAACATACCTAACTCACTTATTAGTTTATTAAATCTGGATTCATCTAAGTGTTTTGTAAACACATCAGCAAGTTAATTTTGAGTAGGGATGTATTGTAAAGATATGGTTCCATTTTGAACATGATCCCTAATAAAATGATATCTTATCTCTATATGCTTAGTCCTAGAATGCATGACAGGATTATGAGTTATTGCTATGGCACTTGTGTTATCACAGTGCACAGGTATAGATTTGAAATCAAACCCATAATATGCTAGCTGGTTCTTCATCCATTGGATTTGAGCACAACAGCTGCCTGCAGCAATATATTCAGTTTCTGTTGTTGAAGTTGATACTGAGTTTTGCTTCTTGCTGAACCAAGACACTAGTCTATTTCCTAGCAGTTGACAAGTGCCACTGGTACTCTTTCTATCTATTTTCCATCCTGCAAAGTCAGCATCTGAATATCCTGTCAGTTCAAAGGAGGTCTCCTTGGGATACCAAAGCCCCAAGTAAGGTGTACCTTTGAGATATCTGAAAATCCTTTTTACAACAGTTAAGTGTGATTCCTTAAGATTAGCTTGAAATCTAGCACATATATATGTTGAAAACATTATGTCTGGTCTATTGGCAGTTAAGTAGAGAATGGAGCCTATCATACCTCTGTATTGAGTAATATCAATACTTCTACCTTTCTCATCTCTGTCAAGCTTGGTTGCTGGAGCAATTGGTGTTTTCATGGGAGAGGCTGATTCTATGCCATAATTCTTAAGTAAGTCTTTGATGTACTTGGCTTGGTTAATGAAGATACCTTCATCAGTTTGCTTCACTTGAAGTCTTAGGAAAAAATTCAGCTCACCCATCATGCTCATTTCGAACTTGCTCTACATAAGCTTGGCAAATCTCTTGCATAGATTTTCATCAATAGAGCCAAAGATAATATCATCTACATATATTTGAACTAGTAAAACTTTATCTTTGTGCTTTTTAAGAAATAATGTAGTGTCTACTCTACCTCTAGTGAATCCTTTTTCAATAAGAAAGTTAGTTTGTGTTTCATACCATGCTCTAGGTACTTGTTTAAGTCCATATAAGGCTTTGTCTAATCTATAGACACAATTAGAGGGGGTTGGATTGATGAAACCTGGAGGTTATTCCACATACACTTCTTCTTGAAGTTCACCATTTAGGAATGCACTCTTGACATCCATCTGGAAGACTTTGAACTTTATGTGAATAGCAAATGCAAGGAATATTCTAATTGCTTCAAGTCTAGCAACAGGTGCAAAGGTCTCATCATAGTCAATGCCATCTTCTTGAGAATAACCTTTGGCTACTAGTCTTGCTTTGTTCCTTATGATCACCCCATCTTCATCCATCTTGTTTCTGAAGACCCATTTGGTGCCAATAACTGGGTGATTCCTTGGTCTTGGAACTAATCTCCAGACTTTGCTTCTTTCGAACTAATTCAGCTCCTCTTGCATGCATCTTGCATTGCATCTTCAATCTTCTTGGGTTATATTTGAGATAGAAAACTCAAGTAGAAACACTCATTCTGTGTTGCAGATCTTGTCCTGATCCTGGCAGTTGGATCTCCAATGATCAGGTCTTGAGTGTGATCTCTTGCCCATCTGTTCCCTGTTGGAACATCTATTCCGGTGCCTTCTTGTCTAAATTCTTCAAGATTGACTTTTGGTTTTTGTTGATCAAAATCATTGTCTGGTGCAGCTCTCTATGATTTCTTCTCCAGTCTCTACGATTCCACCTTCAGGGACTACGGTCGTGGTGTTGGGCTCGACGACCTCATTCGTGGTGTTTGAATCGTCGATCGTAGTGCCTTGTGGTGCAGACTTGTCCGAGTCTGTTTCATCAAAGATGATATGGATCGAGACTTCAACACTTAGTGTCTTCTTGTTGAACACTCTGTAAGCTTTGTTGTCTGTGGCATATCCAAGGAAGATTCCTTCGTCTGAATTGGGTTGGAACTTAGTTAGATATTGCTTCCCATTGTTGAGAATGTAGCATGCACAGCCGAACACATGGAAGTAACTAACATTTGGCTTTCTTCCTTTCCACAGTTCGTAGGGAGTCTTTTTCAACGTAGAGTGTACAAGAGATCTGTTTTGAGTGTAGCACGCAGTGTTGATGGCTTCTGCCCAGAAGTATTCAGGCAGATAAGCTACTGCTAGTAGAGTTTTTCCAGCTTCTATAAGTGTTTTGTTCTTCCTTTCAGCTACTCCATTTTGCTGAGGAGTTAGTGGTACTGAGAAGTTGTGGCTGATGCCATTGTCTGAACAGAACTAATCCATTTCTGAGAAGTCAAACTCTCTACCATGATCACTCCTTATGGCCTTGATAGTCTCTCCTTTTTTATTCATCACTGGCTTGAACATCTTGATCAGTTGGGAGCTTATTTCATCTTTAGAGGTAAGAAAGAACACCCATGTGAATCTGGTGAAGTCATCCACTACGACCAGTGAGTATTTCTTTCCTCCTAGGCTCATAGTTGGAATTAGCCCAAAAAGATCCATATGAAGCAACTGCAGGGGTCTGTTAATTGAGTTGATTGCTTTGCCTTTGAACGAGCTCCTTGTTTGTTTTCCAAGCTGGCAGGCATTGCATGGTCTTTCTTTAACGAAGCTGAACTTGGGTAAACCTGCTCCAAGATCTTTGGAGGCTAGTTTTGACATGCTCTTGAAGTTGAGATGAGATAACCTTCTATGCCAAAGCCAACTTATTTCTTCAGAGGCTTTAGCAAGAAAGCATACTGTCTCATCAGAACTTAGTTGAGCAAGGTTGATAGTGTAGACATTTCCTTCTCTTGTTCCTGTCAACTTGATAGAGGATGTCTTCAGATCTCTGACTTGACACTGGTTATTGAGAAAGGTGATCTGATGACCTTTATCGCAGAGTTGGCTGATGTTGAGAAGATTGTGCTTTAGTCCATCTACATACGCCACTTTGCTGAAGAACATAACACCATTCCCAGCTGAGCCAAAGCCTTTTGTCTTGCCAGAGCTATTATCTCCAAAGATAAATGCTGGTCCCTCCTTTTCTGTGTAGTTAGATAGGAGGGCTTTGTTCCCGGTCATATTTCTTGAGCAACCACTATCAAGATACCATGTTATAATCGTGGTGCTCATTTCCTGCAGACAATTTCAGCTTTCATGTTGGTACCTAGACTTGCATGGATCCTACAATGTTAGTACCCTTGGGGACCCAAATCTGTTTGACTTTGGGCCTTCCATGCACAGTGATATGATAGCATAATGCAGCTTTATGACCATTTCTTCCACATGCAAAGCATCTAATATAATGCATGCTTGTGTGTGTTTTGTGGATTCTTTCTCCATTTGGACTTGTGTGTGTACTAGTTGGCCTTACCCTTGTATTGCTTCTTCTTTTTCTATGCAGCCTTGGAATTCACAGTTTGTGTTGAGTGAACCTCAACACCACGATTCCTTCCAGGTTGATTCGTGAAATCAGTTTTACTTGACTCTACAATTCTTCGAGGTTGGGCAGTGGTGACTGAGTTACTTTTCTCTTTTCTGAACCCCAGACCAGCATGGGATTCATTGTGTCTTGGGACACGACTTGGATCAGAAGAGCAGGGTTGCACTGGTTCTTCCTTCTGTGTGGATTTCGTAAATATAATGCTTCTATTTGATTTAGAAGCACTGCTACTGTTAGTATCCTTAATCTTTTTCACACTTGGTTCTGGGATGAATTCCCCAAAACCTAAACCTATTCTGTCAGGAGCACTTCTCTGACTGGAGATCAGGGAGTCCATAGATGAGGAATACCTATTCAACATAGAGATAGTCTTTTCTAGCTCCTCAATCTTAGAGGTTAGTTTTGACTCTTTTGTGTGCTCAGTTCATTGGTCTGTCTTAAGATTTTATTCTCAGCTTCAAACTGAGAGAGAGAGGCAGAACTGTAGAGTTGTTTCCAGTTCTTTCTGAACTTTCTCTTTCTCTCTTTGAAGGCTAGAATAATCTCTGGACAAAACTTTGAACCACCTCATATATTGATATAGATCAGATGTTATGTCATGAATAGCATTTCTTAAATCATCCATATCTACATCTGGAGTATTGAAGTAAAATACCTCATCTATGTTTACCTCATGATGGTCAGTGTTTTTCTTGTTGTTTGCATCCTTAGCCATTAGACATAGGTTGGCTTTTTAAGGCTCTTCATCATCTCCAGACTCAGCATTAGCGTCATTGTTTGAGTAACTCCATGAACTTCCAGCTACAAGACCTTTATCTTTCTTTTGATGCTTCTTGTAGCCTTTGATCTCTTTCTTTGTCTTTCTTTTCAGCTCTTCTCTGATAGGTTTGTTGCAGTTTGCAATGAAGTGGCCTGGCTTCTTGCAGTTGTAGCATAAGTCATTGATCTACTCCTGACTGCTGATGTTTCTGAATCTCTTAGGTCTGCTGCTTCTTCCTTTGTGCATGAACCTTCTGAGTTTTCTGGCCAGCATTACAACTTCATCATCGTCTTCCTCAGATGTAGATTTATCTTCATCATGAGCTTTGGAGATCTCTTCTGTTGCCTTGAGAGCAACTCCTTTATCCTTTTTTCTTCCTTCAGATAAAGTTTCTGCTCGTTGAGTTAGCTCTAGTTCGAGGTAAGAAGGTTGTCATAGAGTTGTTGGACAGTCATTTCATGTAGGTTCTTTGACTCTCTGATTGCAGTGGATTTTGGCATCCCACTTGCTTGGTAAAGACCTCATGAACTTGGTGATTAGATCTTTATTGGGATAGAACTTTCCATAAGCTCGAAGAGAGTTGAGCAGCAAGGTGAATCTTTCATAAGTGGAAGTGACATTTTCTCTTAGAACATGAGCAAACATCTCATACTGTTGTGTCAGTAGAGATTGCTTGTTTTCTCTAACTTCTTCAGTTCCTTCATGCATGATGAGCAATGCTTCCCAGACTTCCTTGGCAGTTTTGCAGTTGACCACGTTCTCAAACAGATTGTCTTCTAAAGACTAGAACAAGATGTTCTTGGCCTTTTTATCTAGTTGTACATCTTTCTTCTCATTGTCAGTCCATTCAGATTTAACCTTGACCACAACTCTGTTTGGTTCTTCTGGAGTTGGTGCAAGCCTTGTTGGAATATAGGGATCCATTCAGAACGGTTTCAAATAGATCATCATCTATTGAATCCATGTATGCTTGCATCCAAACTTTCCAGTTGGCAAACTTGTCTCTGTTGCACATTGGTGGCTTGCTTCCTCCACCTGTCTTGGTCTCGCTTATCAAATGTGCCATTGGATCTACTCAAGCTTGTATGCTAGTTGAGAGAACCTGCTTTGATACCAATTGTTAGTTCCCAAAGGCACAATAGTTATCTAAAAGGGGGTTGAATAGATATTTTAAATTTTCTTTGTTTTAAAATACTTGTCAGTATTGAATATACTGACAGAGGCGGAATATATGTTTGTTCCCCTTTAAGATAATGCAATATGGGTTGATAAGCAGTTATATCAGTTATAACAGATATAGCAGTTATAGCAGTTAATGAGAGACAATGAGACACAGAGGTTTTAAGTGGTTCAGAGCACACAAGGCTCCTAGTCCACTCTTCTACTCCACGAGTAGGAAATCCACTAAGGATGTCTCTTACAACTTGAATCACTTAGATTCCTTCGAGGCCAGCAGCCTTGGAACTTCTCTAGTTCACTTAGAACTCTTCAAGATCAACAATCTTGGAACTTCTCTTAGTTCACTTAGAAATTTCAAGTCCTTCTGACTTGGTACACTTTGGATTAAGAGTTATATTCTGGGGTGTGCTACTCAGTTTCAATTAAGCATCAGTTCTAAAGAACTGAGTAGCAAAGCAATCTTTCCTCTTTCACGATCGTAGAGTGTTTTCGTTGAGTTCTCTTGAGCGTTTTGAGCTATCTTTTCTTTCTTGTTTTCTTTCTTGCTTAATCTGAATCCTTGTCTGATTCGCTTGATAAGGAGCCTTTGAAATCTATCCGTTGAAGGCGTCCGTTGTAGCATTAAATGCATTAGACAGTTCTGTGCAGATGATGTTGACATCCTGCTGCACAGCCGACTGGCCCACTGACACAGACTACATTCTCACTTAACACCTGAAAAGGTATTTTTAGTAGGCATGTGTAGTCCTTTCCTTAGCTTCTTCAATACGGATCTTCGATTCATACTAAGGATATTTGTAGAATCATTGGGACTATCAAATGGCAATGTCTCTTAGCCTTTCTTTATTTGTTGCTCTTCCTTCTTCATCAGATAGACGAACTTTGATGCTGATAGGAGGATCACCACGATCGTGGTCTTTGTACCATAATCGTTGTGTGTTGGCTTGCACAGGCTGGACTCAGTCTTGATCGTAGAGAACACTACGATTTCTCTTAAGCTCTTATTAGTCTTGATCATAGAGAACACTACGATTACTCTTAAGCTCTTTGGTAGACTACGATTCCTTCTTGCTTGTCTAGCAGACTACACGCTTCCGAGATCACACTGCGATTCTTGACTTAGCTCGGCAGGCGCCCAGATCATCTTTAGGATTCTCAGTGTGGCTTTCAGGGCAGACTACGATTTCTGGACATCTTGATTTCCACGATTCTGCCTTGGCTTCTGCAGACTGCCTTTGACAGACTACGATTCTGTCAAGGCTTAACAATTACATCTCAAAATAGATCAACCTAACAGTTTCAATCTCTCTTATATACATTCATTTACATAATGATAAACATTAAAGCTCAGATCAACCTAACAATTTTGATATATCATCTAAGTCCTTGTACATATGATCTTTGAAGGACTTTACACTTAAGCATTTATATTTACTTTCAACATCAAATTTGAATATGCAATTCCCAACTCTGCGTATCCATATTCGGTTTCTCTGAATCCTGCTCAGCTAACTATTTCCCACTCCGAAGTGTAACCGCTTGACATTGCTCATGCCCTCCCCTCGGATTCTTTTCTGTGTCACTTGGCAAAGCCCCTTGGTGTCGATTATTTAGTGCACTCGCGATCTGTCCAATCTGAGTTTCAAGATTTTTAATTACCGTCAAATGAGTTTTCATCGCCACTTCATTTCCTGTTATGTATTTGGCCACTACTTCTTCCAAATCTAGGTTTTTCTCCTGATGTGGAGCTGCTTACTGATTTTGATTCTAAAAACCAGGGGGTATGCTTGTCGTGGAGCCTGCTGCTAGTTCTGATTTTGGTTGTTGCTCCAAGAAAAGTTCAGATGGTTTCTTGCCCCCTGATTGTATGCATTCTGATATGTATTGGGTGGCCTGTTGTAGTTACCCATATACTGAACCGAAGCTGGGTTGATTACACACTGTTATGTCGGATGCTCAGCTGAACAAAGTTCACATATGAATGCTACCTACTGCACGTTTCCCATAGACATGGCATCCATCTTCTTCGATAACACTGCTAGTTGTGCAGATATAGCTGTCATAGAGTCCACTTCTAGAATTCCTACTACTGTGGGTTGAGTCAATCTCTCAGTCGGCCACTGATAGCCATTTGAAGCCATTGTGTCTATCAATGCCCATGCCCCTCAAATTTCTTTGTCATAAAAGCTCCACATGAGGCTGCATCGATGTTAGTCCGTATATGACTCCCTACCCCCATTATAAAAGATACTAAGCTGCATCCAATGTGGGAATTCGTGATGTGGGCACTTTCTCAACAGCTCCTTGTACAGTTCCCATGCTTCATAAAGTGGCTCCTCTTGCAGCTGTGCAAATGAAGATATCTTCGTTCTCATCTTATGTGTCTTCGATGGCGGGAAGAACTTAGCCAAAAATTTATGTGCCAGATCATTCCATGTAGTGATTGACCCTGGTAGTAGAGAATGGAGCCAACCCTTCGCCTTGTCTCTGAGTGTGAATGGAAATAACCTCAATCTGATTGCATCGTCTAACACCCCGTTGCACTTGAAGGTATCGCAGATCTCTATAAAACTGAAGATGTGTTCATTCGAGTCGTCATTTGGAAGACCCCCAAACTGGCAATTATTCTGCACCATCTGTATTGTCCAAGCTTAATCTCAAAATTGTTTGCATTGATCGTCGGCCTGGATATACTCGAGTGAATTTCCAAAATCTTTGGTATAACATAATCCCTCAATGGTTTATCTTCCTGTTCAGCCATGTTTGCTTTGGGTGTTTCAAATTCTACTCGATTCTTTGCAATCCACTTAGTTAACTTCTGAAACCGTTTGTCGATGTCGTCCTCGAAAGGCAATAACTCTGACTTCTTCGATCTAGTTTGCATGCACTTACTCGAATATACCTGAAATAACCAAACAAACAAAAATAAGAATAAGAATATATATATATATATATATCTAACTAAAACTGATCTAATTAAACTGATATTGTAAGTAATAAACGCAATTACTGTCCCCGGCAACGGCGCCAAAAACTTGTTGGGTATTTTCTATACGCGCTACACGCAAGTGTACGTGATCAACAAGTAATATACTGATAAGTTCAGATATCGTACCCACAAAGACAATCATTCCTATTTAATCAAACAAGTACCAGATTTATACTATTTCAGCTTTATCAAACTAATGATTAAAAGATGAAGTTCTAACTAAATTACTACTTAAACCAATGTTGACACTAACTCAAGATTTTACCAAGTTTTAGAGAATTAAGCCTACAACTTCACTTATTATTTCACTTCAGATAATATCCTTTTCTCCAGTTTATATCAATTACTCCAGATTATTAATCAAGAACACTAAAGCAGATATAACCATCTCTCAATGCATTATACTCATACTCACTCGCATCCACAGATGATAGAATTAAGCAAGACACCTTAATTAACTAACTCACTATATCTCTATGTGAATTGCAATTAAATAAAGTTTAAAATCAAGTTCTTATCAGATTACATATGATGCATAGATATCTCTATCCTATACATAAATTATGAATCCCAACTACGCAGAAATCACAAACATATGTCACTATGGCTAGTTCCAATCCCATATGTCATCTCTCGAATTCATATGGGATAACAGATAATTGATGATCTAATCAATTATATAAATTAATCACAACTCATAGCAAATAATCCGAAAATAATATTTATAAACTGAATTAAAGACTATTTAATCATCCATTACATAAAAAGATCCGTTATAGGCTTAAATAGAAAGTTAGTTCATCATAGATGAATCAAAATCCATAATCCACTTAATAAAAACCATGCTGAATACAAGATGTAAAGAAAGAGAGAAAATAAACTATGAAGTATATCACCGCTCTCCGCTCCACGATCTTGCATTCTTCTTGATCCTAGAAAGCTTCAAATCTCCTTCCAAGTAGATATCCAAAACTAGGGTTTGCGTATGTCTAAGTGTGTCTCCATATATCTCTAATATCCCATTTTATATCAACTTACCCATGTAACGAGCGTTGGACCAATGACTCACAAACCAGTTTAGTAACTCGAGTAACAAAGGCCACAAAACTAGACTAGTCAAGCTGCTTATATCCATCACACTTTTCATGCTTGAATATCGATACGTCATGAGGTTTGGATATCTAGTTATTTCGTTCAATGGACATTGAAACAGTTATTTAGTTTTTTATTTTTTTTCAATTTTTTTAATTTTTTCTTTCTTTCTTTCCTTTTTTTTAAATTGCTCGAATCATAGTTTGTACCCTATAACTAAGAATTAGTGCAAACGTGAAGTGCAAAAATGTATATTAATCAATTTTATTTCATATGGTATTTTGAACTAAGATTCTGTATCTTAAGCACTACCAAGTTAACTAGGTTGATCCTTCAATTAATTGAAAAACTACTCTCGAATCTACTTAGTTGGATAATATAAATTACTACCAAGTTAACTTGGTTGATCCTTCAATTTATTGAAAACTGAACTCAAATCGGCCTTTAAATATTGGTATTGATGGAGAGGTGATATTATATAATTCTCTTTTGGAATATCAAATTATTTTAGAAATGATAATAATTAATCCATCCATAAATTAAATAAAGGACTGATAATGGGATAAAATAAGCAATAATGATATTAAATTCTTTCAAATAGTTTTATCCCTCCATTTTTTGCAAGCAAACAAAAATAATCTCAGTATAGTGAATGTTTAATTTAACAATAGTGGCAGAATAATAACACTGTATTGTTAAACTTGAAGATATTATGTCATTTTCTATTATCAGCAATAAAAATTTGGACTTATTTGTGAGAAAGCGTGAGTATATCACAACTTGGAATTAAATAAATCTATTTTATTAGTATTAAAAGTTTTGTTTCATTTACTTTTTCTTTTCCTTAAATCTTCACGCGTTGCTAACATATACCATCATAAAATATTCATCTTATTCCTACCATGACTTTGTCGTAGGAGTCCTACTTAAAGCCTTATTGTTGAACAAAACAGGATTCTAAATTCCAATTGTGAAACCAACCGAATTTATCTGTAAATTTACAAGTCGAGCTAAAATTACCACAACCCTGAAAAAGTAACAAAATTAAAGGGTGTTTGAGACTACTTATAATCAATTTTAAAAAGCAAAAAATGTTTAGTAAACTGATTTTAAAACAGTTTATAATCACTTTTCTTGGAAATAATTAGAAACTCCAATTTTGAACTTTTGATTATTTACCAAATTAAATAATCAAGAAGGACCAAATGTATTACTAATCTATCCCTATTTATTTATGAGGTCTACTTAACTAGCTGACACATTATTTGAGATATTTTTTTGAGACAAAAAAATTAAGACTCCTAGTATTACCAAGACCTGACAATATTTTAGTTTATAAACTAATGGGTCAACCTATATTAATTATAACCATTTGGGTTAATTAGAGGGCAGATCCTCTATCTCTATTTTTCTTATCCCTTTGTGTCCCCCCGCTTAAATGTTGACACATGTCCTCTTACTTAACACCAAGTAACTTTAACATTAAAAAAAAGGACAGATGTCAATATTTAAATGGGGGGACACAAGGGGACAGGGGATCTGCTCTCGGTTAATTAACTACTCCCTCTGTTTTTTAATATATGACGTTTTAGAGGTGTGCACAATAATTAAGATAATAATTGACAAACATTAAATATAGTACTCAATTGTCTATAATATCTCTAAATCTTCATCTTATCATAATTATCTCATACTCTATCACACATTTTTTTTCATAATTCTTTCCTTAAAAAACTCATTAGTCTCATTTACTCATTGGTCTCTCTCTCTCTCCATCCCCATAAAACAACTTACCCAATTTTTTAGACGCAATAAACAAAAGAAAAAGAGAGGGGGAAGAAAAAAAGTGGAAGAGCTTTGTTGGGATAAAAAGAGAGAAAGACTTAAAAATATCGACAATTATGAATAAAGATAAAAAAATTAGGCAGAATAATGAGGGATAATTTTGAAAAAATTGTGACTAATTCTTCTAGATTAGAACAAACGTCAAATAATTAAGGACAAATGAGAAACTCTAAAACATCTATATTAAGGGACTGAGGGAGTGCTTTAAATTATTTGAGTTGGTTAAAGTTTGAACCCATATTTTTCAAAAAAAAAAAAAAAAACAGGGCAAAATCAGCTAACTAATTTTGACCCATTTTTATTTTTTTTAGTTAGATTTACCTACTTGATTTCTGCATCCAAAGGCGATACTGGGGATATTCGAAAGAAAGGGTGAAAACAAAGAAGAATTATAACTTCCTCTCGGAATATTTGATTTGACATCAAATCTATGTTTACCTAAATAAAAGTTTTATAAATAAGAAAGAATAAATTCTAATAGCAAAATTCTAAAGTTTTATAAATAAGAAAGAATAAATTCTAATAGAAAAATTCGATCAAAAAGATCATCAGTAAAAATTATGCCCCGATAATTTCAAAAATAGAGATAAATATTGATTTTTTTAATTGCAAAATTTAAAATTCATAACAGTATTTCATGTATAAGTTTTTGAAAACAACAAATATCATAGTAATACTTTATTATTTGTTTACAATTATTATAGTTGGTGTACTAAAAGTAAATAATTTTGTACGTATCTATTTTTAATTTTAGAATTTCTTAAATTAATTTTAAAAAATTAAAATATATATTTAATTTTAGAATGGAAAGAACACATATATTTAACAAAAAAATAAAAAAAATACCAACATAGAGTCATAGACATTGCGTTAGAAGCTAACTTAACCCGCAACTAGACCTAATAATTGGTTTTATAAACTATGGGTCAACTTATATTAACTAAAATCATTTGATAATTTAAAAATAATATAATATAATTATTCTGACATTATGTCATTATATACCAAGATCAATAAAAATATTACTCCCTCCGTTCTAAAAAAAGAGATACATTTTGACTTTTTTTGAGTTAATTCGTGAAATCTTAAAATTCAAATTATATATATATGAAGTTATTTAGTTTATATACAAACAAATATAACAAGTGTAAACTAATTATAAAGTACTAGTAATTATCATTTTTGTTGTTTTCAAAACCTTGAACGAAATTATATCAATTTGGAGTTTTAGGTTTCACGAATTGACTTTAAAATGTCGAAATATATATCTAATTTTAAAATAAAGACAATACTTTTTTTTTGAAAAAAACTACAAATTGGACTCTTTTTAAGGACTAAATTGCAAATCTGACTCTCCTGTTTGTCATGTTATTGCTAAACTCTTTCCTAAATTATTTTTATAGCATAACTGTTCTTCATAGATGCGTTAGTCATGCAAAGGTGTTCCTCCAATATTTTCTAAACTTTTTTTAGCCCAATTGTTACTCATAGATGCGTTAGTCTTTCAAATGTGTTTCTCCAATCTTTTTCACATATTAAAAATTGGTTTTCTCCCTCCTCTCTCATCATTTTTTTATTTTTTATTTTTAAAATTTGTGTAAAAAGTATACTCTTCTTCTTCTTCTTTTTATTTATTTATTTTTATATTGACATTTTGAATTCAAAATGAAATATATATAAATTCAAAATTAGTATAAAATAATTAATTTTAGACAATATAATTACCAAAATTATAAATCTTACTATTTTTTACTTTAAATGGTACTAATAACTATATGATTTATTTTAAAATTGAATATAACTCAAATTAATTTAAACAAATCAAACTTA
Source organism: Panax stipuleanatus (assembly GCA_020205555.1). Taxonomy (NCBI): domain Eukaryota; kingdom Viridiplantae; phylum Streptophyta; class Magnoliopsida; order Apiales; family Araliaceae; genus Panax; species Panax stipuleanatus. The sequence continues at coordinate 68,798,221 of CM035124.1, forward strand.
ATACTATATTTTGAACAAAAAAATATAAATTTGAAAATAATTTCAAAATTTGCATCATACGTCTATTATTAAAAGTTGAACTCAGTATTTAAAAAAAAATTGTTTGTCTTTAAAAATACTGAGTTCAACTTTTAATAATAGTCGTATGATGAAAATTTTTAAAGGTTTTTCAAATTCATATTTTTTTTGTTCAAAATATAGGATCAAGTTTGATTTGTTTAAATCAATTTGAGATATATTCAATTTTAAAATAAATCATACAGTTATTAATACCATTTAGATAAAATAAAAAAAATAGTAAAGTTTATAATTTTGGTACTTATATTGTCTAAAATTAATTAATTTATACAAAATTTGAATTTGGAGATATTTTATATTGAATTTAAAATGTCAAAATAAAAAAATAAAAAAAAGAAGAAAAATAATATACTTTTTACACAAATTTTTTAAAAAATAATAATGAGGAGAGAGGAGAGGGAGTTGAGAGGAGAGAGAAAATCAAATTTTAATAGGTAAAAAATTTAGAGGAACATATTTGCATGATAAATGCATCTATGAGGAACAATTGTGCTAAAAAAAAGTTTATGAAACATTGGAGGAAACCCCCTTGCATGACTAATGTATCTATGAGCAACATTTGTGTTAAAAAAAATTCAGAGGACAGCTTAGCAAAAATATGACAAATAAAAGGGTTAGATTTACAATTTAGTCCTTTTTAAGAGTACAAGGTAGAATGCAACTATAAAAATACTTATACATAGTATTTGGTAAATAAAGAAAAGAAAAAAAGAAAAGAAAATATTATTTTGTGACGAATGGACTTCTCTAAACAAATTTGTTTTCTAAGTACGTTTCATACGTATGTTAAAATTGGTGTCACTCTTATACATTAATTATGTGTTAGGTAATTTTTTTTAATTGACGTTGAATTTTTGAAATTAAAGTATATTTAATTTTTCAACCATATCAATTTTAAAATTTAAAATATCATTAATTAATTTTATAAATTCAAAATATATTTTTAATATTTGAAAAAAATTAATAATGTACACAACACATGAACGCACCATCAAATTTTTTTTAATAATATCCCTAGGATGTGATTTGCACAATTGAAAACTCCAAATAAAATCCTGCTTCTTCCTTCCCGAACACTGATTGAGAAATGTATTTATCTTTTTTATTAGTATTTGTTTTAAAAAATAATGAGAAATGTATTATCTTTTTTATTACTCCCTCTATTTCAAAATAAACGTCCTAATTAATTTCGGCACGCTGATTAATAATTTTTTTTTTACCTAAATTACCCTTTTTTGATTACTTGTTAAGTGAAATATTTTTTCACTTTTTTTTGCTGTATTGGACTGAAATTTAACATTCTTGCCTTTAGCAAGAATGAATCCCAAGACCTTATTTTTTCACTTTTCTATGATCCCAATAATTACTTTTTTATTTTTCTATGAACCCAATAAATATTTTTTTACTTTTCTATGACCTTAATAATTACTATTTCTTATGTCATTTAATTCTCTACATACATTTTTTTTGTAACTCTTAACATTCCCAATAAGTATATTAAATAGATTATGAGGGTATAAGAGAAGAGTAGGATAAATATAGTTACTAATATACAAACATATAAGATATTTATTTTAGAACATTCAAAAAAAAATTAGGATATTTATTATGGAACAGGAGTAATATTTTAAATATTTTGTCCTTACTTGCTTCGTAGCCTTTCATCATGGTATTTGTAAGACCCCAAACTTTATGAATAAAGATTTAATTTTCTTTATATATTACTTTGAAATAGTAAAGTGTTAATTTGATAGATGTGATAAGTTATGGGTGAAATATGCAAATATTTTAAAATAAGCAAGTGGTTATAAAATATTCATTGTTGTCGGGAAATATTCATTTGGTCGTGAAATATTCTTGTTGTCGGAAAATATTCGTACGACGGTGCAGCCATTTGTGGGCCCGAAAACGGAATAACTGTCGAATATAGAAAGCGACAAAAATAATTTTTTTATAAAATAATGGCGTAGTTGTTACCGTTAGTACTGTTAAAATACCCGGTGGTTAAAATACAGTAATACGCGGTATTGCACAATAGCACACGGTATTGCACAGTATTTTAAATTATTGATTCTTACATAAGAAGGCACTTACTCAATTATTGTTAGAGTAATTACTGTTCAATATTTATATTATTGATTCAATAATTACATAATATTTTATTGGTTCAATATTTGCTACGTTGATATTTTATATCAATAATTGCTACTTTACTATTTTATATTAGTGATTCAATAATTATCATTGCACAGTATTTTAAATTATCAAATTAATAATTCATATTATTTATTATTAAATAGCATTATTGACAATGTCTAAGAAAGTTCTGTCTAGAAATGGGTTGATTAATTGCGCGCCAGTAAGGAGAAATTCTTATCGGAAGGCCCCTCTTTTCTGGGAACGATCTGGTTGTCAATATTGTAATTCTGTAAAATTATTTGTGAATAATTAATTTTTGATATACATGATAAGGAAATATTTATTTCAATTTTGATATAAAAGAGAATAATTTTTAATATGTGACATTTGTTGAAAGTTGACATTTTATCTTCTCCGATAAAATAATTCATTTAAATATATTATTATAATATTACATTATAAAATTATAATGTGATAATATAATAATTTTATGTGGTTGGTGGGAATGTGAATGATGACTTTGAAGACTTGTTTTTTTCTCCAAAGGAGTGTGCTGCACATTTTTGTCAAAACAAGGGTGCTAGAAAAATCATCCGTATATAAATTTGAGTCATTTTTCGTTCAAAATTTGGAAAAATTTTCTTCTACAAAGTTGTAGATAATTAAATTTTATATAGAATGGACATAATGTTCGTATTTTTCTGATAAAAGGACTATTTATTATGAATTATTGAAGTTTTGAAAATAAATATTTTAATATATATATATATATATATATATATATAATATAAACATGTGAGAATTGATTTTTGTGGAGGCTTTGAAAAGTGTGGTGTGCGGATGACATTTTTCAAAGGTGTGAGCTTAAAATTTATCCTTTGGTTAATTAAGTCAATACTGGTGTTCTGGCATTTTTCTATAAATATGGTGCTTAGTTAGAATTGAAAATCACACCAGAATCAGAAAATTTTCTCTCTATAATATCGAGCGTATTTCTTGTGAGTATTTAGATACTTTGAGTATTGAGAACAGTGCAAGTTTTCGTCAGTATTATATCTGATATTCCAGTCAGATCTAGTATTCTACTAAGGTAAGGGATATTATTTTTCGAGTAAATGATGTTATTATCTTTCAATATCCATAATGAATATTATTTTCTTTCATATTCCATATTATGGAAGTAATATTATTTTATTTCATAGTCCTAAATCTGAACTTACTACGATAAGTATTGCTGCTATAATTTCTGAAATGATCAGAAATTTCTTGAGTTTTGCGCTTCATTTAGTATCATTTCACCGAAATAATTTTCTGAACTTTTTATGAAAATTTTCAACTTTTCATGACGAGTTATTATTCACGAGTTACTATTCACGGTAAAAAAAATATTTTTTTTTATCTTTGATTGGATCCAAGTTTTGATCTCCATTCTTGAATTTTGTTCCACAATTGATTATTACGGAGTATTATTGAACTTGGATAAACTAAATTACGAATCCCTAATCTTTGTCATTTATCTCACTAGATTCGTTATTTATATTGTTTTTCATCATTCTTAGTCCTAAATGGTGATATAACTGAATATCTTTGGCCTGTAGTGCAAAGATGAATGATTACTTGATGATTATCTTTGGCCTGTAGTGCAAAGATGAATTATTACCTGATGAATATATTTGGCCCGTAGTGCAAAGATGGACAGGTGTTGAGATGAACATGACCAACTGGTGATGCAAATGAATATCTTTGGCTCATAGTGCAAAGATGAATATTTGGTTCGAGATGTATATTGATTGATGTTACATGGATAAAATATTAATGATGGACTTTTAAATCATAGAAGATAGTAGACTTCATTCTCTACTTAACTCTTCTAATGAATTGTTATTTCCGCTGCAGTTGTTGATCTAAAACTTGCTGTCCATAATATTTTATCTGATTTGTTGAAGACTAACGATAATTTATTTTTTATTATCTTAGTCATAATATTCTTTACTGGGTTAGTTGAGCTCACCCTTTTCTTCCATTGTTCTCTTCAGAAATGAGAATATCGCGAGGACTAATCGGGGAACTGTGATGATCAGAGTTAGATTTGTAGAAGTTCTCACTATTCTATAAAATAGTGGGACAATAATTGTAATGAATAAGGAATGAATTTGAGTGTTTATATTTTGTATTATATACGATTTGTATTGAAGTTCATAGTTTGTGTGGTCGTATTTTACACGACCGTATGTTATAAAAGATTGTATTCGGATTCTGTACCATGTATTTGGCGACTCAGAATGGGTTGAGTATTGAACCTATTTTGGGGGCGTCACAGTTGGTATCAGAGCTTAGGGATATGATCTCTGGCGGAGATCTGGGAATAGAGCTAGGAGGGAAGAGACGAGTAAATCCTTCGCTAGTGTGTGTCCTATCTAAGCTTATTTGATTATTTAATTGGTCGGTCGGAACATAGGGTTAATATTTGATATGTCAATTTATTTAATTAACCCTTGTTTTATGGCAGTATTTGAGAATGGCAGCTGAAAATCTAAACAATGGAGTGAATGAGACCGTTGAGACACCTTTTATCACCAACCAAGAGAACGTGCATTAGGAAGGCAACAATTCTCCTGTAAACAACCCCACCGATCAAACGAGGAACAATGGGATGTTTAGAAGCTTTTTACAGTTCATGCAAAATCAGACGAGGGAGACTCGTGTTCATAATACAGGTGAAAATAATAACAACTCGCGGCTTGTCACTGCCAAGCAGTTCAAAGAGTTGGGACCACCAGTAATTTTTGGGAAAGCCAGATTCAATCAAGGCAGGAAACGTGGGTTAAGCAAATTACCAAGATACTTGATATCTTGCGATGCACGAAGGAGCAAAAGGTTCCATTCGCCACATTTATGTTCCGTGGAGAGGCAGATTACTGGTGGGAATCTGTGAAGCGTACCCAGCCTGCAGCACTCAAGATGTCTTAAGAGGAGTTCCAGAAACTATTAATGACAAGTACTTTTCCAAAAGTATTTGTCATATGGAGGAGGTAGAGTTTATCAAACTGAAATAAAATAACATGACTGTGTCCCAGTACGAGGCTAAGTTCGCGGAGTTATCCTGGTTCGCATCTCATTTGGTTGATAATGAGGAACGTATGACGCGGATGTTTCTAAGAGGTTTGAAACCCGAGATTCGTCAATACCTCATTTTTCACAAACTTTCTTTATATTCAGATGTGGTGAACAGGGCCCAATTGTTAGAACGAGATAATGATTATGTTCAACTAAGGGACAACAACCAAGGTCGTACCGGTGGTAGCAGTCATCGAAACAATGATAACCAACAGGGAGGAAAGGTATCATGACAGAAGCGGTAACCACTTCGGTGGTAATCGTGGCCATGATAATAGAAGAAGTGAGTCGGGGGAGATTTCAAGAAGAGAAGGTACAACAATGAGAACGTAAAAACGTCGACAGCAGCACCAGCATCAACTATTTTTAGGGGAGGAGAACGACCACCGGTCGTATGCTATAAATGCGGGAAAGAGGGATACATCAGTCCCAACTGCACACAACAATCTTAGGTGTGTTATAACTGTGAAAAGGAAGGGCACATAGCTCGAGTGTGTCCTGTAGCGAAACTAAGTGCAATAGGGATGGTGACTCCAAAGCTTGTCCCTGACAAGTCAAAGTCAGTGGTTCCTGAAAGAGCTTTTGTCGTAACTGCCCAACAAGCGAGGAACCCGAACGAGGTTATTACGGGTAAGCTGATAATAAACTCTTGAGAAGTTTACACTTTATTAGATACGAGTGCGACCCATTCTTTTATTTCACCTTCTTGTGCTCAACGTTTGAACTTGACACCTGAGAAATTAGACTTTGACTTATCTGTTGAAACTCCGTTGGGAGAAACCTTCGTTACATCTAAAGTTTAAAAATCTTGCTTGATTCAAATTGGTACCCTCACCCTACCTGTTGATCTTATATCTTTGAAAATACTTGCGTTTGATGTGATATTAGAATTGACTGGTTAACCACTTATCATGCCAAAATTGATTTTTTTTCGTAAGGTTGTTAGTTTTCATATTCCTAACCAACCTATTGTACGAATCCAAACAACCATGAATGGGGAGTCTGCTTTTCTGCCTATCGTTAGAATTTTCTTTTTAACGCCACTAAAATCAATCAATGCCATTTCAAGTCATAAAGCTATTCGTTTATTGAAAAACGGATGTCAAGCTTTCTTAGCCCATGTCACTGATCTAAACGATAATATATTAGGTTTGAATGATATTTCTGTTGTTAATGAGTTTTCTGATGTATTTTTCGAAGAACTTCCTGGTCTACTCCCATAACGTGAAGTTGAATTCTTTATTGATCTTGAACCCGGTACAAAACCCATCTCTAAAATCTCATATCGAATGGCTCCTATTGAACTTCAAGAGTTAAAGGTCCAACTACAGGAGTTGTTGGACATCGATTTTATTCGTCCAAGTACATCTCCTTGGGGTGCTCCTATTTTATTAGTAAAGAAGAAAGACGGGAGTATGCAACTTTGTATGGACTATCGGGAGTTGAACCATGTCACCATCAAGAATAGGTATCCATTACCTCGTATTGATGACCTGTTCGACCAGTTGCAAGGTGCACAATTATTTTCAAAGATAGATCTTCGTTCTGGATATCATCAGTTAAAGATTAAGACTGAGGATATTCCAAAGACTGCTTTCAGAACTCGGTACGGGCATTATGAATTCTTAGTCATGTCTTTTGGATTGACTAATGCTCCTGCTGCTTTCATGGATATGATAAACCGTGTATTCAAGGAGTATTTAGATCTGTTCGTGGTTGTATTTATTGATGACATTCTCATCTATTCCAAAAGCCTTGAAGATCATGAGCACCACCTGAAGCTGGTACTCCAAAGGCTTCGTGATAACAAGCTTTATGCCAAGTTGAAGAAATACGAGTTCTGGCTTGAGGAAGTAGCATTCCTTGGGCACGTGGTATCAAAACATGGAGTATCTATTGACCCAGCAAAGATTGAAGCAATACAAAGTTGGGAGCTACCTAAGTCGATGACCGAAGTACGTAGCTTTCTGGGCTTAGCTGGTTATTATCGGAGATTCGTGGAAGAATTTTCTTGAATCGCTACTCCATTAACTCAGCTAACTCGGAAAGATACAAAATTGGTATGGAATGAGGAATACGAGAAGAGCTTTCAAGAGCTCAAGAGGAGACTCATATCGGCACCTGTTCTGACGATTCCATCTGGTTCGGATGGATTTGTCATTTACAGCGATGCTTCGGGCAAAGGGTTAGGATGTGTTCTCATGCAACATGGGAAAGTCATAGTCTATGCCTCACGATAACTCAAAGAATATGCGGGGAATTATCCTACTCATGATCTAGAGTTGGCAACAGTCGTTTTCGATGTTAAAGATCTGGAGACACTACCTGTATGGGGAGAAAGTGGAGATCTATACGGATCATAAGAGCCTTAAATATTTCTTTACCCAGAAGGAACTCAACATGCAGCAACGACTTTGGCTTGAGCTGTTGAAAGATTACGACCATACCGTCCAATACCATCCTGGAAAAGCGAACGTGGTAGCTGACGCGTTGAGTAGAAGATCATATTCTGGAACGAATGCAATGCTTTCAAGGCCTATTTTGTGTGATTTACAAAGAATGGATATAGAGTTTAAGACTCCGGGGACCCATGTGATGATGTCAAGTATACGCGTAGAACCAGCTTTGATTGATAAAGTTAAAGCTGTTCAAGCTACAGACCCGGAGCTGATAAAGATGAAGAAGAAAGTGCAAGAAGGTACGATTCTAGAGGCAAGGATCGATGAAGAAGGGATACTTCGAGTCAACTCCAGACTTTGTGCTCCCAACGATTCTGACTTGAAGTATAGAATCATGATGGAGGCACATAACACACCGTTTGCAATCCATCCTGGAAGTACCAAAATGTATCATGATCTTCGACATACATTGTGGTGGAGTAATATGAAGAGAGAGATCGCGGAGTTTATCTCGAGGTGTTTAACGTGTCAACAGTGTCAAGGCGGAGCATCAAGTGCCAAAGGGTCCATTGCAACCACTTGAGATTCCAAAATGGAAGTGGAAACACATTACCATGGATTTCGTTACGAGTCTTCCTAAGGTTTCTCAAGGCATAGATGTGATTTGGGTTATTGTTGATAGATTAACCAAATATGCTCATTTCTTGCCTATACGGAGAGACTTATTCCCTTGAACGTCTTGCTCTTATGTACGTGAATGAGATTGTGAGATTGCATGGCATTCCAGTATCCATAGTTTTGGATCGTGACCCAAGATTCACTTCACTTTTTTTGGTCAGCTTGCAGAAAGCTATGGGCACAGATTTACGATTCAGTTCGGCATATCATCCACAAACGGACGGGCAATCAGAAAGGACTATCCAAACTCTTGAAGATCTATTGAGACTCTGTGTTCTAGACTTCAAAGGAAGTTGGGATAAGTACTTACCATTGGTGTAATTTTTCTACAATAACAGTTATCAAGCCAGTATAGGCGTGGCTCCATTCGAGGCGTTGTATGAACGAAAGTGTCGTTCTCCAGTATGCTAGGGACGAGGTGGGTGAAGCAACATTGTTAGGACCGGAGTTAGTACGTATAACTACGAAAAAGATTCAAATAATCCAGCAACGTATACAAACGGCACAAGATCGACAAAAGAATTATGCAGATCTTCATCGAAAGGACTGTGGAATTTAATGTTGGAGATCATGTATTGTTACGTGTTGCTCCATGGAAAGGAGTTACGAGATTCGAAAAAAAGAGGAAAACTCAATCCACGATTTATTGGTCCATATGGGATCCTTGACCGAGTAGGAAAGGTGGCCTATAGACTCGCTTTACCGCCTAGTATGTCTCGTATTCATAACGTTTTTCACATATCCATGCTACGTAAATATGTGAAAGACCCAAACTGTGACGCCCCTAAAATAGGTTCAATACTCAACCCATTTTGAGTCGCAAAATACACTTAACAAAATTCAAATACAATCTTTCATATCACACGGTCGTGCAAAATACGACCACACAACTATGAGTGTCAATACAAACATGTAGAAAATATTAACATTTAAACCTAAGTCCTCATTACATTTATTATCACACTATTTTAAATAAAAAAAATAGTGAGAACTTCTACAGCTCTAACTCGGACCATCACTCCACTCCCCGACTTGTACCCGCGATATTCTCATTTTCTGAAGAGAACAATAGAAGAAAAGGGTGAGCTCAACTAGCCAGTAAAGAATACTATGACTAATATAATGAAAAATAAATTATCGTTAGCCTTCAATAAATCAGATAAAATATTATGGACAACAAGTTTTAGATTAATATTCGCAGCGAAAATAACAATTCATTAGAAGAGTTAAGTAGAGAATGATGTCTACTATCTTCTTTAATTTAAAAGTCCATCATCAATATTTTATCCCTGTAACATCAATCAATATACATCCCGAATCAAATATCCATCTTTGCACTACGGCCAAAGATATTCATTCGTATCATCAGTTGATCATGTTCATCTCAACACTTGTCCATCTTTGCATTACGGGCCAAAGATATTCATCAAGTAATCATTCATCTTTGCACTACAGGCCAAAGATATTCATCACGTAATTATTCATCTTTGCACTACAGGCCAAAGATATTCAGTTATATCACCATTTAGAACTGAGGATGATGAAAAATAATACGAATAACGGATCCAGTGATATAAATGACAAATATTAGAGGATTTATCCAGAGTTCAAGAATGAAGATCAAAACCTGGATTCAATCAAAGATGATTTGGAAGAAAAAAAAATATTTTTTTTACCGTGAATAGTATCCCGTGAATAGTAACTCATGAATAGTAACTCATGAATAGTAACTCGACATGAAAAGATAAAAATTTTACAAGAAAGTTCAGACCAATATTCCAATGAAATAATATTAGATGAAGTGCAAAACTCAAGTAATATCTGATCATTTCAGGAATTATAGAAGCAATACTTACCGTAGTAAGTTTAGAGTTAGGAATCTGAAATGAAACAATATACGAAACTGTAATTGAATTTTCACCCGTCTGGCGGTAGTCCGCTCAGACAGATTATTTCAACAATTTAATAACAACTGAATACGAAGGGTTATTCACCAGGCATGCGGTAGTCCGCGTAGACAGGTTATTCCCACAGAATAATAAAGAATAGGAATAACAACAGAATTTCACTATGCATGCGGTAGTCCGCGTAGACAGGTTATTCCAACAGAATAATAAAAAATAGAATAACAACCCTTACGAGTATTGAAAGAATATAACTCTCTTCATGAATACGAAAGAAATAATACCCCTTACCTTAAAATTTGGAGACTGTACTAGCGTAATAGCATAATACTCTTCTTCTTTCTCTCTTATTCTCTCTATACTTTCTCTCTCTATAGCTTTAGTGAATTGGTGAGAAATAATGAAGAAATGAGCTTCTATTTATAGGCTCGGCAGAGTAAGGGTAAAATAATCTTTTCGCCATAATTTCTGGCATCATCGTTTACATCATCGATCTATGACATCATTGCTTATCTCATCGCTCCGATGACATCATTGCTTACCTCATTGTTCCGATGACATCATTGTTTGCATCATTAGAGTTCAAATTCAATTTGCACTTTTCCGCCTCGTTTAACTTTTATACCATGAATTTACTATAATAATGTTACCATTCAAAATATAAAAATCATACTATTATATAATCATATCATACTATTATAATGTAATATTATAATAATATATTTGAATGAATTATTTTATCGGATAAGCTAAAATATCAATTTTCAACAAATGTCACATGTTAAAAATTTCTCCGTTTAAATCCACATTAAATAAATATTTCCTTATCATATATATCAAAAATTAATTATTCACAAATAATATTACAGAATTACAATATTGACAACCAGATCGTTCCCAGGAAAGAGGGGGCCTTCCTATAAGGATTTCTCCTTACTGGCGCGCAATTAATTAACCCCTTTCCTAGACAGAACTTCCTTAGACATTGCCAAGAATGCTATCTAATAATATTATTCAAATAATATGAATTATTGATTTGATAAATTGAAATAATGTGCAATGACAATTATTGAATCAATAATATAAAATAGCAAAGTAGCACTTATTGATATAAAATATTAACGTAGCAAATATTGAACCAATAAAATATTATGCAATTATTGAATCAATAATATAAATTATTGAACAGTAATTACTGTAACAATAATTGAGTAAGTGCCTTTCTACATAAGAATCAATAATTCGAAATACTGTGCAATGCCGTGTGATACTGTGCAACACCGCGTATTATTGTATTTTAACCATCGAGTATTTCAACAGTACTAACGGTAATAGTTTTGTCGTTATTTTTATAAAAAGGTTATTTCCGTTGCTTTCTATATCCGACATTCATTCCGTTGTGGGGTCTACTAGTGACTGCACCGTCGTACGAATATTTTCCGACAAAAAGAATATTCTTCGACCAAACGAATATTCCCCGACACAACGAATATTTTATAACCACTTGCTTACTTTGTAAACTTTGCACATTTCACCCATAACTTATCACATTTATCAAATCAACACCTTATTATTTCAAAATAATATATAAAGAAAATTAAATCTTATTCATAAAATTTGGGGTCTTACAACCTCCCCTCCTTATGAAATTTCGTCCTCGAAATTGACGTACGTACCTGGTATGTCAAAAAGGTGAGGATACCTCGTTTTTATTTTCGATTCTAACTCCCAGGTCATTTCCTCGATATCATGGTTCCTCCACAAAACTTTAACTTGAGGTATAACCTTTGAGCGTAGGACATGTTCCTTCCTATCCAAGATCTTAACAGGTACCTCCTCGTATGTTAAATCTTCGGCTATCTCGTCTGGTTCTAACTCAATAATGTGGTTTGGATCTTTCACATATTTACGAAGCACAGATATGTGAAAAACGTTATGAACACGAGACATGCTTGGAGGTAAGACGAGTCTATAGGCCACATTTCCTACTCGGTCAAGGATTTCAAATGAACCAATGAATCGTGGATTGAGCTTTCCTCTTTTCCCGAATCTCGTAACTCCTTTCCACGGAGCAACACGTAACAATACATGATCCCCAACTTTAAATTCCACGTCCTTTCGATGAAGATTAGCATAACTTTTTTGTCGATCTTGTGCAGTTTGTATACGTTGCCGGATCATTTGAATCTTTTCCGTAGTCATACGTACTAACTCCGGTCCCAACAATGTTGCTTCACCCACCTCGTTCCAGCATACTGGAGAACGACATTTTCGTCCATACAACGCCTCGAATGGAGCCATGCCTATACTTGCATGATAATGGTAGGTACTTATCCCAACTCCCTTTGAAGTCTAGAACACAGAGTCTCAATAGATCTTCAAGAGTTTGGATAGTCCTTTCCGATTGCCTGTCCGTTTGTGGATGATATGCCGAACTGAATCGTAAATCCGTGCCCATAGCTTTCTGCAAGCTGACCAAAAATCGTTAAGTAAATCTTGGGTCACGATCCAAAACTATGGATACTGGCATCCCATGCAATCTCACAATCGCATTCACGTACATACGAGCAAGACGTTCAAGGGAATAAGTCTCTCAGATTGGCAAGAAATGAGCAGACTTGGTTAATCTATCAACAATAACCCAAATTGCATCTATGCCTTGAGAAACCTTAGGAAGATCCGTAACGAAATCCATGGTAATGTGTTCCCACTTCCACTTTGGAATCTCAAGTGGTTGCAATGGACCCTTTGGCATTTGATGCTCCGCCTTGACACGTTGACACGTTAAACACCTCGAGATGAACTCCGCGATCTCTCTCTTCATATTGCTCCACCAAAATGTATGTCGAAGATCACTGATACATTTTGGTACTTCCAGGATGGATTGCAAACGGTGTGTTGTGTGCCTCCATCATAATTCTATACTTCAAATCAGAAACGTCAGGAACATAAAGTCTGGAGTTGACTCGAAGTATTCCTTCTTCACCAATCCTTGCTTCTGTAATAGCACCTTCTTCCTCATATTCATCAGCTCCGGGTCTGTAGCTTGAGTAGCGTTAACTTTATCAATCAAAGCTGGTTCTACGCGTATACTTGATATCATTGCATGGGTCCCCGGAGTCTTGAACTCTATCTCCAGCTTTTGTAAATCACACAAAATAGGCCTTGAAAGCATCGCATTCGTTCCCGCATATGATCTTCTACTCAACGCGTCAGCTACCACGTTCGCTTTTCTAGGATGGTATTGGATGGTATGATCGTAATCTTTCAATAGCTCAAGCCAACGTCATTGCCGCATGTTGAGTTCCTTCTGGGTGAAGAAATACTTGAGGCTCTTATGATCCGTATAGATCTCCACTTTCTCCCCATACAGGTAGTGTCTGCAGATCTTCAACGCGAAAACGACTGCTTGCCAACTCTACATCATGAGTAAGATAATTCCTCTCATATTCCTTGAGTTATCGCTAGGCATAGGCTATGACTTTTCCATGTTGCATGAGAACACATCCTAACCCTTTGCCCGAAGCATCGCTGTAAATGACAAATCCATCCGAACCAGATGGTATCGTCAGAACAGGTGCCGAAATGAGTCTCCTCTTGAGCTCTTGAAAGCTCTTCTCGCATTCCTCATTCCATACGAATTTTGTATCTTTCCGAGTCAGCTGAGTTAATGGAGTAGCTATTCGAGAAAATCCTTCCACGAATCTCCGATAATAACCAGCTAAGCCCAGAAAGCTACGTACTTCGGTCACCGACTTCGGTTGCTCCCAACTTTGTATTGCTTCAATCTTCGCCGGGTCAACAGATACTCCACGTTTTGATACCATGTGCCCAAGGAATGCTACCTCCTCAAGCCAGAACTTGCATTTCTTCAGCTTGGCATATAGCTTTTTTTCACGAAGCCTTTGAAGTACTAGCTTCAAGTGGTGCTCATGATCGTCACGACTTTTGGAATAGATGAGGATGTCATCAATAAAGACAACCACGAACTGATCCAAATATTCCTTAAATACACGGTTCATCATATCCATGAAGGCAGCAGGAGCATTAGTCAATCCAAAAGACATGACTAAGAATTCATAATGCCCGTATCGAGTTCTGAAAGCAGTCTTCGGAATATCCTCAGTTTTAATCTTCAGCTGATGATATCCAGAACGAAGATCGATCTTTGAAAAGAATTGTGCACCTTGCAATTGGTCGAACAGGTCATCAATACGAGGTAACGGATACCTATTCTTGATGGTGACATGGCTCAACTCCCGATAGTCAATACAAAGTCGCATACTCCTGTCTTTCTTCTTTACGAATAAAACATGGAGCACCCCAAGGAGATGTACTAGGACGTATAAAACCGATGTCTAACAACTCCTGTAGTTAGACCATTAACTCCTGAAGTTCTATAGGAGCCATTCGATATGGGGTTTTACAAATGGATTTTGTACTGGGTTCAAGGTCAATAAAGAATTCAACTTCACGTTCCGGGGGTAGACCGGGAAGTTCTTCGGGAAATACATCAGGAAACTTATTAACAACAGAAATATCATTCAAACCTGACGTATTCTAGTTTAGATCAGTGACATGGGCTAAGAAAGCTTGACATCCGTTTTTCAATAAACGAATAGCTTTATGACTTGAAATAACATTGATTGATTTTAGTGGTTTGGTTGTTTGAATTCGCACAATAGGTTGGTTAGAAATATAAAAACTAACAACCTTACGAAAACAATCAATTTTGGCATGATAAGTGGTCAACCAGTCAATTCCTAAAATCACATCAAATGCAAGTATTTTCAACGATATAAGATCAACAGGTAGGGTGAGGGTACCAATTTGAATCGAGCAAGATTTGTAAACTGTAGATATAACGAAGGTTTCTCCCAACGGAGTTTCAACAGATAAGTCAAAGTCTAATTTCTCATGTGTCAAGTTCAAACGTTGAGCACAAGAAGGTGAAATAAAAGAATGGGTAGCACCCGTATCTAATAAAGTGTAAACTTCGCAAGAGTTTATTATCAGCTTACCCGTAATAACCTTGTTCGGGTTCCTTGCTTGTTGGGCAATCACGATAAAAGCTCTTCCAGGAATCACTGACTTTGACTTGTCAGGGATAGCCTTTGGAGTCACCATCCCTGCTGGACTTGGTTTCGCTACAGGACACACTCGATCTATGTGCCCTTCTTTTCCACAGTTATAACACAACTTGGATTGTTGTGTGCAGTTGGGGCTGATGTGTCCCTCTTGCCCGCATTTATAGCATACGACCGGTGGTTGTTCTCCTCCCCTAGAAACAGTTGATGTTGGTGCTGCTGTCGATGCTTTCACGTTCTCATTGTTGTACATTCTCTTCTTGAAATCTCCCCCCGACTCACTTCTTCTATTATCATGGCCACGATTACCACCGGAGTGGTTATCGCTTCTGGCATGATACTTTCCTCCCTGCTGGTTGTCATTGTTTTGATGACTACTGCCACCGGTACGACCTTGGTTGTTGTTCCTTGGTTGAACATAATCATTATCTCGTTCTAATAACTGGGCCCTGTTCACTACATCCGAATATAGAGAAAATTTGTGAGAAATGAGGTATTGACGAATATCGGGTTTCAAACCTCTCAGAAACATCCGCGTCATACGTTCCTTATTCTCCACCAAATAAGGTGCAAACCGGGATAACTCCGCGAATTTAGCCTCGTACTGGGACACAGTAATGTTGTTCTGTTCCAGTCTGATGAACTCTACCTCTTTCATGTGACGAATACTTTCTGGAAAGTACTTGTCATTGAACAGTTTCTGGAACGACCCCCAAGTCATCTTGAGTGCGGCAGGCTGGGTACGCTTCACAGATTTCCACCAGTAATCTGCTTCTCCACGGAACATAAAGGTGGCAAATGGAACTTTCTGTTCCTCCGTGCATCACAAGACATCAAATATCTTAATAATTTGCTTAATCCAATTTTCTGCCTTGATTGGATCTGGTTTTCCATAAAACTCTGGTGGTCCCAACTCTTTAAACTGCTTGGTAGTGACAAACCGCGAGTTGTTATTTCCACCAGTATTATGAACACGAGTCTCACTCGTCTAGTTTTGCATGAACTGCAAAAAGCTTCTAAACATCCCGTCATTTATCATTTCTTCGGTAGGGTTCTTTACATGAGGAATATAGCCTTCCTGTTGCACGTTCTCCTCGTTGGTGATTAAAGGTGTCTCAACGGTCTCATTCACTCCATTGTTAAAATTTTCAGCTGCCATTCTCAAATACTGCCACAAAACAAAGGTTAATCAAATAACTTAACATATCACATATTAATCCTATGTTTTAACCGACCAATTAAATAACAATTAAGCTTAGGTAGGACACACTAGCGAAGGTTTTACTCGTCTCTCCCCTCCTAGTTCTATTCCCAGATCTCCGCCAGAGATCATATCCCTAAGCTCTGATACCAACTGTGACGCCCCCAAAATAGGTTCAATACTCAATCCATTTTGAGTCGCCAAATACACTCAACAAAATTCAAATACAATCTTTCATATCACACGGTCGTGCAAAATACGACCACATAACTGTGAGTGTCAATACAGACATGTAGAAAATATTAACATTCAAACAAGTCCTCATTACATTTATTATCACACTATTTTAAATAAAAAAAATAGTGAGGACTTCTACAGCTCTAACTCGGACCATCACTCCACTCCCCGACTTGTACCCGCGATATTCTCATTTCCTGAAGAGAACAATAGAAGAAAAGGGTGAGCTCAACTAGCCCAATAAAGAAAATTATGACTAAGATAATGAAAAATAAATTATCGTTAGCCTTCAATAAATCAGATAAAATATTATGGACAACAAGTTTTAGATCAATATTCGCAGCGGAAATAACAATTCATTAGAAGAGTTAAGTAGAGAATGATGTCTACTATCTTCTTTGATTTAAAAGTCCATCATCAATATTTTATCCCTGTAACATCAATCAATATACATCCCGAATCAAATATCCATCTTTGCACTACGGCCAAAGATATTCATTTGTATCATCAGTTGGTCATGTTCATCTCAACACCTGTCTATTTTTGCACTACGGGCCAAAGATATTCATTAGGTAATCATTCATCTTTGCACTACAGACCAAAGATATTCATCACGTAATTATTCATCTTTGCACTACTAGGCCAAAGATATTCAGTTATATCACCATTTAGAACTGAGGATGATGAAAAATAATACGAATAACGGATCCAGTGAGATAAAGGACAAATATTAGAGGATTTATCCAGAGTTCAAGAATGAAGATCAAAACCTGGATCCAATCAAAGATAATTTGGAAGAAATTTTTTTTTTACCATGAATAGTATCCCGTGAATAGTAACTCGTGAATAGTAACTCGACATGAAAAGATAAAAATTTTACAACAAAGTTCAGACCAATATTCCAATGAAATAATATTATATGAAGCGCAAAACTCAAGTAATATCTGATCATTTCAGGAATTATAGAAGCAATACTTACCGTAGTAAGTTTATAGTTAGAATCTGAAATGAAACAATATACGAAACTGTAATTGAATTTTCACCCATCTGGCGGTAGTCCGCTCAGACAGATTATTTCCACAATTTAATAACAACTGAATACGAAGGGTTATTCACCAGACATGCGGTAGTCCGCATAGACATGTTATTCCCACAGAATAATAAAGAATGGAATAACAACAGGAATTTCACCATGCATGCGGTAGTCCGCGTAGACAGGTTGTTCCAACAGAATAATAAAAAATAGAATAATAACCCTTACGAGTATTGAAAGAAAATAACTCTCTTCATGAATACGAAAGAAATAATACCCCTTACCTTAAAATTTGGAGACTGTACTAGCGTAATAGCAGAATACTCTTCTTCTTTCTATCTTATTCTCTCTATACTTTCTCTCTCTATAGCTTTAGTGAATTGGTGATAAATAATGAAGAAATGAGCTTCTATTTATAGACTCGGCAGAGTAAGGGTAAAATAGTCTTTTCGTCATAATTTATGACATCATCGTTTACATCATCGATCTATGACATCATTGCTTACCTTATCGCTCCGATGACATCATTGCTTACCTCATCGCTCCGATGACATCATTGTTTGCATCATAAGAGTTCAAATTCAATTTGCACTCTTCCACCTCATTTAGCTTTTATACCATGAATTTACTATAATAATGTTACCATTCAAATTATAAAAATCATACTATTATATAATCATATTATACTACTATAATGTAATATTATAATAATATATTTGAATAAATTATTTTATCGGACAAGATAAAATATCAATTTTCAACAAATGTCACATGTTAAAAAAATTTCTGTTTAAATCCACATTGAATAAATATTTTCTTATCATATATATCAAAAATTAATTATTTACAAATAATATTACAGAATTATAATATTGACAACTAGGTCATTCCCAGGAAAGAGCCTTCCGATAAGGATTTCTCCTTACTGGCGCGCAATTAATCAACTCCTTTCCTAGACAGAACTTCCTTAGACATTGCCAATAATGCTATCTAATAATATTATTCAAATAATATGAATTATTGATTTGATAATTTTAAATAATGTGCAATGACAATTATTGAATCAATAATATAAAATAGCAAAGTAGCACTTATTGATATAAAATATCAACGTAGCAAATATTCAACCAATAAAATATTATGCAATTATTGAATCAATAATATAAAATATTGAACAGTAATTACTGTAACAATAATTGAGTAAGTGTCTTTCTACGTAAGAATCAATAATTAGAAATACTGTGCAATACCGTGTGCTACCGTGCAACACCGCGTATTATTGTATTTTAACCATCAAGTATTTCAACAGTACTAACGGTAATAGTTTTGTCGTTATTTTTATAAAAAGGTTATTTCTGTCGCTTTCTATATCCGACATTCATTCCGTTGTGGGGTCTACCAGTGACTGCGCCGTCGTACGAATATTCTCTGACAAAAAGAATATTCCTCAACCAAACGAATATTCCCCGACACAACGAATATTTTATAACCACTTGCTTACTTTGTAAACTTTGCACATTTCACCCTATAACTTATCACATTTATCAAATCAACACCTTACTATTTTAAAATAATATAAAAAGAAAATTAAATCTTATTCAAAAAATTTGGGGTCTTACACAAACCACATTATTGAATTAGAACCAGACGAGATAGCCGAAGATTTAACGTGTGAGGAGATACCTGTCAAGATCTTGGATAAGAAGGAACATGTCCTAGCGCTCGAAGGTTATACCTCAAGTTAAAGTTTTGTGGAGGAACCATGATATCGAGGAAATGACCTGGGAGTTAGAATCGAAAATGAAAGCGAGGTATCCTCACTTTTCGACATACCATGTACGCGTGTTAATTTCGAGGACGAAATTTCATAAGGAGGGGAGGTTGTAAGACCCCAAATTTTATGAATAAAGATTTAATTTTTTTTATATATTACTTTGAAATAATAAAGTCTTAATTTGATAGATGTGATAAGTTATGGGTGAAATGTGCAAATATTTCAAAATAAGCAAGTGGTTATAAAATATTCATTGTTGTCGGAGAATATTCGTTTGGTAGTGGAATATTCTTGTTGTTGGGGAATATTCGTATGACGGCGCAGCCATTTGTGGGCCCCACAACGGAATAACTGTCGGATATAGAAAGCGACAGAAATAACATTTTTATAAAATAACGGCGTAGTTGTTACCGTTAGTACTGTTGAAATACCTGGTGGTTAAAATACAGTAATACGCGGTGTTGCACAATAGCACACGGTATTGCACAGTATTTCGAATTAATGATTCTTACGTAGGAAGGCACTTACTCAATTATTGTTACAGTAATTACTGTTCAATATTTTATATTATTGATTCAATAATTGCATAATATTTTATTGGTTCAATATTTGCTACGTTGATATTTTATATCAATAATTGCTACTTTACTATTTTATATTAGTGATTCAATAATTATCATTGCACAGTATTTTAAATTATCAAATCAATAATTCATATTATTTATTATTAGATAGCATTATTGACAATGTCTAAGAAAGTTCTGTCCAAAAAAAGGGTTAATTAATTGCACGCCAGTAAGGAGAAATCCTTATCAGGAGGCCCCCTCTTTCCTTGGAACGACCTGGTTGTTAATATTGTAGTTCTGTAAAATTATTTGTGAATAATTAATTTTTAATATACATGATAAGGAAATATTTATTTCAATTTTGATATAAAAGGAAGAATTTTTAACGTGTGACATTTGTTGAAAGTTGACATTTTATCTTCTCAGATAAAATAATTCATTTAAATATAGTATTATAATATTACATTATAAAATTATAATGTGATAATATAATAATTTTATATGGTTGGTGAGAATGTGGATGATGGTTTTGAAGACTTATTTTTTTTCCAAAGGAGTGTGCTGCATATTTTTGTCAAAGCAAGGGTGCTATAAAAATCATCCGTATATAAATTTGAGTCATTTTTCGTTTCAAATTTGGAAAAAATTTCTTCTACAAAGTTGTAGAGAATTAAATTTCATATAAAATGGACATAAAGTTCGTATTTTTCTGATAAAATGACTATTTATTATGAATTATTGAAGTTTCGAAAATAAATATTTTAATATATATATATATATATATATATATATTATATAAACATGTGAGAATTGATTTTTGTGGAGGCTTTGAAAAGTGTGGTGTGCGGATGATATTTTCCAAAGGTGTGGGCTTGAAATTTATCCTTTGGTTAATTATGTCAATACTGGTGTTCTGACATTTTTCTATAAATAGGGTGCTTAGTTAGAATTAAAAATCACACTAGAATTAGAAAAATTTCTCTCTATAATATCGAGCGTATTTCTTGTAAGTATTTAGATACTTTGAGTGTTGAGAACAGTGCAAATTTTCGTCAGTATTATATCCGATATTCCAGTCAGATCTAGTATTCTACTAAAGTAAGGGATATTATTTTTTGAGTAAATGATGTTATTATCTTTCAATATCCATAATGAATATTATTTTCTTTCATATTCCATATTATGGAAGTAATAATATTTCATTTCATATTCTTAATTCTGAACTTACTACGGTAAGTATTGCTGCTATAATTCTTAAAATGATAAAAAATTTCTTGAGTTTTGCGTTTCATCTAGTATCATTTCACCGAAATAATTTTTCTAAACTTTTTATGAAAATTTTCAACTTTTCATGACGAGTTAGTATTCACAAGTTACTATTCACGAGTTACTATTCATGGTAAAAAAAATATTTTTTTTATTTTTGATTGGATCCAAGTTTTGATCTTCATTCTTAAATTTTGCTCCACAATTGATTATTACGGAGTATTATTAAACTTGGATAAACTAAATTACGAATCCCTAATCTTTGTCATTTATCTTACTAGATTCGTTATTTATATTGTTTTTCATCATCCTCAGTCCTAAATGGTGATATAACTGAATATCTTTGGCCTATAGTGCAAAGATGAATGATTACTTGATGATTATCTTTGGCCTGTAGTGCAAAGATGAATTATTACCTGATGAATATCTTTGGCCCGTAGTGCAAAGATGGACAGGTGTTGAGATGAACATGACCAACTGGTGATACAAATGAATATCTTTGGCCCGTAGTGCAAAGATGAATATTTGGTTCGAGATGTATATTGATTGATGTTACAGGGATAAAATATTAATGATGGACTTTTAAATCATAGAAGATAGTAGACTTCATTCTCTACTTAACTCTTCTAATGAATTGTTATTTTCGCTGCAGTTGTTGATCTAAAACTTGTTGTCCATAATATTTTATCTGATTTGTTGAAGACTAACGATAATTTATTTTCCATTTTCTTAGTCATAATATTCTTTACTGGGTTAGTTGAGCTCACCTTTTTCTTCCATTGTTCTCTTCAAAAAATGAGAATATCGCGTGGACTAGTCGGGGAACAGTGCGATGATCAGAGTTAGATCTGTAGAAGTTCTCACTATTCTATAAAATAGTGGGACAATAATTGTAATGAATAAGGAATGAATTTGAGTGTTTATAATTCGTATTATATACGATTTGTATTGAAGCTCATAGTTTGTGTGGTCGTATTTTACACAACCGTATGTTATAAAAGATTGTACTCGAATTCTGTACCATGTATTTGGCGACTCAGAATGGATTGAGTATTGAACCTATTTTGGGGGCGTCACAGTATTAAAGTAATTAAATTAGAGAGAGAGAGAGAGAGAGAGAGAGAGAGAGAGAGAGAGAGAGTGGATACAAATTTTAGAGAGAGAAGTTAAAATGAAGATAAAAAATGAACATATTAAGTAATTTTTTTAATTGGACTATAATAATAATGGTAAGCTTATAATTTGAAATATGGGAACTAAATGATTTCAACCCACACAACTTATATTAAAAATAAGTAATGTGATTTTAATTCTTAAATAGAATCATAATCAAATTTTGTAAACCTAAAACTAACCTAGAACCATATTTTATCAGGCCTAGTATTACCCATATGCAGTTGGCTGTAGAAATTCCATATTGAAGTTTGACTAAACTTCACAAGTATTATTAATTAAGGGATTTGGAATACTGTCACTTAAAATTGGACAGTCTATTTGAACAGTCTTATAAAATAATTTGTATTTGTATAGATAAGAGTTGCAAATATACAAATTTGTAAAAGAAAGATTATCTAATATGAAACTCTCTAACTCTTTATTATATCAATGCAACTCATTCCCTATAGATTACTTGATGCGAACTTTATACTAGATCGTAAAAAATAGTCTCACATCAGTTGCAAATGCAGGTGGGTTAAAGAGATTAATGTTTGTATCATTGGTACTTTCACTAAGAGTCAATACTTGTGGAAAATGGCTATCTAGAAGCCGAATTAAAATAGTCATATTTTTCAAGTTGGAACAAAATGGTTAAAGTTTGTATCAGTACACATTTCAAACAAGGATCCATTATCTAGTGATATGCAACTACCCGACTTTTTTTTTTGGCTTAATTTAGCTGAAATTTTAACATTTATGTCTTTGGTAGTAATGAATCCCAAGACCTCTTTGCATCCAAAGCCGTATGAGTATCTGTTTACCATTGAAGCCAAGAAGAATTTGGTTAAATCAAAAGAATTGGTCATGGTGTGGCCCTATATTTCCAATAATTCAAATATTTTAGCTTTGGTGACATGGGTGACCATTGACTTAGTGATCGAAGAAGGAAAAGTCTTAGATATGTGAAAGTATTTTATTTCTAAGTAATGTTAAGGATCTCAAATGATTTATCATTTAATAAAATAAAATGCAATTTATGGCATAGCTAATCACAAGAGACTTACTCATTCAACGTAATAATGACATATTATTTGAGACACTTTTTGAGACCAACAATTTGAGACTCTTATTATTATCTTTTATTTTTTTCAAACAAATTGATTGAAAGAGCAAACAAACAAAGAAGTAGCTATGTCAATTTCCAGCAGATGACTGAGGCTTTTTTTAACAATCCAAAACACGAAAATATATTAAAACTGTAATTTGTTAGAAAAGATGAAAGAATTATGAAAACTGGTGTCTTAATTAATAAACAAACAAAACAAGTTACCGACTCCCTCAAGAATTTGAAGTTAATTTTGAATATAAAAGAAAAATGTTACAGATTCTTAAGAGGTTAGATAATTAAAGCACTAAAAAGTTCAATCTTTAAAATTACTATGAGAAGTGAACAAAAAGTAACTATACATAAAGCACAGCACACAGAGGGAGTGAGAATCATATTATGAATCCAAATATTTGTTTTCACATTTAGAGGTTATAATATTATAAATCCAAATAATTTCCTTCTTTGATCACTAAGTCAATTGTCACCTATGTCACGAAAGACTAAAATATCAACTAAAAAATATAAAATCGCACTAGCTGATAATACTTCTGGCCAGGTTTATATAGTTTATTATTGTAATATAAATAAAAATAAAATAATAATAATAATAATAACAATAAGATAATACAAATAAAATAAAAATAATAAAACTAATTGGATCAAACTAAATTTCTAAGTATTTAAGTTTGGGTTTGTTAAACTATTCGAGTTCAATTTAAAGTGTTGGGTTTTAAAAACTAATTTGGAATAGGAATAATATTAATATATTAGGTTAAGGCCCTTCCTAATTCATGTACTGACATAATCGACTAGAGAGGGTTTGACGCAACGTGAAACGAAAAAGAGGCGAAACAAAGCTGTGAAACGGGGAAGAAGATTGTGAGATTATATTCAATATAATCGTATTTATAAAAGGTAATTATTAAACTTATTTTGTTGTTAAGATAAATAATTGTTGTTGTGGATTTGGTGTGTAATCTTGTATATATATACTGTCCTTCTGGGGAACCGTATAGCTACTGGTCAAATTTTTTTTTAATGACTCTCAAATAATTTATAATATTTATTAAATTTAGAATTTTTATAGAATTCAGTGATTTAGGTGTCATTTGGATACATGTAAAAAAATATGATCGCCCAAAGCAAACCCTTTTTTGTTTTCAAATCAGATAAATTGTTTTAGCTATATATATATATATATATGAAAAAGTCTAGGGAGACCAGTTTTGGACGACTATATTTTTTACATGTATCCAAATGACACTTAAATCACTATATATATATATATATATATATATATAAATATATATATATATATATATGGTGCAGTGCCGTAAACGGCATTGTATTTGTACCGGATTTACTGATCTTGGGTGGGGGAGGACAATTGCTAAAAAAATGAGTAATTAATTATTATAATATAATAAGGTTTTAATCCAAGATAGGATTCTATATAAATATTCTATGATGGAGGTTATGATAAGTGGTGTATGTTTGAATATTGTATTATCCACCAGCCGTCTTTAATAAATGAATTTCTAAGATTAGATCTAATATCTTTTCAAGAAGGTGAACTCCAGTCATTCTCACTTTATCTAATATAAATCCTGCCATCAAACTTGACCAAGAACCATGAATATTAATTATGCTGACAGTTAAATCTTTGAAAATTTATTTGAGAATACGCTATTAATTTGTTTTAATTGGTTGTACTATATATAAGATCTATAATTGATAAGTTGGTCTCTGTAAAAGTTTTAATTAATTTGTTTTGTGTTTGTGTACTGTTAATATCAAAATCAGTATTAAGAAATTAACACATGATTGAATAGTGACTTTGTATTTGTTAATGCCAAGATCCGCTCACGCGTTCTAATTATCAAAGCGCGTCAAATCTTGTACAGAAACGGATAGACACCAGAAGCTTGACGGTTTGGGCCGCCGGGGGATAACTCCGGTGTGAGAATAAGTACAGGTTGAATAAGGTTTAACAATAGAGGCTTATTGCTCTAGTGCTGGAAAATAATGACAATGTCTGTATGTACCTTATGATAAAGCATAACCCCGTACTTATATAGATCTCACCACCTTCACAGAGTCCCACGTAGAATAGGATTTCTCATTAGGTATAATTTCTTAATGAGATCCCACCAAATCTCCCTAAAAAAGGTTGTTGGATTGAACCACAACTCCCCTTCCATAAATAGATTCCTTACCATATTCCAACTTCCATGATAGGAGCCCAATCTGAGTATGCCACCCCTTATGGGCTCTGACCCATTAAATACTCCGAACCTAAAGGTCCACAACCCAACATTGCCCCCCAGTCTTCTGTTTATATAAGAAGTATATAACAGAAGACTATCAGACCAAGCCCAATGTTCTTGCCAAAATCAAAGCCCAAAAACACGCACCGCCTCATATCGAGCCTTAAAATGTTCCACCTCCTCATCATTGCGCGCATTATCTGCGCCGTACTTCTTTAATCGAGAAAATAGGAAACATTTTGTTTGAAATGTATATTAAATCAATACAACCGCCATTTACCCCCACTTTTTCTCCCCAACGCCTTCTCTGCAACACTGCTTTTTTTCTCAGACTTTCAACATAGTAATCTCTGCAAAACCCTGTCCTCCTCTATACTACACACCCCCATTTACCCCTACCTTCATGGCCTCCTCAATCAATCCTGCTGACGTCTCAGCCAACCCTTTGGACGAACCCACCATCAACGCTTCCAACCCTTCTGTGAATAACGACGACCTCATCTCCTTGGAAGCACTTACGACCACCATCATCGAAACCCCCCACGATAAGGGCATTTCCACAACCTCCACCCCCTCTTTCGGGGTACAATCATCATCTGAGCCCGCCGAGGCACGATAAAAATCTGAATACGAATCAGCAAAAGCATATTCTCATGGCAACACCCCATCCAACATCACAACCGCCCAACTATCCACAATCCGACAACAATATCAAATCCCTCCTGAATACTCTGTCCGGGTTCCAGAATCACATGAAAGGATATACTGGCGCCCACAAGGAGAATGGACAGCCGTTATATCTATGCCCTTAAATATGGCCTCCGATTCCCCCTTCCCGAATTCATCTCATCTTTCCTAGGGCTAATCGGTACCGGTCTGGCCCAACTGATGCCCAACTCTTACATCTATCTCAACTCCTTGCTCGCCTTCTGTCATATTACCCAAACCGCCCCTGGACTGGACTTCTTCTTCGCCCTATACACTTTATCAAAAAGTGGAGAATCCGGTCTAAGACAGCTTGGCCTCCGACCCAGAACAATCACCCCTATCAAAACTCCATCCAGCAACCGAGGCTGGCACGCCCAATGATTTTCATCAGAGGTACAAATCTGAAATTGTTGCCGAGCTGGGCCGCCCCTAATGACCCCGTGCTGAAGGTAACACAGTTCCTAAAGAGTCGTATAAAGGCATTCCTAGCCTTCTATAACCAAATGAAGAAGACCGAGTGGTCAATAAAAATGCTAGCCGACCCCTCTTGGCTATATCAACACTGCTGTGAGTATCTATACACCTTATCTTTGTATCGTTCAGACTATGATTTAAATGCTAATATAAACCTTCTTTTTACTGTCAGTGACCATTTTTAAACCCGATGGGGTCGAAGTCGGCGAACCATCGAGGTCCCCCTCCGATGAACCGATCACACAACCTATAACCGATCAGAGTGTCAACATCGAGACCATCCTTATCACCGAAATTCCCCTCGACACTCCTCCGAACGCTTCTCCAACCACCCAGACACACTCCGCCGTCCTTGACGAGCCTCCCATCCAAGCTCAACTGTGACGCCCCCAAAATAGGTTCAATACTCCACCCATTTTGAGTCGCTAAATACACTCAATAAAATTCAAATACAATCTTTTATATCACAAGGTCGTACAAAATACAACCACACAACTGTGAGTGTCAATACAAATTGTATATAATACGAAATATCAACATTCAAATTCATTCTTTAATTATTACAATTATTATCTCACTATTTTACAAAAATAGTAAGGACTACTACTGCTCTAACTTGGACCATCACTCTGTTCCCCGACTAGTTCCCGCAACATTCTCATTTCCTGAAGAGAACAATGGAAGAAAAGGGTGAGCTCAACTATCCCAGTAAAGAATATTATGACTAAGATAATGAAAAACAAATTATCGTTAGCCTTCAATAAATCAGATAAAATATTATGGACAACAAGTTTTAGATCAATATTCGCAGCAGAAATAATAATTCATTAGAAGAGTTAAGTAGAGAATGATGTCTACTATCTTCTTTGATTTAAAAGTCCATCATCAATATTTTATCCCTGTAACATCAATCAATATACATCTCGAATCAAATATCCATCTTTGCACTACGGCCAAAGATATTCATTTGTATCATCAGTTGGACATGTTCACCTCAACACCTGTCCATCTTTGCACTACGGGCCAAAGATATTCATCAGGTAATCATTCATCTTTGCACAACAGGCCAAAGATATTATCACGTAATTTTTCATCTTTGCACTATAGGCCAAAGATATTCAGTTATATCACCATTTAGAACTGAGGATGATGAAAAATAATACGAATAACGGATCCAGCGAGACAAAGGACAAATATTAGAGAATTTATTCAGAGTTCAAGAATGAAGATCAAAACCTGGATCCAATCAAAGATGATTTGGAAGAAGAAAAAAAAATTATTTTTTTTTACCGTGAATAGTATCCCGTGAATAGTAACTTGTGAATAGTAACTCATAAATAGTAACTCGACATGAAAAGATAAAAATTTCACAAGAAAGTTCAGACCAGTATTCCAGTGAAATAATATTAGATGAAGCGCAAAACTCAAGTAATATCTGATCATTTCAGGAATTATAGAAGCAATACTTACCGTAGTAAGTTTAGAGTTAAGAATCTGAAATGAAACAATATACGAAACTGCAATTGGATTTTCATCCATCTGGCGGTAGTCCGCTCAAACAGATTATTTCCACAATTTAATAACAACTGAATACGAAGGGTTATTCACCCGTCTGGCGGTAGTCCGCTCAAACAGATTATTTTCACAATTTAATAACAATTGAATACGAAGATTCACCCGTCTAGCGGTAGTCCGCTCAAACAGATTATTCCAACAGAATAATAAGGAATGGAATAACAACCCTTACGAGTATTGAAGGAAAATAACACTCTTCATGAATACGAAAGAAATAATACCCCTTACCTTAAAATTTGAAGATTGTACTAGCATAATAGCAGAATACTCTTCTTCTTTCTCTCTTATTCTCTCTATACTTTCTCTCTCTATAGCTTTTGTGAATTGGTGAGAGATAATGAAGAAATGAGCTTCTATTTATAGGCTCGGCAGAGTAAGGGTAAAATAGTCTTTTTGCCATAATTTATGACATCATCGTTTGCATCATCGCTCCGATGACATCCTTGCTTACCTCATCGCTCCGATGACATCCTTGCTTGCATCATCGCTCTGATGACATCATTGTTTGCATCATAAGAGTTCAAATTCAATTTGCACTCTTCCACCTCGTTTAGCTTTTATACCATGAATTTACTATAATAATGTTACCATTCAAATTATAAAAATCATATTATTATATAATCACATCATACTACTATAATGTAATATTATAATAATATATTTGAATGAATTATTTTATCTGATAAGATAAAATACCAACTTTCAACAAATGTCACATGTTAAAAATTTCTCCGTCTAAATCCACATTGAATAAATATTTCCTTATCATATATATCAAAAATTAATTATTTACAAATAATATTACAGAACTACAATATTGACAACTAGGTCATTCCCAGGAAAGAGGGGGCCTTCCAATAGGGATTTCTCCTTATTGGCGCGCAATTAATCAACCCCTTTCCTGGACAGAACTTCCTTAGACATTGCCAATAATGCTATCTAATAATATTATTCAAATAATATGAATTATTGATTTGATAATTTAAAATAATGTGCAATGACAATTATTGAATCAATAATATAAAATAGCAAAGTAGCACTTATTGATATAAAATATCAGCGTAACAAATATTCAACCAATAAAATATTATGCAATTATTGAATCAATAATATAAAATATTGAACAGTAATTACTGTAACAATAATTGAGTAAGTGCCTTCCTACGTAAGAATCAATAATTCGAAATACTGTGCAATACCGTGTGCTACTGTGCAACACCACGTATTATTATATTTTAACCACCGGGTATTTCAACAGTACTAACGGTAACAGTTTTGCCGTTATTATATAAAAATGTTATTTCTGTCGCTTTCTATATCCGACATTCATTCCGTTGTGGGGTCCACCAATGGCTGCGCCGTCGTACGAATATTCTCTGACAAAAAGAATATTCCTCGACGAAACGAATATTCCCCGACACAACGAATATTTTATAACCACTTGCTTACTTTGTAAACTTTGCACATTTCACCCATAACTTATCACATTTATCAAATCAACACCTTACTATTTCAAAATAATATATAAAGAAAATTAAATCTTATTCATAAAATTTGGGGTCTTACAGCCTCCCCTTCTTATGAAATTTCGTCCTCGAAATTGACGTACGTACCTGGTATGTCGAAAAGGTGAGGATACCTCGTTTTCATCTCCGATTCTAACTCCCAAGTCATTTCCTCGATATCATGGTTCCTCCACAAAACTTTAACTTGAGGTATAACCTTTGAGCGTAAGACATGTTCCTTCCTATCCAAGATCTTAGCAGGTACCTCCTCGTATGTTAAATCTTCGGCTATCTCGTCTGGTTCTAACTCAATAATGCGGTTTGGATCTTTCACATATTTACGAAGAACAGATATGTAAAAAACGTTATGAACACGAGACATGCTTGGAGGTAAGGCGAGTCTATAGGCCACATTTCCTACTCGATCAAGGATTTCAAATGGACCAATGAATCGTGGGTTGAGCTTTTCTCTCTTTTCGAATCTCGTAACTCCTTTCTATGGAGCAACACGTAATAATACATGATCTCCGACATTAAACTCCACGTCCCTTCGATGAAGATAGGCATAACTCTTTTGTCGATCTTGTGCAGTTTGTATACGTTGCCGGATCATTTGAATCTTTTCCGTAGTCATACGTACTAACTCCGGTCCCAACAATGTTGCTTCACCCACCTCGTCCCATCATACTGGAGAACGACATTTTCGTCCATACAACACATCGAATGGAGCCATGCCTATACTTGCCTGATAACTGTTGTTGTAGGAGAATTCCACCAATGGTAGGTACTTATCCCAACTCCCTTTGAAGTCTAGAACACAGAGTCTCAATAGATCTTCAAGAGTTTGGATAGTCCTTTCCGATTGCCCGTCCGTTTGTGGATGATATGCCGAACTGAATCGTAAATCCGTGCCCATAGCTTTCTGCAAGCTGACCCAAAATCGTGAAGTGAATCTTGGGTCACGATCCGAAACTATGGATACTGGCATGCCATGCAATCTCGCAATCTCATTCACGTACATACGAGCAAGACGTTCAAGGGAATAAGTCTCTCGTATCGGCAAGAAATGAGCAGACTTGGTTAATCTATCAACAATAACCCAAATCGCATCTATGCCTTGAGAAACCTTGGGAAGACCAGTAACGAAATCCATGGTAATGTGTTCCCACTTCCACTTTGGAATCTCAAGTGGTTGCAATGGACCCTTTGGCACTTGATGCTGTGCCTTGACACGTTGACACGTTAAGCACCTCGAGATAAATTCTGCGATCTCTCTCTTCATATTGCTCCACCAAAATGTATGTCAAAGATCACGATACATTTTGGTACTCCCAGGATGGATTGCAAACGGTGTGTTGTGTGCCTCCATCATGATTCTATACTTCAAATCAGAATCGTCAGGAACACAAAGTCTGGAGTTGACTCAAAGTATTCCTTCTTTATCAATCCTTGCTTCTGGAATAGCACATTCTTGCACCTTTTTCCTCATATTCATCAGCTCTGGATCTGTAGCTTGAGCAGCTTTAACTTTATCAATCAAAGCTGGTTCTACGCGTATACTTGATATCATCGCATAGGTCCCCGGAGTCTTGAACTCTATCTCCATCTTTTGTAAATCACACCAAATAGGCCTTGAAAGTATCGCATTCGTTTCCGCATATGATCTTCTACTCAACGCGTCAGCTACCACGTTCGCTTTACCAGGATGGTATTGGATGATATGATCGTAATCTTTCAACAGCTCAAGCCAACATCGTTGTCGCATGTTGAGTTTTTTCTGGGTGAAGAAATGCTTGAGGCTCTTATGATCCGTATAGATCTCCACTTTCTCCCCATACAGGTAGTGTCTCCAGATCTTCAATGCGAAAACGACTGCTGCCAACTCTAGATCATGAGTAGGATAATTCCTCTCATATTCCTTGAGTTGTCGCGAGGCATAGGCTATGACTTTCCCATGTTGCATGAGAACACATCCTAACCCTTTGCCCGAAGCATCGCTGTAAATGACAAATCCATCCTAACCAGATGGTATCGTCAGAACAGGTGCCGAAATGAGTCTTCTCTTGAGCTCTTGAAAGTTCTTCTCGCATTCTTCTTTCCATACGAATTTTGTATCTTTCCGAGTCAGCTGAGTTAATGGAGTAGCGATTCGAGAAAATCCTTCCACGAATCTCCGATAATAACCAGCTAAGCCCAAAAAGCTACGTACTTCGGTCACCGACTTCGGTTGCTCCCAACTTTATATTGCTTCAATCTTCGCCGGGTCCACAGATACTCCACTGTTTTGATACTACGTGCCCAAGGAATGCTACTTCCTCAAGCCAGAACTCGCATTTCTTCAGCTTGGCATATAGCTTGTTTTCACGAAGCCTTTGAAGTACCAGCTTCTAGTGGTGCTCATGATCTTCACGACTTTTGGAGTAGATGAGGATGTCATCAATAAAGACAACCACGAACCGATCCAAATATTCCTTGAATACACGGTTCATCATATCCATAAAAGCTGCAGGAGCATTAGTCAATCCAAAAGACATGACTAAAAATTCATAATGCCCGTATCGAGTTCTGAAAGCAGTCTTCGTAATATCCTTAGTTTTAATCTTCAGCTGATGATATCCAGAATGAAGATCGATCTTTGAAAAGAATTGTGCACCTTGCAACTTGTCGAACAGGTCATCAATACGAGGTAACGGATACCTATTCTTGATGGTGACATGGTTCAACTCCCGATAGTCAATACAAAGTCGCATACTCCCGTCTTTCTTCTTTACGAATAAAACAGGAGCACCCCAAGGAGATGTACTAGGACGTATAAAACCGATGTCTAACAACTCCTGTAGTTGGACCTTTAACTCCTGAAGTTCTATAGGAGCCATTCGATATGGGGTTTTAGAAATGGGTTTTGTATCGGGTTCAAGGTCAATAAAGAATTCAACTTCACAGTTCCGGGGGTAGACCGGGAAGTTCTTAGGGAAATACATCAGGAAACTCATTAATAATAGAAATATCATTCAAACCTGACGTATTCTGGTTTAGATCAGTGACATGAGATAAGAAAGCTTGACATCCGTTTTTCAATAAACGAATAGCTTTGTGACTTGAAATGACATTGATAGATTTTAGAGGTTTGGTGGTTTGAATTCGCACTACAGGTTGGTTAGGAATATAAAAACTAACAATCTTACGAAAATAATCAATTTTGGCATGGTAAGTGGTTAACCAGTCAATTCCTAAAATCACGTCAAATGCAAGTATTTGCAAAGATATAAGATCAACAAGTAAGGTAAGCGTACCAATCTGAATCAAGCAAGATTTGTAAACTGTAGATGTAACGAAAGTTTCTTCTAACTGGAGTTTCAACAGATAAGTCAAAGTCTAACTTCTCAGGTGTCAAATTTAATCGTTGAGCACAAGCAAGTGAAATAAATGAATGGGTAGCACCGGTATCTAACATGGTGTAAACTTCGCAAGAGTTTATGATTAGCTTACCCGTAATCACCTCGTGCGGGTTCTTCGTGTTGTGGGCTGTCACGACAAACGCTCTTCCAGAAATCACCGACTTTGACTTGTCCGAAATCGCCTTTGGAATCACCACCCCCGCTGGACTTGGTTTCGCTACAGGACAATCTCGAATTATATGTCCTTTTTTTCCACAGTTATAACATGCTTTGAATTGTTGTGGGCAGTTTGGGCTGATGTGTCCCTCTTTCCCGTATTTATAGCATACGACCGGTGGTCGTTCTCCTCCCCTAGAAACAGTTGATGCCGGTACTGATGTCGATGCCTTCACGTTCTCACTGTTGTACCTTCTCTTCTTGAAATCTCCTCCCGATTCACTTTTTCTATTATCATGGCCACGATTACCACCGGAGTGGTTACCGCTTCTGTCATGATACTTTCCTCCCCGCTGGTTATCATTGTTCCGATGACTGCTGCCACCGGTACGACATTGGTTGTTGTCCCTTGGTTGAACATAATCACTATCTCGTTCTAACAACTGGGCTCTGTTTACTACATCCGAATATAGAGAAAATTTATGAGAAATGAGGTATTGATAAATTTCAGGTTTCAAACCTCTCAGAAACATCCGCGTCATACGTTCCTCATTCTCCACCAAATGAGGTGCAAACCGGGATAACTCCGCGAATTTGGCCTCGTACTGGGACACAGTCATGTTGTTCTGTTCCAGTCTGAATGAACTCTACCTCTTTTATGTGACGAATACTTTCTGGAAAGTACTTGTCATTGAACAGTTTTTGGAACGCCCCCCAAGACATCTTGAGTGCGGCAGGCTGGGTACGCTTCACAGATTTCCACCAGTAATCTGCCTCTCCACGGAACATAAAGGTGGCAAATGGAACCTTCTGTTCCTCCGTGCATCCCAAGACATCAAATATCTTGGTAATTTGCTTAATCCAATTTTTCGCCTTGATTGGATCGGGCTTTCCCTGAAACTCTGGTGGTCCCAACTCTTTAAACTGCTTGGCAGTGACAAGCCGCGAGTTATTATTTTCACCTGTATTATGAACACGAGTCTCCCCGTCTGGTTTTGCATGAACTGCAAAAAGCTTCTAAACATCCCGTCATTTATCATTTCTTCGGTAGGGTTGTTTGCAGGAGGAATATAGCCTTCCTGTTGCACGTTCTCCTCGTTGTTGATTAAAGGTGTCTCAACGGTCTCATTCACTCCGTTGTTTAAATTTTCAGCTGCCATTCTCAAATACTGCCACAAAACAAGGGTTAATCAAACAAATTAACATATCACATATTAACCCTATATTCCAACCAACCAATTAAATAACAATTAAGCTTAGGTAGGACACACTAGCGAAGGTTTTACTCGTCTCTCCCCTCCTAGTTCTATTCCCAGATCTCCGCCAGAGATCATATCCCTAAGCTCTGATATCAACTGTGACGCCCCCAAAATAGGTTCAATACTCCACCCATTTTGAGTCGCCAAATACACTCAATAAAATTCAAATACAATCTTTTATATCACACGGTCGTGCAAAATACAACCACACAACTGTGAGTGTTAATACAAATCGTATATAATACAAAATATCAACATTCAAATTCATTCTTTATTTATTACAATTATTATCTCACTATTTTATAAAAATAGCGAGGACTACTACTGCTCTAACTCGGACCATCACTCTGTTCCCCGACTAGTTCCCGCAACATTCTTATTTCTTGAAGAGAACAATAGAAGAAAAGGGTGAGCTCAACTAGCCCAGTAAAGAATATTATGACTAAGATAATGAAAAACAAATTATCGTTAGCCTTTAATAAATCGGATAAAATATTATGGACAACAAGTTTTAGATCAATATTGCAGCGGAAATAATAATTTATTAGAAGAGTTAAGTAGAGAATGATGTCTACTATCTTCTTTGATTTAAAAGTCCATCATCAATATTTTATCCCTGTAACATCAATCAATATACATCTCGAATCAAATATCCATCTTTGCACTACGGCCAAAGATATTCATTTGTATCATCAGTTGGACATGTTCACCTCAACACCTGTCCATCTTTGCACTACAGGCCAAAGATATTCATCAGGTAATCATTCATATTTGCACCACAGGCCAAAGATATTCATCACGTAATTTTTCATCTTTGCACTACAGGCCAAAGATATTCAGTTATATTGCCATTTAGAATTGAGGATGATGAAAAATAATACGAATAACGGATCCAGCGAGACAAAGGACAAATATTAGAGAATTTATCCAGAGTTCAAGAATGAAGATCAAAACCTGGATCAAATCAAAGATGATTTGGAAGAAGAAAAAAAATTATTTTTTTTACCGTGAGTAGTACCCCGTGAATAGTAACTCATGAATAGTAAGCTCGTGAATAGTAACTCATGAATAGTAACTCAACATGAAAAGATAAAAATTTCACAAGAAAGTTCAGACCAATATTCCAGTGAAATAATATTAGATGAAGTGCAAAACTCAAGTAATATCTGATCATTTCAGGAATTATAGAAGCAATACTTAACGTAGTAAGTTTAGAGTTAGGAATCTGAAATGAAACAATATACGAAACTGCAATTGGATTTTCATCCGTCTGGCGGTAGTTCGCTCAAACAGATTATTTCCATAATTTAATAACAACTGAATACAAAGGGTTATTCACCCGTCTGGCGGTAGTCCGCTCAAACAGATTATTTCCATAATTTAATAACAATTGAATACGAAGATTCACCCGTCTGGCGGTAGTCCGCTCAAACAGATTATTCCAACAGAATAATAAGGAATGGAATAACAACCCTTACGAGTATTGAAGGAAAATAACTCCCTTCATGAATACGAAAGAAATAATACCCCTTACCTTAAAATTTGAAGATTGTACTAGCATAATAGCAGAATACTCTTCTTCTTTCTCTCTTATTCTCTCTATACTTTCTCTCTCTATAGCTTTAGTGAATTGGTGAGAGATAATGAAGAAATGAGCTTCTATTATAGGCTCGGCAGAGTAAGGGTAAAATAGTCTTTTCGCCATAATTTATGACATCATCGTTTGCATCATCGCTCCGATGACATCCTTGCTTACCTCATCGCTCCGATGACATCATTACTTGCATCATCGCTCTGATGACATCATTGTTTGCATCATAAGAGTTCAAATTCAATTTGCACTCTTCCACCTCGTTTAGCTTTTATACCATGAATTTACTATAATAATGTTACCATTCAAATTATAAAAATCATATTATTATATAATCACATCATACTACTATAATGTAATATTATAATAATATATTTGAATGAATTATTTTATCGGATAAGATAAAATACCAACTTTCAACAAATGTCACATGTTAAAAATTTCTCCGTCTAAATCCACATTGAACAAATATTTCCTTATCATATATATCAAAAATTAATTATTCACAAATAATATTACAGAACTACAATATTGACAACCAGGTCGTTCCCAGGAAAGAGGGGGCCTTCCGATAGGGATTTCTCCTTATTGGCGCGCAATTAATCAACCCCTTTCCTAGACAGAACTTCCTTAGACATTGCCAATAATGCTATCTAATAATATTATTCAAATAATATGAATTATTGAATTTGATAATTTAAAATAATGTGCAATGACAATTATTGAATCAATAATATAAAATAGCAAAGTAGCACTTATTGATATAAAATATCAACGTAACAAATATTGAACCAATAAAATATTATGCAATTATTGAATCAATAATATAAAATATTGAACAGTAATTACTATAACAATAATTGAGTAAGTGCCTTCCTACGTAAGAATCAATAATTCGAAATACTGTGCAATACCGTGTGCTACTGTGCAATACCACGTATTATTATATTTTAACCACCGGGTATTTCAACAGTACTAACGGTAACAGTTTTGCCGTTATTATATAAAAATGTTATTTCTGTCGCTTTTTATATCCGACATTCATTCCGTTGTAGGGTCCACCAATGACTGCGCTGTCGTACGAATATTCTCCGACAAAAAGAATATTCCTCGACCAAACGAATATTCCCCGACACAACGAATATTTTATAACCACTTGCTTACTTTGTAAACTTTGCACATTTCACCCATAACTTATCACATTTATCAAATCAACACCTTACTATTTCAAAATAATATATAAAGAAAATTAAATCTTATTCATAAAATTTGGGGTCTTACATCAACCATTAACTTGCGTGCCCCCCTGACTCTCTACCAAGAAATCAGTGGAGTTGACCAGGTCCGATAAACTTATTCTGATGAAGAAATGATTGAGGAAACACATCAAGCCCTGGATCCCTAAAACATTAATCACCGAGTCCCCCAAAATAACTGATGCCTAAACAGACCCCATCGGCCCATCCTAACAGATCCCCACCGAACAACGAGATGAGGATACCAAAGTCGAGCCTCTTCGTAAGAGAGCCAGAACAGAAGAAACTCCTCCATCTGCCCCAGCGGTCATCCTTATCCCTCCACCACCGCCTTCGCCAAAGGAGACGCTGGATGAAAACCCTCCTTCACCTAAAGAGACCCTTAATGAAGCATCACCCAAACGGTTCCTGAACACCGCGTGGTCCCTGGACCTCCCCCATAACTTTCCTTACGAGAACTTCAATGCCTTCATTCTGCCGAGTGACGACGAGAAGTTTGACGGCCTCCTCTCAGAGGATCTCGTCATTGCCACCGCTGTCCCTCTGGGTCGGGTATGAATGAATTTACATCTACTAAAAACAACTGGACTCTTTGACTTTTCCTTAACATGTCTTACCTATTTTCAGGCACTATCATCTTTCGACCGACTACTCCTCCGAGTTGAAGAGATTAATGCCCATGATAAGAAGTTGGAGAGCTTCCGTTCAAAAGCTTCACGAATGATCTCACTACCTCAATCCTTGACAGAGAGGCCGATGGGCAGAGGTTCCAGACTGCTCTCAAGAACTCGACCCTTGAAAGGAAGGCAGATCGGTAGAGATTCCAAACTACTCTCCTTCATGCTAACTCCCTAGTTGCCGAGCTAAAGAAATTGTCTTTGGAAATGAAAGAAGTTAAATGGAAGTATTCCGAACTTTTAGAACAAAGAGATTTGCTTCTACAGGGTCGAGTCGAACTGAAGGAGGAATGTGACCATCCTAAAAAAACATACAACACCCTATCACGGGAATACAAATAAGTGTGCCACCAATCACAGATTATGCATACAACCGCTGTACAGATTGGAAGTAGAACATTTGAAGACCGAGAAAAGCACCATTTCTGAGGCTGACAAGCAGAAGATTATCGAAGAATACCAGGAGTTATCCGAGTTAACCGACCACATCATTAACTAGTTTACCAAAGGCTATCAGAGTTACAAAGAAAAAATAAGGGAAAATATGTTGGCCGCCGGGCTTGACACCTCGATTCTTGATTCGGATGACGAGGATAATCCCTTCTGCTGAATAATCTCGATTGTTTTTCTGTTCAAATTTTCTAATGTAATCTTTGTTATGTAACTATGTTTTGAATTAATGATACAGCTATGTTTTTCGAGTAACTTATGAATCGTTAATTTAAAAAATTAAGTTTTAATCCTAGGGGTTGAAGAATTAACAAATATCGAGTTCGCTCTGAGGAACTGAACTTTTGTTCGCTTCGAGGAGCTGAACATTTTAAAATAACAAGTTCGCTACAAAGAACTGAGCTCGGGTTCGCTTCGAGGAGCTGAACACTATCAAATGATGAATTCGCTTCAAGCGCTGAACTCGGGTTCGCTTCGAGGAGCTAAACACGTTAAAATGATGAATTCACTTCAAGAGCTGAATTCGGGTTCGCTTCGAGGAGCTGAATAGTTTGAAAAGGACGAGTTCGCTTTTGAAGAGCTGAACTCGGGTTCGCTTCAAGAAGCTGAACACTTTAACAATATCGAGGTCGCTTCAAAGAGCTGAACTCGGGTTCACTTCGAGGAGCTGAACACTTTGAAAAGGACGAATTCGCTTCAAAGAGCTGAACTCGGGTTCGCTTCAAGGAGCCGAACACTTTAACAATGTTGAGGTCACTTCAAAGAGCTGAACTCGGGTTTGCTTCGAAGAGCTGAACGCTTTTTTATTTATTTTAAAAATACTAAAAAGTTACGTGACAACTATGGCTAAAATGAATACTCATTTTATTAAAACTTTATTTGAGAATTACAAAATAAAGACACTTGGACACGAATTACTGATAATACTTTTGAAGCTTGTATGCGTGCCAAGTATTCTTAACCTCGATCCCATCCATAGCCTGAAGCCGGTAGGTACCTGGCTTCGGCACCTCTACCACCTCATAGGGACCCTCCTAGTTTGGCATCAGTTTCCCAAGATTCTGAGGCATCGAGGCCTGAATCTCTCGTAGGACTAGATCTCAGACCTCGAACCTCCTGAGCTTTACACCATTATTGTAATGCATGGCTACCTATTTTTGGTTGGCTGCAAGCTTTACCAGGGCCGACTCTCGGACTTCATCCAACAGGTCCAATTTGATGTGAAGCCCCTCATCGTTGCATAAGTCTTTGAACTGGCTGACCCTAAGAGAGGTGGATCCGATCTCTACTGGAACAAGGGCATCAGTACCGTAAGCCGATCTAAAGGGAGAATCGTCTGTGGTTGTCTTTGGAGTGGTCCTGTATGCCCATAATTCGCTAAGCAACTCGTCAGGCCATCGCCCCTTAGCCTCATCTAGTCTTCTCTTTATACCATTCAGTAGGGTTCAATTAGTAACCTCGACCTGGCCAATTGACTGAGGGTGCGCCACCTGAGGTCTTTCGATGCTGAATCCCTAACTCTTTAAGGAAGGCCTCGAACTTCGACCCTACAAACTTCCTGCCATTATCCGAAATTATTACCAAGGGGATTCTGAATCGAAATACAAAAAACTCTTTCATAAATTTCAAACATTCTTGTTCGGTTATCTGTCGAAGAGGTTTAGCTTCCACCCACTTAGTCATGTAATCGATGGCTAAAATCACGAAGCTAACCTGTCCCTTAGCCTTCAGTAGAGGACCCAAAATGTTGACCCCCCATACGAAAAAAGGGACTGGTGATAATACCAAATATAGTTCCTCGGGTGGCTGATGAGTGATAGGGCTGCTTATTTGACACTTCGGGCATTTCTTCACATAATCCATGGCCTCCTTGAAGATGGTGGGCCAGTAAAACCCATATCAAAGAAATTTATAAGCCAAAGCCTTAGCTTCCATGTGATCGCCGAAAATCCCTTCATGGATTTCCCGGATGACATAGTCGGCTTCAGATGGAACTAGACATTTTAGCAGAGGTGACGAACGTGCCCTTCGATATAGGTCTCCATCTATTAATACGAAGTTTCGAACTCCTGTGCTTAACTTTCTTAGCTAACAACCGATCTGAAGGCAAGACTCCGTCTACTAAGTAGTCGAGGTAAGGCGTCATCCAATAATTCGACCTCTCTACACACATGACTTCTGAATGTTGTACACTCGACTGGTTTAAGACTTCTAAGTAGACTGACCCACTGAATATGCTAGCGTCTGTGGTGGCCAATCTCGCAAGAGTGTCAGCTATGGTATTGTTGTATCTGTCGACCCCCTGGAAGCCGGTGGAGCAAAAGTATTGTAGCTGATCCGTCCCCTCGGCCAAATATTTCACCATTTTTGTCCCTCGAGCCTCTTATTCTCCCGAAACTTGCTTGACTACCAACTGAGAATCGCTAAAAATTACCAACCTCTGTACCTCGAGACTCTTTGCTAACCGAAGACCTGCTAGTATTGCTTCATATTCTGCCTCATTATTAGTTGCCTTGAACCCGAAACGGATCACTTGTTGTACCCTAAAGCCTTCTGGGCTTGTTAAAATTATTCCCGCTCTGCTTACA
This sequence comes from Panax stipuleanatus, assembly GCA_020205555.1. NCBI lineage: Eukaryota > Viridiplantae > Streptophyta > Magnoliopsida > Apiales > Araliaceae > Panax > Panax stipuleanatus. The sequence goes on from CM035124.1 coordinate 68,839,870, forward strand.
TCAGAGGTAGAGGATCCGTCTAGCGTATAATGTCCATGAAGCTTGACTCAACTGTCCCACCCGACACCATTTTAACTATTTCCCCCTCCGCTCCCTTAATAGCATTCGATTCAGGAAAAAGAACACTCGACTATAAAGTTGACTAAAGCTTGACCTTTTATTGCAGTTCGTGGGTGATACTCTAGAAAAAACTGAGTCAGCTCTACCGCCCATGCTGCCAGACGACCCAAGACCTCTGGTATACCCAATACCTTCTTCAAAGGTTGATCAGTGTATACCATAATGAGTCGTCCCTGAAAATAATGCCCAAGCTTTCGACTTGCAATGACTAATGCATAGGCAAAATTTTCAAGATTTGGATATCTTGTCTTTGCATCTCGAAGGGCGTGATTCACATAATACACTAAATGTTGAACTCCTGATATTTCCCAAACTAAGATCCGCTCCAACTGCTAGCGAACTAGCTGCTAAGTACAGATATAAGGGTTCTGAAGGGACCGGCTTCACTAGCAGAGGGGCTGAGGACAGATAAGTCTTGATTCCCTGAAAGGCGTCCTCGCACTCCGAAGTCCATTAGAAAGTTTTTTCGTTCTTCGAGCCTTTTAGCGTGTCAACAAATGGTAGGCACCTCTCAGCTGATTTGGACATAAACCGTCTTAGCGCAGTGATTCGACCCGTTAGACGCTACACATCTTTGTACGACTGAAAGGACTTCATGTCCAAAATGGCCTTTATTTTCTCCATATTTGCCTCTATCCCACTTTTACTGATCAAGTATCCCAAAAATTTTCCTGATCCGAGGCCGAAAGTACATTTGGTCGGATTTAACCTGAGATTGTAATGCCGAACCATTTTACAGCAATCCTCCAAGTCATCCAGATGGCCTCGAACTGACATACTTTTCACTATCATATCATCAACATAGACTTCCATGCTTCGACCCAATTGTTTCGAAAAGATATAGTTCATCATCCTCTGGTATGTCGCCCCCGCGTTCAACAATCTGAATGTCATTTTCTTGTAAGCATACACCGATTGATGGGTGATGAATGCTGTCTTCGGAATATCATCTTTATGCATCGAGATCTGGTGGTATCCTAAAAACGCGTCCATGAAGCTTAGTAAGGCATATTCTGAGGTGGCATCAATCAGCTGGTCAATGTGGGGGAGTGGGTAGAAGTCTTTTGGGCAGGCCCTATTCAGATATGTGTAGTCTATACACACTCTCCATTTTCCATTCTGCTTTTGTACCAACACCACGTTAGCCATCCACTCCGGATAGTCGATCTTGAATATGAAGTCTGCTGCTAAGAGTTTTGCGATTTTTTCATTTATTATTTTCTGCCTCTTAGGGGCGAAGACCCTCATCTTCTGCCTAACCAGTTTCTTTGTTGGGTCCATACGCAATCTATGTTCGAAAACTTTTGTATCTACCCCAGGCATGTCACTAGCGACCCAAGCAAAAATATCAGTGTAGCTCTGTAACAGCTCTACCAAGTTCGTCCAAAATAGCTCGGTAAGCCCCGACCCAATTCTGACCATCTTTTCCTTCTTTCCCAGGATCAACTCCACCTCCTCCGTTTCCATGACTGGCATAACGAGAGGCTATGTACTGCATTCGGTAAAAAGTTCAATCTCGATCGCCATTGTTTATTTCTTCTTACTAACTCCAACCCTTGAAGAAATCAATGCGTTTCTGTAGCACCTTTTTGCAAGTCGAGGTCCCCCTTTACCTCTTCGACCCCACCTGGCGTCGAAAATTTAATTTTGAAGTGGAGAATTGAAGTTACTACTTGCAGAGCTGCTAGCGTCGGTCTCCACAAGATTGCATTGTAGGACGAGTCGACATATACCACAAAGAACTTACAGATTATTTCTACTTGCTTGGGGTTTGTTCCGAAGATTATCGGCAATTCGACCGTCCCTGCGACTCTTACAGGTTTGTTGTTGAATCCATACAGGGGATTCTTGTCCGATCTCCATTTTTCTTCCCTCTAAATCCAACCTCTGATACGCATGAGCATGTAGTATGTCTACCGACGACCCGTTATCTATCATCATACGCTTCATATCTACCGACCCAACCTGTGCTGTTATTACCAAAGTTCCTTCATGAGGCTCGATCGGTTCCAATGGGAGATCCTCGTCAGTGAAACTAATGACCGAGCTCGGGTACAGCATGGGAGTCATCCGGACGAGGTGTCCTAGAGTAACCCTCAGGCGATTTCCCTCTCGATCGGCTCCTACGCCTCATTTTATATTAAGAATAGCTCCTAGGCCTATCCCTTAACTGTCGGGTTTTATCCGGACGATGTTTCCTGGACTGGTTACCAGGCGATCTCTCTCTTGATCGACTTCTAGGTCTGGTCCCACCCCGAGAGCGGCTCCGAAGCCTGCCCTCTGTCCGTCGAGTTTTGTCCGGATGATCTATCCTAGACTGAACCTCAGGCGAACGGTCCCTCCGATGGCTACAACTGGAGGCACCGTCCTCTTCTCCTCCGATCAGCTGTACCATCTGTAGATCTATTTCTTTCCGTTGTAATAGCAGGGCCTCCAATGCATCATCTGTCTCCCATGCCCTTTTGGATAAAGTCTCCTTCATTTCATGTTGGCCGACTTCATTAGGGACGCGTTAGGATGGTGCATCCTCGACGCGGCCTCCAGGTCCCGCATCCCGGCTAGCCGTTGAGAACAGCCTTCGTCAGACATCGTCCTTGTCGCAGTCTGTGGGCCCCTTCGAGTGGCTGTGGGGTCCTAGCCTCTCGTGGATAAATTTAGATGGTCACAACAGGTCTTTGACCTATCCCCTCGGCTATGTGGACACGTCTGTGGTTGGCTGCCCATGTCCGACACAGTTTTATTGTTCACCATAATTTTATTCGTAAAAAATTCTCTGTTGTGATTGAAAATCAGCAACACTAGAAGCCTTTCTCCTAGCGCCAATGTTAACGCCAAGATCTGCTCACGCGCTCCAATCACCAAAGCGCGTCAAATCCTGCACAAAAATGGATAGACACCAGAAACTTAACGGATTGGGCTGCCGGGGATAGCTCCGGTGTGAGAATAAGTACAGGTTGAATAAGGTTTAACAATAGAGGCTTATTGCTCTAGTGCTGGAAAATAATGACAATGTCTGTATGTACCTTATGATAAAGCATATCCTCGTACTTATATAGATCTCACCACCTTCACAAAGTCCCACGTAGAATAGGATTCCTCATTAGGTATAATTTGTTAGTTCCCAAAAGCACATTAGTTATCTAGAAGGGGGGGTTGAATAGATATTTTAAAATTTCTTTGTTTAAAATACTTGGTCAGTATTGGTGATACTGACTGCAGTGGAATATATGTTTTGTTCCCTTTCAAGATAATGCAGTTAAGGCAAGATAAACAGTTATAGCAGTTAATGAGAGACAATGAGACACAGGGTTTTAAGTGGTTCAGAGCCAACGCAACTCCTAATCCACTCTTCTACTCCACGAAAATCCACTAAGGATATCTTCTTACAACTAAAACACTTAGATCCCTTCAAGGCCAGCAGCCATGGAACTTCACTTAGTTCACTTTTGAACTCTTCAAGTCCTTTGACTTGGATCTGCTCTTAGTTCACTTCTGAACTCTTCAAGTCCTTAAACTTGGATCTTCACTTAGTTCACTTCTGAACTTCTTCAAGTCCTCTAACTTGGTACCTCACTTGGATAGGCAGTTGATAGTTTGAGCTGTGTTACTCAGTTGCAGTTCAACTTATGTCTTTCAAAGGACTGAGTAGCGAAGCAAGCTTTCTTCAGTATCGTAGTGTTGCTCGTTGAGTGTTCTTGAGCTTTTTCAGTGTATTCTTTCTTTATGTGTCTTGCTTCCTTAGTCTGAATCCTTGTCTAATTTCCTTATAAAAGAGCCATTCAAAAATAGCCGTTTTGAATGCTCCCGTTGCTTCATTTAATGCTTGAGACGTTTCTGTGCAGTGATGTTGACGTCCTGCTTTTCTGCAGCTCTGTCGCCTGGCCTACTAACACAACAGACTGTATCTTTCACCTAACACCTGAAAAGGTATTTTCTGCAGGCTGCTTTAGTCCTATCCTTAGCTTCTTCAATACGCTTCTTCAATTTGGACTAAGGATGAATATAGAAGTATTGGGACTATCACTTTGTCAACGGCTATAAGCCTTTCTTCATTTGTTGCTCTTCCTCCCTTCATCGGATCTTCAATCTTTGATGTTGACTGGAGGAACACTACGATTATGGTCATTGTAACATAATCGTTGTGTGTTGGCTTTGCACAGTGTGATTCAGACTTCTTTGTAGAGTACACTATAATTTCTCTTAAGCTCTCGGTAGACTATGATTCCTTGCTTGCTTGTCTTGCAGACTTCACATTTCTGATAGCACTCTGCGATTCCCAACTTGGCTCGGTAGATGCTTTTTAACTTTATAACTCTCAGTGTGGCTTCTAAGGCAGACTACGATTCTTTGATGCTTTCACTTGAGCTCGACGTTTCTTGTCTTGGCCTTTGCAGACTTGATTCTTCGGCAGACTCCTATTTTGAATATCTTCACTTAAGCTCCACGTTTTCTGCCTTAACTTCTGTAGGCTTGAATCTCTTGGCAGACTACGATTCTTATATAGTCGTTCAAGCTCCATGAGTCCTGCCTTGTCTTCTGTAGACTTAAATCCCTTCGGCAGACTACGATTTCGAATCTCTTTGTTTAAGCTCCACGATTCTGCCTTGTCTTTCAAATGCTGTCTTTGCCAGACTACGATTCTGTCAAGACTTTAACTTTTATAGCTCAAATAGATCAACCTAACAAGTTTGATCTTTTCTTCTATACATTCATTTACATAAATGATAAACGTTAAAGCTCAGATCAACCTAACATGTTTGATCTATCATCTAAGTCCTTGTACAATGATTCTCTTAAGGATTGTACACTTATGCATTTATATTTACTTTCAATATCAAATCTGAATATGCAATTCCCAACAATCTCCCCCTATTTGATATTGACATAATCAAGGAGATTTAGATTATAACATCATTTTTCTAAATGCATAATGTTAGAAAGTAAATATGGCTTAGTGTTTCACTGAGCAACTAAAATTTCTAGATAATAAGCATGAATTTATTGATGTTTGAAGAGATCTTACATTCAAGCATAAAAACATCAATACAAAATTAAGTTTAGGCTTATCTCTATTTTCTTTGTCTCTTGCTCCTTGAAGACTCAGCAGCTCTCATCCTTCTGGTTTGCTCATCTCTCCATTCAATGTCTTCTAGCTCATATCTGGACTGTGCAGAAGTCATGCCTTGTGAGCCAGAGGCTTGACCTTGATGTCTTTGAAGAGGTATTCCCACTAGAGGCTACTGCAGATACTGATCAGATCGTGGAGTTTGAACATTTGGACTTCTGGAGTTGCCACCCGACGATTGACCAGTACGAGTTTGCCATTGCCTTTCCTGCTACAAAGGTGGTGGTTGAATGTGCGTCTGCCTTGGTCTTCCACCTCTGCCTTTATCTCTTTGCCCAATCTTCTCCCCCTTTATATCATCATCAAGGGTTCGAATATCGTCTGAGAGCCGTCTGACTCCGTCTACCAGGGCATGCATTTGAGTTCTTTGTTGAGAAATGTCACTGGTTTGTTTAGCAACTAAAGCCTCAGTGACCCTTCTTTGTTGCTTAAGCATTTTCACGGCATCGTTGTTCTGGGAGATTTGAGCAGCACTGCATTCTTGAAATTGGTTCAAAGCGATACGCAGTGCTGAAATCTGTTCTGCCATCAGCTCATTTTGAGTTTGCTAATTCTTCTGCATCAGTAACATGGCTTCTTTCTGCTTCTTTGCTTCTGCAAAATGAATAGCATCCCTTGCCTTGAGACTTGCAGCCATTTCTCTAAAAATCTCCCTCAAAGATTTGGACATTTCAGTTCCCAATTGTCCTGGCAAAGTTTGGACCGAGTCGAGGATGTTGTCAAATCTGTAGTGAAGTGCAAGGGAGTGTTCTTCAAGGATCTTTTCAGACTCTGACCCTATTTGATTTAATGTTGCAGACAGCTCCTCTTTGGTTGGCATGAGAGCCAATTGATCTAGAATTTATTGTGTTTTTGGAGGAGGAGGAGTAGCTGTAGTGTGTTCATCTCTCCTTGACAAAGTATTCATTATTGGAGGATGATGGAATGTCTACTTGTGTTAGAGGGTTAGGAGTTTGCTAGATAGGCGTAGTGTTTGTCTCAGATGTATGTGTTTGTGTCTCTTTGAGCTGTTCTGGACACTCTACGATTTCTTCTTCGGATTGATCAGTATGCCCGAATCGTAGTGTGTCATCTAGGGATGGTGTTTCACTGATTGAGTTTGCAAGCATTTCCTTGACAACTCGTGTGATGTGCTCAATCATTATTGGATGGTTAACGAGTCGCTAGATGAAGATGAGTTGGTTATTTGGTTCATCAGTCACAGAGTTTTGGGACTCTGTGACTCGAAACTGATTTAGCATTACTTCATCCAGATTTTCCACCACATCTTCTAACACATCATCTTCAGCGTCCACCATCAAAGTATCAGCATACACTAAAGTTTCTTCATTGCCTAAGGAGACTGGTTGCTCCTCATCAACTTGTGCATTCTCTGACTCTTTTGCTCTTAGCAGCTCCCCCTCAACTACAGCATCTTCTTCCATACTAGCAGCCCGCCTGGATTCTACGATTGGTGAAGACTCCTCAATAGTAGTAAGTGTAGGCTTCCTTGGTCTGTGACTGCATTTCTTATTCTTTTGAGCCTCAGCACTTCTTTCAGCCATGTCCTCACTTGTTTCCCTCTGCTTCTTCTTCTCCTTCTCTTTCAAAGTTTCCTCTGATGCTTGAGCTGCCTCAGGAGTAATAGCTCTTTCAGTTATTAAGCCACTAAACTCTATTTCATCATCAGGGCATGCTTGAAGTGCATCAGTGGTTGGGCCTTGGGGATCCTCAGCCATTGATACATCTTCATTCATCTTCTTCTTTCCTTTCCTCCTTCTAATCAAGGCTTCAGCATTTTCTTCAGTTAGTCCTTCTTCTTCTACCTCCCAGGCTTCCTCCCTTACAGCAGATAGAATTGCAGATTTTATCTTTACATTTTCTACCGGATTTTTCTTCCAGTTTTAAAATAATTACTGGGTTATAATCTGGTTGGGGACAATGGAGACACCTTCTTCATCTTTAATCTTGTTACCCAGTGCAGCTTCTAGTATCATGCTAATAAATCTCCCATAAGGCATTTTTGCAGTACTCTTGGTCTTCTTGGAGATTTCAATCCATTTTCCAAACCATTCCATTAGTAGAGCTCCATAGTTGAGTTGAACTTTGTACCTAAAAGCTGTCATGAGCTTCAATTGTTTTTTATTGACAGTATCGTGGCCAGAGCCCTTGCAGCATATGCATTTTCCAACAATTTCAGCAAGAAACTCATATTCTTGGGGAAAATCTTTCTTCCTGTAGCCACTCTTTCCTTCAGTTTTGTTGTGTTTCATCTTCTTTAGGCCTTCATGAAAATCAATTCGGTCCAGTGATGGAAGACCTTCATTGATGAACCTTAGGGCAAGGTTTATGCTTTCTGAGTTGAGTCGAATTTGCTCGCCCTTGACTTTTGTGAGGATGGAGTTTCCATCAACAATCCCATTTGTGTAGAACTCTTTCACCAGCTTTGTAAAGACAAGTGTGTCGGTACTTAGGGCCTCCTTGAGTCCAGCTTTATTTAGTAGGGAAAGAATTTTGTGCATTTCTGGACCAGCATCTTCAAATTCGTCAAAGCATAGCTGAAAACCCGAGACAATTCTGGAAGCAGCCATTGATTTAGATTGATTTTCCTGAAATGAATGAACTTGGCTTAGCTTTCTTAAACTTAGGGTTTCGTTTGAGAGAGAGAGAGAGAAAGATAGTCTTTTGAAATTCAAAGATGAACTGACATATGACAGTTTAAAATAGTTTTAAACACTTCCCTCCATATGTTCAGCGTCGTGGGACACGTGTCGGATTCTACAGAACTCCACGATTTTAATCCATGTAGAAATCTCTGTTCTACCCTTAGCTCCCCCTGAGCTGGTGTGTCCTTGTGAGAAAACTATGAATGTCTAGATCCATTCCAAGATTGTTGAGTTCAATCCTTTGCTCGCTTCTTGATCATTGACTCTATGGCTTTCTGTGATGCCTTCTGAAATGGCAAGCCTTCTAGGTTAAGGTTGCTCAAGAAGGGCCAACCTCTTAGCTTGACAATAAGGATCAGGTTTTTCCCTGAGATGCTTATCAAAAGGGTTGCTTGGCTTGTTGTTGCTATCACAGTGAACCTTTATGTCTTAACTGGATCACTCCACAATCGTGGTTCCTCTTAGTCATCTCTACGATTTTGACTTAGCCTTCACATCTGCAAGGTTAGCACCATCTAGAGCGTAGAATTTATGGTTGCAAATTTAACATACCTAACTCACTTATTAGTTTATTAAATCTGGATTCATCTAAGGGTTTTGTAAACACATCAGTAAGTTGATTTTCAGTAGGAATGTATTGCAAGGATATTGTACCATTTTAAACACGATCCCTAATAAAATGATACCTTATTTCTATATGCTTGGTCCTAGAATGCATGACAGGATTATTTGTTATTGCTATAACACTTGTGTTATCATAGTATATGGGTATAGATTTGAAATCAAACCCATAATCTGCTAGCTGATTCTTCATCCATAGGATTTGAGCACAACAGCTACCAGCAGTAATATATTCAGCTTCTGCTGTTGAAGTTGATACTGAGTTTTGTTTCTTGCTGAACCAGTACACTAGTCTATTGCCTAGTAGTTGACAAGTGACACTGGTACTTTTTCTATCTATTTTGCATCCTGCAAAGTCAGCATCTGAATATCTTGTCAGTTCAAATGAGGACACTTTGTGATACCATAGGCCCAAACCTGAAAATCCTTTTTACAGCAGTTAAGTGTGATTCCTTAGGATTAGCTTGAAATCTAGCACATATACATGTTGTAAACATTATATCTAGTCGTAGTTAAGTAGAGAAGGGAGCCTATCATACCTCTGTATTGAGTAATATCAATACCTTTACCTTTCTCATCTTTGTCAAGCTTAGTTGCTGGAGCAATTGGTGTTTTCATGGGAGTAGCTGATTCCATGCCATATTTCTTGAGTAAGTCTTTAATGTACTTGGCTTGGCTTATTAAAATTCATTCATCAGTTTGTTTTACTTGTAGTCCAAGGAAGAAGTTCAGCTCACCCATCATGCTCATTTCAAACATGCTCTGCATAAGCTTGGCAAATCTCTTGCACAGATTTTCATCAGTAGAACCAAAGATAATATCATCTACATATATTTGAACTAGTAAGACTTTATCTTTGTGTTTTCTAAGGAATAGTGTAGTGTCTACTCTGCCTCTAGTGAATCCTTTTTCAATAAGAAAGTTTGTTAGTGTTTCATATCATGCTCTAGGTGCTTGTTTAAGTCCATATAAGGCTTTATCTAATCTATAGACATAATCAGAGAGAGTTGGATTGACAAAACCTGGGGTTGCTCCACGTAGACTTCTTCTTGAAGTTCACCATTTAGGAATGCACTCTTGACATCCATCTGGAATACTTTGAACTTCATGTGTGCAGCAAATGCAAGAAACATTCTGATAGATTCAAGTCTAGCCACTGGTGCAAAGGTCTCATTGTAGTCTATGCCTTCTTCTTGAGAATAACCTTTGGCCACCAGTCTTGCTTTATTTTTAGTGATCACCCCATCTTCATCCATTTTATTTCTGAAGACCCATTTGGTGCCGATGGCTGGGTGACTCTTTGGTCTTTGAACTAATCTCCAGACTTTGCTTCTTTCAAATTAATTAAGTTCCTCTTGCATGGCTTCAATCTAGCTTGCGTCTAGCATGGCATCTTCAATCTTCTTGGGTTCTATTTGAGATAGAAACTCAAATAGAAGCATTCATTCTGAGTTGCAGATCTTGTTCTTATTCTGGCAATTGGATCACCAATAATTAAATCTTGAGTGTGATCTCTTGCCCACCTGTTCTCTGTTGGAACATCAGTTCTGGTGCCTTCTTGTCTGAACTCCTCAAGATTGACTTTTAGTTCTTGTTGTTCAGAATCGTCATTTGGTTCAGCTCTCTCTATGATTTCTTCTTCAGACACTACGATTCTTTCTTCAGGAACTATTATCGTAGTGTTGGGCTCGACCACTTCATTCGTAGTGTCAGTATCATCTAATCGTAGTGTCTGGTGGTGCAGACTTATCCGAGTCTGTTTCATCGAAGATGATATGGATTGAGACTTCAACACTTAATGTCTTCTTGTTGAACACTCTATAGGCTTTGCTGTCTGTGGCACAACCAAGGAAGATTCCTTCATCTGACTTAGGTTGGAACTTAGTCAGATATTGCTTTCCATTATTGAGAATGTAGCATAAACAGCCGAATACATGGAAGTAACTGACATTTGGCTTTCTTCCTTTCCATAGCTCATAGGGAGTCTTCTTTAGCGTAGAGTGTACAAGAGATCTGTTCTGTGTGTAGCACGTAGTGTTGATGGCTTCTGCCCAAAAGTATTCAGGCAGATGAGCTGCTGCAAGTAGAGTTCTTCTAGCTTCTATAAGTGTCCTGTTCTTCCTTTAAGCTACTCCATTTTGATGAGGAGTTCATGGTGCTGAGAAGTTGTGACTGATGCCATTGTCTGCACAGAACTGGTCCATTTCTGAGAAGTCAAACTCTCTGACATGATCACTCCTTATTACCTTGATAGTTTCTCCTTTTTCATTCATCACCAGCTTGAACATCTTTATCAGTTGAGAGTTTGTCTCATCTTTTGAGTTAAGAAAGAACACCCATGTGTATCTGGTGTAGTCATCCATCACGACCAGTGAGTATCTCTTCCCTCCTAAGCTCACAGTCGAAATTGGCCCAAAGAGATCCATGTGAAGTAACTGTAGGGGCCTGTCAATTGAGTTGACTGCTTTGCCTTTGAATGAGCTCCTTGTTTGCTTTCCAAGCTGACATGCATTGCATGGTCTTTCTTTGATGAAGTTGAACTTGGGTAATCCTGCTACTAGATCTTTGGAGGCCAGTTTAGACATAATCTTGAAGTTGAGATGAGATAATCTTCTATGCCAAAGCAAACTTATTTCTTCAATGGCTTTAGCAAGGAAGCATACTGTCTCATCAGAACTGAGCTGAGCAAGATTGACAATGTATACATTTCCTTCTCTTGTTCCTGTCAGCTTGATAGAGGATGTCTCCAGATCTCTGACTTGACATTGATTGTTGAGGAAGGTAACTAGATGGCCTTTATCGTAGAGTTGGCTGATGCTAAGAAGATTGTGCTGTAGACCATCAACATAAGCCACTTTGCTGAAGGACACTGCACCATTTCCAACTGAACCATAGCCTCTTGTCTTGCCAGAGCTGTTATCTCCAAAGATAACTGATGGTCCCTCCTTCTCTGTGTAATTTGACAGGAGGGTTTTATTTCGGTCATATGCCTTGAGCAACCACCAGATACCATATGGTAGTCGTGGTGCTCATTTCCTGCAAACATATTCAGCTTTCATTTTGGTACCCAGACTAGCATGGGTCCTGCAATGTTAGTACTCTTAGGAACCCAAATTTGCTTGACTTTGGGTCTTCTATGCACAGTATTATGAAAGCATGATGCAATTTTATGACCAAATATTCCACATGCAAAACATCCAACATGATTTATATTTGTGTGTGTGTGTGGATGCTTTCTCTAATTGGATTTGTATGGATATTTGTTGACTTTACCCTTAAATTCCATCTTCCTTTTCCATGTAGCCCTGGAGTTCATGTTCTGTGCTGAGTGAGTCTCAACACCACGATTCCTTCCAAGTTGATCGGTGGAGTCAGTTTTACTCGACTCTACTATTCGTCGAGGTCGGACAGTGGTGACTGAATTACTCTTCACTTTTCTGAACCCTAAGCCAGCATGAGATCCGTAGTGTTTAGGAACACGTCTTGGTTCAGAAGAGCAAGGTTGCACTGGTTCATCCTTTTGTGTGGACTTAACGAATGTAATACTTCTATTTAAGTTAGAAGCATTACTTACATTAATCTCTTTAGTCTTTCCCACACAGGGTTCTGAGGTTGATTCCCCAAACCCTAAGCCTGTTCTATCAGAGACACTTCTCTGATATGATATCAGGGAGTCCATGGATGAAGAAGATCTATTCCATGTAGAGATAGTCTTTTCTACTTCCTCAATCTTAGAGGTTAGATCTAACTCTCTCTGTATAGTCAGTTCATTTGTCTCTCTTAAGATTTTATTCTCTTCTTCAAGTTTAGAGAGAGAGTTAGAATTTAGTAGAGCTACTTCCAGCTCTTTCTGAACATTTTCTTTCTCCTTTTGAAGATCAGTATAATCTTTAGATAGAACTTTTAGCTACTTCATATGTTGATATAGATCAGTTGACATATCACGAATGCCAGTTCTTAAATCATCAATGTCTATATCAGGAGAGTTAAAGTCAAATACCTTGTCTATGACTGCTTCAGCATCTTTTCTGCGTAGTGCATTTTTGGCCATCAGACATAGGTTGGCTTTCTGAGGTGATTCATCATCTTCAGACTCAGTGTTAGGGTCATTGTCTGAATCACTCCATGAACTTCCAGCTACAAGCCCTTTGTCTTTCTTCTTATTCTTTCTGTAGCCTTTGAGCTCCTTCTTTTGATTTGACTTTCTCTTCAGCTCTTCCCTGATAAGCTTGTTGCAGTTGGCAATGAAATGCCTAGGCTTTTTGCAGTTATAGCATAGGTCATTGATCTGCTCCTGACTGCTGCTGTTGTTGAACTTCTTAGGTTTGTTACTTCTGCCTTTGAGCATAAGTCTTTTGAATCTTCTGGCCAGCATTGCAGCTTCATCATCATCAATGTCATCCTCTTCATCAGAGTCAGACTCATCTTCCACCTGTGCCCTGGAGATCTCTTCCTTTACTTTGAGAGCAACTCATTTGTCCTTCCTTCTTCCTTCTGATAGAGTTTCTGCTCATTGAGTCAGTTCAAGCTCGTATATAAGAAGGTTTCCGTAGAGCTGTTGAACTGTCATTTCATGCAGATTCTTTAACTCTCTGATTGCAGTGGTCTTAGCATCCCATCTTCTTGGCAAAGACCTCATGAACTTGATGACTGAATCTTTGTTTGGATAGGTCTTACCATAGGCTCTGAGAGAATTGAGCAGTGTAGTGAATCTTTCATAAGTGGAAGTGACATTCTCCCCTGAGATATGAGCAAACATCTCATACTGTTGAGTCAGTAGAGATTATTTTTTTTCTCTGACTTCTTCAATTCCTTCATGCATGATGAGTAATGCTTCCCAGACTTCCTTTGCAGTTTTGTAGTTAACCACGTTCTCGAACAGACTGTTTTCTAAGGACTGGAACAAGATGTTCTTGGCCTTCTTCTCAAGCTGAACATCTTTCTTCTCATTTTCAGTCCATTCAGATTTGACCTTGACCACCATGTTGTCTGGATTTTCTGGAGTTGGTGCAAGCCTTCTTGGAATATAGGGCTAGTTCAGAACAGTTTCAAATAGATCATCATCTATTGAATCCATGTACGCCTGCATCCGAACTTTCCAGTTTGCGAATTTATCTTTGTTGCACATGGGTGATTTGCTTCCTCCACCTGTCTTGGTTTCGCTTATCAGTTGTGCCATAGGATCTTCTCAAGCTTGTATGCTTAGATATGAGAACCTGCTCTGATACCAATTGTTAGTTGCCAAAAGCACGTTAGTTATCTAGAAAGGGGGTTCAATAGATATTTTAATTTTTTTTGTTTAAAATACTTAGTCAGTATTGGTGATACTGACTGTAGTGGAATATATGTTTTGTTCCCTTCAAGATAATGCAGTTAAGGCGAGATAAACAGTTATAGCAGTTATAACATATATAGCAGTTATAGTAGTTAATGAGAGACAATGAGACACAGGGTTTTAAGTGGTTCAGAGCCAACGCGACTCCTAATCCACTCTTCTACTCCACGAGTAGGAAATCCACTAAGGATATCTTCTTACAACTGGATCACTTAGATCCCTTCAAGGCCAGCAGCCCTGGAACTTCACTTAGTTCACTTTTGAACTCTTCAAGTCCTTTGACTTGGATCTGCTCTTAGTTCACTTCTGAACTCTTCAAGTCCTTTAACTTGGATCCTCACTTAGTTCACTTCTGAACTTCTTCAAGTCTTCTGACTTGGTACCTCACTTGGATAGGCAGTTGATAGTTTGAGGTGTGCTACTCAGTTGCAGTTCAGCTTCTGTCTTTCAAAGGACTAAGTAGCGAAGCAAGCTTTCTTCAGTATCGTAGTGCTGCTCGTTGAGTGTTCTTGAGCTTGTTCAGTGTATTCTTTCTTTATGTGTCTTGCTTCCTTAGTCTGAATCCTTGTCTGATTTCCTTATAAAAGAGCCATTCAAAAATAGCCGTTTTGAATGCTTCCGTTGCTTCATTTAATGCTTCAGACGTTTTCTGTGTAGTGATGTTGACGTCCTACTTTTCTGCTGCTCTGCCGCCTGGCCTACTGACACAGCAGACTGTATCTTTCACCTAACACCTGAAAAGGTTTTTTCTGCAAGCTGCTTTAGTCCTATCCTTAGCTTCTTCAATACGCTTCTTCGATTTGGACTAAGGATGAATATGAAAGTATTGGGACTATCACTTTGTCAACGGCTATAAGCCTTTCTTCATTTGTTGCTCTTCCTCCCTTCATCAGATCTTCAATCTTTGATGTTGACTGGAGGAACACTACGATTATGGTTATTGTGACATAATCGTTGTGTGTTGGCTTTGCACAGCGTGATTCAGACTTCTTCGTAGAGCACACTACGATTTCTCTTAAGCTCTCGGTAGACTATGATTCCTTGCTTGCTTGTCCTGCAAACTTCATACTTCTGATAGCACTCTGTGATTTCTAACTTGGCTCGGCAGATGCTTTTCAACTTTATAACTCTCAGTGTGGCTTCTAAGGCAGACTACGATTCTTTGATGCTTTCACTTGAGCTCGACGTTTCTTGTCTTGGCCTTTGCAGACTTGATTCTTCGGCAGACTCCTATTTTGAATATCTTCACTTAAGCTCCACGTTTTCTGCCTTAACTTCTATAGGCTTGAATCTCTTGGCAGACTACGATTCTTATATGGTCGTTCAAGCTCCATGAGTCCTGCCTTGTCTTCTGCAGACTTGAATCCCTTCGGCAGACTACGATTTCGAATCTCTTCGTTTAAGCTCCACGATTCTGCCTTGTCTTTCGAATGTTGTCTTTGACAGACTACGATTCTGTCAAGACTTGAACTTTTACAGCTCAAATAGATCAACCTAACAAGTTTGATCTTTTCTTCTATACATTCATTTACATAAATGATAAACGTTAAAGCTCAGATCAACCTAACATGTTTGATCTATCATCTAAGTCCTTGTACAATGATTCTCTTAAGGACTGTACACTTAAGCATTTATATTTACTTTCAATATCAAATCTGAATATGCGATTCCCAACATAATTCCTTAATGGGATCCCACCAAATCTCCTTGAAAAATGGTTGTTGGATTGAACCATAACTCCCCTTCCATAAATAGATTCCTTACCATATTCCAACTTCCATGATAGGAGCCCAATCTGAGTATGCCACCCCTTATGGGCTCTGACCCATTAAAAAATCCTGACCTAAAGGTCCAAAACCCAACAGTATTAATGTACAAGGGTTTTAAGAATTAATAAAACTACATTTATATTTATATTATTACAACATTAACTATACTAAACTAAAATGATATTCTTGCATTACAGAATGTACAGAACGTATTCATAACTTTAGAGTGTATATGAAATAATATTAAGGCTGTTAAATTTATAAAAATAAAATATATAAATTTTATAATTTGATAATTTAATTAATGGTCTGGTATTGATTTGATAATTATATAGATCGGATTGAGGAGGTCTAGCAGTGTGATATTTGGGTTCAATGATATATTTTAGTATTATATTAAAATACGGATTTCGTACTTTGTTTCTTGTTTGTGCTTCTATCCCACTTATCATTTATGTAATATTTCGTCATTTGAGAAACTGCATTTTTGAGACCTTATTCATTTGTATCATTTTGCATATATTTTCGTTGACATTCGAAAGTATTTAGATCGTTGATATCTTTTGATATTCAAGTATGTTCGTATTTGGAATAAATCGATGTCATTTGAATATGGTCATCTAAGTATTGCGATTTGAACCCCTTTTGACTTATATTTTTTGGTTCGATTCCTAGGGTATACTTGAGCCAACCACCTGTGGGGGTACTACATGCATGTCCTCTTAACACAAGGGCATGACACCTTCCGTGGTGGTGTGATTAGTCCACGACGTATCCTTTTGTAAGCTTTGTTATGAGTTTTGGCCAATTGATATATATATATATATATATATATATATATATGTGTGTGTGTGTGTGTGTGTGTGTGTGTGTGTGTGTGTGTGTGTTCATGTTCATGATACGTATGGGTCAACCCAGTATTTGATTTAATTTGATTTGTTTGGCGAAATAATGACGTATGTGTCGTGTGTACTATCCGTTTTGATTTGCATAAATCATGGTATCGATGTATTTTGTTAGCCTTTGGCTATTTGTATTTGAGTTCAGTATGAAATTGTTACCTTATAACCATTTGATTCGGCCTTATTTTGTTTGGAATTCTTTTGACTATAGTTGTCAGTTCGGCGGTGCTAATTATTTAATTTGTACCTTGTCTCACTAATTTCGATATATTCATAATTGGTTCGTAGTTTGTATTTGTTCATTCATTCAGCTCTTTTGGTACATATATATTATTTTATATATATGTTTTATTAGGGGTGATCATGATTTGTGGATGAGAGCTACCTTTGATCCAAATTAGTAAATTAATTTTGAGACAATTATCGAACTTTAATTTTCTAATATTTTTATATGGATGTTTTGGGCCTATTTTGGCATTCATCCTCAGAAGTAGAGATTATGTTGATGTGAAAATCTTTCTATTTAAATTGATATTTAAGACTATTGGTATTCAATCTATATAGAAATATTTTGAGATATATTACAAGATTGTATTTATTATGTTTTATGTGTGACATCCATTTTTCTTTGGGAAAGGGGTGTTACAATTATTATTCAATTTTCCTCACTATTCCAATTTCTAATCCACTTCAATTGCAAATTTATTTCTTCATCGATTGATTCCATCCAAGTTATATTTGGCTTCTTTTTGTATAGTTGTCGTACATTCAATAATCAGTTTTATGCTTCATACTATTCACCTCTTCTTTTGAATTCTTACGCGTTTAGGTTTTTCTTTTTTTTTTCTTTTTATTATTATTATTATTATTATTATTATATATATATATATATATATGGGAACCAATCCATGGCAACCGGTTGCCAGTTCACTATTCATGACAACCAACTTTATAGTCGTAGATCAAATTAATTAAAGGCTGAGATTGAAACCATTTATAACCCAGCCGCTACATGTAATAGTGGCTTCTAATTTAAGAATTGGGTCCCAGCTGGTCAAACATTAAAGTAAAGGGGTCCACTTTGTATTAGTTTAATAGAAAAAAAGGAAAAAATAGTTTCTTTTTAAAAAAATATTCCAACTTTAATAATAATAATAATAATAATAATAATAATAATAATAATTGTGACGCCCCCAAAATAGGTTTAATACACAACTCATTCTGAGTCGTCAAATACATGGTACAGAATCCAAATGCAATCTTTTATATCAAACAATCGTGCAAAATACGACTACACAACTATGAGTGTCAAAACATACATGTAGAAAATATAAACACTCAAACTAAGTCCTCATTACAATTATTATCACACTATTTTATAAAATAGTGAGGATTTCTACATCTCTTTCTCGGACCATCACTCTATTCCCCGACTAGTCCTAGCTATATTCTCAGATCCTGAAGAGAACAACGAAAAAAAAGGGTGAGTTCAACTAGCCCAGTAAATAATATTATGACTAAGATAATGAAGAATAAATTACCGTTAGTCTTCAATAAACTAGATAAAATATGATGGACAACAAGTTTTAGATCAACAACTGCAGCGAAAATAACAATTCATTAGAAGAGTTAAGTAAAGAGTGATGTCCACTATCTTCTATGATATAAAAGTCCATCATCAATATTTTATCCCTGTAACACCAATCAATAATATTTTCAATCAACGAATTATCCATGTACTACTGGCCAAGGATATTTGTTTGTATCACCAGTGGTTATGATCATGTCAAACACATGTCCACCTTTGCATTACAGGCCAAAGATATTCATAAATCAACAGCTCATCTTTGCACTACGGACCAAAGATATTCATAAATCAATAGCTCATCTTTGCACTACGGGCCAAAGATATTCATAAATTAATAGCTCATCTTTGTACTACAAGCCAAAGATAACTTTCACCACAATATAGGACCGGGGATGATGAAAAATGAATATAAAAAACGAATTCAGTGAGATAAAGGATAAATATTAGAGATTCGTAATTTATTTTATCCAAGTTCAAGAATATTCAATAATAATCAATTATTGAGCAAAATTCAAGAATGAAGATCAAAACATGAATCCAATCAAAGATAATTTGGACAGAAAAAAATAAATATATTTTTCCTTCGTGAATAGTACCCCGTGAATAATATCCCGTAAATAGTACCTCGTGAATACTACCCGAATGAATAGTACCCCGACATAAAAAGATTAAAAAAAAATCATAAGAAAGTTCAGACCAATATTCCAGTTAAATGATATTAGATGAAGCGCAAAACTCAAAGAATTTCTGATTATTTCAAGAATTATCGAAGCAATACTTACCGTAGTAAGTTTTAATTTAGAAATATGAAATAAAATATTATTACTTTCATAATATGGAATATGAAAGAAAATAATATTCTTTATGAATATTGAAAGGAAATAACATCATTTACGAGAAAAATAATATCCTTTACCGTAGTAAAATATCAGATCTGACTAGAATATCGGATATTATGTTGAGAAAATCTTGCACTGTTATCCACACTCAAACTATCCTTATACTCACAAGAAATACGCTAAATATTATAGAGAGAAATTTTTTTGATCCTGGTGTGATTTTCATTTCTAACTAAGCACCCTATTTATAGAAAAGATGTGACACACCATTATTGACTAAATATACCAACAGATGATTTTCTAGCACTCCATCTTTGAAAACATGCAACACACCTCCAAGTTCACAATTCAAACATAATCACCTCCACCCACCACGTGTTTTTAATTTATTAAAAACATTTATAATTATTAAAATAATCCAAATTCTAAATTCTCTCTTTCACCTCATTTTATTTTTATATCATGAATTTATCATAATAATGTTACCATTTAAATTATAAAAATAATACTATTATATTATCACATTATACTGTTATAATAATATATTCAAATGAATTATTTTATCTAAAAAGATAAAATGTCAACTTTCAACAAATGTCTCGTGCTAAAAATTACTCCCTTTATATCAAAAATGGACAAATATTTACTTATCATATTTATCAATAATTTTTATTTTATTCATCAATTATTATTCATAATTAATATTATAAAATTACAATATTGACAACCAGGTCGTTCCTAGGAAATAGTGGGCTTTTCAATAAAGATTTCTCCTTATTGGCGCGCAATTATATAACCTAATCCCTTTCCTCGATAAAACTTTCTAGACATTGCCAATAATGCTAACTAATAATATTATTCAATGAATTATTGATTTGATAATGTGAAATACTGTACAGTGGTTATTGTGACAATTATTAAATTAATAATATAAAATATTAACGTAGAAATTATTGAATCAATAATATAAAATATTATGCAATTATCAATATATCAATTATTGAGTCAATAATACTATGCAATTATCAATGTAGCAATTATTGAGTCAATAATATAAGATATTGAACAATAATTACTGTAACAATTATTGAATGAGTGACTTCTTACGTAAGAACCAATAATTTAAAATACTGTGCAATACCGTGTGCTACTGTACAACAACGCGTATTACTATATTTTTATCACCGAGTATTTCAAAAGTTTAACGGTAACAGTTTTATCGTTATTTTTATAAAAAGGTTACTTCTATCGCTTTCTATATCCGGCATTCATTCGTTGTGGGGTCCACCAATGACTGCGCTGTCGTACGAATATTCTCCGATAAAAAAAATATTTCTCGACCAAACGAATATTTTCCGACACAACGAATATTTTAAGACAACTTGTTTATTTTGAAAAATTTGCACATCTCACTCATAACTTATCACATTTATCAAATCAACACCTTACTATTTAAAAATAATATATAAAGAAAATTAAATCTTTATTCATAAAATTTGGGGTCTTACAACCTCCCCTTCTTATAAAATTTCGTCCTCGAAATTAACGTACGTATCTGGTATGTCAAAGAGGTGAGGATATCTTGCTTTCATTTTCGATTCTAACTCCCAGGTCATTTCTTCAATATCATGGTTCCTCCACAAAACTTTAACTTGAGGTATAATCTTTGAGCGTAGGACATGTTCCTTCTTATCCAAGATCTTGACAGGTTAATCTTCGGCTATCTCATCTGGTTCTAACTTAATAATGTAGTTTGGGTCTTTCACATATTTACGAAGCATGGATATGTAAAAACGTTATGAACACGAGACATGCTTGGTGGTAAGGCGAGTCGATAGGCCACAATTCCTACTCGGTCGAGGATTTCAAATGGACCGATAAATTATGGGTTGAGCTTTCCTCTCTTTCTGAATCTCATTACTCCATTCCATGGAGCAACAAGTAACAATACATGGTCTCCGACATTAAACTCCACGTCCCTTCGATGAAGATCAGCATAACTCTTTTGTCGATCTTGTGCAGTTTGTATACGTTGCCGGATCATTTGAATCTTTTCTGTAGTCATACGTACTAACTCCGGTCCCAACAATGTTGCTTCACCCACCACGTCTTAGCATACTAGAGAACGACACTTTCGTCCATACAACGCCTCGAATGGAGCCATGCCTATATTTACCTGATAACTGTTATTGTAGAAGAATTCTACTAATGGTAAGTATTTATCCCAACTTCTTTTGAAGTCTAGAACACAGACTCTCAATAGATCTTCAAGAGTTTGAATAGTCCTTTCCGATTGCCCGTCCATTTGAGGATGATATGCAGAACTGAATCGTAAATCGGTTCCCATAGCTTTCTGCAAACTGACCCAAAATCGTGAAATGAATATTGGGTCTCGATCCGAAACTATGGATACTGGCATACCATTCAGTCTTACTGTGACGCCCCCAAAATAGGTTCAATACTCAACCCATTTTGAGTCGCCAAATACACTCAACAAAATTCAAATACAATCTTTCATATCACACGGTCGTGCAAAATACGACTACACAACTGTGAGTGTCAATACAGATATGTAGAAAATATTAACATTCAAACTAAGTCCTCATTACATTTATTATCACACTATTTTAAATAAAAAAAATAGTGAGGACTTCTACAGCTCTAACTCGGACCATCACTCCATTCCCCGACTAGTATCCGCGATATTCTCATTTCCTGAAGAGAACAATGAAAGAAAAGGGTGAGCTCAACTAACCCAGTAAAAATATTATGACTAAGATCATGAGAAACAAATTATCGTTAGCCTTCAATAAATCAGATAAAATATTATGGGCAACAAGTTTTAGATCAATATTCACAGCGAAAATAATAATTCATTAGAAGAGCTAAGTAGAGAATGATGTCTACTATCTTCTTTGATTTAAAAGTTCATCATCAATATTTTATCCCTGTAACATCAATCAATATACATCTCGAATCAAATATCCTTCTTTGCACTACGGCCAAACATATTCATTTGTATCATCAGTTGGTCATGTTCATCTCAACACCTGTCCATCTTTGCACTACGGGCCAAAGATATTCATCAGGTGTTCATTCATCTTTGCACTACAGGCCAAAGATATTCATCACGTAATTATTCATCTTTTCACTACAGGCCAAAGATATTCAGTTATATCACTATTTAGAACTGAGGATGATGAAAAATAATACGAATAACGGATCCAGTGAGATAAAGGACAAATATTAGAGAATTTATCCAGAGTTCAAGATTGAAGATCAAAACCTGGATCCAATCAAAGATGATTTGGAAGAAAAAAAAATATTTTTTTACTGTGAATAGTACCCCGTGAATAGTAACTCGTGAATAGTAACTCATAAATAGTAACTCGACATGAAAAGATAAAACTTTCACAAGAAAGTTCAGACCAATATTCCAGTGAAATAATATTAGATGAAGCGCAAAACTCAAGTAATAGCTGATCATTTCAGAAATTATAGAAGCAATACTTACCGTAGTAAGTTTAGAGTTAGGAATCTGGAATGAAACAATATACGAAACTGCAATTGGATTTTCACCCATCTGGCGGTAGTCCGCTTAAACAGATTATTTCCACAATTTAATAACAGCTGAATACGAAGGGTTATTCACCAGGCATGCAGTAGTCCGCGTAGCAGGTTATTCCCACAGAATAATAAAGAATAGAATAACAACAGGATTTCACCATGCATGAGGTAGTCCGCGTAGACAGGTTATTCCAACAGAATAATAAAGAATGGAATAACAACCCGTACGAGTATTGAAAGAAAATAACTCTCTTCATGAATACGAAAGAAAATAATATCCCTTACCTTAAAATTTGGAGACTGCACTAGCGTAATAGCAGAATACTCTTCTTCTTTTTCTCTTATTCTCTCTATACTTTCTCTCTCTATAGCTTTAGTGAATTGGTGAGAAATAATGAAGAAATGAGCTTCTATTTATAGGCACGGTAGAGTAAGGATAAAATAGTCTTTTCGCCATAATTTATGATATCATCGCTTACATCATCGATCTATGACATCATTGCTTACCTCATCGCTCCGATGACATCATTGCTTACCTCATCGCTCCGATGACATCATTGTTTGCATCATAAGAGTTCAAATTCAATTTGTACTCTTCCACCTCGTTTAACTTTTATACCATGAATTTACTATAATAATGTTACCATTCAAATTATAAAAATTATACTATTATATAATCACATCATACTACTATAATGTAATATTATAATAATATATTTGAATGAATTATTTTATCGAATAAAATACCAACTTTCAACAAATGTCACATGTTAAAAATTTCTCCGTTTAAATCCACATTGAATAAATATTTCCTTATCATATATATCAAAAATTAATTATTCACAAATAATATTACAGAACTACAATATTGACAACCAGGTCGTTCCCAGGAAAGAGGGGGCCTTTCGATAAGGATTTCTCCTTACTGGCGCGTAATTAATCAACCCCTTTCCTAGACAGAACTTCCTTAGACATTGCCAATAATGCTATATAATAATATTATTCAAATAATATGAATTATTGATTTGATAATTTGAAATAATGTGCAATGACAATTATTGAATCAATAATATAAAATAGCAAAGTAGCACTTATTGATATAAAATATCAACGTAGCAAATATTGAACCAATAAAATATTATGCAATTATTGAATTAATAATATAAAATATTGAACAGTAATTACTGTAACAATAATTGAGTAAGTGCCTTCCAACGTAAGAATCAATAATTCAAAATACTGTGCAATACCGTGTGCTACCGTGCAACACCGCGTATTACTGTATTTTAACCACCGGGTATTTCAACAGTACTAACGGTAATAATTTTGCCGTTATTTTTATAAAAAGGTTACTTCTGTCGCTTTCTATATCCGACATTCATTCCATTATGGGGTCCACCAATGACTGCGCCATCGTATGAATATTCCCCGACACAACGAATATTTTATAACCACTTGCTTACTTTGTAAACTTTGCACATTTCACCCATAACTTATCACATTTATCAAATCAACACCTTACTATTTCAAAATAATATATAAAGAAAATTAAATCTTATTCATAAAATTTAGGAGTCTTACACTTACAATCTTATTTATATACATACGAGCAAGTTGTTCAAGTGAATAAGTCTCTCGTATAGGCAAGAAATGAGCAGACTTGGTGAATCTATCGACAATATCCCAAATTGTATCTATGCCTTGAGAAACCTTAGGAAGACCCATAACGAAATCTATGTTGATATGTTCCCACTTCCATTTTGGAATCTCAAGTGGTTGCAATGGACTCTTTGTCACTTGATGCTCCGCCTTGAACACGTTAACAAGTTAGACATCTTGAGATAAACTCCGTAATTTCTTTCTTCATATTGCTCCATCAAAATGTATGTCGAAGATCACGATACACTTTGGTACTCCCAAGATGGATTGCAAATGGTGTGTTATGTGCCTCCATCATTATTTTATACTTCAAATCAGAGTCGTTAGGAACACAAAGTCTGGAGATGACTCGAAGTATTCCTTCTTCATCGATTCTTGCTTCTAAAATAGCATCTTCTTGCACCTTCTTCTTCATATTCATCAGCTCCGGGTCTGTAGCTTGAGCAGCTTTAACTTTATCAATTAAAGCTGGTTCTACGCGTATATTTGACATCATCACGTGGGTCCCTGGAGTCTTTAACTCTATCTCCATCCTTTGTAAGTCATACAAAATAGGCCTTTGTGTTGACATCATCGCATTCGTTTTCGCATATGATCTTCTACTCAACGCGTCCGCTACCACGGTTGCTTTTCTAGGATGGTATTGGATGGTATGATCCGTAATCTTTCAACAGCTCAAGCCAATGTCGTTGCCGCTATGTTGAGTTCCTTTTGAGTGAAAAAATATTTAAGGCTCTTATGATCCGTATAGATCTCCACTTTCTCCTCATACAAGTAGTGTCTCCAGATCTTCAACGTAAAAACGACAGCGGTCAACTCTAAATCATGAGTAGGATAATTCCTCTCATATTCTTTGAGTTGTCGTAAGGCATAGGCTATGACTTTCCCATGTTGCATGAGAACACATCCTAACCCTTTGCCCGAAGCATCGCTGTAAATGACAAATCCATCCTGAACCAGATGGTATTGTCAGCACAGGTGTCGAGATGAGTCTCCTCTTGAGCTATTGGAAGCTCTTCTCTCATTCCTCGTTCCATCAGAATTTTGTATCTTTTCGAGTCAGCTGAGTTAATGGAGTAGCGATTTGAGAAAATCCTTCCACGAATCTCCGATAATAACCAGCTAAGCCCAGAAAGCTACGTACTTCGGTTACTGACTTAGGTTGCTCCAAACTTTGTATTGCTTCAATCTTTGCCAGGGTCAACTGATATTCTATGTTTCGATACCACGTGCCCAAGGAATGCTACTTCCTCAAGCCAGAACTCGAATTTCTTCAACTTGGCATATAGCTTATTTTCACGAAGCTTTTTTAAGTATCAGCCTCAAGTGTTGTTCATGATCTTCACGGCTTTTGGAGTAAATGAGGATGTCATCAATAAAGACAACCACAAAATAATCCGAATATTCCTTGAATATCCGGTTTATCATATCCATGAAGACCACAGGAGCATTAGTCAATCCAAAAGACATGACCAAGAATTCATAATTGTGACGCCCCCAAAATAGGTTCAATACACAACCCATTCTGAGTTGCCAAATACATGGTACAGACTCCAAATACACATCTTCAAATTCCAACTATTATACGGTCATGCAAAATACGACCACACAATTGTGAGCGTCAATACAAATATTATGTAGAAAATATAAACGCTCAAATTCAGGTCTCAAATTACAATTATTAACACACTATTTTATAAAATAGTGAGGACTTCTACAGCTCTATCTCGGACCATCACTCTATTCCCCGACTAGTCCCAGCTATATTCTCATTTCCTGAAGAGAACAATGAAAGAAAAGGGTGAGCTCAACTAGCTCAGTAAAGAATATTATGACTAAGATAATGAAGAATAAATTATCGTTAGTCTTCAATAAATCAGATAAAATATGATGGACAACCAGTTTTAGATCAACAACTGCAGCGAAAATAACAATTCATTAGAAGAGTTAAGTAGAGAATGATGTTTACTATCTTCTGTGATATAAAAGTCCATCATCAATATTTTATCCCTGTAACACCAATAAATAATATTTTCAATCAACGAATTATCCATGCTCTACGGGCCAAGGATATTTGTTTATATCACCAGTGGTCATGATCATATCAAACACCTGTCCATCTTTGCACTATAGGCCAAAGATATTCATAAATCAACAGCTCATCTTTGCACTACGGGCCAAAGATATTCATCAATCAACAGCTCATCTTTGCACTACGACCAAAGATATTCATAAATCAACAGCTCATCTTTGCACTACGGGCCAATGATAACTTTCACCACAATATAGGACTGATGATGATGAAGAATGATATAAAGAACGAATCTAGTGAGATCAAGGGCAAATATTAGAGAATTTATCTACAGTTTAAAAATATCCAAGTTGTCAATATAGAGATCAAAACATGGATACAATCAAAGATAATTTGGACTCGTGAATAGTAACTCGTGAATAGTAACTCGTAATGAAAAGATAAAAATTTTATAAAAAGTTCAGACTAATATCCAGTGAAATGATATTAGATGAAGTGCAAAACTTAAAGAATTTCTGATCATTTCAAGAATTATAGAAGCAATACTTACCGTAGTAAGTTAAAATTTAGGAATATGAAATGAAATATTATCACTTTCATAATATGGAATATGAAAGAAAATAATATTCTTTATGAATATTGAAAGAAAATAACATCATTTACGAGAAAAATAACATCCTTTACCATAGTAAAATACTAGATCTGACTGAAATATTGGATATTATGTTGCGAAAAAGCTTGCACCGTAATCCACACTTAAACTATCTTTATACTCACAAGAAATACGCTCGATAGTATTGAGAGAAATTTTTTTGATTCTGGTGTGATTTTCATTTCTAACTAATCACCCTATTTATAGGAAAATGTCAGAATACCAATGTTGACTAATTTGCTCCCGGTGGCTTTCTCAGCACACCATACTTGAAAAATAATTAGCCCACCAATTAAGAACTCCACCAACCACATGTTATATATATATATATATATATATATATATATATATATATAATTATTAAAAAGAATTCCTAATTTCATTTTCTCTCTTCCACCTCATTTTATTTTTATGCCATAAATTTATTATAACAATATTACCACTTAAAATTATAAATTATACTATTATATTATCACATTATAATATTATAATATAATATTATAATAATATATTTGAATAAATTATTTTATCAGAGAAGATAAAATGTCAACTTTCAATAAACGTCTCATTCCAAAATTTCCTTCATTTATATCAAAATTGGACAAATATTTACTTATCATATTTATCAACAATTTTTATTTTATTCATCAATTAATATTACAGAATCACAATATTAACAACCAGGTAGTTCCCAGGAAAGAGAGGGCTTTCCAATAAGAATTTCTTCTCATTGGCTAGCAATTATATAACCTAACCCTTTTCTCGATAGAACTTTCTAGACATTGTCAATAATATTTTCTAATAATATCATTTAAATAATATGTGTGACAATTATTGATTTAATACTATAAACTACTATGCAGTGGTTACTGTGATAATTATTGAATCAATAATATAAAATATCAACGTAGCAATTATTGAATCAACAATATAAAATATTATGCAATTATCAATGTAGCAATTATTGAATCAATAATATAAAATATTGAACAGTAATTACTGTAACAATTATTGAATGAGTGCCTTCTTACGTAAGAACCAATAATTTGAAATACTGTGCAATACCGTGTGCTACTGTGCAACAACGCGTATTACTGTATTTTTATCACCGGGTATTTCAACAGTTTAACGATAATAGTTTTACCGTTATTTTTATAAAAAGGTTACTTCTGTCGCTTTCTATATCCGACATTCATTCTATTGTGGGGTCCACCAATGACTGCGCCGTCATACGAATATTCTCCGACAAAAAGAATATTCCTCAACCAAACAAATATTCCCTGACACAACGAATATTTTATGATCACTTGCTCACTTTGTAAAATTTGCACATCTCACCCATAACTTATCACATTTATAAAATCAATACCCTACTATTTCAAAATAATATATAAAGAAAACTAAATCTTTATTCATAAAAGTTGGGGTCTTACAACCTCCCTTCCTTATGAAATTTGGTCCTCGAAAGTGACGTACTTACCTGGTATTTCGAAAAGGGGAGGATACCTCGCTTTCATTTCCGATTCTAACTCCCAGGTCATTTCCTCGATATCATGGTTTCTCCATAAAACTTTGACTTAAGGCGTAGGACATGTTCCTTCTTATCCAAGATCTTGACAAATATCTCCTCATACGTTAAATCTTCAGCTATCTCGTCTGGTTCTAATTCAATAATGTGGTTTAGGCCTTTCACATATTTACGTAGCATGGATATGTGAAAAACGTTATGAACACGAGATATGCTTGGAGGTAATACGAGTCTATAGGCCACAGTTCCTACTTGGTCAAGGATTTTAAATGGACCAATAAATCGTGGGTTGGGCTTTCCTCTCTTTTCGATTCTCGTAACTCTTTTCCATGGAGCAACACATAACAATACATGATCTCTGACATTAAACTCCATGTCCCTTCGATGCAGATCAGCATAACTCTTTTGTCGACCTTGTGTTGTTTGTATACGTTGCCGGATTATTTGAATCTTTTCCGTAGTCATACGTACTAACTCCTGTCCAAACAATGTTGCTTCACCCACCTCGTCCCAACATACTGGAGAACGACACTTTCGTCCGTACAACGCCTCGAATGGAGCCATGCCTATACTTGCCTGATAACTGTTATTGTAGAAAAATTCTACCAGTGGTAAGTACTTATCCCAACTTTCTTTGAAGTCTAGAACACAGAGTCTCAATATATCTTCAAGAGTTTGAATAGTCCTTTCCGATTGCCCGTCCATTTGAGGATGATATGCAGAACTGAATCATAAATCGGTGCCCATAGCTTTCTGCAAACTGACCCAAAATCGTGAAGTGAATCTTGGGTCTCAATTTGAAACTATGGATACTGGCATGCCATGTAATCTCACAATCTCATTTATGTACATACGAGCAAGACTTTCAAGTGAATAAGTCTCTCGTATCGGCAGGAAATGAGCAGACTTGGTTAATCTATCGACAATAACCCAAATTGCATCTATGCCTTGAGAAACCTTAGGGAGACCCGTAACAAAATCCATGGTAATGTGTTCCCACTTCCATTTTGGAATCTCAAGTGGTTGCAATGGACCCCTTGGCACTTGATGCTCCGCCTTTACACGTTGACAAGTTAAACACCTTGAGATAAACTCCGCGATATCTCTCTTCATATTGCTACACCAAAATATATGTCGAAGGTCACGATACATTTTGCTACTCTCAGATGGATTGCAAATGGTGTGTTGTGTGCCTCCATCATGATTCTATACTTTAAATCAGAATCGTTAGGAACACAAAGTCTGGAGTTGACTCGAAGTATTCCTTCTTCATCGATTCTTGCTTCTGGAATAGCACCTTCTTGCACCTTCTTCTTCATCTTCATCAGCTCTGGGTCTGTAGCTTGAGCAGCTTTAACTTTATCAATTAAAGCTGGTTATACGCGTATATTTGACATCATCACGTGGGTCCCCGGAGTCTTGAACTCTATCTCCATCCTTTGTAAGTCACACAAAATGGGCCTTTGTGTTAACAGCATCGCACTTGTTCCCGCACATAATCTTCTACTTAACGAGTCAGTTACCACATTTGCTTTTCCAGGATGGTATTGGATGGTATGGTCGTAATCTTTCAACAGCTCAAGCCAACGTCGTTGCCGCATGTTGAGTTCCTTTTGGGAGAAGAAATATTTGAGGCTTTTATGATCCGTATATATCTCAACTTTCTCCCCATACAGGTAATGTCTCCAGATCTTCAACGCAAAAATGACAGCTGTCAACTCTAAATCATGAGTAGGATAATTCCTCTCATATTCTTTGAGTTGTCGTGAGGCATAGGCTATGACTTTTCCATGTTGCATGAGAACACATCCTAACCCTTTGCTCGAAGCATCGCTGTAGATGACAAATCCATCCGAACCAGATGGTATTGTCAAAACAGTTGCTGAAATGAGTCTCCTTTTGAGCTCTTGGAAGCTCTTCTTACATTCCTCATTTCATCCGAATTTTGTATCTTTTCGAGTAGCTAATTTAATGGAGTAGCGATTCGAGAAAATTCTTCTACGAATCTCCGATAATAACCAGCTAAGCCTAGAAAGCTACGTATTTTGGTTATTGACTTAGGTTGCTTCTAACGGAGTTTCAAAAGATAAGTCAAAGTTTAATTTGTCAGGGGTCAAGTTCAAACGTTGAGCACAAGCAGATGAAATAAAAGAATGGGTAGAACCGGTATCTAATAAGGTATAGACTTCACAAGATTTTATGATTAGCTTACCCGTGATAACTTCGTTCGGGTTCCTCACTTTTTGGGTAGTTACGACAAAAGCTCTTCCTTGAACCACCGGCTTTGACTTGTCTGGAACAGCCTTTGGTGTTACCGTTCCAGCTAGACTTAACTTCGCTATAGAGTACATTCCACCCTTAACTGCTTCATCGCACTCCTGATCCATAATTTAAATTATTATTCTTTGATCCATATCGAATTGGGGTTGACCGCTCTGCACAGGGTAATTCCAAACTCGATGTTGGATCCTCCCAATTGCTGTCCAAAAGGTGAAATCCATATCGTCTATTTTGGCCTTCTTGGATCGGACGTCTCTTTCTACAATATCAACGCGTCGTGCGGCTTTTACCCATGCATCCTCCATTCTCATTCGTTCAATTGTTTCTTCTTTCATCAGAACTTTAACAATAGCATTCTCAGATTCCAGCTCTAATATCATATGCTCTGCCAGAGAGAGCTTTTGTTCAAGCTTCGTATATCGAGTAGCAAAATCTTGAATTACTGCATTCCTTTGTACCACGACTGCCTACCGTTCTTCACCCTGCTCTTCTAATCTCACGAATACGATCTTGCAGTTCTACATTTCGATCATAAAATTCTCCTAACAAATTCTCCTCAAGGTCCTCTTCTTCCTCACTCTCAGCTGCTACCTTTGCGACTAGCTCGGGTGCAACAATTAATTCTTCACTCACTACATGGATATCTCTAATTTCTTCTTCTCCCAACATCACATTATCCTGGTTGGTGATTAGCGGTGTCCTCAATGGTCTCAAATTCTCCATTGCTTAGATTTTCAGCTGTCATTCTCAAATACTTTCACAAAATAAGGGTTAATTAAAGAAATTGACTTATCACATATTATCCCTATGTTCCGACCAACCAATTAAATAACAAGTAAGCTTAGGTAGGACACACTAGCGAAGGTTTTACTCGTCTCTCCCCTCCTAGTTCTATTCTCAAATCTCCGTCAGAGATCATATCCCTAAGCTCTGATACCAACTATGACACCCCCAAAATAGGTTCAATACACAACCCATTCTGAGTCGCCAAATACATGGTACAGACTCCAAATACACATCTTCAAATTCCAACTATTATACGGTCGTGCAAAATATGACCACACAACTGTGAGCGTCAATACAAATATTATATAGAAAATATAAATGCTCAAATTCAGGTCACATTAATTATAATTATTAACACACTATTTTATAAAATAGTGAGGACTTCTACAGCTCTATCTCAGACCATCACTCCATTCCCTGACTAGTCCCAGCTATATTCTCATTTCCTGAAGAGAACAATGAAAGAAAAGGATGAGCTCAACTAGCCTAGTAAAAAATATTATGACTAAGATAATAAAGAATAAATTATCGTTAGTCTTCAATAAATCAGATAAAATATGATGGACAACCAGTTTTAGATCAACAACTGCAGCGGAAATAATAATTCATTAGAAGAGTTAAGTAGAGAATGATGTCTACTATCTTCTGTGATATAAAAGTCTATCATCAATATTTTATCCTTGTAACACCAATAAATAATATTTTCAATCAACGAATTATCCATGCTCTACGAGCCAAGGTTTGTTTATATCACCAGTGGTCATAATCATGTCAAACACCTGTCCATATTTGCACTACAGACCAAAGATATTCATAAATCAACAGCTCATCTTTGCACTACGGGCCAAAGATATTCATCAATCAAAAGCTAATCTTTACACTACGGCCAAAGATATTCATAAATCAACAGCTCATCTAAGCACTACAGGCTAAATATAACTTTCACCACAATATAGGAATGAGGATGATGAAGAATGATATAAAGAACGAATCCAGTGAGATCAAGGACAAATATTAGAGAATTTATCCAGAGTTTAAAAATATCCAAGTTGTCAATAAGAGATCAAAACATGGATACGATCAAAGATAATTTGGACAGGAAAAAAGATATAAATTTTTTTCAGGTGAATAGTAACTCGTCATGAAAAGATAAAAATTTCATAAAAAGTTCAGACCAATATTCCAGTGAAATGATATTAGATGAAGCGCAAAACTCAAAGAATTTCTGATCATTTCAAGAATTATAGAAACAATACTTACCGTAGTAAGTTAAAATTTAGGAATATGAAATTACATATTATCACTTTCATAATATGGAATATGAAAGAAAATAATATTCTTTATGAATATTGAAAGAAAATAACATCATTTACTAGAAAAATAACATCCTTTACCTTACTAAAATACTAGATCTGACTGAAATAACGGATATTATGTTGCGAAAAAGCTTTGCACCGTAATCCACACTCAAACTATCTTTATACTCACAAGAAATACGCTCGATATTATTGAGAGAAAATTTTCTGATTCTGGTGTGATTTTCATTTCAAACTAAGCACCATATTTATAGGAAAATGTCAGAACACCAATGTTGACTAATTTCCTCCCGGTGGCTTTCTCAGCACACCATACTTAATTAGCCCACCAATGAAGAATTCCACCAACCACATGTTATATATATATATATATATATAATTATTAAAAAGAATTTCTAATTCTATTTTCTCTCTTCCACCTCATTTTATTTTTATGCCATAAATTTATTATAACAATATTATCACTTAAAATTTTAAATTATGCTATTATATTATCACATTATAATATTATAATGTAATATTATAATAATATATTTGAATGAATTATTTTATCGGAGAATATAAAATGTCAACTTTCAACAAACGTCTCATTCCAAAAAAAAATTCATTTATATCAAAATTGGACAAATATTTACTTATCATATTTATCAAAAAAAATATTTTTATTCATCAATTAATATTACAGAATCACAATATTAACAACCAGGTCGTTCCTAAGAAAGAGGGGGCTTTCCAATAAGAATTTCTTCTCATTGGCGCGCAATTATATAACCTGACCCCTTTCCTCGACAAACTTTTTAGACATTGTCAATAATGTTATCTAATAATATCATTTAAATAATATGTGTGACAATTATTGATTTAATACTGTAAACTACTATGCAATGGTTACTGTGACAATTATTGAATCAATAATACAAAATATCAACGTAGCAATTATTGAATCAATAATATAAAATATTATGCAATTATCAATGTAGCAATTATTGAATTAATAATATAAAATATTAAACAGTAATTACTGTAACAATTATTAAATGAGTGCCTTCTTACGTAAGAACCAATAATTCGAAATACTGTGTAATACCGTGTGCTACTGTGCAACAACGCGTATTACAGTATTTTTATCACTGGGTATTTCAACAGTTTAACGGTAACAGTTTTACCGTTATTTTTATAAAAAGGTTATGATGAGTAGGTTGAAGACCTATGAATTGATCTCATATTAGCTTGATTATTGTGAGTTTTTGGGTATTATTCCTATTACTTTATAGTGTTTTGTGTTTATTGCAGATATAGAGGTTGGAATGGATTTAAAGCTGAAAAGATCAAAGTTTGGACAAAACTGGTAGAGGAGCGCGGACCACGCTGTGGCTAGTACATTGGATGCGCTGACCGCGCATGCTACGGGATAAGATACTGGAGGTAGTGCGCTGTCCGCGTAGTTTACAAAGGATGTGGAGCGCGGACCGTGCAGTTCTGACGCCTGACAGGATTTTTAGGTTTTTAAATTATAAGTTGAATTAGAATAGGATTGTGGCTTACCTTAATTGACTGAGGGTTTGTCTAGGCTTTAAATAGGAGTTATTTTCCTATGTTTTGATCATCTTGGATCTGAGTATTCTCATCTTATTTCTTGGAGGCTAATCAAGGCATGTCAGGCTAATTCTCTTATTCAATTCTGAAGGGATGTTGAACCTGATTAACAATTACTGGTTTGATTAAGTTTATTTAGTATTTATTCATTCATTGAGATTTATTCTGATTATCTATGTGAACTTTCATATATGTTATCTAATTGATTAATTTGGTTTCTGCAGGATTAAATTAATAAGTTGATATCATCTGCTAGATTAAGACAGATTTTGAGCAAATGAAGTGTGTCTAATCTAAGTAGCAATTGATAGTATTTTATTGTGGTCAAGTTTTAAAATATTATTAAGATTTTCAGAAGACAAGTTAAATAATTCCTGAGTGTGTAATTATTGCTTAGAATAATCTAATTCTCATTCTTCATGCTTCTTTCATATTAAATCTAGACTGATAGTTCTAGGTTGTATGTTAGTTAGAATCTCTTGTTGGCGATCGTCGCATTAGATCTACACTTAAGGAGAATTTCGAGTAATTTGCGATCGCGGTTATCTAGGGTTACAAATCTCATTGGAAGGTAAATATTATAAACACTCGGTTAAATTATAATTGTGAAAAGGGGATACTGAACTGAAGAATTGAATACTTTCACTCATTGATATTTTATTTAGTTAATTAATCTTTTCAAACTAAAATCCCCAATTCATTGGAAATACTTGGATAGATAAAATACAATTCACTCTCTATGGGATCGATCCTTGCTTATTGCTATACTGATTTTTTAATTAGTAAAACCTTAGTAAGGTAAATTTAGTAGTGCTAACGATAGCTACCAAATTTTGGCGCCGTTGCCGGGGAGTGTTATTTATTTTTAGTTATTCAATTGTTTTCATTTTTTTATTTATATATTTTATTTTATGCCTCGATCCTCTCACTCTTTTAACTTGCAATTTGATTTAGAAATAGAGAGAACCGCACGAAGGCTTAAGAAAGAAGCTCGAAAAACCCAAGGTTCACTTGCAGATTCCGACGAAGCTCAATCACCAGGCCTGAACATTGCAATCTCACTTCGTACGGATCAATCATCATCATCAAGCAAATCAGACGAGAAGATGGCGGTGCCAAATAACAGGACTTTAAAGGAGTTGTCAACTCCTAATCTTACCCAACAACCTCTTTGTATTGAATATCCTGCTTTAAATGTTTCGTTTGAACTCAAATCTGGACTAATTCACCTTCTGCCTACTTTTCGTGGTCTTACAGGTGACCATACAAACATTTGCAGGAATTCCATGTTGTGTGCTCCACCATGAAGCCACACAATGTCACGAAAGATCAGATAAAGCTGCAAGCTTTTCCATTCTCACTAGGGGATTTAGCAAAAGATTGGTTATATTATCTACCCCCGGGAGCAGTACGATCATGGGACGACATGAAGAGGCTATTTTTGGAAAAATATTTTCCAGCATCACGAGTAGCCAACATTAGAAAAGAAATTTGTGGAGTCCGACAATTCAGTGGTGAAACACTGCATGAGTACTGGGAGAGGTTCAAGAAGTTGTGCTCCAGCTGTCCCCCACACCATATCAACTGATCAACACCTCATCATCTACTTTTACGAGGGGACTTATAATGATGGATAGAAATATGATCAACGCTGCGAGTGGAGGAGCATTAATGGACAAAACACCAGAGGCTGCAAAGAACCTGATTGCAAATATGGCCGCTAATGCACAACAGTATGGGACACAGAATGATCATCCAGTATAAAGGGTAAGTGAGGTAAGCACAACGAGTGTAGAATAATAGATTTCTGACTTAACTGCTTTGGTAAAACAGATAGCTACAGGTAATGCCCCAGTTGCACAAGTTTTCTAACTTTGTTTAATGGTGGGACACCCTACCGATGCATGCCCGACATTACAAGAAGAGAACACCGAACAACAAGCAAATGCAGTGGGAAATTACCTGGCTCAGCCGCAAAGAAAGTATGACCCTTTCTCCAACACATAAAATCATGGATGGAAGGATCATCCGAACTTCAATTATAGGGGTGCTAGGCCACAGGCACAAGGATTCTACCCAGTTAAACCACATTTCCAGCCGAATCAGCCACAGTACCAACCCAGACAAGCAGCACCGACCAATCCTGGAATGTCCTCTAGAAGACATGTTAAAAATATTCATGAACCAGACCCAACAATACATGAATCAGACTACACAGTTCCAACAAGAAACGAAGTCTTCCATTCATAGTTTGGAGAGTCAGGTGAGCCAGTTAGCCACTTACGGTAAGTCGGTTGGACGCTCAAGGTTCGAGAAAGCTTCCATCGCAGACAGTTATGAACCCAAAGGAGAATGCCAGTGATATTACATTGTGGAGTAGAAAACAGATGGATACACCAATAGCAACAGTTGAGTATGAGAAAGAGCAAGAGAATGAGGAATCGATAGAAACAAAGGTACACCCTAACCTTCCTTGTCAATTAAATGATATTCCACTTCCTTTTCCTCATAGAAATTCTAGAAAAGCAAAGACAGATGAAAAGAAAAGGAAATTCTAGAAACCTTTAGGAAAGTAGAAGTGAATATCCCATTACTGAACGCAATTAAACAAGTGCCTACGGTACGCTAAATTTTTAAAGGAATTATGCACAAATAAACGAAAATTAGAAATTGATGAGAAAATTATGGTTGGGGAAAATGTGTCAGCAGTATTGCAAAGAAAAATGCCACCTAAATGTAAAGATCCAGGCATGTTTACGATTCCATGCACAATAGGAAACACTAGGTTTAATAAGGCCATGCTAGAATTTGGGGCTTCAATAAATGTTATGCCATTATCTGTGTATAAGTCTCTGAATCTTGGTCCTTTAAAAACTACTGGTGTTATTATTCAATTGGCTGATCGTACTAACACCTACCCCCGAGGAGTAGTTGAAGATGTCTTGGTGCAGGTCAACGAACTAATCTTTCCTGCAGATTTTTACATTGTGGACATGGAAGATGACACATCCCCAAACCTATCACATATCCTACTAGGAAGACCCTTCCTAAAGACAACAAGGACTATGATCGAAGTTCACAATGGGACCTTAATAATGGAGTTCGATAGCGAAAAGATCCAGTTCAATATCTACGATGCCATGAGGTACCCTAGTGATATTTGTCAGGTTTTTGCAATTGACATGTGTGATTCTCTTAGTGCAGAAAACTTTTGAACAAATTCAAAGAGACAGCTTAGAGGTAGCTATTTCCAGCAGTTTGAACATAGGTGGAACATATGAACTTGAGCATAGTCAGGAATTGAAGGAAACAGTAGCTGCACTACATTCATTGCCTACACACACAGATAAGCATGCTGTGCAATTAATTCAATTACCTGTAACACATCAAAAATTGTTACCATATATGGAGCAACCTCCAACTCTCGAATTAAAACAATTACCAGAACACTTGAAATATGCATAGTTAGGGTCTAATGAAACTTTACCTGTGATAATTGCTAGTAATCTAACCAAAGTGCAGGAGGAAAAATTATTGAGAGTCCTTAGGGACCATATTACAGTATTTGGTTGGACAATAGCAGATATTAAGGGGATTAGTCCCGCAATATACATGCACCGTATATTGTTAAATGAAGGAGCTAAACCAACGAGATATGCACAAAGACGACTAAACCCACCGATGATGGAGGTAGTGAAGAAAGAGGTAATCAAATTACTTGATGCAGGTATCATCTACCCCATCTCAGATAGTCAATGGGTAAGTCCAGTGTTAGTAGTTCCAAAGAAATCAGGTATAACTATTGTCAAAAATGGCGATAATGAATTAGTGCCCACCAGGATGCAAACAAGTTGGAGAGTGTGTATAGATTATAGAAGGTTGAATGCTGTAACTCAAAAAGGCCACTTTCCTTTACCTTTTATTGATCAAATGCTAGAACGTTTAGCTGGGCATTCTCATTATTGCTTCTTAGATGGATTTTCAGGTTATAACCATATTGTGATTGCCCAAGAAGACCAGAAAAAAACCACATTCACATGTCCTTTCGGCACTTTTACTTATCGGCGGATGTCCTTTGGACTATGCAATGTCCCAGGTACTTTTCAACGATGCATGTTAAATATTTTTTTCAGATCTTTTGGAAGGATGTATCGAAGTTATTATGGATGATTTCATAATTCATGGTGATTCATTAGATGCATGTTTAGATAATTTAACACGTGTATTGGACAGATGTTTAGAAACAAACCTTGTGTTAAATTGGGAAAAATGTCACTTTATGGTAGAACAAGGAATAGTACTTGGACATGTTGTGTCAATCCATGGTTTAGAAGTTGATAAAGCTAAAATTGATATTATATCTACATTACCTTACCCCGTCAGTGTACGGGAGATACGTGCTTTTCTTGGACATGCAGGATTTTATCGCAGGTTTATAAAGGACTTTGCCAAGATAGCGTTACCTTTAAGCAAGCTGCTACAAAAAGATGAGGAATTTCAGTTTACCGATGAATGCAAGGCGGCCTTTGACACCTTGAAGAGATCTTTGACATCAGCCCCTATCATTCAACTACCAAATTGGGATTCTCCTTTTGAAATAATGTGTGATGCAAGCAACTATGTTGTAGGCGCCGTCTTGGGCCAAAAGATTGACAAAACCACCCATGCCATTTACTATGCTTCCAGAACTTTGAACGCGGCTTAGATAAACTATTCAACAACAGAAAAAGAACTTTTATTTATTATTTTTGCTTTAGATAAATTCAGATCATATTTGCTAGGTACTAAAGTAATAATCTATTCTGACCATGCTGCTCTCAGGTACTTGCTAACCAAAAAGGAATCCAAACCACGGATCATAAGATGGATCTTGCTGCTGCAAGAATTCGACCTGGAGATCAAAGATAAAAAGGGTGCGGATAACTTGGTGGCAGATCACTTGAGCAGGATCATTAAAGAAGAAGAAGTTGACATGTTTCCAAACGAGCATCTACTGGCTATTGGAACTACAACCCCCTGGTATGCTGACATAGTGAATTTTTTGGTAAGTGCTTTTGTTCCACATGAATATTCTAGATCTCAAAAAGAAAA
The DNA here is from genome assembly GCA_020205555.1 of Panax stipuleanatus. Lineage (NCBI taxonomy): Eukaryota > Viridiplantae > Streptophyta > Magnoliopsida > Apiales > Araliaceae > Panax > Panax stipuleanatus. The sequence goes on from CM035124.1 coordinate 68,879,321, forward strand.
GCTTAGGAGTCATGCCAAATACTATGTCTGGGACGACCCATATCTGTGGAAATTTTGTGCTGATCAGATAGTTAGACGTTGCATACCTGATAGTGAATTTTAATCTATTCTAACTTTCTGTCATTCCTATGCTTGTGGGGTTCATTTTGGACCAAACAGAACTTCACGTAAGATGTTAGAGAGTGATTTTTATTGGCCATCCATTTTTAAGGATTCTTATTTGTTTTGTAAAGCATGTGAAAAATGCCAAAAGACTGGAAATTTATCTCACCGTAACCAAATGCCACAAAACCCTATACTAATTGTAGAAATCTTTGACGTTTGGGGTATTGATTTCATGGGACCGTTTTCTATGTCTTTTGGAAATATTTACATTTTATTGGCAGTTGATTATGTATCCAAATGGGTGGAAGCAAAAGCCACTAGGACTGACGATTCTAAAGTTGTTGCAGAGTTTGTCAGAACTAACATTTTGGTCAGGTTTAGGAGCACCACGGGCCATCATCAGTGATCGCGGTACCCACTTTTGTAATAGGGTTTTAGCTGTTTTGCTGAAGAAATACAGCGTTCCTTCACAAAGTATCTACATCTTACCATCCACAAAGCAATGGCCAGGCAGAGGTCTCAAATCGTGAAGTAAAATCCATTCTAGAAAAAGTGGTCAACCCCAACCGAAAAGATTGGAGTCTGAGATTAGATGACGCATTATGTGCTTATAGGATAGCATACAAAACTCCGATAGGTATGTCGCCTTATAGGCTAGTGTTCGAGAAACCATGTCACCTACCGGTGGAGCTGGAGCATAGAGATTTATGGGCTATAAAATAGTGCAACATGAATATGGACCAGGCTGGCATCAATAGGAAGTTGCAGTTACAAGAACTCGAAGAATTACGGAACGAAGCATACGAGATTTCAAAGCTGAACAAATCAAAGACAAAAGCCTTTCATAACAAGCAGATATTAAGGAAGAACTTCACTGTGGGCCAGAAAGTCCTCCTTTTCAATTCACGCTTAAAGTTATTTCCTGAAAAATTGCGTTCTCGCTGGGAGGGACCATTTGTGATTACTAACTTTTTTCCTCATAGTGTAGTAGATATCCGGAATCTGAACAACGAAACGGTTGTTCAAAGTAAATGGGCACAGGCTGAAACCATTTTTGAATATTGAACAAGTGGAGGAGGTCGAAGTCGTGACTCTGATTGAGCCGACTTATACATAGAAGATAAAATTTAAGTCGAGCTAACGACGTTAAACAAGGGTAGCTGTGTGGGAGGCAACCCATAATTTTTATCATATTTTGTAATGAGTTGTATTATTATTAGTTCACCCTAGTGTTAATTGATGATAGTATAGGTAGGCAGAAGAACAACAAAAAGGGCAAAATTTGAAAATTTTATAGGAGGTGCGAACCGCGTTCCAATAGCGTTGGGCGCGCAGCATAGGCAGTAGCTATTCTACCATTTAGCCCAGGCAAGCGCTAACCGTGCCCCATTCGCGCGGATCGAGCAACATATGCAGAAAGTTCAAAACCAAAACCCAGTCCCGGCGCTGACCGCGCCCCTAGCCGTGCGGACCGCGCAGTTCGACAGATTCAGTTTTAAACACGGATTTTGAACGGTTTCGTGTATCCCTTAAACCCTTTCCTTTTCCCTTTCCACTTCCTCTTCGCCTTCTCCTACTCTACTTACACCATTCTTTCCCATCTTCTCATTATAAAAACTAAACCTACTACCCAATTCCTCTCTACCATTTAAAAAGCTTCAAACCCTAGTTCTCTCCTCATATTTCATCCATAGTTCCCATTTTATCCACACCTTCTTCTTACAATTCCCAAACACCAATCCATCCAAACAAATTCCGGCAGCCTCTATGCATTAACAAGGCAACATTAACAATACGGAGTCCATCATTCAAAGGTAACACATTGAATTGCATTTTATTTATTAAAATTCTTTCTAGATTCAATTGTGTTTGTTTTTCTGTTATAAATTTCCATTGGGATCCCTTGGGTTACTGAACACCCAAGGTTGTTAGTACTAATTTGTGGGCTAGAATTTGTTTGCAAGGAAGCTAGGTTTAAGGATGAACAAGGGTGCACGCCAAGTGTTCGACAATTTGTCCAAGCCAATTTTTGTGTGCCAATCTGTCTAACATGTCTTCCAAAAGACCAAGGACCTCAACCTTTGGTTCTCGCCCATCCTTTGATACTTCCAGATTTGTGAGCAAGACGGCGGCGGCTCGTTTCAATGACATCGCCAAAAAGTCTCTTGTGGCTGAACGAGGCTTTACGCCCAATGCTAACCTGGACGGCGACTTGGCCTTGATGATCGCCGAGACGCAATGGTTTTCAGTTGGTCGAACAACCACAACCCGCGGTGCCAAACATAGTAAAGGAGTTTTATGCCAACACCATAGAACATGCTGGGTTGGTTTATACAAGTCAGAGGTAGGCTAGTTTCAGCCACAGCCGGTCCGTCCACTGATAAAAATCAGAGGCAAATGCTCCGCCTTGCTCAACGCCAAGATCAAATGCATGCCTACAACATAAGTGCCTTTACGGTAATGACCGACGCATTCTCCCGCATAAACCCTCGCCAGCAAGTCCATCTGCCTAATCCAACCATCTTATCTGCCTACCCTCCTTCTGAGGACAATGAGAGTTGATTCGTCCGCAGGGAAGTCCTCGTTTTTATTTCTATATGCTAAGTAATGAGGGCATTTCTTGAAATAAGTGTGTGGGGGGGGGGTATTTTCTGTATTTATTTTTTTTGCATATTAGGTTGCCTATAGTTTTGTTTAGTTTAATTAGTCATATGCATGTCAATATTAAAAAAAAATTAAATAATTTTTGCATTCATATATGATTTTGTTTGGGTTGCATAGAGATTGGACAAAGAGCTATGTTAATAAGATGAAGCCAATGAGGAAAATGATTAATAACTTACATGCTTAAAATTGATTGTTATGTGTTGGCTGCTTTTTGACTATAGGAATCTCATATCATGCATTTTGTATTTTCAAAAAATCAAGCACACCAACTGGTTTTCAATAATAATGGGAGATAAGTGCAAGATTAGAACATGGGTATGTATTAAAGAAGTTAAACAATGGCTTTCACATAAATTTGGGGGGAAAATAATGGCTCAAGAAAGGAATTCAGAAAAAAAAAATTAATCTGAAAAGAAAGAAATAGAAAAAAAATCTGACTTAGTTCAGTTTCGTGGCATTTGCTATTCGGATAAGTAAACCCTATGGGATGTCTCTACACCTAGCGCCCTAAAGCCTTCGGGTTTGGGAATCGTTGGCCGAAAGTCCGTTATAAGGGTAGCATTGAAAAGCCTAATAGAATTAGACATTGCACAAGTCGGGTAAAAAAATATAATAAAAAGTGAGAGGGAGCATTAAGATGCACTTACTAGAAAAAATGAGCCTGGTTCAAAATTTTATTTCTCCTTGACTATGTGTTTGCTATAAATGTTGGTTAAAAAGGTTTTACATGTCTATGATTTTATCTGTATTGATCTTTGTTGTTATTGAGGTTATATTGGGCACACACACAGAAATATACAAATAGTATGTTGGTGAGGTGAACATGTGAAAAGAGGTTGGTATGTGATGAGATATGGATAGCATAACAGTTGTTTATCTCTGAGGCATACGATTCATTAAATTATCATGGTTATTGTTCAAATCTCTGTAGTTGCATTCATTTTAGTTTCGTAGTAGTAGCATTGTGTTTGCTTGAGGACAAGCAATAGTTCAAGTGTGGGGGAATTTGATGAGTAGGTTGAAGACCTATGAATTGATCTCATATTAGCTTGATTATTGTGAGTTTTTGGGTATTGTTCCTATTACTTTGTAGTGTTTTGTGTTTATTGCAGATATAGAGGTTCGAATGGATTTAAAGCTGAAAAGATCAAAGCTTGGACAAAACTGGTAGAGGAGCGCGGACCGCGCTGTGGCTAGTACATTGGATGCGCTGACCGCAGCAGCTACGGGATAAGATACTGGAGGTAGTGCGCTGTCCGCAGTAGTTTACAAAGGATGTGGAGCGCGGACCGCGCAGTTCTGATGCCTGACAGGATTTTTAGGTTTTTAAATTATAAGTTGAATTAGAATAGGATTGTGACTTACCTTAATTGACTGAGGGTTTGTCTAGGCTTTAAATAGGAGTTGTTTTCCTATGTTTTGATCAACTTGGATCTGAGTATTCTCATCTTATTTCTTGGAGGCTAATCAAGGCATGTCAGGCTAATTCTCTTATTCAATTCTGAAGGGATGTTGAACCTGATTAACAATTACTGGTTTGATTAAGTTTATTTAGTATTTATTCATTCATTGAGATTTATTCTGATTATCTATGTGAACTTTCACATATGTTATCCAATTTATTAATTTGGTTTCTGCAGGATTAAATTAATAAGTTGATATCATCTGCTAGATTAAGACAGATTTTAAGCAAACGAAGTATGTCTAATCTAAGTAGCAATTGATAGTATTTTATTGTGGTCAAGTTTTAAAATATTATTAAGATTTTCAGAAGACAAGTTAAATAATTCCTGAGTGTGTAATTATTGCTTGGAATAATCTAATTCTCATTCTTCATGCTTCTTTCATATTAAATCTAGACTGATAGTTCTAGGTTGTATATTAGTTAGAATCTCTTGTTGGCGATCGTCGCATTAGATCTACACTTAAAGAGAATTTCGGGTAATTTGCGATCGCGGTTATCTAGGGTTACTAATCTCATTGGAAGGTAAATATTATAAACACTTAGGTTAAATTATAATTATGGAAAGGGGATACTGAACTAAAGAATTGAATACTTTCACTCATTGATATTTTATTTAGTTAATTAATCTTTTCAAACTAAAATTCCTCAATTCATTGGAAATACTTGGATAGATAAAATACAATTCACTCTCTGTGGGATCGATCCTTGCCTATTGCTATACTGATTTTTGAATTAGTAAAACCTTAGTAAGGTAAATTTAGTAGTTCTAATGATAGCTACCAGGTTACTTTTGTCGCTTTCTATATCTGACATTCATTCCATTGTGGGGTCCACCAATGACTGCACCGTCGTACGATTATTCTCCGACAAAAAGAATATTCGTTGACACAACGAATATTTTATGACCACTTGCTTACTTTGTAAAATTTGCACATCTCACCCATAACTTACCACATTTATCAAATTAACACCCTACTATTTCAAAATAATATATAAAGAAAATTAAATCTTTATTCATAAAAGTTAGGGTCTTACAATAATGCCCGTATTGAGTTCTGAAGGTAGTCTTTGTAATGTCATCAGTTTTAATCTTTAACTGATAATATCCAGAACGAAGATCGATCTTTGAGAAGAATTGCGCACCTTGCAACTGGTCGAACATGTCATCAATGCGAGGTAACGGATACCTATTCTTGATGGTGACATGATTCAATTCCCGATAGTCAATACAAAGTCGCATACTCCCGTCTTTCTTCTTTACGAATAAAACAGGAGCACCCCAAGGAGATGTACTAGGACGAAAGAAACCAATGTCTAACAACTCGTGTAGTTGGACCTTTAACTCCTGAATTTCAATAGAAGCCATTCGATATGGGGTTTTAGAAATGGGTTTTGTACCGGGTTCATGGTCAATAAATAATTCAACTTCACGTTCTAGGGGTAGACCAGGAAGTTCTTCGGAAAAATACATTAGGAAATTTATTAACAATAGAAATATCATTCAAATCTGACGTAATCTGGTTAAAATTAGTGACATGGGCTAAGAAAGCTTGACATCCGTTTTTCAATAAACGAATAGCTTTATGACTTGAAATGACATTGATTGATTTTAGTGGTTTGGTTGTTTGAATTCGCACAATAGGTTGGTTAGGAATATGAAAACTAACAACCTTATGAAAATAATCAATTTTGGCATGATAAGTGGCTTAACCAGTCAATTTAAATCACATCAAATGCAAGTATTTTCAAAAAGATAAGATCAACAGGTAATGTGAGGGTGCCAATTTGAATCAAACAAGATTTGTAAACTGTGGATGTAACGAAGGTTTCTCCCAACAACAGATAAGTCAAAGTCAAATTTGTCAAGGGTCAAGTTCAATCGTTGAGCAGAAGCAAGGTGAAATAAAAGAATGGGTAGAAACGGTATCTAATAAGGTATAGACTTTGTAAGAGTTTATGATTAGCTTACCCGTGATAACTTCGTTCGGATTCCTCGCTTTTTGGGTAGTCACGACAAACGCTCTCCCTGGAACCACTGACTTTGACTTGTCCAGAACAGCCTTTGGAGTTACCATCCCCGCTGGACTTGGTTTCGCTACCGGACACACTCGAGCTATGTGACCTTCCTTTCCACAGTTATAGTATACCTTGGATTACTGTGTGCAGTTTGGACTGATGTGTCCCTCTTGTCCGCATTTATAACATACAACCGGTGGTCGTTCTCCTCCCCTAGAAACGGTTGTTGATGGTGGTGCCGACGTCATCAAGTTGTCATTGTTGTACCTTCTCTTTTTGAAATCTCCCCCTGACTCACTTCTTTTATTATCATGGCCATGATTACCACCGGAGTGGTTACCGCTTCTGGCCTGATAACTTCCTCCACGCCGATTTTCATTGTTCCGATGACTGTAGCCACCGGTACGACCTTAATTGTTGTCCCTTGGTTGAACATACTCATTATCTCGTTCTAATAATTGGGCCCTGTTCACCACATCTAAACAAAGTTTGTGAGAAATGAAGGTACTGACGAATTTCAGGTTTCAAACCTCACAGAATCATTCGTGTCATACGTTCCTCATTATCCACCAGATGAGATGCAAACCGGGATAACTCCGCAAACTTAGCCTCGTATTGGGACACCGTCATGTTATTCTGTTCCAGTTTGATAAACTCTACCTCCTTCATATAACGAATAATTTCTGAAAAAGTACTTGTCATTGAACAATTTCTGGAACTCCTCCCAAGACATCTTGAGTGCGAAAAGTTGAATACGCTTCACAAATTCTCACCAGTAATCTGCCTCTCCACGGAACATAAAGGTGGCGAATGGAACTTTTTGCTCCTCTGTGCATCCCAAGACGTCAAATATCTTGGTGATTTGCTTAACCAAAGTTTCTGCCTTAATTGGATCTAGCTTTCCCAAAAACTCTGGTGGTCCCAACTCTTTGAATTACTTGGCAGTGACAAGCCGCGAGTTACCATTATTTCCACCTGTATTTTGAACACGAGTCTCCCTTGTCTGGTTTTGCATGAACTGCAAAAAGCTTCTAAACATCCCATCATTCATCGTTTGATCGGTGGTGTTGTTTATAAGAGGATTATTGCCATCCTGTTTTACATTATCCTGGTTGGTTATTAGCGGTGCCTCAATGGTCTCAAATGCTTCATTGTTTAGATTTTCAGCTTACTATTCTTAAATACTTGCCACAAAACAAGGGTTAATTAAAGAAATTGGCATGTCATTTATTATCCTTATATTTTGACCGACCAATTAAATAACACATAAGCTTAGGTAGGACACACTAGCGAAGGTTTTACTCGTCTCTCCCCTCCTAGTTCTATTCCCAGATCTCCGCCAGAGATCATATCCTTAAGCTCTGATACCAACTATGACGCCCCCAAAATAGATTCAATACTCAACCCATTCTGAGTCGCCAAATACATGGAACAGAATCCAAATACAATCTTTTATATCAAACAGTCGTGCAAAATACGACCACATAACTATGAGTATCAATACAGACATGTAGAAAATATAAACACTCAAACTAAGTCCTCATTACAATTATTATCACACTATTTTACAAAATAGTGAGGACTTCTACATTTCTTTCTCAAACCATCACTCTGTTCCCCGACTAGTCCCAGCTATATCCTCAGATCCTGAAGAGAACAACGGAAGAAAAGGGTGAGCTCAACTAGCCTAGTAAAGAATATTATGACTAAGATAATGAAGAATAAATTATCGTTAGTCTTCAATAAACCAGATAAAATATGATGGACAACAAGTTTTAGATCAACAACTACAGCGGAAATAATAATTCATTAGAAGAGTTAAGTAGAGAGTGATGTCTACTATCTTCTATGATATAAAAATTCATCATCAATATTTTATTCTTGTAACACCAATTAATAATATTTTCAATCAACGAATTATCCATGCACTACGGGCCAAGGATATTTGTTTGTATCACCAGTTGTTATGATCATGTCAAACACCTGTCCATCTTTGCACTACAGGCCAAAGATATTCATAAATCAACAGCTCATCTTTGCACTACGGGCCAAAGATATTCATAAATTAGCAGCTCATCTTTGCACTACAGGCCAAAGATAACTTTCACCACAATATAAGACTGAGGATGATGAAAAATGATATAAAGAACGAATCCAGTGAGATAAAGGATAAATATTAGATATTCGTAATTTATTTTATCGAAGTTCAACAATATTCAATAATAATCAATTGTGGAGCAAAATTCAAGAATGAAGATCAAAACATAGATCCAATCAAATATAATTTGGACATAAAAAAAAATAAATATATTTTTTTCATGAATAGTACCCGAATGAATAGTACTCCGACATGAAAAGATAAAAAAAAATCATACCAAAGTTCAGACCAATATTCCAGTGAAATGATATTAGATGAAGCGCAAAACTCAAGGAATTTCTGATCATTTCAGGAATTATCAAAGCAATACTTACCGTAGTAAGTTTAAATTTAGGAATATGAAATGAAATATTATTACTTTCATAATAAGGAATATGAAAGAAAATAATATTATTTATGAATATTGAAAGGAAATAACATCATTTACGAGAAAAATAATATCTTTTACCCTAGTAAAATACCAAATCTGACTAGAATATCGGATATTATGTTAAGAAAAGCTTGCATTGTTATCCACACTCAAACTATTCTTATACTCACAAGAAATACGCTCAATATTATAGGGAGAAAATTTTCTGATTCTAGTGTGATTTTCATTTATAACTAAGCACCCTATTTATAGGAAAGGTGTGGCACACCATTATTGACAAAATATACCAACGGATGATTTTCTAGCACTCCACCTTCGAAAACATGCAGCACACCTCCAAGTTCAAAATTCAAACACAATCACCTCCACCCACCACATGTTTTTAATTTATTAAAAATATTTATAATTATTAAAATAATTCAAATTCCATATTCTCTCTTCCACCTCATTTTATTTTTATATCATGAATTTATCATAATAATGTTACCATTTAAATTATAAAAATTATACTATTATATTATCACATTATACTATTATAATATAATATTATAATAATATATTTGAATGAATTATTTTATTTAAAAAGATAAAATGCCAACTTTTAACAAATGTCTCATGCTAAAAATCTTTCCCTTTATATCAAAATTGGATAAATATTTACTTCTCATATTTATCAATAATTTTTATTTTATTAATCAATTATTATTCATAATTAATATTATAAAATTATAATATTGACAACTAGGTCGTTCACAGGAAAGAGGGGGCTTTTCGATAAGGATTTTTCCTTATTGGCGCGCAATTATATAACCTAACCCCTTTCCTCGACAAAACTTTCTAGACATTGCCAATAATGTTATCTAATTATATTATTCAATGAATTATTGATTTGATAATGTGAAATATTGTGCAGTGGTTATTGTGACAATTATTTGATCAATAATATAAAATATCAACGTAGCAATTATTGAATCAATAATATAAAATATTATACAATTATCAATGTATCAATTATTGAGTCAATAATACTATGTAATTATCAATGTAACAATTATTGAGTCAATAATATAAGATATTGAACAGTAATTACTGTAACAATTATTGAATGAGTGACTTCTTACATAAGAACCAATAATTTGAAATATTGTGCAATACCGTGTACTACTGTGCAACAATACGTATTACTGTATTTTTATCACCGGATATTTCAACAGTTTAACGGTAACAATTTTATCGTTATTTTTATAAAAAGGTTACTTCTATCGCTTTCTATATCTGACATTCATTCCGTTGTGGGGTCCACCAATGACTGCGCCATCGTGCGAATATTCTCTGACAAAAAAAATATTCCTCGACCAAACGAATATTCTCCGACACAATGAATATTTTAAGACAACTTACTTATTTTAAAAAATTTGCACATCTCACCCATAACTTATCACATTTATCAAATCAACACCTTACTATTTCAAAATAATATATAAAAATAAATAAATTTTTATTCATAAAAGTTGGGGTCTTACAATAATAATAATAATAATAAGATTATTATTATTATTATTTAAATATTAAACTTATAATAAATTATGGCATCTTAATGTGGATTGATCTAAAATTCTAAATTAATTTACGAAATGTTTGATTTAATAAATAATATTAATTGAATTTAAGGTAATAAAAATAATAATAATAATAATCTTATGTTATTGTTTTTATTATTATTATTACTACTATTATTATTATTATTACTATTATTAATATTATTGTTATTGTTATTAATATTAATATTATTTTTATTACAATATTACAAACCGCTACAACAAGAAGTGGCCGCCTCATCTTCCTCCAACCGGTCAAAGGACAAACCGCTACAACAAATAGCGGCTGCCTCATCTTCCTCAATCGATCAAACATGGGTCCCACTTACTTTGTCAGAAAAGGACAAAAAGCAAAACAAAATTATACAAGCTATGTGATTATACAAGCTATGTTTTGCTTTTTGTCCTTTTCTGAAATAGTAAGTGGGACTTATGTTTGACCGGTTAAGGAAGATGAGGCAGCCGCTTCTTGTTGTAGCAATTTGTAATTTTTTAATAAAAATAATATTAATAACAATAACAATAATATTAATAATAATAATAATAATAATAATAATAATAGTAATAGTAATAGTAATAATAAAAAAAAAACAATAACATAATATTATTATTATTATTACTATTACTATTACTACCTTAAATTCAATTAATATTACTTTTAGTTTTATTTATTAAATCAAATACTCCCTCCGTCCCTTAATAAGTGATATTTTAGGTGATTTTATTTGTCCCAAATTATTTAATATTTTAGAAAATCTAGGAGCATTAATTACAATATTTTTAAAATTACCCCTCATTACTCCTACTTCAATACCCAGATTCTTTTAACTCTCTCTATCTCCTTATTAACACAAAGGGTATTATAGACAAATGATACTATATTTAATGCTATACAATTATTTTCTTAATGGTTTTGCCCAACTCTAAAACATCACTTATTATGGGACGGAAGGAGTATTTCGTAAATTAATTTAGAATTTTAGATCAATCCCCATTAGGATGCCATAATTTAGTACAAGTTTAATATTTAAATAATAATAATAATATTATTATTATTATTATTATTATTATTATAAAAGTTAAAATATTTTTTTTAAAAAAGAAACCATTTTTTTTAAGTTGGTAGTGACTTAATAATGGGATAAAAATTATTACTAAGCAGCTACATGGAGTAGAGGTTTTTTTATTTTTTATTAAACTAATACAAAGTGGGACCCCTTTAACTCTAATGTTTGACCGGCTGGGACCCAATTCTTAAATTAGAAGTCGCTACTACATGTAGTGGCTGGGTAATAAATGATTTCAATCTCAGCCTTTTATTAAATTGATCTACGACTACATATATATATATACAGAACCGCTCTTAAGCATTACTCATTAACTAGCACTCCTTTTTAACTAGCATACCTATATAAGGCATTTTGGCTCCAATTGAAAAACACGCTTTCTCTTTCCAAAACTTGAAATTCACGGGCTTTTCTTTCTCTTTCCAAAACAGAAGAAATTTCTCTCTCTCCGAAACCCAATCACGGATTTCGACTTCGACTCAGACCAAATCTCGACTTGATTCAACATCTACTCTTTCATTTCGACTTCAATTCGGTAAGAGTTTAACTATTTTGCTCCATTACAATTGTATTTCTAGGTTTTGTTTTGGTCTGTTTTGGTTAATGCTTCTCCGCGGCTCTCTGATTTGGGCATTGTTCATGGGTTAGGACTGTCATATAGAAATCGAAAGATTTTTTTGTGTGATAACAAATTAATGGCCTTCTATTTTTCCCTTGACTGATTATTTAGTGCAGTATGGTCTGTTTGGTCTGACTTCGATTTGGGTTTTTTTCATTGGGTTTGTTCTGAAATAAGAAAGAACTTTGATGAAATCCCCTTTGTTTGAATATTTTTTTTATTTCAAGATAATGACTCTTTAACCACCCATCAATCCAACAACTAAATTTAGTGGATGCAATAATTACATTACACTACATAACATTAGCAGCACGCAACTCTTGCAGGCAAACTTCATGTTTCCAAATTTTTTGAACAGATCATATGATTATTGATAACTTAACTTTTGTATTGGGACAATTCGTTATTGGGAGTACCTTTTTCAGTAAAATATCTATGAAGAATGATTGTTTTTTTTTGTAAATTTAAGTGTTACTCTCAAGACTGTTTGACAAGAAAAATAATCACCTTTTGTCAAGTAAAATCTCTAACTAGAAATTTAAGTGTATATATGTATGATTGAGTAATGAAGGTTCATCTGCTTGCTTTATGTACACTTCTTTGTTCTGCTCTGTAGCCCCAGCCCTTTTCACCATTCCTTTACTTTGTCCAACAATCATATATTCTCTTTTATCTGGCTGATTGAGAGTTCATATATATTTTGTCTCTGAAAGAATATCAATTGGACAATATATGTGAGGATGAAGAGAAGAACTATGTAATTCTATTATAAGCCCATAATTTTAACAGTACATTTTGTGAATGTGTCGATTGCTTAAAAGTCATTTCATCTATCTTTGGTAGTATTTTTTTGTCAGAAATGCTTAATTTGGTTTATTCTTGCATCATTTTATATTGACAGACAAAAAATTATATTTTTAGGTTTATTAAAAAGGGCTGACATGGACCATGAAATAGAGAATAATGTAGACTACATATACAATTACGGTGAAGAAATGGAAGGGGATGACTTGAGTGAAGAGGGGTTGGATGTGAACAATGCTAAAACTTTTGTCTACTATCCTCAAGTAGCTGATGAGTTTATGCCTAAGCTAGGTCAAGAATTTCAAACATTAGATGATGTTCATACTTTTTACAATACATATGCAATGCATTCTGGTTTTAGTGTGCGGAAGTATAATGAGAAAAAAAAGGTGGGAAGCGATGAGATAATTAGAAAGGAGTATGTGTGTTACAAGCAAGGAAAGGGCAAACTATTAGCCGATGTGGATGTAAAAAGAAAACGTGGATCTACAAAAGAAGGTTGTTGTGCAAGAATTGTAGTGGTAAAAAGAAATGACTTATACGTAGTATCTAAAATTGAGGAGGGCCATTGTCACCCATTGTCAACCCCACATAAGAGGCATCTATTACGATCTCACCGTAATGTGTCAACTGCCCAAAAATGTTTGAGTCAACAACTTGGCATGGTTAATATACCACAATGCCAACAATACAAATTTCTTGCAGTGCAGGCGGGTGGGATTGAAAATATTGGTTGCACGCAACGAGACTTGTATAACTTTGAAAGAGACAAACGCAATGAGTTGAAGGGACATGATGGCGATATGTTGAATGAGTACTTTAAGTTAGAACAACAAAAGAATCCTTCATTCACTTTTTTAATTGACACAGACGATGAAAAAAGGATCACTCGTTGTTTTTGGGCCGATGCAACTGCTAGACGAGCTTATAAATTTTATGGTGATGTTGTCATTTTTGATACCACATACAATACTAATCGTTACGGAATGATATTTGCACCACTAATGGGGGTTAATAACCATGGTCAAACTATTGTATTTGGTTGTGCCTTCTTAAGTGATGAGACCATTAATACTTTTGTTTGGCTTTTCAAGTGTTTTTTGGAAGCAATGCCAGGTGATGCACCTGAGATGATTATCACTGATCAGGATCCGGCTATGACAAATGCCATTTCACAGATACTTCCTAATACATTTCATAGATATTGTAGTTGGCACATTTTGACCAAATTTTCAGAGAAGATTGACTCAGTAAAATTCAGTGCTTATTATAAAGAGTTTGCAGATTGCATTTGGCATTCGGAGACTGTGGAAAAGTTTGACTCCACTTGGGTGGAGCTGATGGAGAAAAGTGGGTTGAATACTAATAAATGGCTACAATCAATGTATGACATCCGTTCTAGATGGGTTCCCGCACATGTCAATCATGTTTTCTCAGCCGGCATGTCAAGTAGCCAACGAGCGGAGAGTTGTCATTCATTTTTAAAAAAATTTGTTTCTAAGAGAAATTCTTTGGTGGATTTTATGATTAAATTTGGCCAGGGCCTTCAACATCAACGGCATGCTGAGTTGGCTTTAGATAATAAAGATTTAATTGAGAGGCCGAAATTGAAAATTGGCCATGACTTCTTATTTCAAATGGTTGACATTTATACACACTCTATATATTACAAATTTGAAGATGAGTTGTGTGAGAGTTTGAATTATAGGTTTGACCTTATGAAGGAGGATATCAACTACCATGTATACAAGATTTACAGAAGGAATGTCAGCAAGTTTAAAGTAAGAGAAATTCAGTATGACAAATCCTTAGATTATGCGACATGCACTTGCAAAAAGTTTGAGAGTTCCGGAATTCTATGTCGGCATGTGATAGCTTACTTGAATAAGTATCATGATCTTGAAAAATTGCCTACAAAATACATTTTGAAGAGGTGGACAAAAACAGCAAAATCTAGTGGTGTAATTAATGATAATGGTGTGGAGATAAAAGATGACAAGCCTTACTTACTCAAGCGGAGTCAATTGATTCAACGTTCTTTAGATTTGATTGATAGGGCTCTCACAAATGAAAAAGCCACTTCAGTATTTGAAGAATGTTTAGATAATGTTGATGAAAAGATCAAGCAAATTATTGGGAATAATTGTTCGAAAAAAAACAATGAAGTGGAATCTGGTGGAATGAGTGTATCCAAGTCGGTTAACATGACCAGTACTTATGAACATAGTTACATTGAGCCGAACCAAGTGCGAGCAAAAGGGTGTGGCAAAAGGCTGAAGGGTGGCAAAGAAAGGGCTTTGGGGAAAATAAAAAATCCAAAGGGTAGACGTTGTCATGGATGTGACAAAGTTGGTGTGACACACGACAAAAGAAACTGCCCGGCGCTTAATAATCAGTAAGCAAGTTTACTTTGTTTGACTTTGCTATTTGTTTAAATTTAACTTCGCTATTTGTTAAAATTTGACTTTGCCATTTGTTTAAATGTAGAACTGGAGTATCAAATGTTGATGGTACTCAGGATCCAAGTGTAGATGATGATAGTGATTCACCCACAGGTGCAACTGATATTTCTATAATAACACTTGTATATCTATTTTTTTGTATTAATTTGGGATTTTTTTACAGAGGGGCCTTCAGAATTGCAGTAATCATAGGAGTGACTATATTAAGGATGCTTCAGAATTTTAGAGTTGATGTATTAGTTGGTGCGTTTGCTATTATAGTCTGTATATTTGTTTCTCAACACATATCCCTGTCTCTTTGTGTTTCAATTTTTTCAGTAGTGTTGATTTGTTGTTGTTGAGGTTGCAGCAAGGGCCAAAAGACAAAAACTTCATTCTCGAAAGAATACAACACCACCTGGGAGCAAGGAACAACAATGCAGATCCTAATCTTTATTTGTGGTGTTGTTTCTTTTTTATGTTATATTACTAGTACTTCGGTAGACTTTGGTTAGTGCTACTTGTTGATTGATTAGATATGCCTTTTGAGGTAAATCATTGTTGTGTTGAATAGTAGTGTATATGCTGATAAGTTATGCCTTCTAAGTTTTTTTTGTTGTAAATGGTTGGTAGTGGATAATGCTGTTATAAGGCTCTTTTGTACATAATGGTTGGTGGATGAAAATTTTGTTGTTGTAATTGACAGGTGGTTGTATTACCTTTAGAGGTTGAACTGAACATGGAAATTTAATGCAGTTGGATTTTAATGGAATTGGCTTGATTTCTGTTTTTTTAAACTTGTCAATGTAGTTTGATGTTTAATGAGTTTGTAGTAGTCATTTATTGGTGATGTTTAATGAGTTTGCTACAAATAGTGAAGGGGATCTATGAACAATGTAATTTTTGAAACCCATATTCATTTTTGGGGAACAAAAGAAATTATCATCAATTCTTGTTTTATTTTCTGTTTACTTGAGAAAATGACTTGCTTTTTCATTGTTGCATGTTCAGGAGACAAAATTTTTGTCTTCCCTTAATTTTTATATGACTCTGATACAGGTCATCCTTTGTAATTTTGTTGATATAAGAAATGACATGGGAAGAAAGTATGACATATGAAATTTTTATGCGACTGATGCTATGAAGAAATAATCGATAAAATCCTATAAAAACAAAAAGTTGGATGCCTTTCTTCTTCAAGATGTCCAAGCAGTCCTCTAAATATCATTTAGAAGCATAGTTGATTAGTAAATAATTGGCCAATGTAGACAACACATCATGGTGAGAATCAATCACAATTTAACAACTCAAATCTTCTCATTGGTGCCATTATAGAGAAGCATAACTCAAAG